>CM028130.1:1445510000-1446742000 GCA_016271365.2 Neoceratodus forsteri | reverse complement strand
TTAAACAGCTTTTAACATTTTTTTTTTTTTTTTTTTTTTTTGGGTTGGTTCCAGAACCGATAAGGAACTGGAGGAACCGAGCAGAGAGATGAAATATGAACCAGTTCAGCGGTTCTGTAACTGATAAAAACGGTTACAAATAAAGTTTGCAAGGACCAAAATTTAGTGATAATTATATAGGCTCTTTAGTCAGAAAACCCAAGTTAAACTAAACTAACTCGGATCCCTCACGGTTATGCCGAACCGCGAGGAACCGAGAAAAAACAACTACTTTAATAATAAACTAGATCTAAACTGACAATCAGTAGAGGCAGTAAAAGAAATTAAATATACTTATGGTTTTTGATGATTTTTTTATCTTTCTTCACGCGAAAGAGGGCGACAGAGACTCCGAGTGACCAGACTTTCAGGCGGAGAGAAAAATCTAAAGGGGTTAGAACACTACAGTTGGTAGAGGTAGTATTTGAAAGATGCTCATGTGCAAAGAATTCCATCATTTGCATGTGTTCCATCTCTCCGGGCAGTCCAACCCACTAGGCTGACTGTGCAAAGTTATAAATATCCTGAGCATTACTAGGGTTAGAATTCTTTGCTTCTGGGCCCATGTAGCTGGCCATATATTTGACCTGATGTTCACCATAGTAGTTGAAGTTGAACATACTTTAAAGAAGAAGACTGCATTGTCAGACAACCATACTGTAAGATGTGATCTGATGGCCAAAAAAACAGCAGCCCTGTATTTGGAAATTGTCAATTTTGGGACTTGGAGGAGCATAGATACCACCATTTTTTGGGAGCTAGTGGACCTTTCAAGAATTATAGCTGCATCCACTAGGGGTGTAGGCACAGCAGGTGCCAAATTGCTCTTCCAGCAACCTCTCACCAGAGCTTGCCATGAATCAGTGATGAGCTTCAAGACTTGAAATTGTTTGGTGGTAATTAGACCACAGGTGGAGGAACACCAGTGTGTATGCCGATAAACCTGTCTGGATAATGCATTTTCAGCAATACCAGGTGATACTGATTGTCAAGTGGAATTTTTTTTTTTCCTTAGGCATCATTGCAACTCAGAGTAGAAACCTGCTGTCCTTTTCCGAGTTGTGGATCAGAACTTACCCCTGACTGTCTCAGCCAAACAAGGGGTGGAATTCTGTTGTGATGTTTGAGCAGTTTGCTCGGTTCATTTCAGTCAAGATTGTGGGAACCAGGTCAGTGATTTCCACCACTGGTGCTACATACAGTTATAGTGCTGGAGTTATATACGTGAATGAAGTGGTCACATTAGAGTGAATCCTGATCAACTGATTGCATGACAATCCTCCAGGTGCTCACAGGTCTTGGTTAAAGTAATCATGTCTTGAACCCAATCCTGTTTCACCGGGTGAAACCTGAATGTGAGGTAGTGGTTCCAGTGTTCTTTGAGTTGCCATTTTGAGAGTGGAGTCCTTCCCTGTAGCCCTAAAAGTGGCCATGGAGAGGCCATTCCTATAGAAATCTTCATTAGGTCATGACAGTCTTGATCATTATATAGCAATCCTCAACCTCCCCTTTCTGAGTAAGCTTAGGTACTTAGGTAGTTAAGGGTGGATGTGTGCCAAGGGCACTTCTAGTCCACCCCCCCAAGTACCAGTGGTCAAGCACTAAATCTCAAGAGTCCATTTCTATATCGAGTTGTTCTTTGAAACTACTATATATAGTGTCGGTGAATCCACAATTTACTGTGGTAAACCATTTCAATACTTCACTACTCTGTGTGTATAGTAGAATTCCCTTTTATTAGTCCTATATGATTTCCCCAATAGCTGCTCATTATGAATTCTGGTGCTATATATCCTGATTTCCTGAATATGAAACCTAGGTTCAACATATGATTTGTGTTCTTGAACTGATTATAGAGAAGAATTAGATCACCCCATAATTGTCTCCTCTGTAAATTGTGCAAACCCAGTTTTTGTTAATCTTGCATCATAGCCCAGAGTCACATCCACAAATAATTTTTGTGAAGCGTCTTTGTACTTTTTCAATGGACTTTATATCTGCCTTGAGCAAAGTGACCCAAACTGGGAGCAATAGTCCAAGTGGGAACATGCCAGCAACCTATACAAAGTCAGTATAACCGCACTGTGTCTACTGACAAAATTTCACTTTATGCAACCCAGTACTCTTTGGGCCTTTGCTGAAACTGATGAACAATGTGATCTAAATGACAAGTTAGTTTTAATTATTACACTTAAGTCTCTCTCTCTTCTGTAACAGATCTTACTTCTGTGCCTCCAGGTCTATATAAGGATTTGATCTTTTTACTCTCCATGTGAATAACCACACATTTGTTAGGATTAAACATCCTATCCTAGTTCTCGGCCCACTTGGCAATGGCATCTAAATCTGCCTGTATCCTATTATTTTCTACAAGGTTGCTAGCTCAGTCCGCTATCTTAGTGTCATCTGTTAACTTGTTTACAATACAATTCAGACCATGATGTAAATAACTGCTATAAATATTGAACAACAGTGGACCCAACACTGGACCCTAGGGAACACCACTCATCACACTAGCAGAGTCTGATGTACAGCCATCAACAAGTACCATCTGACTTCTTCCCTCTAGCCAATCTCTTACCCAACAAACCAAATTCCTATCTATTTTCAAGTTGCCCAGTTTTAAAACAAGTTTATCAAGTGACACCATATTGAATACTTTGCTACAGTCAAGGTAAATCACATCACAGGTTACAGTGTGATCTAGAAGCTAACTGGCTTATAAAATGAAATAAGATTGGTCATGCAGGAATGTCGTTTTGTAAACCCATGTTGTGTCTTATCGTACAGGCGATGACAATTAATACATTCTTCTATAGGCTTTTCAGCAGTTTTTCCATGATTGTACCTAGGATAGAAGTCATACTTATAGGTCTATAGTTGTTTATATCCTACCTTGTACTCTTCTTAAATAATGGGGTGACAATCCCTTCTTTCCAGTCATTGAGTACCATTCCGGTAGACAGTGATGAGGAGAATGTTTCACTTACTGGCTTGAAAATGATGTTAGCTAAATTCTTGAGCGCGGGATGAATATTGTCTGCTCCTGGTGATTTGTAGGGGTCAGTCATAAGTAAGGTTGTTGTGAAAGTAGTGGTATCATGCTGAAGAGATAATATTTGAGGAATATGATCTCTACGAGTCATTCCAATCTGGCTTCAGTCCTGATGACAACATTGAGATTGCCCTGGTATGGATGATAAATCATCTACTCTTGGCAAGGGACTGAGCAGAACTGTTAATGGTAGCTCTTGATTTTTTTATCTGCATTTGATACTATTGATCACTAGCAACTGAGCGATTGCATTGAGGAAGTTTGGAGGGCTGGCCAGCACCAACATGGACTGATTCAGGTCCTTTCTTGAGCATTATCAACAGATACTGACTTCTGGTGGCTTTCAATCAGCCCCATCCACTGATGTGCCTGGGGTCCCATAGGGATTGACTGTGTCCCCATTGCTGTTCATGGCATGTATGTTCCCACTGGCATTAGTGATCTGGAAGTACAGCTTAAATTGCAACTTTTATGCAGATGAAACTCAACTGTATCTTAAGCATGGACAAGGGGATCCATTGTCTGGGACTGAAATTGTGTCTTAGAAACTGGAGAATAAATAGCTATCAGTTGGTTGAGAATTAACCCAGCCAATATCGAATTGTTACTGGTAGGCCCAAGTTTCATTGTGTCATCTGTCAAGGATTACCCTCAGGTTTCCCGAATAGATGGTGTTCAGTTTGTAGCAAAGGAGGTGGTCTGTAATCTGGATGTGAACTGATATTTATTCCTCAGGTGTCAGCCATGGTTTAGAGAGTTTTCGTAACACCAAAAAAAAAAAACTTTCAAGCTTCTGCCCTTTTTTCCCCAAATATTTTTTATTTAATTTTTGGAACAGTTAATGCAGTAAAACAAAAAGGAAAAAAACACACACAACAATACGTTTTATACTTCCATGTATCATCCTACAATTATATTAAACAATACTAGTTTAGTATTTATCCATATACTGTAGTTGGCATGCTTAAGACATTGTTAAAACTTTCCAAATCTGTCTATATATTCAAAAGTTCCTTCATATTCACTTTGTTTACAAAGGCTTTATACTTATGTTGCTCTCCCCCTTCAAATTTGAAGGGACAAATATTCTCATGGATTACAGACAATAAAGCTTTCAACAGAAATGCAATAAATTTATATTTGAAATGGTGGTGGTGAGATTCTCACTATATTGTTCCACATGGAATCTACTTTATCTGTGGGTTACAAGAAATGTATTATTAGTTTTTCTAAAGAAAGACCATCTACAAATTTAGATTGTCACTTTTTCAGGTTAATGTCTGGGAGAAAGGGATTGTTCCAGTTTTGAAGGATCATCCTTTTGATGGTAATAGTTGTTATTGCTATAATTCTCTGAGAATGTGGGTTCAAATGTAATTCAGAGATGCCATTAAAAATAAAGATGCTACGCTCCATTGGTATTGTGATAGCTAAGGTTTTTTGAACTTCACATCTTATTTCCCACCATTTATATATAGTAAGTGGGCAACTGTATAGTAGATGTGCCAAATATAATAACATTTGATTACATTTGTGCCATCATTTCCTATCTATCTTGTAGCCTATTCTGAAAGCATTACTGGAGCCATGTATGCCCTGTATAATATTTTTTGCTGTATGATTTTATTTTTGGCATATTGGTGAAGTTTATTAGCTGCTATCCATATCTTTGGGTCTATGTGATAACGGCGATCGTGGAAAGGTGATTGCCGTTAGGGGGAATGTACATGGGTGAAAATCCATTTCACCGATGTACACTCCCAGAGCATGGCAAAAGGGCACTAGGAACTCATTAAAATTTTGCTTATGCGGGGTGCCATACCCCCCCTGCATCCCCCTATTAAAGGATTCTCAACTCCGGGGGGGGGGTGCATGTCAGGGGTGTGCAAATCTGAGGAAAAAAATTGTAAGCTGGGCATGCAACAAAACAAATGCATGCCTGGAACTGAACCCAGCACCCTCGCATTCCTATCCTGCCACCCACCCACCCACCATGACACAAGCACAAGGCCAGTTCATCAACCCACTGCCGCACTATGACTCACAAATCCTCCCTCCCCTTCCTACCGTCGCACGGCATGCTTGCTGTCCCCCCATTCACACATAGACATATAGCGACAGATATCACTATACCTGTATTCACCCCCTGTCCAGTAGCCCTGAGAAAAGGTGCCACTATTGAGTCACCCTTTTTGTAAGTACTCAATAGCGGTCACCCTTCTCACAGGATACCCATATCTTTAGAGAATATAAGAAGGTATTGTTTGTTTCTTAACTACATTTATGCATAACATTTTTTCTATACATCAGTGTGTTAGTTAATCTTTTATTATTTATATTTTCTTGATAGTTGTTTTTAGTTGTTTTTATAAATATGTGTATTTTGAATATGTTCTTTAGTCAAATTCTTTCAGTTCAGAGACAAAGTCTTATCTATATATTTAATGTAATTACTATATAAGGCTTTGACAGATTGATGTTCCCACCAACTTAATGTCAAACAACTATATTTTTCTTGTAATTTTGGATGGATATATAAACTACTTATACCTATTAGATGGTATCATTTTGTAACTAAATTTTATTTTAATTTATCATTTAGTTTCCTAATTGTTCCACCAGTATTCTGTTTAATTTCCAAACCTGTCTCCATAAAAAGATATGGAAAAGCTAGGTCTTTTCCTTTAAATGTATCCTTAATGGCATTTGCAATGTTTGAAAACAATTTTTTTTTCAGTGATGTAGTTAATGGATAAAATAATAATTTAGTTAATGCAGGTGGGTTATCCATTTTGTCCAAAAGTATAGTTGCAGGATTTAGTAGAATTTTATCTTCTAAAGCCCATCTTTAGACTATTGCAACTTTAGTAGCCTGATAATGATTTTACAGCCCAGGGCATCCCCTGCCCCTATCCTGTGTAGAGGCAATAATAGTCTTCCAAGGGATTTTGGGGCTAACCCCTCTCCACAGTATTAGGTAGGGGAATCGATGAACATCACAATAATGACATCTATTTGAAAAACGTTATTTCCCTAACTTCATACAATCCACTGGGCAATGATTCACAGCAGATATCATTTTGTCAGACAGGCTGTGCTAAAATCCTAACAAAATATACACAACATTTATAATATGCATAATTTATATACATATTTACATAAACACCACTATGAAACCCTGCACCCACAAATTGTTTTCTTTGCACTCCTAAGTTGTGCAGTAGCAACTTGTTCATTTTATTATGTTTTACACACAGTGGAGTTCCCACTCACCGAGAAGCAGATATGACAGTCTAATTATCAATTTATAAAATATCTGTGCCTAGGCTGCTTTTCTTACATCCACTGATAAGGGTGCTGCTAAAGCTTTAACCTACCAGAAAATACTTCTTGCAATCCATATCCAAAACTTTTTTCAATAAAAACTTAAACTTTTTACCATGCTGCAACATTCTTAGCACTCCTTGATATATTAAACTTCAAGCAACCTTTTGTTATATACATTTAGGAATTTATTAATTCCAAAACATTTTAAACTATCTGTGATGTATAAAATGTAAATATAATGTTACCTTTGCATTTATTACAAACTTGTCATTTGAAACTTTTAGCTTGACTCCAACACATATTCCTTGTTTCTTTATAAATAAATAATAATGCCTCCTAAGTAATTTTTGCCACATGCTTAAAATAATCCCTTTTCTACCTTTATTTTTAGCCACCTTGCCAAACTGGTTGGCACTATCCCTTCAGCACTTAAACTCTTAACTTTAAAAATCAGCATTTGTCAATGCTGAATGTTTGCTTGTTGGCATTGGCATTGGTAGTGCAGGAGTTAGAGAGAGATGCATAATAGGAATGGCAGTGAAGTACTGAACTGAAGTCAACCCCACCACCACCCTGCAGAGACTGAAAAACATTGGAGTATGCCTTTGGGTCATCAGGCACAATGCCCATGCCATTTCACCACACCCTACCCTGCAGACACTGACAAGTGTCACCGTGTGCCTTGGGGTCTTTGGGCCTTATGCCATAAGAAATATGGTGAGATGGGTGCAGTATAGGAATGTGGGGTGAACTTTGGGTCCAAAGAGTCCAAGGCATACCTCAATGTCTGTCACTGGCTGCAAGGTGTTGGTGGGGGTGGAATGGCATGAGCATTACAGGCGACAATCCCAAGTCACACCCCCTGATGCCTGTCAGTCTCTACAGGGTGGGGTGTTATGGTTGGAAACCCTAATGCCCCAGGTGTTCATTGGTATTTTCACTCCAAATTTTCAACATGGATTTTTTGTGACCCCCACCTCATGAACAGTGGCAATTTCAGTTTGTTAGCTGAAAGCTGATTTTGCACAGCAACTATGCCATTTGGCATCACAGGTGCGAAAACACATTTCGAACAGGATGTGAAAAATGACAGCTGTACTGTTCATGGGGAGGTGTAAAAAATGGCAATGATGAAAATCTGAAGTGAAAATATAAAAAAAATTGGTGAGGTCACAAATGTGCATAGAAACTGTGCAATGGACACCCGTAATGTAATTAGTCTGGGGATTTTTTACAGCAGATTGTCAACACAGGCATTTTGGAACCTCCTCTCTTGAACAGTGTCACTGTGATTTTCTTACTGTGTCCCGAACACTGATTTCCCACGATCATGCATTTCTCGCGGAGTCATACATTTTGGATGGGGGGTAAAATGACAGCTGTACTGCTCATAAGGATGTGTGGAAAAATGCCAGTGTTGAAAATCTGGATTGAAAATATTACAAATTCATGAATTTATGAGGGTGCGTACGCAGAGGGTGGGTGCGGGTTGGGTTGAGGGGGCAAGAAAGTCAATGAGGGATTGTTTTCTTTTGTTCTAGTTTTTTTTTTTTAAGACTTTTACCATGCTGGGGTGGGCTCCCAGTGTGGCACCTGCAAGTTTGTTGGGCCGGGGGCAGTGGAGCTGATGGGGTATTGGGTACTCCCATGGGCCACAGACTTCGGCCACGCTGGGTTGGGCTCCCAGCATGGCACCAGGAAGTTTGCTTTTGGTGGGGGTCCATGGAGCTGATGGGTGATTAGGCACCCCAGTCAGTCACACAGTGTGCAGAGGTTGAGGGGAGTGCATGAGCACGCTGGGGTGGGCTCTCATCATGTACAAGATGTGAGACTTTTGCCATGCTGGGGTGGGTTCCCAGTGGGGCACCAGGGAGTTTGCTTTTGGGGGGCAGTGGAGCCGATGGGGGATTGGGCACCCCCGTCAGTCATACAGTGTGCGGGAGTGGAGGGAAGTGCATGAGCACACTGGGGTGGACTCCCAGCGTGCATTAGGTGTTTGTGGGGGGGGTAGGAACTGTTTATGACAGTTCAGATGCAGTGCTGATATGTTAGCAATTTACATACAGCCAATGGCAGTATGCAAATTGTCTACACGTTACCATCACTGACTGTAGCTGTGTTTTTCTCAGAACTGTATGTCACTGCATCTGAACGGCTGTCATAGACAGCTTGGACATTCATTGGTGCAGTACAGCTGCATCTGCAAAAAAGGACCAGGGCATTGGAAGTGGGGAGGCACACCCATGAAAACCTCAGCAGACATTTTATGTCTTCGTACATGCGGCAAGCAAACATAAAATGGAGTTCCCACAATGCTCATCCACCTATGGTAAAGTAATAACAATTAGTCCCATTGAACTTCCTTTTCTTAAATGCTTCAGTTAGGTAAAGTGAGAAGATAGTCATTTACTTTCAGTATCCAAGGACCCACCACATCACCCAGCCGATTCCCTCAATGTGCAGAAGCAGATGGACCAGTGAGCATGCACGGTTTTTATACCACAGTGCAGAGGGGAGGTGATAACGTCACCTCTCATGTTGCAAAAGAGTACACCCACTCTTGCTACCACAGGAGCCTGAAACTCAGGCTACTACATCAGACATGTAGTGCAGGGGAAAGTGTTAGTGGCGGATCACACAGAAACTCATTGCCAGATGCAAACTGCAGTGGTTCATCTGCTGCCTTCTATGGCTGTTGCCCCTAAACATTTTTTATAATTTTAAAATCATTTCACATTTATAATTCTTTCTCCTTTTATGTATAATCTGATACCGACTGTTTTTATTTCACCATAACAAATATACAGGCAGACTTGGAAGAGAGAAAAATGAGTGACAGACAACACTGTGAGACTGTGCTCGATTCTCTATTCTCTCATAACATAGCATTACTGACACTTTATCAGTGTAGTATAGAGTCCATACAGAGTGATAGACCTGTGGGAAAAAATAGGCTATTAATCAAAAGGTCCAAACAGTATAACAGTCCTTCTCAGCTTATGAGTCCTTTCAGCCATTTCCTTTCACCAAAACAGAGCCCAGTTGCACTCCACATTCAAACGAATTTGTGGGTTCAGTCTAGCATATAAATGCAATAAACTTCTCCCCTTAACAATAACTTTTCCCAGTCTGTGTTTCTTCTGAGTACTCCTACATGTTCAAATCCCCAGAACCTTAGATATGAAACTGAATATCCTTCTAGTTCAAAGTTAGTTAAAACGGTATCGCTATCACAGAATTATTTTCTTTTTCCTTTTTTTTTTTTTAAACTTTACGTTTGTTTATCTTCAGAAAACATACAGTTACTGTTCTTGATGCAATACATAGGATTTAGTCAACATTCTTTGAGGGCACCACCCCTCTTAATACAACCATTTAATGAATCTGTCTTACATCTATAAGATACGTCCTGGGGGTACATCAAAGGGCTATATAATCCAAAAGTTTAAATAAACAGATACCAAGATATAGGCTATGTATCTTGAGCCCATGAGCGGCATGCTTTAAAATTAATAATTTAAAGTCATTAGACTACGTAGTTCCTGTCTCAACCATGAGACTAACAAAGCAGCATGCATTAGCCAAAATTATTGTACCTTAATAGTACTTTACGGTGAGGATTATTGATGAAGCCCCAACAAAAGCATTGTCCCCAGAGTTGATAACTTTGAAAACATATTACCTGGTCAAACACACAATTCTATTAGATTCCTACAAATGAAAAACAGAAAGGTAAAGGGAGACTCCTTCCCTTCCCCTCAAAAACTTTTATTGCCTCAGTCCAGTCTCACTTAAGTGACTAGGGAGTTCCTAAAGCATAAATCTGGCAAAAAAAAAGAGGTTAATTGTGCTTTCCCAGGAATTTTAATTTTAACAGACCTGAGGCTTTCTAAACAAAAATGTCTTTTAGGTGTCCAAGTCATCTTCATCCTCCGTAGCAGACCTGGAGGATTCCCACCTTCTCCTGCTTGGTTTAGCAAACTTTTGGGCCCACTTCAAAGCGTCAGCTGGATCCGAAAAAATAAATATCTTGCCGTTATGTGTCAACCTCAATCTAGCAGAAAAAAGCATATTGTGTGGAATATTTGCATCACACAACATCGCCCTCGTCCCATCAAATCTCTTTTTATTTTGCCGAGTAGCAAAACTTAGATCGGGATACAGAGACACTCTTTCTCCATCGTGCAGTAGAGATTGCTTTTGCCTGGCCAGGGATAAGATAAAATCTCGAGTGCCCATACTATCCAGGACTGCCACTATCATCCGTGGAGACTCCGTATTACTGGGCCTGCTCTGGAATGTAACTCTGTATGCTTTTTGGATCCCCCATGATCTTTCTTGCAAAGGCTGACCCAGTTGTTGCTCTAGCCAGTCTTTTAAAAATAGGCTCAGGTGGTCTCCCTCACTGCGTTCCTGGATACCGATTATTCTCAGATTTGTAGCCCGGGCCTAGTTCTCTAGATTTTCGAGACAAGCCCGCAGATGAGAGTTCTCTTTTAGTAAATTCGCAACCATACCCAAAGCAACCTCCGATTGCTTTTTTGCTTCACTTGCCTCCATCTTAATCACTCCCGAGTCTGTTTCAAGAAGGGTTACCCTATTTGTGAGGGCATCAAAATGCTCTGAGAGACCTGCCATAGACACTAACATTCTGTTCATCTTCTGGCCTAGCGTCTGCAGTGTCTCCTCCTCAGTCTCCAAACTAGAGTCTAGAAGTGGTTGGCCATGCATCGATCGTGTTGCTGGAGGGCCTATATTTGATCTACTTCTGGCGCTCTCCCCAATTGCTTTATCCTTCTTTGGGTTCCCTATTTCAGGTCTACGATAGTTTCAATCTTCTTTTTTTCGTGGATGATTAGGTTTACTTTATTTTAAACCCTTAAAACTTGGCTTTTATGTTATGATATTGAGAAGCTTCCTAATCCTGCTACCATGTTGCATGGGCTCCACAGCGCCCCCTCCACCCCATTTTCTTTTCTTATTATATCACTTTTGTGTTCGCTGATATGAGTTTTCAGTTCTCTGCAATATATAGCTTAACACATGGCATGTGATATGTTGTTTAATCTCATGTTTAATATTAGTGTACGGGTGCTCATATACTATCTTTCTATTTGTGTTCCCACACTGAAAGCACCTGCCAAAAAGACAATTTCCGGTTACCAAAGGTTCCAGTAATAATTGTATAGATTCACTCTGAAGTATATCATATCATCAGGTTCTCCCTCTCTTGCTTAGTGACATTCTATCTCTGAAGGTGATTTTCCTTCTTTCCAATAATTATTTAATGTCCTGTTCCACTAATTTAATGTAATATTCAATTATATCTGAACCCATAGATAGGTTAAATGTAGATTTTTTACCTAAGGCCTGCTTCAAGGCTTGTTTTTCATATTAGGTTCCTAAGGTTTGTTTTCAAACCAATCTGCCAATCTCAATTTTCTGAAAAATGTCTGTAGAGCCCGGTGGCGCTGAGGGTTGAGGTGCTGGTCGCTACACCTCGCGCCACGCCGGCGACCCGTGTTCGGGAACGAGCACGGGTTAGCCGGTCAGGGGAGGAGATGGATTGGCGTCCGGAGGACTGCTCTCCATCTCGGGCGGAGATTCGGGTGGCTGGTGCTTGCCTGACCCCTAGCAGAGGCTGGGGTCGACAGCATGCAGCCGCAGAGAAGGGGGAGGCGGACGGCAGACGTTGACTGGTGCACGACAGGAACGGCGTGCACTCAGTCACTGGCATCATTGCACGCCATGCCCGCCGGGAGAAAATTGGGAAAATGGAGCTTGGCAGCACGACGTTGCCTCGCCGCCATTCCCCGGAGGACGCCTCCTGGCATGGACCCGCTCGGTGGGTTGACTGCCCTCACCACCCTGCCACTTAAGGGTAAGTTGCGGGTGCTGAAGGAGGGGTCTCTATGTCCAGATGGCGCCGGAGGAACGGCGGAGTGCGGGGAAGTAGCCGGAGCTCCTAAGAAATAATATCCAAAAAAAAAAGTCTGTAGATCTAGCATTAACTCAGAAGTATTAATTTCCTTTGTGGGGAAAAATAATGTCCTCTTTTCAATACCCTTTCTTCTGTTGGTGCTATAAATCTATTACTTAAATTGAAAACTATGGTCTCCCCTGCTGTCTGCCTCTGCCTCCTTTACCTTCTCCTCCTCTGCCTACTCTTCCACCTCCTCCACTCCCACCTCTTCATCAGTATGCCTATTGTTGCAGTAACTCAGGCTAACTCCTGCACTACAGCTCTATCCTGTCTCTTTCTGCATGTGCTATAGTGTACTGTTGACTACCTATCTCTTGTCTCTTCTGTGTTGGGCACAGGACCTGGTACCCAGGTTGTCCTGCAATCTATATATGTACTGTTTAATAGTTGTTCTTGCCTATGGTGCTACTAAGAAGCTATAAATGTTGATATTATTGTGGTGTCATGGTGCTTTTCTGCATGCACTCTCCACTGCCTTTGCTAAATTGTTGTGACTAGTACTCCTTGTTGTCTTACTGTACTGTAAGTACTGTCATACTGTACTGTTGTAAATTGTATTCTCCTGGGTCGTGCCTGAAAATAGGCAGGTTTCTTGCCTAGAACACCTACCCGGTTAACAAAAGCAAAGAAATAAATAAACCTGTCTTGATACCACCCTTTCTGTCTGAGTTAGTACAGAGAGTCTTGGCCACCTTCTGCCCCTCTCTGTTCCTATGCAGTTGTCAATGGTTCCTCCTCTAAAAAAGGCTCTCTTTCAGTTTGTTCTTATCTGTTGGGCCATAATTCTACATATGAGAGAAGCAACCTGGATTTTTTTTCTCCAAGTTGCCCCCTCTCCACCAAAATTTTAAAAAAATATTAAAGATCTTAAAGATCTTCAAGGTCCACCACCGCAGCCCCAGACATGGCAGTGGATGGTGCAGGGCCATCAAACCCCTCCACAGCCAGTGCCATAGCCGGTCGCCATGGTAGCTCATGGCTGATTAACCTACTAGGTTACACGGACAATGATCCTGTGGATAGGGTCAACATTGTGAGCAACCTGCTGGTGCTGGCATCCAGAATGGAGGGGGTGTATGATGATAGTGATGTTGATGCCAACACAGATTTGTGGGGACATGGCCAACAGCGACCCGGCCGAGGCACATGTACATGAACAGGTGGCACCATGCATCGTTGGTTGTCCTGTGGCCCCATGTGCACCCACAGGGCCTGCACAACCACCCACAGTGATGGTTGATGGGGACCCTATGTCTAGTGCTGCTGTGGGGCCAGGGACTGCCGACACTGTTCAGTAGGGTGCAGTGGAGCAACAACAGGTGGCAGGGGACAATGATGCTGGTGTCCCTGGACATGCAGCGGTTGCCCATGCCCAGTCTCCTCCCATACAGTGGCCTGTTGTGTGGCAACTGCCTACAGTGGATGTAGTGCAGCAGGCTGGAACCCCACCTGCACATTGGCACTGCCCCCTTGTTGCATCCCCTACCAATGAGGTTGAGGGCTATGCATGCCTCCTGCAGGATTCCATGGAGGGACAGGCATCCCTCAAGGCAGAGCTGAGGGGTATTCAGATACAGCTGGTCATGGAGCATGAGTCATTGGCCGTGTGGTGCGCCCAGATGCTGGCAGAGGCTCACCTACTGTGGGTGGGCATAACGGCTGCACTGGAGCAGACTGCATTCGCTGCCAAGGCGGTGAGTGCAAACAGTGTGCCACATGGCCACTGGGCTACCAGCTGTACCCCCAGGTCACAGCATCAGGTGAACCCAATGCTGCTGATGCCATCATCACGCATGACCATCCCTGACACCCCTGAATCCAACCTGGGTTTCGGAGGCAACACACCGGTGAGCACCCATTCATAGTCTCAATTCAGTACTCCAGCAGGGGTGGTGGACACCCCCCCTACTGCCAGTGGTGCTGACTCAGTGATCACCAGGCAAGAGCGTGGCTGCCCATGTGTCCATGGTGGCCATGGTGGTTCCCAGTGATGCCTGGGTGGACAACCCCCATGGCCCTTGTTACCTGCACCCATTGTGGCCCACGCAACCAGTCTGACAGTGCCTGGGGTGGCGTGATGTGGCATGTGCCTGCCCTGGTACAACTGTGTGGTGCACTGTGCATGGCCAGGCCACCGGTGTTGTGCTATGTGGCATGGGCATGATGCATGCAGCCCTGTGTCTGCTGTGCATGTGTACTGGTGGATGTACACTGATCCATGCCATCCACAGCATAGACACCGTGCCCCCCTGTCCATGTGTGGCCTGCTGTGTGTGTGTGTGTGTCTGTGCATTTCTGTCACCCCTCATGGGTGCGCTCTGCACTGGCTGTGTGGTTGTCATCTGACTTGTAGTGTGTGTGTGTATGGGTGTGGGTGGGTGGGTGGATAGGTGTGGGGGGCTGCCAAGTGTTACCCACCTGTGTTACTCACCTTTGGTCCCTGAAATTCTCTTCTGCTATGATGTTCTTGTGCTGCTGGGACCTGGCAACCAGGTGTGGGCCCCTGGGGGGCAGCTGACCACCTTGTCCCTAGTGCCCCTGTACCACATCATCATCTTCCTCCCCAGAACTGTTGCTCTCCTCAGCCTGGACAACTAATCCATGGTCAATGGCAATGTTGTGCAGCATACAACAGGCCAGGAATATGCCACAGGTCTTCCTTGGGCTATATTGTAGGGCACCACCTGACCTATCCAGTCACCTGAAGTGCATCTTCAGTATGCCGAAGATTCACTCGATGATGGTGCATGTAGCAATATGTGTGTGTTGTTGTACTGCTCCTCCATCTCTGTTCCAGGATGGCAGCAGGGGGTGAGGAGCCAGGATCAGATGGGATATGCTGCATTACCTGTGGGGGGACAAAGCAGTCTGTTAGTATCCCACATGCATGTGTACCACAGCCCCCCTCCGCCATAGCACACTGGTGCAGCTACTGCCTGTCCACCTCTGTCCTTGTGGCCCACTTCCAGGTGCAACTCCATCCCCTACAGTGGGATGGTGCATTCGTACACTCATTAGCAACTGCTGTGCCCTGGCTGCCCTCATCTGCCCTGCACCTGACTATGCTTGCATCTATGGCTGACCGCTCCTGTCCAGTCCGGCATTGATAACCCTCCATTGCCCAGTAGTCACTGTGTCTGGGTGCATGTGATGCATTCCACCCTGCTACACGTGCCTGCTGTTCCGCATCACCTCACCTCCCAAGCTGCATTTTGCTGCTGCACTGTCCTCCTTGTCACATGCACCATCCCATTGGTGTGCCCACCTCCACTGTCCCCCCCTGGGTGTGTGCCCTTGCACAGTCCCTGCTGTGGCCCCCACACACATGTACTACCTCCCAACATATGTTGCATCACGATATGTTGTTTGTGGGCATGTATGCATGCCCCACTCACCCACTAGGTGGCCACTGGGAATATCCCCAGTCTCAAACTGGCGGCACAGGGCAGATTGTTGCCATATGAAGGCATCATGTGTACTCCCAGGGTGTGTGGAGCAGACACTGCTGATGTGCCCTGTGGCATTGCACACCACCTTGCAGTTCATATACAGCATGTCCTCATCACCAGGTGGTGCATGGATTGCCACATGGATGCAGTCAATAGCCCTTATGATGCCTGGCATGCATGCCACACTGTGGAACTGCTGCTTAGCTTCTGTCCACTCTGCCTGTGTGCTTGGGAATCGAATGAACTCCGAAGCATGTGGGAGCAGAGCGGTGAGGAATTGCGTGAGGAGACGGGATGTGGACAGCTGGAATATGCCAGTGGTGTCTTCAGCTGGTCTCTGGAAGGTTTCTGTGCCAAGCAGGCACATTGCTGTTGTCACCTTGGTCTCCACTGATATGGCATGACCCCTTCCGGTGGGTGCCTGCATTTCATCATGGAACAGCTCACAGGGCTGCCTCAGTATTGCCCTGTTCAGGCAGTATCAGCTAACTGTTTCTATGTCTGTCAGGTGCTCAAATGTTAGTCTGTCACAATACTGCCATCGGGCAGGCCACCTATGGTGCCTTCTGCTGCCATGTTGGTGGTTTGCCTGTCTCCTCATCCCCATTAACATGCCCACCATCAGGAATGGTGCATCTTCCATATTGGTGGCCTCTATTGTGCTGCTGCTGGTGTTCCAACTGGTGCTGCTGCTGCTGCTATTCTGCAGTCTGCCTGCTGGGGGTTGGCTCTTAAGTCTACTTCTTTTATACTTATCTCCTTAGTGCGCATATGGGTGGATGCATTGTGTATGTGCTGTGTTTGCACATTCATTTTGCTTTGTGAATGGGGATGCACCATGTACGCAGCTACACACCCCCCTCCAGATGCACCGCATATCATTATTTTTGGGGTCTGGAGCATCCTGCGCGGTGCATCTGGGATGCACCAGAGCATATCAGCCCTACGTGAATAGCACCAGTGTGTATCTCTGAGACATGCCAAGCACCTCCCTTTTGTGAATCCTGCCCTGTATCTTTGGATTATGTCTTAGATGTTGAAGCATAGCTTCCAAAAATATTATAAACAAAACTGTAGGGATAGGGCGTTTTTTTAACATATAATCAAGCAAGCACAGACTTTTGAATTTAGCATACCTTACTTTTTTTTCTATTTCTTGGTTTGTTATTTCATGTAGTTCATTTTGTATCATCTCTTTCTTTTCTTACAAATCTAAATGGTTTTGTGGAGAAGCTCTCAATTTTAAATCTATTTCTTTGATTTGTGCCTCCATACTGTATGTTGTATCATATGTTATATTTCCTTCCTTTTAATTTTTATCTAAAACCTATATTTATGGCTTTAATGGCTTACCAGGGTTGGGCTATGTTCTGCTCTTCACTGTAATTGCAAAAACAAAATTGCTGAATTTATTCCTTGATGTGTTCTATAAAAATAGGCATTCTAAGTAATGAATTATCAAATGTTCAGTATCTGATCCTAATTTGTTTTTTAGTTGGAATGAAGAGTATGGTCACCATAGAGTGGTCCAAAATGACTACTGGAACAATTCCTATTTCTATTTCTGTAATTCCTGAAATTTAAAGTTTGCATGAGCAAAGGACATAGTCAAATCTGGAAAACCAATTGTTTGGTTTTGTATGATATGTGTATTGTATTTTGTTCAAGTATGTTTTGCACTATATATATATTAGAGGCAAAAAACTCAGTTTAATGCATCAGTTAGGGTTGTTCCACAGCGACAAAAGTGAGGAAATTTGGTGTTAGGGTTGAAAACCACCCTTGGACCCCCCAGATCACCCCTCCAACCGGCATCAGGGTGCACATTGCGGTCATCAACCTTAACTCTCACCCCATCACATGTGTGAAGAAGCAGAGGTATTGGAGAATAGGGTGAGAGTTAGGACTGACGACCCCAATGTGCACCCCGATGCCGGTTGGGGTGGGTGGGCTGGGGGTCCAAGGAGGGTTCCAACCCTAACACTAAATTTCCTCATTTTTGTCGCTGTGGAACAACCCTAACTGATGCATTAAATGGAGTTTTTTCCTCTAATTTCCTTCTTTTTGAGAATGATGACGACAAATAGTGAAGTAGTGCAGCGGCGGGAGCACGGGGCCCTTTGGGCCCCACACTCCAGCCACATGATATCTTGTGACATAGTAACAGGAACAGCAACACAAACAGAAGTGCCAACAGTGGTGCACATGGTAATGGAAACATAAATGGTAAAGGAAACGTTAATAGAAACACAAGCGCAAAATGATGCCAAAGTGAACAGTGATGCAAACGGACATTGATGCGCATATGAAAACACAAGTGGTAATGCAAACAGTGGTGGCAGTGGCATTTTAAATGGAAATGTTAAGTGTCACAGCAAAAAGAACGTGAAAGGGAACAGAAACGGAAATGTGAACGTGAGCGAACACGTAAACGCAAACCGTAAGGAGCATAGCCACAGTACCGTAATAGTAAATAAAAATGGTAAAGTTAACATGAAGAATAATGCCAAAGGAAACAGAAATGGAAACAGGAACGGCGGCGCATACGGAAACGCAAATTGTAACGTGCATGGTCACGGAACGGCAATTGTTAATGCAAATGGTAACGGAAACAGCAACAATAATGCCAAAGGAAAGAGAAATGCAAATGCAAGAGAGTACAGAAACACAAACCATTATGCACATGGTCATGGTACCACAATTGTAAACGCAAATGGTAACAGTAATAGCAAAAATAACGCCAAAGGAAACAGAAATGAGACAGAAATGCAAGTGCGTATGAAAACGCAAACCATAATGCACGTGGATGGTACCGCAATTGTAAATAAAACTGGCAATGATAACAGCAACAATAATGCCAAATGACACAGAAATGCAAACGCAAGTGAAACGCAAACCATAATGTACCCGGTGGCGTAGACGGTAATGGTGCCACAAACGGTAACGGAAAACAACTGGAAATGCTAACTGGCACAGTAATGGAAGGGCACATCCTTCTTTTCCCCAAAAAATGCATTGAAAAACAGTGAAATCAAAGAATGTATACATAACAATGGGCATTGGAGCAGAAAATGAGCACTTGGAATATTAAAGTGCTTATATCTCAGGAACCATATGACATAGAAAAAAATGTAAATTTCATATGAATTATGACTTTCTTGGCTAGTTTGGTACTTAGCCTCATTACGGGGCTAAGTATTTTTGTGATGAAAAATCCGTATCTTGCACCGTTGCCAAGATACGGGCCCCGAAAGGCGCGACGGGCACCGTAATGTTATCCAATGGGAAAAAGTGTTAACTTCGGAGTGCCATCACTCTGCCGCCCTGTAATATTTTTTCACCAAACCATGAAAAGGCACATCAGTGGGATATTGGCTTTCTTTCCTCCAAATTTCAGCCCAAAAGAGCAAACCGTTATTTTGCAGCAGGGCGGCAAAGGATTCCTGTAATGCGGTGGATGCCATAATGTTATACTATGGGAAAAAGTGTCAACTTTGGAGTGCTGTAACTTTACCGCCCTGTAATATTTTTTCACCAAAATACTAAAAGGCACATCTGTGAGATGTTGGCTGTGTTCCTTCCAAATTTCAGCCCAAAAGACCAAAGCGTTATTTTCTCAGCAGGGTAGCAAAGAATTGCTGTCATTTGGCCATAGCCTGGAAAAGTAGTGTCGTGATTTGCGAAAGCTTTTGCAAAAATGTGCAACACTTTCGTGAGTGCGACACTACTTTGTGAAAGTACTTTTTTCAGAAACTTGAAAAACATATTTCTAGGGTGTTTAACCTCAAAATAAAGACCTGCCTAGCATCCTCAGAGTCCGACTAGGTAAACACAAGTAGAATTGTGTTACTAGAGGCCCCCAAATTTAAATGCCAAGCATTTTTCTGATCACCAACTGAAAACAAAATGGTGGATCTGTGACAGTAAAAGGGCCATTTGTGAAAGTAAAAACTGCATTTACGAAAGTGTTGAACTTTTTGTTAACTTTTCCCATTGACTTATAATGGGAACTTGTTTTTTGAATAACTTTTGAACAGTTTAATATTTTTTCATGAAATCTTCAAAAGGCACATCGGGGACCCTGGTTGCATGTTCCCTGCAGTTTTTGGACCGGTAGCACAAACCATGTGACCTGTAGGTGAGAGCAAAGAAATCACAAAAAAGCGTAATTGTGCAATTGGTTGTCGCTGAATAACTCTGGAGCCGTATATCCAAACGATACGAAACTTGGCAGATCTTAAGATCTACCATGCCCAATTGTGCATACCAAATTTCAGGCAAATCTGTTGAACGGTGGCAAAGTTATTAAGGTGCAAAACATGACCCTTTAACCTTAAAAGTGCTTCTCACCCCTAACTATGGTAGCACTAATGTTCTAACATAATATAGATATATATATATATATATAGTACAGTTTTTCCTTTCATCAGAGGACAGAAGTGATGTTTTATCTAATTCAGGTGGGGCATAGACATTGAAGTCCCCATCTATTATAACTGGGTGAGTCCTCAAACTCAAAAGACCCCGGGCCAGTGCACAAAGGGTGCTGCAGGGCTTGTGTCAAGCCTTGTGTCCAACCCAGTGGTCAACAGTGCAGCATAGCTGCACTGAAAACTCTGCAGCACACTGCAACCAATTCAAGACGATTGGGTGCATTTACAACAATTTTTCTGATTTATGACAGCGTGCACCAAATATTTGGCACAAGCCCTGTAGAAAGGGTATCTGAGATTGTCACAAGCTAGACCAGCAAACAATGGTCTAACTTGTAGCAATCGGCATATAGGATCGAGAATCCCACTAACCAGCTGGGAAATGCCACAAGCAACATTGCACCATATGTTTGATGCAACCAGGGCTTGTGGCATTCTCTGCCCTTTTGAAAATCTGGCCCCTGTGTAATTTCATTCAAGAAGCTTTGATAATCCAAGAAGGGAGGAATATACCAAAGCAATAATATATTCTATTCCTAAAACATTAGCTTTAATCATTAATATTCTACTTTCAGAATTATTATAGCTTACTTTTGTGTATTATACTAACATACTAAAATGCCAGCAGAATAGGCCTAATGGTCTTTCGCGTCTGCTCGTTTGGTCAGCCCCCACCCTGGGAGCTGACCTTGCTGCCACCCTCGCCTTCTCTGGCTTCTTCCTTCCCAGTTCTGGATATTCTCACTGCATTGGATTTTGCTTCCAGAACACTTGCCCTGTACCTGTCCCACCCCCTCTTGAACCCCTCCATCGTCTCTGCCTCCACCAGCCCCCTAGGCAGCGCATTCCATGGCTCTACCACCCTCTCAGTAAAGTAGCACCTCCTCCTTTCTCCCCTGAATCTTCCCCCCTCCAGCTTCCACCCATGCCCTCTAGTGGCCCCCTCCTCCTTCCTTCGAAGCACCCTGATTGTTCCTCCCCTATTTACCCCCTTCATGTACCTGAAGACCTCTATCATGTCCCCCCGGTCCCTTCTGTCTTCCAATGTGTTCATATTTAGTTCTTCGAGCCTCTTCTCATAGGTCCTGTCCCCCAAGCCCCAAATCATTTTGGTTACCCTCCTCTGGACCCTCTCCAGGAGTTTAATGTCCTTCTTTAAGTGTGGCCTCCAAAACTGCATGCAGTACTCGAGGTGCAGCCTCACCAAGCAGTTATACAGAGGGAGTATCACTTCCCTCCTTCTGGAGATGATCCCCCTAGCGATGCATCCTAGCATCCTGTTGGCCTTGGCTGCTGCCCTCCTACAAGTCTCAGAGTTGTTCATCTTGACATCCACCACCACCCCCAGGTCCCTCTCAGCCATTGAGACTTGCAGCATCCCCCCCCCCAGGGTGTACACTTGGCCCAGATTTCTGGTCCCCAGGTACAGTACCTTGCATTTCCCTGCATTGAACCTCAGCTTCCACTTTCTAGACCATCTTTCCAGAGCCTCCAAGTCCCCTTGTAGGGCCACCCTGCCCTCCTCCCCATCCACCACCACCCCCAGTTTTGAGTCATCCACAAAGAGACTCATCTCACTCCTGATACCTGTCCTTATGTCAGGGATGTAGGCATTGAACAGGAGGGGCCCAAGGACTGATCCCTGTGGGACCCCACTAATGACCCTCCTTGGGGATGAGACTATCCCGCCAACTACGACCCTCTGGGTCCAGTTCTGGAGCCAATTGCCTATCCATCTGATCATCTGGTTCCCCACTCCCATTTCTCCCAGCTTATCCAACAGGCCCACATAAGAAACAGAGTCAAATGCCTTGCTGAATTCTAGAAAGAGGACATCCACTGGTCTACCCAGGTCCAAGGCGCTCTTTACCCAGTCATAGAACTCCACAAGGTTTGTCTGACATGATTTCCCTGGGATGAATCCATGCTGTCTATCATCCAGGCACCCTGACTTTTCCAGGTCCTCCCCCAGCCTCTCCTTGACAATGACCTCCATCACCTTGCCCACCACCGATGTCAGGCTGACAGGCCTGTAGTTCCCTGCCACCTCCCTTGATCCCCCCTTGTGGATAGGCACTATATGTGCCACCTTCCAGTCCTAGGGAACCCACCCTGTCCTCAGAGAAATGGTGAAAAGCTCCGCCAGGGATTTTGCCAGGACATCCGCAAGTTCCTTCAGCACTCTGGGATGTAATTTATCCAGCCCCGGTGCTTTCTCCATCTTAAGGGACCTGAGGGCTTCCCTCACTCTCTCTGCTGTGATTTCCACTTCCACTACCTCTTCTCCCTGCTTAGCCTCCCCCCCTCCTGCCAGTGATGCCTCCACCTCTCCCCAGACCCGCCTCGATCGGTAAGGGTCCCCCCAATATCACTGTCTCCTCCCATGTATGATGCAGCACCCCATTTTCCTTGGTGAAACTGAGGTGAGTACTCATTTAGTACTCAGCCTGCTCCCCGGTCTTGTTTCCATCTCTCCTGTTTTAGTCCTGCTAATCTGCCCCTTCACCCTTCTTTTTTTCCCCAATGTATCTAAAGAACCCTTGTTCCTCTCCTAAATTCCCTGGCCAGGTTCTGCTCCTTCCTTGCCTTAGCACCCTCCACCACCTAGTGGCCTTCTAGCCATCAGCTCATACCCCTCGATCTCTTTCACTCCTTGAGCACTTGAATTGCCCTGTCGCTGCCTTCTTTCCCCGCACCACCTCCTGGACCTCCCTGGTCCACCAGCAGGGTTTTCAGGCCCTACCGCATTTTTGTCTTTCTCTTGCACAGGTGCTGGTAGCATCCTGCACTCCCCTCTCCTGATGATTTCTCACCTACTATCAGCATCCATGTCTGACCCAATCCCATCCAAATGCTCCTTAAGGATCCTTCCCATTTCCTTAAAATCCACCCCCCTGAAGTCAGTTACCTCAGTCTTTGTGCAGCCTTCTACCCTCCTAGGTCCAGGCAGAACCATACCGTGGCATGGTCACTCTCCGCCAATGGGTCCCTTACCTCCAGGCCCCCAATCTGGTCACTGTCTGCCAGGACCACATCCAGTACCCACGCCTCCCTGGTTTGTTCCCCCACCTGCTGAGTTAGGAACGCATCTTGAAAGACAGCCAACAATCTCTGTTCCCTGGTCACCGAGGATGTCATAGTCTCCCAGTCTGTTCCTGGCATGTTTAAGTCCCCCAACACCACCACCCTTCCCCTGCCCAGTCTGCAGTGTCTCCCAACATCTGCCACCAGACTCTCCTCCAGCTCCTCCGCCAGTGCAGGGGGTCTATACACCACTCCTATTTTTACTCTCTGGCCCCCCTTGTTATCAAAGTGACCCAAATCACCTCCACGGTTTCCTCCACCTCCTCTACTCCCCCTATGCCAATGCAGTTTTTGACTATCATTGCTACCCCTCCTCCCCTTCCCTCCCCCGTCCTTCCTGAACATAGTGTAACCCTCCAGGTTCAGGTCCCAGTCATGTCTCTCTGGTGGCCCAGGCCTCAGTGACCACTGCCACATCCACCGCTCCTCAGTTAGCATCGCCTGGAGCTCAGGCATTTTATTGCCCAAGCTCCTGGCATTTAGCAGGACTCTTCCACCTTTCCCTATACTTCCATTTCCTGCTCGTGTTCCCATGGGGATTCTGTTTTCCTGGTCTGCACTTTTACCAGTCGGGCTTTTCCGCTATCCTCCAGCTCCCCAGGGGGTGGAGACAGAGTCCCTCCTTTATCGGCACCGCTCGACAGCCTTTTCTCCCATCCCTCCCCCCTTCACAAGTTTAAACCCCAGTTTTCACCAATGAACCCCTCTATTTTCAACTTAAGGATTCCCTTCCTCCAAATTGAGATGCAGTCTATTCTCAGCATACAGCTCCTTATCCTCCCAGGTCTCCCCCAATCCCCCAATCCCCCATCAACCCATATCCTCTGGCCTCACACCACTCCCTGAGCCACTGGTTTATCTCCCTAACCTTCCTTTTGTGTTCCCCACTAGCCCTTGGCACTGGCAGGATTTCTGAGAAGGAAACTGTGCGTCCTATGTCATGACAGACCCTGGCAAGCTCCCTGAATCTTGCCTGTATCTCTAGCTCGCTATTTCCCTCAATGTCATTTGTACCCAGGTGGACCAGTATGTCCGGGGAACCCCCACAATCCTTTGCCAGCTGATATACCTCATGCTTGGCCCTGTGCACCGTCAGTCCAGAGAAGCATTTTGTTCTAACTGGCCAGGCTTCTCCCTCCCTATCCCATTTGATACCCCTGATCATAGAATCCCACAACAGGAGCACTCTGAGCGCTCCTTTTCCTCCATTTCCCCCCCTTCCATGACCCTCATCCTTTCTACCGGCCCCTCCACCCAGCTGGCTCCTTGTTCCTCCACCTATCTGGGTGCCACATGCCGCCCCCTCCTTATTTACCCTGGCCACCCTCTCCTCCCGATCCTATGTCTCTTCTCCTCCCGAGTATCCTTCTGTACCTCGCAAACTCCCCCCTCACTGCTCACGACTGGTCCTTCTCCCCCATCTGCTAAACTAGCCTGGCTTGTCCTCCCTTCCTTTCTGTCTCCGTTTAGTCCCTCCTTGCTTGTCGTGCTCCCCTGGCCTAAATCCTCAGCTCCCTTTACTGTATCCTCCTTGTACTTCTGGTCCTTGTCCTTGCCCTTTCCTCCCAATTGGTCCTTCTCCTTGCGCTTTCCTCCCTCTTCCCCCTGCCCCTCCTGCTCTGATTCACTGCTCCCCCCATTTTCCTGCATTCCAGGTTCCCCCCTGTTCCTCCTGCTATCCGGCTCCCACCTCCTGTCCCCCACTCCCTTTCTGTCTCTAACCACCCCTGTCATGGCTACATCACTTCCCTCATCCTCAAGCAGAAGAAAAGAATTGAAGCGGTTACTGAGCATAAGGTCTGATCCACCTCCCCGTCTTGCTTCCTTCTGTCCAGCCCCTGCCATCTGCCTACTTCCCTGCGAATGTTGTCCCTCTGGCCGCCCTTTGTGAGGGTCCCCATTACCTGCCTGCTTCCTTTTTAGTGTCCTCCTTTTGGGCCCCCTCTGCCAGGGTCCCTATGTGACCCCCGAGTATTCTCCTGCACTCCTTTCCCTATGCCCCCGCCCCCAGTGCTTGGTGCAATGCCGTGGGAGATCCCCTGCTGCCTTCCCCACCCATACCTCCCCCCTTCCCCCAGCTGTCTCCTAATTCCCGCAACCTCCTCCCTAAGCTGTGCCAGCTGGTAGCACACTGGGCAACCACCAAACTTCCAAGCCCAGTCCAGTATCATGGCTGCTCCGCACCCTGTGCACCCCACCACCCTCCCAAAGATGCCGGCCCTAATGACGTGTGGTCCCATCCCCCTCCAAGAAGGTTTCCTTGGGTGAGCCACCAAGTTCCCCACTAGTCCAAGATACACCCCTACTGCCTAATCAGGTCACCCACTAATCCTAGATACAGTCCCACAGTAAACCGGTAACCCTGTTACTAGGTGCAGTACAACACAGTAATCTTACAAGGGAAATGAACAACTGCCTAAGCTCCTCTCTCCCAGCCTTTAAATCCAACCCCCAGTGGCTAGAACTACATGAGCTGCACCTGCAGCCTTTTTCTCTAATTGCAGGGCAGGTGTTCCCCTATAAATTAGCAGAACTCTGGGGAGGTGGGGTCTTGGGCCTACACCCAACTCGAGAGAGAGTGTATCAGCCCTGTGTCTCCCCTCCAAGCCTGGTAGCCAAAGAACCAGCCCCAAGCAAATCCCACCAAATAGGTTTTAAATCAGAAGAAATAGGCTTCCACCAGCGCAGCCTGTTACACAGTGAAACATCCAACAAATGAGCCCACTTACAGCCACCAAACAAGTTTTCAAACTTCCAACAGCCCCAAAACAATACCCTGCTAGCCCCTTAGAAGTAAGAAAGAAAAGAAATAACCTTCTACCAAGTAAAATCCACAAGAAACCCTGTGAAAACAACAAGAAGCAGCTACAGTCTT
The DNA here is from genome assembly GCA_016271365.2 of Neoceratodus forsteri. Taxonomy (NCBI): domain Eukaryota; kingdom Metazoa; phylum Chordata; order Ceratodontiformes; family Ceratodontidae; genus Neoceratodus; species Neoceratodus forsteri. The sequence goes on along the minus strand of CM028130.1, from coordinate 1,446,715,755 downwards.
GGAACACAACTGATCCTGTCCCCTTCCAGTTCCTTCCGAGAAGCCAAAGCAGCTAACACCACAAGCCTTTTATAATGGATGCATCTGTGCACACAGTTTTTGTCCGTTATATCCAAAGGAGGTGGAGCCTATGCGTTAGGCGTGCCTGTGTGTGTGAGCAGGGGCTCAGAGCAATTAAAACCCTATTATAAAGACTTCATAGGTTAATCAAAATCCTGCCTATCATATATGTTTCTGTACTTTGTGTGTTTAGAGATATTTAATTGTCAGGGAACATGAGTTTTTTTTTATAAAGTTTATTGCAGAAAGAAAGAAGAAGAAAGTAACTCTAATGGCTGGATGTTGGGGTTCTAGGAGAGGAAGAACAAGAACACTTGTACTATAAGGGTTTTATTAAAAAATAAAATCACTTCCTTTTTAGTGGAATCATCTAATGAAAGTTTATACAGCTTGTGGAGAATTATTTTGTAAGAAATTTAGTCTCTGTAGTTCCTTCATCTAAATTCTACATTTGCCAAATCCCCTCACCAGCTCTGCACCCGCCCAAAAAAAATGTACTACAAATACCTATAAAAGCTTCAAAGTGTCCGTTATAAGCAAAGTTTCTGTCCATTATAACCAGAGGAAAATGCATTGGATGTGATATATCTGGTTTGGGAAATCAATTTTTGTCCACTATAACCGATTGTCCATTATAAGAAAATCGTAGAAATCATAGAAAAAAATTCAAGCCTGGAGGTCAAGCGACTCTTTAGCAGCTTGCCACTGGATTAGTGGGGGTACTCGTATTTTTTATCTCCCATGTAGCTATCAAACTGTTCTTAAAAACATCCATCATTTTACTGTGAACCACAGACTCAGGCAAGGAATTCCACCATTTCACAACTCTCTGGGTGAATCACCTACTTCTTTTACTTGTTTTATTTATGTCTCCTCTTATTTTTAAATTATGGGTACGTGTACTTTGTATTCCTATATGATCGGAGAGACCAATAGTTTCCCACAAATATCTATATTGTGTGGCTTTAAATACCAAACATAAGTCTCCTCTAAGCTGTCTATACTCTATCGAGTACATTCCCAGATCTCTCAGTCTCTCCCCATAGCTCTTATGATGGACAGAGGAAAATAACTTAGTTGCCCTTCTCTGAACACCCTCTATTAGGGCGTTACCTCCCATTGTCCCAGGGGCACAACAGGGTACATAACAGTCCAGTTGTGATCTCACCAGGGCTGTATACAATGGCATTATCACCTCTGTATGTCTACTCTTGATATTCTTTTGATACATCCCAATATTTTATTTCCCAGTTTTGTCTTACGTCTGATGTTTTTGTTAAAGGTTAAATTATTATCAACTATTACTCCTAGGTCCCTCTCACTTGTTGTATGTAGGTATGTGCTTTTCAGTTGATACCTAAACTCAATGATTGTGTTTCTCCAAGTGCATTACCTTACATTTTTCCAGGTTAAATTGGAGCTTGTTACTATTTGCCCATAATTCTATAGACCTGAGGTTATCATGTAGTCCATGTGCTGCCTTTCCATTATTAACAATTGTACCAGTTTTGCTGTCATCAGCATACGTCCCCATCCAAGTACCAGCAGTTATCATCATGGTAGCAATATCTACATTAAAAAGAGTAAGACCCAGCATGGAACCCTGAGGGATCCCACTCATAACTTCCTTCCAATCTGAGTTAAATCCTCTAATCCCTACTCATTGGCACCTGTCGGTCAACCATGACTTCACCCATGCCACTATGTTCAGAGGCATCTGAATAGAGATACGCTGTTTGACCAGTACATCCTGTGCCACTGAGTCAAAAGCTTTTGTGTAATCCAAGAAAATGACATCTACAGGCAAACCTTATGGGTTCAAAGAAACTAACCAAGTTAGTTAAGCACAATCTCCCACTAGTGAACCTGTGTTGATTTATATCCAAGTACCCTAGATCTGTTTTATGTTTAACAATATGTTCTTGATTCAGGCCCTCTAATAGTTTACTCAGGAGAGACGTCAGACTAATTAGTCGATAGTTCCTGACCACTTGCAGTATCTATCCCCTTTTTTGTAAATAGACATAATGTTTGCCACGCTCCACTCTTTTTAAGGCATTCTCCTCCCTGATAGATGCATTGAACAGCATGGTGACTGGGCCTACCAGAACATCCTTCAGTTCCTTTAGAAAGTTCAAGTTTATTCCATCAGGCCCAGCAATACAGTGTCCATTATAAGTGGAGTGCTCTGTACTGTGTGACTCAAATGAAGCAATAGATATTTGCTCCTGGGTGCTGATATGCAGGAACTCTGTTCTGCACTCAGCTGGGTCTGGGATTTGTAGTTCTGGTACACACTCAGAACTACTAGAATGCCATCAGTCTACTGTGTTCTCCATGTTTTGGAGTGTATGACCTATGCTTTTAAGAAACACTGTATTGTGTCACACTGCACTGTTTTATAAGGAGCAAGAATCCGGTGGGGTTATTTGCACTCTTTAAATCCTTTTTTTTTATATATATACTTTATCACTCCTCCACAGAACCAATGGGTAGCTCCTGCCCTCCCTCAGAGAGACTCATTCTTCAACCTGAGCATGTCGGGTTATCATGGACCTCATCAGCTCCTGGCCTTTTTCCACTTTTTTCCCTTCTGCACCCAAACTGTTCAATGGGCGGGGAAGCTACCCCCATCTCCGTGGAAGCAGTCATATGCCTTGGACATGTGCCTCCCCTCTTCTGGGTGACATGCCTGTGCCAAAACCCAGCCAGCGCTGGGTGTCAGTCTACAGAGCACCATGCTGTCCCTACTCCCCAATGATGGACAGCTGTCTATGGATGCTCGATCCTTTCCTCCCTTTGCCAATCCCTGATTGACCCAAGTCCATTCCTGAACCCGGGTCAGTGGTGTGGCATGAGGCATGGTGTCCAGAGCCTCAACCATCAGCACCACCAGGCTGGCCTTTTAAATCCTTTTTAATTATTTGTGGACAAGTAGGAGTGGTCACATGACCACGGTCCACTTCCTGCCTGGGACTAATAAAGTGTAGCTCACACAGCGAGCTGGGCTAGCTTGGGTGGGGCGAGCATGTGGTGATGCATACAGAGACACATGCAGAGACTTGCATGAGCATGTCTGCATGTGTCTGCCATGTCAGCTGGACAGATGGGACTAAGGGCAAGGTACGCTGCTATTGTTATTCCTTAGTGTAGTACTATAACTTTAGTTGGGATGTTGTGTGCAAGCTGATAATGCCTCCTTGGGTCCCACAAGCTTGTTAATGAATTAATAGTGCCTCTGACAGGGTGGTACAGACTCACATTGTAGTGCACTAGATTTACTATATACGTCTGATTTGTTTAATCTATATATATATATTAGAGGCAAAAAACTCCATTTAATGCATCAGTTAGGGTTGTTCCACAGCAACAAAAGCTAGGAAATTCGATGTTAGGGTTGAAGGCCCCCCTTGGACCCCCAGCCCCCCAACCGGCATCAGGGGTGTGCATTGGGGTTGCTGGCTAACTCTCACCCATCACATGTGAAAGAAGCAGAAGTATAGGAGTATGGGGTGAGAGTTAGGACCGATGACCAATGCGTGCCATGATGCTGGTTGGGAGGCTGGTGGGTCAGAGGCCTTAACCCTAACACTGATCATCGCCTTGTCGCTGTGGAACAACTAACTGATGCATGATGGAGTTTTTGCCTCTAATTTCCTTCTTTTTGAGAATGATGACGAGAAATAGTGAATGTAATGCAGCAGCGGGAGCGCGGGGTCTGAACCCACCACGTCATGTCTTGGGACATAGTAACAGGAACAGCAACGCAAACAGAAGTGCGAACAGTGGTGCACATGGTAACACAAACGTAAATGGTAATAGAAACACAAGCACAGGACTTCCGGTGACATCACCAACAGCATGGCAGCCTAACCTCGGAGCTCTAACCTCTCCTTAGCAGAAGAAAACTCTCCACACAGTCTCTAGTGAGTAGAATTGAGCAAATAATGCATAAATCGCACAATGGAGCTACCTCAGTGAAGAAAACCTGAACGAAAAACTTAAAACTAAAAAATAACCATCCTGTTTTGAGCCCGAAGTGTTCAGCCAATGAAGGATCGCCAACAAGCATGGCAGAGGGAGACACAGAATCGGAAATGGAAACCCTGTCTCGTTCAAGGTTTGAAACTCTACTTTCAGAAATTAAGCAATTCAGAAATGAAACTAAGCAAGAATTCAACAAATTATACACAGATCTTAACAAAGTAGAGGCAAGAGTATCTACAGCAGAAAATCGTATCTCAACTGCAGAAGACGACTTAGTACACATCTCCAAGGCAATTGAAATCTTGACCCAACAACAAGAGCTCACGCATGCCAAATGCTTAGACCTGGAGGCCTGTTCACGCTGGGACAATTTAAGAATCTATGGCCTACCTGAAACTAGTGAAACGGGAGATATGGCTGATATTCTGGGGGATCTTCTACGCCATACACTCGCTGTATCTTAGGCATTTTCATTTAAAATCAAGAGGGCACACCGTGCTCTTGTGCCTAGGCCTACATCAAATTCTGCCAGGCCAAGATCAATTGTGGCCAAATTTTCCAGCTACCACGACAAGGAAATAATACTGCGGACTTTGTGGAGACAGGGGAAAATAGAGTACAATGGTTCGAGATTATTCTTCGATCAGGATTACCCTCCTCCCATTCAACAGCAATGCTTAGCATATGCACCTCTCCTCCGTAAGCTGAAAGAACTGGGCATTAAATTCCAGATGCCATATCCCTCACAATTGAGAGTCCATTGGGATACAAGCATTGAGATATACCATACATATGAAGAAACTCTACAAGCCATCCTTTTTTTCCTTTTTTAGGAGACGCAACTACGAGCGATGAAGCCATGGTTTAAGTTGGCTGGCTTCATAGCAGTGAAATTAATCCATCTCTCATGGTTTTTACAAAGGGCACTTTCAAAATGCATTATACAGGAGGCGTGCCAGCAGTGACGATAGGCCAGTCCACCTGGTCAAGACCCGTTTATTTAAGGGTCAAGGAGGAATGAGCCATTAATTTGGCCCCCTCTCCTCCTCCCTAATACTCATTTGTTCTGGGGAATAGGGAACACGATATGATGTTCCCCTACCTTGGGAGTCACCTTGCACATAGTTTTTTACCTGGAACGAGGTATGCTCTGTTAGCGCCTACCCAGGGAAAGTTGGTTTTTATATGTTATAGATGTTATTGTGGTTTTGTTTGGTCATATTTTTTCACTTGCATTATGAAACGTACATGGCATTGCATCCTGTGGCAACATCGGAAAGAATATAGATTCCTGAACTATAATTGGAATATGTGGAACAATAAGTGAAAGAGAAGGGCAAAATACCAAAGAAATTATAGAAGAGAAGTGGGATTAGACAGGGTTTGAGTAATACAATATGAATATACCCCCCCCAATAGTTTAGATAGCTGAGAAGATGAGTAAAAAAATTATTTCCCATAATATTAATGGGCTAAATAATCCGGTAAAGAGACATAAAGTCTTGTCAGCCATTAAGAGGCAAAAGCCATCTTTTGTCCTACTGCAGGAAACCCGTCTTGCAAGGGCTGAGCACCAGAAACTGGGGGAATTTGGATTTAGTCAAGTAATTTCCACATCTTATGGGAAAGGGAAGAGATGAGGAACAGCGATTCTGGTTGCACGAGAGTCAGCACAGCCAATCGGCCCTCAGGGTCTGCATATGTTGATATTGATTGAAACCCTGAGGGCTGATTGGCTGAGCTGACTGGTAATTTGAAGGGTTCCCCTATCACCTTGGCATCACTATATCTCCCACCAGGATCCACAAAAGAGGTTGTCTGGTCTCTAGTGCAAAAAGTTACTGAACTTCATATAGGGATGTTAATTCTGGGAGGAGACTGCAACCAAATATGGGAACATTTAGATACTTCCAGAACTGTGACATTTAGGAAAAATCCAGCCAGTAAAGTGATTAGGGAACATTTGAAAAGGGCCTTTTGGGTAGATGCATGGAGAATGCAAAATCCAGGTAAGAGGGAGTATGCACACTATTCTTATCCCCATGGCTCCTAGGCAGGAATTAATTATTTTTTTATATCTGAAGAGCATCAGGGTCAGGTAGTGGACTGTCAACAGATGCCATTGGTCCTTTCCGATCACTCTCAACTGCTTTTGAAGGTGAATTGGAATATGGCTAGGAGACAAACTCTTTGGAAGTTTAATAATTTCTTGTTGAACTTGGAGGAGTTCACAACCATGGCCAAAACACGAATAGCACAAATAATACAGGTAAATGACTCACCGGACATTTCCAGAACCACTTTATGGGACACCATAAAGACAGTCTTTAGAGGGGATTGCATCAAGTATGCGACCCGCTTTAAATGCCAGAAAACCCAGTGGCTGGATAACCTCCAGAAACAGCTGAAGGATTTACAGAGCCAGCATGCTAGTGGAGATTCCTCAGTGCAGGCTAATCTGCAGGCAACCAGACAACAGATGCAAAAATTGTTAGAGATTAAGACAGAACAGGCGTTGCAGTGTCTACATCAGAGGTATTATGAAAATGGGCCTAGGGCAACTCATTTGCTAGCACATCGGCTGAGACAAATAACATCTCAGACTACCATTACCCAAATCCGGGACCATAAAACTGGTCGACTGATAAGATCCCCGGAAAAGATATTAACTAGTTTTTGAGAGTTCTATCAGACCCTTTATACCCCGGAACATACCCCAAATGCCTCACAAATAGAGACATACCCGGCGAAACATAAACTTCCAAACTGATGCAGGACTTAAGGGATTTCATAGATGCTCCCATTACCTCATCAGAATTGGATACCACAATTAAAAACTTAAAAACAAACAAGTCTCCAGGACCGGATGGATACACTTCGGAATTTTATAAGTTTTTTAAAAAAGAACTTAAACCCTCATTACTGGTGGCATGTATAACAGCACAATTGGGAGAAACATTTCTGGATACCTGGAATTATGTGGTAATTTCAAGTATACCTAAACCAGACAGGGACATCACATATTGTAAATCCTCTTGTCCTATATCTGTCCTTAATGTTGACTATAAATTATATGCATCAATATTGGGGAAATGATTGGAGATGGTGCTCCCTGATCTAATTGATCGTGACCAGACAGGTTTTGTCCCAGATAGGCAAGCCCAAGACAATATTAAGAGAATGTTACATATATTACACCATGCTGACCGGTCAGGGTCTCCCTTTCTGCTTTTAAGCCTGGACGCGGAGAAGGCCTTCGACTGGGTAGCATGGGAATTTCTAGGTTTGACCCTGAATGGATTTGGCTTTTCAGAATCTTTCACTAAAATAATAAATAATACATATTCCAGTCCCAAAGCATATGTGAAAGTAAATGGGAGAATATCACCACCAGTATCTCTAGAACGTGGCACCAGGCAGGTATGCCCCCTCTCCCCTCTTCTTTTTGCTTTATATCTTGAGCCTCTGGCTCAGGCAATAAGACAATCTGAAACAATACAGTGCTGGGAAAGGGGTGGAGAGGTGCATAAACTAGCCTTACATGTGGATGACCTGCTAATTTAACTCAAAAATCCAGAACAATCTCTAACATCTCTATGGGCTTGCTTAACAGAGTTTGGCTGCATGTCAGGATATCAAATAAATAAAGCTAAGACTGAGGTTTTACAACTTCAATATGAACCCTCTGAGAGGATCAGACAGACCTGCCCCTTTAGGTGGGATTTATCTTACAGTATATAAAATACTTAGGGGTCCATTTAAGCTCCCGATCTGACCAACTTTACTCCCTTAATTTTACCCCGATACTAGCTAAAATTAAGCTGGAATTGGATAGATGAGCACCGGTTCCTATCCCCTTAACACAGAGAGTGGAGGCAGTTAAGATGATACTTCTTCCAAAATTTTTATATCTAGTACAAATCATCCCCTAATCTCTTCCAGATTTATATTTTAATTTACTCAACAGAGGAATTTCCCAGTTTTTATGGGGCAAGCAGAGACCAAGAGTCCATCTCTCAGCCTGTCAGATTCCAAAGAAGGATGGTGATTTATCCCTACCCAATTTAAAATTATACCGTTATGCTGCTCAGCTTCGCATAGCATTTTATTAGCTAGACTCTTCATATCAGGGTAAATGGAAAATTTTGGAACTAAAGGAGGAAACCCTTACAAATTTAAACAAAACTCTCCTTGGGCAGACTATAAAGCCATCCTCACTCTGGGAGGGAAACCCCTATACAGTATCTACTTTGGCCATATGGTTTAGGATTCTCTCAGATAAGGGGGAAAAGGGTTGGAGGCATCTCCTCTGGTATGTTCCATATATGGATTCATTTACCCCTGCAAGATGGGACTCAGGTTTTAGGAATTGGGAAGTAAAAAAACTGCACTTGATATGGCATTTTCTTGAAGGGAATGAAATAAAATCATTTCAAACATTGGTTACCAAATTTAATATACCCTGGTGAGACAGATTTAGATACTTTCAAGTTAGAAATCTTATCAGATCTATTCAAGCCCAATTAAAAGATGGAATTCCTTCTCCCCCACTAATTGTTAATCTTTTTGGATTGGCTGTGGAGAGGAAAACTCCTACAACTCATATTATCTCTGTTCTTTATAAAGCCCTGCAGTCATGGAAGGGAGACTCCACTCTTTCTATAAGGAGGGCATGGGAAAAATATCTGGATACTCAGATTTCAGATGAATTATGGATCCTGACTTTGTCCAAGATACATTGGGGTTTATCTTCTGTAAGCTGGCAGGAATTCTCATGGAAAATCTTCATCAGATTTTTCCAAACTCCAGCTATACAAATTAAATACCAAAGGGAAGCTATCTCGACTTGGAGGAAATGCGGACATGCCCCAGCAGCACTGGCCCATATAATGTGGGGTTGCCCAATACTAGCCCCCTTCTTTGGGGAACTACAACAGGCATTACAAGCTATTATAGATGTTGATCTACTCCTAAAACCATGCCTTTATTTTTTTCTGGATTTACCAAAAAAATATAGAGAGGCCCTTACCAGTAAGTTTCTGAGGATAGCCTATTTGACTGCACAAAAGGCCATAACAAAGAACTGGCTTTCTCAATAGTCCCCTACTCTTTTGATATGGCATGATATCATGATAAATATTTATAGAATGGAAGCTTTAACAGCCAAGCTCAATAAGAGAACCATTCAATGTGAGATTCTTTGGAGAAGGTGGGTCTTATTTATGGCCAAAGAGAGACCAGATTTTATTCCATGATTGGGCATACAGAGGCTAATGTTCTGAACTCCTTACATAATATTACCCTTTTAGTGTTGAGTAGATCACCATCTAGAACTGAGTACCTGACTGTACCACCCTTTGTTGAGGTGGGGAACGATATGAGTTAATAGAAACTTCATAATTGAATCTAGAGGTTCTCCAAACAGGAAATATGCTTGTAAAATGTAATTCTTTCAGGCAATAGTGTATTCCCTACTGATAACTTTCCTATTTTTTATAATACTTATAAGTTATTTATTATTTTTTAACCAGCCAAATGGACATCAACTTGTGAACTAAGTGATACCTGTATTTATGTTCCCTACCTCAATGTATGTATGTTTTGTCTATGTGCAATGCAAAAATCATAAATAAATAAAGTTTAAAAAAAAAGAAACACAAATGCAAAGTGACGTCAAAGCAAACATTGACACAAACAGACATTGAAGCGCATACAAAAACGCAACTGGTAATGTGAACAGTGATATCAGTGGTATTTTAAATGTAAATGTTAAATGTCACAGCAAAAAGAACGTGAAAGGGAACAGAAACGCGAATGTAAGTGCACACATAAATGCAAACTGTAACGCGCACAGGCACAGTACCGCAATTGTAAATGCAAATGGTAAAGTTAACATGAAGAATAATGCCAAAGGAAAGAGAAACGGAAACGGGAAAAGAAGCATATGCGGAAATGCAAACCAAAACGCACACTGGCACAGTAGAGCAATTGTAAACGCAAATGGTAACAGTAACAGCAACAATAACAGCACAGGAAACAGAAGCACAAAAGGAAATGCAAGCACATATGGAAATGCAAACCGTAATATGTGCGGGCACAGTAACACAATTGCAAATGCAAATGGTAACAGTAACAGCAAGGAAGACACAAAACAAAAGAGAAACAGAAAAGCAAATGAAAGGGCTGCCAGAAATGCAAATGGCAATTTGCATGGTGACACAAACAGAAACAGTAGTGGAAATGCAAATGGTAACAGTAACAAAAACACAAGCGCGAATGACAACACAAAGGGTAACGCACACAGTGGCGTACACGGGAACGGTAACGCAAACGGGGACATAAATGCAAGTGGAACAGTAACAGCAACAGTAACGAGCACATACCTTGTTTTGCCAAACAGGTGCATGCAGAAATACAGTGTGTACAAAGAATGTATGCATTGCAATGGGGATCAAGCTTAAAATGAGCATTGGAAGTACTTAATTGCTAATATCTTAGCAACCGCACAACGTAGAAAAAAATGTTAATTTCACAAAATTTTGATTTTCCTGGCTAGGTTTTTGCTGTTACATAGCCCACAGGGCTATGCAACTCACAACAAAAAATCTGTATCTCGTATCATTTTCGAGATACGAGCCCCGAAAGGCTGTTAGTATATGGGAAAAAACATAAACTTTGGAGTACCTTAACTTGCCATCCATGCAATATTTTTTCACCAAACTACTGAAAGACACATCTGTGAGATGTTGGCTGCCTTCCCTCCATATTTGAGCCCGAAAGACCAAACCGTTCTTTTGCAGCAGGGTAGCAAAGAACTCCTGTCATTTTGGCCAGAGTCTGGAAAAGTAGTGTCACAATTTGCGAATGCTTTTGCAAAATTTTGCGAAAGTGTCATAAATGCAACACTACTTTGCGACACTGCTTTTTCCAGAAACTTAAAAAACGTATTTCTAGGGTGTTTAACACCAAAATAAAGACATGGCTAGCATCCTGAGGGTCTGACTAGGTGAACACATAAAGAATTGTGTCCCTAGAGGGTCCCAAATTTAAATGCCAAGCAGTTTTCTGATCACCAACTGAAAACAAAACGGTGGATTTGTAACATTACTAGGGCCATTTGCGACACTAAAAAGTGCATTTGCAAAAGTGTTGCACTTTTTGTTAACTTTTCCCATTTACTTATAATGGGAACTTGTTTTTTGAATAACTTTTAAACCATTTAATATTTTTTCACGAAATCCTCAAAAAGCATATCGGGGACCCTGGCCACATATTCCCTGATGTTTTTGGACCAGTCGTGCAAAACATGCGACCTGTAGGCGAGAGCAAAGAGATCGCAAAAAAGTGTAATTGTGCAATTGGTTGTCGCTTAATAACTCCACAGCTGTATATCCGACTGGTACAAAACTTGGCAGATCCCAAGATCTGTCATGCCCAATCAAGCATACCAAATTTTAGGCACATCTGTTGAACAATGGCAAAGTTATTAAGGTGCAAACTTTGACCCTTTAACCTTTAAAAGTGCTACTCAACCTAACTATGGTAGTGCTACCATAATATATATATATATATATATATATATATATATATATATATATATATACACACACATATATACATATATATATATATATATATATATATATATATATATATATACATATATGAAGAAAAACTCCATTTAATGCATTAGTTAGGGTTGTTCCACAATGACAAAAGGAGGAAATTCAGTGTTAGGGTTGAAAGCCCCTTGGACCCCCCGCCACACCCCAACCAGCATCTGGGTGCGCGTTGGGGTTGCTGACCTAACTCTCACCCAGCAGATGTGTGAAGAAGCAGAGGTATAGGAGAATGGGGTGAGAGTTAGACTGACAACCCCAACACGCACCCCGATGCCGGTTGGGGGTGTGGGGGGGTCCAAGAGGGGCTTTCAACTCTAACACCAAATTTCCTTGCTTTTGTCACTGTGGAACAACTCTAATGCATTAAATGGAGTTTTTGCCTCTAATTTCTCTCCTTTTTGAGAAGGATAATGAGAAATAGTGAATGTAATGTGGCAGGTCTTGTCACATAGTAACACGGTGCCCGCAAACGCAAATGGTAATGCGCATGGTGATGCAAAGCAAAACAGAAATATAAACAGTACTGTAGACACAAATGGTTAAAATAACGCAAACGCAAGCGCAAATGAAAACACAAAGGGTAACGCACATGGTACCGTAGACGGGAACAGTAAGTGAAATGGTTACGAAACCACAAGCAGAAGCAGTAAGGGTAACAGTAATGTAAGCACACAGGCTGGTTTTCCCCAGAAGCTGCATAGAGAAAGACAGTGAATACAAAGAATGTATGCATAATAATGGGTCTCGGAGCAGAAAATGAGGAGTTGGAATACTAAATTGCTTATATCTCAGGAACCATACGACGTAAAAAAAAATTTAAAAGTCATATGATTTATGACTTTCCTGGCTAGTTTTGTAAAAGCATTTTTCTGACAAAAAGTCTGTATCTCACGCCATTTCTGAGATACGGTCCCTGAAAGGCGCGGCGAACGCCATAATGTTATCCTATGGGAAAAAAAGAGAAGTTCGGAGTGCCGTAACTTTGGCTCCCTATAATATTTTTTCACCAAACCACAAAAAAGCACATCTGTTGGATGTTGGCTTTCTTCTCTCCAAATTTCAGCCCAGAAGACCAAACCGTTATTTTGTAGCAGGGCGGCAAAGGATTCCTGAAATGCAGCAGATGCCGTAATGTTATCCTATGGGAAAAAAAGAGAAGTTCGGAGTGCCGTAACTTTGGCTCCCTGTAATATTTTTTCACCAAACCACTAAAAGGCACATCTGTGGGATGTTGGCTTTCTTCTCTCCAAATTTCAGCTCAAAAGACCAAACCGTTCTTTTGCAGCAGGGTGGCAAAAAATTGCTGTCATTTTTGCCACAGCCTGGAAAAGTACTGTTGAACTTTGTGAAAGCTTTGCAAATTCATGCGACAGTGTACAAATGCGAAAGTACTTCTATGAAAGTACTTCTCCTTTTTCCAGAAATTTGAAAAACATATTTCTGGGGTGTTTTTACTCCTAAAAATAAAGGCATGCATAGCATCCCTCAGGGTCCGACTAGGTGAATACAAAAAGAATTAGGTTGCTAGAGGGTCCCAAATTTAAATGGCAAGCATTTTTCTGATGACCAACTGAAAACAAAATGGTGGATTTGCGACAGTAAAAGGGCCATTTGCGAAAGTAAAAACTGCATTTGTGACACTGTCGAACTTTTAGTTAACTTTTCCCCTTGACTTACTGTATAATGGGAAATTGTTTTTTGAATAACTTTTGAACCGTTTAATATTTTTTCACAAAATCTTCAAAAGACACACTGGGGACCCTGGCCGCACGTTCCCTGAAGATTTCAGACTGATCACACAAACTGTGCGACCAGTAGAGACAAGCAAAGAATTCCAAAAAAGTGTAAGCGTGCGCAGATCATGCTTAATATCTCCACAGCTGTATATCTGAACAGTACAAAAGTTGGCAGTTCCCAAGATGTATAGTTCTTGATTGTGTATTCCAAATTTCAGGCAAATCCATTTGAACGGTTGCAAAGTTATTAAGGTGCAAAATTTTAGGTTTAATGAACAAATGTGAATAACTTTAAAACGCAAAATTATAGCATGGTACTGCGAGCACAAAAGTTGTTCTGCACAAAAATATCTACAAAATGAGTGGTGTTTTTATGACTTTTATTTTTATATAATAAACAAAAAAAGCAGAAAATGCTATTTTGTTTTACTTTTTCGACAAATAAATGCAAATAACTTTAAAGTGAAAAATTATAGCATGGTACTACAAGCATGAAAGTTGTTCACCACAAAAATATCTACAAAATGAGCGGTGTTTTATTGATATATACCTTTTAGTTTTTTAAAACTAGCAAAGAAACTGCAGAAAATTCAATTTTTTTCACTTTTTGCAACAAACAAGTGCATATAACTTTAAAATGAAAAATAGTAGCATGGTACTTTGTGAAAAAAGTTGATCAGGACAAAAATACCTACAAAATGAGTGGTGTTTCATTTATAGATTTCTTTTAGATTTTTTATAATCGGCAAAAAAATGGCAATAATTTACTTTTTGCTTTCACTTTTTTGGAGGTACGTCATAAATGGAATACACAACCCCCCTACTGAAAATCTTGTCGATATTTTTTGTTCTCGTGCCAGTTGACGATAACATCACTTGTGGCTTCGCCACCACGATGATATCGGATCAAATGCACTGACAAAAAATATCGACAATATTTCCAGTAGAGGGGTTGCATATCCCATGTTATGTGTGTGTGTATATATAGATATATATATATATATATATATATATATATATATATATATATATATATATATATATATGTGTGTGTGTATATATATATATATATATATATATATATATATAAAGGACTATGAAAGAGCAGTGAGAGCTAGACTCCAGTTTCTTTTTTCACCTTGCTAATATACTTCATCTCAGGTTATTCTCAAGGACACCCACTGTTGAAATAGATAAATTACACTATCTCTCCCAATGAGGGTCAGCTATTGTTCCCTCCAGAAGGCTGTTTACTGCCACTATGCTGTAGTCAACTCTCCTTTCCTGGTTTGGGCTATTAGTGTGTTAAACAATGAATATTAACAAAGGTTTTGTTACCCTGAGTACGGGTGAGGTGGCCATGACCTGCATTATCTGCAATAACTTCAGCACAGAAACCATCACTGGATTTGATAGGTTTAAGTGCAATCAATGTAGGGAAATCCAAGTTCTAAACAAGCATTTGTCAATGCCGAATGTTGATTGCGTTGGTCCGTTGAGCTCTCCCAGTGGCCGTCTGTCTGTCGCTTGTTGTGTTTCTCCTGGTGCTGCATGCTGCTGCTTAGTACTGGGCTCCCGCCTGCATTGGCACCCTTTTCTGTCCACAAAGAAATCTGCAGCTGTCCCAACAGAGCTCCATTGAGGTGGGTCACTGCCCCTCTCTGACTCGCTCATTCTGTTTCTCCTGGCACTGCAGGATGGCCTTTTGTACTGGGCTCCTGCCTCTGTTGGTGGCTTTTTCTGCCCACAAAGAAATCTGCAGTAGTCACGACACAGGTCTGTTGAGCTTGCTCATGCCCCCTCAGTCACTCGCTCGTTTAGTTTCTGCCAGCACTGCAGGCTGGCCTTTTAAACATAGAAACATAGAATTTGACAGCAGATAAGGACCACTTGGCCCACCCAGTCTGCCCATTTCCCTACCTACTGGATAAGCTGCAGATCCTAGTTAACCAGCAGCCTACTTCTTCCTACCCCCACCCCCCAGAACTGCCTTATGACTATCCCATGTATGCTTGAATTCCACCACTGATTTTGACTCCACAACCTCCTCCGGAAGGCCGCTTCCATGCATCCACAACCCTCTCTGTGAAAAATACTTCCTTAAATTACCTCTGAGCCGCCTCCCTATCTTCAAATTGACCCTCTTGTTCTTTTTACCTCTTTTTTTGAAAGATGCTACCCTCTTGGACTTTGTTGATTCCCTTGAGGTGCTGAAAGTTTCTATCATGTCCCCCCTCTCCCTCCTTTCCTCGAGGCTATACATATTAAGCTCCTTAAGTCTCTCTTCATATGTCTTCCAGTGCAGACCCTGCACCATTTTAGTTGCCCTCCTCTGGACAGCTTCCATCCTGTCTATGTCTTTGCGGAGATTGGGTCTCCAGAATGCACACAGTACTCCAGATGGGGTCTCACCAGCTGTCTGTACAGAGGGATAATAACTTCCTGTTTTCTACTGGTGATGCCTCTCCCTATGCATCCCAGTATCCCCCAACCCTCCTTGCTCCTCTCACATTGCTTGCCCATCTTTAGGTCATCTGATATGACTACCCCCAGGTCCCTCTCCATTTTTGTTGTTGTTAGTATCTCATCCCCCATTGTGTACTCTTCCCCTGGGTATTTGTTTCCCAGGTGCATTACCTTGCACTTCTTAGCATTGAATCTAAGCTGCCATACATTTGACCATTCCTCTAACCTTGCCAAGTCCCTTCTCATCCTTTCCACCCCACCCTGTGCATCAACTCTGTTGCAGATCTTAGTGTCATCTGCAAAGAGACATACTTTCCTTCAGTCCTTCTGCAATGTCACTTATAAAGACATTGAAGAGGACCGATCTATACTGAACCCTACGGTACCCACTAGTAGCCCTCCTTTTTTCTGAGTGGACTCCATTTACTATTACTCTCTGTGTCCTATTCTCCAGCCAATTCTTTACCCAGGCTGTCATCTTGGGACCCACTCCCAGGCTGGCTAACTTGTATATTAATCTTTTGTGTGGGACTGTGTCAAATGCCTTGCTAAAGTCTAGTTTTGTACTGGGCTTCTGCCTGCATTGCTGACTTTTTCTGCCCACAAATAAATCTGCAGCAGTCATGATAGAGCTCCACTGAGCTCACTCACTCCCCCCTCTCACTCACTTGTTCTGTTTCTCCCACCACTGCAGTCTCCCATTTTGTACTGAGCCCCTGGGTGCATTGCTGCCTTTTTTCTGCCCACAAAGAAATCCGCAGCAGTCCCAACAGAGCTCCATTGAGCTCACTCACTCCCCCTCCCTCACTTGCTTGTTCTGTGTCTCCTGCTGCTGCAGGCTGCCCTTTTGTACTGGGCTCCTGCCTGCATTGGCGGCTTTTTCTGCCCAGAAAAAAATCTGCAGCAGTCCCGAGACAGCTCTGTTGAGCTTGCTCTTTCCCCTTCTCTCACTCGCTCATTCTGTTTCTGCCAATGCTGCTGTCTGGCCTTTTGTACTGAGCTCCTGCCTGTGTTGCCGCCTCCTTCTGCCCACAAAGAATTCTGCAGCAGTCACAATAGAGCTCCATTGAGCTTTTTTGTACTGGGCCCCTGCGTGCATTGCTGCCTTTTTCTGCCCACAAAGAAATCTGCAGCAGTCCCAACAGAGCTCCGTTGAGCTCACTCAGTCCCCTTCCCTCACTTGCTCGTTCTGTGTCTCCTGGTGCTGCAGGCTGCCCTTTTGTACTGAGCTCCTGCCTGCATTGGTGCCTTTTCCTGCCCACAAAGAAATCACAGCAGTCCCAACAGAGCTCAGTTGAGCTTGGTCACTCCCCTCACTTTCCATTCGATCCTAATCTGTCCCAAACACTGATTTCCGACAGCGACTGCGGTATTCTGCGTCAGAAGCATGAAAACACATTTCAGCCAGGATGTGAAAAATGACAGCTGTACTGTTCATAAGAAGGTGTGGAAAAATGCCAGTGTTGAAAATGTGGCGTGAAAATATTACTAATTAGCGAAGTTACGAGGGTGCGTGGAAACTGCACAATGTATGCTGGTAACACAGTCATTTTATGGAGTTTCATCACAACATTTTCAACATAGGCATTTTAGGACCTCTGCTCGTGAACAGTGTCAGCAAGTTTTCCTTAATGTGTCCCAAACACTGATTTCCGACAGCGACCACGCAATTCTGCTCCAGAAGTGGGAAAACACATTTTGGACAGGATGTGAAAAATGACAGCTGTACTGTTCACAAGGAGGTGTGGAAAAATGGCAGTGTTGAAAAGCTGGCATAAAAGTATTGCAAATTCGCAAAGTTATGAGCATGCATAGCAACCACTCAATGCAGGCTCATAAAACAGTAATTTTATGGATTTTTTCCACCAAATTTGCAATACAGGCTTTTTGAGAGCCGACTTCATGAACACTGGCATTGTCATTTCATTAATCAGTCCCAAAAGGTGATTCCACGCAGTGACAATAAAATCACCTTTCAGGACTGATTAATGCCATGACAGTGGCAGAATTCATGAGGAGGGGTCCCAAAGGCCCCATGTTGAAACTTTGGTGCCAAAATTCCAAAAGATGACTGAGATATGCATCAAAGTTTAAAAAAAAACTATTTATTCCATTTTACAGTTTACCGGCATTTCCTCAGTTCGCAGTTGGCTTTGAAGAGTGCAGATGTGTTCCCGGTCCACCGAAGATCATCGTGCCAGGCTCCAGAGGTAAGTATGGTGGGGTGTGGGAGGTGGGGTACACAGTGGGAGGTGCAGGTTGAGAGGGGTGATGCAGGCGTGGTACCATTTTCTTCTTTTAGGAGAAAAAAAGGCGTTGCAGGACTTTTTGCAGGTACTTTGGCACCCTGGGGTGGGCTCCCAGCATGCCACCTGCATGTTTTGGGTGTAGGGGCACTGGAGCCAATGGGGATTGGGCACCCCCATCTGCACATACTTGGGGGCTCATGAGCTGAGAGGGACTGGGCACCTGTCGGCAAACACAGAAGGAGGGGGGACATAAGCCGAGGGGGACTGGGCACCCCCTCGGCACACAAGAAATGGGGACTGGGCTCCCCATCAGCACTGCCCTGCAATGAGGGGTCACTTCCTCATTGCAGCGGATGATGCTGCAATGACAAGGTGGCCCATGATTGCAACAGCTAAAACTTTAGAAGGTTGTGGCACACTGGCTGAACTAGTGTCAGCAGCAGCATGCCACATCACTGGGGACAGTGGGCCAAGCCTTTAAAGACTGTGGGGGAATTGACCACAACAGTGCCGTGCCTCCACAACCTGCTTCTTGCAAAAGCTGCAGCAATATGTTTCTTGCACTTGTGCGCAATCAGCATTAAAATAGAACAATAGAACTGGAGGCTGCACTTAAATCACATGCAGATAGTAAAAGAATTGACACTAGGGACATGTCTGTACAGACCTTAAACCCACTCCAAGTGGGTTTAATACCAAATAACCCTCGTGACACCTCATTAAAAAGAGGAAGGAAAATGGACAGTGAGGAAGATTCTGATTGGTCCCCTGTTAAATCAAAGAGTATACAAAAAAAGGTTGCAGAGCTATGAACTTTTCTTTACCTCTGCATAATAGTTTTGATGTCCTCAGTAACATTTTTAATTTCATTTTCATTTTTAATTTTTTAAACTTGTAAATTTGATGAGCACGACTGCCCATTTTCACAATTGACAAGTTAATACAACAAGAACAACTAGACTTAGATTACACACATACGAAATATATAGGACAATACAAAATTCAATATTAACATTGACACAGAAACTAATCTATCTCAAGGCCCCAGTAGAGATTCTATGTCAACTAACCAGGAAGTAAGAGCTGAAATGGAGACCTGTGCCTCCATATCAAGATCTTTAGCAGGTAACAACCCTAATGAGGATATGGATACAAGTAGTATGGCTAGCTCAGCACCTAACTCAATAAGCATAGGGGACAAGGAAGTTAACAGCCCAAAGAGTTCTGCTACCACCCTTGAACAAAGGCAAATCCTGGTTCTAGGAAGCTCAATACTCAAATATTCAGATGGGTATATATGTAATAAAGACAAAGCCATTCGAACTTGCTCTAATTTTAGGGGTGCAAAAATTAGGGATATTGAACAATTGTCTCCAAACATCCACAAAAATGCCGGGGATAACCCCTAGTGGTGATCCATGCAGGAACCAATGATATTAACAACTCCAGTATTGAAGAAATACAAAGTCTTAAGTTTTTTGAAGTTTTCAAGTTTATTTGCAAGAAAACTCATTGAGCACGGTCATTTACTAGGAGGTCCTGGTAGGACAGATTCAGTACAGCATTTTCAATACATGGACAGCATAATACATGGATGGTGCATAGTAGTGGTATAACAAATTTAACACATAGACCGTATGATGCATGAAAGGAACATTGCATGGGACAAGGCATTTATAAGAGTTGCAACACATGGGCAGAGTAAAACAATGGCAGTACAAAGCAGGGAGCAGTTAATTTCCATACAAAATTTTGACAAGCAATAAATGTAAAGAGAGTGCCAAACTGGGAACTTTGTGAGGGCAATGAGTATCTATGGGGGACAGGTAAATTGAGTTAAGATGAAGAAACAAAAAGTAAGATGGAGAGACAAAGGGTGGAGCCATGCTCTAGTTAGAAGAACATGACAGGTGGTACAGCAGCAGTGAACAATGGGTCATTATGGGGGTAAATCTAAGCTAGGGGAGGTCTTAGGTCAAGGTATTGGTGGAAGTGGGAAAGGCCAGTGGTGGTGAAATGCCTATAGTTGGTTGCTGGGGGGTGATAAGTGCTGACAATGGATCAGGCAGTACATATGTATGCATGGCCTACCTGCTGCTGCAATGGCAGGTTTCCTTGAAAAACTTGTTGAACAAGGATTTAAATGAGTTAACAGTGACTAGCTCTGCAAGCTTGAGGGAGGCTTGTAATTTTTTCCATGAGGCCGGAATAGCATAGCTAAAAGTGGCCATGCCATGAAGTGTGTGGGTTTTTGGAACGTCTAGTAGAATATAGTTGTTTTTAAGCAATGAGTAGTCGCTGTGGGACCTATGAAGGAGTGATGTGATATAGGGTGGAAGTTTGTTCATCAGAATTTTCAAGGCCCAAGTGTCAGTGTGGAACACCCTTCTTGTTGTGAGGGAAGGCCAACCCACTGATGAATAGAGGACACAGTGGTGTGTTCTATATGGTGCTTTTGTTATGAACCACAGTGGTATAGGATGTCAAGCTTGCGCGCAGAATTGATACACAAAGGGACTACGCATCTTTGGTAAACACTTTAAAACAAAGCAGCTGTGAGGTTTGCCTGTCTGAAATTTTACCAGTCCCCAGGGCAAGCAGGGTTAAATCAGCACAAATAAAAGTGGTGAATGAATGAATGGTTGAGGAAGCGGTCACTGAGAGAATCTACAGCTTGCCTAACACACTGGGAACAGTTTAATGACAACCGCAGACTGTACTGTTGGGACGGGTTGCACCAGAGCAAAAGAGGCAACGCCAGACTGGGAAAATCGATTGTCAACTTTATTAACAACCATTTAAACTAATCAATGGGAGGGGGCAAATGTGTCCTACTCCTACCACTTACCAGCAGGGCTCGAATATCAGGGGACTTAAGGTCTTGACAACAAATGCAAGAAGCCTCAACCTATTTAAGATCAGTGAACTGCAAGCCTTAATACACCAACAACTAATTGATATAGTGGCTATCTGTGATACATGGTGGGATGAATTCTCAGATTGGTGTAATAGCATCCCAGGCTTTAAATTATATTTTAAGAATAGGGATAATAAAAGGGTAAGAGGGGTTTGCATTTATGTAAAAAACTCCATAGAGTGCTCTGAGTATGCTTTGAACACAAATAATGTGGAGGATGTTTGTGTTCAAATTAAAATCCCGGGGGGAAGAAACCTTCTAATTAGCAGTTTTTATAGACCTCTCTCATCTGAACCTGAATATGACCAGGAATTATGCTCAATAATATTAAAACTATCAGACCTGTCAGACATTAAGAATCTGGACACAGCTGAAACAGTGGTGCAGAGGGTTGAGGTGCCAGATGCCACACCTCACACTACGGTGGTGGCCCGGGTTCAGAAGTGAGCTCAGGCTGCCAGGGGTTAGCCGGGGGGAGAGCAAGGATCCAGGATCGGGCAGCCATCAGGCATTCTCCTCTCTGGGGAGGGACTCGAGGTTTCCCTGACTCTTGGCTACTACTTGGTGGAGGCTAGGTGGCAGTGCCAAGCCAGGGGGAACCTAGGCACTAGGCCGGGAGGGAGGATGTGGCCATCACCAGAGCCATGGGATGCATGCGCACTTCCACATGAATGCACACCCATGTACTGGGGTCCTGGGAATGAGGGAGAAAATGCAGAAAATAAATCGGGAACCGCAGCTCGATGAAGCCCTCGCATCAGCTCTGGTGGTTCCACCAGGCAGAGGAGAAGGTACCCGAATGACCACGGAAGTACAGTGTTGGTTGGTCAACACAAGCCATTGCCCACTGCAAAGGACAAATACAGGATGGGAAAAAAGAAGAAAAAAAGGTATCTGGGCACACAAATCCATAAAAATCTAGGTGAATTATTTTCTGTAAACTTTGACCAGCTAAACTCCCAACTCCAACAAGATATCACCAGAAGGTCCCTTCTTCATTTCTCATTGCACTCTGCATTCAGTCTGTTACCATGAATGTGCTGCCCAGGTTCCTGTATCTTTTTCAGTGCTTGCCTCTACATATCCCAAAGTCACAATTTCAATCCTGGAGACAAATTCTAACTAAATACGTTTGGAACTCAAAGAGACACAAAAGTAAGTATACAATGATGCAATCTGAAAAAATATATGTAGGCAGAATTCTTCCAGATCTAGAGGATTACTACTTAACCTCTCACCTGAGAGCAGCTCTTCTGTGGTCTATAGCAGCCTACCAGGCTAACTGGAAGCAGATGGAAGTGGGTGAGGAGGGGGGGCCTGCCTTTGGGGGTCAGGGTGATGACCCCATCATTTAAAACTAAGAATGAGGAGATTTCATTCATAGCAGTCCAAAACACACTACAGGCTGCATACAGAATATGGGAAAAATGCAAACTCTCATTTTCATTATGGTTCCTTCAATGGTTTGCATGGTACAAGTCCTTTCTACCATCCAGGATGCATCATACGTTTCGAAGATGGGCAAGGTTGCGGCTATGGTATCCAAGCCAGCTGATATCTGACGGGGTGATTCTAGACTTCCACACAGTTAAAGAAGTCTTTGCATTAAATAACTCAGACCACTTTTGCTTTCTACAATTGCGAACATATACTATACACCTTAGGGAGGGGAAACATAACACATCAAG
Source organism: Neoceratodus forsteri (assembly GCA_016271365.2). Lineage (NCBI taxonomy): Eukaryota > Metazoa > Chordata > Ceratodontiformes > Ceratodontidae > Neoceratodus > Neoceratodus forsteri. Next base: position 1,446,693,030 of record CM028130.1, on the reverse strand, counting down.
AGCTACCCTTCTAGTTGAGACAATTAGGGCTATTCTGACTCAAAAAATTGTAATGGGTCAAATCTCAGTTCTATATAAGGCCCTTAGGAGCCTATACAAAGACTGTACCATCCCCTTAAAATCTAAATGGCAACAGAAAGGTGACGTCCACCTTGGTGATGGGGAATGGGGTAGAATATTCAAAACAGCATGCAAAACAACTCACTCCCCCCCCCCATGGCAGGAGTTTGCATGGAAGGTCAGAATTCGCTTCTTTTATACCTCTGTTATACAGAGTAAATGGATCCCTAGCCATTCCCAGGCCTGCTGGAGGCATTGCTCTGAGACCCATGCCCATCACTCACATATCTTCTGGAAGTGCCCAGTACTTCAGCCTTACTGGCAGCAGATTATGGGTTCAGTCCAGGATCTGTTAGCAGTCAACACCCCTCTGAACTTGACCAATATGATACTGGGCCTACCACCTCTTAAAATTTGTGGTGGGGACCAAATATACCTTTGGAATATTTTGCTGGTGGCCACCCATAAGGCCATAACCTGTAAGTGGTTAAATAAGGAAACCCCACTATTTCAACACTGGTTGACCGTAGTGCAGGACATCCAGTCAATGGTGGAAATGACCTATGAGGTCAATCTGAAAACATACATTTTTGTCTGCCGATGGACTAGATGGTCAGTTTGAAGAGAAATGCTCCCCAATGACACCACCTAGCTGGATGACTTGGTGAGGCTGGAGTTCTCCCTCATTATATCTTATGTGTATTCGCCCTGGCCTTCCCTAACTTTGGACTCTACTGGGAATGTAAATATTATGTGATGACTTAAACGTCAATGTTTGCAACAGGTAATCTGTCTAAAGCCCAGGAGAAGTATTGACATATGAATGTAACTACATGTGTTTATGATCATTGCTTCAGGACACTTGGATTATGAACTACATGGTTACTCCTGTATCTGTCTATAAAAAGAACTGCTGGATGTTGTCATCATGAGTGATTTAAAATTGCCAAGTATACAGTGGGACTGTCTTAAAGCAGTTTCCTACCATGGATCCCTGATACTGGATTCCACCATAGAGGAAGGGTTGGAGCAAATGGTTATGGAGCCAACTAGACGTAATAATATCCTTGATGTTGTTCTTATCAACATGGCAACTGAAATAACTAATTTATCCATCATAGCTCCACTAGCCAACAGTGACCATAATAGTATCACTTTCTTTATCAACAGACTTAACTCAACTCCCACATCTTCCAGTTTTCAATTTAACTATGCTAAAGGAAATTACATAAACATAGAAAGGGCTTTACAGTCATATGACTGGAATTTAGCCATGTGTGAAGACGGTTCCAGTATGCCGCAGCAACAGGGATGTCTGAGACCTCCTCTACAGTGACACATGGTTGCCGACATCCCCGACACTGCCAATCTGGATCCCTGACTGGAAACTACACCAACACCTGTTCAGTGTACGCACACACACCCGGACTTATAGATTCCAACTTCGGGGGGGTGGATGTCACGATAGAGCGGCCAAACTCCAGAGTTAATGACTCGGTCATCGCTCCGGCAACCCAGTTGACACTGAGGGTGTCAATGGGTTGTTGTCACTGTAACAACTTTGCTGTGAAAGTGTCACTGTTACAACAGTATACCTGTGAGCACACAGTGAAGGAATGTTGGGATGTTCCGAAATCAGTCATTAAAGACTTGGAATCCACATTCATCTCACTCAGACAAGTTAGGAACTCTGTGGGAAAGATACCACCATGGTTAACCCCAAGGTTAAAGAAACAAATCAAGAAGAAGCAACAGGTATTTAAGAAACTGGGAGGCAGTACAGTGCAGTGGTTTAAGGCATTGAGCTGCAAACCTGGAGACCTGGGTTTGAATTCCACAGCCCTCACTTGCATACTGTGTGACCCTGAGCAAGTCACTTAACTTCCTTGTGCTCCCAGGTTGCACCTGTAAACAAGCTTTCAGCTTAGTGTCTCTCTCCTGGTAAAAAAAAAAAAAAAAATATGTATATATACTAAAAAAGGTCCCTGGCGAAATCTAATAAGGCTATATATAAGCACAAACTAAATAAATTTAAAAAAAAATTCAAAGAGGAGTGGAATAAATTGGAATTTAAACTTGTCATTAATAAAGATAGTCACAAAGCATTCTTTGCTTACATAAACAGCAGAAAATAAAAAACATAGCCTGAGGTCTATATCTAAAAATGATATAGAACTTAAGGATCATAAAGATATTGCCAATGCCTTCAATAAATTTTTTGGTTCCATTTTCTCAGCTGCTAACCCAATTGCTACACTTTTGCAACATGTAGATGTACACTATAAACCATTTACGGAGGAAGTGGTCAATAAAGTTCTTAAGGCTTAAAAAGATAAAACATCCCTTGTGTCAAATAAAATCAATACCAAATTTATTAAGGAAACAGCAGATGTATTGACCACCTCCATGGCAATTTTGTTCAATAAGTCATACAGTTCAGGCATAGTTCCCACAGATTGGCAAAGGCCACCGTGGTACCCATTTGCAAAAAAGGTGATAGCAGCAAAGCAGATAATTATCGACCTGTTAGCCTCACCTCGGAGATGTGTAAAAGCATGGAAAAATTTCTAAAAAACAGACTCTACCTAGAAATTTATGTAAAAGGACTCAGGAATATGACACAGTATGGATTTGTCAATGGCAGAGCATGCACTACCAATTTAATATCCTTTCATGAGACGGTTAGCAACAGCATCAACAAAGATATCACCGTGGATGGACTTCCGGTTGGGCTTCCAAGCAGCATGGCAGTGTAAAAGCAGAGCTCAGCTACACCCTTCGCTAATCTTCCCGATTTGACGCTTTCAATGACAAACAATTTAAAATAAACAAGAACTAGATATCAGGGACATACATAAGGAGCATTGCAAAGAAGAAAAATATAAGAAATTGAACAACTACAGGCAGCAGTGAGCAGAATTAAATCGAGCAGCAATGTTGGCCCAGGAACCCACTGACTCCGAACACTCTCAAGCGCCAGCAGAACGGCAGGACAAAACGACCACACCAAATAATAAACTGAGAAACACACGCATAAAGCTAGATACTATATACAAGGAGCTATTATCATTTTGTGCAGAAATTAAAGATCTTTATGGAGAGCTTCACAGAGACGTAGTGAGCCTGGAACAATGAGCTGATGCATCGGAGAGACAGATAACAGCAGTGGAGAACAGAGTAGACGACATGGAGAATACAGTTCAACTCTTACAAGATCAATGTGTACAATTGCAAGAAAAACAAGAAGATATGGAGAATAGAGCTCGCAGAAAGAATCTAAGATTATATTGCATCTCTGAAGGCTCAGAAGGTCAGGACATTACTGAGTTTACTTTTGCTTTGCTCAAAACAGCTCTTGAATTGCCCTCAGATATTCAATTAACTTTAGAGAGTTCACCGTGCACTGGGCCCACGGCCTACAGATCCGAATGCTAGGCCTCGATCTATTACTGTGCGCTTTCTTAGCTACACAGTCAAGGAGACAGTATTAACAGCAGCATGGCAAAAGGGCAAGGTCTTTTATGGGCAAACTCATTTCTATGTTGATAATGACTACGCTCCACAAACTATGCATAATCGCAGAGCATATGCAGACATTTTACCAGCTTTAAAGGAGGCAGCCATTAGATTCACAACACTGTACCCAGCTAGACTTGTGGTGCAACTTTCATCGGGAAGGAAGGAATTTCATATCATGGAGGATGCCAGAGAGCCTTAAAGTGGGAATTCAAATAAAACAAAATCCACACTAGGATTACAGAAAAACTGACCCACCGCGCTGGCATATGGTGAATCTGGGCAGAACACAAAAAAAGAAGTAACAAAGAAGGGGAACATTTCTAATCGTTTGGCAACTTTTTGCCAATCGGCAAGGGGAAGAACCTGACTGACAGAAGCTGAAGCTTGGCTTGTGATTTCTCGATGGTCCTCTAGCTAGAGGTCCCTGAAAGCTTATGACTGATGAGAGGGACTGGGAATTCAGTTGTCTGAACTGGGATCTTTATAAGATGATGACTCTCTCACACGATGTTGGACAGAGAAAGGGAATGCTTAATAATTTTACCTGCAGAAAATTTTACTATAACAAAGAAACATGTAAAACATTTGGTTTAGCTGTTTGAACTGGCCCTGATGATTGCTTTGAAGGGGGCAATGGATATAACTTTAAAGAGCAGATTATAGTGCTCTGCTTGATTTGTTTTAGGGATAGACTGATATAAGGGGCTGAGAAAAGTTGCCCTAGTTGTATACTACAGAATTTATTTAATTATGAAATAAACAATTTACATTGGGGAGGTAGCATCTCCAGATGTTACAGGGAAGCCTATTTCAAACCAAAGACAGAAAGGCAGGGTGTTTTGAGTTAACCTTTGGATTTTTATTTAGCTTGTCTGCATATTTTTTTTTTTTATTTTACATTTGGGAAGCTGGATATCCCCAGGAGGCCTGGGCATTTGATATTACCAGATATCCTCCGGTGACCCCAGACTATCAGGAGGCACACTTAGGGAATATTTTTTTAAACTCCCCTACCTTGGAAGTCAATTTTATTTGGAATACAGTGTATGTACATAGTTTTCAAGATAAAGGTCAGACATATACTGATAATTTGTTTCAGATTTCAAAAGGTTTGATAAGATCGCAGCAGGAGATGTTTAAGAATAATTTAGATGGGAACGGCATAAAATGTTTCAAAAAAGTGATGATCAGAAGGATGGCTTTAGGGGGGAACATCAGTATGGTGATCCCCCAGGAATTAGATTATTAAGACGGGGACAATAGGAGACAATATGTTTCCATAAGGGAATAAGATGGCTACTCAGACAGTAAAAGAACTCTGGTTTAATATAAATGGGCTTAACAACCCCATTAAAAGGACCAGACTGTTCCAATATATCAAGAAACACCCCAGTGATTTTTATTATCTCCAGGAAACACATTTAACAGACACCGAGCATGCAAAATTGAACTGGGGGGGCAGGTTTTTGGTATATGCGTCGTCCTTTCCTAAAGGGAAACAACGAGGAGTAGCCATTTTAATACCATTTTAATACCTAGGACCTCTCCTTTTCATTTAGAAACACAGTGCGTAGATTCAGAGGGAAGGTATGTAATCTTAAAAGGTACCCTTTATGGGACAAACGTCACGTTAGTGAATATGTATTTTCCCCCCTTACATCTGTTTATCTTTTTAAAAGATTTTTTGCAAAGCTCCCAGACACTATGCACGGATGTCTTATTATAGGGGAGATATCAATTTAACTTTGACACCTCAGTTGGACTCCTCTGCACCTTCCAAAATATAGACTAACATCAGCTCAAAGATTATTTATCTCTCAACTTGGAGCATTGGGTCTAATCGATGTATGGAGACATTTTTATCCTCTTTTTGGGGGATATATGTTTTTCTCCCCTAGACACAACACTTACTCAAGACTGGACTACTTTTTTATTTCAAAAGAACATTTGGACTGCTTACAGGATTTAACTATAGGACTTTGGTTTCTTTCTGATCATTACCCCCTATTTTTGAGGCTAGATTTTAAAATACCAAGGAAATCCACTGGGTGGCACTTGAATACATCTTTTCTTAAGGATAAAGCTTTTAGGGACAGTTTTAACTCAAAAATAGCTCAGGCATATGTTAAAGTGAATGGACAGTTATCTTCAATGTTACAGCTGGGAAGGAGAACTAGGCAGGGCTGCCCACTTTCCCCTTACTGTTTGCCATATACATTGAGCCATTGGCTGAAGCCATAAGGCAACATCCTAATATTCAGGGGGTCACTTTAGGAGGGAGGGATTTTACCATATCATTATATGCAGATGATGTATTACTAACACTCCTAGAACCTGAAAAGTCCGTTCCTGCTACCCTACAAGTGATAGATAAGTTTTCAGAAATAGCCGGATACAAAATAAATATACAAAAAACAGAGTTATTATCTTTAAATTTCACCCCCCTCGCAGTCTCTGAAGAACTAGATCCCTCTGAAATGGAGAAATAATAAGATTAAATATTTGGGTGTAAATATTCCCCAGAAACTGGAACATTTGGAACTGTTTAATTTAGAGCCCCTATCGATAGAGATAGAGAATTTAGTTGGGAAATGGACATGCCAGGTATTATCTTTTTCAGCTTGAATTCAAGCTATTCGGATGACCTTGTTTCCTAAGATATTATATTATTTCCAGACTTTATCGATTATTCCATCACAATTCTACTTCGCATCCTGGGCTAGAATTTTTTCGAGGTTTGTATGGGCTGGCGCAGCCAAAGGTCAGATGGTCTCTGTTACAGTTACCAGTGGCAAAGGGGTTGTAATCTTCCAAACCTTAGAGATTACCATAGCAGTAACATGTAAATAGTGATGACATGGCTGAACCTCAGGTAGAGAAACCATGGAAATTTATTGAATTTATACTAAATGATCTTGTAAACATTATCCCTATTATATTTGCCCCCCAAAATTCTTATCCACAGTTACAAAACTTCACATTTGGAACCCGTAATATGTTAAAGGCTTGGTATGAGCTAAGGGCGTCTACTACATTAACTGAAGTTTTAGGTTATTTTAAACTAATCGGTACAGAAAGTGTATCTTTGGATATGGGTGCTGTTTGGATCCATCAAGAATGGCAGAAAAAAGGTTTGCTTTTGTTATATCAATATCTGGATGTAAATGGAGTACTGCCTTTTGCCACACTACAGGCAAAATATCAATTCCCCCATACACAACATTATAGATATTTACAGATTCGGATATTTATACAGAAAGAATTAGCATTAAATACTCTGCCCTCTCTCATACCTATGTTGATGTCCCTTTTAAGGGACACTATAGAAGGCAGGGAAAAAATTCATTTAATTGGACAAATATATAAAGCAATAAGAGACTTTTGGAAGGAATCCACGGAGGATATCTTGGGGAGATGGAATAGAGAATTAGGGACTCAGATAACTTATGAGAAATGGTTGGAACCTATTCCTCACTCGATGAGAGCATCACAGTCATCATACTGGTCAGAATATATATGGAAATGTCATAGTAGATATATTTATACTCCTGACAAAATTGCTAAATTTGTATCTATGAGGCATGGCCTTTGTTGGAGAGAGTGTGGAGAAAAAAATGGCAAATATAACACATATTTTTTGTGCCTGTCTGAAAGTTACCCAATACTGGTTAGATATAAAAAAGAGCATACAGAATATTGTGGGACCGGAAATTCAATTATCCAGTCAGATGATTCTGCTTTATATTGGGGAAGATGGAAAAGTTCCACCAAATAGAAGTAAGTTATACTTGTACCTGGCAGCAGCTAAAAAGGTTATAACTCACCTATGGCGAACAGCTAAAGTAACCACCCTCTCTCTTTGGCATTCATTTATGACTGAGATATATTATCTAGACAGAATAGTAGCATCTAGAGTCAGAAGGATGTCACAATTTGAGCTCCAATGGAGGCCATGTGTTTTCTATATCTTGCCTCTGGATGAAGCATTTGTTCCCTGATAGAGCTATTTGAAAGTAACCAATTTTTGTAGGATATGAATTTTGATCTAGTGTCATTTGATATATAACAGAATGATGTTGTAGAAACATGAATTGCCATCCCGAAGAACATTCCATGTATTGTAAGACAAACAAGCAATACTGTATAGATGAACTCCTGCTGTCATATATATAACTATATAAAAAAACAATAAAAAATAAAGAATATTAAAAAAAAAGGTATCCCCATGGATGTAAAGCTGCTGGACTTCAGGAAAGCTTTCAATACTGTCCCTCATAATCTTATAATTAAAAACATGCTAAATGTAGGACTTTATCATTTCACCATTAAATGGGTATCACAATGCTCACTAACAGAGTGCAACAGGTCCCAGTCTCTGATGTTTTGTTGGAAGAGATCAGGGTTACTAGTGAAGTACCCAAGGGTTCTGTCCTGGACCCCTCATTTTTTGGTATCTTTACCAGTGATTTGCAGGAGGGTATTCGGTGTAAAATCAGAAAACTCACTGATGACACCAAGCTCTGCTCTGAGGTGGACTCTGTCTCTAAAATTGGTTCTTTTATTCTAGACATACAACAGATTGAACACTGGGCAAATGCCAATAAGATGGAATTCAATTCATAGATTCATAGATGGATACAAGTTCAAAAGGCGTAAGCCACTAGAGAACTCACCACCAGCGTGTCAGCGGTGGAAGGTATATTTCCTGTCTCCCATATAGAAATCTAATCTTTTTTTGAATTGTTCCACATTTTCACTTGTGACAATATCTGCAGGGAGTGAGTTCCATATAGGGGGCACCCTCTGAGTAAAAAATCTGTTACGCTTTGTAGTTTTACATAAGAAGGTTTTAAACCTAAAATTATGAGATCTTGTATTGTTATTAGTTAGGTGTATTTCCAGACCGATTGTATTTAACATGTATTCATTTTGAAGGGCCTTGAAAGTGTAAATCAAGTCACCCCTTAGGGCTCTATAGTCCAATGAAAATAACTGCAGTGATTTAAGTCTGGACTCATAATCTTTGTTAGTCATATTATGGATCCTTTCAGTAACCTTACGCTGTACCCTTTCTGTCATACTTTGGCATCCTATTGATGTAGAAGCACAAAATGGGGCACAATAGTCCAGATGTAGACGCACAAGGCCAGTATATAATGGTAGAATAACCTAGGGATTTCTGCTTTTGATATGCCTCAGAATGTTTCCTAAAATGGTGTGGTATTTTTTGACTGTTTTGTTTGTATGTTGAATTTTAGATCGTCAGATATTGTAACGCCAAGGTCTCTTTCCTCAGTTGTAACTGTCAGCTTTACATTATTCATTAGGTAGGTAGACCTAGGATTATTTTTCTCCATATGCATGACTTTACATTTGGTAACATTAAACTTCACTTTATTATGTATTGCCCAAGCCCACAGTTTATTCAAGTTATCTTGCAAGTTTGCTGCAGACTGAGTGTTGTTTACTACTCAACCCAATTTACAGTCGTCCACATATTTATTGATCCAAACCTCATCAGATGCTTGCATACCAGAGACAAATATATTAAATAGAAGTGGGCCCAGGACAGATTCCTGGGGCACACTACTAATGACTGGACTCCAGACTGACTCGTGCCCCCTAATGACCACTCTCTGTTGTCTATTGTGTAACCAGGATGAAATCCATTTTATTAGTTTAATGTCCAGATTTATATTGACCAGTTGGTTAATCAGGGTTTATGAGATACAGTATCAAACACCTTTTCATAATACAAAAATACGACGTCCACTGGCATTCCATTATCAAGGGCATCGCTAACCGGTTCAAAGAAATTAATAAGATTTGTTAGACATGATCTGCCAGGTGTAAATCCATGCTGGGAGATATCTGTGCAGCCTGTGTTCCTAATATGATCAGTAATTTTCTGATGTATTAGCCTTTCCATGATTTTACTAATAAGAGAGGTTAGGCTAATAGGCCAATAGTTACATGACAGTTGTTTATTACTGCCCTTGAAAATTGGAGTAATATTGGCCTCTCTCCAGGTTTGCAACACAATTCCTTCCTTTATTGAGGTGTTAAATAAAAGAGTGAAGGGGCCCAATAGTTCCTTGGAAAGTTCCTTTAAAGGAAAACTGCATTAATCCCCATTTTCTTCCCAGCGTCTACTCACCTGCCAACCTGCAGTGACAGACTGGCATTTCTGTTGTATCTCATGTCTTTCATTAGGAATCCATATTTGAAGTTCCAGAGAGGGGTGGCACCATTTCATGGAGGGTAGCGGCCAGAGCCGCAACTTGTATGCTAATGAACTCCCTGATCTTCCGGATGTATACCGGAATGCTCATTCATGATGAGTGGGGCACATTTTTATGGACTAAAAAGAAATACTGTGCAATGTTGAACTCCTTGAGCTGTACCTCTAGCAAAAACTCCTGTTAAAATGGAGCAGAGTAAGGTAGTTAATTTTGTAATTAAAGTTGTGGCTCTGAGTGCGGGCATGCGCAGTAGCACCAAGCGCTACTGCACATGCCCAAACTCAGAGCTTGGGCACTACTGCGCATGCCCAAAATCGGAGCCACAGTTTTCTTCACTAAATTAAGTACTTTACACTGCTCCATTTTTAACGGGAGTTGTTGCTAGAGGTACAGCTCAAGGAGTTCTACATTGGACTTTATTTCTTTTTAGTCCGTAAAAATGTGCCCGGCTCGTCATGTACGAGCATTCCAACACACAGCAGGAAGAACATCAAATCACTAAAGTCATGCTCTGTCTTCCGGTGTGGCGGCAGTTTCCAAATGGCACATCCAGGACAGTTCAAGAAACCACTAAACAGGCAAGAAACCAAAGAAATTACTAGGCAAAGGTTAGCTATTATGTACAGGTTGTGCTAATCGAGTGTTTTTGCAGTCCTGGGTAATTGCCAGCACTGTTTTGGACAGTTTTCCTTTAAGAATTTCAGATTAATACAACCAGGGCCCAGGGATGTGCTTACTTTAATTAAGCTAATGGCATCCAGTGTGTCTGTTCAGTGAACAATACAGGAAAGTCATCACTAGGTTGCATTTCTATATTTATGTTTTCTTTTGATTTAAATATATTCCCAAAGTACTGATTAAGTTCTTCAGCCATTTCTTTTTCATCAGTGATTATTTTGGCATTTGAGTTTAATGGACCAATTCCTCTCTGACTTCCTTTGAGGGAGCCGATATAGTTGTAAAACTTTTTCTTATTGTATTTAACATCTTTTGCAAGGTTTAGTTCTAACTTTCGTTTTGCCATACATATACTTTTTTTGTCCTTTTGACAAGTGCCTTGAATCTGTGCCAGTCAGTATCCTTTTGAGTTTTACTATATTTACTGTATGCTCTATTGTTTTTTTTTTGATAGTGCACTTAATTTCCTTAGACCACCATAATGGTATCCTTTGTTTATTATTATTATATTTAACTCTATCAGGAACCCATTTATTTATGCAAAGATCTATTTTGATTTTAATTTTATCCCATGTTTGCTCAAGGTCAAGATTTTTCAGTTCACTTTCCTAATTCCATGAGGCAAGATAGTCTTTAATGCTTTTGTAGTCAGCTTTATGATAATTTTTGATTTTTGTTATTCCATTGTTACTCTGTGCACACTTTTGAATATTGCATGTTAGCATGTTATGGTCACTGTCTCCCAGTGGTGGTAGTATTACAGAAGATGATACTAAATCTGTGTTATTTGTGAAAATTAAATTTAGAATATTATTATTCCTGGTAGGATCTGAGACTAATTGTTCTAAACGTAGTTTAAAGGTAGTTTCTAGGAATCTTCTCTCAAGTAGTCCTTTGGTCTCGAGAGTGTCCCAGTTTATATTTGTGAGATTGAAGTCTCCTATCAACACTAAATCACCTGAGGCTACCCTGTTTTCCAACTGATCCAGAAATATTAAGTTATCCTCTTGGGGGCCCAATAGCACAATCCAATAGTCAGGGTAAATGTTCCATCATCCACTTCAGTAAAAGAAACCCATTACCAGCTACGTGTTAAACATTAGCATTTTTAAAGCTGTTAACTCTGAATCTGATCTGGGTATTATAATCAACAAAGAGCTTAAACAGGGAGTACAATGCAGAAAGATAGCTCTCACAGCTAATAGAATCATAAGATCTGTGAAGAAGGCATTTGTTAATAGAAGTGAGTCCTGCATCATGCCCTAAAAGAATGCATATATAATACCACATTTAGATTATGCAACATCCTTTTGGGCCCCCTATCTGGAAAAGGATTTAAAGACCCTGGAGACAGTCAAGAGGAGAGCAACTAAAATGGTTACCAAAGTAAGCAAACTTTCCTACCATGATAGACTAGCTGCACTCAATCTGGGTTCTATGTCATAACAGCAATCGCAGAATAGTGATCGCCGTGACAGCAAGTGTTCATAGCTGAAAATGAATTATGGTGATGCATACTCGCAATGAGGAGAAAGAGGGTACCCGAGACCTATTTTTTTTTTTATGTGGGGGGCTGTGCCTCCCACACCATCCCACTTATGGATTCTCAGCTCCACAGCACAGGGGTTGCATGTCGGGGGGGGTTAGAAACTTAAAAAATTGAAAGCCACCTGCTGGCAAAAAACATGCCATGCTGGACCCGAACCCTGCACCTTGCACTTCCCAACTGACCACCCTCCTCACCATGCCAGTAGACCAGCTCGGCAGCTGCCTACCACACCCCCTCCCACATACCATCCCTCCCCTGCCTCTTCCCCCCGCACATTTACGCGTGTACTTCCCATCACATATTGCCCACCCCACTATCCAGACACCCCCCTGCCAGGTAGCCCTGAACACAGGCGCCATAACTGAGTTGCCTTTTTTGTAGGCATCCAATTGTGGTCACCTTATTCACAGGTACCCCTCAACCTGTATGACTTAAACCTATGCAGGGTAAGGAGTGATCTTTTAATGATATTCAGTATTCTACAGGATACTGATTTGGCTAGGGAATGTAACCTAATCATGGTGTCCAAACCAGCTAGCCTAAGATGTCATAATAGGCAACTTAGTATCCCAAAGATAATTACTAATAAAAGGAAAAATGACTTTACCATCAGGGCAAGTAAACTATGGAACGCACTAGCTCAGTATCTTGTAGACATCAGTAACTTTGACAAATTCAGAGTTGAACTGGATAAACTACTACTGGGTAATAGGGTGTAATTCCCCCTGCATGGTGTGAGGAAGACAGTCTTGATGGGCCATTGGCCTGCTTCTGCCTTTAGTCACCGAGTAATACAGAGTAACCTAAAAAACAGAAACAAAAATAATAAAGAACCAAAGGAGTAGCACTTTTACTGCAAGACAAAGTTAATAATCTACTCTGAACTACCTTTTTTTCTTGGTTTCTTCCTTGGTGTCTTATTTTTAATAATAGTCTTTATTAATAATCTAAACAGTTTTACTAAGTCTTTTAAATTTCAACTCCTCTTTTCCTTCCCCAATAAATCTTATTTACAGTTCTATACAAACCAGAAATGCCTAGCATAACATTCTTAAATAAATGAAAAAAACAAGTGACTTCCTCATTAATTTATTGTTAAAATCTTTTAATAATCATCTAAACAATTAACAAAGTCTCTTAGATTTTAGCCCTCCTTTTCTTCCCTAATGAATCTTAAACTTGCATGCACTCCCAAAAAAATAGGATAACATTCTGAAATAGATGAAAAACAAGTATCATACTAATTCTTCCTAATGTTACATAGTATTTCTATATTTGGAATAGGCTGTTGTCATTATAGGAAGTATTGTCTTGTTTTTAAATAAGAAAAAAGTACAAAAAAAGCAAGAAAGATGTACACATTCCAAAATGGCACCAGTGAGCACAGACACATCTTTCTGAGCTCCGTGAACTCGCTGCCCCCATGTAACAAATTAGTTTAATTGTAAATTAGTCCCAAACTTGAAACTACTTGATAAAATAGAAGCTACTTATCTTCAAAACAAACCTTTATATTAGTTTTGCTTGATTCTGCTCGGAAATCAGTACTCACATTATCTTGCAATCATACTCACTGTGACAAACATTACTCCTGATCAACCCCTGTGACCAACATTACTCCTGACTAATCATGTGGCAGTCAGTTTCCAGACTGTCAGAATAAGACCTGTTGGTAAGAATTCATATAAGAAATAGGTCTGGAGAGCAATTTAATCCCAAACACTTCACTTACAAAAAACCGGAGAGCTTCAGCACACTCTTGTAATATTTTGCTACCAAGTGATTTGTTTCCATGTCAACAGACAACTCTTTTCCTGTAGCTGTTGGAGATATGCTTGTTTGCTTCATTTTGTTTTCACTGTTCATGATAGCCCCCTGTAACTATCCTGGTGGTCTCTATTTCATGGTTGTTGAAATCTTATTGTCCCTGAGAGCTGCATTAGCATATGAGAACCTGATGTCACTGCACCCATTTATGCCATGTATCTCTATGCTGAAAGTACAAATATCCTGGAAAAAAAACCTCTCTGGAAACCTAGAGGATGGTGTATAAGCAATCATGCACAACAAGGCTATTTTTCAGTCAAGAGGTTTCTGTGGTAACAGGAGACCTTGAGATCACAGCTCGAGAGGTCTCATTACCATGAAAACCTCAAGATTTTAAAATAGCCTTGTATGTGTCTAGTTGCTCATACACAAACTTCTACTGTGTATGGGTGATCAGAAGTGCACTCCTTGGCCCCAAAACAGGTCCTCAGTACAAAAAAAATGTCTTACTTTGGAGCAGCTGCAGTGATTCATTCTGGCATCACTCATTTCCTCACCACAGTGGCTGCTTCATCGCGCATGCACGATGACATTCGATGTTGTTCTGCTGCACTAGTGAAGTACTCAGTGCAGCACAACATCATAACATTGCTAGTGCAGCCCAACAACGCTATTCTTTTTTTTTTTACTTTTTATTTATAAAATTTTATGATTTTGCAGCATGAACTGCAATATACATAAAACAAAGGTATAGGATACGCAGATCCCCATAGTGAAAGTACAGATACATTGCAGTATATCAGTTGTATACTTAGTAACTCTATAGATCCCTGCACCATGCGGAACTACCAGAAACAGACAATCAGGAGTAAAGTCTGAACTAATTACCCTGTAGATCAGTGTCACTCTCATCACAAATCGAGTCCTAAAAGTCTATAAAACCAGGATATCAGTCCTCTTGTAGAATTATAATAATATGTGGTGGTCCGAATGACAGAGCCAACTGTAGCTCAAACATTTATAAGATAGTCTGAGCTCAGTTAAGTTGGTATGGAAACCCATAGATAATAGCAGAGCAAGACAACCTGCGCTATGGGTACAGGAGAAACAGAAGGGGATTATTAATGTTCACAAGCTGAGTGGTGATCATTGTCACTATTAATACAGCCCCCACAGTGCTAGTCTAATAGGCTGTACTAAAATAAGGTCATTCAAGTGGAGCGGCAAAACAAATGGCAAAAACAATCAATAACTGCCATTACTGTGGCATATGCTTGTAAGAATAGTGCAAAGACAATTGTAAATCTTAATATAAAACATAGCTCTAAACCATAAATAGCAACCTCAGAGATTCAGAACAGTTTGTCAGGAGGGTCAGCAAGGGGGTAAATTGCAGAAACAAGCCCCAGTCCTCAATCGGGTATAGACTGAGATCTAATGAGAAAAATCAGTACATCACCCTTCTTCAGATGAGGTGTCCAGTGGGTGCAGTTTAATCAAAAGTTTTTCTGCAAATTGAGCTGCTGCAGTAGGGTCCAGAAAAGTGTAAGACCTAGACTCATGTCATATTTGAAGTCTCGCTGGATAGTTTAGCCTGGTCTCAATTCGGTGCCGCAAAAGGTCTTTTTTCACCACCTGCAGCTCTTTTTTCCATGTCTGTGTCTGACCCAATAAATCTGGGAAAAACCCCAAGCAACTGCCTTCCCAGATGATCTCACTTCTAGATTGGGCCACCTGTAGGAGCGAGATCCATGCTTCTGGTGCTGACAATAAGGCTATCGCCATAAGCGGTCTCTGCTGCACATCACTTCACAGCCTGGATCGCTGGGGTATGACAAAAACCTTCAGAATTTTTATACCAGAATCCACAGGTAAGAATTTCAAGCCTCAAAGACTAATTTGGTGACTGCAGGTAACACTTCTGTAACTCCAGCATATCGAGGGGAGGGATCCCACTATGAGAATGTTCGCCTGGCACTGAACATAAACGCTATTGTAAGCATGGATTTCCATGCAGGACAGTGTTTTACCATACACTGTAAATAAATTGAAAGCAATTTAAAGGGAAAAACCCCGCATTACATCTCAGACAGTTTGCAGAACTAACTGAATGTAAATGTCACATTTCATAGCTTCCTGCAGTTTGTTTTGTTAAATTCTAATTAAGCAGACAGGCACACTGTGGAATCTAAAGGGTGCTGACACATCATGTTCTCATATGCTAGTGCAGCTGTCAGGGACAATGAGATTTCAACAACCAGAAAATGGAAACCCCCCCAGAATACTTTCAGGGACTAGTAGGAACAGTGAAAATAAACTACACTAAAGCAATCACATATGCCCCTAACAACTACACAAAAAGGTTTCTCTGTTGGCATGGAAACAAATAACATTTACAACATATGAGTGTGTAGTTTACCTTTAAATTATCAATTAGTGAAATGGTCATCGGCTTGAAAGAAATGTGGTCTGACATAACAGATCATAAAATTAAAATCTCAGACCTAGAAAGCAGAGTAAGCAGCATTGAGGACAAAGCCCATAATTAGTTTACAGAGATAGTCTCTAATTCACAAAGGAGCTCAAAAATGGAAAGTAAGTTGGAAGATCTGGAGAGCAGGAATAGGCAAAACAATCTTAGGATCTTTGGGCTGAAGGAAGGAATTGAAAAGGGAGATCCTGTTAATTTCACAATAAAACTTTAAACTCAATTGCTGGTCCACCCCCTGATGGAACCCAGATCATACAGATCATTAAAGCTGAAACTGGGCCCAATTAATTGCCCAAGATCGTTTATGTTCAAATTATTAAACTTACAACACAAAGCGTACATCCAGAAATCCTTAAGAGATAAACAGTAAATTTCTTTTCAAGGCTGCAACATTAAGGCTTTTAATGACCTTCCACCTGAAGTCATCAAAAAGAAGGAATACAGAAAGGAATGCATTCTTACCAATTAAACAGAATCTGCATGAACTGGGCATTAAATACAGCCTCTTTTTCCCAACTCAGTTCAGAGTGTGGCCCTCTAAAGGTATTTTAGATTACAACAGATTCATGGCAGCCAAAAGAGGACTTAGGATCTACCAGACATATTTACAAGTTTAGACTTTTCACTCAGCCTCCCTAGGCAAACGAGCATGGACTTTTAAGTACTGTCTTCAACATTTAGTAGTTCCCATGCCTTGTTAGATTCTTGACCCCATTTCATCTTCTATTTTCAATAAAGATAACTACTGTGCAGGATCTCTCTCTCTCTCTCTCTCTTTATCTCTCTTGCTAAAACATGTAAAGGCCTCCGTTCTTGAGTTGCCTATGGGTCTGCTTCCTTAATAAGCATATCAAAATAGCTTAGAGATTGGTTGTGTGGAGTGACTACTGGGGGCAGGGAGATGTTCCTGAAATTATGATCCACTCAGGTGGGTGGGGCTGGCACCTTGTGACTCCTAGGACAACCTGGGGACTGTATAATAGGCAAATATGGCAACTTTTTTTTCATTTTTCATTAATGAGTCTCTGCCTCCGGATGATCAATGGTGCAGCCTCACAGCTTCTCATTTTAGGCCACCTAAGAGTGGTATACATGGTGGCCTGTGGGATTCCACTGAGAGATAGTTTCACACAAATTGTATCTTAAAATTGTTCTTTTGCCTGTTTTTCAAGGGGAGAGCTCATCTTGGGCAGTTGCTTTATATTTTCTATTTAAACAGTGATAGTGCTGAGAACATAACTGGATATACTGGGTATATTTATAGTGGAAGTGCTGAGCATGGGATCACAGTGTGCAGTGACAGATCTAGCAGATCTGAGAGACTCTTGGAACAAAGCCTCAGTTGATGACTTTCTTTTACTGTCTGCATGAAGCAGGGATTCGGTAGCACCTTGACAGCTACTTGTCCAATGCTAGGCTTGCTAAAAACATTTTGATTGATGCCATCTTGAAAATGGAAAGATAATTGACAAATCCAAGAAATCTCAGTTCAAAAAAAGAGGTTCATGCACAAGGAAGTGTGTGCTAAAGGAACTAAACTGAACCTTGATGCATGCTCTGTTCCAATGTTTACATGGCAGAAAATGGTGACGCCCAGGAAAGGAACTACGATGACTCTACTTCTGTCTTCTCATTTTAGAGAACTATTGCTCATGTCAGCTATCATATTAATCTTACTTAAAGCATTAGTCAATGGTTGTGTCAGCAATGTACAAATGCAATCATCTATATCTATATTGAATCAGCCAGCTACTCAGCTTAATCTACAAGGAGAAAAAATGGTAATTCTAAAAGAATATTTTCCATTCTAATTGTAACCACTTTAAGGAATACTGTTAAATGACTCTCCAAACAATGAGGAATGCTGGTCTTGATTTACACCTTGGAAATGGTTGTTGTTATTTTGATGCTGTTTTTGTGCTAATGTCTATTTGTCGTCACCTATAGTCTCTAGCATTAGTTGATTCTCTGAAACATTAATGGGTTACAGTTTTACCTACCAGATATGCTCTTAATCTGTGTGTCGTATTATAATTTAACCTAAAGTTTATTACACTAAGTCATAGAAACATAGAAACATAGAATTTGACAGCAGATAAGGACCGCTTGGCCCACCCAGTCTGCCCATTTCCCTACCTACTGGATAAGCCGCAGATCCTAGTTAACCAGCAGCCTACTTCTTCCTACCCCCACCCCCTAGAATTGCCTTATGACTGTCCCATGCATGTTTGAATTCCACCACTGATTTTTTGACTCACAACCTTTCCTCCCGAAGGTCGTTCCATGCATTCACAACCCTCTGTGAAAAAATACTTCCTTAAATTACCTCTGAGCCGCCCCTCATCTTCAAATTGTGCCCTCTTGTTCTTGCACACCTCTTTTTTTGAAAGATGCTACCCTCTTAGACTTTGTTGATTCCCTTGAGGTACTTGAATGTTTCTATCATGTCCCCCCTCTCCCTCCTTTCCTCAGGGCTATACATATTAAGCTGCTTTCGTCTCTCTTCATATGTCTTCCGGTGCAGACCCTGCACCATTTTAGTTGCCCTCCTCTGGACAGCTTCCATCCTGTCTATGTCTTTGCAGAGATTGGGTCTCCAGAACTGCACACAGTACTAAAGATGGGGTCTCGCTGGCTGTCTGTACAGAGGGATAATAACTTCCTGTTTTCTACTGGTGATGCCTCTCCCTATGCATCCCAGTATCCCCCTAGCCCTCCTTCCTGCCCTCTCACATTGCTTGCCCACCTTTAGGCCATCTGATATGACTACCCCAAGGTCCCTTTCCATTTTTGTTGTTGTTAGTATCTCACCCCCATTGTGTACTCTTCCCTGGTTTTGTTTCCAGGTGCATTACTTGCACTTCTTAGCATTGAATCTAAGCTGCCATACATTTGACCATTCCTCTAACCTTGCCAAGTCCTTCTCATCCTTTCCACCTACCCTGTGCATCAACTCTGTTGCAGATCTTTGTGTCATCTGCAAAAGAGACATACTTTTCCTTCCAGTCCTTCTACAATGTCGCTTATAAAGACATTGAAGAGGATCGGTCCTAATATTGAACCCTCACGATACCCACTAGTAACCCTCCTTTCTTCTGAGTGGACTCCATTTTACTATTACTCTGTGTCCTATTCTCCAGCCAATTTTTTCCAGGCTGTCATCTTGGGACCCACTCCCAGGCTGGCTAACTTGTATATTAATCTTGTGTGGGACTATGTCAAATGCTTAAGTCTAGGTAGGCCATGTCACAGCCCCTCCCTGATCTACTACTTTGGTCACCCAGTCAAAGAAATCTATCAGATTCGTCTGGCATGACCTTCCTGCTGTGAATCCATGCTGCCTAGGGTTCTGTGCCCCTCTGGTCTCTAGATACTCGACAATTCTTTCCTTCAGAAGTGATTCCATCATTTTCCCTATCACTGAGGTTAAACTAACAGATCTGTAGTTTCCTGCTTCTGCCTTGCTCCCACTTTTGTGAAGGGGAATCACATCTGCCCTCCTCCAGTCCTCGGTACCACCCCATCCTCCTATGATTTGTTAAAAGGGTAGTCAGTGGTGTCACTAGTTCTACCTTTAGTTCTTTTTTAGAATTCTGGGATGAATCCTATCAGGGCCCCATTGCTTTGTCCACCTTCAGTTTTAAGAGTTCTTTTAGAACCCTTTCTTCTGTAAATGGGCTGGTATCAATTTCTGTATCCAGAGTGTTTCTACTGTTTGTTTTATGTACCTCCCCTCTTCCTTTGTAAATACTGAGCAAAAATATTTGTTTAGTATCTCTGCCTTTTCACAGTCTCCTCTGCAACCTCCTCCTCCCTTTATTAAGCCCTCACTATCCCTCCCTTGGCCTTCCTTCTCCTGATGTACCTATAAAAGGTTTTATCCCCTTCTAACCAAGTTGGCTATCTTTTCCTCGGTTTGGGCCTTTTGGTTCTGACTGCCTTCCCAGCCTCCTTTTGCTTAACTGATACAGATCTCTGTCCTGCTCCTTCTGCGATTCCTTGTACTTCCTGAATGCTTTCTTTTCTCTTTGAACCTTCACTGCTACTTCCTTTGAGAACCATAGTGGTTTCTCATCGCTTTTTTTTGTTTATTTGCTTCACACAAAGGCTGCACATTCTGTGATGGCAGTATTTATTATTCACCATTATTCTTCCACCCCTCCTTCCTGCCCATTTGCTAGTGCATTCCTTAGGCACTCACCTTATTTTGCAAAAGTCAGCCTCCTAAAGTCCAGTACTTTTGTCTTTGTATGGCTTGACTCTATTGCTGTGTTTATTGTGAACCATACTGTTCGATGGTTGCTAGTTCCCAGATGGCTACCCACTTCTACATCTGTGATCCTCTCTCTATTCCATTTGAGAGAATCAAGTCTAATATTGCTCCCTCTAGTGGGCTCCAGTACTAGTCGTCTAAGGCATGCTCCTGTAGGGCATCTAGAATAACTCCACTCTTCGAGTGGCAGCTGCAACTGCATTCCAGTTAACATCTGGCATATTCAGATCACCCATCACAATATCTCCTTTTTCTGCCATTTCTAAGTATACTTTCTATCATTTCTTGTCCATTTCCTCCCCTGAGAAGGGGTCTGTATACAACCCCTGTGTGGATTGTGGTGCCATTGCCTGTCTCCAAATTCTACCCACAGTGCTCTCTTCTCCTCCCTGTTTACCCTTTTGTTCTGTTGATTTTATTCTTCCTTATGTAAAGAGCTACTCCTCCTCCTCTTTACCCTCCCTGTCCCTCCTGTAGATAGTGTATCCTGGTATGTTTACGCCCTAGTCATGGTTTTGTGTGTACCATGTTTCTGTGACTGTCACGATATCCAGATGTTCCTCCTCCATCAAGGCCACTAATTCAGGAAGCTTGTTACCCTGACTACGGCATTGGTACTCATTGCTCTCCATTTTTTGATGACTTTACCTTCTGTTGCAGCATCCCCCACTGACCGTTCTACCTCGGTCTTTTTCTCATTTAGTACCCTGTTTTGAAGGGAGAGGCTGGGATTTTCCTGCTGCTTGTCAGTGCCTCCCCCTTTGACTAGTTTAAAAGGGGGAGGCATATAGCTTAAAAGTTTTAAGTAATGTATTTGTTACTGTCCCTTTTGTCTCTGCTTAGAAAAAATTCAAGATTGTTGTATACCATCACTGTAATGTTGCAATGTCATTATATTATTATTGTTACTAGGGGGAGGGAATTTTGATGTTGCTATGTTTGGAATAGACAGTCCTGCTTCCAGTTTTGTAAATGAGGACATCCTGGACTACACCACAAATGTTGCAGCATCTAATCCATTATCTGCACATCATAGTCTAGTTTTTTTTTAGGGCTGTCCTTCTGACATCAATCAGCTTGTAGCTCTAAAACAGCTGATCTTGGAACTCCCTTTTAGACTTTTGGATGTATTCCTCCACAGCTGCAAAACAGTGCACTCCCCCTCTGATTTTTGCTATTTGTTGCTCTATGATAAAGGCATCTGAATGGAGGGGGATGTTACCATGTTGTACTTCAGAACTTCTCAGGATATTAACAAAAAAAACCTTTTTAAACTGCTGTTTCTATCATCTGTCCAGCTCAGTCTAATAGACTTATTCTATTTATTTCAGCAACCTAGAGAATCGAGGAGTTTATGGTAAGTTGTAATGCTTCATGGGTGAGGCAGAGTTTGAACCGGTATAGTACACCTAGTCTGGAGCTAAGGGCTGTTGATAGGTGTAGGATATGTAGATTAATGCTGAGGGTGGGGTCTAATGTGATCCCTAAGTATTTGAAGCTGCTTACTTGTTCTAGTGGGGTCTGATTGGCAGTGAGAAATTGGGGGCAGAGGTTCTTGAGTGGGTTCTGAGGGTGGGTGAATATCATGACTTTTGTCTTATTGTAGTTAATAATAAGATGCTGGGTGGTGAGCCAGTCTTCGATTTCATGGAAAGAGTATTGGAGAGTTTGGTGGAGTTTGAGGGGTGTCGGGTCAGAGGCGAACAAGACCGCATCATCCCCGTATAGGAGCAGATTTCCAGGGCATGATGATGGGAGGGAGTTGAGGTATAGGCTGAAGAGTAAAGGGCCAAGTATGGAGCCCTGTGGGACACCAGAATGGATTGGGAGGTGGGGGGACAGGACAGGACCTACCTTGACTATCTGTGTTCTATCAGAGAGATAGCTGGTGAACCAGTTTAGGGTGTCATAGGAGAACCCCCTGTAAGCTAGGGTGTTCAGTATGAGGGCATGGTTAATGGTATCAAAAACCGTAGATAGGTCCATGAAGATGGCACCTGTGAGGTGGCCGCGGTCCAGGGCTGAGTGGACATGGGAGGTAAATTCAAGGAGGGCAGTAGTGGTACTATGGCCCTTACGGAACCCGTGTTGCTGTCCGGATAGGAGGTTATATTTATTTAGGTGGTCAGTAAGTCGGATTTCCGGGATGAATAAGTTCTTTGTTCATTTCTGCACAGGTATTTATGACTGCATCAGTAAAGTAGGTGTTATAAAAATATTATTATCTTAAAAAGAATAATATTGGGTAATGGATAATAACACTATTATAACAACATGGAATATTAGGGGTTTGAACATTCATACAAAAATACATAAAGTATTTAACCATTTGAAAAAACTTAACTCAAAATTACCTTCCTCCAAGAAACATTAACAAAAAAAAAAAGATACTAGCCTGATAAGAAGAGATTGGATTGGTCAAGTGTTTGGGCAGGTTTTTATAAACAAAAAAAACAGCTGCTGTGATTATTCTTATTGCAATGGGGTGTGAGATTTGAGATATGAGATGTCATTGATGACAAGGATTTGTTTTACATTATTCTAAATGGGGTATTAGAAGGGAAATTGGTTATCATGGTTAATGTTTACAGACCCAAAAAATGGTATGCATGAGATTTTCTCAAAGATTTTTGATTTATTGCAGCTTTTGTGATGGTAGTATTAGGTAATGAATTGTAGTTGTTTAGGGCGTTTAGAGTTTAAAGTGTTGTTGTGTTGTGACGACCCTGGTAAGTTGCCCACAATCTACCAACACCAGTGTCACTCCCAGCAGGTGAAATGGTGGGAGGACATTTAAGGTTCTGTAAAGGTGGGTGGTATCACCTGACAAAGAAAGGCGAGAGTTGAGAATGAAGTTCAGATGATGCACGGTATTTATTAACAACCAGGGAGGAAGAAGACATGGTCACAGGGCAAGGGGTAATCTTATCACTCTAAGGTTCTCTTCAGAAGAGGACTTTAAATTATCTAAATTCTGGTACTGTAACTGTAAAGATTGTATAAGCACCTCTACCCCAACCCTGAAGTGCACCTCTGCCCACTTGGGGCTATCACTGGAGTACTCCAGCCACAAGAAATAATACTGTATTCTCTAGCTAGACTGTAAGATAATACAATTTACAATACAATCACATTTTTCAAAGTCTCTTTTCAAATGTTGGACGATCTGTGCAGTCAGAAGAATGATACAAGGAGAATTCATGAAAGGATGGCAACAGACCCTCCGGCTGATGTGGCCAATAGGACTTCCATGTGACTATGGGGTTGTGGAGAGGATTTTTGAACATGCCGTAGGTTCATCGGCTACAGCCCCTCTCCTGGGTTGCCAGAGGGGCACAAGGACTC
The DNA here is from genome assembly GCA_016271365.2 of Neoceratodus forsteri. Lineage (NCBI taxonomy): Eukaryota > Metazoa > Chordata > Ceratodontiformes > Ceratodontidae > Neoceratodus > Neoceratodus forsteri. The sequence goes on along the minus strand of CM028130.1, from coordinate 1,446,669,106 downwards.
AGCACAAGCCCTTCATTGGGCTGCTGCAATGTAGCAGTGAGGAACAAACACAGATGAACCAGCCACAACCCTACAGTGGACTGCCAGGAAGGAATAACAGATGCAGGAACAATCCAGCCACAGTCCTCCAGTAGACTGCTGAGACTAGCTGACAGATGCAGGAACAACCCAGCCACAGTCCTCCAATGGACTCCTGGGATGAGATGACAGATGCAGGAACAATCCAGTCACAGTCCTCCAGTGGACTGCTGGGACGAGCTGACAGATGCAGGAACAACCCAGCCACAGTCCTCCAATGGACTGCTGGGATGAGATGACAGATGCAGGAACAACCTAGTCACAGTCCTCCAGTGGACTGCCAGGATGAGACAACAGATGTGGGAACAACCCAGCCTCGGTCTTCCAGGGAACTGCTAGGACGAGATGACCAATGCAAGAACAGATGAGAAGAACCCACAGAAACTGAGGACCAGGATGAAAACATCTTCAGAAGTCAGACAGACTGTGGGCTTCTGGGCGTCAGTGCTAGATGAGCCCAAGAAGAATGCAAAATAAAAAATGTGACATTGACTTGAAGACAGGAACAGAAGGTCCTGACGAACCTGTGAAGAGAAAAGAAAACAACAAACTGGACATCAAGATATGCACAGGGCCTGAACAGAACCTGGTAACAGCAGAACACAACAAACATGATGCTGAAAGGGGTGCAAAATGTGAATGATATTCTTCCAGGAGATTCACAGTGTTTGCACTAGAGCACAGTACACTAGAAACTGAAGGTGTGGGATGCACCAGCTGAATGCACTTCTTGATCTGCTGGAGACTGATTCTGGAGACCATGTCCAGGAGGTTGCCACAACACAGCTTGGGGCAATTGTAGGCAATGGAACACAGTTCAGGGTAATTGCAGGCAGTGGAACACAGTTCAGGGCAATTGTAGGCAATGGAACACAGTTTGGGGTGATTGCAGACAATTGAACACAGTTTGGGGTGATTGCAGGCAATGGAACACAGTTTGGGGTAATTGCAGTTTGGGGCAAATGTAGGCAATAGAACACAATTCAAAGTAATGGCAGACAATAGAACACAGTTTGGGACAATTGCAGGCAACAGAACACATTTCAGGGCAACTGCAAGCAATAGAACACAGTTCAGGGCAATTGCAGACAAAAGAACACAGTTTGAGGCAATTACAGGCAAAAGAACACAGTTCGGGGCAGTTGAGGCAAAAGAACACAGTTCAGGGCAATTGCAGTCCATAAAACACAGTTTAGTTACAATACAGCCTTGTTACCTCTCTAAATTGCCCTTCTCCCCTTACATTAGCCCTGATGGGGGGTTCTGAACTAGCTAGCGCATGGCCGCCTCTACGAGCAGTCTGCAGTGAGAATTTATGAGCCCTATCTTCACACCAATGCAACTTCAGCTGCTGGCAACCTGCCCTAGGAGCAACTTACAAAGGAATTAAATTAATTAGCTAGATCCTTCCCGCTACTGACATCTTGGGGCTCAATTACTTTAATTAAAATAAGAGGGAAGAGCTTCTGGGCTGACTAGCCCTGTCCCCACTAGCCCACTTGGCAGTGGCGGAGCTAGGTTTGGGAGCTGGGGGGGGCATTCAGTCAATCATGGGCTCCACAATGGGCACTAAACAGTGAATAAAGATGGTGATGGGGCACCACTACTTACACTGGGGCAGTCAGGAGGGGCGACCGCCCCCCCAGCCCCCCCCCAGCTCTGCCACTGCCACCTGGCTAAAACTGGAGGTTTACACTGCCCCTTTAATTTCTCTCTGGCTCCACCGGGCTGCTAAAGGGATCAGGGTTGGCCTGGAGCTTGTCTTGCCCTTTTAATTTCCAGGAGACTGTCCTTAAATACAGTACTCCCTCTCTATAGCAAACACCTCTTGAGCCAGCTGAGGTATTCACTATAGCTAGGTGTACACTATAGTGAGGTTTTAATATGCCTATTTAGTGAACAATGGGAGCCATCAAAGTTGTTCATTATAAGAAGGAGTTTGTTATAGAGGGTTTTTTATAGAGAAAATATTTATTTAAACCAATTAGGGCCTGCTGCCTTTGACTCCTTCCCTAGGGAGCTCTCTCATAAATAAATTTTTCCTGCCCTAACACTTTTCCCTAGATTAATATTTATTTATGTTAATTAGCCTTGGCACCCCTTGGCTCTTGGCCAATTAGCACCTATAAGCGTATAAGCAAAAAAAAAAAACTTTCTTTATTTTAAACTTCAGGCAGTCAGCACTTTGCTTCTAGTGCTGCCCGATTCACCACCCTGGCCCGGAGTGAAGGAAACTGCAGCGGGAGGTGGGAGGTGTTGGAAGAGGGAAGAACTTGAAAATAGGTATGGAGGCGGACATCTGGGGACCTGATTTGACCGGAGCTCCTCCTCCTCCTCCTCACACCAATGATGCAGCTCTTCTGCACGCCACCACCGAGGAACCGCCTTTACTTAAATACATTTAAACTAAGAAAAGGGGCTATACAGAGCCCACACCATGGTTGCCGACATCACTTCTGGACCATGGACACATCACCACACGACCAGCTTCACGGACAGGCACCAAAGCAGAGTTGACGGAACTGGCTTCAACACACAGGTAAGCCCCTTGATTCCCGTTGCACTTTCATGGTCCTCCTCCTACCACAGCTCAGTATCGATTTTCTCTAAAACAGTTACACTCTCTAGTTTGGAATGCTACACTGAGGTTCTAATTCTAGAACACCCCAAGCTCACGCCTGCCAGCCTATGTATTTAATCTTTTTAAAAACAAACAGGCACCATGCGTGAGCAAGGTCAGAAGTCCCAGCACATGGGTGACACTGCCTGCTCGTGGGGGGGGGGAGGTCTGCAAGGAGCAGGCAGCCAGGGAAACAAAACCTTTTCTTCTTTTTTTATTTATACACCAGCAGCTGCTCTGTGAATGGGGGGAGGGGAGGAGACACACTAAAGGAGGGGACCCCACACACTACTCCCCTATGGTGCCCACACTAAATGGGACCTGGAGGGGCACTTTATTTAAATTTTATGTTGTGCCACAAAACTTTGGGGCACTACATCTTTTCTAAATTCACACATCATAATCATTGCCGGGGATATAAAATAATACCCTAAATCCACTACTACACAGATAAAAAAATATACCTTATCCTGATCAGATAAAGACTTAAATGACTACTAAAAAAATATGAACGCGATAGACACTTGGTGAGTAATTAATGGCAATGCAAGCGTACTCTTTCAGGTCACCAGTTCACAATACTGGTTCCAGAATTGCTCACATTTTCTATAGGGTCAGAACTGCTCTAAGATGTATCACAGATAGGTATTAACCCCATGGTGATCTCTGATCATAGACCAGTTGTACTACATTTATAGGTGGATTCCTTAAATAAAAGACACAGTAGATGGAGAATAAATAACTTTCTTTTAGAGACATCAAATATAAGAAAAGAAATTGAGAGAAACATCAAACCGTTCATAATAAATACTCCAGGTGAAATCTCTTGGGACAGTATCTGGGAGGCCTTCAAATGCACTCTAAGGAGTGTCTTGATTGAGATCTCGTCTAAACTCAAAAAAGAAAAAAAATTAGAAGACAAATTAACTCATTCTATCTGATGGCACCATTTTGGGTCAGGTCAAGCAATGGATGGTTCTGATGCCACATGGCGCTAATGGGTATAATGGGTTAACAGAAGTCAGAGATCTAGAGAAAAAATGAGAAGGAAATAGCTGTGAGAAAACATGTAACAGTTGGTCAAAAGCAAAGATAGAATATGATGAACTGTTAGGAGGGAAGGCAGAATTTAGCATCAGTAAGGCCAAACTCAGGAATTTGGATACAGGTCCAAAATCCAAAAGATCAATTGATTTGAGGTTAAAATAAAATCAAAATAAAAGCCAAATTACTGACATAATAGACCAAGTTACTGGTAACATGTCACAGAACCTAATAAAATAAATAAAGTATTACAAAGAAGTGTAGACAGAGCCCATCAATCAAAATAGTACTGGAGTTTCTGACTTTTGTGCAGATTGGGAAATTCCTTGTATACATCCTGATTACTCAAAAGACATTGGAAATCCAGTTAAAATAGAAGTAACTAATGCAACTAAATCACTCAATAAATATACATCCCTATCACTCAAATATAAGCCCCTGTCACTCAATAAATATAAGTCCCTATCACTCAATAAATATAAGTCCCCTAGACCTGATGGGTTTTCAATAAACTTTTTTCACACCAAATATATAATAAATCATGGGATGGGGTAAACTACTGAAATTAATGCAACAAGGGATCATAACTTTAATACAGAAACTTGGAAGAGATCTTAAGGAATGTAAGAACAATGAACCCATCACACAGATAAATTCAGATCATAAGATCCTGGCCAAATTACTCACCTGCAGACTAGAGGGTTGTATACAAAATGTAATAGGCTTGTCTCAAACTGGGTTCCTCAAAGGTAAAAATTCCTTGGACAACATGAGAAAACTTCTTCATTTAATGAATTTGGCAAATAATTCAAAAACAGTTATAATTTCACCATTATAAACACGCACAGGGTTTCCCTAGCACTGAGCATGTGCAGCCAGCGCTCTTTAACTCCTTGGTGTCGGCCACCATTCTGTAGTGCTACACAGTTTGCCGCAGTGAAGTCAGTCAGCAGTGGCAAGTTATTACAAACTGCCCTAAGCTTTACAGTGACTGCTTCTTTGAAAAAAAAAAGAAAAGGAAAACCAGCAATGTTTTTTATCACGAGCCACAGACTGCACTGAAACCTGACCGGTCCATGGCTCCCTAGTGATATCTTTATTTTGTATAATTGCTGTGGCGAGAGAAAGCGTTCCCCAGCAATTATACAAAACAAAAGATGGGTAGGTGGTAAAAACTTGGATTTTACACACACCCCTTGGTGTGGGATACCTTAATAACCCCCTCGAGCTTCACTCTCGGGGTTTATGTGGCATCCCACAACAACACATGCAATGGAATTTTAAATATAGAAACATAACAGCCCTGTGAGCAATGGCATGCAATAATCCCCCCCCCCCCAACACAGTACAGCACAGACGCAGTGCACTAAACCCTCAGCAGGCACTACCCTGGAACATATGTGCATGTGTCCTTTTCCCTATAGGTCCCTCAGGGTGGTTAGCAAGGCCCCAAGGGAACTGTGGAGGTGGGTAACATAGCTCATTATGGTGGCAACAAGTGCAGCAAGGACATTGTCCCTGTTGATGGGCTGGGTCTGTTGGACCCAATTAGTTACATTAGCCATTGAGGCATTGGAAGTTAGGGACTAAATCAAGGGTCCCACCTTGACGTTGGTGATTTAGCTTAATAACACTGGAATTCCATTCTGAAACCAAGAGGACCCACTCCTCACATGGAGCGCAAAGTAAATATAGCCATTTTGGCAGTGGAAAGTTTAAATATGCTATGTTGTGTGTGTGGGGGGGTGCACTGGTATTTTTGGATTGTCTGTCATGCTCAGCCACAGCCTGCTGATCATATACTGCTGCAGGTGCCTCGATGTTCACCTCCAGTGCCACCTGGTGCTGGTCATCCATGGCACTCTGCCATGCCCTGCTGCTATGTCCTCCACCTCCCCCTGCACCTGGCTTGCTGCAGGTGACATTTCCCCCTCCTGCATGTTCTGTCCCTCATGGCCATCAGTGGCTGTGCCTCCCTGCTGGCTATCCTCATTTTGACATGCACTGTCCATGTCCCCCTCGGTTGTGTCCTGCACAACATCCCCAGGGACCCTGAGGCGAGCACGCCATGTCATCATCCACCTCCCATGCCACATGGTCCTTGGCGCCATGCACCTGCTCTGCCACCTGGCCCTGCATGGTGCCCTGGTCCACGACATCCATACCATGTGGTTCCACCCCCTCTTGTTCTGTGTCAGCCTCCTCCTCCTCCTCCTCCTCTGTCTCCAGTGGCAGTGGGTGGGCACTGTGGTGACTTCACCTTGTCTGGAGTGCATATGCCCTGGCATCACTCATCTTCTGTGCAGCCATTGCATGTAGCACTACCCTGTGGTGCGGTGTAATATGGGTGCATTCACCTGCAATGTTGGAATGACACATGTCAGTGGCAGTCATGGCAGCCCCATTATTGCCCTGACACTAGCACATACATGTGACCGGGTGCTGCCATGGGGTCCACAAGACACACCACAGTCAATATGCTGTACCTGAGTGCCACACCCCACCAACACACTGTGTCTGCCCACCCTACTGCATCCTGTACTGCAGCATGTGTCACATTGCAGTGTCCCCATGCACACTTGGGACCCACATTGACCCAACACACCCACATGGACCAATGACCAAGCAGTGCATCCGCCTGCCAGAGGATGTCCCATATGCACACTGTACCCCATAGTCATATGCCATACCCTGTCACCCCAACCATAACCCATGCTGGACATTGTATGCACCTACCGTGCCTCCTGTGTCTCGGCACTTCCTCTTGTGGTCCTCCATGCCGTCTATCCCCTGCATGCCTCCCATGTGGACCCTGGATTGCGCTGCATAGTCCTGTATAGACAGATAACACATTGTTAGCTGTGTAGTTCACATAGGCATGTTGTCTGTGACATAGATGTGTGTATGTGTGCCTACCTGGTGCCATACCCACCTTCAACCGGTTGCTGGCCAGTCCATATCTCCACATCCCTCCGTTCAGCCATGGACATCAGGCACATCAGTATGGCAGGGTCATGCCTTGTCAGATCCTACCACTTGTGCTTGAGCTGATGTGGGATACACCTCACACCACTGATTTCATACAGGCAAGCCCCAATGGTCCTCCACGCCCTGTTCCTGGCAGTGGTTGGGTGGTTCCTGCACCCAGGTGGCAGCACTGTTATGCACCACTGCTGAACAAGATTAATCAGCTGGGCTGTTTCAGTAGGTGTGTAATTTGGGGCCCTGCCACTAAGGGAGCACATCTTGCAGCTGTTAGCAGCCCAACTGTGTCTCTGGGCCTGTCCTAGCAATGTGGACCCTGCCTCTGCTGTGTGCGGTGAATGTGGCGCCATTCCTGTGCGAGTGCACATGTTCACACACGAGACACATGCAGGTCTCACGTGTAGCCTACCCCGCCGCAAGCTGCATATGCGATGTGCATTCAGGCATATGCGAGCCCACAAATGTGATTCATTTCTGCCACACATGCCATTACTATTGCCACATATATGAGCAGTCACATATGAGATCACTAGTGCTGCAGTCATGCAGATCGCAGACGCTATCACAGTAACACACAACACATATGCGGTATGCATGTATGGCATGTACAGGCATGTTTTGTGTGACACATGTGTCTGCCTGCACACCTAGATATAGCATAGCACTGGCATTGACACAGCCTCCCACATCACAGGCTACAGTGACATGTCAGCACCCATCACTTCCACCAGTAGCACATCCACCCACCACCACATGACACATGCCACCCACCTGTACATACCCCTAATGTCCACACAACGGCCTAGTACAACCACAGACAACATTGTTAGGCCCCCACACTCAGTTGTGGCTGTACAGCTGGCCTTCACCCACACCCACATCCACAATTGTAGCTATACAGGCTGTACTGGCACAGGCAATGGGGGGTCAGCAGGTGTCTACACAGGGCTGTTCATGGTGGAGACCCTATCCCCCATCCCATATACACAACCATCATGCTCTGTCACTCCTCACACATGGACCACCCCAGCTGTGCACCATCATGTCTTGTTCAGTCTGTTGCATACTGTCGCAGTGCTGATGCCAGCAATAACCATGCACACACCAGTGTCATGCCCCGTTGGCAGCACATGTGTGCTGCCAATACCATCTACTGGACATGACTGCCATCGTATGCAGCCAGTATACTGTGTGTACTGCAGCCAACACCACACGGCATCTGGTGTTGCAATTGCCCTGTGTCCTGTGTCCAACACTCATGTGCTGTAGTCATGCCATACATTGTGCATGGCAGTGTGTGGTGTACAGGTGTGTGCCATGGACACTGTGGACACATTCTCCCATGCCATGGCTGTACAGCCACAATAGGTGCCCATAGGGTATGTGTCACATGCTGTCCATCACCACTGTTGCCATGTCACGTGCAGGGCCACACTGTTGTGTTGTAGCCACTGTCACATGTTGTCAGCCATAACATGATGCACTGCGGTCCTTCACATGTCGTGCAGCCCACAGTGTGGGACAGTTACCCATCCGTGTACCTCACAGTACACTGTGTACTCTGTATAAGTAGACTGCAATACACACATGACCATTACACATTATTTATTCCGTACATGTGCTGATTAGTATGTGTACAGTGATGTCCCTGCCTGTGGGTACACACACCCTACCCAAACACTCACACTGTGGATACACACATCACACATATACACCCTGTGCCCCCCCGGCATACACCATGTGACATCACACACTCATCACAGTCAGCCAAACACACAGTACCAATACCACTATAGTCCACATTGCACAGTGACCCATCCATCACTGTGCAGTCCATTGTGAATGACAATGTGACTATTTCCCATGCTTCAACAGTGTCTTATGGCACTTTGGAGTCTGGAATACCTGTGTCTCCCCAGCCTGCTGCCTTGATCATGTCACAGCACCTCTGGATGTGCCACCCACACCTGTGGTCGCCTCCGGTGTGCTCTGACCAGTCACTGTTGTGTCCTGCACTGCTGTTGCCTTTGCCCTTCAGTTGCGCTTCATTGCTCCCAGTGGTGGTGTGCACACTGCAGGTGGGTCTACTGTGTTCGGTGGGTCATTTGCCACTTGTCCTGTGGCAGGCATGTCTGACTACACAACATGCTGGATACTGGAACAGCTAGGCACAGTCCTCTGCTGATTGGGTCACTGCTGTTCCACACTGCTGCTGTCAGTGGCACTGTGTGCCTGTCCCCCTGCCAGGCTCTGTCCTCTACATTCACCCCCACTGGTTCCTGGGATGTCCTGCTCTGGCTCCTGTGTCTGTACCCCTGGGTTCTGACCATGCAATGCAGGTGCCTTCATCTGCGGTGCAGGTGTTGGTGTGTTGCACTGCTGTCACAGTATATCCTGCTGGTGTGGTGGGCTGCAGCTCCACAGCGGTGGCCTGTACATATGCAGCAGTGTGCCCCATGAGTGGTGCAGGTGTCTGCTGTGGCATGCTGTTCTGTGCCTGTGTCACTACATCATGCACATGCTGCACACCTTGTGGCCCCACATGGTGTGTTGTCATTATGGTCTGCAGCACCATGGCAATTATGTCAGTCTGCCTCCACTGCTGTTCCACTGACTGTTCAATGGCCGTTGCCAGCCTATTGATGGCCTATGTGTGGTCCTGCAGACAGGTCTGTAAGGCCTAGAGGGCCTCCGCCAGCATGTTGAGTGGTGCCTGGTTCTGGTGTGTGCCTGTCTGTATGGTGGACACAATACTTCCCATGTGGTCATCCATTGTCCTGTGATGCTCCTCAAGGCACAGCCGTATGCAGCCGAGCATCTCTGTTTGCTCCTCCTGCCATCCTACTACTGTCTGGCAGTATCCGTCATAGTCAGTGGGGGATTTATCTGTCTGGTCCTGCAGTGAGAGAGCAGCCTCATCAAGACATGCTTCCAGTTCCTCAATGGTGGTTGGGCTGAAGTCCTGTGCAATGTTTGCTGCAATGCTGCCACAACTAGCGGCATCACATGCCTCCACTGTGTCTTCAGTCTGTGTCCCACTTATCCCATTCAACAGTTCCTCCAAGTCCACTGCTGCAATGTTCGACAGTCCTGTATCCTGTGTGCTATGCACTTGGGATGTGTCTGTTATGGTGGCTTCAGTTGCCGTGGTGCTTGCTTCCTATGTACCGCTGCCATCAGCACTGCTGTGGTCCTCCTCTGCTTGTTCCCCTGCTGTGCCTGTGGGACTACAATACTGTCTGGCAGTCAGTCACTCCCATGACAGCTTTGTTACACATATAGGCTACTGTGGTGGCAATGGTTTCATGGTGTGTCCAGCCCTCTGGTGTACTACATTGTATTGCATGCAGGTCTCATATCCCAGAGTCTGCAACGTGTGTACCATGCGCACCACCTACGCCTGCCCATGCATCGCCCTTGCTCATGGTGCACTGTGTGTGTTGGACACCACTGTCTGAAGTGAACACATGTGTTGCTACTGTGTTACACCATTGTGCACCACCATGGGCTACAGCATTGCCACCATATCCAGCAGAAGCACACCCACACACCCAGCAGTGACCCCAACTATCCTGCACCACTGTCTCACCACACGGCCATACACTCTGTATTTCTGTGACCCACCTCCATACCAAAACAGCCCACCCCATCAGCCCCCACCCCATTCATGTCACATTACTGGTACTGTGGGTGTGGTGGACCTACCTTTGCATCCCTGCAGTCTCATTGTGTCCAGGTCTATATCCCCATGCACACTGTGCATGCTGCGGAATGCCAGCACGTGTTGTTCATGGGCACTGAGGGTGTTTTCTTCACTTGGCCCACCACCTGGTGCCGACGCATTGTGCTTGTTGTGCACCTCTTTTCCTTTGCGCACCACTTGAGGTCATTTATGCATTTCTCCAGGTCCCTCACAGTGCACCTGTCATTGGCTACTGCATTTACCTTCCTGGCTACTGCATTCCAGACTTCCTTGTGCTGCTTGCGCAATTCCCTCTCCCCACCCCTGCCCAGCAGCAGTTTTGCATTGGCCTCCACCTCATCTAGGAGGACATCTGTCTCCTCATTTGTGAAGTTCTTTTTACTTTTTCTCAGTGCTGTGGCCTGCAATGCCACCCCACTAGTGTTTTGGGCCATTGCCACCCGCCTACAGTATGTCTTCCTTCCGCGTTTGTGTCACCACTGCATTTTGCGTCCTTTTTATTGGCATTTCTTTGCAACATACGTAACTGTTTCTATCTGTTCTGCGATTTGGGCCATTGTTTTATGGCATATCTTGCGACATGCATAATTACAGCAGTGGTGTTTGGCATATGTTGTCCACATTCTGGAATATGTCGCAAGTCGCATGTCACAGTGTTTCTGGTGCAATTGTACACCAAGGCATACTTTGCAACATGCCCTTGGGGATCTTTTGGAATTGGGCCCCAAGAGTTTATGGGGGAGTTTTTCATAGCCAGGTGCTTTGTCAGTTTTCAACTTTTTAAGCAGTTTTAGTACTTCAACACTTGTGACAATTTTTAAATGAAAACTCAGCCTGGTTAATTTAACTTTCTGATCGGTGTTTGCTTGTCTATGTTGTTTCTTCTGATATATATCCAGGTTTGTGAATTGTGAATTAAATTCATCGGCTATTAAGATAGGGTCAGTCAACACAACCCCATCCTTACGCATGCTAGGGCTGACTTTGTTAACAGGAGTTAATGGAGATTTAATAGTGCCCCAAAATTGTTTTTGAATTGGACAAACATTCAGCTTGTTGTTACTTAAAGAAATTAATTTTAGCTGCTCTTACTTCCTATTTACAATTGTTCTTTTTTTCCTATAATCATTTAAGTCGAAGGCAATATTACTTTTTTTAAATTGTAACCAAGCAGAGTCCCTGTCTTTCGTCATTTTAAAAAGTTTTTTGTTGAGCCATTTAGCTTTCCTCCCACTAACTCTCTTCCTAATGACTGGTGTATATTTGTCTACTATCTCCATAAAAACTTTCATGAAATAGTTCAATGCACAATCTATGTCTGGAATAGCTTTCAGGTAAGACCAGTGTACTTCAGTTTATCAGATCTGGGATGGCAAGTGAGCTTCATGGGCTGGGAGAACTAGTGAGCTGCCATTTCAAATGCTGCTGCTTATGGTGGGGGATATAGCGGGTGACCTCCATGGACCAGGACAGCGAGTGAGCTCCCATTTTGCATAGAGGTTGTGGGAGGGGTGTGTGTCGGGGGGGGGGCTTGTGCTCATGCTGGCCAAGAAAAAGCATTTTCTTTTCACTGTGCTCCATGACCCTGATTGCAAACTCAGTTGGAGCCAGAAGCACAGAAAGACTTCCAGTCCCTAGCAAAAAAATAGGAACTCTGGGAAAGAGCAACATGCTGTGCTGAATGACAAAGTGAATCAGCAGCACAACCTGTTGTTTACTTTACAGAACTGGACCAATTTTTTCACTGTCTGAAGGTTTACAAATAATTTTTATAACAAAAATGCACAACAAAATTGATTTATAAATGAAATGTTATTATATATTTAAAACTGAAATTTAAGACTGAAATGTTATTATATATTTTCATTTTGAACACATGATCCATTTTATAAGTTTGATAAGCCACTCCAGGATGTGTATCAAAAGATTTTAATGTACTTCCAAGGGGTGTAAGGGCACTCGGCCTTCACCCTCGTGCCTCACTGCGCCCCTGGGGCATGTATTAAAATCCTTTAATGCACACCCTGTCATGACTTCTTATTTAATTGTGATGTGTTTTCTGTCTTGTGTTGTGTGCATATTACTAACAGAGCATCAGGATTTACATTTTGGGTAACCTGTTTTTTACATGGTGTGGGAGTATGGGGGGTGCCAGTGGAGGCCGTATTGGGTTGCTGATGTATGCCAGTGCATAGTACCACATTGTAACCTAGCTTTCTTAATTATTCCCTGGATGGAGGCACTTGTAAATTTTTTATCTGAACTTTAACTCGACATCTTTGGGTAATAAATCGCCACAGAAGTTATCAACCCAAGCCCCTCAACCTTATTTGAGCCCATAAGACTGGGTTGATGTACTGTCATATACAGTGACCCAGTACACCTACCTTGACCTAGGCAACTTGAGAATACTAATTTAGGAGTTCATCACCTCATGACTCAGCTATGTAATGTGTTATACCAGGGCCGGCCTGTGACTCAGCTGTGTCACAAACTGCTGTACTAGTAGAGAACACGGCAGCAAGGTTAATGACAACCATTCCAAAATGCAAAAGCATTATCTTTCTATCTGTGAGCTGCCCTGGCTGCTAATAATGTAGCACATTGACTTTCCAAGCCTGCTTTTGTTTTTTAAGACCCTGAAAGGACTGGACCCTCCCTACTTTTGGAAACTATTAGCCACTCACCAGGATAATGTAGTGGGCAGAAGAGTCCTCCTCCCAATCACTGTGGGGGGGGGGCTTCCTAAAAGTCCATCTTCATGATTATAGTCTGCTGGGGACCAAGCCTTTGCAGTGTGGGCCTCAAGGCATTCGAATGCCTTTCTACCATACAGCCATACTGCTCCCTCAATAGCACTTTTTAAATCCTGCCTAATTAGGTTATTTAACCAAGCTTTTCCAAGCAACTGATTTTAAGATTTTGTTGCATTATTGCTTTTCTTGTATTAAATGCTTTGAGTTCTGGAAAGAAGTTATAAATATAAATAATCTATTTCATTGCAAATATTTCAGGTTTTGTCAGTAAATGCATGATGGCATATATTTAATGGACAATTATGAACAAATACAGGATTTTGTCTTGAAAAGTCTCTCTGACCTGAGATAGCAGGAATCCTATGCTGATACAAGTTGCAAACGTGTTGAATGTTCTCCATTTCATCTTTAGTGAGATATTCTGTTTTAGCAAGTAGATGAAGTGTATAAAATAAAGTGGCGCTCTGCATGAGATCAGTATATGTACACATTGCAAATGTATGAACAAAAACAAGGTGCTCCGTCAATGTGTGATCTGAAAGCAAAACAAAAAGATAATATTAAATGTACGCTGAAAATATAGTTAAAATCGATGTGTCAACCTTGGGTCTTCTTCAGGAAATATCTAAAAGAGAAAAAAGCAAAGTTGGTGTGGGCTAACTTTGCTTTTTTCTCTTTTAGATATTTCCTGAAGAAGACCCAAGGTTGAAACATCGATTTTAACTCTATTTTCTATTTTCAGCGTGCATGTAATATTACCCTTTTGTTTCATAAATACATGGTTTGATTTTAAAACATAGCGGTACCCTGTACTGTGTACCACCATAAAACACATCTTATTTGCTTATTCAAATGTTACTTCTTGGTGTTTCCCTTGAGCAAGGCTATTGGTTTCCATATTTTGCCAGAAAACCCAATAGAATTCTGGGATTTGGACTGCCTGCACATCAGTAAAACTAAAGAATTTCATGGAATTCAACATTTTACACCAGATCAGTAAATCTACACTAGAACTTGCATTTTTCTTCATTTTTCTTATAATTACTTTCTGTCCTATTTTAAATTTTCTTCATTTAATGCTCTGTATCTTGAGCCTTCTTTTATTCTGATTATTTATACACATACTAAAAGAATGACAGAAGAATTCTGGTAAAATCTTGAAATTAGACTAACAGTCACCAGTGCAATCCTTGGAATTTCAAGTCTTGAAAATGGAATTTTAATACTTTAATCATTGTAAATCAGTGGCCTTGCCCATGGATACCAAAGCAATTGGCTCATACATTGTTAATACAGTACAAACACATGCCTAATGACTAGAAGAATTATTGATTTAGTTAGTTATCTAGTTAACTAGCTAGCTAGTTAGTTAGTTAGTTTTTGGTAACCAAGTAAGTACACTAAAGAAAGAATGCCTAGTTTCAGGAATGACCCAGATAATACAGAGTACACAATACAAGTGAAACATAACAGTAGCATAATAACAGTTAGGTACACTCCAGGAAATTATATTATATTAAGGGCTATACCAATTGATAATTTCTATGATTTAGTATTCTATCAATTAAAAAAAACATCAATAGTAGAATCTCCTTATAAAGAAACCAAGATGGCTCTTGCCCAGTGACTCTGCAGCAAAAGCTGCAGAAGCACAGAGAACCAGTTCTAGGAACGTCCTTGGCTCTCTTTCTCATTGGATTGGTAGGTGGTGAGTGTGTCAAACTGGTGATGTGTTGACTGTCCTATGACAGACAGTCAGATGTTATTGATCTTACACACTCTGTAGCCAGATCACAATCTGGACTTGGAAGGGCCTAAGAAGAGTTTACTACCTGTG
Organism: Neoceratodus forsteri; assembly: GCA_016271365.2. Classification (NCBI taxonomy): domain Eukaryota; kingdom Metazoa; phylum Chordata; order Ceratodontiformes; family Ceratodontidae; genus Neoceratodus; species Neoceratodus forsteri. Next base: position 1,446,654,083 of record CM028130.1, on the reverse strand, counting down.
CCCCATGCAGCCAAGGATCTGGTGTGCAACACAACTGAAGAGATCATGGATGGGAGACAAGATAATCATCTCCCCCTAAAAAAGGAGTCATGATGATATTTTCTGGTTGTCTCTATGGCCCAGTGGCAGGCGAACAGAGTTATGAAGTTAGCTAAAAGATGTTGCATCAGGAGACAGGTCAACGGCTGCCTCTAAACACTGGATTGCAGTTGGTGAGGGCTGGCATCACGCTCCAGTGCTGAAGCAACCCCTGCGGAGGGCCAAGAGAGCTGGCCCACTCTGCAAGATGTTGCTGCATGGCACTGAGGCCAATAAGAAGGCCTCACCCATGCCAGGGAATGAGGAAGGGAACAAGGGAAAAAAACAGTAGAAAACCCATACACCATCTTCATGACAGCCCAGGTCCAAAAGCCCTTTCAGTCCTTATATCTGGCCACCACCAGGTCCTACTCCAGAGATGAACTGTCTCAGAAGGGGGAGAGTGGCCCTCCCCCAAGAGCCCCTGCTATGACAGTGAAGCTATGGGGGAATGGGGATGTTAGCAGCAGGCAGGAGATCAAGAGAGACAATAGGCCTAATTAGAGTATATCCCTGGGAGCAGGGTATATCTCTGCAACAAGCATGGTGGGCCATCTCCATGGTACTGAGTGATGGGTGTTCGCCCGGCATATTGGCGAACTGGGTTCGAACCTAGAGCCCAGATGTCAGTAGCAGAATTTGTCAGGGAGGGAGGGAATTATGAGCATCCTATGGATGCTTCCCTCCTGGGAAGGTGGGGCCATCCTAGACCACTTGTTAGGTGTCTTCTGGTGGTGGCTTGTGGTTGGTGTTCATGGCAGCGTGAAGCCTCAACACATTGCTGACCCCCCCCCACAGGATGCCTCCGTGGTTCGACCACTACATGGGGGAGTGGTTTGGGGTGAAAAGGTGGGAAACTACAGCTGCTTGACCAACCAGATGATGTTGTCCAGTCCCCACTTGCCATGAATCCCTGAAGTGTTCATGCAGACCCACGCTGTGTGTCCAGCGCAGAAGGAAAGCCTTCAGGCAAGACTCTTCTCCCAGTTCCCCTGCTCCAGAAGGGGGGGCCCCTTGGCAAAGGGATATGTTGGGTCAACCGGGTCATAGCAGTATTGAGGGTGGCGAGATGGTGACAGGGACTGGCAGCAGGGCCCTAGGCTGCCCTAAAGAGTGGTCATCTGAGGGCTTAGGGGATCATAAAGAAATAACACAAAATAAACCAAGCATGGTAGGGGAGAAAAAAGCAAAATTTAAGAAAATATTATATTTTTCATCAACTTGCTTTACCAAAGTATTCCAAAACCAAAACTAGATTTTTTTAATGACTTGTGCTTTTCAAAATGCTATCTTCCATTGCAAATCTTATTTTGCCACATCTGTTTTGAGAACATCACGCTCTCTATTCAAGATTGCCATATGCCATATGGTCCAGTGACTATAATGCCACATGGTTTGAGGTGGCCCTTGGTACCAGCAAGCCCTCATCAAAGGCTGACGTGCTGGATGTCAGAAGTGCAGACTTCAACCAGATAAGGAAATTAGTCTATGATGGGTGAATTGGAGTGGAAAGTATCAGAGGTGCAGAGGACAGATGGGGAGTAATAAAATGGGCCAGTCTCAAGGCAACAAAGTCATGCTTGAGGACACTTACAAAGGAAAACATGTACAAGACCAATATAGTTCTCTGAAAAGGTCAGGGAGGCAGTGAGGGCCAAAATAATGACTTCATCAGGTACAAGGAGAGGTAGGGGGATGAAGAGAGAAATGAGGTAGTACCAAGTAAGAATTAGAGAGATCAAGAGGGCAGCCACAGATGCAAAAGCAGACACAGAGCTGCATATTGTGGAGGAGGGTCAAGGGTGGGAAAAATAGCTTTTCAGATATATAAGGGACATAAGAAAGACAGGAGGGAGAATTGTTAGGCTAACAGAGGAAGGCAGAGAAATAGTGGAGGGCAAGCAGAAAGCAGCCAGTCTGAACAACTACTTCTGCTCAGTATTCACTAGGCAGGACAGCAAGCCTTTGCCAGACAGCAACATAAAGACTGAAGGGTAAGAAAAGTGCTAGCAGTCCTGAAGATAGATAAGGCCTCAGGGCTGGATGGGATGCACCCAAGGGTGCTCAGGGAACTGGCATAGGAATTAGTTAAACCCCTAATATGGCTATTCAGTGGCTTTATTCAAATGGGTGGTTTTGAAAGACTGGATGGTAGTGGATGTAGTTCCACTCCACAAGGGTGGGGACAAAGAATAGCTGGGTAAATATAGACCTGTCAGTCTTACGTGCCTCCTTTGTGAGTAAACCAATGGAGACACTAGTCAAACACTATCAATGGCTCTGCAGGTTGCACACTGGCCTCTGAGGCTGGAAAATCCTGAAGGCTGTGCATTTTAGCCCCATATCAGAAACTTGGGATAAAACCCATTGCTGCCACTGTAGTGCAGCATGAGGGGGGTACTGTAATCCTGAGATTCTGTCACTCGGATGAGAAATTAAACCAAAGTCCATCTGCCTGTTCCGGTGGTTGCTCAGGTGGACGTTAAAGATCCCATGGCATTTTGGGGAAATAGTAGAAACACTTCCCTTTTGTCCTGGACACGATCCCCCATTCACTAAAAAATACCAGCAAAAGCTGTCTACTTCCACCCCAGTTGGTTTCATCTGTTCCCACTCCCCAGGGAGGAGGCTGGAATTAGGCAGAATTGCCTAGCCCTCCATTCCAGGTCAACAAAAGCAAAATAAATAAGTAATACAATGGAAAACAGTGGACTACCTGGAGATAAACGGGCTGCAGGGTAGTACAAAACATCGGTTCATGGCTGGGAGTTCTTGTCAGACCAACCTGGAAGTATTCTTTGACTGGGTAACTAGGACAATAAATAAGGATCATGCAGTAGATTTGCTCTACATCAACTTCAGCAAGACATTCAAATCAATACCTCACAGAAGGTTATTGAAGAAGCAAGAGGATCTGGGTGCAGCAAAGGACACAGAGGGATGGGAACTTGGTTGGAAGGAAAACAGCAGAGGTTAGTGGTAAATGGAGTCAGATCTGAGGAGAGGTAGCTCACCAGTGGGATGCCACAGTGATCAGTCCTAGGTCCAGTCTTTTGCAATATGTTCATCAGCAACACAGGACAAAGAATTCAGGACAAGCTATGTCTCTTCACAGATGACACTGTGCTCTGTGGTAGGGTAGACAGTGAGGAGGGGGTAAGGGAGATTTAGAGGGACCTGCAAAGGTTGGAGAGCTCGTCCAAGGTCTGGTTGCTGAAATTCAAAGCCAAGTCTAAGGTGACTCACATTGGGAGCAAAGCCACAGAACGCAGTATTGGATGGGCACTACCTCTGGAGAAAGGGACCAAGAAGTCATTATAAGTGACCCCCTTAAACAAGTTAGTCAATGTAACAAGGCCTACAGTAAGGTAAACAGGATATTGGGGTGTATCAGAAGGGGTTATGACAGCAGGGTGAAAGAGGTATTACTGCCTCTCTATAGATCACTGGTAAGGCCACACCTCTAGTACTGTGCCCATTTCCGGAGTCCTAACCTAAGGAAAGACAAGGGCAGGTGGAGACAGTGCAGCATAGGGTAACCAAAATGATTCAGGGCCAGCAGGGCATGTCCTACAAGGATCGGCTTAGGGCACTGTACATGTACGCTCTAGGCCATACGAGACAGGGGTGATATGAAGCAGACCTTCAAGTTTCTGAAAGAAATTAACAAGGTGAACTGCAAGAAACTATTCAACAGAAGTAGTGACTCAAAAACAGGAGGACACAAGTGGAAGCTGGCAGAGAGAGGTTCAAGAGGGACGTGACAAAGTTTTATGTTATACAGACTGGCTGACCCATGGAACAGTCTGCCTGCAGAGATGGTGGGTGCAAGAACCATTAATGGTTTCAAGCACCATTGCAGCTGAGTTAGGGGCTTGGTAGTTACTCAGGCAGGTAGTAGTAAGACAGGGAGCAAGGGATGGATGGCGTAGACAAAAACCCCGTATACACAAAAGGTCTCAGTGTATGACAGACTGTTATGGGCAGACTGGATGGACCATTGGTCTTTTTCTGCTGTCACCATCTATGGTTCTATACATATTTTTTGTAATACAGAGCTGCTTCCATACTGTAAATTAATATAAAAAATAGGCTGTTGATTCATTTGTCAAAATTATTATTTATGAATACTCAAGTAGTTAACACAGTGCGCGAGTCATGAGCTATGAAAAGGAAATGTAGTTCTGATCACTCTTGTTATCAGATATAAGGCAGCAGCCATGACCATGCGATGTGAAAGATAACACTAGAGCTCTTTTGCTTCACAGTCAGGAACACAGATGGGCCGTCTCATGTACTGTATGTTTGTAACCCATCAACTTTTCAAACAGTTTATTCTTTTACTTTTTAAGTTAAAACACTGGTCTAGAATCTTCAATGTGTAAACTGTTTTCAGATGTTTTCAAGCTTTCTGAGAAGATGAATCAATTATTACAAATCTTTGCTGAAAGGGCTTTTGATGTTTTTTTCAGAACTGGGAAGAAAGATTTGCACTATCAGAGTGCAGAGTGCAGTCTTTGAATAAGTATGTATGTCTTAAGCACTTTCACAGTTTGATTTATGGGGGCTAAACCTGCTCTGAGCCTACTAAAACAGGGCTCAGGGGATGGCATGCACTCTCAGAGTGACCCTAGGATTATTGATTGTTTTTTACTCAGTATAACCCAACTGAAGTGCAGTACATCTATTTTCCAGTGGGGTCATGCTTCTACCCATCTTGCAACCTGTATGACTAGAACACTGGAAGGTTAAGTGATTTGTTCAAGGTCACACATGGAGTATGTGGCTCTAGTGGATTTTAACCTGGTTCTAAAGTGTTAACCTGGATCAGTTAGAAGCACATCCACCACTGTGCCAGACGTTTGTGGGTTCTAGTCCCACACCGGGACTTGGGCTCATACCATAAATGCTAGAAGCTGAGTGCAGTACTGAGGGATGCTGTACTGTTAAACTGATGTCCTTTTTATCCATCTAAGGTGCTATCCTGGTGGGTATAAAGGTGGAAAGAAAGGAACTTAAGGCTCTTCATGCTGGAGAAGGGGATTTGCCCCAATGTCCTAGCCAACCTTCCCTTTACCATAAAAATGGTTCATGCTCTTGTCCAAGGCTGTTTGTGGGTGTGGATGTGTGAAATGGCCTCCACTACATGTTTAGAGTTGCTTCACTACCAGTCTGTTATTGCTTGTAAAGCACTTTGGGATACAATGCATATGAAAAACACTATATACTGTAAATACTAATTCTTCCTGGTTCACTGTTCTAGATTCTAACTACTAGGTTTCATAAGGATGGGCAAACCTTTCCCAGATTTGGTTCAGGTCATTTCAAATTTGTCCACAAACCATCTGAACAGATTCAAGCATTTGGACACCTTTTGAGCAGGTGCGAGTACTTAGTGTATTATTAACATATAATTAGCATGCAGAAGTATGCCAGTTCCTAATTTACCTCTCAAACTACTAACATTATTTTCAAGGTTAATTTCAGAACATTAGAACTGGCCAATCTGGAGTGAACTCAGAATGTTTACCACTCAGTTCACCCAAACTTAATCAGGATCATTTTAATTCTTTGGCCATGACAAACCATAGAGGGATGAGCTATGGTGGCACTGTAGCAGGGGAGTCTATCTTCTCCCCCCAGTCAAATTAAGTGCCCCCCATTCATATTTCGCACATGATGCAACTCAAATCTACAGTGGTGACACAATGGGACAGTAAGGTACCAAGGGAGATGAGACAAAGAAACCAAAATGAGATAGGAGAGGAAATTTGAAACAGAACACTCAGAGGCTTTGAAAAAATGAGAAGAATCTGATAAAACACAGAAGGAGTGGGAGTTGAAGTAGTAATTAGAGAAATCAGAAAAAACAGTTCATAGCAATCACAAATAAAAATAGTCAATGACAGTTGGGCCATGCAGCGACCAGCATATACAGATGAAGAGACTGTAGCTGTTCCTGTTAGTGGCAGAAAGGTACTGGTGTGAGACGTTTCTACTGTTTGAGCTGGGGCCGTCAATGGCAGTTTGTAATGCAACTGTGTATGGAACCCTGGAAAACAAAATATTTTAATTTAAACATTTTTGTCAGTCCCTGCATCTGCAGCAATAAGTTTAGAAAGCCTTTCATTCATTAAACTGATCAAACTGATTAAAAAAAGAACTCCAAAGTAGATCTACTAGGTTTTAGAGTATAACCCACTGTGGGTTAGTTACCAGTGCTCCAGCTACCAGAGATGTATTTTGTCTCTGTGCCTCTCATAGAACTTTAATACTGGGCACCACATAATGTAGAGGGTATAGCATAGATCAAGATAAAAATATATTCCATCATTAGCAAACTAACTCTTGGCTATTGATTTCTATTAATCATTAAAGCAATGTAAAAAAAAAAGCTTCCATTTGCTTTATTCTGCAAGCCTGCTCAACCCCAGATGTTGATCTGATGTGGTGTTGCATTTCCATATGTAAAGTGTCGAAATTAAACTTTAGAGCTGGGGAGCCCATATCTTTAAATTGAGCCCTCCTCCCCTCCCCTTCCCATTATGTCAATGGCAGTGATGCATGAGCTACCAGGGCTCACTTCAGAGCCAGTGAAGCAGAGCCCTGGCAAGCCCCCCTGTAATTCCAGCACTGCTTATACTGCTTCAGTCAGGAGGAATGGTGAAGTAGAATCCTTATAGCTACAGCTTATATTTGGAAGAGCGAGGCACTTCAGGATGGGGGTGCTATACAGGTTACCAGGGCAGGAGGAAAATGATAGAGCACTGAAAGAAGAAATCCGAAAAGTATCCACTAACAGGGTGGCGGTGATAGTTGGGGATTTCAACTTTCCAGATGTAGACTGGGAGGCACTGGTGTCCAGGAACACAAGGATCCAGGCTCTGCTAGACAGCATTTAAGACTGTTTCAAGGTGCAGCTGGTGCAGGAACCAGCAACTGAGCTGGCAACCCTAGATCTGGTGCTGACCAGTACTGAAGTGGTGACAGCGGTTGAAGAGAAAGAATCACTGGTGTCCAGCAACCACAATTTCTTATGGTTCAAAAAGGACATGGGGGAAGTGCATTCCACGTCAAGTGCTGTGGTCCTGGATCTCAGGAAGGCAGACTTGAATAAAAAGAGTGAGGAAATTAGAAGGAAATTGGGAGGGGTGGCAGCTGAAGAAAGGGTATAGGACAAATGGGTCATCATTAAGAGAGGGATCTTGAAAGTCACAGGAAGCTGTGCCAGAAGGGTAAGTAGAAAAAACAAGAATTGGAAATCTCTCCCCTTTTTTCAAAGAAGTGGGAAAGGTGATGAGGGCCAAAAGTAAAGCCTTTAGAAACTCTAAGAGTGGACAGAATGAGGAGAACTGGGAGCACTACCAGCCTACCAGGGGAAATAATAAGAAGCAAGAAGGGCTGTCAGAATGGCTAAGACCAATACAGAAATAAAAAATAGCAGTAGAGGTAAAAAATGAAGAAAAAAATTATTCCCAAGACTGATACGGAGCTAAAAATAGCAGTAGAGGTAAAAAAGGTGGAAAAGAATGCTTCCCATATATTAGACAGAAGAGGAAGACAAAGGGGGGATCATCAGGTTGAGGAAGGTGGTGTGATTGAGTCGAAGAAGATAGGCAGAAGACAGATTCATTGAATCGTTATTTCTGTTCTGTATTTACAGTAAAAAAGAATGGACCACTCCCAGAGAGTCGTATCAAGGCCTCTAACAGGGGAGTAGGGAAAATGGGTCTTGTACAGATCACTGAGGACAGGGTACAGAAGGGTTTGGCTGCACCAAGAGTGAATAAGGCACCAGGGCCAGACAGTATGCTCCCAAGTGTTATGAAAGAACTGTGCCCTGAGCTAGTGGCCCCCTTAACAGATCTGTTGAGGCATTCTGTTGAGATGCTGGGAGTGCCAGAAGACCAGAAGATGGGGGCAGTGGTGCCACTGCACAAGGAGGAGGAACAGGAAGGACCCACAAAACTACACCTCCATCAACCTGGCCTTGATTGTGAGTAAACTCATGGAGACCATAATTAAGGAGCAGGTGGAGGAATACCTGTAGGGGACTGGACTACAGGTACCCATACAGCATGGGTTTGTAGCTGAAAAGTCATGTCAGACAAATTAGATTGTTTCCTCTGACTGGGTCACCAAGGTTGTGAACAAGGGTCAGGCTGTCAATGTTCTATGCCTCTACTTCCATAGGGCCTTCAATTTGGTGCCACATAGAAGGCTACTGAAAAAGGAGGATTAGGAGTTGGGGGAAATACTGACTAATTGGGTGGGAAACTGGTAAAGGGAGATAACAAAGGGTGCTGTTAAATGGAAAAGAACCAGAGAAGAGAAGGTCATGAGTGGGGTGCTGCAGGGGTTGATCTTAGGATCTTTCCTATCCAATGTGTTTATAAGCACCGGCAAGATCTCCAGCACACCGCGCACACACACAGCTCCTGGAGCAGGAAGCTACACAGGTGCCCAAGAGATAATACACTACCTCCAGTAGCAGCACCCTTGCAAGGGGGGTTAGCCCAATGACACACTGCATGCATCAACTGCCCCACCCACACCACCATGGCTCAGCATTTCCTATATAGGCACTGTCTTGTGACATCACTTCCTATTTGTCATTTTTCTGAGTCCCCACTTTTCCATTTGCAGGTTATACCTGCTAGCCACTAGAGGGACCCTCCAACTATTCACCTCTGTCTCTCCACCTGAATTTCCTCCTCCTCCTACTTCTGGAACCCCTCTACCTACTTACACTACTTCTCTCCCCTACTCTCATCTCTGCCTCTGCCCACACCTCACCCTCACCCTCACACCCAGCCTCCAGCTAGCCCTACATACTGACCCCTGCCCTACCACCAGACCCACAACCAGCCTACCACTAACCCCCAGTGACCACTAAGAGTCACTATTTCCACCCTGATTTTTGGCCCAAACCCAAGCTGCTTTGAGTCCCCTAGAAGCTGGATCCCCACTCTCAACCCAGTCCTATTTCAACTGACCTGCCAGGGTCTTGAACCTTGTACCCTGTCCACCAGAGTCCGTGACACTACCACTACTCCAAAGTGGTATCTACGCTTTCTGAGGGGCAGCCAAGATACTTGAACATTTCTGCCCTGCTGCTACCTTAGGCACTATGGGCCAGATATTCAAAAGGGTTGCGCCATGCGCAATAGGGTTGCGCATGCGCAAGTCCGCAATTGCGCCATTCTGCAATATTCAGCAGGAGGCAGTTGCACCACTGAAAACGGGCTGAGCAACAGCGCAATGCAAATGAATGCATGCTGAACTGGAGGGGGAGGAACCATGCATAAACTGCACAGCCCGATATTCAGCCGGGCTGTGCAGAGGTTGTGCAGGCGCAACCCACAACCTGCGTCTGCACAACTTTGGAAAAAAAAAAGGCCTAAGTCGAGGCCACCCACAGGTGAGCTGCTGCATTGCAGGGGCGACACAGCAGCTGCCACCTGTGGCTGGCCTCAACCCTTTCCCTGTGCCCCCCTGCAGCCCGATCACGGGCAAAAGAGAGTAATATCCCCACCACCACCCCCACTGGCCCGGTCCTGGGCATAGCGTAAATTCCTCCCCCACCAGCCGATTGCAGGCAGCAAAGTGTCTCCCTTCCAACATATCCCTGGTGGTCCAGTGGACTGAACATCCCGATCGCGGGATTGTGTATTAACAACCTCCCCCACCTCCCGATTATATCCCTGGTGGTCCAGTGGACCGATGTTCGGTCCACTGGACCTGAAGATGTCGGAAGGAATGAAAATTAATCAATCCCTGTCAGATTGCAATCACTGGGCCTAACGAATCGATGGGGAGAGCCACAGTGCTGCCCAGCGATCGAGCTAGTGGTGAGACAAACTATGCCCTTGATCGAACCAGTGAAAATGTAATGAGATCTCCCTTTCGCCTGCGATCAAGCTGCAGGGGCTGCTGCCTGGCAGGTGCCAGGCGCAAGTCCTCGGGGATCGGTGCACCTGCATGCTAATGGCATGCAAATAGGAACATAATCAGATGCAAATGGCCCCCCCGGCGCCTTGCATGAATTATGGCCCATTTGCATGTCACCTTTTGAATATGGGGATTTTGAGCATGGCGCAATGGTGCTTGCGCCACCGCAAGTTGAATGCTCCACTCTGACCACTTGTGGTGGCACAAGTTCCACTGCGCCATGCACAGTGTCTGTGGCCAGGGGGTGATATTCAAAGGAGTTGCTCAAGGACGCAACTCCTTTGAATATCGCTCTGGACACACCCCTACACATCTATTTTGTGCAGCGCAAGGGCTTGCACCACAATATAGCGCAGTTTGAATATCCAGCCCTATGTTTTTAAACCTCCTCCTCAAATGTCTCCCCCTCATTTACATGCTAGTACCCACATCACATCAGCCAGACATCTCCCCTGACCCACTTGTACCAGCACCCATAACTCTCCCTGACTTAGTCCAATCCCACCCTTCACTGACCATGTACCCTGGCCAACAGCACCCACCCCCTGGAAGCCCCTCCACTGCCTACCCTGCCTCTCCATGGCTGCTACTTGTCCTCGCCCTCCCAACCCTTCGAACCCTGCCCATTCCTTGTTCCCCTATGGCCTGCTCCCCATCCCTGCGTAACCCCTGGAAGTTTACATACTACCACCCCTTGGTCAGAGCCTTGGCCTTCCTACTACTCCTATTGGGTAATATACATCCAAACCCAGGCCCTGCCCTCTCAAGCCCACCAGCTGGGTCCACTGGTCTCTGCATAGCCTCTATGACTATATGCAGCCTACTGAAAAAATGTGATGTCCTCCAGTGCTGGGCCATGCTACATCAACCAGACATCATAGCCCTGGTTGAAACCTGGCTGTCCAAATCCACCCCTGACTCCTTTGTCTCCCTCCCAGGCTATACCCTATACCGGGAGGACCGAGTAGGCAAACGCGGGGGTGGCTGTGCAATCCATACCAGGGACACAATCATCGGACAAGCGCTCCCTGCCCCTACTCTTGTAAATGGGGCCCAGGCTCTTACCCTCAAACTTGCTCCTGACCCCTCCAGGGGCCCTCTATATCTCACTACTGCCTATGTTCCCCACAAAGAACCAGAACCCGGTGCTGATATCTTTAGCAGAATATCTTGCCACCCTCTGCCACAAGGCGGAACAAATCCTAGTAGGGGACACAAACGTGAACTGGCTCAACACCTCCTCTTCCACTACCCGAGATTCTTTCGCTGCTTTAGACCTGACACAACTCATTTCCCAACCCACTAGAGCAAACCCAAAGAGAGGAACCAGTACCCTTCTGGACGTAATTATCACCAACCGCCCCCAAAAAATCCATAACATCCAGGTCCTCCCAGACTCACTAAGTGAACACTCCGCTATCCTGTTCCTTTGGGCGGCCCCCACTCCCAAACCCACAGCCCTGACCACACTCCACAGGCGCCTCCGACCTGATGGGCTGTTAAAACTCAAACAATTTCTCGCCCAGATTAATTGGTCCCCCATTCATCATGCACCTGACATAGACACTGCCCTCACCTTTTTCTTCCAAACCTTTAACAAGGTCTGTAACCTCTTTGCACCCCTCACAGGAATTCAATCCAATAAATGTAATGCACCCTGGGTTAGCCCTGCCCTACTACAAATGCTCAGAAATAGGGATAACCTCTGGCACCTTGCCACTATAATGGGCTAGATGGCTGATAGGCCTACAATGCTGCACGGAACAGGTGCACATGGGCCATCCGTAAAGCCAAGGCCGACCATTACCAGGCCACCCTCACTTCCTCCTGGGGGTGTGCCCAGACTTTCTGGGACAATGTTAAACAACTAAATGGGAAATCACACTCCCTTCCCCCATCCCAGCTCACTATTGATGGCTCTACCTCCACCGACCCTGCCTGCATAGCTAACTACCTTAACACCTCCTTTACTGACCTTAGCTCTGTCCTCCCCCAGTAATTTCTTTGACCCTCCCCCCATCCTACCTCCTCCTGTCCTCCAACGCCCCAGTTTCCACCTACGTAGGGTATCTGCCCAGGAAGCCAGATCTCTCCTAATTAAAGCATTAAATAGCAATAGTCCCGGCAGCGATTCCCTAGACCCCAGTATTCTCCGACTGGTGCTGGATGAAGTCCTTGCCCCACTCACCAGCCTACTCAACCGATCCCTCTGCCTGGTGCAATTCCCCACTGCATGGAAAATAGCCATAGTCGCACCCATTCATAAAGGGGGCAACAGGTCCTCCACCGGGAACTACCGACCAATCTCCATCCTCCCCCCCTCTCCAAAGCCCTGGAAAAAATGTTGGCCGTTTAAATCACTGAATATCTGACTAAGCGTAACATCTTATGCCCAGAGCAGCACGGCTTCCATGCTGGTCACAGTACTGGCACTGCACTAGTTGAGTTCTCCAATTTCCTACACTCCTCCCTGGATGCCAGCTCCCTAGCTGGTGCAGTGTACATTGACCTCTCAAAGGCCTTCGACATTGTCTCCCACCCTCTTCTGATGGCTGCCATATGCCACACTGGTTTCTCTGCTGGCCCTCTCACCTGGTGCACAAGCTATCTATCTGCATGCTCCCAATTTGTAAAAATCAATGGAACACTCTCCGAAACTCATCCCATCCGCTAAGGGGTACCCAAGGGCTCCATCCTGGGCCCCCTACTCTTCTCACTCTATCTAAACACCCTGCCCAGTGCATGCTCTGGCAAAATTCTTATGTATGCAGATGATGCTGTCATTTTTGCCACCCACTGCAATCCCATCTCCCTCCAGGACACTCTACAACAATCCTACAATGAAGCCGAAGCCTGGTTTAAAGAGCACAGACTCATCATTAATCTCAAAAAAACCAAAACAATGCTTTTTGCCCACCCCCAAAACAAAGCCTGAAACTTCCCACTCCATATCCTCCCTAGTACCAAACAACCACTTGAACAAGTCTGCTCCTACAAATACCTTGGGGTTTCTTTCGATTCAGCCCTCACCTACCACAGCCACACTGATGCCCTTGCATCCACCACTAATACACGGCTTGGCATCCTCTATTGCTATAAAAACTGCCTCCCTCGATGCTGTCCGACTTGCAGTTACGTCTTCAGTACTGTCCCTTGTTGACTATGGCCTGCCAGTCTATGGTACTGCTGACACTACCACCCTCAACAAAATTCGGTTCACCCTAAATAAGGCCTGCAGGCTGATTACTGGTGCCCCCAGGCTCACACATACTTGTCAACTCTATGACGAGGCAAAACTGCTTAACCTAGATGAACGGCTACGCTATCAAACCTGCCTCTTCACAAAAAAAACTCTACTCGGGCTATCCCCTCCCGGGGTGACAGCCTCCATCTGCCACATCCAACCCACTATCGCAACCCGAACCTCCGGCAAGACCACTCTACTGGTCCCCAGATCCAGGACCACCCATGGTCAAAGGTCCTTCTGCTACAGAGCTCCATCCTGGTTTAACTCTCTCCCCCTGCTCCCATCTCCAATGCCCCCACAATCTCCAACTTCAAAACCGCCCTTCAGAGCCAACTGTTTAACATTCGCAGCTGCTCCTGTCTCTAAATGGGGCCTTGATCTCTCCACACTTGACAACGCCCCTCTGGGCAGCACTCCAACTCACCCCCCCAACCTCTCCCCCATAGCATATTGCCTCTGTTATTACCAGCATGTGCTCAGCTGTATAATTGTAATGTCTGCCAAATTGTTTAAATGTATGAAACCATTCTGTGTAACTCTAAGTATGTGTCTTATATGCTGTAACCTAAATTTGTTCTGTCTGTCCTGAATGTGACGAGGTATCTTTGGAAATGAGCCTCTGGCTCAAAGGTTGTAAACTGATGTACAAATAAATAAATAAATAAGCAACATAGGGGAGGACATCAAGAGGAAGATGTGTCTTTCTGTGGATGATAGAAACACTGTATAATATAATGTAATGTAAGAGAAGGGCAATCCAATGGATTTTTTCATCTGCACTCTATTAAAACAAATTCTAGCAAGAGCCAATACAGCTGCAGCTGGGGTCCAGTGGAACATGGCAGTGTCTGCTGTGTTGAAGATGGTTACAATGAGTTATACATGTGATTTTCACTTACAGTAAATACCATTTTACAGGTGAAACAACACTGTGAATCCTAGGTGGATAACAATGTGACTCACCCAGGTGTAATGGGTGAGGCCACCCCATCACAAGCAACTAACCTTGTATTTGCAAAATAGAGGGACTTCCCTGAGTGCAGGGTGACAAGAGGTAGTCCTGGGGAGAAGCTGACTGCCATACCTGTAAAAAAAAAAAAGAATAGAATGGGAGGCATTATAGTGCAGTGGTTTAAGGCTCTGAGCTGCAAATCTGGAGACCTGGGTTTGAATCCCACAGCCCCCACTTGCATACTGTGTAACCCTGAGCAAGTCACTTAACTTCCCTGTATTCCCAGGCTGCACTTGTAGACAAGCTTTCAGCTTAGTGTGTCACTCCTGGTTAAAGCAATTGAAAAAAGAAAAAGGATTGCAAAGGATCAGCAGCTCTTAGGGAGGTAAAATAGGGCAGAAAAGAGAGATTAGGAAGGGAATTATACTTATCTGATGGGGTAGGTGTGCACGTCTCGTCAGACCTGCAAAATAAAAAGAGAAGTTAGGTTAGTTAAAAAAAAAAAAGGCAGTAACAGAGGGAAGATAGTGTGGTTTGGGGAGGAGGACACAGCCAAAACCCCTGCCCCCTATTGTTGACCAAGTGGCCAGTATTTTACTTAGTAGCCTAGGTGGGCTAGTGGAAGCTTTTGGGGGCTAGTAACGCTTTTGTTTAACTAGGAAGAAGCATTGGTGGTCTTGGGCTAGGAAATGCCGGGGGGGGGGCACTATGTAAAATGTAGTCCTGGTAGTGTAGTGGGCTAGTTCCTGGATGGCTGATGCCAGAGTTTAAAAAAAAAATTAGTACCCTTTCCCTGGGGTCTTGAACATATGCAGACTGTACCAACATGGTTGTTGTGTGATCAGCACATATGAGGCCTGTACCAAGATGGCTTGCCCATCCAGGGTACATGTGTGGCCTTTACCAAGATAGGCATCACCGGCACAAATGCAGGTACTGATCTTCCAACATAGTGCCCATAGCACATGCATGGGAATCATGTCCCTCATACATTCCTTAAGGCAATCACGGCATCAGAAATCCAACCTCTTAGTCTATAAGAACACCCGTTCCCCACCTTATCTGCAGTTGGTGAAGCAATATGTGTCCCTTACAACCTTATCTGCAGTTGAGGAGGCACTAAGTGGCCCTTACAAGGCCCCACAAGGAGGGTATAGCTATAGCAGCCCTAGCAAGCAGCACAGCCCATGGTTCCAAACCTTCAAACTGAGCCCAGAAATATTAGAGAAGTGCTGCTACAAAATCTCTCTTTCTCTAGATGATATGTAGAAAGGCCCAATCAGCAACCAGTCTGAATGTAATGTGGAAAAAACCAAGTAAAAAGTAAACTGATGTGTATTACCAAAAAAATAAAGAAATAAAATAAAGTTTCGCCCTAATAGGCTTCATCAGAAGTAGGTGGCTCCTTATGGCTTGCTGTGTACCTCTTCACCTTTAATGTTGCTGTTTTTCAAAGAAACTGTTTATTCTGGTCAATTATTCAGATGATTGACTGTTCAACAATTTAGCCTCAAAGACACAATTTGAACTGCTGAACAGCATCAGTAATTTGGAAAACTGACAATAGTTAACAGTTTCTGTGAAAAACAGGAAAACGAATGGTGGTAGACAGCAAGCCACAGAGTCGCCTACTCCTGATGAAGCCTACTACCCATCTCAGCTCTGCCACCCTCCGTTCCCATTTCTACTTAGCAACTGCCACATTCAGAACAGTATGTGAATAAAATCTTTACTGAAGCATGCCATCTAAGGGATCGTACCAGTCTAAATGCAAGTCCCGAATGCCAGTAATCTGTCCCAGTAGTGCTCTGCGATAACACTTGAGAGGCTGCTGGCACTTGAGTCCGTTGGTGAGACTGTTAAGATACTGTCAGCAGTTTGCTTTAAGAACTTTCGGTGAGTTGCTGACTGACAGGACATGATTAGGAGGGTTGTCGGCTGGGATAGGTTTAGTGGAGGGTTTTATTTTTTTTAATTTTTAATTTTTATTTATTTTTTAACACTAACCCATCTAGCCCCATCGGACAAGTCAAATGGAAATCACACTGGCCCAGCCCAGAGGCAGTTTACAGTATGCACCAAGCCAGAAAATTAAGGTTCAGCATGAACCCTGATATTTGCACAACACAAAATAGACAAAGCACGCATCCTAACCCCACCCCCACCCCAAGAAATTCCCATAGATTACCATAGATTACATATCATGAGTTTGCCATGCTGGTGTCTATGGTTGGCCACTCTGTTTTGCACTTTTTAAAGGAAAAAAGGAACCAGAATCGAACTATCAGCTACATCCAGAATATCTACAGAATGTGACCCATCTTAAATGTGCTTTTTATGTTGTCTTGCGCACGCGCAAGCAATATATTGGGGTAGCTTGGAATAGCAGGTTTTGGAGGTGCGGTCGTGTTGCAGTCGTGTGGCACCACTGCTTTTTCGGGTTGGGTTCCATGGCACGAATTAGATTGCATGCTGCCTATGACAGCAGTGCAAAAGTGTACCACCAACTTGAAACAATTTAGCCGCTGCAATGAGGGAGCTTCTCCTCATTGCAGGGCGTGCCTTGCCTGGTGAAACATTTCAATAAAAGATGGCGGTGGCTGTTGCCGTCCACCTCACAGTCCCAATCAAGCCGATGTCAGGGGTGCCCAATCCTCCTGTTGGCATGCCCCCTTCCCAGTTCAGTTTGCTGACGGGGGAGCCCATTCCCTGTTGGCATAATGGCCCCCTTATCATTTAATTTGTGTGCCAAGGGGTTGCCCAATCCCCCTCAGCATCATGCGCCCTCCCAGACACATTTCTGTGCCACTCCCTGTCGGCTTCAGTCCCCCTCCCCCAAAATACAGGTGGCACACTGGGAGCCCACCCCAGTGTGCCAAAACACACCTGCAAAATAAGAAAACCAACCCGTGTTGTCATTTTGTTTTTTGTTTTTTTTTTTACCTGAAAATGGGAAAATAGTCCCATGACGTGTCCGGTGCTCCTCCTTCAACCCGCGCCCACCCTCTGTGTACTCCACCTTTCCACACCCCCCTCACTCCATACTTACTTCTGGAGCCTGGTGCAACGATCTTCGGTCGACCGGGAACACATCTGCACTCTTTGAAGCCAACTGCAAACTGAAGAAATTGTGAATTTTGGCACCAAATTTTTAACATGGGGTTCTTGGGACCCCACCTCATGAATTCAGTCACTGTCATCTCGTTATTCAGTCCTGAAAGGTGATTTTGCGGTCACTGTATGGAATCACCTTTTGGGACTGATTAATGAAACAACAGTGTCACTGTTCTTGAGGTGGGCTCCCAAAAAGCCTATGCTGCAAATTTGGTGAAAAAATTCAAAAAAATAACTGTTTTTCGAGCGTGCGTTGGGCAGTTTCCATGCACGCTTGTAACTTCGAGAATTTTTAATATTTTTACTCTAGATTTTCAACATTGCCATTTGTTCACACCTCCTTATGAACAGTATAGCTGTCATTTTCCACATCCTGCCCAAAATGCGTTTTCGTACATCTGGTGCACATTGGCGCAGTTGTTGTAGGAAAACAATGTTTGGGACAGGTAAGAAAATCACAGTAACACTGTTCATGAGCAGAGGTCCCAAAATACCTATGTTGAAAATTTGGTGACAAAATTCCACAAAATGACTAGGTTACGAGCGTGCATTGCGCAGTTTCCACACAGAGTCATAACTTCGAGAATATTTAATATTTTTACTTCAGATTTTCAACATTGCCATTTTGTCACACCTCCTTATGAACCAGCTGTCATTTTTCACATCCTGCCCAAAATGTGGTTTTGCACATCTGGCACACAGTGGCGCAGTCGCAGTGGGAAATCAACGTTCAGGACAGATTAAGAAAATCATAGTCCCACTGTTCATGAACAGAGGTCTCAAATTCCTATGCTAAAATTTGGTGAAAAATTCCAAAAATGACTGTGTTAGAGATGTGCATTGCTCGGATTTTCACGCTGCGCTCGTAACTTCAAGAATTTTTAATATTTACACCCCAGATTTTCAAAATTGCCATCTCCTCACACATGTGCAACTGTCATTTTTCACATCCTGCCTGAACTGTGTTTTCATACGTGGTGCAGAATGGCACGGTCACTGAGAGAAATCAACATTCCGGACAGATTAACAAAATCACAGCAGCACTGTTCATAAACAGAGGTCCCAAATGCTTTCATGGGCAAATACCAACAAACATCCAGGGTGTTAGAGTTTCTAACCATAATGTCCCACCCTGTACAGACTAAGAGGTGTCAGGGAAGTGCCTTTGGATTGTCAGCTGTAATGCTCACACCATTGCACCCCACCCTGCAGCCACTGACAGGCATCAAGGTGTGCCTTGGACTCTTCGTCCCCAAAGTTCACCCAATTCTCCTATACTGCAACCATCTCAACGTACTTCCTTATGGAATGGGGTGAGCGTAAGGCCCGATGACCCCAAGGTACAACGCGACACTTATCAGAGTCTGCAGAGTAGGGTGAGGTGAAATGGCATGAGCGTTATGGCCAACGACCCAAAGGCACACCTCAATGCCTGTCACTCTCTGCAGGGTGGGGTGGGATTGATATCGGTTCCATAGTTCACTGCCATTCCTATTATGCATCTCTCTAACTCCTGCACTATCAATGCCTCCCACTAACTCGGATTCACTACCATTCAGACTGAGAGTCATCTCCTGCCAGGAAGCAAAACATTACATTACCAATGCAATTTCCAATTCTCGGTACAGCAATGATTCACTCGATCTAAAGCTCATTCGGCTGACACTGGACGTCACACTTCCCCACCTCACTAAAATTCTCAATCTCTCTCTCTGCCTCGGTCAGTTCCCCTCAACCTGGAAGAATGCCTTAATCACTCCCATTTTGAAGAGTGGAGACCCCACTTTACCAAGCAGCTATAGACCTATCTCCATACTTCCTCCGCTCTCTAAAGCGCTGGAAAAATAGTGTGACCAGTTTACAGAACACCTCACTAGATACAGCCTCCTTAGTCATGCTCAGCACGGTTTCCGGACAGGACATAGCACTGTGACCGCACTGACTGAGCTCACCTCGTTCATCCACGAGGCCTTAGACCAAGGAGCTGTTGCAGGTGCAATCTTCGTGGACCTCACCAAAGCGTTTGACACAGTCAGTCACGATCTGTTGCTTCATGTTATGCCACAGCTAAATGTGGTCACTGAGGCGACTGCCTGGTTCAGGGACTACCTATCAGGCCGGTCTCAGCAAGTTAGGGTAAATACCACCATCTCCTCCCGCAAAGCAGTGTGCTCTGGGGTCCCGCAGGGGTCTATCCTTGGCCCCCTTCTCTTCTCCCTCTTTTTAAACTCTCTTCCCACCGCATGCAGTGGCAACATGCTTCTCTTTGCGGATGATGCGGTAATATTCTGGAAACACCCTCAACCATGCACCCTGCAGCAAGCCCTACAGGGTTTCTTTTGGGAGCTAGAATTGTGGTTCGATGAACACCACTGATCATCAACTATAAAAACTAAATCCATGTTATTTGCACACGACAAAACCACACAGCCAATCGGCTCTACTAATTAACAACAAGAGCACCCCCTTGAACACGCCACTAACTTCAAATACCTGGTATCACTTAGATACCTCCCTCTCCTACCATAGAACCGTCCAACTTCTTTCCACCGCTGTTAACACAAGAGTGGGAATCCTCTATCGTGTTAAACACTGTTTACCCCACAGGCCTTGCATCTAGCAGTCTCCGCCTCAATCCTCTCCCTAATCGATTATGGGATATCGATATATGGATCGGCTGAACTCACGATTTTCACAGGTATCGACACCGCCCTGAATAAAGCCTGCCAACTAGTCACCGGCAGTGACCAGCTTACTCATACATGTGACCTATATGCCCTGACTGGATGGCTAAACTTCCAACAAAGACTACTTTACCACACCTGTATCCTGGCTAAAAAAATACAACTTCAGACCGCCCCATGGCCTTCTCCCAATAATCAGACCAGTCCCCATCAGGCCAATACCGACTCGCCTCTAATCCTTCATTCTGGGTCCCCCACTGTAGGACATCAATGGGTCAAGATCGTTTGATGCCGTGCTCTCGTTGGCTAATGCACTACCTCCTTGGCTCACTCAGTCACACAGCATCTCCCTTTTCAAAGCAGGCCTCAAAGCCCACCTAGCTGAATCCCATTCCTGTGCCTGTGGCTAGCTATTCTTCTCTAAGTAGGCTACCTTACCACACTAAATAAAAAAAAAAAATCTGACACAGGGTCTCATGGACCCCAAGAATACGCCTCCCATTAAAAACTGACACAGGGTCTCATGGATCCCAGAACAAGCCTCCCTAGTCTAACAAATGATACCCTTAATGTCCCTGCTACAGTCACTGCTGTATTAAGATAAAGCTTGGACTGCACTGTTCAGAACTGTCATGTGTATTATTTTGAGTGTGTATGTTTCTCCTGTATACTGCCTTACTATGTATGTATCCTTGTACTCCGTCTCCCCTCCACCACTGTAACCGACGTGGAGCCTTTGCAAATGAGTCTGCGACTCAAAGGTTTGTAATTCCGAAAATATGCAATAAACAAACAAAATAAACAAACAATGCCAGCAAGATAACATTCGGCATTGACAAATGCTTGTTAAACTAGGGACACTTTGAGGCCTGAGAGGTTGACAGTGTCCCTTTAAATCAATGCACCCAGTGAGAGGCTGACATATTCCTGAAAAATGGATGAGTGACATTTCTTGAGGCTCACCTGATGGCCTTTAACATCTATGAGCCACTCCAGTCTGGATTTAGGAGAAAAGATAGCACTGAAACAGCACTGGTCAGGGTGCAAAATCAGGACTAGAGACAGAGAGGAATGGTCAGTTGTCATTGTCCCGGATCTCTCTTCATCATTTGCGCTCCCTTCCACAGCCAGCCGAATGACTGATGAACCGTCTTCAGCATGGAGCTTCCTCTCCCCTGACCTTACCTGGCTTCTGCTGCCTGCCTCTCTGGTACTGTACTGTCCATACTCGATAGTCAACCACTCAATGATGGTCCTTCCACATAACCTTAGCAAAGGCTGTCACCAGTGTAAGAGGCTCCTTCAGTGATGTACCACCAGGTAGTAGTTTTGTCAATCCCAATACAGAAGTATTTACCAAATAGACATTATTAACTTGTGACACTAGCGGTATAATTTACATTGCTATATGACATGTGTGGTCTACCTATTTTCCAACTACATACCAGGGTGGGGGAAGAGTGCACAGCAGTTCAAAATAAAAATCTTGATTATGCCAACCATGTGCATACATCAGGTGGCCTAGAGGCACGTACATTCCTCTTTTACAATCCATGGGGAGTGCACTATAATAACCAGGTCCTCAATAAGGAAGCCTCCTGGATTTTCTAGCTGGGAGCCAGGGATTTGCCAGGATTAAGAAACAATTTTGATCTAGCACCATTTCTAAACTAATTGTTTAATGCTGTTAGGACACTGGAGCCACTTTATTTAGCAGTTGTGCAATTTTTACCCACCATTTCTGACTATCTCCATTAGCTATAAAAAAGAGCATTTATGGTTATGGTTTTTAATTCACTATTGTATATACTTCATAAATATTGAGTTTTCTTTGTACTTTTTGTATGTGTTTGCTGGGCCAAGCATGCTTCAAGATGAAAATTCAGCAAACAGCTCAGTCTCTTTAACACAATCAACATTCTTGCACCTGTTGCCTTTAAAAAAGCACACTTTTGTCTGAAAAGCATCAGCCAGCACTTTGGGGACCAGTTGTAACTTTTTGAAACTACTGACACCTGAATAAAGTTTTTTTTCCCCCACACAGAGAGCTGGTGTTTGTGGTGTTCCTGAGGTGGTGCATGCCCAATTACCTTGTTCTCCATGGAGATGAAATTGCCAATAAACAAAATAGCATTAAATGTTGCTAAACAGACTTCCTAGAATCCTTACCACCCTAGACCAATTTAAACAGAATTATACAATGGACTCTTCTTAGCCAGAAAGCAACACTTTTCTTAAGCTGTGGCCTGTTTTACAGTCCAAGTCCAATATTTCCAGCAAAACAGAGAGGTTTGCAAATTTCTCCTCCTCAGCAGCTCGTCAGTCACACACGGGACATGGACAAACACACCCTGCCAGCAGGATTAACAACTTCTGGGGGCATGAGCAATGTGTAATAGTGGGACCGCCTGTGATTTCATGAACAAGCCAGGGGTTGGGGTCCACCTAGGCCCCCAAAAGCTGAAGGGTTTCTAATGCCTAAAAATGCATTTGGAGGGGCTTCGAGCTACTCTGAATGCTCTTTCTTGGGATGGGAAATGAAGGTTTGAATGTCCAAAATTGTATGGCTAGAACACATTTACACTGAGTGCCAGCAAACAGCACATGCTGCCAAGACATTGGATGATTAATCTGTCAGAGGGAGAAAGACTGATCATTCTAAAGTGTGTTCTCTTCCTCTTGAGAAGAAGGGTAACAAATTACATTGCAATACCACTATCTGGGGTAACAAATTACATTGCAATACCACTATCTGGGTGGCACTACAGGTGAGTTGTGCTCCACCCCACAAGATAATTCAACAGCTCAGCTGCACTGCTGGAGGGGGTTAATTTTTAGCTAGCTCTGTGTAGTGCTATGTTAAGCTCAGCACTCACAGGCCGATACACACCAACTGCCCACTACCTTAACAGACGTTGGCCTGTCCACCCTGTTGGAGATGGAAGCGGGACCTAGACCCTCAAAGGCTCCAAACCTGGGAGAAGCCAGTAGAGCTAGGGGGATAAGAGGCTGCAGAGAAGCACTGCCCTCATCTGCAAGGAACCTCCACCTCACTCCCTTCCATACTGTCATAGAATGGAAGGGTCCAGAGTGAGTTGGAGGTTACAACGGCAGTGAAATCTTGTAGCTATTGGCAATGTTTTGACACTTTGTTGCCAAGCCACCACTGGCAGGCCAGAGTCTATGGGGCCCACCAACAGGCCCCAAGTGCTAATATTTTTGTTTTCAACTCTCTTAAACTCCCCCCCATCCCAGGCATATTGCTAGAAACTCCTTCTGCATGCTACCAGTACCTGCTCTTGTCCATCACTGCCTTGGCACACTGAGACTACTGTGCCTGCAGGGTCTGTCTGCATCTCCTTGGCAGGTTTCATTCACTACAAAACTACTACCCGTGGTGTAGGTGGAGCCTGGGAATACCACTGATAGTCAAGAGAGGGAGCCCAAGATGGATGTGGGAGGAAGC
The DNA here is from genome assembly GCA_016271365.2 of Neoceratodus forsteri. Lineage (NCBI taxonomy): Eukaryota > Metazoa > Chordata > Ceratodontiformes > Ceratodontidae > Neoceratodus > Neoceratodus forsteri. The sequence goes on along the minus strand of CM028130.1, from coordinate 1,446,630,591 downwards.
AGGCAGGGCTTCATCTGCCTGGCCAGTGTTGATTTTTCTACTGTCTATTCATATCCCTGGAAGTGGATGTAGCTATAAACGATGCATCTACACCAACGTCCATGTCCTTCACTAAAGCTGCTCCAGCCATGCTACTACCCAATAGCAGTCAAGCTAGTATGAATTCCCCCCACGAAGGAGATGAGCAGTCCAATGGACACTACAACCTTCTTCTGCTGGTGGACCCCCTACGGTTTGATCTCATTCCTGAACTCAGGTCACCAGCGTCATGAGTAGTATGTATTGGTAAGACTGCACTGACCAGTCAAGCCAATTGCTATAGTTCCACATTTATTCAGCCCCTGAAACAAATGTTGTAGGACTCCAGACTAACAGTAAACAGTTATTTCATTTTTTTGTTTCTTTTACCTACCTAAAGGTCAGTGAGACAGAGCATAGTCCTAGTTCCAGTACACTATTCTGGACTGCCGATCCCCAGCCCAGGCCAGCCTGAGCCACCGCAGACTTGGACTACTGTTTAACTGACTTTTAGATAGTTAAAAAAAAAACACCCACACCCCCATCTGGTGCACCAGCCGGGCAGCAGCCTGACTGTCAGGGGCCAAAGGCAGTTCTACATATATACAACTAATATGAGCCACATACATTTTTTTAACACCAGAAACAAATTCTGTTAAAAAGCATGCAAAGAGTAAACAGCTCAGCCAGGTGATAGCCTGACTGTTGTGGGCCCACCAAGGCAGTGCCACAGAAGACAGCTCAAAATTATATAGATACATTCTTATGCCTCAGCTCTTCCCATTATGACAGTGGAGTCACCTGGGTGAGTAGGGGGGATTCTAGGCATGTTGGCTGCCATGCTTGTTTCCCATTAAGGAGACGTTTCCCCCTTGTTCAATCAGGTTTAGTATCAAGTCATTCCTCCCAACTGTCCTGACTTATTTATTTCAAAAGATTTACCAGTAAAGGCATGCTGAGATGGTTAACAGCCCATTCCCAGATGCATGCTGGGGGAGGGGAATGGAAATAGTACAACGCAGTGATAAAATCAATAGAGCAAGGCATAGAATATCACACTTAAAACAGCACTGGTGAGGTGAAACACAGCACTTAATGACAGTCATATACAAAACAAGGAACAGCACATCATACTTAAAACATAAGAGCTGAAAAATAACTTCCAGCAACAAAGCGGGTAAAAGGAATCCAGGGGTAGGAGTAACAGAGTGCATAACACTTCATTTAATGCTCCTCATTATAAAATGGATGCCAAAAATCCACTCCACCAGAGAAACATGTAAAAAACGAAAACTATGGCATCCTCATTAGGACAAATCCACCTAGTGGAGAACTACAATTACGGCATCTTCAGAAGGACAAACCCTTTAGGCAGAAGAACAGTTTTATTACAAATGCATGTAACCAGCATTTTGTTTTAATATTTAATTAGATATACCTCTAAAATAAAGTTGCCCATTTTATAAGTGGATTAACCCACTCCAGAGCATGGGTTTACTGAGCATTAATCCACGCCTACGTGGTTGAAGTCTCTCGACCTACGGTTTCGCGCATTACAACCTCCCCCCAGGCATGGATTAATGCTCAGTAAACCCATGCTCTGTCGTGGGTTAATCTATTCTTAATGATCAAAGGATATTTTAACTTATAACTATATTGAGGAAAATATTTATGGACCTATGCAACTCTTTTGATCAAATGCTACTTGCAAAACTTAAAAACTTTGACCTGTACAATTTAACTGATGCCTGCTTTTGAGGTTACCTTAGGAGACAGAAGGTGATGCTCAAGGGTGGTGGTTCTGAACTGTGACAACCTTGACAAGGAGTGTTTCAGGGATATATCATCTGTTGATGGACTACTAAACATAAGCAGTGTGTCACATGCCATATACACAGTATGCCAACATGACCATTTACTAAAATGCTTAATCGTTTCACCTATGTTCTGGTCCTCAAGTAGACAGTAGAGGACAGAAAGAGGCACATTGTTGAACTATATCGTCTGCTTGTTTGCTGTTACATCGGGTTTAGAATGAGTTAGGGTAGGCCTTGACCTCCAAACCTTACCCTTGTTCCCCCCATGCATCACACTTCAATATCCCATGTTCCATTCTGGCACACTTTTTACAAATTGCCTTCTGTATACAGTTTGAGAAGCTATATTAAATGTCTAAATCCTACATAATCAAAGATTTTTCTTTCTTGTTGCTACTCACGGCTTACATATTCACCAAAAGACAAAAACTTCACTGAAAGGAAAGTCCCACATACGTTATGGTTATCTACACAGAAAAGAAATAAATAAATGAAAAATACAAACAAAATCAATCATACAGTGTGCGGCCATTCTATAATTGTAGAACTACAGAATTACAGAAAAGAAGCCAGAACAATGGATTTTTTTCTCCTTCTTGCTGAAATATTACATTAAATATTTGTGATTTTTTTTTATTATTTTGCAAAATTACTGTATAATCTTTCATTAGATATTACTGCTGACTTTGAGCTCTAAGGGCTAAAATGGAGAGACCCCATATGCCCTGAGCACTGACACCTACAAGAGCAGATCGTCTGTTGACCTCAGTCCCTGGCAATGTATTTTTTTTAATCTAAGAAAAACAGCAATTCTCACCGCTGACGTCAGAAAACAATCAGATGCAGGTTTTTGTGTAACAAAAGCAAATCTCTGAATAAATTAAAGTTTATTTTAATTGTACATGCCATGTATCTATAATTGGACAATATGCACTACTGTTGCTGTTCAGTACTGTAGCAGAGTTTGCGTAATGATTTTGCAGCACACCAGATCAGTACAGTAGCATTCAGCCCCACAATTTACAGATAAACTCGGTAGAGTGAGGTGACAAGGTAGTAGTAAGGATGCACGTGGATGGATTAACCTTCCTTCTTCATCCCGAAGATTCCCTCCTGACCCATGTGCCCCGTCCCCATCTAAGTAACTGAGGTGAATAAGTGACACTCACACACTGCAGGCTCTTACCCTATGGTTACATGATATATATTGTAGTAGGACTGCACTAGTGATGTGGCTCAGAATGAGACAGCCAGAGTAGCATGTAACAAACAGGGTAGACTCAGGATATCATTATTCTTACAGCTGTCTAAGAGAGCTTTAAGAAAAAATTACTCACCTTAGTAATGTTGTTTCTTCTAATGGAGTCTTGCTGTATTCTGACTATTGCAGTTAGGTCCTGCCTTTCAACTGCCCCGGAGAACAAAGAATTAAACTTTCCATGGCCAGCATGGAATGTTCACCGTGAGCTCGGTTGAAGCCCCTGTCTGCTGTTGTTTAAACTCCAACCGTCAGATCTTTATGAGCACTACTCACTAGAAGTTCTGTGTAGAAACTGTAAAACTCACACTAGCCAACTGGCAACTAAATTTATTTAAAAGTGTTTTTTGGTTTCAAAGCAAAGACTCAAGTCAGGAAAACCAAAAAACAAAACACAACACACACACAAAATAAAGGAGGGTGAAAAAGGGACACCCCTAGGGTGCCAACACTGCTCCAGCCCACCCACATCCCAAAAAACAGGTTCTGAGAGGGGGAGAAACAGAATACAGCAAGACTCATTGAAGAAACAACATTACTAAGGTAAGTAATTTTTTCTTCAAACAACATGAAGTCTTGCTGTATTCTGACTATTGCAGACTACCAAGCAGTACCTCCATGGAGGAGGGACAGAACCTACTTTGGGAATAGGCTCTGAAGTACTGCTGTGCCAAACCTAGAATCACTCCTAGCCTGGATATCCAGAGAGTAATGCTTGGTGAATGTATGGACTGTTTTCCAGGTGGCTGCTTGACAAGTTTCTAAGATAGGAATATCATTGGCAGCAGCCAGGGAAGCAGCTGTACCTCTAGTAGAGTGAGTTCTCAGACCTGAGGGTGGAGTTCTACCCAGTTTTTCATAGCAGAATTGTATACAAGAGACAATCCACCTGGCAATAGATCTCTTAGTGGCAGGTTTGCTCTTACCAACCTCTTCATATGTGAGGAACAATTGAAGGGACTCAAACCTGTGACCCTTGGTACGCTCTATGTAGTAGCTGAGGGCCCTTTTAACATCCAAGCTGTGCAGCTTCCTCTCTCCAGAGGAGGAATGGTCAGTGAAGAAAACAAGGAGAGACATAGACTGGTTAAGGTGGAAATCTGAAGCCACTTTAGGCAAAAACTTCCAGTTAGTTCTTAGGACCACTTTATCTCTATGGAAAGAAATGAAATCAGGCTCCACTGACAGGGCTTGCAATTCACTGATACGCCTGGCAGAGGTAATGGCTACCAAAAACACAGCTTTCCAAGTCAAGTACTTAAGCTCAGCAGAGGACAAAGGCTCAAAGAGTGGTTGCATAAGCTGAGCAATGCAAACATTAAGGTCCCAAGCAGGAGCAGGGTCCCTAAAGGGGGGATTGGTGTGCAGCAATCCCTTGAAGAACTTATAAAACACAGGATGGGGTGACAGAGGAGAAGGCTTGCCTACTGACAAGAAGGCAGAAACAGCTGCCAAATGCACTTTAAGTGTAGCTGGCCTAAGGCCTAGGCCATTAAGATGGACCATATAGTCCAGAACCGTAGGCAACCCAGCAGATTCTGGAGAAATATCCTTATTAGAATACCAAATAGTGAACCTTTTCCATTTGGAGTTGTAAGTCTTTCTGGTGGAAGGCTTTCGAGAAGCCTTAAGGATATCCAGAACCCCTTGAGAAAGCTGCAGATCAGCAAACTCTAACTCTTCAAGAGCCATGCCTTGAGATTGAGAGACCTGAGGTTTGGGTACCAAATCCTCCCCTGAGAGGATGTCAACAGGTTGTAATTCCTGGGAAGAGACAGGGGAAGGTGGACTGCTAAAGACAGCAACAGGGGGTACCAGGGCTGTCTGGCCCAGTCTGGAGCAATCAGAATCACTTTGCATGGTTGTGACCTTATCTTGACTAACACCTTGAACAGGAGAGGGAAGGGGGGAAAGCATAAAGAAATTTCCCTTCCCAATTCAGAATCAGAGCATCCAGGGGGACTGAGCCCAAGACTGGGGATCTGCAACAAAAGAGAAGAAGTTGGTGATTGTCTGGGGCTGCAAAAAGATCTATGTATGGAGTGCCCCACCTCGAGAAAATCACTTTCAAAACTAGGGGATCTAGGGTCCATTCGTGATGGCCCTGGGATATCCTGCTGAGAGCATTTGCTAGGACATTGTCCTTCCCTGGGAGGTGAACTGCTATCAGAGAGGTTTGCAGGGAATAGGCTAAGGAGCTCAACTTCATTGCTTCTGTGCACAAGGCCTTAGACCGAGTACCTCCTTGCTTGTTGCTGTACCACATTGTGGTGGTGTTGTCTGTTCTGATCTGGACCACCTTGTTCTGTACAGATTTGGAAAAGGCTTGCAGTACCAGAAGCACTGCTCTGAGTTCCAAGAGATTGATGTGAAGCAGAGATTCTTGAGGTGACCACAGCCCTTGGGTGGTAAAATCCCCCAAGTGGGCTCCCCAGCCCAGCAGGGAGGCATCTGTGGTGAGTATCACTGAATGAGACTGAGTGACAAAAGGAACTCCTTGTGTCAAATTGTCCTGATCCTGCCACCATTGCAAAGCCTGGATCAGGGTTCGAGTCACTGGGACTAGCTTGGTAAGGGAATCCTTTCTTTGGGATCAGAAGGCTCTTAAGTGGAACTGAATGTCCTTCATCTGGAATCTTGCTCCCTGGACCACTGCTGTGGAGGCTGCCATGTGGCCCAGAAGCTGCAGGAAATGCCTTGCTGGTCGAGACACCTGTATGGTGAATGAAGAGGCCAGTTCCATAAGGGTCCTTGCCCTGTCCAGGGGAAGGAAGGCTCTTGCCCTTACTGTATCCAGCTCCGCCCCTATGAGGGTGAGGAGCTGTACTGGCTCGAGAACTGACTTTGGAAGGTTGAGGAGGAATCCTAAGGAAGTGTGCACTTACTGAGTTATTTGCAGATGTGATTTGACTTGGTCTGGAGACTGACCCACTATGAGCCAGTCGTCCAAGTATGGAAAGATGGAGATCTTTTTTCTCCTTAGGAAAGCAACCGCTACTGCCAGGCACTTTGTGAAAACCCTTGGGGCTGATGTTAGGCCAAAGGGCATTGCTCTGAATTGATAGTGGCCCGAGAGCAACTCGAACCTGAGGTACTTTCTGTGGGAGCACCTGATGGGAATGTGAAAATAGGCATCTTTGAGGTCCAGAGAGGCTAGCCAGTGCCCTGGCCTTAGAGAGGGCAGGATTATTCCCAGAGTCACCATTTTGAACTTTGGTTTTAAAAGGTGCTTGTTCAGATATCTTAGGTCCAGGATGGGCCACCATTCTCCTGTCTTTTTGGGGGTTAGGAAATACCTGGAGTACAATCCTTTGCCCTTGTGTAGGGTAGAAACCCTCTCTATGGCTCTGAGAGCCAGGAGGGAAGAAACCTCTGCCTCTAGGGCAAGGGTCCCTGATGGATTTGCAGGTGGAAAGGATCTGGTTCTCATCTTAGGAAATTTTTTGAATCTGAGAACCTTACTACTTCCAGGACCCACTTGTCTGATGTCAGAGACTTCCAGTCCTGGACAAAGTAAGCCAGCCTGCCCCCTACAGGTATTGGAGAATCGGCCTGGGCAGACCCATCAGGGTGTCTGCTTGGCAGGGGCTTTAGGCTGAGGGGTGGATGCAGGCCTACTCATTCCCCATCTGCTTTTCCCTCTGAAGAACCCCCTCTGAGCATAAGAAGAAGAAAAGGCCTGGGCTTGGTAAAAAGGTCTTTGAAAAGGCCTGCCCCTGCCCCTGGACTGCTGCCTTTGAGGAGTGGCTTGCCTTTCTTTGGCCTGAGCACTCCTGTAGGTGGTCCTGTACTCATCCATCTTTTTCATGTAGTTCTCTGTCTGCTCCTCAAACAGAGAATTACCAATAACAGGGAAATCAATGGCCTTAGCCTGGGTATCCTGTGATAGGCTAGTACATCTGAGCCAAGCCATCCTCCGAAGGGCCACAGATGTAGCCATGACTCTTGATGAAACATCATTGGAGTCCACAGCAGCATGAAATTGCACCTTGGATGCCTCAATCCCATCTGCAGCCCCCTGCTCCAGCTCCTTGGCAAGCTGGTCAGGTGCCTGTTTAGCCAGAGCCAGCACACTGTCCCATCTGGACTTCTGGTATCTAGCTGTGTAGGTCATATAGTTAGTCTGCCTGAGTCCCAAAGATGCTGCCATGTACTGCTTCTTTGCCATGGCATCAGTCCTCCTGGAGTCCTTATCTGGGGGGTGTGATGCCAAGGGGATATTTGCCTTATCACAGGCAGCAGCCTGCACTACCCCAACATGGCTGCATTGCTGAGAAAGGAACTCCGTGTCCAAGCCTGAAAGGGTGTACCTCTTGTCCATTCGTCTGTCCACAGGAGGTATGGAGTTAGGAGTCTTAAGAATTTTATTTGTCTGTTTCCCAAAAGATTTATGGAGGGGAATAGACAGTCTCCTGGACTCTGGGATGTCCATCATTTCAACAAAATCAGGCTCCTCCTGATCCTCTACTGCTTCTTCCATTGGAAGCTGGAGGGCTTCAATCACTTTTTTGTAAAACATAAAATGGGAAGGGGACTCAGAAAGCCTAGGAGGACAAACACCTGAAGGTCTGTCTGGGGAGATGTCCAGGTCAATAGGCACATCCAGACTTTCATAATCACCATCATCATCCTCATACTCTCCCTCCTCCTCATCTGGTTCATAAAATTCTTCTGAAGTGTAATCCGGAACCGGGGGCACCGATCGAACCGAACCCCGGCCAGATGGTGCCGGTTCGGCCGGAACCGAAGTAAGCAATTGCACTATTTTATCGCCTTGGCTATCTCATCAGCTGTCGGAGTATGAATTTCTGGATCTAAACTGGACGATTTATCTTTTTTTTTTTAAACTAAACTGATCAGTTCAGCCAAACCGATCCGAAATTTACAAGTTCCACACAGAAACTAAATGCAAAACCTATCTAGTACTCACGGTACCACAGACAGAGACTTAAACCGATAGATTCAGTAACAGAAATTCGGTAGAAAGCGAGTGAAAAATGACACTTTAACTGACTTTTTTGAACCGAGCAAAGGAGAAATCTCCTGAGCGACTGTTCAGTGAGGCGGAGTAAAGAATCTGACGGTTGGCGTTTAAACAACAGTAGACAGGGGCTTCAACCGAGCTCGCGGTGAACATTCCATGTTGGCCATGGAAAAGTTTAACTCTTTGTTCTCCGGGGTAGTTGACAGGCAGGACCTAACTACAATAGTCAGAATACAGCAAGACTTCATGTTGTTTGAAGAATAATATCCTTTCTTGCTCTGATTTGTTTTTCTCCCTAGCAGTACTCCTGTGTTCCCATCTACACCCAGCGTAGCCCAGTCCAGATCACTGTTGTCACAGGAATCCCGTGTGGCAGTGCAAGGGGACAGTACAGTGCCGCTGTAGTCTGTCCAGATTCACTGTCAGTATTTATGGTTTATCCAGGCTACTCTCTACTGATAAAGAATGCAAGCACAATGACAGCACAGTTCCACTGCACCGCCTAACAACAACCCGATGGAGTCAGGTATTATTCTCACACCCTTTCAATTTCATTCCCAGAACCCAGGAATGAAAGTGAAAGGGTGGATGATGCTTTTCCCTAGACCCTTTCATTTGTGGCTCTGAGCTGGCTCCACTCCCAACCCCCCATATAAAAAAAAAATACATTTTGTTGGCAGGCATGGCTGCATAAAAAATAAAGAAATAGCTCTACCTTCGAGGACCTCTCTCATACTCTGGGCCCTGGGCAGCTGCCCCTTCTGCTCAGTGATTAATCTGGGCATGTCTGCCAGCCCCTCAAGGTTTACCAGCTGTGTTACACTGCTTGATGCTCAGCTCCCTCACCGTGGATCACTCCCTCAGTATCGAGACACACACCAAAAGCCGAGAGAGGGGAGAGCAGCGATGAGCTGAGGAAATGTACCCAATGCCACTGGCCATGGAGCAGTAGCAACTTCTGAAGCCCAGATTGACTGGACTAGCAAGCAGGAAAAGAGGGATCAGGCACTTCCACTGGACCAAGTTAGGGATTTTTACTTCTACGGGGATGAGGAACAGAGGGTGGGACAGCACACAGAGTGAGGGTGTGGCATGGGGTTTCTTTTACTTCTATGGGACGGGAAACAGAGGATGGGACAGCACACGAAGGGTGCGGGAGTGGGGTTCTTTAAAATCTACGGGACTAGGAACGGAGGGTGGGATAGCACACAGAGAGAAGGTGCAGAAGGGGGTTTCTTTTACTTGTACGGGACAGGAAATGGAGGATGGGACAGCACACAGAGGGAGAATGCAGGAAGGGGTTTGTTTTTCTTCTGTTTTGTTTTACTTCTGTTTTGTTTGCTGGGGAACATGACTGAAAAGCCACACTGTGAAGTTACCGGAGACACCAGATTTAAATGGACAGTAAATGTAGCAAGCTTACCAAGACAGCATATGACTGAAGCTGGGAAACATAGAAACATAGAATTTGACAGCAGATAAGGACTGCTTGGCCCACCTAGTCTGCCAATGTTCCTACCTAATGTATAAGCTACAGATCCTAGTTAACCAACAGCCTACCTCCTCCGACGCCCTAATAGGACTGCCTTATGTCTGTCCCATGCATTCTTGAATTCTCCCACTGTTGTTGACTCCATGACCTCCTCAGGAAGGCTGTTCTATGCATCCACAATCCTCTCCATGAAAAAATACTTCCTCACATTACCTCTGAGCCGTCCCCCCCTCTATCTTCAAATTGTGCCCCCTTGTTCTTGTACATCTCTTTTTCTGAAAGATACTACCCTCTTGGACTTTGTTGATTCCCTTGAGGTACTTGAAAGTTTCTATCATGTCCCCCCTCTCCCTTCTTTCCTTAAGCGTATACATATTAAGCTCCTTTAGTCTCTCTTCGTATGTCTTCTGGTGCAGACCCTGCATCATTTTGGTTGCCCTCCTCTGGACTGCCTCCACTCTGTCTTTGCCTTTGCGGAGATGGGGTCTCCAGAACTGCATACAGTACTCCAGATGGGGTCTCACCAAGTGTCTGTACAGAGAGATAACAACTTCCTGTTTTCTACTGTTGATGCCTCTCCCTATGCATCCCAGTATCCCCCCAGCCTTTCTTACTGCCTTCTCACATTGCTTGCCCACCTTTAGGTCATCTGATATAATTACCCCCAGGTCCCTTTCCATTTTTATTGTTGTCAGTATCTCACCCCCCATTGTGTACTCTTTTCCTGGGTTTTTGTTTCCCAGGTGCATTACCTTGCACTTCTTTGCATTGAATCTAAGCTGCCATACATTTGACCATTCCTCCAACCTTACCAAGTCCCTTCTCTTCCTTTCCACTCCATCTTGTGTATCAACCCTGTTGTAGATCTTTGTGTCATCTGCAAAGAGACATACTTTTCCTTCCAGTTCCTCTGCAGTGTCACTTATTAAGTGGGAGTGAAATCCATTCCACCAGCAGTATGGCTTTTCAGTCACTAGTGGGCCACACCCTCATTAAATGAGCGCCGGTGAATGCCATCACCAAGATAGCGGCGGCAACTGAACTGCGTATGTATGAGCATAATGCAGAAGTGCTCGATGACAAAGCAAATAGTGCGGTCCTGCTGACTGCATTGTGATCAGCATTCCGGACTGCTTTGATTGTTTTGGAGTGTCGGAAGGCTGCCACAAATGGCCATTTTTAGAGCCACCGATGGCAAAATAGCTGCAGGCTCCGCCCACACAGCCGTAAAAAGTTGCACTACTACTGCTGACTTTTATTCTTTTATTTATATTTAATAAATAAAGGAATAAAAGTCAGTCATAGTAGTGCAGCTTTTTTCAGTAGAGTGTGGATGAACAAATCCATTGGATTGCCCTTATCTTACATAGAAACATAGAAACATAGAATTTGACGGCAGATAAGGACCGTTTGGCCCACCCAGTCTGCCCATTTCCCTACCTGATGGATAAGTTGCAGATCCTAGTTAACCAGCAGCCTACTTCTTCCTACCCCACCCCCTAGAATTGCCTTATGACTGTCCCATGCATGCTTGAATGCCACCACTGTTTTTGACTCCACAACCTCCTCTGGAAGGCCGTTCCATACATCCACAACCCTCTCTGTGAAAAATACTTCTAAATTACCTCTGAGCTGCCCCTTCTATCTTCAAATTGTGCCACCTTGTTCTTGCACACCTCTTTTTGAAAGATGCTACCCTCTTGACTTTGTTGATTCCTTGAGGTACTTGAAAGTTTCTATCATGTCCCCCCTCTCCCTCCTTTCCTCGAGGCTATACATATTAAGCTCCTTAAGTCTCTCTTCACATGTCTTCCGGTGCAGACCCTGCACCATTTTAGTTGCCCTCCTCTGGACAGCTTCCATCCTGTCTATGTCTTTGCGGAGATTGGGTCTCCAGAACTGCACGCAGTACTCCAGATGTGGTCTCACCAGCTGTCTGTACAGAGGGATAATAACTTCTTGTTTTCTGCTGGTGATGCCTCTCCCTATGCACTTACATTTTCATCCCTGTATCTAGCACTTCTAATTATCTATGAGACAATACTATTTGCCTTTTTGAGTTTAGCAGACCACAGATCTTTTGCCCAACCATTGTAAAATGTAATGTTTGAGTAGCCAGACATTATTTTAATATCATTGCTATTTCTGAATCATGGCCATCCTTAAAAATTGATGACAGGGAAATGCAGTTACCAATTTATACCATGATCCAAAAAGATAGGATAGGCAAGTGAGGGGGAGGTGTTCTCATTTATGTTAAATCATGTTTCGCTGTAGCTCAGGATCAAGTTTTACTTCTGCCATTTCATTTTGTTGCAGTTAAAATACTGGGTGGAGGACTAAGCATCTGTATGTTGCTACATTTTATGTTCCATCAGGTTAATCAGAGGCAGGTGTGGTATTATTGTATGATTATTAAAAGGCAAAAAAGGTTACTGGGGAGTTTCAACTAGAACCAGTAGACTGGAGCATCTTAGCAGCAGCAAGTGCATGAGATCAGCTGCTTGTAGAAGCATTCCAGGAAGAATTCCTGATACAGAAGGCTGAGGATCCTACATAAGCTGAAGCTGTGTAGCGTGGGTGAGTGGGCAAAGATGGCAGATCTCTGAAGGCACGTATCTCCTAGGGATGCTCACAATCCTCCTCTAGTCAGCACCATCAATGGGGAAAATTAACAGAAAACCACCTCAAAAGAACAGCAGCAAACCAGAGTATGTCTAAATCACAAAATAAATAAACCCAGCTGCCTTTTTCCAGCTAAGCCAAGCCTTCCAACCCACCAGAGACCATAGCTAGGGCTGGCAGCATGGCCACTGAGTGAGAAACGAGAACAGCAGATGAAACATAACAAACAGCCTCCCTCCATACCCTCTTTACAGCCATGTGCATGGAGATTAGGGCAGGATTCACAAACATGAATACAAAGCTGGCCCATGTGCAATCCATTGTGGAAACTCTCAGCGAGAACACTACAAGCAATGCTACAAGGCTCACCAAGGTAGAGTCCCACGTGAGCTCAGCTGAGGACCTCCTGGCCAGGTGGGAAAGAGAGAAAGCCCACTTTACAGAATTAGTAGAGCAGCTACAGAGCCGGGTCGATGGCCAAGAAAATAGGGCCATGAAATGCAGCAACAGCATCGTTGACCTGGCAGAGGAGTTGGAAGGCAGAATCCCAGAGGAATTTATCACCAAGTGTCTCACTGAAAATTTAGATCTGAGGAACATGGGATGTATATTTGAATAGGAGCAGGCCCACTGCACTCAGAGGGCCCACACGAGATCTGGTAAAAGACAACCATTTTTTGCCAAATTTAATCACTATCAGGATAAAGAAGCAGTACTGAAGGCTGCACAGATGAAGGGCCTGAGAGAGAATGGAACCGCCTAGGTGCTCATCTTACCAAACTACAGCTGGGAGCTGCAGAAGGAGAGGCAGCTGTTTAATGAAGCCAAGTCCAAGCTCCATACAAGTGGTTGGCAGCACTGACATTGCCACTTCTCAAAGCTATGGGTCCAAAAGCCATGGCAACAGCTCAGAGCTTTCAACAGTACTAATGATGTTGAGGAGTTAAAGAACTGGGATGAAGCCACTACAGTGGGAATGTTGGCAGCATGAGCTACTGGCGTCTGCTAAATAAAGATGTGCCCTGCACTTGTTTCTTCAATCAGGTACTGTTGTGTTGGAGTGGTTTGATCCACTAGGGCCTCATCCCTCCCTTGACCCTATTATACCCCTGTCAGGCTAGTCAGAAGTCCAAACCAATAACTTCTACTAAAAATATCTCCATGTGGTGAGAGTAGTGGCACAGAGAGAACCACGTGACAAACTTAACTGTATTCGAACTGGGCACTGCATGCAGCTGAACTACTGGTTCCCCTGACCCAAGCCGCCCACAATCTCTGGCAAAATTTGAGTCACAGGAGTTGTAAAGAACTATCTCTGTGGAGCGGGCAGATGAGGCTGACTGGGGTGAGGATAGCTCTGCTCTGGAGGGGACCGACTGCTACTCAATGAGAGCTAGCTCACCACAGACACTGTGCTGGGCTAACATTATGCTCAAATCTTTGGGACCCATTTCACTTACTGGTCAAGGGGCATCTGGACTAGGCTAAGCACATGAACAGCGAAAGCCCTAGGGAAAGCAAGATAGTATACCCTGCCATGGTTTGTAGACCTGGGGGTTGACTTGTCCATAAGACCGAAACTGCATTCTTTTCTGAGTGACTTTTTGTCACTGCAATAGTACACGGTTGCTTGTGTTCACTTTTCCAGTTGTTAAATTGCTGTTTCCTGCTTAAGAGAAAATTTATACTTCGTTGGAATGGTTTGAAGTTTAAGGCAAGGATTATAGGTAACAAGGGGCGAGACTCTTGGGGGTTGCAACCTTGTGGCAGCAGGAAGTACAACCCATTGTGAGCCCTCCTTCCACACTGTGGAGGGGGTGGTATTGGTGGGACAATGGAATCCAGCTGCTTGCTAAACCTATGAGAGATTTTGAAGTTAATGAGAGAGGCAGCTCCTCAAGAGAGCTCAGAGCTGCTTTTGGCACGGGGGTCAGCAGTCGGTCGAGGTTTGGCAGCTGTCAGAGTGGCTCTGCCCACCTGAGGTGCCTTGGGGGTGCTAAGATTTATTATTTATTATAATTTTGGTAACCAGGTAAGCCCACTGAGATCATGCAGTCCCTTTTTCAGCGGCAACCCGGAAGACAAAAACAATACAGCACAATGCAATACAAAACAATGAATACAGAGATTACAACAATGTGTGTGCGGAAATACATGGATTACAAAGTCATATACAGTGGGATATACAAATATACAAAATTCTCATTATTCACAAATATACATATTTACAGAGGTTCAAATGTAGTAGTTTAAGATATTAGATAACTTCAGCGGAATAGGGTACAGTAAAAGGCATGGATTAATGAAAATATATGCAAGGTGGAGGTTTAAGTAGGTAGGTGGCAAGCTCAGTTTTGTAGAGAGACAGGGAAGGACATGAGAGTAGTAAAGGCAGTAGAGAATTCCAAGCTGTGGAGGCAGAGTATGTAAAGGCTTGTCTCCCCGCAAGACAGTGCAGTTTAGGGGTAGCAAGAATAGGTAATGATGCTGACCTGAGTGGGTGAACAACTTCTTTACAATAGACAATTCTCCTTAGGCAAGGAGGATTGAAAATGTTCGCTAGTATGAAAACAAAACATTTTTATTTTTATTTACTTATTAGGAAAGTTGGAAGTACATCCTTTGAGCTAAAAGTTCCTTTACAAAAGATCCTTATCATAAAATAAAAAAAGGGGGGAGACAAGACAGGTGGGAACATATGCAGCTGGAAAGCATTGTCAAAATAAACAATTAAGTACATAGAGTATACAGTATCACAGTACTGCCAACAATATCACAGAATTCGCAAAAATTTGGAACATCAGATTGTAAGGGATCACACCCATGCTGAGGAGGTAAAGTGTAAAGTCAGAAAGGTACAGGAACTGAGCAATAGTGAGTGAAATAGTAGCAGTGGAACTAGGAATGTGCCTGGGTCTAGCTAGGGCGGGCCACAGGAGATGAGTGGGGGGAAATGACATGCTCCATTCGGTTAGCTAGTTGTGGACACTGTGTTAGGGGGTTAAGGGAGGTAAATAGTAGGGGGGTTTAAGAGTAGGTAGGGAGACAAGAGAAACAATGGGGGAGAAAGTGGGGGTGGGGTCATGGGCAACGGAATAGAGTGTGCAATCTGGGCCAGGCCAAGGCATTGGGGAGCTGGTGTCCACAGGTAGCTAGAGGTGGCAGAAGCACTGCTCAGGGGGCATGATTTCTTAGCTCGGTTTTGAAGTGGCTAAGGCTTGTGTGGCTGTTAGCAGAGAAAGGGAATGCATTGAGCCAGTAGGGAGCCCTTACTGCAAAGGCTCACTTTCCCAAGGCTGTTTAGCTGAAGGGCACAGCTAGTGCATGTTTAGCAATGCTTCTAGTGGCATGCTTGGCCAGGGCTGGTTAGAATATGGCTTGTAAGAAAGGTGGTACAAGACCAAGGAGTGCCTTCTTCCCAAGGGTGCAGGAATGTAGTTTGATCTGGTCTTAGAGAGGGAACCACTGTGCCCTAATATAAAGATTGCATGTATGTGTAAGACGATCAGTACTGAGGATGAATCTGCAGGCTTTACTGAGGGAGGTCTGTACTCTGTGAAGGCTGGTGTCAGTAGCAGCACCATATATCATGTTTCCATAGTCAGGTATTGGTAGAACTGTACCTCTAACCACCTGGAGCCTAGCCTCAGTTGTAAGGCAGAACTGAACCCTATAGAGGGAACCTAGTTTCCTGTTGGTGGCAGTGGTTAGTTTGGATATGTGCTCATCAAAGGAAAGGGATTCATCAATAGTGACTCCCAGATACTGGAAATGAGGACACCTGCTCAAGGATGGAGAGAGAGTTGTAGGTAATTGAGAGAGGCTTTGTTAGTCTCCTCTTTTGGCACCCCACGAAGAATATAGTTTTAGTCTTCTTGCTGTTGAGCACCAGCAGACTATCGGTGAGGCAGTTTTGAATAAGGTTAAAGTTGTGCTGGAGGTTCCTGGTGAGCGTTTCTTAGCAGGGACTATGAGAGAAAATGACTGTGTCATCTGCATAAAGCAGTATCTCTCAGGTAGGGCAGGCAGCCGGTAGATTATTCATGAAGAGGCTGAATAGAAGAGGGCCCAGGATAGACCCTTGGGGAACCCCAACTGTGACTTTGCAATATTCAGCTATGACTCCATTGATTTTTGCTTGCTGGGAGCTCCCAGTCAGGTAGGTGGAGAACTGTCTGACTGTATTTAGGGATAGTCCTAGGGCACTTAACCTATGGAGCAATAGCTGGTGATTGACAAGGTCGAAGGCCTTGGTCAGGTCAATGAAGATTGCCCCAACCAAATTACCCTGGTCAAGTGCCTCGTGCACATAGCCAGTGAAATCAATTAGAGTGGTGCTTGTGCTATGTATTTGGTAGAACCTGTGCTGCTAGGGGCAGAAGAGGTTGTATTTAAGCAGGTGGTCTGTGAGCTGGTCGGCTATGATTCTCTCAAGCGCTTTGGAAACTAAGGACAGGATTGATAGCGGTCTATAGTTGGCTACTAGTGCTCTGTATCCCCCTTTTAGCACTGGGGTGATGAGAGCGGACTTCCAAACAGAAGGGAAAAAGGACATGCAGAGTGATAGGTTGAACAGCTTGGTGATGGGAATAATGATCTCAGGTAGTGCGATGTTGATCAGTTTCATATCAAGGCCATCACCTTCCATATGGGTTTTCCCAAGGACTCTGGTAATGTACTTTCAGGCTGCAGCCACTGTCACTTGTCTGAAGTAGAAATTAGGGCAGCAGTTAGAGGAGGTAGATAGATTGGTTGGTAGAATACCACCATGGGGCATGGTGGGTCCTGGAGGAAGGACCACTCTATAGTCCAAGAAGGCTTCATTGAATACATTGGCCATGGCAGCATCATCAATAATGATCTCCGCCTTATGTTGCAGCATGGGGGGGTGATATATCACCAGTCCCAAGGAGGTTCTTTATGGAGGCCCAGAACTTCTTCCCATCTCCCAGACTCTGGGATTGCTGGGTCTTGTGAAACGTAGCTTTGGCCTGTCGGATTGCCCAGGTACATTTGTTTCTGGCAGCTCTATAATTTTGTATGTCTGTGGTAGCCCTAGTTGCCCTAGCATGGTGAAAGAGGAGGTCACACTGTCGCATCATGCTGAGTGGTTAAGGGGTGACCCAGTCCATGCTACCACCTTTTATCTTCTTCCTGTGACAGGGGGTGAATTTGTCTGCTGCCACATTAGAGAGAGTAATAGTGTTAAGTATTGTAACCTTGAGTCATAAGCCAGTCATTGTAGGGAAGTCAAGATGTCACAGTGGTCTTTTCTAGGATCTTCCCCAAGGCAAATCACCAGATCCTAAAATAGAGTTGACAGAGCCGGGCAAGGGATGAAGTTTGAGCAGAATGCAGTAGGGGTGTACCATAAAAAACTATGGGGGAAAAGGATGTAGATGCTATTTTTTGACAGGAGGAGGTGGATAAGAGGGGGCAGAGACATTATAACAGACTTAGCTTTAGGTTGATAGTTTTAGTTACCAGGATCACGTGTGACTCAAGAGAAGGATGTGTCAAGGTACATCCCTAAATATTGAAAGATTTGGACTACTTCTATGGTATCTCCAGATAATGAGCAGATTTTGAGAGGGTGAAGACAGACTAATTTGGAGATTTTGGAGGAGGGTTGTCAAAACCATATGTAACCCCCCCCATTACCTGGGGTTACTAGAATCCCAGTAAGACCTAGTGGTAGGCAGGGAAGGCAGCTTGTGAAACTCCAGTTAAATGGATTTCACACTGTCTCACTCTGTTCTCAGTCTCAGCTGAGACTAAGGGATGACATCATTTTAGAACTGTCGCAGCTGCATAAGCCACACTGGAATGTTGCAGTTCGAGGTTAGAGTAGAATGTTGGGAAATTTGAAGTTAGTCTGAGAGAGAGTTCTGTAGAGTGCAGCAGAGGTGCTCTGCTGAGGCAGGCCCTCAGAGCTTTAAGCTCTGTCAAAGAGCTACTTCTGTTTTTTTAGGTGCGTGTTTCCACCTGAAGAGGAACACAATAACTGCAAATTGAAGTGGTGGAGACCACTTTCAATGGTTCAGGGCCCCATCTCTGTGGGGATGGGGGTAGGTATCAGCCTGTGTCCAGGGTCAACCCCCCTTGGTCCGGCTAAGGAAAGAAGCTGCCTGTTTAAGTTCGTGCTGAGGCACGGGAAGCTCTGGAAGAGAGTTCCTTGAGGAGGAAATGCCTGTGGGGCACCTGCAACCGAAGGGAGAGTTTGCTCTGCTAAAAGGCCATATGTTTTCACCTGCATCAAGATGAAACTAAAGGGACTGATACTGTAGGGTCAGGAAAAGACAGCCAAGTACAGTTTGGAGGATGTGGGGATTGGACTGCCTGACTCTGTGGGGGGGGGTCTAGAGCAATGGACAAAGCCACTTAATAAGTATGCTCAAGTCCAGCACAATTGGGAAGTAAAGGCAGTAGATTGAATGTGAAATACATTTAAAAAGAATCTACACAGCAAAGTATGTTAAAGGATGAGGTGTTACAGTCCAGAGAAATAGCCAGGTATGAATTGTGGGAGCAAGAGGTGGGAGACCCCCCCCCCCATCAATAGTAACCAAATTCACCTCTACAGATTTGCTCTGGAACACCTGTTGCTTTCCCTCAGGTATTTGGCCAGTGCCTGAGGAAAGTGCCCAGACATGGGATTAAGGAGGAAGATTCCCTTATGGAGCAGAAGTTCTCTTAGGTGGTTTGGGGAGCCACCAGTAAATATTTCCATGCTATATAGAAAGTGTCCAAGTGACTGGCAAGGGAGCCAAGCCTGGGAAATCCCAGAGCAGTGTAAAGTTCTGGCTGTGTGCCCAGTGTGTTTCAGAGCCTGAGAGCTAAAGTGATGAGGATGTGTTCTGGTCTTATTAAATCTGCATTACCAGGAGTGTAGCCCCATGGGGGTCCATCTATGCTTTGTTTATTCTGTTTGGATGTGAATTAAAGCCACACTTTAGAATCCCACTTCTGGTATTGGACATTACAGTTATTGCTTCCTGTGTTCGGAGAGTTACTTGGGTGCCCCTGTGCAGAGTAGCCAAACCTAGCTTATGTGCCGAGTGACATATTCCTCCCTGAACCCAGCCCACCCGGTAGAGCTGTCAGACAGAAATGGCATACCTGGTAGGGGTTATACATAGCTTTGTTTTTTTAGTATTAAGAATTAAATGGTTATCTGAAAACCATGTTTCAAGTGTATTGAAGTCAGAAATAAGATTTTGATTAAGCCAAACCATGTTATTGGATAAATGAAATAGGATTGCGTCATCAGCGTAGAGTTGCAATGACACACCACCACAATATTTGGGAAGCTCATTGATAATGAGTGAAAACAGCAACGGATCAAGGATTGATCCATGAAGTACACCATCTATTATGGGCTTGAGAGAGGGACAGCGATCCAGCCCACTTTACTATTTGTGATCTACCAATAAGATAACTTTGTAGCCATGTTAGCGCTAAGGAGTCGAGGTCCAGTAGGTGCTGTTTGCCAAGTAGAAGGTGATAGTTGATGAGGTTGAAAGCCTTTGTCAGGTCAACAAACACTGCACCAGTAACAAGGCTTGAGTCACATGCCTTGAGTATATCATCAGAAACCTTAACCAGGGCTATAGTCATACTATGGTTCTTTCTAAAGCCATGCTGGCAGTCCATGAGTAGATGGTGTGTTTCTAACTAGGACTGTAGATGATTTTACAAAATCCTCTCTTGGATTTTATCCAGGGGACAGAGAATTGAGATAGGTCTATATTTTTCGACAGTATGTATGCCACCCTTGTAGAGGGGGACTACTACAGCCAGTTTCCATTTGTTTGGCACAGTTCCTGTTAGGAATTACCTGTTTAAAAGACTACATATAGGTATAACAAGTACTGGTGCCCCTAATTTGAGGTACTTTGTCTCAATTGTATCATGACCAGGGAGCTCTCTTCCTTTAGTTTTAATAATAACTTAAGAACTTCATTTTTGGTTGTTGTTTTTAAGTGGAAGGCAGGGTGCGACCCAAGATTAGCATGGTGTTGTGTAGGAATGGAGAAATCAGGGGTAGGTGGAAGATGCAAAGTGTACCTGTCCAGGTCAGTAAAAAAGATATTTATTCCCTCTGCAATTGAAGGTGGGTCTTATAATGGAACTAGGTTTACCTTTGATTATAGAGTTAATTTGTTTCCAAAATTCCTTAGGCTTACTTAGATTTTCTGTTTGAAGTGAGGGATAGTATGCTTGTTTGGCTATCTGGAGCTTTGTTTTGCAGTGGTTTCTCAACTGTCGATATAATAATCAGTCCGAGTGATGATGGCTAATTTTTAATGTTTTCCAGGAAGCATCCTGTCTCTTCATGAGGGACCTAATTTCATTGGAAAGTCAGGGAGCTTTGATGCCTTTGGACCTACACTTGGTTAGAGGTGCGGGCTTGTTGATAATGTCTGTAAAGGTCGTGATGAAATAGTCTAGGGCCTGATCAATAGTGGGAAGGTCAGTGATTGGATCCCAGTTTGCATTATAAATTGATGTCAGAAACTCATCTAGGTTAAAGTGTGTCATGTTTCTGGATTCCAGAATAATGGGGGGGGGTTCAAAATTGTTGCTCCATACACAATAGACAGGACAGTGGTCACTAATACAGTCAGGCAGTACACCTACAGACCTGATCCTGTGAGGGCAATTGGATACTATCCAGTCTAATAGTGTTGAGGTACCAGTCTTGGAATTTCACTGTGTCGATTCAATTATATGCTGAGTGCAATTAATGTCAGAGACTATTGTGTGTGCCTTATTTTTATATGGGGAGAGTGAGTCATTATTAAAATCCCCACAAAGTACTGTATCATGTGAGGGTAGATCAGCTAAGGATGAGAAGAAAAAATTACTCACCTTAGTAATGCTGTTTCTTCTAATGGAGTCTTGCTATATTATGACATATGCAGTTTGTCTCAGCCTTAGAACTGCTCCGGAGGTGAAAGAGTTAACTTCCATGCCAGGCATGGAATCTGGAGCGTGAGCTCGGTTGAAAAAACTCTGTCTGTTGATCTTCAAACTGAAACTGTCAGATCTTTACTAGCAAAACTCACTAAGGTTCTGTGTGGAAGCTGTAAACCTACACTAGCCAACTGGCTACCAAAATATTAACACATTTTCTGGTCCCAAAACCAAGACTCAAGTCAGGGGACCCAGAAAATAAGATAAAATAAAATACAACACCCAAACACCCCAAAAAGGAGGGTGAAGAACACAAAGGTGGGCATCATTAAGTGCCAACACTGGACTGCCCACCACATCCCAAGAGTAGAGGTTCTGAGAGGGGCAGGCGGGAGGTCATAATATAGAAGACTCCATTAGAAGAAACAATACACTAAGGTGAGTAATTTTTCTTCAAACAACATGAGAGTCTTGCAATATTATGACATATGCAGACTACACAGCAGTACCTCCATGGAGGAGGGACAGAACCTACTTAGGAAATAGGCTCTGAAGCACAGCTGTGCCAAACCGAGCATCCCTCCTAGCCTGGATGTCCAGGGAGCAATGCTTGGCGAAAGTGTGTACTGTTTTCCAGGTAGCTGCTTGACATATCTCTAAGATAGGGATGTCACTGGCCGCAGCTAGGGATGCAGCTGTACCTCTGGTAGAGTGAGCCCTCAGGCCTGAAGGGGGAACCTTACCCAGTTTTTGATAGCAAAACTGGATACAAGAGACAATCCACCTGGCAATGGATCTTTTAGTGGCAGGTTTCTCTTTCCCAACCTCACCATAAGTGAGGAACAGTTAGAGGGAGTCAAACCTGTGACCCTTGAGTACGCTCTATGTAATAGCTAGGGCTCTTCACATCTAAACTGTGCAGCCTCCTCTCACCAGAGGAGAATGGTCAGTGAAGTACACTGGAAGAGATATAGATTGATTAAGGTGGAAATCTGAAACCAACTTAGGCAAGAACTTCCTGTTAGTCCTGAGGACTACCTTATCTCTGTGAAAGGAGATAAAATCAGGCTCCACTGACAAAGCTTGTAATTCACTTATGCGCCTGGCAGAAGTGATGGCTACTAGAAACACAGTTTTCCAAGTCAAGTACTTAAGCTCTGCTGAAGACAAAGGTTCAAAGGGGGGTTGCATCAGCTGAGCGATGCATACATTAAGATCCCAGGCAGAAGCAGGGTCCCTGAATGGAGGGTTGGTGTGAAGCAATCCCTTGAAAAACTTGGAGAATACAGGGTGAGCAGAAAGAGAAGAGGGCTTTCCTGCTGAAATAAAAGCAGAGAGAGCTGCCAAATGCACTTTCAGGGTAGCTGGCCTCAGCCCCAAAGTATTTAGATGGACCATATAGTCCAAGACTGTGGGCAAATCAGCAGATTCTGGGGAAATATGCTTCCCAGAGCACCATATGGAAAACCTTTTCCATTTAGAATTATAAGTAGCCCTGGTGGAAGGCTTCCTAGAAGCTTCAAGATTTCAGTACACCTTGAGAAAGGTGTAGGTCAGTAACTCTAACTCCTCAAGAGCCAGGCCTTGAGGTTGAGGGATTTGAGATTCGGATACCAAACTCTCCCCTGGGCACAGGTTACAAATTATGGTTCCTGGGGAGACACAGGGGAAGATGGACTGCTAAGGACAGAAGGAGTGGATACCAGGGCTGTCTGGCCCAATCTGGAGCAATCAGAATCATCTTGCAAGGTTGAGATCTGATTTTGACTAGCACCTTGAACAAGAGAGGGAAGGGGGGGAAGGCATAGAGGAACTTCCCTTCCCAATCGAGAAGGAAGGCATCCAGAGGGACTGATCCCAACACTGGGGGCCTGCAACAAAAAAGTGGAAGTTGGTGATTGTCTGGGGCTGCAAAAAGATCTATCTGAGGGGTGCCCCACCTGGCAAAAACTAACTCCAGTACTAGGGGATCCAGTGACCATTCGTGATGGCCCTGGGAAATCCTGCTGAGAGTATCTGCCAGGACATTGCCCTTGCCTGGGAGGTGAACTGCTATGAGGGAGGCGTTCAGGGAATAAGCCAGAGACCACAACGTCATTGCCTTGGTGCACAAGGCCGAAGACCGAGTGCCCCCTTGCTTGTTGATGTACCACATTGTAGTGGTGTTGTCTGTTCTGACCTGTACCACTTTGTTCTGAACAGATGCAGAAAAAACCTGAAGTGCTAGAAAAACAGCTCTGAGTTCCAACAGATTGATGAGGAGCAGAGATTCCTGAGGGGACCACAATCCCTGGGTGGAGAGGTCACCCATGTGAGCTCCCCATCCCAAGAGGGACGCATCTGTAGTAAGGGTCAAGGAGTGAGATTGAGGGATGAAAGGAACCCCCTGTCTCAGATTGCTCTGATCCTGCCACCACTGCAGGGCCTGGATCAGGGTTCGAGTTACTGGGATCAATTTGGTTAGGGGATCTCTCCTTTGAGACCAGAAGGCTCTCAAATGGAACTGAATGTCTCTCATCTGAAATCTTGCTCCTTGCACTACAGCTGTGGAAGCAGCCATGTGTCCTAGGAGCTGTAGAAAGTGCCTTGCTGGTCGAGAGACCTGCAGAGTGAAGGAGGAGGCCAGGGCCACCAGGGTCTTTACTCTTTCTAGAGGAAGGAAAGCTCTGGCCTCCTTTGTGTCCAGTTCTGTATCTATGAAGGTGAGTAGCTGAACAGGCTCTAGAACTGACTTTGGGAGATTGAGAAGAAAACCTAGAGATATAAGCAGCTGCTGGGTAACCTGAAGGTGTGATTTGACTTGGTCTGGAGGCTGACCCACTATGAGCCAGTCATCCAGGTAAGGAAAGATGGCAATCTTTTGCCTTCTTAAGTGAGCAACTGCTGCTGCCAGGCATTTTGTGAATACCCTTGGGGCAGAGGTAAGGCCGAAGGGCATTGCTCTGAACTGGTAATGGCCTGAGGGCAGTTCGAATCTGAGGTGCTTTCAGTGGGAGCTTCTGAAGAGAACATGGAAGTAGGCATCCTTGAGGTCCAGGGACGCTAGCCAGTCCCCTGGCCTTAGGGAGGGTAAAATCATTCCCAGAGTCACCATTTTGAATTTTGGTTTTAAAAGGTGCTTGTTTAGGTATCTTAGATCCAGGATGGGCCACCATTCTCCTGTCTTTTTTGGTGTAAGGAAGTACCTGGAGTACAGTCCTTTGCCCTGGTGTAGGGAGGAACCCTTTCCACAGCTCTGAGAGCCAGGAGGGTTGAGACTTCTGTTTCCAAAGCAAGTGCCTCTAATGGATTTGCAGGTGGAAAGATCTGGTTTTCATCTTTGAAATTTTTGAACCTGAGAACCAGTCCCTGGCTTACTACTTCCAGGACCCACTTGTCTGATGTTAAAGACCCCAGTCCTGAAGAAGTAAGCCAGCCTGCCCCTACAGGTAATGGAGAATCGGCCCTGGGCATTCCATCAGGGTGCCTGTTTGGCAGGGGCTTTAGGGTGAGGGGGGGAGCAGGCCTGCTCTGCCCCCGCCTGCTCTCCTCTGAAGAACCCTCTGGGCATAAGCTGAAGAGAAGGCCTGGGCTTGGTAAAAAGCCTGTGAAAAGGCCTGCCCCTGCCCCTGGAAGGCTGCCTCTGAGGAGTGGCTTGCCTTCCTTGGCCTGTGCACCCTATAAGTGGTCCTATACTCATCCATTTTTTCATGTAATTCTCTGTCTGCTCCCCAAACAGAGAATTACCCACAACAGGAAAATCCATGGCCTTAGCCTGGGTATCCTGTGACAGGCTAGTACACCTGAGCCAAGCCATTCATGAAAAGCCAAGATGTAGCCATGACTCTTGAAGATACATCATTAGAGTCCACTGCAGCATGGAATTGCACCTGGATGCCTCATACCACATCAGCAGCCACCTGTTCCAGCTCTGGCAAGCTGGCCAGGACCTGTTTCACCAAAGCCATAACAGTATCCCATCTGGATTTCTGGTATCTTGCAACATAGGCCATATAATTTGCCTGTCTGAGTCCCAAGGATGCTGCCATGTATTGTTTCTTAGCCATGGCATCAATCCTCCTGGAGTCGTTGTCAGGAAGGTGTAAAGCCAAGGGAATATTTGCCTTATCACAGGCTGCAGCCTGCACTACCCCAACATGGCTGCATTGTTGTGAAAGGAACTCCATATCAGGGCCTGACAAAGTGTACCTCCTGTCCATCTTTTTATCCACAGGAGGTAAAGAATTAGGAGCTTTTAAAATTTTTATTGTTTGTTTCTTAAAGGATTTATGTAAAGGAATAGACAATCTCCTGGACTCTGGGATATCCATCATTTCCACATAGTCAGGCTCCTCCTGTTCATCCACAGCTTCTTCCAAAGGGAGCTGGAGGGTTTCAGCAACTTTTTTATAAAACAGAAAATGAGAAGGGGACTCAGAAAGCCTAGGGGGAGACACTCCTGAAGGTCTGTCTGGGGAGATGTCCGGTTCAATGGGCACATCCAGACTTTCAAAATCACATTTACACTGTTCATAATCCTCCTCCCCCTCCTCCGTTCATAAAATTCCTCTATATCATATTCTTGAACCGTGGAACCGACCGAACCGATTGCCATTTCTGATAGTGGCGGTTCGGACGGAACCGTGAAAGCGACTGGACAATTTGGATCGCTTTGGCTATCTCTGCAGCGTTGGAGAAGGAAATTTGGCTCCACACTGCTGATTTTCTAGTCCTCTTTGTTGAACTGGCTCCTCCGAGTCAGCTCTTCGCTTTGCCCGAGGAAGTCTCGCCCTGGTCAGAGGGCATCCTCCTCCGTTCGGGTTGGCACCGAACCGGCTGGCCATCCGGTCAGTGAACTTTTTGGCTCTCGCTCCCTGAGCCTACCAACTCTTATCCAGGGTAGCTGCAGGAAATTCTTGCAAATCTGGCAGTCTGCATTGAGGTGGTCAAACCCCACAATAAACATATGTGGTGTGTGGGTCAGCCTTGGCAAAGGCTTCCCCACAGACACTACAGTGCTGAAACCCAGTGGGCCCAGTTTTTCTTTTGGGTTTCTCAGGCATAATGCCAGCCTAACCAAAAACTTGCCCTTTTCCGGCAAATCGCCAAGCAAGACACCCTTATCGGTTCCCAACTGTGTCACAGGTCGTGGAAAAAAACGTAATGAAATCGGGTTTTTTTTAGAACCGATAAGAACCAGGAACCACACTCTAAATGTAATTTTAATAAGTTTTAACAACAACCTGATTGGTTCAAACGGAACCGATAACAACGTTTACAAGTTCCACACAGAGAATGTAAAACCTATCTATTACTTACGATACCACAGACAGAGTTTGAACCGACCGGTTTGCGGTTAAACTAAATATAATTGCGGTTTAAACAAACCGAGAAAAAACACTTTTTAACCGAGAAATGATCCGAGCAGTAGGAGGAATCTCCGGAGCGACTGTTCAGTGAGGCGGAGTAAAGAATCTGACAGTTTCAGTTTGAAGATCAACAGACAGAGTTTTTTCAACCGAGCTCACGCTCCAGATGCCATGCCTGGCATGGAAGTTAACTCTTTCACCTCCGGAGCAGTTCTAAGGCTGAGACAAACTGCATATGTTATAATATAGCAAGACTTCATGTTGTTTGAAAAGGGAAAGAAGAATATTGGTAGCATCTTTTGGAGGGAGATAAATACAACCAAATAGTAGTGTTTTTACTTTACCAAGAGTAAGGGAGATAAAAGATTCTGCTGAAGTAAGCTTATCAGTCGGCGAAGGAAATACTGAGGCAGTTATGCTAGATTTTACATAAATTAAAGCCCCACCTCCCTTTTCGCCAACGCGGTCTTTTCTAAAGCATGAGTAACTTTGTAGGTCCCCTTCATGTTGTTGTATGCTGGGTTTTCACCAGGTCTCAGTAATACCAAGAATGTCTGGATTATATTGATCAGACCAGGCTTGTATCTCAGCCATTTTGGGGTGAAGACTTTGTACATTTAGCCTTTAGGTACACAATTTTGATGCCTTTTGTACTCAGTCTGGTATGTTTGGAAGAAGAAGCAGGCATGAATGTTGGACCATGATGCATGGGGGAAGTTCACTTGGCTGCTCAGAACTCCAGGAAGATCACATACAACATTTCATATGTTAAGGTTATACATCCCTTATTGGGTGGATGACGCCATAGGGGGCACTTAACAGCACTACAACTTACAATCAACCGCAAGTGAGGGGGACACGAAAGGACCAGTTGGGAACAGACCTACGGAGGAGATGGGAGGAAGAACATGCGGGTATAGGGGTAGGGGGGATGCACCACAGCTGGGGCCCGTGCACCAGGTGTCATGGAATACAGATCTGAACTGCACATCATGTTTAAAGAGCTAGTGAAACCAAAACAGACAAACAGAAAAAAAAATTCAAAATTTACAATTTAGTCAGTTGTAACTTTATTTCTGAAGTATTTTCCTTTTTCCTTTTGCTCATTAGAAATCTAACTCTAGCCACCACCACCCCCACATGATCAGCACTGTAACCTCACTGACAGTGATATCACAGATAAATGATCTGGCAGCTACTGAGTGGCTGTTGCTAAGCAGCAGTGATGTCACAGTCAGTGAGGTCACAAAGCTTATGATGTAATTGGTGGAACAGAGCTAGTTATGTCTGCTGCCAGGCAGAGTGCTGGTCCACAAATCACACCTACTAACATCAGGTAAACAATCTCCTAATTCACCAAAGGGAAAAGAAAGAGTACCTCAGATATAAAAGCTGATAGTTGACTGCTCTTAAAAAGTTAAAACAAAAACTAGTTTTCAGTAGTACACTAGCTCTTTAATGTCTCACCAAGCTTGTCATCCAGGCAGTATAATTCGCCTCTTTTATTTTAAGCAATGATATGGGCTTAAGGAATGTTATGTAAGCATGTGTGGCTGAAGTATTAAAAGTCATGTCCTGGAATGTCAACAGTTTAAAATCCTTGGTTAAAAGGAAGCCCACACAGGGCATAATCAAAAATAACAATTCTTATGTGGTTTGCCTGTAAAAAACACATGCCACAGAGGTGGAGTTGGGGCACCCTAGAAGGAACGGGGGGGGGATGGGATCCTCCTTTAATTCTAAAGCCTAGGGGATGGCTATCTAGATACACCCAATAAGCAGGTGGTAGCAAAGAAAACTGTCAATGATCCAGGGTGTAGCCTCTTTCTTATGCAGGTACTACTCAGCTTTTGGGAAGATGCTCTCTATAGGATCCTGCTAGGGGCCAAATTATGACCGTGCAGATTTCTACATTAAGCTCTTGCTAGAAATAGGGAGTTGCTCTTGGGGGAAGATGCTAACTGTGCTGTATGGAATACTAGATTGCTCCTCCAGGAATCCCTACAAAACCTACAAGAAGCACCTCTGACCTGACTTGGAATTAGGGATACCCACAGATGAAGGACTTTGTTTTCTCTGTTTGTACTGCCTTTGTAAATACTTATACTGTGCGATATATCTCAGGGACACTTACATAGGACATGCCTTACCAGTACCAAACCCTGGATCCCCATCCCAGGTCCTTGCCATAAAAGTTCTCCTTGGGGAACACAACAAAGCACTGACAATAACCTCTGTGTACCTTCCCCCTAAAGAGCAATCTATTAGTTTCAACAACATCTTGGAACATCTAAGGGGACACCATCCTAACTCAGAAACAATAATCCTAGGAGACTGCAGTGCAGCACCTCACCCAGCTTGTCACCACCTCCACTGAATATAACTACAAGGCAGGTTCTCACACCCTGCTTGACTGGATCCTGACTAACTGTCCCATATTTCCCGAGTGGGTGTACTCCTTGACACCATTAGTGACCACTCCCCCATTACCTTTGTCTGGACCAACAAGTTCTGTAAGGTCCCCCCCCCCCCCAAGTTTATATATGCAAGGGTATTAAAGCAGAGTCTCCTTGAATCATTCAGATCTCATCTCCAAAACTTGGACTGGTCCCCACTAGGCACTATCACCAATATTAACACAGCGCTGGAACTCCTCATCTCACAATTCACTGCAGCCTGTGATACCTTTGCACCTGTTAGGAAGATGAAGGTAAGAGGGAACCCAAACCCATGGATAACACCCGAGCTAATATCTCAGATGAAACTGAGGGATCGCCTCTGGCTCTGTGCAAGAGCTTCATCCAGGCAAGTGGACATCCAAAAATATAAAGCTGTCAGAAACAAATGTACACGTGCTATTCAAACCTGTAAAAGTAACTACTTCAGGGAAACACTCACTAACTCCTGGGGAGATGAGAAAAAGTTTTGATGTAGCCTTAAAGATCTCACAGGAAAAGATCCCAAGCTACCGCCCACAAGCCTTAACATCAATGGAGCCCCTGTTCTTGATCTCGGGGTATTTGACAATAAATTTAATGATGCTTTCTCGGATCTGAGTAGTGTACTGCCACCTGATTTCTTTGACACACCTAACGCTAAAACTCACCCTCTCAACATTTCCATAGACGGCAGTACCCCACAGTTCCATTTCAAAGAGACTCCAATTCACCTGGCAAGAACCTACATTCCCAAGGCCATCCATAAACCTTGTACCAGCAATGACTCTCTTGATCTCAAACTAATCTCATTCATCCTTGAAGAAATCCTTTTGCCTATCACAAGGATCTTTAACCTCTCACTTAGATCAGCACAGTTCCCATCTCACTTGAAACAGGCACTTGTCACACTTGTGCAAAAGAGTGGTGACAGGGCGCTTCACACCAACTACAGGCCCATTTCCATTCTCCCTCCACTTTCCAAAGCACTTGAGCCCACAGTCTCAGAACAGCTAGTTGAATATCTGGAGAAATATGAAATCCAATGCCCCCAACAGCATGGATTTAGAAAAGGGCACAGTACCACCACTGCCCTTTTGGAGTTTACAGGTTTCATCCACAACACACCTGATCAGGGAAACTGTGCCGGTGCGGTGTTCATTGACCTAACAAAAGCTTTCAACACTATCAACCACCCACTTCTTCTCGGACAGCTTTCCTCCATTGGTCTCTCCAATGAAGCATTACAATGGTTTGAGAGTTATGTGCTAGTTCCAACAAGTCAGGATTGCCAATACCACCTCAAATCGGAAGCCAGTCCTCTCAGGCGTCCCCCAGAGCTCCATCTCGGGGCTGTTACTGTTTAGTCTGTTCATGAATATTCTCCCTAGTGCCTGTCACCAGAGAATGTTACCATATGCAGACGATGCTGTCATCTTTACCAGCCACCAAGACCTGAACCTCATTGAATATCATCTACAGCTTGACTTTGCAAGGGTAGAAGAAAGGTTCAGTGCCCACAAATTGATCCTGAACCTCAGCAAAACCAAGGTTATGCTTTTCAGCAGTGTGCATAGCAAACATAAAGCCCATTCCCTCAACATCCAGAATGGCACTGGCGCCCAGCTCGAGCAGGTCAAGCATTTCAAATACCTTGGGATCACATTGGATAACTTCCTCTCCTACACGCAACACAACGAGAATGTTGCCAAGGCCGTAAATATTCAAATTGGAATGCTACATAGGCACAAGCATTGTATGACTACAGATGCTCTGCGTCTGGCAATCCACAGCTCTGTCACCTCCATCACTGACTATGTCTATGGTCTAACCATCTATGGCTCTGCCTCACCTATTGCCCTCCGTAGGGTAACCGTGGCACTAAACAAAGCCTGTAGACTACTCATTCGAGCTGCCCACTTACTCACACCTGTGAGCTAAATGCCTAGTCTGGATGGCTCCCACTCCTTTGTAGGATCCAGTAACAGACCTGCCTGCTAACAAAAAAGGTACTCCTAGGCCTCATGCCACCAGGCGGCGAAAAGCTCCTAAACTCGCACTGTACCACTTAGCATACCGGTAACACCAGCAATCAAGCCTACCAGGTTCCCAGATGTCAGACTTCTATGGGACAGAGATCGTTTGCCTACAGGGCTCCGCACTGGTATAATGCTCTCAACTGGGATATCCTGACTGCTCCCAAAATTGGTCCCTTCAAACAACTGCTCCAGGCACATCTCACCTCTTCTAGTAGCTGCAACTGTTTCACCTAGAGCTCCTACCTCCCCTAGCACTTCAGACTTTCCTGCTCCTCTCCAATAAATCTCTGCTACCTAGTACACCTCTTTGTCTCCCCTCCTCCACCCACTGCTACCCCACCTCTTCCCCACCAACACCAGCACCTTTTAGCTCACCTGTCCCCTACCCCTACCCAACTAGCATTTTCTCACTCCCTCCTCCCTCCTTGACAATGGCCTTCTAGTCTGCCCACTCCTCCAAGACTACCCTCCCTACTGTTCTTCCTCAATCTCCTTCACACCTAGCCTACCTATGCACTGCTCAGTTCTCAGTCTGTGCCATTCTCTCAATGTCTGTTCACTGGTCTTAGCTCTACTCCTACTTAACATGTGTTGTCTCGAATTATGACTAACGATTTGCAACCTGTACGCTCTGTTCCATCTGTTCTACCTCTGTATAATTTTTGTAATGATGTTCACCCTGTTTGTCTACCCACGCTATGATGTGAAACCTTTGTAAATGAGCTGTTCTTGCTCAAAAGTGTTAATCCTAGAGTTAATAAAATAAAAAATAAAATTTTTATTTTTTTATTTTTATTTTACCATCATTGATAATAATAAAATGCTACTTGCAAATTTTATAACTGCTCCTGGTGTTCCTATGCTTCCTGACCTGTGTTCGACGACAAACGGTTTTTGAAGTGGGATTTATGCTGTGCACACTCTAAGCCAGAAGTGTTTTCTGTGTGGGTACTAGACCTGGTACCAGGGAAGCATAGAAGAAAGGTATGGATTCTGCAGCAGCAAGCCCAGAAGTGATTACCAGAAGAAAGACAGCATAAACAGAGACAAAAAGTCCTTCTCTGAGGGTATTTCTAATTTCAAGTTTCAGTCTTTCTCTAGCAAATATTGCTGCTCTTTTATAACAAGTATTTGCCTGACAATTAACTTCTTCATCCCGAGCTCATTAAGGAAACATCCTGCTTCTCACAAAATGTATCAGACTTCTTGTCAGTTTCTTTGCAGAGCAGACTTGCAAATAGAACATTGTCCCAAGCTGGTCTCCTGCTGACAGCTCTGCAAAAAGAGTCTGCAAACAAGCCTGAGAGGAGCTCAAACTGCATCTCAGGTTAACCCCCTAAATTCCAAGTAGCTTTTTGTAATCATTTCAACAGTGAAACTATATACATTTCAAACCAAGGGATCCCAGTTTCATATAAAGATTCACATATATTTTTATAACCTCAGATATGCAAGGGGGAAGAAAAGACAAAACCAGGGGTCAAGTGATGGCTACTTAGCTGACGGTTGTGCCTTCTCCTCGCTCCTCGTTAAAACGAGTGATTTTACCTTCCTACCGCTAATTTCAGCTTCTAATTAGGAAAGCAATGTTGTCAAGACGTCTCCTGAAGTTATTAGGAGAAGGAAGCGAATGGAGGCAGAAATGTGGAAGGCTCCCCCACGGCATAACCCCACCTCTCCCAAGAAGGATAAGGTCGCAAAGAGACCTAAGGCGCAGGCACTTACTGTTGCTTCCTTCGCCAGTGGCTCCCGCAGCTCTGACCGAGGAGAAGTTTATGGAAATCATGCTGCCCCTGAAGGAGTCTATAGTGAGCATCTCTAATGATGTACAACAAATTAGAGATAATCTAAACTCGCTCTCCACTCAAGTTGGGGATATAGATGCCCGCTTGGTATCAGTAGACAAATGGAGGGACAAATCTGAGTTGGACTTTTCCTTGCTGAGACAGAAGTTACGAAAGTTAGAGGATAAGTTAGAAGATCTTGAAGGGCGCAGTCATCGCAATAATTTGATTATATTCGGGCTGCCAGAGAAACAAGAGGGTTCTAATCCAGTTTTGTTTGTGCAAAAATTTTGTGAGAAAATAGCGGGCCCATCTCCGAATAATGGAGTGTGCGTTGTGAAAAGAGCACATTGTTCCCTGCACCCTCCTACACTACCAGGTGCATCACCTAGACCACTGATATTCAAGCTTTTGAACTATCTTGATAAAATGCTTATCATAAATAAGGTCAAAGAGGTGCAAGAGATCCAATGGGAGGGCAGTAAACTAAGACTGGCTCAGGATCTGCCGCACTCAGTTCGGCTTAAGAGGCAGAGTTTTCATCCTCCGATATCCCTATTGATAGCTGCTGGAGTGCCTTTTCGAATGAAATATCCTGCAATCCTGCATGTTAAGATTAAGGATAAATGGGTGGTGTGTGAGTCACCTAAACAAGCTATGGAAGATCTGCTCACGCTTTTTCCAGACCTTTTCAAGTGAATAAGGGCTTGAGAGAAGGAGAGACTGATATGTGCTATTTGGCTCTAAGGAGCTAATATCAGTGGTTTCCTGTATTATATGGTACCTCGTCATTCAGTGACTATGTTAAATGATGTTCTTTAATTGTTGAAGGATAGTAATTACTGGGCAGGGGGCGGTTGGAAGCTGTAAAGTGTTTCCTATAGTTATGACTGCCTTAGAGGCTAAACTGGGTTGATTGGCAAGGTATTGAAAAGGGGAACTGTATTTTCACTGAGAATTTAAATGCTGTGGTTTTGATATTTTTCTTTACCGTTTAAAATTCCCCTCGCTTCATGATTCTGATGATCTGTGTGTGTGGGGAAAAGGCAGGGATTAAGTTCCTTATGGTACTGGTTATGAAAGATAGGAAGGTAATTGGCTATGGGTTTTAGACGATGAAACTAGAGGGGGAGGAGGGGAGCTGCTTGGGGCCACGCAGTGAGATTGACAGTCGCGTGCATTGTATTGAGGTTAGGTTTTGTTAGAATCGGAGGTAGTTATTGGGTATGTATAGAGTCGGGGAGGGGTTTCTTGGTTTAATTTTCACAGGAAAGCGTAATCTCCTCAGTATTACTAGGTTGTTAAAGTGGGGGGGTGGAGTCTTTGGGGTGCAGGGGTTATTTGTTCTGGGGGGGGAGGATTTCTTTTCAATGCCAATTCTAATGTTGTCTTGTGGGGTTTGGGGGCTGGGTTAAGTCTGCGCTCAATTGCAGGGGTTCTCTTTAATTAGGACAGTGTGATAGATCCTGTAACGGTTCTAGAAATTTTGTTTTTCTCTCTCACTTATTAGTTTCAGAGTTCATGATTCAGAATGAGTGGTTCCTATAATTTTATTAGTTGGAATATTAAAGGGGCTCAAAGTAAAAAGAAGCGGATTATGATTTTAAAGCGCCTTTCCCAGCTCCGTGCGGGGATTGTTTGTTTGCAGGAGACACATCTATTGAGGGATAATATTTCCCTATTTAAAAGAAGTTGGGTGGGTCAGGTGTTTGGCGCTGGTAACTGTACTAAACGCAGTGGCACTATTATATTGGTTGCTAAAACTGTGCCATTTGTTATGTAAAGGGAATGGTGGGATCCGGATGGGCGTTATATCATTGTACAGGGTAGGTTGGAGTCTTTTCCAATAATGTTGGCGTCAATATACGGTCCTAATACAGACTCCCCTCTGTTTTTTACTCGGTTAATACCCTTGCCAGTTTCTAATCCTCCCCTTTTGACGTTCCTTGGTGGAGATTGGAATTTAGTCCTTAATACAGAAATAGATCGCTCAGATGGCAAAAGAGTTGGGCTATCACCTGCACAAAGGGCCCTGAGTGAACTTATTTCTGGGGTAGGCGTTGTTGATGTGTGGCGGACTCTTAACCCCTCAGTGCAGCAGTATACTTATTATTCTCCACCACATGCTACTCTTTCCCGGATTGATTTTTGGTTAGTGAGTGCCTCTGGTCTTCCAGGAGTGATAGATGCATCTATATTTCCGAGGGTGCTGTCAGATCAATCGCCAGTGGGGGTAACCTATATTTTGGGTTCTAAGCACAGGGAGGGGAAAAGATGGTGCCTCAATACCCAGTTACTTAAATGTACCAAAACACTGAAACATATTCAGGACTTTATAGTTAATTTTACCAATATTAACTTAGGGACAGTTGATAGGGTCGACTCGGTATGGGCCGCCCTCAAATGTGCTATACGGGGAGAGTTCATACGTATTTCAGCTACCCGAGCCTGGAGGGATAGAGACGTGCTGGATCAATTGTTAGGGGATATTCAGCAATTAGAAAACTGTTTAGGGCATACATCCCCCACACAGGAACGGGCAAAGCTCCAACAATTGTGGTCGAAGTATTATGATTTGATGGTGCAAAAAGCAGAACTGGCCATTCATCGTACCAAATTAAAGTATTTAGAGTCTGGGGAGAAAGCAGGGAAACTCCTTGCCTTAAGATTAAGACAGATGTAAATGTTCAAATTCATTTCGGGTTTGAGGTCTCCTGTCAGTAATAACATAGTTTCTCATCCTCAAGACATTGCCAATGTCTTTGGGGAATATTATGGGACCCTCTATTCCTCGGCAGACTCGGTAGGGGTGTCGAATTAGGAGATTTTAGGTTACTTGCATACAGCTGGCCTTCCTATGCTACTCCCTCAAGAGGTGAAGAAATTAGGAGCTCCAATCACCCTAAGTGAAATAGAGCAGGCCATCGGGCAGTTGCCACTGGATAAAGCTCCCGGGCCAGATGGGTTACCTAATAATTTCTTTAAGAGTTGTCTTCCTCAGTTGGCCGTCCTACTGAGGGATGTCTTTAATTTATGGTTTCAAAAGGGAATAAGAGATCCTGACTTTTTGATGACCTGGATCACTCTAATTCCGAAGCCGGGCAAGGACTTATTATGTCCTGGAAGCTATCGTCCGATATCGCATATTAATTCGGATGTTAAGATTCTTGCTAAAATACTGGCAAATTGGTTAGCTCCAGTAATTGGAAGGATTATAGGTAAAGAACAAGTCAGCTTTATGCAAGGACGTGCCTCAGCAGATCATATGAGGAAGCTAATGTATCTAATGGCAGCCTCGAGGGATGCCGAGTTCCCTGCGGCCCTGGTATCCCTCGATGCAGAAAAAGCCTTTGATTGGGTTTCCTGCCATTTTCTGTTTGTGACTCTCTGGCAATTTGGAGTACTTGATGGTTTTGTACATTGGGTTAAAGTATTATACTGTTCCCCTAGGGCCAGGGTCTGGTGTAACGGTTGCCTGTCTGATACATTTATTCTTGAGATTGGGACCCGTCAAGGATGCCCACTCTCCCCACTCCTCTTTAACTGTTATTTGGAGCCCTTGATGAGCAAATTAGCTTTTTCTCCCTTGTTGAAGGGTATTCCAATTCAAGGGGAGAGGTATGTGATCTCGGCATATGCTGATGATCTTTTATTGCATGTAGAGGACCCCGAGAACTCGTTACCAGTTTTATTGGAGGAGTTAAATAAGTTCTCGATGGTATCCTCCTATAAATTGAACCTTTCTAAAAGAAAAGTATTCCCTCTAAATCATTTCTGTACTAAATATATGTATACCTCCATGAGACTGACATGGGAGTCCAGGGTTCTGACGTACCTGGGAATTAAAATAGCCAGGAGTATTCCTTTGATGATCAATCTTAATTTGACCAGTCTGGTGCATTTGGTACAGTCTGATCTGGAAAGATGGAGTGCCCTCCAGTGATCACTTTGGGGTCGGGTTAATATTCTCAAAATGAATGTCTTACCGAGACTGTTATACCCGTTGGGTATGATGGGCACCGTCCTGCCCAAGTCTTGGTTCTTGCAAATACATAGTGTTTAATAAATTCTTATGGAGGGTGAAGGCAGTGAGAAGGCATATTTGAGCTAACTGCACCCAAATGTAGGTGTTTGCCTCCTTCTCTTTTCTATATTATGGGGCCCAACACCCAAGTAAGATTGCTCATTGGATAAAAGCGGATGTACCTAGAGAGAGTACTCATATGTACCAGTCTGGCTTGATATTGAATGCAGGCTAGCGTGAAGCGCAGCAAGTACTTTGTATGCCATTGTATTCTCTAAACCCTCCCGTCTCCCCGGTATACTTAAAGCAACCCCAATAGCCTGGTCTTTGAAGGCTCTTCGACAAATGCAATTGTATTTTTCAGAAAATTGGTTCACTTCTTGGGTCCAGCCACTTTTTAATAATTGGCACTTTCAGATTGGACATAGTCCCATACCACCCTCCTTCTGTCCTCAACTTAAGCATTGTAAACTGGAGGATTTTCTCCAGGGTACAGAGCTAATTTCGTTTAAAGTATTGTGGAGTTGCTTTCAACTAAGGCCCCTGGAATTTTTTAAATACTTGCAAATTAAAGCGGCTATACGTGCATTTAAAGGTAACCAAGAATTGACGACACAGTCAATGGATGGTCTTTTTAAGACCATCCAAGATGCAGAGCAACCCCATGCAGTCTCTAATATTTATAAGTATCTTCAGGGTTTAGATACATCTCTCCCTAAAAGGGTATGTTATTATTGGGTGCAGGAGCTGTCCTTGCCTGTGGATCCTGTTTACTGGGAGAAAGTATGGGGAGGGATTTATAAAATTATTAAACAGGATAAACTCAGGTTAATTCAGTTTAATATCTTACATAATATTTATTACTGTCTGGATAAATTGTATAATATAGGTTATACCTCCTCCCCTATGTGTCCTCGAGGCTGTCAGGTCTCTGGGTCACTGTATCATATGTTGTGGCTGTGTCCGCATACTCAGAAATTTTGGAGAGCGATACAGCGGGTCCTGGATCCCATTCTTGGACTTGATTCTCTCTTTACCTCGGAGAGTTGCCTGCTGGCTATTTTCCTGCTTGGGACACCCCAGATACGTAAAGCGCATATAATCTTAATATCAGCTGTGGCAAAGTTAGTCATGCTTCGACATTGGAAGGATGAGTCCCATCCTACTATTGTTGAATGGTACCATGAAATGTTATTAGCAATTCAGGTTGAGAGACACATAGCAAGTCTGAGGCATGTATATCATAATTTTAAAAAGATTTGGGAGCCTCTTCTGTCCCTGCTGATGCTAGTGAAATTTTAAAGTCTTTCCTTGGTCTGGTGAATGCTTGGCTATTTTCTTTGTTTCATAGTATTTGATATATATTCCAGACCAGATAGCTTTATTTGTATATGAGCAGAACTTGGGGGCGGGGGTGGGGGAATGTGATGGTTGTGTGTATTAAGCCCGATCTGTTACCTATGTTGTGTATTGTTATTAAAACCTTTTCTTAATAAAGTATATTTAATTAAAAAAAAAAGACAGAACCAGCAAGTGAAGGCAGAGAGATAAAGAGACATGGAGAATCGTGAGACTGTGAGAGTGATCAGTTCCTAGGTCTCACAAGAACATTTGCTTGCGCAACCAAACAGACAAGAGACAGAAAAGGAAAGGATAGAAAATATCCTTGTGTTTAACCCTTTCTGTATAACAAATGGGACAGGGCTTTATTCAACACTGTCACACCATCCCACTGCCTTGATTTCCTAGCCTCTGTTTAGTCACAGATTTATTGTGACAAACTGTTGGCAGCAGCAGTGATCCCACTGCATCCAAAAATATTTAATCGTCTGTCCCACTCCCTCCCTTTACTTGCTCCCTCCCACAACCCTGATCTCAGCAACACTGCAGGTGATGGATAGTGTCCACACAGGCACAGAATCCACCTGCAGTGCTTCAGATCCCCACTGCCACAGGGACTCAGTGTGCCAATCAAGTTGGCTTCCAGTGCATCTACACTACTTGATCTGCAATGGAGAAGCCAATGTTTACCCTGACAGTAAGTGTTAAAGTACCTATAAAAAAGTGAACTGCAGGTAGCAGCTTTTGTAAGTCCTCCTCCTTCCCGCCAGCCTTCCTCTGACCCAGGTTTGGGAAGTAAACCAAGGTCACCATTTCAAGCAAGTAGCAATATGTGCTGCTGTGCCAATAATGTTACTGCATAATAGTGAGTTCTTAATCAACCTAGATAGTTGTGAAATACTTTATTTTTGAAGACTGCTATAAATTTTATTTCCCATAGTCTTCTTTTCTGATTTCCTTTACAAACTGTAACTGCTGTCAAATCATGTAGGGAAAGTATCCTTTTTTTTATTTAATATGCTTTATTGATTTTAATATGCACAACAAACAAAACACACTCATATTACTAACAAACAAAACTAGCTAATATAATCACTACAACATTAACACACAGAATGAAAACTCACCTCCCTAACCCACCCACCCCAACAGAGAACCATAAATAATATCTTAAATCTGTTGCAGAAGTAAAATAGTCATGAAACCGATAAAAAAGGATCCACAGTATATACATAGAAACATAGAATTTGACGGCAGATAAGGACCGCTTGGCCCACCCAGTCTGCCCATTTCCCTGCCTACTGGATAAGCTGCAGATCCTAGTTAACCAGCAGTCTACTTCTTCCTAACCCCACCCCCTAGAATTGCCTTATGACTGTCCCATGCATGCTTGAATTCCACCACTGTTTTTGACTCCACAACCTCCTCAGAAAGGCTGTTCCATGCATCCACAACCCTCTCTGTGAAAAAATACTTCCTTAAATTACCTCTGAGCCACCCCTCTATCTTTAAATTGTGCCCCTTGTTCTTGCACACCTCTTTTTGAAAGATGCTACCCTCTTGGACTTTGTTGATTCCCTTGAGGTACTTGAAAGTTTCTATCATGTCCCCTCTCCCTCCTTTCCTCGAGGCTATACATATTAAGCTCCTTAAGTCTCTCTTCATATGTCTTCCGGTGCAGACCCTGCACCATTTTAGTTGCCCTCCTCTGGACAGCTTCCATCCTGTCTATGTCTTTGTGAAGACTGGGTCTCCAGAACTGCAGCAGTACTCCAGATGTGGTCTCACCAGCTGTCTGTACAGAGGGATAATAACTTCTTGGTTTCTACTGGTGATGCCTCCCTATGCATCCCAGTATCCCCCAGCCCTCCTTGCTGCCTCTCACATTGCTTGCCCACCTTAGGTCATCTGATATGACTACCCCAGGTCCCTTTCTATTTTTGTTGTTGTTAGTATCTCATCCCCCATTGTGTACTCTTCCCCTGGGTTTTTGTTTCCCAGGTGCATTACCTTGCACTTCTTAGCATTGAATCTAAGCTGCCATACATTTGACCATTCCTCTAACCTTGCCAAGTCCCTTTTCATCCTTTCCACCCACCCCACCTTGTGTATCAACTCTGTTGCAGATCTTTGTGTCATCTGCAAAGAGACACACTTTTCCTTCCAGTCCCTCTGCAATGTCACTTATAAAGACATTGAAGAGGACTGGTCCTAATACTAAACCCTGCGGTAACCCACTAGTAACCCCCCTTTCTTCAGAGTGGACTCCATTTACTATTACTCTCTGTGTCCTATTCTCCAGCCAATTTTTTACCCAGGCTGTCATCTTGGGATCCACTCCCAGGCTAGCTAACTTGTATATTAATCTTTTGTGTGGGACTGTGTCAAATGCCTTGCTAAAGTCTAGGTAGGCCATGTCCACAGCCCCTCCCTGATCTACTACTTTGATCACCCAGTCAAAGAAATCTATCAGATTTGTCTGGCATGACCTTCCTGCTGTGAATCCATGCTGCCTTGGGTCCTGTGCCCCTCTGGCCACTAGATACTCGACAATTCTTTCCTTCAGAAGTGATTCCATCATTTTCCTACCACTGAGGTTAAACTAACAGGTATGTAGTTTCCTGCCTCTGCCTTGCTCCCACTTTTGTGAAGGGGAATCACATCTGCCCTCCTCCAGTCCTCGGGTACCACCCCATTCTCCCATGATTTGTTAAACAGGGTAGTCAGTGGTGTCACTAATTCTACCCTTAGTTCTTTTAGAATTCTGAGATGAATCCCATCAGGCTCCATTGCTTTGTCCACCTTCAGTTTTAAGAGTTCTTTCAGAACCCTTTCTTCTGTAAATGGGCTGGTATCAACTTCCGTATCCAGAGTGTTTCTGATGTTTGTTTTAGGTACCTCCCCCTCTTCCTTTATAAATACTGAGCAAAAATATTTGTTTAGTATCTCCACCTTTTCAGAGTCACCCTCTGCCCACCCCCCCCTTATTAAGCCTCACTTTCCCTCCCTTGGTCTTCCTTCGCTCCCTGATGTACCTATAAAAGGTTTTATCCCCCTTATATAATCAACAGAGAGGTATAATCAACAGAGAGTCTTAGGGAGGAAAACCATTGACTCTACTGTGAGGTTACGTTCCAAGGAAAAGTAAAGGGAGAATAAGGTATACAATTTGCCCCATTTCTTATTAAACCCAGCCATATTATTACCGAGACTGGCTATCATTTTTTTGATCCAGAGGTTACTCAACAGCTCGTTGAGCCATTCAGTGTAAGCAGAGCCGGTTTAAGACCTAATAGCACCCCAAGCAGAAATACTTGTGGTGCCCCTACACTGCTTCACATCACCCCCCATCCTCCCTTCTTCCCCAATCCACATCCAAAAAGTGATAAGAATTCTATGAATGTAAGGATGATGACAACAAGAAAAAATTACTTAATATAGTAATCTTCTTTCTTCCACGGTATTCTTCTGTATTCTTAACTCTCTGCAGTCAGCCTCCTAAGTAGAACTGCCCAGAGATAGAACACTATGCAAATGATAAAACCTATCATTGGCTCATGTCACTTATTCAAACTTCTACCCTTATCAGCTGCAACGTTCCACCAACGTATCAGATATCTAAGGAGCATGCAAGGTGATTTTAACTATAATTATACCTATCTATCTATGTACAACAAAACTATACTGTCTAGTAGAAACTACAAATATTAACATAAACCCAACACCCCCCTGAATGCCAGAATCACCTGGAAAAAGAAGGGAAGGAAAAACTCCACCAATTAGGGTTTAAACAACGTATGTCAGTGTTTGGGACTCCATATTTAAAAGCTCAGTTAAGAGTGCAAAGGCTTTGGTTCTGGAAGAAATATAGAAGAATACCTGGAAGAAACAAGATTACTGTGGTAAGTAATGTTTTCTTCTCACCCCAGGTATTCTTCTATATTCCTAACTCTCTGCAGACTTCAAAGCAGTACCTTTGGAAGTGGGCTCAGAACCTACTTTTTTGGAAAGAGGCTTTGCAGGATTGCTGTGCCAAAACTGGCATCACTTCTGGATTAAGTGTCTAGACTATAGTGGTTAGTAAAGGTGTGTGCTGTCCTCCAGATAGCTACTTTACAGATCTCCACTAATAAAACATCTCTGACTGCCTCCATGTTTGCAGCTGTGCCCCTTGTGGAATGAGCTCTCAGCCCTGCTGGGGGCTCCTTGCTAACTTTCGAATAGCAAAACTGAATGCACTGGATTATCCAGTGAGAAATGGACCTCTCTGAAGCTGGGTTACCTTTACCCACATCCCCATAAGTCAGGAACAGCTGTTTGTCTTGCCCACGATCTCTGGTGTGGATCATGTAGTAACTTAGTGCCCTCTTGACATCCAGACTTTGGAGTCTGCGCTCACTTGAACTAGTATGCTCAGTGAAGAAGACTGGCATGGTAATGGACTGGTTCAAATGAAAATCAGAGAACAACATGGGGAGGAATTTTCTATTTGTTCATAATACTACCTTGTCTCTGAAGGAAAGATAATCCTTCTAGACACACAAGACCTGAAGCTCACTAATTCTTCTAGCTGAGATGATAGCAACCAGAAGAAGAGTTTTCCAGGTAACATACTTTAGGTGTGCTGAAGCCATGGGCTCAAATGGGGGCCTCATGAGCTGGGTAATGCATATGTTCAGGTCCCATGCTGGTCCTGGTTCCCTAATAGGTGGGTGGAAATGGCACAGACCTTCAAAAAAACTTTTGAAAATGGGACTGGATGCCATGGAGGTGCTCCTCCCAGCAGAAATGTAAGCAGATATTGAGGCTAAATGCACTTTCAGGGATGTATGTTGCAGACCCTGGGAGTGTAAGTAGGTAAGATAATCCAGGACAGCTGGTATCCCCACATGAGACGGGGAGGTACCCTTGGGAGCACACTAAACAGAGAACCTCTTCCATTTTGAAGCATAGGTCTTCTTAGTAGAAGGCTTCCTGTAGCCCATCAGGATATCCAGGACACTTAGAGTGTGCAAACTCTTAAGTCCTCAGGAGCCATGCTTTGAGTTGAAGAGATCTGAAGTTTGGGTACAGGATCCTGCCCTGATGGGAGATCAGCAGGTTGTGCTTCCTGGGTAGATGTATTGGTTTCGCTACAGACATGGAGAATCATAGAGGATACCACGGCTGTCTGGCCCAGTCTGGTGCTATCAAGATCATTGATGCAGGTTTGACCCGAGTTTGATCAGAACTCTGAAAATGAGAGGAAAAGGAAAAGCATATAGGCTTCTTCCTGACTAGTCCATTGTCAAAGCATCTAGTGGGATTGTACACTTGGCTGGTGGTCTACAGCAGAAAAGAGGCAGATGATGATTTAAGGGATGCAAAGAGATCTATCTCTGGTGTGCCCCACCTCGTGAATACTGCCTCCAGTATCTGCTTGTTGATGGACCACTTATGGTGGGCCAGATTGATTCTGTTCAGAGCATCTGCTAGGGTACTGTCTTTCCTGGCACATGAATGGCCTGTAGGGAGGCCTTCAGTGTGTAAGCCAAACTTCAGATCTTCACTGCTTCAATGTACAGGGGCATGACCTTGTTCCCCCTTGCTTGTTTATGCAGTACACTATTGTGGTGTTGTCTGTCCTGACCTGCACTTTTCCTTGCAGTAGTGGTGCACATGCCTTCAGTGCCAGAAACACTGCCCTCAGCTCCAACAGATTTATATGCTGGAGTGACTCTGCGCTGGACCAGGTTCCATGAGTGGTGTGTTCCCCTAAGTGGGCACCCCACCCTAACAGGGAGGTGTCGGTTGTAAGAATGGCTGATGGGGTTTCCCATTGAAAGGATACCCACTCCCTGAAGTTGTCTGCTTCCTTCCACCACTGAAGGGCTTACAGCAATGTTCTTGTTACTAGAATTGGTTTTGAAAGCGTGTCTTTCCTTTGGCACCAATGTGCACCAAGGTGAAACTGTATGTCTCTCATTTGGAACCTGGCACCCAAAACTGTGCCTGTTATTGCAGCCATGTGTCCCAGAAGCTGCAAAAATTGTCTTGCTGGCTTTGACTCGTTCAGCCTGAAAGAAGCCGCTATTTGCCGGATGTGTTGCACTCTGTCCTGAGGGAGTAAGGCTCTTCCCTCTAAGGTGTTCAGTTCTGCTCCTATGAAGTACAGAACCTGTACTGAAGTGAGAACAGATTTCTCCTGATTTACCAGGAACTCTAGTGAGTGTAACAGGTTTAGTGTTACCTGCAGCTGATCTTGCACATGCCTGAGTGAGCTTCCCACCACCAGCCAATTATCGAGATGGGGAAGACTGATAAACCTAACCTTCTTAGTTGTGCCACCACCACTGCCAGATGCTTTGCAGATACCCTTAGGGCTGAGGAGAGACTGAAGAATAGGGTTGAAAACTGGTAATGTCCTGATGGAAGTCTGAATCTGAGATATTTTCTGTGAGATTCTCTTATGAGAATGTAGAAATAGGCATCTTTCAGATCCAGAGATGCTAGCCAATCTCCCTTCTGAATGACTGGCAGAATAACTGCCAATGTGACCATCTTGAACTTTGGCTTTACTAAGTACTTGTTCAGTAGACTAAGTTCTGGAATAGGTCACCACTCCCCATTTTTCTTTTTGGTGAGAAAGTATCTTTAGTAGAAACCCCTTCCCTTCTGCTGA
This sequence comes from Neoceratodus forsteri, assembly GCA_016271365.2. Classification (NCBI taxonomy): domain Eukaryota; kingdom Metazoa; phylum Chordata; order Ceratodontiformes; family Ceratodontidae; genus Neoceratodus; species Neoceratodus forsteri. Next base: position 1,446,585,849 of record CM028130.1, on the reverse strand, counting down.
GGTGGAACATGTTCTACTGCTTTTAACAGGAGGAGGCTTTGAACCTCCTTCTCCAATAGTTTCTTTTCCAAGAGGGAAGCTGGTTTTGAACACTCTTGTTCTCAAGAGAGGGAATTACTTGAAACTTAGGGGCAGACCCTGACTCACCACTTCCAGGACCCACTTGTCTGTGGTAATGGAGTCCCAAGCCTGGAAATAGTGAGCCAGTCTGCCTCTTACTGGGATACGGCCGGGGGAGATGGCCTTGACCACTGAGTCAGAGATTCTGTTTTGCTTGGGTCTGGGCCTGGGTAGTCTGGATCCCTTCCCGGAGCCCCTTTTACCCCTGTCTCTGAACTACCTTGTCTGCTGCGGATATTGCTGATATTGAGAGACAGCCTGGGCCTGATTAAAAAGGTCTGGTGTAGGCTGCTCCACCTATGCCTCCCCTTCTGTATGACCTGTAGGAGAAGGAGGGTCTCTCCTTTGTCAAGTTGCTCATATAGGTGGCCTTGTACTCATCCACTTTCTTCATATAAGCCTCAGTCTGTTGGCCAAATATTGAATGATTCTCCACAGGAAAATCCATAGCCTTGGTTTGGGTATCCTGTGTAAGATTAGTGGTCCTAAACCAGGCCAACCTCCTAAGAGCTATGGTAAGGGTCATCCATCTGGAAGCAGTATCACTGCCATCTGCTGCCATCTGAAATTGGTATTTTGCTGCTTCCAACCCAAACCTGGCTATCTCAGCCAAATCATCCAAGAGGCCCGAAGAAGCGTTATCTACCACGGGCAATCCTGACTGCCACAGTGACTTTTGATACTGTGCAGAATAAGTCTGGTAAACAGCCTGTCTGACTCCCAGTGAGGATGCCAGGTAGCCCTTCTTGGCCATACTACCTATTTTGCATGAATCTTTCTCAGGTGGGTGTGATGCCACTGTCACCCTTTCCTTCTCACAGGCTGCTTGCTGGATTATCCCTTGATGGTCAGGGTGAGAGAAGAGGAACAAAGCTCCCTGTCTGTCCAGCTAGTACTTTTTTTCTGCCTTCTAGTCCGGGGGGGGAACAGAATTTGGAGTTTGCAAAACCTTAAACAAGTCTTTTTTGAAAACTTGTTGATAGGGAGTAATATCTTCTTTGTGGGTGTTAACCCCATCATTTCCACGTATTTGGCCTCTTCCTCATCCTCTATAACCTCTGTGGTAGCCAAATCAAGGGCTTCCACTATTTTCCTTATGAAGGGAAAATGAGAGGAAAAATCCTGTGCTCTAGGAGGAGACCCAAATTCCTGTTCAGGTGAGATCTCAGCCTCAATAGGGTCACCCTCATCTACTTCAGGCAAGTCATACTCCTCAAACTGCATCTGCTCCTGGGATGGAGTTGGGACAGAAGAAGATCCAACCGGGACTTGAACCAGTGTTGGAGGAGTTGGAGCAGGTATAAAACCCTGCAAAGCCTGTATGGCCTTCATGGCCTGGGCAATCTCTTCTGAGGATGGCAGGCTGTGAGGCACAGATGAAACCCCCTTGGTTTCTCAGTCAGGGGTTCAACGTGCTTTGTTTTCTTTGTCTTTTTGGCAGGAACTGGGGAGTCAGTCAGTTCACCCACCTTTTTACTGAAAGCTGCGTCACCCTTGTCAGGGGTGCTCAGTTTGGACAGTGAGGTTTCACCTGCATGTTTAAAGGGTGTGGGTTGGTCAGAACCCATAGCACCCTTCTCAAGTTTTCTTTGGACCCTTTCCAGCCTCTTGACAATTGTCTTTTGTGGAAATGATTAGCAGATTTTGCAATCTGCAGAAAACTGTTCATTTCCAAGGCAGACCATGTATAAGCCATGCTTCTCTGCCTTGGCAAAAACATCCCCACACTTGTTTTTTTTGCTTTTATCTTTCTCCCCCCTGGCCCTGGTCATCTCCTTGTCCCGCTGCCATCCCCAAGCTTTGCTCCTTCAGGCACTCACCCCTGCAACTCCCACGGCTTACCCCCCCATGGCGGGGCTGTGGGGAGCCCCCTACTCACCTGCCAAGCAGGATTCAGTTCATGGTGTTACCGCCAGAGATGAAGTGCCAGGGGACAGCCATCAAGCCACCACGACCATCCGCCAGGTTCTTTTTCCTACATATTTTCTCCCTTATGTGCTTTACCACTGGAAAGACCAATCAGTGTAAGGTATGACTGATTGGTCTTTCCAGTGGTAAAGTACCACTCTTTTAACAGAAAGTGCAATCATGGATAAAATGGTATTTCCTTTCTTTAATTCTGACCCCAGAATAGTCGCCCAGGAGGCAAATTTCGGGCGTAAAGTGTTTCTCCAATCCAAGAAGGGAGTCCATCTTATGCTTTATCATGTCCCATAAAGGAGCAACTTTGGGGCAATTCCACAATATATGAAATAAAGATCCTTCAGCTTGGTTGCATCTAGTGCAAAGAGAGGAGGGGAGACATCCCATCTTATGTAATTTAGCCGGTAGAAAGTATATGTTGTGTAGGACATAAAACTAGGTAAGACATAGTTTATTTTTCTTAGTGTAAAGATAGGGGTCATCCCAGATGCGATTCCGGTTCAATGTCCTTGTGGGGAACAAAGCAGACCAATAATGCAAATATCCAGTATTTGCTGGGAATAGTTTGTCATAGAGGGCATTCATAATGTGGGACACCACATGTGGTTGCCATGCTAAAATTTGGATCATATGGAGAAGTTCCCCTTGGTCAATAGACCAGGATGACGTATCAAACCATCTGAGCAGTAGATGGACAAATTTGATAAATCCTAAAAATATGTCGAGGGGCTAAATTAAGCAAACACAACATTTTCTGACTGGTCTTGAGCTGCTCCCTACTGAACAACTACAGTATACAGTATATGTTGCATATACAGTACATCAACACATGTATTTTAAATATCCCCAAATTGGTTGTTTTTGTACAAATTAAATGTATGAAACAGTGGGAAAATATCTGACATATATATATATATATATATATATATATATATATATAAACACATGTATGGACAGTATATGGACAACATACAGTCTATCTTGCATGCATGCATGCACCATTTAGAATGCAACTTTTGAGCATGTGGCCAGGCCTTAAAAAATACTGGCCACTGCTCCGCCACCAAGAAGCAAAAGGGAGCAGAGGAGAAAGCATACAGCTGTAAGCTTGTGCCAGAGATCAGGTGGAGGACCAGGAGGGACGAGGAGAAGGGCAAGGATGGAATGTGGCCATAGCTGTGGTAAAATCAGGAGTGGGAAATGGACAACAGAAGCAGAGAGGACTTACCTCCGGGCAGTCGGTCCGGCAAACTGAGGAAGAAGCTGCTGTCAGGCAGTTGCTTGGTGCTGGACTTGTGCTCAGCCTTGGTGCTTGGTGTGTTTGCTGGTGACCTTGATTTTTCACCCAACCATGCACCCCGCACCACCTCCCTGTTAAATGCTTAGGGCAAATCACTCCCAGGAGTGATTGGCCAACCAGGTGCAGAGGAAAGGGCTTGCTGGATAAGTGAATGTGGAGTTAATTGCGGTGTCAGTGGCTCAGAAGGTTGCACACTCACCTCTGAGGCTGGAAGATCAGAAGACTGTGGGTTCTATCCCCACACTAGGCACTTGGGTTAAATCCCAATACTGACATTGTAGTGCAGCATGAGGGGGTACTGCACTCCTGAGGTGCCGTCTTTCGGATGAGACATTAAACCAAGGTCTCATCTGCCTGTTCTGGTGGTTGTTCAGGTGGACGTTAAAGATCCCATGGCACTTCTTGAAAAGAGTAAGGGAAAGTTTATTGATATCAAGGAATAATAAAGATCATATCATAATTACAGAAAGATAACAACATACTAATTCTATGCAACAAAACAAAACCTATTAGCAGAACCATAATAGGTCTAGAAAAGTATACTAAAATATTTCTATACTTTTATCATGTAATAGCAAAGTCAGAATCAATAATCCAGGGTAGGCATTTCTATAGTTCTAAGACTTTGTGCATTGGTTTCTGTTGAAATTCAGATCCCTAGATAATCTATAAATGTTTCATACTTTTCCCTAGTAATTCAGGATAAGAACTGTTTTTCTGTTGTAAAGTAAAAAAAAAAATCTTGCCATCCATATATTCCATTTGATATCTGTAAATAGTAGGCACAAAGTATTTAAATTCCATTTCCTCCATTGAAGTGAAAAATTGCCATATACAGTATAATATTTTTATAAGTGACTGTTGTGAATATGGGTTCTTGCCATGTTCCTGCTAAATAGGACAAAAACTTTTTTATAAAGGAGCATTGAAAAAATAGATGTTCAATAGTTTCTTCTGTTTGAATACAATGTGGTCGGCTGCAATATCTGTCTTGTAATTGTTTATGTTTAAGGTTGCTTTTGACATTTAATTTCTCATGGCAGGACAGCCAGTGGAAATCCCACATGTGAACTGGTATTCTAACATTTTGCAATAAGTGTTTCAATTATTGTAAATATGGGGCTGGACATTTTACAAAAGGTTCAGATACTACACAAAGGCCATGAAGTAGATGGTGGTGTAACTGTTTGTGTGTAAAGGACCTTATCATCAGTATAGTGACTTTCCACAGTTTCAATCTCTGGAAAGAGTCTCTAAAGAATACAGGTACCAGTGGTGTATGTGAAATGGTTCATAAAGAACACATTTCCATTTGGTTAAACCACATTTTACAGGTACCATAAAGCCACAATACCCATTCTAGGTGTTCCTGGATTAGTACCGGTTTAAAATTTGTGGTAAGAAAAATGCTGTTAAAAAATAGTATAGGGTTAACCATATTAAAACATCCCTCTCAAATAGGTAAATACCTAATATTCCTTTTAAGTGGATTGAAACGGCTGCCTCAAACCACCTGGAAAAAATACTTGACACTGGTTTCTAATTTCTTCGGGATGGGAAAAATATAACTAATAAACAAAAAGATAGGAATTAGATAAGTTTTATTATACAATGGCAAGAAAAAATCCTGATCTCTGATTGGTCAGTCTTTGTCTGGACCCGTGATGTAAACCAGTACAACATCACAGGTCTAGTCTCAGCCTCACTGTGAACCTGCAGATGATGATATGGATATGGATCTTGCTCCTTTTTTCATCTCCTCTTAAGAAACAAAAATATTTTTCCACACTAATAAAAACATTCTTTAAAATTATTTTTTTGGGGATAACGCCACACCTCAATTGTTGGATGCACTCGGCCTGCGGCCTCATGCCCAACCATCTGAGGCGTGACATTATCCCAGCACGACACACACCCTGTCGGGCATTACTGCTTAAGTAAGATATATACGTTTTTTTTCTTTCCTAGCTTCCTTTTATTCCAAGTTACCACTTTATGCTGCCCTATTTTAAGTTTCTGCTCCCAGCTTACTACATCCATATCCACAGAGCCAAATTGAATCCCCAATATCTGAATGAGTTATTTTGAAATCTTAATTGGTCCTATGTTTGGCTTTTTCTGTACAGGATGTCCAAGTTGGTATCCTATACATCTCTCAAAATGTAATGTTGCTCCAGAGACCTGGCCAAAGTCTGCACATATAGTGAGGGAGTGTAATATTGAAGACTCACTTATTTGTAGTAGGCACACATCATCTACATATGCAATAGCACTTAAGGCTAATTTATTTTCATTGTTTTGAATAGGTAGAATAGAAGGGGAATTATTAATTTTTCATAATAAGGGGTCTATATAGAAGATATACAAAAGAGGGCTCAGGGGACAGCCCTGTCTGACACCTCTGCGAATAGGAACAATAGGAACCACGGGACCTCTCCAGCCATTTACCACGGGGATGACAGTCGCTGTTCTATAAAGAGACTGTATGCACGTAATAAAGTTCCTGGGAACTTGGTAGAAATGCAATGCAGCCCAGAGAAAATCATGATTTATTGAATTGAACACTTTTCTCTGGTCTAAAGAGACCATATACCCTTGCACTAAATTTCTCTTACCCTGCTCTGATAATGCCCTTAATAAAACGAAATGGTCTGTAATATGCTTATTTGAAATGGAACAAGATTGTGTATCTGATATTATAATCTTTACAATTGACAATAACCTTTTAGTATGTATTTTTGCAAGAATCTTGAAATCAGTATTTAACATACTTATAGGCCTCCATTTTTTAGGAGGTTGTGTCTCCTTTTTTATGTAGGTATATTAAAATACCTTTATTAAAATCCAGGGGGACCATGTCTTCCTGTAAGATAAAATTATATACTCAGGTAAGTTCTAGAGTAAGATGTTCTCTTAGTATTTTGTATAATTCAGCCAGTAGGCCATCAGGGCCTGGTGTAGTTTTTGTATTTAGAGAGGATATAGTCTCCGTAACTTCTTGAGATGTTAAGGGCTGACAAAGAGTAAGTGCTGTGTTTTTAGGGACTGTCGGAGAAACAACATCTGAAAAGTAGTCAGGAAAGGTGGTGGTGTTCGTATGCAGAGAAGAAAACTGTCTGATGGAATACTGTGTAACTATCTGGATACTATCTTCCTGTAGTGTACATAAAGTGCCAGCAGAGTCCATTGGACATGTTATTTCTTTTTCCCTACACTAGTATAGATGAAATCAAAGGGACATAGAGTTTATGATGTTCCATGGGTCCCAAATTTGTGTTGGAAATATAGTTGTGTAGCCTTTTGGCTATGAAATTTCTGCATTTTTTTTTAATTCTGTTTATCTGGGTCATAAGGTCATGTCTGCCTAGCTATTGTCATTAAAGTTTGGAGGTGTTTGCGTTGCTGTAAATAAGTTAAATATGTAGCACAACTTTCTTCCCATCATGCTAATGGATCTGAAAAACAAATATATACAGATTTCCTGGCCATGACAAATAATGTCAGAGATGCCAGAAAATGTGACTCTTCCAATAGTGCTATACTGAATTTCCAGAGTCCAAGGCCTTTAGAGAGGGGTGGTTTTGTTCCCAGCGTGACAGAAACCACATTGTGGTCTGAAAATTCAGCTGGGGATACTGCCGCTGCTTGAATCTGAAGACCTTGAGAGATAAAAATGAAGTCTATTCTAAGAATGAAGTCTGTTGCTAAGGTACCCTTGTAAAAAGCGGGAGAGTGTGTATTGGTTTTCTCTAAGACTGCATCTCTCAAGCGGGTAGTACGAATTATCTGAAGCAATACATACGTATCACAGTAATGTTTTTGAGTTTTTGCGTGCCTGCTTTTATCTTGTAAACTTAACCCGCAGTTAAAATCTCCAGAAAAAATGACATGTCTTGAGGTATGAAGATATGGTTGTATTCATTTCAATTATTCAATTCAAGCAGTCTTAGTTTGAGGTGCATATTGGTTAATCAGTCTGTACGGTTTCTCTTGTATCAAAACATCCAGTATCAAAACCCTCCCTGGTGCTAAATCATATAATTTCACCAGATGAAATTCTGGTAACCTAACAAGAATACCAACTCCTGAACAAGGTTCCTGCCCCATTGACCAAAAGGAAGGTCCAAATAACCAGTCCCTTTGTGCTTGCAGGAGTTCATGTTTTGTGTGAAAACGTACATCCTGTAAAAAATGTAGGCCAGTATTTAAATCACTCAGGAATAAAAATACAGTGTGCCTCTTAGTTACCCTTTTGATACTATTTACATTGATCGAGTAACAAGTAAAAGTATACATCACTAAGCAGAAAATACAGGTAATACCACCTATTCCCATAATATCCATTTTTTGTTTCCCCTTCTTTCCACCTTGATCAATAGTTTTCATTTTTGCTTTTGCTTTTCTTTTTTGAGGCCCTGAGCCCCCAATATGTGTTTCTGTATCTATGGTACCCTCTGGAAGGGAGGAAGCAATTGAGGAGGAATCTGACTCTCCATCGGAGACTTCTGATGGGTCTTATAGGACATCAAATTTATTGGAAAGAATGACTTCTGTAGTTTTAGAGGTTTTCAAAGAGGGGGGTTGATTTTTGGCGAATCTGCGTAGTCCATCTGGGAGTTTGTTGTACAGGGGACTTAGGAGGGGGCATAACATTTGGCCAGGATGAGTTGCTCGAGGATGGTTCAGGGAGGGTCTGGTGAGGGGGGAGTGGTACAGCACTGGGTTGGAGAGGTTGGATGAGGGGGGGGACAGGCCACGACTATGGACAAAGCTTCTGTGGTAGGAACTGCTGGAGATGGGTCTACCATGATAGGTGTTTGGGGAGTCAAGGAAGATTCACTTATTCTAGTTTTTTTGGGCCTTTGTAATTAGGGAGACTGCTCTGCACTATCTTCCTGACTTTGTTGATTGTGTGCAGCCCAGGTACAATTTTGAAAAGTGTGTCCCACCTCCTCACATAAATTACACTTACATCCATTTAAACAATCTGTTGCAGCATGCCCTAACTCTCCACAAATAGTACATTTGATTTTATCACAGGCCCCACTCAAATGTGTAGGGTCTCCACACCTGTAGCATGCCTTGGACTGGCCTGGATGAAATAACATGCCTTAATCTCTCCCTAAAAAGAAAGGGTTAGGTAAATGCATAATCCCTGTTTCATTTGTTTTTAACATGACCTGTACTTTCCACCCCCTAATCCAAATATTTTCTGTGTCCAAGATTGCTTCTGGATCTCCTAGGACATTTCAGCGTAGCTTTAACCAATAAACAACATCTGCAAGGTTTACCCCTTTATTTCGGAATAGGATGGTAATGGTTTTATATGCTGGCTTGGAGAGGGGTATAGCCACAAAAGGTGTCCACAAGGCAATTTTTCAGTGTTTGGTATTTTGCCCAGAACCGCTCCAGGCCTCGAGTAGTTTTAAAACTAACATCGAAAGTTGTCTCTTCCAAAACATGAATCATAGCATTTATCTCTTGTTTCCTGATATTTAAAGGTGCTGCAATATTTGGGGGAACCTCATTAGAATCAGAAGGTAGAGCATTGCCAGTACTTGTTTGATTGTGAACCCCAGGGAGATGAAAAACTGGGTGTTGAGTAAGAGCCAGTTCTTTTGGAAATTGTAAGGCAGTTTCTGTATCAGAGTTGATGCCCTGTTTGTGAGCCTGTCACTACAGAGACTTGGAAGCCTGTAACGGGGGAAATTCTGAAGGAGTAGGCATCCGAATAGGAGATTTACCCAACTGCCAGTGTCCTATAACATCATTTTGTTCCCAGCATGCTCCTTTTAGAGCAGTTTCAACAGACCAGTCAGTTGCAGAGTTTTGTCCCATACCCACAGTTTCAGGAGAATTAGCCTTACTTACATGCTGAGCATCAGTTTAGTTTAGACCTCCAAGATAGCCTGAGGTATTTGTGTTAGAACACTCTGTTGCTGTAAGCTGTTTTTCTTTTGATGCTCTGACATTGGTGCTTAGCTGGGCCAATTTGACAGGTCCAGTCATGCTGTCAGAGCCAAGCTGTCGTATTTTCTTTTGCAGCATCATTTTTTGGATAAAGAACTTATGCTCCTCAGCATCTATCTGTTTTTCCAAAAGCTGGATTTCGGCTGTATCTCTTCTTGAAGATGCCTGTGGGATCTCTAAATCCTCCAGTGAAGATGATTCATTTTCAGATGCCATTGGTATGTCTGGAAGATCAGGAAAAAGTTCCTCCTTAGGTTTTGTAGAATTTCCACTTGTTTGAGGTTCCTCTCACAATTCGCCTTCCTCTGTGCAAACCGTGATGGTCTTGAAATGTGCCGAGATGGGAGAGGAAACCTGGTCTCCCACCTCCATGTCCTCTATCTGCTCCTCCAAACAGCTGGCTGCCCATCTTGGCTGTCTGCCAAGATAGCAGAGAGTCCCCCTACAGACATAGTAGGGGAAAATTTTATTTGAAATAAAACTAAAAGGAAAAAACATAATTGAAAGAAACATAGTTACAACAGTCTCAAATAACTTTCAAAGAAAATACAGCATTAGGATTCATGCATAAAAGGATCAAAAACAATGTCAAAGAAAAAAGAAAACAATATAGCCTTCAAGTAATAGGAGCATCAGAATTTGTGATCCAAGGCAATCCCCTCCATTTCGCCAACCATAAAACCTCTTGTAGGGATTGATGTTCAGAAGCACAAACTAATCTCAGATCTTTAGTAATATGTCCAACTAATTCCAAATGTGAAGCCTGTTTTTGTTGCAAGATAAATAAACACCAAGCTGACCAAATGTGCCATTTAGATACAGTAAATATAACTTCCAAGGTCTCTCCATCCCAACTCTGCCAAGGACCAGTTGTTATTCCATACAACAAATTATCAAATGATGCAGAAGCAAACACCAGGAATTGCCATGTGATGGCCAGAAAATTCCAAAATCCAATTATAAAGGAACACTGGAAAAAAGGTGGTCCACTGTTTCAACTATTTCCTGGCAACCCAGTCTGCTGCAATACATTTCACACAGCTGTTTATGTTTATGATTGTCTTTTACATTCATTTTACCAAGACAACTAAGCCAATGAATATCCCACATCCGAGGGGAAATCCTAGAATTCCACAAGAACTGTAAAGCTTGTGTCCTGTGCTCAGTTGGACAACGGTCAAACATAACGGGAACATGACAAATATTATCTAATAACATACAATACAGGCATTTTCATTGACCAGACACAATCCCTGAACTAGGTACCTTCCATTTACATAATCTAGAAAAAGTATCTTTCCAATAAAGAGGAGCAGTAGGTATTTGCTTAACCACTCTCAAAGTGCCCCCCCTCCCATGACCGGAACCAAATCTGGATTGTATCAAACACCTAAGGTTCTCAACCTCTATTTGAAAGAATGAGAAGTGGTTGAAGATTAGCCATAAAAAAATACTGTTAAAGAAGAATAAAGGGTGTACCATATTTAGACCTCATTGAGAAATGGGGAGGTATAATTTATTATGTTGTACGGTTAAGTCTACTGCCCCATACTGCTTGAAAAAATATGCTTAGTAATCTCATCTCACTACTCCTTGGGGGCAGAAATCTGTAACTCAAAAACAAAAATATTGGCACCAAATAAGTCTTAATCAGGTACACCGGTTTTTTTCTTCCCCATCTTATATTTATTCCAATTTGAAACCTTCTGTTGTACTATATCAAGCTTCATATTCCGGTTGTATACATCCGGACATGTCACATCAAAATAAATACCCCAAATCCTTAAGGGATCAACCCCAATTGGATACTCCCCACCAACAGCAAGACTGGGCTATCCAATCCTAACCAAAAACCTTTACTTTTTGGGAGGTTTAGACTTGCTCCAGCTACTGTTCCAAAATCAGAGCACAAGTGTAAAGCAATTTCTATGGACTCTGACGTTCTCAATAATAAACATATGTCATCAACATAGGCTAAAACAGGGTAAATAGGAGAAAGAACTATTGGTAAAATGCCAGTAGAAGACTGTAAGAGTCTCAGAAAAGGGTCAAAAAAATATATATAATATAGGACTCAGGGGACAACCTTGGCGTACCCCACGCTTAATCCCAATCAAAGGTCCACACCAATCATTTACTAAAGGAAAAACAGTAGCTATTTGATATAGTAACTGAAGCCAAGAAATAAATTCATGAGGTATCTGAAATTTCCCCAAAACCAACCACAAAAATTTGTGCTGTACCACATTAGAAGCTTGTTTCTCATCCAAAGACAATACATAACCATGTACCAAATTCAGAAAGCCTTTATCAAAAAGCTCTCTAAGTATCAATAAATTATCTTGAATTGAATGGCCCGGGACAGAGGATGCTTGACTAACTGAAATCAAGTCAGCAACTGCAGACAACAAATGTTTGGCCAAAATCTTTGAAAGTATCTTAAAATCAGTATTCAATAAATAAATCGGCAGCCAATTATTCAATGCTTGCCGATCGCCTGATTTGAACAAGTACAGCAAGGAACCCATATGAAAGGATAGAGGCAAAGAAGTACCAAGCAAAATACTATTATATACCTCGGTTAGTTCATCCCCCCATTCTTGAGCAATACATTTATAAATTTACGAAGGCAGGCCATCTGGGCCAGGAGCCATGTTTGTTTTTAGAGACCAAATAGCCTCCAGAACCTCAGAGGGAAGAAATTTTGATATCAAATGGGAACTCTCCTGTAAAGAAAGCATGGGGACCTCAATCCTGGATAGGAAAACCTCAGTCTTTGCAAGATCAAAGAGCAAAGGTTCAAATTTCTGTTCCGTATATTCAGAGACCGTAGATATTATGGTAGACTGAGAACGAACAGTTTGCCCTACAGAATTGTATAAAGAGGACATGTCTTTATGACCGACATGGGAATTGCAGGCCTCAAAGGGGCAAACAGAGGCCAAAGAACCCTTAGTGCAAAATTGTTGCTGATGACGTATTGCCTCTGCTCGTTCTGAATGAAAATTTTGCATCTGGGTCTTAAAATACTGTATCTGAGAAGTACAGTCATACCCTGTGGTGAGGGATAGGTTAAATAGTCTCTGTAATTGGGTTCATAGGGTCAAGTAATCCTTATATCTAGTCATGCAGACAGTCCTACTATATTGTTTCAAAAAATAAATCAAATCACGTTTCGTGTCTAACCACCATTGTGTAGCATCATCATAACATATAAAAAATGATTTCCTGGCCACCACAAAATCCCACAAAAGCAATGTAAAATCAGCATCCAACAAAACCGAAACATTCATCTTCCAGGTACCCGGACCCCTCTGTACGTCACCAACTTCACCAAGAGTAAGTGATACCATCCCATGTTCAGAGAACTCAGCTAATTGAACCGCCACTGTCCAAATTAACAAACGAGGAGGAGATGAAAAAAAAAATCAACTCTTGTAGCCAAATTGCCTTTATAAAAAGTTGGTGTATGTAATCCAGTATGGAAACAATAAGAGTCGATTAGATCAGCCGTTTTGATCAAAGAAGCCAAAAAAATTTAATCAGAATAAAGTTTAGTTGACTTAGAAGTATGTGTTCTATCTTGAAAAGATAAACCACACTTGAAATCACCACCAAATATAATTAACTGTGAGGTATGTAAAAAAGGTTAAATAATCTTTAACATCTCAACCCGTAGGGCCTTAGTTTGTGGGGCACAGCAGTTAATAAGGTGGAAAAAAACATTATGAAGCTGAACATCTATAATAAAGAACACAGCTGGGGAGCAAGTCATATAATTTAAGATCCGGCACCTCCGATGATCAAAATAGAATACCCACCCCAGAAGCAGTTTCCTGACCAATAGACCAAAATGAGGGGCCCGGGTACCAGGCCTTCGTAGCTTGCATAACTTCAGACACTGTATGGAATTGAACGTCTTGTAAAAACACAGTACCTGAAACAGAAAGCATTAAATAGGAAAAAACTAAATCCCATTTAGCTGAATTCTTAATATTATTAACATTCAGAGAATGAAAAATATGCCTAATAGACTGCATCAGCACTAAAACAAAGAGAAAAAGATGGCCCATAGTCTCTCTTATTTCAGTCTCCCCTTACAGGAGGCAGATCCCTTATGTTTAGTTTTAGCCTTGCGCTTTCCAGAGTGCTCTATTGGAATCTCAGTATCAGTCGAGTGATCAGGCATGGAAGATGGCAGGGAGGAGAAATCAGATTCCTCTGAGGAGTCCCCTGTCATTTGCAGGAGATCAAATTTGTTGGAGATGGGAAGAGACCCTGAAGTAGGCCTAGAAGCCAGTAATTTTTTGCTTTGAGTCACCCGGGCAGCAATCAAAGCCGAGTCAGGTTGGTCGGGTGGAGGGGGTGGTCCCATTATCCCAGGGTACAGTGGAACCTTATGCACAGAATGTTGTGGTGAGAGAGCCACATCTTCTGAAATAATCTGATCATCCTGGGATTGTTCCATAGAAAGGTCAGCCTGCAGTGAAAAATCATCAATTAGTGGTTCCACATCACGCCCAACCATTAAAGGAGGCTGAGCTGCATCAGGAACCGGAGGACAGGATGGCAAACGTACGGCACTTGAGGACTGAGCCACGGGAACATCAGGGGCCACAACATCATCCACCGGAGGAACAACCGGGCCACCCTCGCTGTGTAAATCCATCTGTTCCTTTTGGGCAAAAATCCTTTTCTTTTGTGCCAAAGTAATATAAAGATGCTGATCTACACCATCAGCCAAATTCGGGTTATTGTGGGCAGCCCATCTAAAAGCTTGAAAATTATGGCCCAACACATCACATAAATTACAACGTTCTTGTTCCACACAATGAAAGCCAGAGTGACCCAAATCTCCACAGACTGTACACTTGATCTGGTTCCAGGCACTACTCAGGTGAAAGACAGACCCACACAGATAACATGCCTTGGGTTGTCCCGAATAAAAAAGGACTCCCCTATCTCGTCCCAGAAAGAAGCTGTTGGGAAGGTGTGCTATGCCAGTGTCTGTCATTTTGAGCATTACTCGTACCCTCCAGCCCCCAGTCCATAATTGTTCAGAGTCAAATATAGCCTCAGGGTCCGAGAGAACAGTACAGCGAACCTTTAACCAAAGAGTCAAATCATTCATACTGACTCCTTCACTATGAAACAAGATAGTGACCATTTTTGGGTGGGTCATGACAAGGGTAGAACTGAAACAGGGGCCCATAAGGGACATTTTTGGACCCTCTGGTACTTTAACCAAAAATGTTCTAGGCCCTGTTGGGGTCTTGAAACTAATGTCAAAGGTGGACTCCCATGAAACATGTAATAAAGCATGAAACTCTGTTGCAAAAAAACTTTAGTGATTCCTTGAGCAAAATCTGAGCCACAAAAACCCTATCATGGGCTTCAGACATACCCCCAAGATAACGCAGTCGTACCGCATTATGACGTTTGGCAGGCAGCATTGGACCTTGAGGAGGGGGGTCTTCTTGAGGCAAGAGACCAACAGGCTACTGCAGAATAAGACACTTTAGAGGATAGTGGCACAAAATCAGGACTAGGTGCAGGGGCTGTCTGTAAAGGAGCTGACCGTACAACTTCTGGAGCTCCAGTACCATTACAACACCGGGTTCTAGGTCATATATAAGTCATCTGCAGGGGTCGATCTTAACACTGTTTTACTAGCCCAAACACTAGTGCAAACTGACCAGGGCTAGTGCAGCTAACTCTCTACTTGCCCATCTTGACTAGTGCAGATTTTCATGGCTGTTAATGAAGTTAAAAAAGTCTCTACATTAGCATTCTCTAGTCCTCATGCTAATCTCTATCAATGTTCCAGATGGCCTGGAGTGATTAACAGCTCATTAAGAGCTGCAATTAGCTGGCAGTTCAAGAGAGGGATCCCACAAAAGACTCAATGTGAATCATTATCACTCCACTGTTAAGACTTTCAGCTAGTGTCCAGGGTGTGATCAAGGGTAGAGTGCTGTTAAGTCACTGGGTTCCAGTTTTTTGAATGTGTCTATGTCTAACAATTTGTCCAATATTAAGACCAGTGCCCCTCATTTCTCTGCATTTTGAGTGTTTGTATTCAACATTACAGTGACAAAATGCAAAGAGCTATACAGGATCAGCCCTGCAGGTGATGGGTTTTATCCCAGCCTCACCATAACTTCCCTCTCCCTTCCAAATCTCTTAACTCTGTTCTTTTCCTGGACACCACTGCAGACCAGACTCTGAAGTGATCATCCATAGATCCATAGCTGCCATTACTGGAAAGTGTAGGGGGTCCCCAGCTCTTCTAAAGGGATAATGCCAGCCATTACCATCCACACAGTTCCACCCTTATCCCACTCAGCATGTCCTTTTAGCCTAAAAACAAAGCTTTGGATCATGTATGGTACAAAAATAAACCTTGATAAAATACATAATTTGAAACCTTGAAATAAGGCATTCCTGGGGTGCGTAGATCATCCTATACAGAAATAGTACAGTGTTATGTCTGTGTATTGTTTCCCCTAGGCTGATGAAAGGACAATGTTAAAGAAAAATCTGTTATTGTTGAGGCAGAGCATATTAAAATTAAAGCTTTTACAAATAAAAATGTCATAGTTTTCTATTTCCCCAAGCCCCTTAGGTTTGTCTATCCCCTACCCCAAAGAAATCTTAGATGTGTCCTGGCTCACTTGAGACTGTACAAAAACTTTCAGAAGTGCAGGTCTCTAGTCGACTATAGGGTGGGGACTGAGAGTGTCTTTCTCTGATGGTGACAGTGTGGTGAGGTGCATGATGATGTCAGCTATTGTGTGCACACTGCTTGATTGAACATTTGCTGTTGTGATATCCTCTATCTGTTTGTTGTGGAGGGGCAGAAAGAGGAAGAGAGGAGGCCACGGTACAAAACAATGGAGGGGGGCTCACTGTCAATGATGGCATTGCAGTCTTTTTTTTTGTGCTGGGGAGCTGGAAGCAATGTGGGAGTAAGATAAATGTGTAATAATCAAAGTATTTCTTGGCTTTTCTTGCATTGTTTCCTGTATAAATGATCATTATTTTCCATTATAATTAAGGGCTAGTGCAACCATCTGCAGGCTAGTGCAATTTTGAATCAACTTGCTCTGCTGGCTAGTGCAAAAAAAGGTTAAGGTTGACCCCGGTCATCTGGCAGCCGCAACGGCAAAGGTGTACTCCCTGGCTGACCGACTGCCGAGACCGCAGTCTTCTCAGGTGATACAGGTCGGGGGATCTGGATAGAGGAAGCACCTGAAACCCACTGTCCATTTGCAGGACCACACTCCCATCCAGCAGCTAATAAAGCTTGTTTCACAGACCAGGCAGAAGTAATGTCTGTTTCCTGGTTCGGAGTCACCATGTCATCCCATGAAGAAGCCGGCTGTGCAGTCTCTGCAGGAGTCGCCAGTACAGCATCTGAAAGGGGGGGAGGGGCAACAGGGGTCTCTAAAGGAGATTGTAAAATAACAGGGAGTTGTCACTAGGTAAAGCAGGCACTATAGGCAAATCTTGATGTAAACAACTGCAAGCAGAGACCATACCAGACACAGTCCCCGAAAGCATTAACCTGGGAATTCGCAACCAACTGCATCGAAGGTGAAACTGCCAAATCCAGGGGTAAGAGAGGAATGTCCCGAGTCTCCATCTCACTATGCGATGCCGCTGGTAGTGCGGACGTCAGTCGTGGGAGCAAGCCCGTTAAAAGTGCTCATTGAGCCATCAAATGCTGCTCCTCTTCCTGGTGCAATAAAGCCAGCATCCTGAGGCTCACAGCATCCGATGAAAATAACTCACCAACGATTTCTGAAGATACAGCAGTAGGGTCCACAGCCACCAGATCACAACCTGAAAATCCAGCTTCCTTTCTCGAGTAATGTATAGCAGATGCAGCAGAACCCTGTACAGGAGCGCTATCCAGAACAGCAGTCAAGGTATCCATAATAGCAACATCCATACTTGTCAATAGTCAAACCATCTCCTTTTCCCCTAACATCTTCACACCCTGCTCCAGCCTGGCGGCCACCATGACAACTCTGAGAACCAGGATGTTAGGTTCCCCTACCTATGAGTAGGGGAATTTTTCCCTGGTGCCCTGGCCAGACTTCCCCCATTCACTAAAAATACCACCAACAGCTTACTCTGGTCCAATTTCAGTTAGTTACCATCTGTACCCCCCAAGGTTGCCCCTGAAAAAGGGACTTCTAGTCTCAGTGGACCTACCCGGTCAACAGAATTCAATAAATAAACAAATATAATAGTGCTTGCAAACAAATTCCCTTCATGTGTTGCTGGGGGCACTCTAGTTGCTGCTTGTAATGTGCACTATGAGAAGGACATGCAACTGAACTAAGGGTCAGAAGAGGGTAGATTTTAGCAAGGGGTATAGGAATTGTGAGGGTAGGGTGAAATATAGCAGCCAAATAACAAGGTCAGGGGAAGAAAAAAAAGGGGATCTGAGGGAGGGAGAATGGAAGAAAGGGAGCAAAGGTGGGGTGGGGTAAAGGACCCGAGGCAACAGACTGTGGCAGACAGTGGAAGAGACGGGGTAGGAGGTAGGCCTGAAAGAAGGTTGGGGGCAGAATGAGGGGGTAAGGGATCAGGGAAGGGGGAGCAGAAGACATAGGGGAAGAAGGATTGTGGGTTGCAATAACTGTGGGGTGACCGGATATATGGACACCCTGTGGAGAATGGGGGGTGCCCAGTCTGTCTAAGGCTGGGATGGCTGGAGAACAAAATCTTAAGGCTAAGGGAGGAAGTGTCACTGTTGATGAGGGGGCAGGTCAAATCAGAAAGTGAAGGGAATGGGGAAGACACAATGTGTAACCAAGAGAAAATAAAGATGGGGAGGACTGGGGGAAGTTAGGACAGAGGAGCACAGGGGGGTGGCACAAGTACAGGAGAAAAGGGTGCAAGAAGATTAGGAACAGAAACACAGGTAGTAGGTAACACAGCAGGCTCAAACAGGGATGGACCTCCGACAAAGTGGTCAAAAGGAGGGAAGTGGGATCGGGAGACAACGTCCATTGGAACATTGAATGGCTCGGCTGAGGGAGAGGGTGGAGAAATAGGTGTGGCAAATGAAGTGGGGCAGAAAAGCCTGAGTACAGGAGAGAGCGCAGGGGGAGGGAGAAACAGCGACAAAAGGTGGGAACAATGTGCAAGAGGATGAAGGAGAGGAGAAGAGGGACTGGAGGTGGGGAAGAAGGGAGGTGTCTTAGTATTAGTGGACTCGATACTAAGAGGGGTCTGGTGGGGCAGCAGAGGGGAGAGACACAGCAGACTCCGAGTGGAAGCAATGCCAGGAATGAAGGTGGAAAGGGTAGGGCAATCAGTGCTAAGGTATGCAAGCAGGGCAAGGAACAGACATCACCTAATAATACACCTGGAGATGAATGACCTGGCTGATGGGACAGTAGAGGAAGTGAAGGGGAGGTTTGAGGAAGTGGGCCCTTTTTGCAAAGGAGCAGGAAGATCAGTCACCTTCTTGAAGGTACTTCCTGTTCCCAGGGCTAGTATACCAAGAAAAAAGAGAATTCAGGAGTTTAAAGAATGGCTGGGAACCTGGTGTCGGGAAAAGGGGTACGGGCTGGTAGGAAGGTGGGGAGAGACCTGGGAGAATAGCAGTCTTTATGCAAAGGACGGATTGCACCTGAATGAGGAAGGAAAAAAGGTACTGAAGGAAAGGATAGGGGAGCACATAGAGGAGCATTTAAACTAGGATGGGGGGGTAGCAAGATGGGTAGAGGCGTGCAAAATTCTAGAGATGTGAAACCAAAAGGGCTTACCCCCCCCCCCATAATAGTAAGGTAACACGAGAAGGAAATACTAAGGGATCAGACATAAGGGGAGTGGGTCAGGGACTAGGGCTGGAGGGTGGTAACACTAAATGCAAGCAGTCTGGGGAATAAGAGGGCAGAACTACAAGCCCTCATGGTGGAGGGGGATGTGGACTTGGCGGCTATAACCAAAAGATGGGCCACCCAAATCCATGACTGGGACATGACAGTTCCAGGGTACAGGTTATACCGAAAAGAAAGGGAAAAGGGGGAGTAGCACTGTACATAAAGGAAGGCTTAAAGTGTGTACGGGAAGAGGGAGTGGAGGGGGATGCAGAGGCTCTGTGGGTACAACTCCAGGATCCCCAAAAAGGTCACTAAGGTTGGGGGTGGTGTACAGGCTACCACCCCAATCTGAAGGGGAGAACAGGGTACTGGCAGAGCAGATCAGGAAGAACTGTGGGAAGGGGAAGTGGTGATGGTAGGGGATTTCAATCTGCCAGGGGTAGAGTGGGAAACACCTACCACAATATGCAGAAGGGAGCGGGTAATGCTGGAAGCATTCCTGGATAATTTTCTGGTACAGTTGGTCAGCAAACCAACTAGGGAAGGGAACACCCTGGACCTCATACTGACATATGGGGAATGGGTGAGGGACATGAGGGTGGAGGAACCACTAGGGGGAGTGACCACAAGACAGTCTGGTTCCAGTTACAGTTGGCTAAAGAGAAGGGGGAATCTGGTACAAGGATGCTGGACTTCAAGAACACCAACTTTAGGAGGATGGGGGAGGTGGTGCAGGGATTTCTGGACAGAATTCAGCCAGCTATGGATACACACCAAAGGTGGGACCTGATAAACGGGGGTTAGTGAAGGCAACAGATACCTGCTGCAGGGCCCAAACTAAAAGGGCAAGGGGGAAGAAACCCAGCTGGATAAGCAAAGGGGTGTTAGACGGAGTGAGGAGGAAAAAGGCAGCATATAGAAGATTCAGAAAATCAGGGAGAGAAGAGGATAGGGAGGTGTATCTGAAAGAAGCAAAGGAAGTGACCAGGGAGGTAAGGGCAGCCAAGGCATCAAGGGAACTCAGGCTGGCGCAAGGCATTAAAAAAGGGGAGAAGGACTTCTTTAGTTACATCAGGGAGAAAAGAAGTTGCAAGGACTAAATTGTGAGAATTAAGAAGGAACGGAATGGAAGGAAGAGGGGAGTGAAAAGGCAGGAGTGCTTAAAAAACTACTTCTGTTCAGTCTTTATGAAGGAGAAGGGGGGACAGTACCCATAGTAAGAGGAGGGATAGACACAGATGGGGGGGTGACGGACAGAGAAATTACAGTGGAGAGTGTGTGGGAGGAGATAAGGGCATTGAAGGTAGACACATCACTGGGAATAGATGGGGTGCATCCAAGAGTACTGAAGGAGCTTGCAGAGGTTCTGGCTGGCCCCTTGGCAGACTTATTTAATACATCTCTAGACTCAGGGTGTGTGCCACAGGACTGGAGACTGGCTCATGTGGTTCCCCTCCACAAGGGTGGCTCCAAGGACGAACTGGGGAACTACAGCCCAGTAAGCCTGACATCCATAGTGGGGAAGCTAATGGAGACCATCCTAAAGGAGAGGCTAGTGGCACTACTGGAGGTCAAAAGGGTACAGGACGGGAGGCAGCATGGCTTCATCAAGGGCAAATCATGCCAGACCAACCTAGTGGACTACTATGACTGGGTGACTAGATAGATTGATGGGGGACATGTGGTGGATGTCCTGTACCTTGACTTCAGTAAGGCCTTCGATTCAGTACCACATGGGAGACTTGGAAGTAAACTATGGGGCACAGGGGTGGGAGCAAAAGTGGTGGGGTGGGTGGAAAACTGGCTAAGGGATAGGCAGCAGAGGGTGGTGGTAAGAGGGGAGTTCTCATCCCCCAAGCCTGTGACAAGTGGGATCCCACAGGGGTCGGTGTTGGGGCCGGTGCTGTTTGGCATATTTATTGCAGACATCTCAGTGGGTAAAAGCAGCAAGATCAGTCTGTTTGCTGGTGACACCAAGATGGGGGCAATGGTGGATGACCAGGAGGGGTGGTGCTGGCTATAGGAGGATCTGGCAAGGCTTGAGGCATGGTCGGGCAGATGGCAACTTGGGTTCAACACAAAAAAATGCAAGGTGATGCACTTCGGAACAAAGAATCTGAGGAGAAGCTACCAACTGAGGGGGGGGTGTGAGGCTAGAAGTCACAGAGGAGGAGAAGGATCTGGAGGTGCTCATCCCAGGAGCTATGAACAATTCTGTGCAATGCAGGAGGGCAGCAGCAAAGGCCAACAAAATGCTGGGATGCATAGCAAGGGGCATAACCTCAAAAAGAAGGAAGGTGATTCTGCCTTTATACAGATCGTTGGTTAGACCTCACCTAGAGTACTGCATGCAGTACTGGCACCCATACCTACAAAAGGACATTAGGTTGCTAGAGGGGCTGCAGTGTACGGCAACAAAAATTATTCAAGGTGTGGGGGAGTTGCCATATGAAAACAGACTGAGGGAGTTAAACATGTACTCACTGGAGGAAAGGAGGGGCAGGGGGATATGATTGAGACCTTCAAATACATGAAGGGGATTATCAGGACAGACACAGGGGGTCTACTCAGGAGGAGGGTGGGGAGAGACACTATGGGACATGACATGAGATTGGAGCGGGGGTAGATTCAGGAGGGAAATGAGGAGGCATTTCTTCATGGAAAGGGTGGTGGCTGCATGGAACACACTACCAGCAGAGGCAGTGGCATGTAACACAGTGGAATGCTTCAAGAAGGGGTGGGGCTTGGTGAAGGGGAGGGTAATGGGGGGAAGGGGAGGGGGAGGGACAGCTGCTAAGTAGGGGAGCTAGCTGCAGGCTCGAGCAGACTTGATAGACCATTATGGCCTTTTTCTGCTGGCAATTCTCGTATGTTCGTATATATTGAGAATGTGTTATCCATTTATTGTTCAAATATATGTCATACATTTTTTCATATTTCATATATTTAAAATATACCAAAAAGAAGTCAATGGTGGGATACTTAAAATACATTTTTTGGCCTATATGGAAAGTAACTGTTTGTTCAATACAGGTGGGAATATACCAAATAATCATGAATTACTATCCAAAGGGACAGTAAGTCTGATGGTCCAGATACTACTGGGGAGGGTGGTATGTGATGACTAGTGGAACTAGATTGTTTTTCTCTATGTATTCTAAGAAGTAATTTTGTGGTAAATTGTGTGGTCTATAATGTCTGTTTCTCAGCAGTTAGAATTATATTTTTGCATAGATGACGGTGCAGTTTTCAACCACGCTGTATCAGCAGGATTATCTTGACATGATACCTGGAGAAGATACCACAAAGTTTATCCATGTTGTTGTCAGTGCCTGTCTCTTCGGAATAGATTTATTGGTACTATAGAGCCTGGCAGTGGACAATACAGTTGCTATCGTGCAATGCATTGTTAGTTTTACTAACTGGCGGTCGTAAATATGACATATTACCCCATTATCAGATTACTGCACTGGCTTCCAGTATTCTTTTGTATCCCAATATAACATTGCTCTTGCTGTTTTCAAGACTTTACAGTTAGTACGTTCTCCTTTCTACCGTTCTGATTTTATTTTATCTTTACTTTCCTTCTCATTCCTTTCACACCTCCTCTGGTCTCCTCTTGCCCTGTCATGCCTCATTATCTATTGTTAGAGGGGCAGCTCTTTTACCCACTCTGCTCCTCTTCATTCTGTAAGAGCTTCCCTCCCTCTAATTAACTAATGAATGCTCTTCTCTTTTTCAGATCTTGACATAAAACTTGCCACTTCTTTGTAGCTTTTGGACAGTAATCCAGCTCAGTTCTCCTGTGTGTTTGTCTGATTCATAGCAGTCTATTTTAATCTGATATTTTAATTGGGTTGCTATTCCATAGTGTCATTAACGGCATATTTTTACCATTTCCTACCAATTACATTGTATGTCATTTTTGCTGTGATTGCTTTACTAATGACTCCCTACTAATTTTGTCATCCTAATTGTTAATTAATGTTCTGTTATGTTGCTATATTTATTTCCTCTTAATATTGTAACTGTAAAGTGCTTTGTGATATTTTGATAAATAACACTATATAAAATAAAACTGAATTGTATTTTACAGTATGCTACACCGCTTAACATTTTTTATGGTGTAATAGCACAAATAGCCTCTCATTTTTCATTTATAGTTCACTGTAAATACAATAATCAAATGAGACAGTGGAGGTGTGGCAAAATAATTGCACAGGAGAGTTCACTAATGAAGAAAATACAGAGTCTAACAAGAGATGGTGCTGGAGCCAGCAAGTGCTGTCTGCAGATGTGTAAAGTACTTTTCTGCACCTGGTTCATGGAGCTTTTGCCAACCATAGCCTCATAACTAATCAGGAGACAGACACCAGAATTTGGGGCATAACACAGGGACCGCTTTACTTAAAATATAATGCAATACAACATATTTATTAGGATAATCTAACATAATAGTTTAAAGTCAGAAGAAACTGTAGGTCCATCAGTCCCTCACCCACCAGTTTTGTAAGAAAAAACAAGTCTGTTAGGCAAAGATGTATTTATAATAAAACAAAACAAAAATGTCCTTGCAGTAGGGGAAAGAGTTTGTTTTACTATGGGTGCCTGGACTCAGATCTGACTGTCTGGCATTCATCTGCAGGGAGAGCAATGTGAGAGAAGTTTTGAGTAACCAAGGAGGGTACTATTGTGGTGCCAAGGAGTGGGAGTTGGGGATAAGGGTGGGGAAACTGGGAGATTGGCAAATGGCACCAAGGGAGAAGGCAGCAGAAATAGTGGCAGGGTTGCTAGATCAGTCAGCTATAGAAGGGCTTTGGAGTCAGAGCACAGACAAGAGGAGTAGTGCATGAAGCCTGGGATAGAAACATAGAAACATAGACTTTGACGGCAGATAAGGACAGCTTGGCCCACCTAGTCTGCCCATTTCCCTACCTAGAGGATAAGCTGCAGATCCTATTTAACCAACAGCCTATTTCTTCCTACCCCCCACAAAAATTGCCTTATGTCTGTCCCATGCATTCTTGAATTTTCCCACAGTTTTAGACCCCACAACCTCCTCAGGAAGGCTTTTCATGAGTCCACCTCTCTCTGTGAAAAAATACTTCCTTACATTGCCCTAAGCGTCCCCTCTATCTTCAAATTGTGTCCCCTTGTTCTTGCATCTCTTTTTCTGAAAGATGCTACCCTCTTGGACTTTGTTGATTCCACTGAGGTACTTAAACGTTTCTATCGTATCCCCCCTCTTCCTCCTTTCCTCAAGGGTATACATATTAAGCTCCTTTAGTCTCTCCTCGTATGGCTTCTCTTGCAGACCCTGCACCATTTTAGTTGCCCTCCTCTGAACTGCCTCCATCCTGTCTATGTTCTTGCGGAGATGGGGTCTCCAAAACTGGATGCAATACTCCAGATGGGGTCTCACCAACTGTCTGTACAGGGGGATAACAACTTCCTGTTTTCTGCTGGTTATACCTCTCCCTATACATCTCAGTATCCCCCCAGCCCTCCCTACCGCCTTCTCGCATTGCTTGCCAACCTTAAGGTCATCTGATATGATTACCCTAGGTCTCTTTCCATTTTTGTTGTTTTTACTACCCCCAACTTGTTGTAATCTTCCCCAAGGTTTTGTTTCGGTGCATTACTTTGCACTTCCTTGCATTGAATCCAAGCTGCCATACTTGACCATTCCTCCAACCTTGCCAAGTCCCTTCTCATCCTTTCCACACACCTCCTTGTGTATCAACCCTGTTGCAGATCTTTGTGTCATCTGCAAAGAGGCATACTTTTCTACCATTCCTCTACAATGTCATTATAAAGACATTAAAAGGACTGGACCCAGTACTGAACTCTGCAGTACCCCACTAGTAACCCCTCTTTCTTCAGAGTGGACTCCATTTACAATTACCTTCTGTGTCCTGTTGTTCAGCCAATGTTTTACCCAGGCTACCACCCTGGGACCCACTCCCAGGCTGGTTAATTTGACTACTAATCTTTTGTGTGGGACTGCGTCAAAAGTCTAGGTAGGTCATGTCCACAGCCCCTCACTGGTCTACTACTTTGGTCACCCAGTCAAAGAAATCAATTAGATTCATCTGACAGGACCTTCCCCCTGGTGGTGGGCAAGTACAGAGAACACCTACAGTATGTAGATGATCAAACACCCAAAGAGACAGATAGGTTTCTGGCAAGAAGGATCATAGAAACACAGACAATGATGGCAGAAAAAGACCAAAGGTCTATCCAGTCTAACCAAGTTCTCTATTTAGCCCTACGGCCTATTGTTCCTCCAGAGTCCTAGCCCTCCCCCTCTCCATTCTCCTTCCCAATTCTGATGCCATGAGCAACCACTATAGAAACAAAGACAATGGTGAGTACAAGTTCCATCTCCAGCATGGATGAAGTGACCCAAACCCTAAAACATTGACTTGGTAACACTGTTCTTGAGGGTTCTAGACTCACTGCATTATAATTTGGTCTATTTGTCCTTCAGTCTGACAGGCTTTCATCTGTGGTCAAAATCAGCTCTGTGTGAGCTTTGAGGAGAATCTTCTGAGAAGATTTTTGGGGTTCTCCCACCACGTAGTCTGGATGATGGAATTAAAGGTGGTAGTCCTCTGAGACTAGGGACCACCCTGAAAGTAGCCTGTTCTGGAGATGTCTCATGTGAAATCTGGCCCATGGCACTACCTCTATTGCTGCCATCATCAGATCCAATGCTTGGAGTAGCTTGTGAGCAGAGATTACTGTCTTTCGTCTCAGCCACAGAACCTCCAAGACTAGGTTCTCCTTCCTGGCTGTGGAAGACCTTCTGCTTGTCCATCTGGAACACTGCTCCCAGGTGTGCCAACCTCTGCAATAGTGTCAGGGAGCTCTTCTCCCTGTTGATTATCCAGACATGCATCTCCAGGATTTTCAGAGTCCTTGATACTGACTTGTCCACCATCTGTGCCAGTGGAACCCTGATGAAGAGATCATCTGGGGAGCGGTATCTGTGATGTGCCTTCTACCTCAGAAGTGCAATCAGCATAATCAGAACATTTGAGAACACTCTCAGACCTGATGCCAGACCAAAGGGGAGAGCTTGGTTTTGAAAATGTTTCCCCTGGATTGCAAATCTCAGGTATGTTTGGTGCAACATGTGGTTCAGGATGTGGGGGTAGGCATTCTTCAAATTGATGGATGCCAGGTAGTCTCCTGGCTGGACTGCCAGAATGATGGACCCCAGGGATTCCATCTTGAATGTCATGTGTTTGACAGACCTGTTTAAATGTTTCCAATTCAGGATTGTTTGAAAGTCCCCTGATTTCTTGAGTAGTATGAAATAAATGGATTAAGACCCCTGTCTCCTCTCTTGGGCAGTAACTGGGGTAATTGCCTTTCTTTGGATCAGGTGGCCTAGAAACTGGCTTACTGTATGATTTTTCACCTGGTTTAGTAGAACCACATGGTTTAGCAGAACCAGGTTACTGAAGAAAACAATCTGTTGTGGGCATGGAAGAAAACTCTATGACATATCCCAGTGCCAGAATTTCCAACTCTCATGCATCCAATGTTGTCTGGGACCATCTCTGGTAAAACATCTGTAGCCATCTACCACAGGAATGGTGGCAAAGACAGGCCACATACCTTCACTGTGAAGATTCACCACTTCTGCCACTTCGGCCTAGACCTCCATTGCATCCATGAGCAAAGACACCTCTGTTACTGTTACCTTTGAAGTGCAGTAGTTTAGACCATAATAGCAACTTGCCACACAATCACCAAGATTCTTGAGTATCACATTCATATCCAAGTCAGAGACACGCACAAGTGCATTCGTGGTAGACAGGCAAAGACGGTATTGGCTGAGCAAATGGTACACCCGTGGATACAGTACAAAGTCAAATATTAATGGTACAGAGCAACCTACACCTAATGCAATCCAAAAACTAGCTCCCCTCTCCCTGAATCCGGCATCCTTCACCCCACCTATGGCCTCCACCTTACCACATCTTCCTGTCTCATCAAGTATCCCCTTGTTTAGGGAGTTATATTTTTATTTAGTTACTGTGCATTAGCCATGGGTTCCATCTATTTTGATTTTTGTCTTTTTTTTTTTTTGTAGGTACAGTAGGATGTTAATTTCTCCATTTTATAAATTTTGCAAATTGTATCTTCCCATTGGACAAGCGTCAGGGATTCCAGTGTGAGCCAAAGTCTAGTCATCACTTTTTGGCTGTGGTAAGGAGAATACCTAACAGACAGACAGACAGATAGATAGATAGATAGATAGACAGACAGACAGAGAGACAGACAGACAGATAGATAGAAACTGTATTTGTATAGTGCTCCTTCCCAGAGGCTCGGAGCACTTAACAATATTAAAAATACACATATTCACAAAATAATATACAGCATGAGGCAGATACTAATACAAATTCCATCTAGATGTGAGCTTTATTCCTAATCTGTGGAGGATATTGAAAAAGAAGGGCTATTCGCGGGGTCAGTCTATCCACACTGGTAATTATTTCTTTTAGGTCTGTTTCTACCTATGTCCAGAATGAGGTCAACACTGGACAAGAAAACAGGACAAGAGTGTGCATGGCCACTGCACAACTGCAGCCCCGCCAGCGGGAATAGTCATGGGCAGATGAGAATTTAGCAGTTATTTGGGGAGCACAAAATAATCTTATTGCCGTTTTCCAACTATATTGTCTCCACTGGTAGGAGCCTGTGATTTTATGTTGTCTAAATTAAATGAGGGACCACTCTGCTGGTTGCAGCAAGATCAACTGTTTGCTTCCCAGGCATTCTGTGTGTGAGAAACATCTGCCTGGTGTCTTCTTTGT
Organism: Neoceratodus forsteri; assembly: GCA_016271365.2. NCBI lineage: Eukaryota > Metazoa > Chordata > Ceratodontiformes > Ceratodontidae > Neoceratodus > Neoceratodus forsteri. Next base: position 1,446,557,863 of record CM028130.1, on the reverse strand, counting down.
TAAGCTTGATAACATATTGCTATAAAATGATCTGATCATGTTCCCTTAAGGATCTGAACTATTTGTCAAGGGATGATCGTTCTGACATGGCCACTGTAAGCACTAGTTGAACACTACAGAAATTATGTATTTGTATTCTACCTCACATTTTCATCCTTTTGTGATGTGTAGAACCTTGGCACTTGTTATACTTTGTTTTTTCAATATATTAAATGGTGTATGCCTGTCTTCCTGGGAACTCTGTCCTGCTCAGCAAATATATAAACCCCAAAAACATTCAAATCAGGTTAAACTGCTTTCTAGGTTAGGTTAGGTCAGGTCAGGTTAGGTCAGGTAAGGTCAAATCAGGTTAGGTTAGGTTAGGTCAAGTGAGGTCACATTAGGTTAGGTTAGGAGCCCAGTGGCACTGATTGTTTAGGCCCTGGGAGGGCACAAAAGCCATGTAGTTCAGTTGTTGCTGCTGTACATAAGTAGAACATTTTCAAAACAGCTGCCAAACATTAGGGCCATTACTAGCTGTACAGGGTGCATAACTACCAACCTGTAGGCCAAAAGGTATGAACTATTTTTAACATAATTGAATCATTCACTTTGTATAAAAGAATGAATAGCAATAGAGGAGGAAGGGTCTATGGTTCCTAAATCAAAATGTTAAAAGAAGCGTCAGTTTAAGATGTAATAAATATTTTTATGCTGCTACCATTAGAAATACCTTTTCCTCCTAGCTCGATACCTTTCCCTCACATCTCAAGCGCTTGCAACTGTTTCACTATGCCTCTTTCCTGTCTAAATTCTGGTTCTCCTTCCTACCCCCATCATAACAAACTTTTTCTCCACTCTCTCCCTTCAATTACTCCTCTTGCTTTTCTCATTCTGTATCTTTTCTGCCCCTACCTACAGGACTATCTCCGGACAATCATTCTTCTCCTTTCGGCGCCCTACTGTTTTAAACAAACTGCCAGTCTCCCTTTGCCTCTAACCCTCCAATCAATCTCTTAAATCATTGCTACAAAAATCCTTTCCTCCTCCTGCTCCTGCCCCTGCCCCATGTCCCTCCTCTCACCTAGTGGTCCATTTTGGCCTGCCCTTGCTAGTGATCTCCCCTATGAGATTCTTGACCTGGCTGACTAGGTAGTTAATTTCATTTTAACCTGTCCAGCACCTTATGTAGTAGTCTTAATTTTAAAGCCACTCCTAGTTTCTATATGGAATATAGGTACTAATGCCCTGCAACTGCTTTCCAATTCAATACATTTTATTATTCAACCAGGTGCTCATTAAACATTCAGGTAGTACAAAATCCCAGCATCAACATTCATTCTTATACAAAAAAATACTTACAGGTTGCTACACATAAACATTCTCATTAAAACATGTTACTATTAAAAACAAACAGTACCTAGTTTTATATATACAGTGCAAAAGGTATAGTAGGCTGTTTATAAAATAGCAAAGAAACACAATCCTGCACATGCCACCAAAATAAAATTACAGCTCTCAAGATGTATGAAGCATGTTCAAAGTTTATTATAGTGCCAGTGAATAACACATCTTGACGTATTTCTGAATTAAATTTCTTTGTTTTTTTCTGAAGCACGTCAGGACGTGTTATTCACTGCCACTATAATTAATGAGTCTCCCCTTTTTCCCATAGGGAAACCATGCCATAATTTGCCGTAACAAAGGAGCGTTTATTATGGCAAACCACTAAGGGAGACTGAACCACCACTCAGACTTGAGCGGTAAATAATTAAAAAAAACGTAATGTACCATAATGACTTAACTTTCAGCTGCTCAGAAAAAAAAACAAACTTTTAAATAAATACAGAAAGGTCACTGTGGACCGTGAACTGTAATCTAACCGGATGGCAGCTTCGCAGCAACTTCTTTTTATTTTGTATAATTGCTGAGGTGAAAAAGGGGAAACCCAGCAATCATAAAGGAATAATGGCTGACAGGGTGGGTGTTATGCTGGGATAACATCCCACCTGGTTAGATTTAGTACACTGGCCAAGGGTGTCCAACACCCGAGAAGGGATGTTATCCCAGCATAACACCCACCCTGGAGGGCATTATTCCTATTATACAATGGCTTGTTGTTATATATAAAATAAAAAAATTATTTTAAAGAATGTTTTTATTAGTGTGGAAAAATATTTATGTTTCTTAAGAGGAGATGGAAAAAAGGGATCATCAGGATCATCCATAGCAGCCATAATGATGACAGCAGACCTGTGAACAGCAGGGATGTTATGCCAGGATAACATCCCTGCTGTGTTGGCCAACTGACCAATCAGGGCCCAGGATTCTCTCTTGCCATCGTATAATATAAAATAACATATGGAGTGGTGTGTGTAAACTGAAAGTTTACCTCCTGTGTTAGATGCTTTTAATAAACCCTCGAGCTTGCCTCCTCAGGGTTTATGTAGCATCTAGCACCTCAGGGGTATGTAAACTTCTCGTTACACACACCACCGCATACTTTATTCTATTTATAATAAACTTTGAGCATGCTTCATACATCTTAAGAGGTGCTGTTCTATTTTGGTGGTGACTGCCAGATTGCGTGTTTCTTTGCTATTTGATTTATCCCCAGCACCCCAGCCCAGTGCAAACTCTCATTTTGAAACATATGTTTATAAAATAGTTTGTTTCTCATTCGGATTTCATTATTTGTTTCCTCCACACATAAAAGGCAATTTTTTTAGTGCATCCCAGTATCAGTTGTGTAGTACAACTGCTTGGATATATTATGAAACATGGAAACTTGTATTCCCGTGTTTCACAACCCCGACGCCGGCTGCCGGAAACGCGGGTACCCGATATCGGGATTTTGCCCGCGGCTAACATTTTGTTTATGTTTTGGTAGGCTTCACCCCCTGCACTCCACAATGTGGGAGGTTTCACCCCCTGCAACCCTGTACTTTATAGATCCAACTCCACCATGGGCAAAATCCCGAAATTGGGCAATCATGTTTCGGGCAGCCGGCATCAGGATTGTCAGCATCGGGCAACAGAATGTCTATATTTTAAATGGATGCCTAGATTTGTGTACTGTATATTGAATATTTTTATCAACAATTTGGTATTTTATTTATTTTGCAATAATTGTCTCCTGTTACTTGTGTAAGCAGCCTATCTTCTCCTAAGCACGAGGCAGGTTACTAAACAGCACTTGAAGGGTTACTTCAGGCCCTGAGAGCTGCTGTTTATTGAGCCTCAGCTAGGAGACAGTGAGCCAAAAGACTTAGATCAACGCAAGGCACTTGCATCAGAAGATTTTGATGCAAGAGGTAACTTGTGTCACAACTTAAGTCAATTGGGGTTCTGTAACACTGCTGCTTCAACCACAGAAGCAGCTGTTCCAACCCTTGTGCCATGGTTGTGTCACACAGCCAGGTGCACCAGGTCGCAAGGGGCTTGCACCCGCAGTGGGCTGCAACATCCCTATTGGTATTCTGGAAGCCCCACCATGGACGCAGCAAGGGGCTCGCGTTAAACTAGCCAGGAGATGGTGTAAGCCCCGTGCTCTATTGCAACACAAGATGGTGAAATGGAGGATCTCTGAACATTGAGCCCAGGTGCTGAAGGGACACGGGGTGCCATAGGGGTGTTGGGGTGATGGTGGGCATGCCAGGGAGTGACATGGCACCCAGCTGGGGTGCCATTTATATGACTATTAAGCTAATAGAATGGTACTGCATGGGGGGTCTGGAGGCAAACAGTGCCATGACTCCAGGTGGACACAGCCCTGGCAGCAGCCCCAGACTCTGGCACTGATTGTCCCTAGACCCTCCCCCCAATGGTACCATTGTCTTGGTTTACTAGTTATATGAACAGCACCCCCACTTGGTGCCACATCACCCCCCCACATGCCCACCATCTCCCCAACTCCCCTGATGGCATTCCCCCATGCCCCTTCTGCCCCCAGACCCCTCTTGGCAAACTTGTTTTGTGTTGTGCCAGGTGGGGGGGGCCAGATCCCTGCAGCAATTCCTACAGGTGCGCCTATTGTTTGGCACTAGCCTGCGGGTGTGGCAACTCCTGAGTTTTTGGCACAGGGACTCCTGTTTTTACAGAACTGGATGAAGGCCAGGGTCCCTGATGCACCCAGAGTTCGCTGCAGCCCTAGATCACCACAAACTGCAGTCATCTAAGGGCTTTATGAGAATCAGGCCCAGTGTGTCTGGAGTGTCTAGAGTTAATGTCCTTCCTTAGCAGCCCAACCTGCCAGGAGCCTAGGCATGAATATTCATGGCCCTGCTAGTCTCCTTATTTCTATAAAAGAGGAGGTTAGCTGAGAGCTTGGGCCCTTTCAGAGATTCAGATCAGAGAGATCTGGGGTGCCCAGGGCATCTGAGCCTGAAGACAAAAAGAGCTAGATGAGAGGATTCCTGTTTCTCCTTGCAGCCACTAGGGGCAGAGGGAGGCCCTCTGGAAACTAGCAGAGGAGGGAGACCTGAGTAGTCCTGCCTCAAGAGAAGAATGACCACTCTACCTAACCAGCACCTGGGAGAAGTGGTAGCCTCCTCCCAAAGGAGGTTGCTTTGATCCTCGCAGGGTCCACTCTGGCTTGGAAGAACACAAGGGAGGGAGCAATGTATAAGTTAACATTCATGGAAATGCTCCAGAGGTGGAAAGGTACCTTAAAGAGTAATGAGCATCTCCTAGATAAAGGTATTGTAATGTAATTGCTATTGGTTAATCAGGATAAGGAGCCCGGCAAGAGTCAGGGTCAGTTTAGTCCCTATAGGGGAGCCTGTTGCTTTGAGTCACTGGGACCATCAATGTGATGTGGGAAGGGAGACACGCAAATGTCTGGACCGACTATCCAAAAATTTAGGAGTAAGCCATAGTCTGGTTGCTAATTTGTCAAGTTGCCACTGCTTAGCACAATGCCATGCATAGGCATAGTTGCCCCAGGATACCATATCGCTGGGCCTGGAGAGGATGCTGGTATGCATTTTGTCCTTTAGGTAACAGTGCAAAACAGACCGCATAAGGGAGATAGGGTCTTCAAAAGTGTGATTATTTGTGCAGCAGTGCCCAACTCAAAGAGCAATAGTGATGATATTAGACATGCCAGTAGTGATGATGAAGTCATTTGTGAATGTAAAGTGATTGGTGAGGGTGATGCCCTTCTAAACTGTGTACCACAATAGTCTTGTGAGTGGTTACATGCTATTGGTACCCCTCTGGACGTGTTTGTGGCCCCTGGTCCCATGTACCTAGATCTGGGATAACATGGTAAGGTGAGGTTCTGAGTGCTTCTGAATGTGAGCTGCCCCCCCCCGAGAGAAATACCACCATATACCCATTGACACAAGGATAAGGGTGGGCTATACACCTATTTTTACTTCGTAGCCCCTTGTTCTCCCCTTCCCCAGCTTGCACCTGGAAATGAGCTCTGGCTCAGTGTGCTTTTCCCAGGTACCAATTTTCAAATAAATATAGGAATAAAATTACTAAAGTATATTTACCTAGTTACACATGAAGCTTTTTCAAACTCTTATTTTGAAATAACCTCACATGTATTGTACATTTGTCACAACAAATATCCTGACCTGTTTAGTTCTGGCAGCTAATGGACTGTCCAGGTTCAAGTTTATTGCAGTGGTTTCCACCGTGGCAAATAAAGAACACAGAAATTCAAAACACAGTTATTTTCCAATTTTATAGTAGAGTGTTGAGTCATTTCAGGTGGCCTTCATCTCATGGGTTTGTAGTTCCAGGCATCTTCTATAGCTAGACATGGGCTCAAAGTGCAGTGCTGCCAACCTTCTGCAATTATGGGTATTTTAGACATTACTGTGTGCCAAAAATTGTTCCCCAGCATGAGTACCAGGCAGAGAGCATTCTACAAATATTGTGTGTTTGTACATTGTACGACTTGCATTGGCTTAATCACCTGCTTCCTCCCTAGTCACAACAGTCGCAGAGGGTCCAGGGCTACTCTCTTACTGTGTTCACATACGTGATACAAGCAAGGGTTCCACCCATTCAGAGTGCCAGCAGAAGTGTTCCCGGTCATTAGGGTGCCACGTTTTCAAGTCGCCGCTCCCTTTTTTTTGCAGGAGGCAGTGCCCCCCCATGCCGCCCCACACTCCCCCTTTCTAAATAGTCTAAATATTCTAACTCTGGGGAGGGTGGACCTCAGGGAGGGGGCGGCGAATTCCATTATTTGGCACCCCAATGATGGGCAAACTGCTGCCGGGTGCCCTGATGGCCAGAAAGGTGCAGGGACACGAGTCAGTTTACATGTGCTTTTCTGAAATACCAGCAATGGATGCACAATTAATGTGAGCATGCTCAGTAGATGCTGTTGTGGACTGCCAAATGAGGACTGATGGAAAGTACATGCATCCAGGAACAATCAGGCAACTGATGCGTTTACATGCAAAGCACACTCAGGTTCTACAGGCATCAATTTCTGTGAACAACATACTTTCAACTTGATTTCGTAATCAACCTGGTTAGTGCACCGATCAAGTTTACATGTATCTGTAAACCATGATTTTTTTTCTTCAGTCTCCATTTTTTTGGCATTTGACATGCACATTTAAGTGGGGTATCTGTGCTGATTATGCTCTTACAGCAGGCTGCCTAAACTGACAAGTCCATGTCAGTCACAGTGCTTAATCGTATCCGTTATGATCGGCAGCAATCGGGGACTTCTGTAGCCATACTGTACATGGGTCAGTCCACATTTGAATGAAATGTCTAATACACTGCAAGCTTTTGGGTTTTAAAGCCCCCATCTGAGGAGATCGACCAAACTAAGAGGTGTCCTATAACTCTTATCAATATCATTAATAAAATAAGTGAATGTTAGCAGTCCCAGATTTTTATGATCAATTTGGAATGATTTCTAGTGCCCCTAGTATTTCAAAAGCCACGGTAGTGGAATGTCCAGAGTTCAGCTGAAGCACATAATTCACTAAAAGCCCTGCAGGTCTCCTGTTCTACTTTAAATGAACATAGAAACATAGAAGCTGACGGCAGATAAAGACTGCAAGGCCCATCCAGTCTGCCCATTTCTTTTTCTACCTTATAAATGTGCCATAGGCCTTTGCTCTGTCAATGGCCTATCTATTCATACTCATCTGTATTGCTCCCTTATGCCTATCCCATGTCTGTTTGAAGCCCTGCACTGTATTCATATCTGCCACTTCCTGAGGTAGGCGTTCCATCCATCCATCACCCTTTCTGTGAAAAAGAACTTCTTCAATAACCCCTTAATCGGCCTCCCTCTAATCTCATGCTGTGTCCTCTTGTCCTGCTATTTTTCTTATATTGAAACATGTTAGACTCTCACCTTGTTAATGCCCTTAAGGTGTTTGAACGTTTCGATCATATCACCTCTCTCCCTCCTTTGCTCTAGGGTATACATATTGAGCTCCGTTAATCTGTCCTCATATGTTTTCTGATGCAGTCCCTGCACCATTTTGGTTGCCCTTCTCTAGACTGCCTCAATTTTGTTAATGTCCTTGTGAAGGTGTGGCCTCCAGTACTGCACACAGTACTCCAGATGGGGCCTAACCAGTGTCTTGTAAAGAGAGATTATTACCTCCCTCTTCTGACTTGTGATACCTCTACTAATACACCCTAACATCCCCCTAGCCTTACTTACTGCTTTAGTGGTCTGCTTGGATGATTTCAGGTCATTGGTGATGATGATGCCCAAGTCTCTTTCTTCCCTTGTGACTGCCAGCAACTCCCCTCCCAGCCTATCGGTGGCTTCAGGGTTTCTCTTCCCTATGTGCATGATCTTGCACTTCTTTGCATTAAACCCCAGTTGCCACTCTTCTGACCATTTTGCTAGTTTATCCAGATCTCTTCTCATTCTGCCCACCCCATCTGGATCATCTACTTTGTTGCAGATCTTGGTGTCATCTGCAAACACAAACGTTACCCTCCAGTCCATCTGCAATGTCACTGATGAAGATATTGAAGAGAACTGGCCCTAGGACTGATCCCTGAAGTACCCCACTTGTGACTTGCATCTCTTCTGACTGTATACCATTTACCACCACTCTCTGTTTTCTGCCTGTCAACCAGTTTGCCACCCAGTTGATCAACTTCTGACCCACCTTGAGCCTATCCAGTTTATTAATCAATCTTCTATGTGGAACAGTATCGAAAGCTTTTCTGAAGTCAAAGTAGGCAACATCAACTGCTCCCCCTTGGTCCACCACTCTGGTTACCCAGTCAAAGAAATCTATGAGATTGGTTTGACGGGAGCTTCATTTTGTAAATCCATACTGTCTTGGATCCTGTGCTCCTATGGATTCCAGGTGTTGCACTATCCTTTCCTTAAGGACTGCCTCCATAATCTTGTCCACTACTGAGAGAAGACTGGTCTGTAGTTCCCTGCTTCCTCCTTGCTTCCACTTTTGTGGAGCGGGATTACATGAGCCCTTCTCCAGTCTTCTGGGACCTCTCCTGTGCTCAGAGACTCACTAAACAGTTCTGATAATGGCTCTGCTAGTTCCACCCTTAGCTCCTTTAGTACCCTGGGATGTACGCCATCAGGTCCTATTGCTTTGTCCACCCTGAGCTTAGCGAGCTCTTGTAGGACCCTTTCTTTTGTGAAGGGACTACTGCTCACCTCCCTCCCCCCTGTGTCCATGGTGCTGAGCTGTGGGCCCTGGCCTACCTTCTCTTCAGTAAATACTGAGCAGAAGTATCCATTTAGGATAGATGCTTTTACATGGTCCTCTTCCTCACATGCTCCCTTAACTCCTTTGATCTTAGCAATACCCCCCTCTGGACTCTCTCCTTTCACTAATGTATCTGTAGAAAGTCTTGTCACCTTCTTTTACTGTCTGTGCTAGTGTTTCCTCGGTTTGGGCCTTTGCCTGCCTTACTGCCTTCCTTAGGGAAGTTTGGTATGCCGCCCTGTCTTCATCCCACTGCATTACCTTATATTTCCTAAAGGCCAGCCTTTTGGCTCTGACCTTTTCTGCTACTGTTTTTGAGAACCAAATGTGAAAACCAAAGGTAGCACTGCCAGAAGAGAAACTCCTTCATATCACACTGAGGCCCTGATGAAACCTCTCTTTCGATAGTCCTGCCTTCCATTTGCACATATTTGAAACTTTCAGGTAACAAAATTATCTATTTCCATTGCAATATTGGTGTGTATGTCTTTTTCTTATAGTGTCTATCCATGGCTTCAGCCTCATGAGATTAGCAGCACCCTCAGTGACAGGGTGTGCGGCTTCCTTTTGTTTGTTTTTTCTCCCTATGTAAAAAAATGATGATTAAAAAAGAGATGCTGTTTCAAAACTTAAAACTACAGATGTGCTGCTAGTAGAGAATATTGCTTCAGCTGGTCCTTGACTCTTCCTAGGAATTCAAAATGCCATGTGGTCTCACAGAATAAGGGTGGTAGTAGTAGTAGTTTTATTGTGTTTGGTGCCCTGCCCCAGAGGCCCAGGGTGCTTTACATAAAATTCAAGAGTAACAATAAATAAGAAATAAAAATGAACAGCACAAATAGATCACATCACTAAAAACATCAGTGTAAAACTATAAACAGAAAATTAAACTGGGATGGCAGTTGGATGTAAGGGATGAGTAATCCCTGGGATGGAAGCTGGATGTGAGGGATGAGTAATCCCTGGGATGGCAGCTGGATGCAAGGAATGAGTAATTCCTGGGATGGCAACTAGATGTGAGGAATGAATAATCCCTGGGATGGAAGCTGGATGTAAGGGATGAGTAATTCCTGGGATGGCAGCTAGATGTGAGGGATGAGTAATCCCTGGGATGGCAGCTGGATGTAAGGGATGAGTAATCCCTGGGATGGCAGCTGGATGTGAGGGATGAGTAATCCCTGGGATGGCAGCTGGATGTAAGGGATGAGTAATTCCTGGGATGGCAGCTAGATGTGAGGGATGAGTAATCCCTGGGATGGCAGCTGGACGTAAGGGATGAGAAATCCCTGGTATGGCAGCTGGATGTAAGGGATGAGTAATCCCTGGGATGGCAGCTGGATATAAGGGATGAGTAATCTCTGGGATGGCAGCTGGAGATAAGGGATGAGCAATCCCTAAAAGGTTGACCAAATAAAAGGTCTTAAGACTTCTCTTAAAAGCCACCACCAAGGGGTCTTTCCTCAGGGCCCTTGGGAGTGAATTCCAAAGGACGGGGCCAGCAACCTCAAAGGCCTGTTCCCCCAAGGTACTTAACTTAGTCTTAGGTACTGCAAGGAGGCTGACCTTGGTGGAGCAGAGAGGGCATGAGGACACATAAGGGTGCAGGAGACTTGCCAGATAGCCCAGGCCCAACCCATGTAGGGCCTTATACGTTAGCAAGCCAAATTTGAAGGAGGTCTGCCACTTTACCAGCAGCCAGTGCATTTCACACAGCACCAGTGAAACATGACACATCCTACAAAGGCCAGTCAGCAGCCTAGCAGCTATGCTCTGCACCAGCTGCAGGTGCCACAGCATACCACTACTGATCCTACGGTACAGAACATTGCAGTAGTCCAGCCTAGGTGTCACAAACTTGTGTACCAACAGCACCTGTTTCCCAGCAGGGATAAGAAATTTAAACTGGCAGATGTTCCTTTGATGGTAAAAGCCACTCTAGATTATTGATTATACCTGAGCCTCAAATATAAGCCCTTCATCCAGAATGCCCTCCTGAAGAAGCATGTAGTCTTTTAAATAGTGTGACTGAAATAACCAAAGTAAAATACACTGGACCCCATTTAAGAGGAATTTTTGGGAAAAGGGTTCAACATGAAGTTGATTCAGGCTTTATTTCCAAAACAGTAAATATGTATACAAACAAGGTACCCACACACAAGTACAACAAAAAGACAATACTAGGAGCACAATACACAAAAAAATTAGTTGACTCAGAAATATCTAGCGCAAATAAGTTTGCCAACACTTCATAACGTCAAGCAAAAGAGTTCTAAGATTACTGTGCTGAGCATTCTGGAAACTTCAAGGATCTGATTTTAACTACTAACTGGGCAGAGAAGTGTCATTATATGAAGTACTGCAAGTTGGACAAAGTTTCTATATATTAAGTATGAATGTTGCTTCACACCAGTCAGATTAAAAATGTATATAGACCCACAATTCAGTAATTTCCAGCTATTTAGCATAATAAAATGTCATCTATACAATAGGGGAGAGCACATACAGGGTTACTTACATGCATGTATCCTCATGACTGTGTGGATAAATCAATGACTGGGGGATAAATGACATTTATCCACACAGTCTTGAATTTATCTACACAGTCATGACGTCACTGCCTCCGCTCCGCTTCCTTCACACTGCAAGCCCAACCTAACTCCACCCGGCCACCAACCACACCACAACATGGCTCACTCAGTCACATCAGAAACACTGTAGCATCTCTACAAAATCTCCACTGTATCTACCCCTCAAAAGAGCCCCTGAAAATCTCTGCACTCCTGGTAAAAAATGACAGACCTTCTCACTCTCAGAAAACAAAAAATTCAGCCACCATATTGTGACCACTGTAAAACCCTCCTGCATCCACTCTACAGCCTATGAGACACTGCTTCAAAGCCTCATCACAGTACAAGCAAGCAATCACAAAACCACACAGAAAAGCAAAACGTAAAGCCATCTCACTGCGAGAAAATGACGTGGGAAGCTATCACTTTGCTACTAAACACAAGTAAACTAAAAAATAATAAACAAACCACCCTATTGTACAAATGGAATCTGTGTTAGGCTGTGGTGGAATACACTATGTATCTACATTAATGGAGACTGACCTCAGGAACCATCACTCATGGCTGTGCTACGCTCTGCCACTCATGAGGTTACCCGAGGTCAGTGTCCACTCGTGCAGTACATGGTGTATTCACCACAGCTAAAACATTTTATATATATATATATATGTATATAAAGATATAGATATATATATATATATATATTACATAATGAGCAGGAGTGGAATACTGAAAATGTCTGAATGAGTGAAGAGTGACCTCGGGATGCCTCATGGGTGGTGGAGCATAGCGGAGTCATGAGTGATGGTACCCGAGATCACTCTTCATGAGTGCAGATATTTTTAGTATTCCACCCCTGCCCATCATGTATTCGATTTATACAATAGGGCATTCTTGTGGTTTCTGTGGTTTTCATAATGATATTTTTGCTGTGCACTTGTTTATATCATGGTACTTTTTGTTCTGATAGTTGTACTCCACGTTTGTTACTATTTTCTGTATGAACTCAGTGTCCGTTCCTGAATGACTGAGTTGTAGTGTTTGATTGGTTGACTTTATGAATGGGGTGTCTTGCTGTGATGTAATCGGTTGTTAGTGGTGTGCGTGTGTGTATGTGTGTTTTCATTGGTTGGTTTCTGGTTTGTGGGCGAGGTTATATGGTGGTGTTCCTATTGGAATTTGGCATGTTTTACAGAATGTTTTTGGAACATTTTTAGTATTTTTATGCACTTTATGTCTTGTTTTTTGGGGGGCATGTGTAGTGCTTAACACATTGTTTTTTTATTGAGTTTGTAAGTTTTTATCGGTTTATTTCACCGGACTGTTGAACTTGTTACTTTCATTTTCTGGAGTTGGCTGGTTCATTTCACCGGACGCTACAGTGTTTTCAGGTACTGCTGATTTTCATTTCAGGTACTGTCTTTTATCTGGTTCTCTCCTTAGGTGCTGGTTTTCTTCATTATATGGACTTATATGCTCTAGTGTGAATTAATATCTAACTCAATGACTCGCAATCTGTTTCTCGGCTGGCGTTCATATTGATGGCCAATGAAGAGTAAGAGAGAGAGAGAGAGAGTTATTGTTTAGCAATGACTGTGTAACATCCATTTTCACACAATAACTGATACTATTTCATATGTAAATGGGGTAAAAGTAGTACGGTGCTTCAGGTAGCTAAGTGTAGGAGTTGTGTGATGTATGCAGTGTGATAATATCAGTTGATGACGTATGCACTATATGTATATATGTTTGATATTATCACAGTGCGTACATCATCTGCCATATACCTGTGTGCAAGATATACATTTTTATTACTCTATCACATCACACTATCGTATATATATATATATATATATATATGTATATATATAGTATATTCTCACCAGTGTTGAATAAATCCTGCATGATGTATGCACTGTGGTAATATCTTAAGTTTATACATACAGGCCCGGATATTCAGACTGCGCCAGGCTGTGGCGCAAGCTTGGGCGCATCAGAACTTGGCTGCACAGGGGCATTGACTGGGCGATATTCAACGGAGCTGCCGCATGGCACAGCATCATTGAATATCGCACCCTGGCCACCCACAGTGCACATGGTGCAGTGGTACTGCGCCAGCGCAAGTGGCCAGAGTGGAGCAGGGGGATGCGCTAGCACAAGTATCTGGACTGTGTAGTACAGTACAGGCTGCATGTCCATTGGCTCACGCTGTGGACCAATGAGCGTACAGCCCTACCATACACTGTCAGTCGGCGGGCAGCGGGGTGGCAGGTGGGTGGAGTGCTGCCACCCGCCACTGACTGGGGGGGAGCGGGGTGGTGGGGCTCTGTGGGCAGGTGGGGAGAGGGGTACCGTGGAGCTCTCCATATTATTACATATGCCCACGATCGGGCTGCAAGCAGTCCACTGGACCACCAGGGATATAGGACAGATTTAATTTCAACTTATGCCCACGATCGGGCTACAAGCGGTCCACTGGACCACCAGGGATATAGGACAAGTTTAAATTTCATCTTATGCCCATGATCAGGCTGCAAGTGGTCCACTGGACCACCAGGGATATAGGATGAGTTTAAATTACATCTTATGCCCGCGATTGGGTTGCAAGCTGTCCACTGGACCACCAGGGATATAGGACGGATTTAAATTTCATCTTATACCTGCGACCAGGCTGCAAGCAGTCCACTGGACCACCAGGGATATGGGACGTTTAACTTCTTCTACGTATGCCCACGATCAGGCATGGGGGGGGCACCGCCACAAAGGTGCAGCCGGAGCTCGGGTGGCCACCCACAGGTGGCAGCTGCTGTCTGTTGCACCCTGCCTTACGACGCTCACCTGTGGGTGGCCAGCGTTGTTCCTTTAGAGCTCACCTGTGTGCAGCGCAGAAGGGGGTTGCATGCATGGACTCAGCACATCCCGGGCTGAATATCGGAATGTACGGAGTATGCATGGGCACACCCCCCTACCTGCACTGCATACATTACTGATGCGCTCTGGTGCATCGAGATTTGTGCCAGGCACAATCCCCGTTTGAATATCACGCCGGGGCACATCAGTGGGTTGCACATTGCGCAACACTGTTGTGACATGCGCAACCCTTCTGAATATCCGGGCCACAGTGCATATGTCAGCAAGTGATATTATCATGGTGCTTACATTGCAGAATGCACCTTGCAATTCACCTGCCTGACCAAACTACTTTTAAATAAAACCCACCTCTTAGAATAGCACATCTCAGCAAATAATTCACAAATATCTAGTGCTCACAGTCAAACAGCAGAAACAGCACACAGAGAAGGACCGCTGTGGAGATCTAGGAATGCCCATAAAACCAGCAATAACTCTGGTGAAGTGAACCGGTGGTGAGGAGAAACTCAAAGTAACTGCTGAAAACCTCCAGTGAACTGAACAGGAACACCAAGCAAACATAAAATAAAGTCACTACATTAAGCACTACTCTCCCCTAACACACAATAAAATAAACTCAATAACATACTCTAAAATGAATAAGAAACATAAATAAACACTAAATACCGCACATCACGCCAACTCCAACTCCGGAACAAAATCCCGCCCCCAAATAGAAACCAATCAATCAGGACACACGCACTACCAGAAACCAACCAATCAGGACACACAGACAAACCAAACACCCAATCACATTACAAGAACAGCAGGCAGTCATAAAATCAATCAATCCCAAACCGCAAGAGCCACTCATTCACAAAACCAAACTAAGTTCATGCATCAAAACGAATAACACATGCAGAGAACAACCAGCATAAGAAAAAGAAACAAGACAGAAATGAAAATAAAAGATATTTCTTATCAAAAATAGCAGTAAAAACCACAATGAAAATGAAGGCCCTATTGTATAAATTGAATACATGATGGGCAGAAGTGGAATACGGGAAATATCTAAACTCATGAACCGTGACCTCAGGAACCATTACTCGTGGCTCCGCTATTCTCCGCCACTCGTGAGGTATCCCAAGGTCACTGTTCTCTCATTTAGATATTTCCCGTATTCCCCTCCTGCCCATCATGTATCCCCTATATATTATATTTACATGGTAGCGCCAGTATAGCTTGGATTCAGTAAGTGTTTAATGTTATGAGTTCAGATACATAGTGTATTCATCCACCAGCCATCATGTTTTCAATTTATACAATAGGGGCATGTTGTTTTGTGGTGATTTTGTGTTGTATTTTGGTTTATTTATGTGGATATTCAGAGTAGTTGTGGGTTTATTTTGTGTATGTTGCTCTCCCATGGGTGTGTTGCACTTCTTATGAGTGGGTTTTGGTTGTATGTTGTGGTTGGTTGGTTGATTGATTGTAATGGTGCTTTCTTCTGTTTGGTTGTTGTCATTTGTTAAGTATGTTGACATCGCATGGAGGATAGTTTTTGATTGGTTGGTGTGGGTTAGTGGACGGGATTACTTCTTATGACAGAATCTCAGAGTCAGTTCAGCGGGTGCTTTTGAAGAGTGAAGATCAAGTGTTGTGTCCGGTGGGTCTGTGCAGCTGCTGCAGCTATTTCTTCTTTGGAGTAGGTAGAGGAGCTTATTCCTGGACATCATCTCTGGATTTATGTGTTGTGATTCTCTTGGAGATTCTCCTGCTGTTTCGGGTGAAAGTGGCATCTGCAGAGTGTGTTTTTTTTTGCTGTTCTGATGTTGCTTTATATTATTCAGCGTGTTCAAACAGTGGATATTTTGCCAGTGAACTTTTAAGTCTTCATTCAGCATCACTGATTCTACAGTATTTCATCTTCTCCCAGCTTTGTATGTTTTTTCCTTTGTACCCACTATTTCATTTTTGTGTCATTTGACTGTTTGGTAAGTAGTACAGCTTCAAGGTGGGCAGTGACCTGTGGAGTGGTTAGATACATGTTTGTAACATCATGACCATGTAGAAAAATGCATTTATTCAATGGCTCTACAGATTTATTCCATGGCTGTGAGTATATATGCATTTGTCCAATGGTTTATCCGCTCACCCCTACTCTGTGTGTGTGTGTGTGTGTGTGTGTGTGTGTGTGTGTGTATATATATATATATATATATATGTATATAATCCCAGTAATACCACTGTTCAAAAGTGGTGATACCATTGATTATTCACTGTAATACTATTGTTCAGAGCCCACAATGCTATCGTTGGGAGCTCTGAACAATAGTATTATCAGCTAAACTCAACAGCGCAAGTGCAGGACTCTCTCAACCTTGGCGTTGGTTGCTATGCTGCCAACTGCAGTCGCTAGACTTCTATCAAGACATTTTCAAAGCATGCTTCACGGTTGGCCGCTTTTTGCCTGTGGGTGGGCAGAACAGTTTCCAAAACATGGCTGCCATCTCTCACTTAGTGTGAGTATTTCATACTCTTCACTTTCACCTGTACAATGTTTTTTTTTCATGTGGAATGCATTATCTGGTTGATCCTGCATTTAGACTCCAGTAAAAACAACTAACAGGTAGGACTGGCTCCCAAACCTCATGACCACAGGGTTGGGGAGGAGATGGAGCCAGCAAGTGTTCACTGTGGTACTCGGGTAGCCATTGTCACAGGCCGTCAGAAAAAAGTTCAGAGTTGGGTATTTTTAATCGGATCCATGTATTACAAAAAAACAACTACAGGGAGAATGTGTATCACAAGGTAATAATTACCATCTTGAGGTTCTGGGGACATGGAAACCTCTTGAGCTTTGCTCTCAAGGTCCTCATGTCTCCAGAACCTCTCAATGGGATTACTCCCTAATAATAAACACTCTCCTATGTATTATTCTATTTATATTGTATTATATTATATTAACATCATAGCGCTAGTATAGTTTGGATTAGAAACATAGAAACATAGACTTTCACGGCAGATAAGGACCACTTGGCCTATCTAGTCTGCCCATTTCCCTACCTACAGGATAAGCTGCAGATCCTAGTTAACCAACAGCCTATTTCTTCCTACCCCCCACAAGAATTGCCTCATGTCTGTCTCATGCATTCTTGAATTCTCCCTCAGTTTTATACCCCACAACCTCCTCAGGAAGGCTGTTCCATGCATCCACCACCCTCTCTGTGAAAAAATACTTCCTCACATTGCCCCTGAGCCGTCCCCCCTCTATCTTCAAATTGAGTAAGATGTTAAACCCCAATTTTGCACCTTAATAACTTTGGCAGCATTCAAAAAAATAGCCCAAAATTTGGCATGTGCAATCTGGCTGACAGGTTCTCAAGATGGGAAAAGTTTCATGACAGCTGCTTGTGCAGTTTCCAAGATATAGAATGTCAATTTTTAATGAAGTACTTTTATTCCTATACTTAGTACACTTTTTTTCTTTCATGTACAACATAGATGGGATATAAATATTTTCCAAAACTTTAAGGGTAGAAGTGGCTTGTGCCAAGGTAGTGTCTTTTAAAGTTTCGTGAAAAAATATTAATTGGTTCCAGAGTTATAAGGATTTAAGATTTGTTTTTCTGAGTAAGATTTTTGGATGATATGTAAACAGAATTTGGGGATAGGAACCAGCAAAAAGGTTAGAGTTCATAGAACTTCTAATGCTGTAATAGAAGGCTGGACATACGACTTCAATATTCCAAAAGATGAGTAATTTTTTTTTTGAAATAATAATTTTATTATTTTCCATATGTGAAAATACAGACAGACAACAAAAAAAAAAAAAAGGAAAAAAAAGTGGAGGTGTGCGGAACAGAAATGAAAAACCGAGGAGAAGGAGAAGCAGTACATATACGCAATATTGCCACTGATAGTGTTGACATATGTCTGAGAGATACATATTCCTTGATAAGACAACACGTCTAAAAAATAGATGGGGACCCTAGCAATCCTTGCAGCAACTATTACAAGCACGTACCCTCCAACCTGAATCCCGCCTCTCTCAACTCTACAATTTACAGACATGGCCAAGATGTAATAAAGCTTAGGCTGTAAACAAAACAAGACAAAAAAAAAAGGAGGGGGAAGAAGAAGGAAGAAAAAAGTTTATATTGCCCTTTATAATACACTGCTAAGCTAGGGGATAGGGGAGGCCACTAAGAGTCCTGAATGTATTTTAAAACCAGGTGAGGTACGGTGACCTAGTTCATATTATCCTAGAGAGCACTAAGCATAATAATCTTCTTGTGCCACATCTGCAGGAAAATTGATAGACTTTTCTATTTCACAATTATATGTATACTTGACCAAGGTGTCTAATACATTGATTTGCTCTTTCTTCGCTTGAAAATTGAAAAAAGGCATCCATCTCATCTTAAATGTATCTTTTTGTATCATTACTCTTGCCGTTAAGTATTCCATGTCTAGTATTTTTAGACAATTCTTATACCAGGCATTAGTTGAGGGGCTGGCTTTAGACATCCAAACCTGAGTAATTGCCTTGAGAGCTGAGGCCACCATAATATTATATAAGTATCTCTGTGACTTCTGCTTAATTTGGTCTGGGTAGCACCCTAGCACCCAATAAATAGGGTCTTCTGGCATGCACATCCCAAAAACTATGCCCACTTGGTCCATAATTTGTTCCCAAAAGAAACTGATACTGGGGAAGGACCAAAATATGTGTAAGTGTGTTCCCCTGTCCCCACATTCCCTCCCACAATCATCTGAGAAGTGGTGACCAAAATGTCTAGTGATTGTTGGGGTACGGAAGTATCTAATAGCTACTTTCCATCGAAACTCTCTCCAACTATTAGAAGCCATAGTCGAATGTATAGCCCCCCACACTACAGCCCAAATGGGATCATCAGTTACCCTCTCCATTTCTATAGACCAATTTGCTTTGATCAACTCCAATGGATCTGATTCCAGTGCATAAAACTGGTCAACCAACTGAGAAATAAACCCCTTATTCTCTATCCTGCTGGCCTCAGCTCTCAAGAAGTCCAATAAAGGGTTAAGTCTCAGGCCCCATCCCCATCCCTTCCAAGCTTTTTCCCCTTCAAAAAGTGCCTGAGTTGCAGATATCTGAAGAAATTAGAGGTGGGCAGCGAGAACTCCCTTGAGAGCTGCTGAAAAGATTTGAGGTCCTCCCCTGTATATAGCTGCCCTAAGGTAGACAAGCCCTTTAACTCCCATAGGCGAAATCCCCCATCCCAGCCCAGAGGCTGGAAATCCAAACAGGCTTTAAGAGGGGTGGTCATTCTCAAAGTAATCTCACACCCCATTCTCATGTTAATCTCCTGCCAAGAAGAGATCACCAACCCAGTCCACGGGTTGTTACAATACAGACAGTATATTCCTTTTGCATCCATGTATATTAGATCTCTAATGTCTCCTTTAGAGGTCTCTGGTCTCTCTACCTCAACCCATAATGGAGGATCAACGTCTCTCATGAGGGAAATCAATGGTTGGCACTGAGCAGCCCAGTAATATTTTTTAAAATCTGGCAAACCTACCCCTCCATTCCTTTTTTCCTTAAGAAGCACTTTCCATTTCACTCTAGGTGACCTGCCAGCCCAAATAAATCTAGACAAGGAAGATCTCAGTGCTCCCCAAAAACCCGACGGTGGCCTAATCGGTAGTGACTGGAACAGGAATAGAAAACGCAGGAGAACATTCATTTTTACGCATTCAATTCTACTAAACAGGGCAAGGGGTAGCTCATCCCACCTATGTAAATCTTCCTGAACCTCCTGCAGCAATCTCCCATAATTTGAGTGATAACATGTTGTAATATCTCTGGTTATTTTAACCCCAAGATATCTAATATCCTCCTTGGCCCATTTGTATTTGCCAATAGGGGGAAGCACCCTGTCCTGTGGCCAGCCCAGAGGCAGGAGCTCTGATTTAGTGTTATTAACTTTGAACCCGGAAACCTCACTAAATGATTGGATTAGAGAATCTACCAGGGGAATCTGTCTCACAAGGTCAGTAATAAACAGCAAGGTATCATCTGCATACAAAGAGACCCTAACTTCCACTCCTTGTACTTGAATACCTTCAAACTGTTCTGACTGCCTCACAAGGGCTGCCAGAGGCTCTATACATAAGGCGAACAGTATAGGAGAAAGCAGGCAGCCTTGCCTAGTCCCTCTCCTGATTGATATCTTTTCAGAGGTAATCCCATTTACTTTCACCCTAGCCCATGGATTGTTATATAAATTTACTATCCACTTTCTAAACTTTTCCAGGACACAGTCCAGGAAAAGCCGATCAATACGATCAAATGTCTTCTCCGCTTCCAGTGTCAACACCATCCTTAAAACCTTCGGAGGAAGAGACCTGGAGGCAGACAAAACATTGAGCAACAATCTAATATTATCTTGAATATGCAGGCCTGGAATAAATCCCATCTGGTGTTTGTGTACTAATTCTGGGATATATTCTTGTAAATGAGAACTCAAAATTTTAGCAAATATTTTGGCATCCTGGTTGATTAAGGATATAGGGCGATAACTCCCACACTCTGTCAAATCCTTACCCGGTTTTGGTAGGAGGGTAATCAGTGTTTCCCCCCAGGAAGCCGGAACTTCTCCCTTTTCTTGAGCTAAATTACAAGCTCTAGTGAACAGGGGGGACAGCTCACTCACAAATGCCTGATAAAATTCCGCCACAAACCCATGCGGCTTCCCTCTTTTCAGACCGTTGATAACCTTCAAAACTTCTTGTTCAGTTATTGCCCTGTCCAAACTATTTTCTGTGAGTCCTCCAGCTTGGGTAATTCTACACTGTTTACAAAACTTATTCACCTGGATAAGATGCTCCTCACCTCTCTCCTGTGAGTATAACTCTCTTGGTAATACTTGCAGAAACTATCTGCAATCTGTTCGGGGTCGGAAGAAAGGATCTGAGTTCCATATTTTTTAAGATTGGGAATATACCTCTCTGCCTGTTGTTTTCTAAGTCTGAGGGCCAGTAGTCATTGTGCTTTACCTCCTGTTTCATAATATTTTTGTCTAATATATCTTAAGTGATTTTCAGTTCTACTATTCATTTCCTTATTGTATTTCTCCCTGGCCTCTATCAATCTCTCCAGAATGGAAGTATCCTTACCATTTTTTTTATGTTCTTTCTCCAGTGAGCTAATAGTTTCTAATAAGTTATTTAGTTTAGTTTGAGTATTCTTATGTTTATATGTGGCATAACTAATAATCTGACCCCCGTAAAACTGCCTTTAGCCCATCCCATATGAACCGTATATGGGTATCGTTCTCTTTATTCTCTGAAATGTACAGCTTAATTGACTTTGTCATTTGGGCTACAAAAGTTTTGTCATTTAGAAGCCCAGCATCAAATCTCCAGCTACCTTTGGCTCCCACTCCAGGCCACTTCACCCTAGCACTGATCAGAGCATGATCTGAGAAGGTGACTGGATGTATTATCAGGTCTACCATATCACTAACATTTCTGGTTTGTGTATAGAATCTATCAAGCCTAGAGTATGATTTGGCCATCGCTGAGTAAAAAGTAAAATCTTTAGCCAGTGGGTTTTGTTGCCTCTACAGGTCTGACCAGCCCCCCACTGATAATAAATTTATAAGAAGATTGGAGCATGCTGTCCTCCCCCCCTTCCCCCCAGGGCTCCTATCCAGTAGACTGTTCTCCACACAGTTCCAGTCCCCAACCATTATTACTCTACCCGGAGGCAGAGAATCCACTTTAGCAAAGAATCATCTAAATAAACTGCCAGAAGGGGGAGTGGGAGCATATACTGCCACTAAATTGAGAGGGTGTCCCATGTATTTGCTACAAACCATCACATAGTGTCCCAGACCCTCCGTCATAACCCTGTGGACTTTGAATTGGAGACCTCTGCGAACTAGAATGACCACCCCCCCTCTGGGGGAACCCGGACAGGAGTCCGCATGTACTCCACCTACCCACATCCTTCTGAGTTTAAAATGTTCACCTTCAGACAATTTGGTTTCCTGTAAGCATGCCAGATCACACCTTAATCATCCCAACTCTTGCAGAATTCTTGCTCGCTTAACCACCCCATTTATCCCTTTCACATTAATCGATACCAAAATATGTGTAAGTGCGTCCCCCTGTCCCCGCATTCCCTCCAACAATCATCTGAGAAGTGGTGACCAAAATGTCTAGTGATTGTTGGGGTACAGAAGTATCTAATAGCTACTTTCCATCAAATCTCTCGCCAACTATTAGAAGCTGTAGTCGAATGTATAGCCCCCCCACACTACAGCTCAAATGGGATCATCAGTTACCCTCTCCATTTCTATAGACCAATTTGCTTTGATCAACTCCAATGGGTCTGATTCCAGTGCGCAAAACTGGTCAACCAACCGAGAAATAAACCCTTAGACTCTATCCTGCTGGCCTCAGCTCTCAAGCAGTCCGATAAAGAGATAAGTCTCAGGCCCCATCCCCATCCCTTCCAAGCTTTTTCCCCTTCAAAAAGTGCCTGAGTTGCAGATATCTGAAGAAATTAGAGGTGGGCAGCGAGAACTCCCTTGAGAGCTGCTGAAAAGATTTGAGGTCCACCCCTGTATACAGCTATCCTAAGGTAGACAAGCCCTTTAACTCCCATAGACGAATTCCCCCATCCCAGCCCAGAGGCTGGAAATCCAAACAGGCTTTAAGAGGGGTGGTGGTTCTCAAGTAATCTCACCCCATTCTCATGTTAATCTCCTTAAGAAGAGATCACCAACCCAGTCCACGGGTTGTTACAATACAGACAGTATATTCCTTTTGCATCCATGTATATTAGATCTCTAATGTCTCCTTTAGAGGTCTCTGGTCTCTCTACCTCAACCCATAATGGAGGGTCAACGTCTCTCATGAGGGAAATCAATGGTTGGCACTGAGCAGCCCAGTAATATTTTTTAAAATCTGGCAAACCTACCCCTCCATTCCTTTTTTCCTTAAGAAGCTCTTTCCATTTCACTCTAGGTGACCTGCCAGCCCAAATAAATTGAGACAAGGAAGATCTCAGTGCTCCCCAAAAACCCGACGGTGGCCTTATTGGTAGTGACTGGAACAGGAATAGAAAACGCAGGAGAACATTCATTTTTATGCATTCAATTCTACTAAACAGGGCAAGGGGTAGCTCATCCCACCTATGTAAATCTTCCTGAACCTCCTGCAGCAATCTCCCATGATTTGAGTGATAACATTTTGTAATATCTCTGATTATTTTAACCCCAAGATATCTAATATCCTCCTTGGCCCATTTGTATTTGCCAGTAGGGGGAAGCACCCTGTCCTGTGGCCAGCCCAGAGGCAGGAGCTCTGATTTAGTGTTATTAACTTTGAACCCAGAAACCTCACTAAACGATTGGATTAGAGAATCTACCAGGGGACTCTGTCTCACAGGGTCAATAATATATAGCAAGGCATCATCTGCATATAAAGAGACCCTAACTTCCACTCCTTGTACTTGAATACCTTCAAACTATTCCGACTGCCTCACAAGGGCTGCCAGAGGCTCTATACATAAGGCGAACAGTATAGGAGAAAGCAGGCAGCCTTGCCTAGTCCCTCTCCTGATTGATATCTTTTCAGAGGTAATCCCATTTACTTTCACCCTAGCCCATGTATTGTTATATAAATTTGCTATCCACTTTCTAAACTTTTCCCCAATCCCAAACTTTTCCAGGACACAGTCCAAGAAAAGCCAATCAATACGATCGAATGCCTTCTCCGCATCCAGTGCCAACACCACTCTTAAAACCTTCGGTGGAAGAGACCTGGAGGCAGACAAAACATTGAGCAACAATCTAATATTATCTTGAATATGCAGGCCTGGAATAAATCCCATCTGGTGTTTGTGTACTAATTCTGGGATATATTCTTGTAAACGAGAACTCAAAATTTTAGCAAATATTTTGGCATCCTGGTTGATTAAGGATATAGGGCGATAACTCCCACAATCTGTCAAATCCTTACCCGGTTTTGGTAGGAAGTTAATCAGTGCTTCCTCCCAGGAAGCCAGAGCTTCTCCCTTTTCTTGAGCTACATACAAGCTCTCTAGTGAACAGGGACAGTTCACTCACAAATGCCTGATAAATTCTTACAAACCCATCCAGGCCAGGGCCCTTCCTCTTTCAGACCCTTGATAACCTTCAAAGCGTCTTGTTCAGTTTATTGCCCTGTCCAAACTATTTTTCTGTGAGTCCTCCAGCTTGGGTAATTCTACACTTTTTAAAAACTTATTCACCTGGATAAGATGGTCCTCACCTCTCTCCTGTGAGTATAACTCTTGTCAATACTTGCAGAAACTATCTGCAATCTGTTCAGGGTCAGAAGAAAGCATCTGAGTTCCATATTTTTTAAGATTGGGAATATACCTCTCTGCCTGTTGTTTTCTAAGTCTGAGGGTCAGTAGTCATTGTGCTTTACCTCCTGTTTCATAATATTTTTGTCTAAAATATCTTAAGTGATTTTCAGTTCGACTATTCATTTCCTTATTGTATTTCTCCCTGGCCTCTATCAATCTCTCCAGAATGGAAGTATCCTTACCATTTTTTTATGTTCTTTCTCCAGTGAGGTAATAGTTTCTAATAAGTTATTTAGTTTAGTTTGAGTATTCTTATGTTTATGTCTGGCGTAACTAATAATCTGACCCCGTAAAACTGCCTTCAGCCCATCCCATATGAACATATATGGGTATCATTCTCTTTATTCTCTGAAATGTACAGCAATTGACTTTTCATTTGGGCTACAATATTTTGTCATTTAGAAGCCCAGCATCAAATCTCCAGCTACCTTTGGCACTCTCCAGGCCACGTCACCCTAGCACTGATCAGAGCATGATCTGAGAAGGTGACTGGATGTATTATCAGGTCTACCATATCACTAACATTTCTGGTTTGTGTATAGAATCTATCGAGCCTAGAGTATGATTTGGCCATCGCTGAGTAAAAAGTAAAATCTTTAGCCAGTGGGTTTTGTTGCCTCTACAGGTCTGACCAACCCCCCTCTGATAATAAATTTCTATGAAGTTTGGAGCATGCTGTCCTCCCTCCCTTCCCCCCAGGGCTCCTATCAAGTAGACTGTTCTCCACACAGTTCCAGTCCCCAACCATTATTACTCTACCCGGAGGCAGAGAATCCACTTTAGCAAAGAATCACCTAAATAAACTGCCAGAAGGGGGAGAGGGAGCATATACTGCCACTAAATTGAGAGGGTGTCCCATGTATTCGCCACAAACCATCACATAGTGTCCCTGACCCTCCGCCATAACCCTGTGGACTTTGAATTGGAGATCTCTGCAAACTAGAATGACCACCCCCCCTCTGGGGGAACCCGGACAGGAGTCCGCATGTACTCCACCTACCCACATCCTTCTGAGTTTAAAATGTTCACCTTCAGACAATTTGGTTTCCTGTAAGCATGCCAGATCACACCTTAATCGTCCCAACTCTTGCAGAATTCTTGCTCACTTAACCACGGCATTTATCCCCTTCACATTAATCGATACAATCTTGAGAGAAGCCATAGTCATGTATTATGTAGAACACAGAATCATCATTCAGTACCACACCTTTCTTCTCCCCTTCTAAGGGCTTGCCAAAAAGCTGTTTCTTATTTTTAAGAATTAAGGAACGCAAACATAAGAAAAGAAAAAAAGGAAAACCACATGTATAAGGAATAACAAAACCCCACAATCCAAAGTTTCCCCCAACATCCCAACATCCCACCCTCTTGATTAACCTTTGGGTGAGATATCACCCTGTGACTCCAACGTGGGTCACAGAAAGAGACCCCAGGAAAGAGGAAAAGAGGATCCCCCCCCAGGAACAAGAATTAAGAAACAAGAACTCAAGTATCTGAATACCAGATACCGGTTAGCTCAATCTGAGCTACAAAAAGCTGGGGATGGTAGCTGGTCCCCCAGCTGCTAGGGGCTTATAGTTCCTAGTAATGTAGGAGAAAAAAGCGTATTTAACCGCTAAGAGGTAGGTCCTTAAATTCAGAACCACACCTCTCTCCTAATTCATTTGAATCCGGTAAGACAGGCCTTCTGAGCCAAGTACCCCAGGCACAACTTCCCTGCCATGCCTCCAATGGCATAGAGGGACCCACAGGTAACCCACAATCCTTTCACTTAAAATTTATACCGACTAAATGGAGGATGGGGGCACACCAGGCCAAATATCCACAGCCCACCTAATTGAACTACCCATTACCACCCGCCATGCCCCAGCCCCCCCAACCAACACACTCCCACTCCAGAAGATCCCCCTATCCCTTCTTATTTAATTATTATCTGCTCTGTTTATTCCCCATAATTATCCGACCATCAAAAAGATTCATGGCATCACCCACCTCCTTATGTAAAAAAATGAGAAGAAATAAAGTAAAAAACTACAATAGACATTTCGTGTCCATCCTCCGAGTACGGCCTTTCAACCCCCAGGAACTGTTTCCATGTTGCACCAACTGACTGTCCCACTCCATAACCCCTCCCCTTGAATCCCAGAACCAACACCCTAAGGTTCCATTAACGCACCTTAATGGGATACCAGGAAATAATACCTACGAAAATTCCCCTGAAAAAAAACCCAGACAGTGCGAAATACTAAAGGAGGGAAACCACCTATTGAAACCAAAATGGAAAAGGTAAACACATTGGCCTGGATATTCAAACTGCGCTCAAAACTGGTGCAACAGCAGGAGCAAGCACAAACCAGTTGCGCAAATGCGCAACAGGTGCGATATTCAAACATGGAGCAGAGCAAATTGCGCAAGCAACCAACGTCTGAATATTGCACATACTGCGCCATCGCAAGCAACCAGGAAGGAGAAGCTGAGCTAAAATGTTGCGCTTATGGCGCAACCATGGAAGCTCAGCTGAGCATTCCAGAGCTGCCATAGTGCAAGCACAGCCCCCAGAGCAATGGAACTGCACATCCAGGGAGGCAGGCTGGGGCTCACCGCCAGCCATGCCACACATGGGCACAGAACACTGCAGAACCCACACCACACCGCACACCCCAAGCACAGCATCACTGGGGTGGACTGATGATCCACGTGCCCATGGGGACAAGCCAACAAAGCATAGCAGAGCCCTGACACCCCAGCACAACCACTGGCAGGCGAGAGTGCCACACACAGGGGCTGACAACCACAGTGCACATCATTCTCTGCATGCACAGCGTGACCCTGCACTGTGACCCTAAGACACCACCCATGTGTAGTGACTGGCACTGCAGGAAACCATGCAGACCCCAGCACATGTCAGCCCCATGCAACACGGAAGCCTACAAGCCAGATACACCCCTGTGCACCCAGCGGTGGCGGCAGATGTGCAAGACCAACCGAAAGTCACTGCCATGCTGGAGATACCTCCCATGCACATCACACACACACACACACACACACACACACACACAACACACACACAATTAGGACCATACCAGCCCAGATGGCATGTACACACCTGCAACTGAGCACCCATAGCCAGCTGCAAATCAGAGACCAACACAGTATTCATATATCAAAATAGAAATGTATATTAAACATAGTGCAACAAGAACAATAAAACTATTTACAAGGGGGACGGGTACAAGGAAGGGGTGTTCAAGAGGAGGGATTAAAAACTTGAGAGGGAAGGCAGGGTGGTAGGATGGAAGAAGTGGGAATGGCACGCGGGCTACGTCCCAGCCGGGCTCCTGGTCCTCCCTGCTGGCGCCCATTCCAGTCTGCCCCTCGATGGCGCCCATGCCTCCGTAGATCGCCTGCAGGATCCTGTGGCTTGCCACGCTGACCTCTGTGAGGTGACGACATCCCGCTGCATCCTCCTTAGAACCTCGAGGCCTAGGAAAATGGGAACACAGTCAATGGCTGTGACTGACCACAACCCTGAACACCACCAACCTGCAAGCCATATAGCCCAATGTCCCAAGACCTGTGATGGCATGCACCACCCACAGTGAACATGCACATGGCCATCACAAACAGGCGGCACCAGCTATAGGGCAAGACCACCGCCCACACACACGCCTCCACGTCAATCACAGTACAAACTAGGCTGGCAAGTGATGTGGCAATGTGTGATGCCAGTTCCACAGCCATGTGCCCAGTGCATGCCTGACCACCAGTGACGCATACACAGACGTGCGTGATACTGCACTGTGATGCAGGTCACCTGTGTCATGCCTACATACATGGATACATAGACAGTGTCGGCAGATAAGGGCCTATGGGACACCCAGTCTGTCCATTTGACCTTGTAAGTTCACCTCTGTTGTCCTATAAGTCTGTTGCCCCACCCTGACCTCCAGAATTCCTTATGGCTAACCCATGCATTCATAAATCCTGTGACCAAGTCAGCCCTCACCACTTCCTCTGGCAGGGTGTTCCACTTGTCCACCACCCATTCTGTGAAGAAATACTTTCTCATGTTTCCTCTGAATCGTCCCTCTCCAACTTCATCCCATGCCCTCTAGTCCTGGAACATCCTTACGCTTAAAAATACTGTTTTCCTGCACTCTGTTTCCCCTGTAAGATACTTGTATGTCCCCATCATATCCCCACACCTCCTCCTCCAGGGAGTACATGTTCAGTTCCATCAACCTGTCTGCATAGTACTTGTGATGCAATCCATGCACCATCTGTGTCGCCCCTCCTCTGAACCTCTCCACCCAGTCCATGTCCATACGTAGGTATGGTCTCTGGAACTGTACACTGTACTCAGTGTGGGGACTCACTAGTGTTTTGTATAGTGGAATTATGACCTCCCTTTGGTTGTGTCCCGCATGGCTGGTGGTCTTGCCCCCCCAGCATGCAATAGCATCCATGAAGTAATGATACTCACACTCCTCCAGCAGCTGGGTCTGGCTGCTGCTGCTGCTGCTGTTGGGGCACACACCCCGCACCGGGGCCCTGGCACAGCCCACGCCACCCTGGCCCTGTGTCCCTGCCAATCTGTCCTAGGGAGACATATGTTGAGACAAACATCAGTGTGGACTCAAAAGCAGAGTGCCCCTGCCCCAGTGAGAGTGCCTGCCCACAGCCATAACCATCCATCGCACAGCTGCACACACTGACACAGCCCACCGTGTCCGAGCCGGCACCTATGCACAGCCACCCAAGCACACACACACCCCTACAGAGAATATAGGTGCATAGATGGTACACTCACCTGGCCTAGGCACCATGCCCCGCCTGGCACATGAACGCAGCCGCGTCAAGAGTTCCAGTTCCCTCCGGTGGAGGTCACTGTACCGGGTGCCGCACTGCTAAGCAGACCGGCCCTGGGCCAGTGACCTCCACCAGGTCAGTGGCCACTTGCGGGCCACATGTGGGTCCTAGGCGTAGGTGAGGGGCCCTCACCATACAGTGCCCTCACAGTGGGTTTCACCAGGGCCACCAGGTTGGCGACTCTGGTTGGCTCCAGGACACCGCCCTCCCAGCCAGCGGCACCAACTTTAGCAGGCAATAGCGCCTGGCCGCGCCAGAATCCCCACATGGAGTTGTTGCGCAATAGATCACCACAGGTTCCAATCGCGTTTACGAACAGCGCCGTCATTTATATAGGCGCTTGTCACCAGACAGCTCATTGGACGCATACATATGGCATGCCAACAGCCGCCAGGGGTCAGAGGGCACACAAGGTCACGGGTAATGACGCATACGTGACAGTGCCATAGATCGATAGGTACCTGCAAGTGCTGACTGCCAAGCTGAGCACCATGCCACAGTGGACTATCGTGCAGTAGTGCCATAGCGCCATATAGTGCCCAGTGCTGTAGCGCCACTGGCACAATGGTGGCCATGGTCTGAATCGCCTATCGCGTTCAGCAGGTCTGCAGCGTGATAGATGCATGCAAGCTGTCTGGGCATGCTATAAATGGTGGCACACAGCCACAAACCTCCGCCATTGGCTCAGCCGGACCTTCGTGATGTCGCAGAGTGCAAATCACGCGATATTCAGCCGACATATGCAAATCATGCGATCAGCCATTCAAAGGCGCGGTGCGCGATTAGCATGTCATGCAAGTTGCGCCACACACCATTTGGTATGTGTTATGCCATAAAATGCGACAGTGGGTTGTGCTGGCCAGATGGTCTGCAGGTGAGAGGTGAGTTACATGCTGTGTGATGCTCAGGACAATGCTCACGGGCGGAGGATGATAAAGGCTGAGGGGCTGAGCATGAAAGGGCACTTAGAAAGGGACAGAGGGCACCCTTTCGATCAGTATCTGCCATGCGGAGTGGAACGTGGGGCTTCCCGCCCCGGCAGGCAGCTATGCCCATGGGGAAATGCTGTCGACTGCACAGTGACAGGTGTCCACTTCCACCCATACGATCACCATGACTGACCAGAGCTAAGCTGAGGGTGTGGATCGGCGGGTGAGAGGAGGCCAAACTTCACCGTGGCAGAGACAGAGGCCTCTTCCAGGCCTACCTGGAGGATGAGCCACCAGTGAGTGGACAGAGGGCACCCTCAGGAAGTGCAGCTGCATGGAGGGGTAGCTCGTCAACCTGCACGGAAGCCACCAGCACTCCATGCAGGAATGCAAGAAGAAGATGGGGACTGACCGCAGGAGGCTGAAGGAGAAGGTGGCAGCCTTCAGGGTGGTGACTGCTGGCACTGGTGGGGCCCACCAGTGGTGTTGCAGCTGACCCTCACAGAGGAGACACTGGTTGCAGGCCATGCAGCCGATATGCGCAGGGCGACTCAGGTGGAGGATTCAGACAGGTGGAAGCCCATCACTGCACCGGTATGACATGGTGGTGTTGTTGGGGGCTGTTGTTCACATGCACTCACATGTACTCTCTTTCTGTTACAGATCCTGTTCGCCTTCAGGAGACGGTGGTGGTGGTGGGTCCAGACAGTGATGCAGACATGCTGGACGTGGAGGAGGGACCATCCACCTCCGCCACCAGCCTGCAGGCACTGCAGCAGCATGCACGCCTGGGCCAACAACTCTGGTGTCAGTGATACGGGTGCAGGGGGCACAGCCTGTGTCACAGCAGTCTGGCATGCAGGTATGCCAGCATGCTGTGCCTATGGCAGTGGCACGCACCTGCACCATTGATGATAGCAGGCCTGCAATGGGCAGTGATAGGTGTGTCCCATGACGGACACATGGCAGGCCAGCACATGCCCCTGGGCCTTCCTGGTTCACACCTGTGTACCAGCATGCTGGCACAGTCCCAGGCTGTGCCTGTCACGCAGTGTGGGCAGCACCAGTGGCTGTGCAGGTGTCTGGCACTGTTGTCAGCACGGAGGTGGAACAGGTGGACCTGGGGCTCAGCAGTTGGAGGGGCGGCAGCAGCAGTCGCACACCAGGTCTGGAGGTACAGTGTCAAGCAGTGGCACATGTCCACCGCCCTTTGGTCCAGCTCAGACCTGGTCCTGGTGAACAGCGCCCACCTTTAAGGGGTGCTGTGCACCAGGACCGACTCCACCCTGGGGATCACGATGCCATTGGGGCACAGTACCATTGGGCGCGCACACCGCCTGCTGAGGACTCGGCACAGCTGCAGGGCGGGTTGCAAGGTCCGTGGAGGCACTGTCTGTGTCCGTGGAGCGGCATAGGGAGTGCAGCGGACCGAGCCGAGCTGGTCCTTGTGCGATGGATGTGACCGCTGCCATTGACAGGCTGACCCAGGCAGTGGTCTCTGTCGCGGACGCATTGGCCACACTGTCAGGTGCCCTGTACCACACACCCCACACAGTGCGCTCCACTCCCCGTTCCCCGGCTTCATGCGACACCAGGCCTGTCAATGGCTGGGTTCCTGCTGTGGCATCCCGAGCACCCTGGTGCAAGTTTGTTTGGCAGGATGCAGACCCCCGGTGCGGGCAAGGTCGCTGTCACAGCAGGACCCTGGTGGTGCACCAGCGCCACCTGAGGGCTCCCTACCAGCCTGCCAGTGCTGCTGGGCCATGGTGGGGCTGCCCATGCATCCGTGGTGGCTGTGGGACAGTGCTACCTGACTGAGCTGTCTCCAGTGCAGGCCCTGTCTGGTGCTGCCCTGTGTGCAATGTGTGTCATGGTGGGCAGTGCACTGCTGGGTGCTCTGCTCACCAAGCTGACACACGGACCACCTGCACACTCTCCCAACCACTGTCCACAGGTGCGCAGTATGATGATGCCTGCATTGCACTGTACACCAACAGCAGGGTGCCCAGGTCCCGACACACGTATGTGGACAGTCCAGGTGGTGGGGGTGGTTGGTGGTGCTGTGTGTTGGCAATGTCATTTCTGCAGTGCTGTGCTGCTGCCCATGTATGCTGCCGTGTGTGTGTGTGTCCATATGAGTGCTCACCCTCTCTGATGGTGTGTTGGTATGCCTGGAACCTTCAACTCCCCAGCCTTCATGCACGTGTGTTCCCTGTGTGCCTGTGGTTTTGCGCATGGACAGTGTTGCCTGCACATGTCCCCTTGACTTACCTGTGTTGGGCCTAGTGCTCTTCTGCAATGGTGTCCCAGTGCAGCTGGGCCTGCCGGGTCAGTCGGGGTCCCTCCGTCCTGGGGGCTGCTCATCACTAACATCACCGGTGCCACTGGTGTCCCCATCGCTGTCCCCCTCTTGGACCTGTACGGCTATCCCATGGTCTTTGGCCATGTTGTGCAGGATGCAACAGGCCAGGAATATCCCACAGGCCTTTTGGGGGCTGTACTGTAGGGCTCCGCCGGAGGTGTCCAGGCATCGGAAGCGTGCCTTGAGCATCCCAAACACCCACTCTATGATGTTACATGTTGCGGCACGTGCCTCATTGAAGCATAGCTGCGCTGGGGTCGTGGGGCGCCAGTACGGTGTGAGCAGCCAGGGATGGAGTGGGTATCCGCAGTCACCTGTGTGGAGATAGTGGAGATCAGTGTCATGTCAGGTCCATATTGCCCATATCCTTGTGTGCCACTACCATGGCACCTGTGTCATTCCCACCCTTGCCCAGAGTTTGCATTCCATACATGTGTACTCACCCACTAGATGACCCGTGGGGATGTCCCCATCTCGAATCGATGGCACAGTGCAGACTGGTGCCATATGAAGAGCATCATGTGCTCCGCC
Organism: Neoceratodus forsteri; assembly: GCA_016271365.2. Classification (NCBI taxonomy): domain Eukaryota; kingdom Metazoa; phylum Chordata; order Ceratodontiformes; family Ceratodontidae; genus Neoceratodus; species Neoceratodus forsteri. The sequence goes on along the minus strand of CM028130.1, from coordinate 1,446,524,687 downwards.
AGGTGTGTGGCACAGACATTGATAATCGCCAGTGGCATCACACACCACCTGGCAGTTGACACTGGAAAACCCCTTTCAGTTCGATATGCCTGGCCGTTGGGCCGAGGTGGCGTGCGAATGGCCACATGGGTGCAGTCTATGGCCCCTAGCACACCAGGCATACGTGCTACCCTGTGGAACTCCTGCATGTTTGTTGTACGCTCTCGCCGTGGTGCTGGGGAAATGGATGTACTCCATGAGCATGAGACAGCAGTGCGCTGAGGAATTGGGTGAGGATGCGTGGCGTGGCCGACTGTGTAATGCCTGTGGTGTCCCTGTTGGCCTCTGGAAGGTGCCCGTGGTGAGCAGGCACATGCAGGCTGTCACCTTGGTCTCCACGGACAGAGCGTGACTCCGTCGTGAGGGTGCCTGCATCACATCACTGCACAGCTCGCAGAGCCATCTCAGTATTGCCCTGTTCAGGCGGTACTGGCCCACAATCTCGATGTCTGTGTACAGCTCGAAGCTGATGCGGGCACGATACCGCCTGTCGGGGGCATACCGCCGACGGGCTCCTCCGCGGCCACGTCCCCCTGCAGCATGGTGTCTCACCCCCCTCATTACAGCTTCCATGTGGAAGCTGGCACTGTCCATCTCCCTGGCTTCTGCCCCTGCCGTTGTTCCTGTGTTACCCCTGCTCCCCCACTGCTGCTTCCACTGCATCGGTACCCCACTGGCCTCTCTGTCCTCCTGGACCCACTGTCCCTCTCTGCCCTTCCAGCTCCTGTCTCTCTCTCTCTCTCTCTCTTCTCTCTCCCCCAGTTTGCAGCCTGCTAGGGTTCTTGCGCCACTTCCTTGAGCCTTTTTATTTTGGCTCAATTCCGCTACTGCGCAACTTCCGGCTGAGCCACTCTTGCGCATTGCGCAAGTGTTCGATTATCGCATTGCGCACTTTATGCATGGACCCGCCCTCTTCGGTTGCGCATGCCTTCATTTCCATTGGCGCTGTTGCTCAGCATGTTTTTTGGTGGTAACTGGCCCTTCTGAATATCGCAGAATGGCGATTTTTGGAGTTGCGCACGCACAACCCTGTTGCGCATGGCGCAACCCTTTTGAATATCTGGGCCATTGTATTCATCCTTCTCCAGTGAAATGGTGCACAATGTCCCCTATTAGGCTTATAGTCTTAGCTTGTCAGTCTCAAGGGAATAGCCGCTCATCTCGAGGCATCTCTTCGGAGTGAATCGCCATGCACGCTCTTTTCATGTCACCTCTGGTTTTCCTGGTTTGTAACCACTTTGCCATATCAGCATGTAATGGGAGTAGGGCTTCTTCTCATTTCCTTGCACACCGTCCTGAACCCAGAGCGATAGACCACAGTAGATCTTCAATTTCCTTCTCCGCCAACTCATCCTTTATATCCGGAATAGGGACCTGTTGTGATGTGAGGAAAGGAACAGCAGCCGAAAGGGTATCAAATATTTTAATGCCATCACCATTCTGTACCCAGAGTTTTGCAGGGTATCTAAGATAGGCCTTCAGTCCCTTATCTCTTAGCAACTTTACCACTTGCAGCACCTTTTTACGCTGAGCCAGCATTGCCGGAGGAAAGTCCTGGTCTATATACAGCCTCTGACCATCCAAATTAAGGTTTTTCTTTGCCCATGCCAGCTTCATAATTTTTTCTTTCGTTGTGTATCGGAGAAATTTTACAATCACAGATCTAGGAGGTGCACCTTCCTTTGGCTTAGGGGCAATAGAACAGTGGGCTCTTTTGATCTCTGTGTTAAAATTCTCATCCAGATTCAATTCTGTCTTAAGCCACGAATCTATAAAGTCCTCCATATTTGGGGGATTCACCCCCTCTGAGATTCCAAATATACGAATGTTATTACAGTGAGCTCTCACTTCTGCATCCTCAGTTCTCATGGTCAGCTCCTTTTCTCTCTTATGAAGATAAGCCAGGGACCTCCCGAAAGCCATATGCTCCAATTGTAGAGTTTCAGCCTGGGTCTCCACTGTAGACATACGTGCTTCTAATTTCTTAAGATCGCCCTGAATTCCCAATATCCAGGCATCAATACGATGTAGTATTTTTAACATTCTGTGCCCGTCAGCTTTTGTAAAGGTCGATGTATCATCAGAGCCAGATCCATCACAGTCTTCCCCTGAGGCCGTAATCAAGGCTGAACGGGACCCAGATGGACTTACAGGCCTCGACTCCATCTGGCTTCTTGATCGGGTTCGATCTACTGCATCGAGCTTCTTTTTATTTCTGCCCATTTCACTAATGCCAACAGAAGTTAGGTGCATTCACAATAAAGCGTTTCAGTCGCTGATGGACGGAGATTGAATTTCTATATTGCACCCGAGGCACCAGAGCACAGATTTAGGCTGTCATTTGGTTGATGACGTCACCGGAAGTCCCAAGGTGAGTAAGTTTATGCGAATAAAGTACCAACAAAGTGCTTAAGCATAAAGTAACACTTACATTCAGCAGTAGTCATCTGGAATAATGGAAAAAAAATCCTGCCCACTTCACCTTTTGGAATATTGAAGTCACAAGTCCAGCCTTCTATTGGAGCTTTAGATTGCCTGTGAACTCTAACCTTGCTGCAGCAGCTGGTCCCCAGATTCTGTTTACATGATATACTTTTGACCTTGGCACTACCCCTTCCAGGTACAGTCATACCCTGCTTTGCTCTCTGCTTCAGGTTTTTAGATAACCCTCTGATAAGAAAGATAAGTTTACTGCAAAATTAGTGATTTCTCGTTCACAAGAAAAAAATATTGTTCATGACAGCCGCCATCCTCTTTTTTTTTTTTCAACTAACAAATGTGGAAAATACCTAAAAATGTATGTGTTTTTTAAAAAACAAACACCTGAACCTAACTAAATGGGACCCATTTTGCTAGATTCTGGTGTTTATTTTTTAATCATGGCCTCAAATAGCTTTTCTGGGCACCCCAAAGGCAGTGCTAGCCAACAATGAGGGAAGTGTGTTCTCTATATGAGAACAGCGGGATTTTTCTCGCTGCTGCAGCCATAGGTGGAGACGTTTGCCGGCTTGAGTGCCAGCAGTAAGCCGTCTGTTTGTGAGCTGGATGCTTCTGAACTGCAAAAGTGTATGCACTCAGATCTGAAATACTGCATGGCACTGTGATAGAAACTTGTTTCATTCACTGATTTTGTTATCAGAGCATGCAACTACATTAGTAAATGATCTCCAAACCCTTCCATACAAATCAGTACATACAGAATTGATCTATCTATCTTCTATCTATTCATCTATATCCTACCTATACTGTAAGCAGACCAGGGTGCCCACCTCCAATACTGTTGAATTATACCTCCTCCCCTTCAGAGGTCCCCCTTCCCCCCAATATTATATACAATACAATTAGCCACAATGCAATTGTGGTGCTCTGAATGAAGATGGAATGAATAAGTGGAACATAAAGGTCCAAATTATTGTGGATAGGATAAAAGTTACCCAGACAAGGAGAGGCAGAAGTCGTCCAAGAGATTCAGTGCCCACAGGGCGTTTATTCAGTACCAGTGGGTAGGGAGACACAGTCACAAGAGAGGCAGGCACCACAACAACAGGGCAATAGAAAGAATAGAATTACTTTTATCTAACGCTTGTAAAAATAATTACCAAGAGTATTTTGAGGTGCACCTAGGCTATTGCCACTATATTCTAAAGTTTCTTAGCAGTAACCTGTGAGTAAAACTAGTACTTAGATGGAAATCAGGTGTTATTCACTACCCACAGTATACAGTTTTACAATGACCACAGAATCATAACAAGTCCAAATGTCTGACATCTTCATGTGCACCGTTGTTCTCTGTTGGTAGCTACAAGGGAAATACAACAGACCCGTAGAACACTTAGACACAATTCCCAGCACTGACCTAGTTAAGGCCACTGGGGTGGTGAGAGGTTTTGTAAACAGACCATAGGTTTCTCGGCAAAACCCACTCTCTCCAAGGCTGCCGGAAAGAAAGAACCAGAGAAGCTGATTCCTGGAATAAACCCACTTACGGGCTGTCAGATCCACCACTATATGCAAAGGATTCCTCAGCCAAAACCCACTTCTAGGGCTGCCAAGGATGAAGAGAAACCAGGAGATGCGTGGTGATTAATCCATTGGAGGACTGCCACGACCTGGACGATGCTGCAGCACTCCAAGGGCCAGCAAGACTTTGAAGGATCTGAGGTGAAGATGAATCTCCGATGCAACCAGGAACTAGAAGGATCTGAAGTGAAGATGGCTGATTCTGTAATCTTGTCACAAGGAACTAGAACAAAACAAAGAAACGGCAGACACGTCCCACACTAGGCTTCGACGGACTCGACTTGCGGCGAATGACTAAGGGGCGCAGACCAGATTCTTCCAGGATGTGCACACTCTTCTGCAGAGGGCGACCAACTTCGGGACATCCGGATCAGGAACCAAATGAAACGACACTGGCATGGCGGTCGTAATGTGCTTGAACTTCAGCGAACGTAACTTTGAACTGTAGCACAGACGAAATGGCGGGTGTGACTTGTACAAACGGTGACGAACTCAACTTCGGTGAATGACACGGATGGAGCAGAAGATCTGATGGTCGGACACTTTCTGGTGAAGATTGACGATGAAGACGTCTTCCTCCGAGTATAGACTGATTCTGGACATATAGAACAACAGACCACACCATGGAACATCAATGTGGTAGAAGACTGAGACTGTCCCCATACGCTGTCAACAATGTAGCTATTAGATACACCTTCTTGCAATGCCCAGAGAACTGTGTAATGACCAGATAATTTGCCAGGAGAAGGGGCAAATTATCAATTTTGGGGCAATTATTTACTTGTGGGGCAATTGTTCTGATGCCAGGGGCAATTGTTCTGATGCATGGGGCAATAGTTCAGATGCAAGAGGCAATTGTTTAGATACACAGGGCAATTATTCGGATGCCAGGGGCAATTGTTCAGATGCCAGGGGCAATTGCAATTGTTCTAATGCACAGGACAATTATTCTGATGCCAGGGGCAAATAACCACAATCTTAATGTCACAATGCAGTTTTGGTGCTTTTAGCAATTACACAGTCTTTCAGATGCTTGAGCAATAAATAGGTGCATAAACAGTACAGTTAGCAGTCACTTTTCAGTGTATTGTGAGCTAAGCACCCTTGATTGGACCCTTTTCTCACTTTAGGGCCTTCCTGGATAGGATCTGGCTACCCCTGAACCCCTTTACTGTGCATGCCCCAATCACTGGACTCGGATAACGGACCAGGTGCCCTGAATGCTAAAAGCCTGAATGCCTTAATTGCTATGGGGTCTGGATGCCCTAATTACTACTAGGCTGGCTTGCCCTAACTTGCCAGGCCCAGGCTGCCCTTACTACCTTGGGGCTGGCTTGCCCTAACTTGCTAGGCCTGGGCCCTTTATTACCACGGGCCTGGTGCCCTCAGTTACCATGGGCCTGGTGCCTTAAAACCTGGGGGCCTGGTGCCCTGCTTTACTTTGGGCCTTGTGCCCTGCTTTACTTTGGGCCTTGTGCCCTGCTTTACTGTGGGCCTGGTGCCCTGCTTTACTGTGGGCCTGGTGCCCTGTTTATTCAGCTGGGCCTGGTAGTCCTCTCTAAAAATCCTGGGCTTGGTAGCCCTTTTAAAATCTGTGGCAGGGCCCCTTTTATTACCTTGGGCCTGGTGCCCACTTCACTTTGTTAAAATAAAATAAAACACAGTCTCTCTCTTATAGGGTGAACAACATGTATCAGCGTGCTGCCGCCGACTCACTACACCACCACAGGATCGAGGAGGTGAACAGGAGGTATTCTGGCAGTGGGAGGGATGATTCAGGCAGTAGGGAGAACATTTTCTTAATCGTGGTGCCCCAATGGCACCACCGACCACGCTACACAGCAGCAGGAGGAGTAGGCTTCAGACCATGGAGACAGAGCAGGCACACAGCTAAGCCCTCAGGGATGGCTTCAACACCCAGTTAAACCCTTTCTTGTCCCTTTGACTTACTGTGTCCTCTCTCCTCTACAGCTGCCCAGGAACTACTGACTACAAAAGCAGTTTTAATTTTTGAAGATAAACCTTCTGGTTCTAGAGTGTTTTGGACTGGAATGCTGCACATGAGCAGCTCAGAAAGCATTCCATCCAAGCCATTGTTATGTGTGCTGCAATTAATTCTGCTTTTTGACAGTGTAATGTGCACAGGCACTTTTCTTTATTATTTACAATGTTTTTCCACTACATAGGGAGGGGAATTTACTTGTGAGGGGCCCTGTTTATCTATCCCTTGCAATCTACACCTGTAGTAGGCACCCAGGGCACCTGTAGACCCCTAATTGATTTATTTATTTTTGTTTTTCTGCGATGCTCCAACTCTGGGGCATTACGTATTGCAACAACTTGCAGTAAATGGCATGTCACAAAATACTGCAGCGAAAAAGGGCTTAATTGCCATTGAATTACACTGTTCCCAGCAGCATACTGCAACATTTTGTGATAATACTGCAGCATTACTGTATTGCATCCTGGCCATGGCCACTGGAGGTGGCAGCACCAGGGTGCCCACCCCCTGCTGTCGGAGAGTATCATGACACTGTGGTGCCCAGTCCCCACTGTTGGATAGGGTCCACCTGTGAAAAAAGGAAACCATCCCTCGTTGATCTTTTTTTTTTTTAAAACCTGCAAGAGAAAATGGTCCCTTGCTGATCTGACCCCCCTACAACCCCACCCATCCCTCCTAACCACCCACTCAGCACCCCACCCACATATCCCCACACACTCTCACACCTTCATTCACCTGAACATGTCCCACATCATAGATCTACTCTCAATACAAAATACGCCTTGCTGCTGGAACTGGCAACTGCAATATGAGAAAATAAGGTAAGTCTGGTTAATGCGTTTTGAACTTTTACTCATAACTTGGTCATTTCCAATATTTTTATATCAAATTTTAGACATGGCCTTTTTGGGACCACACCACCTTGAACAAGGAGGTTACATTTTTTAAATCCATCCAAAGGTGATTTTGTGGTTGCTGCACGAAATCACCTTTTGGGCGTGATTTGAACATTTAAACCTACTGGGTCCATGAATTGAGGTCATAAGACTGTGTTGAAAATTTGGTGGAAAAATATGGTAAAATGACCAAGTGATAAGTGAACACTCAAACATTTCAAGGTTTACTCATAACTTCACTAATTTTCAATATTTTTTAAACAAACGTTCACCACGGCCTTTTTGGCACCCACCTCATGAGCAAGGCTGGTGATATTTTTCAAATATGGGCCAAAAAGTGATTTTGCAGTCACTCTGCGAAATCATGTTTCAGGCAGGATTTGAAAATATTCACCTACTGAGTTTATAATACGGGGTAATAAGAACACTATGGGGTAAGAATATAACAAAATGACCATGTTATGAGCAATCTTCCCTCTAGTTGTTTTGACCCTGTGGGCAGACGTTTTATATGTGTGTGTGTGCGCGTGCGTGCGTGTGTGGCACTGGATGCAAGAAAAAGATCCACATGCGCAAAGTGAGTCCATACAAGAGATTCTGTTTATTGCCAGTAAACACTGTAAGACATGAATGAACACTGTAATACTCAATGTAACACATAAATATACTTTTATCACAATGCAAAGAAATGCAGCATAATGACTCAAACTATGACTGTACACTATAACAGTGTATAATATAGAACTTTATACAATGCGATATGCAAACCATGTATGTACACAAATGCACATACTGAATGTGCAGATCAAATGGGATGCATACACCAGCTATCACATGTTAATTTATTCTCTCCTGTCATTCCCATTTTTCCAATGGGCATATATTTGATCAAGGTCAATCTTCCAACCGGATGATAAAAACCCTTCAGCATATCTAAGTGAATGTCTTCCACTCTGTTTCCTGATTTTGTTTTAATGTTGTTGATAAGGTTGAAGCCTCTCCCACAGCCAGGACTAGATGCTTGAAGTGTGGCACACACGTCTGCAAGCTGTGCCACCATGCTGTACTGTGGATTTATCAGAACTAAACGTATCATATCTTTAAAGGAATTTATTTATCCACAGCTGATTTTCTCTGCCACTACAACATTGTAGTCATTGTACTGGCTAACAATGGGTGCCTGGTCCACTGATGCAAATAGATAGTCATGGTATGTGCTGTACGGTTTCTCAGCATTACATATGCCAAATTGAAAGCAGCAGTGTGAAATTGCATCAGAATCAAAGACAGACCATTCAGAAAGTTCGTCTGCAGGAAATCGTCTGTCTAGATGAGCACATAGTAGGCTATGAATCTCAAAATTGATGCTGTACTTACTCCTGCCATACAGTTAGCTAGAAGCAGTTATACCGGTTGCCTCCACTAGACAGTATCATACCGGTACTGGCCCCTGATCTTTGCTGTTTTAGCTCCAGCAGTCCATACAGCTTCATTTGTTGTCAAGCCCCTTTTTTAAAATTGCTTTGACAAGTCGGCCAGCTCACCAAGTACACCATTTAATGCTGCTATGGCAATGTGGGATTCAGGGTTAGACAATTTCTTAAAGCAATATCGTGAAACGGTATCATTGTTTTCATTTGCCTCAAAATATTGCACCAAGGCATCATAGTTACAGATTAATGCCCTGAATGCAAAGTGCATTGAAAGCTAATGAACCTCATTAAGTGGACAGAAAGCTGCTGTGTCACAATCTTGGACCAGGAGCAATTTCCTCCAACTTTGATTTTCTTACAGAGGACTTACAAAACACAGTATATACTGTTTGCGTTAAAGTCTCAATGTCTTTTATCAATGGTACCTGTTTCCAGGCATCATCAATTCCCAAGTCCTTTCTGGGCAACACAGTGCTGTTCAACTAAATGAGGTACACACTGCCTCAACTGTGCTGCTACCCCATTATTTTTCCCCAAGCATAAAAGATGCTCCATCAGATGTAATCATCACCACTTTCATCAAGTCCAGCTGATGGTCTCTACAGTAAGCCTTTACAGCTGTGGTGATGGCATGGACATTACATATACAATAATGCATGGGGTGGAGTACATAACGAGAATTTAATGCTCACCCAATGTGTGGGATACTACACATAAATCCCAAAGCGAAGCCAAGCTGTTTAATAAAGCATCCACGAGGGTGGATTAAATTCTCATATGCACTACTCACCTCGCATTGTTTGAGTATTGCTGGCTTCGTTTTTTCTCTACTTAGAAAAAAAAAGTTCTGTGCACATGCACATTGTAGTTATTAAACTTGAACTTGAACTTGAACTTGAACTTGAACTTATTACAGTTGAGCCAACTTTACCTCTTGTAACTTGAAGAAACTTGTAGTAACCAGTAGCAGTAAATAATTAAATGTTTAAACAGATTTTTTGTGACTTTTTTTGTAACTTATTTGATTAAAATATGACACCTTCTATGAAGAGCGAGGAAGGAAATCCATGCGGTAGCAGTATGTGTAGTCATTTAAGCCAGTATGTTATAGATTGGCAGTCTTTAAGTAAAATGTGGCTTTTGTAAATTGTACTTATTTTTGCTAAGTTTCACTGGTTTTATACATTTCTGTAGGTCCCTCGCAATCTCTGAAGTGTTGTTGCTTCGGTGATATGTAAATTAGTTGTCCGTTTCCCCAAAATATTCAAATGAGAGTCGTGACCTCACAGGGAGCCGCTGTTTCTATGGGAATGAGAGAGAGAAAAAAAAAGAGATGCCGCAAGTAATGCTTTATTTTACCGAACGATGGCTTGTAACTTTTTTTTTCTGTGGGGCGAGCCATTACTTTCGGTACATGCGAAGGTACCTGTGACACAGCTTTTCTGGTCATTGTTAGTGCAGCGCTGAGGTGCAGCGTGAACCAACAGAAGGAGCAGGTGGCGCATGCTTGCCGTTATAACCCGCAGGTTATAATGGCAAATTATAACCTGCTCCTTCCCATTGAAAAAAAATGTAAGTCAGTTATTACATGGCGTTAATTTAACAAGTCCTCCAAATGGTTTCTATAGTGCCTCTTTTGATAGCTGAAACTTGAAATTCAAAATAAGTATCTTGCTTGCAGATGTATCTATATTCTCATCAATAACTAGAATATGGAATGAGGCATTTCAAATTCCATTCAATGTTTCATTTTGTATGACAGCATCAATGGACTGCAGGAATTCAAAGGCATAATTTTTGCACCGCCAGTTATCAATCTATATTTTGCCATATGATCATGTATTTCCTGCACAGATAACAGGATTGTTCATCTTTACTGCCAATGAAACACCGTTTATTAAAATGTTGACAGCTTCTGCCTTAGACTGTTGTTGCTCCATCAAGGCCAATTGATTTTCTCTGGCATTGCAGTTTCTGTCAACATGCTATGCATCCCACCAGCATTTCTGTTTCTGACAACTGCAACTGCAGTTTCTGGTATCTTGCTGAGTAAGTGTTGCTTTAGGTCAGGGGTGCACAATGTGTGACCCAGGGGCCACAAATGGCCCCCACAGCAGCGGTCTGTGGCCCCCGAGAACCTAGCAGCTTCCACTTGCAGTCTTTATTTTGTTGTTGTTTTTAGTTTCAGTAACATGTTGATAAATAAATAAATAGATAAATGTATGTTTTGATTTGTTTTATGTGTACATTTAATACTGTCTTGCTGGACATTTGTCACCTTGGGCCATTTTACAGTGGCCCCTGCCCAGTGGCTCTTGGCCCTCGGCTTTGACTCAAGTCTTCAGTCTGGCCCTCCACAAAAAAAAGTTGTGCACCACTGTTTTAGGTAGTCCAGCTTCCAGCCATCACTCCATTGTTTGCCTTGTGCAAATTCTCCCCCAACCTTCTAATCAACACAAATTTTGCATATGAGGCCAGTGTCCACCACAGATGTAAACACGTCACATAGCTTTACTTTTGTCTTCTGGGACGATGCAGGTGTAACAGTCTCCACAATTTCAATAAGCCATACTTCTTTAAAAGCTGAACAACACTTCTTGGATGCAAACTGTTCATCTGAGCTTGACATGGAGGAGGGGGTGAGCCCTCTCTTCAGCATGTTAAAGCATTGATCTTCTGCAGCTCTCCTGCTTAACTTGGTTTTAAGCTGTTTAAAAGAAGCACACAAAATACAGAGAAACACTTATTTAAGATGGACTCCTACAGCTAAGATACTGTTCTGAAGCAGACATAATGCAAGACCTTGCTGTGCAGGAACTCCAACAGGTAATATACTTATCAGCAGATATGGGAAAATGACCTTGCCGTGGTTCTGCTGCTTGCAACCATAAGATTGTGCTAACGCTTTCCCACGTTCACATGGCAAGAAATAAAGAGAAGACACACACCACCTCACCCACACTGAACCAATTATGCTTCTATGCCACTTCAGCATCTTCCACAGAGCTTATTTAATACTGTTTGTTTCTGCTTGTGAATCCTCAGTTTCTATGCTATCTGCTCTGCCCTCTCCTTGAGGCCTTCGCACTTCTGCAGTTTTGCATCTTTCATTTCTCTACTTCTTCTTACACACTTTTGCATTCTTCCCTTTCTTTCTTGTTGTTTTTTTTTTTTTTTACTGTGGCCAATGTCATCCTCCCCCCTCTCCCAGGCCCACAGCAAGTAATATAAACCTAAGAAGGCCTGTTTTCCTATCGTGAGTATCAATATTATTTATACCACTTTCAAATAATTGTAATCAGAGGTTAAACTGGGCAGGCCAGGAACCCACAGGAACTCAGTTCCATCAACATTTTAAAAATTGTATGACCGTCACATCAGGATAAGGATGAAAAGGCCAGTAAGGTGGAGGGGATGGATGATGCTATCTCCACCGAAAGGGTGTGGTTAGCCAGCAAGGCCCTAAAGAAAGATAAATCTCCTGGGCCAGATGACATTCATCTGAGAGTACTATGGGAATTGGCAGACATACTGGCTGCACCCGCGGTGGAGCTCTTCAACAGGTCGCTTGAGACAGGGAGGATACCTAGGGATTGGCAAGAGGCACATGTAGTGCCAATCCATAAAGAAGAGTCGAGGGAAGTACCAGGTAACTATAGACCCATCAGTTTGACCTCGGTGGTGGGAAAATTAATGGAGAGTATACTAAAGGAACAATTGGGGGTGTACTTGGAGGAGGTGGGAGGTCTGGATAGTCGGCAACATGGGTTTGTGCCAGGTAGATCATGTCAAACCAATCTTGTGGAGTTCTACGAATGGGTAACATCAGAACTGAACAGGGGAAAGCCTGTGGATGTATTATTCTTGGACTTCAGCAAGGCATTTGAATCTGTCCCCCAGAACGGTCTGGTGGAGAACCTGAAGGGGTTGGAAGTAGGCCCTTTGATGGTCAGATGGATTGAAAACTGGCTAGCTGTATGCACCCAGAGAGTAGTGGTCAGTGGGGAGCTCTAGAACCTAGAGAGGTTGGTAGTGGGTACCAGGGGCTCGGTCCTGGGTCTGATCCTGTTTAATGCATACATATCGGACATCAGGGAGGGTATAGGGTGTGAAATGGTCTCTTAGCTGATGACTCCAAGATGGGAGCAGTAGTTGAGGGGAAGAGGGGTTGGCCCTGCAGGACCTAGACACCCTGGAAAGCTGGGCTCACATGGAAATAAATTTCAATATCACCAAGTGCAAGGTGTTACATCTTGGGTGGGAAACCTAAACACAGGTACACCCTGGGAGGCGCTGGAGACCTCAACAGGGGAAAAAGACCTAGGGGTCATGGTGGATGCATGTATGAATAACTCTGAGCAGTGCAGGAGAGTGGCTAGCAAGGCAAACAGAATGTTGGGATGCATCATAAGGGGGATGACCTCTAGGAGCAGAGAAGTGATTCTGCCACTGTACAATGGACTGCTTAGACCACACCTTGAATACTGTGTACAGTACTGGAGACCACACTTGGAAGAGGGACATACAGCTCCTGGAGAGGGTACAGAGGAGGGCAACTAAGATGATACGAGGACTAGGGGATTTGACGTATGAGGACAGACTTGAGGAGCTCTGCCTGTTTTCATTGGAGGAGAGGGAGAGACAGGGGACATGACTAAGGTCTTCAAGTACCTCAAGGGAATAAATAGGATAAACATGGAGGGGATCTTTAGACTAAAGCAGGGAGGTATCACCAGAGGGCATGGTTTGAAGTTGGAAGGTGGAAGGGTGAGGGGGGAAAAGAGGAGGAGGTTTTTCATTGAGAGGGTGGTGGACCCTTGGAATGCGCTGCCTGGCGAGCTGGTTCAGAGATCCACAGTGGAGGGCTTCAAGAGAGGGTGCGACAGACACAGAAAGCAGATGTGTCAGATGATGACCTGGCCCTGGGGGGTGGGGATGGATGATAGGGGTTTCTGGAACACAAGGGGAGGGGAGGGCCTTGGCACCCAACTAAGGATCTGAGGTTCGAGCAGACTCGATAGACCATAAGGCCTAATCTGTTGGCAATTAGTATGTTAGTATGTTCTACCACCTCTGCTGGCTTTCTCCATTGACTGACTGCTATAGTAGAGTTATACCACCTAGAAATTACATTTCCACCACCTAGCAAGCTATATAAGTTCCCCCACCTAAATATTTCCAGGTTAACAACTGACATAATGGTTTAGAATGTAAAAATTCACACACATTTCCTTCTCCCAGCTCACACACAATATTTTTCAGTGTATGAAACAGATCCTACAATACTTTCAAAAGCACTGCTGCTACTGAGATGACTTTTTGTTCTCATCCAGTTTGGTGTAATGTCCATGTAAGCACACCATTTTTAAAAATGCTTACGCTGTACTTGTGCAAGACAGATGGTAGCCTGGGCAGTCACAGTGAAAAAACTAGCAGCAGTGCATGTGTTACAGCTTAACATTTTGACATCAGTTTGTTTTATTCTATTTTTGATCACCCTCATCCCCTGTCTTGTAGATGCCCACCCTCCCAACATTGAGTCTGTTTTGCCACTTACCGTATATCTACATCTGAAATAATAAAAGGACCAATTCTTAATGTGGCTCATTCCAGGTTTTCATTGGTATCCTCCCTGCTGTTGTTTGAACCCCCGTGGTTCAAAATAACACTGCTCCTTGACCTTATAGGACAATAGGTGTAGATAGCTTAAAATATTTATGAAAACCTGGTCACAGTAATGATTGAAGGCATGCCCCACATTATTTCAAATGTAACAATATACTAATGCACAAACTCAAAATGGAGAAAGAAGGATACTATACAAGAATATACATTGAAATAAGAAACCATCTAAAATGGAATAAAAAGGCATAGGTCAAAATGTTCACTGTAACATGAGCTGCTGTTTTAAGTACCCTTTAACATTTGATCATACAGTATTTGTGGTTCGGTTCCATTCTGCTTGATTTGACTTACAGTAGGTCTTAAATTCTTAGGCATTACTTGTGCCATTTAAAGGAGAACAGTATTAAACCTCTAAATAATTTACCCAGTATGGCTGATTTTTAAAATGCTGATTCCAATTCTGTTACTTTTCCATCTCTGCAGCCTTTTATGGTATCTTAGTGGGTGTTTCTGATTTGCGCACAGGTAGTAAGTGCCATTTTTGAACTGTATGAGGCAGTTTATGTCCTTGCTGAGCAATTCCATTGTTGGCACAATGCATCCATGTTTTACTATTGAACTCTTTGATTGAAAGGGACATAAACTATATCATAAGGTTCTAAAATGGCACTTAATACAGGTGTATAAGTCAGAAACACAGATGGAGGTTACTAATAGGCCTGTATAGATGGAACAATAGCTGAATTGGAACCAGAATCTAAAAGGAAAAAAAAAGCAAATGTATTGAGGTGAACGGTGTGGCGCTGCATTTTTACAATAAATGGAACCGTGCAGCGTCTGTCATTTTGCCAACTCCCAGAGTTCACAAAAACAAAATAAAGTAAGTTACAGCACATTAAACAAAGTCTTTTCTTTGTGAAAAGCTTAATTGGGGGGTAAGCCTTTGGGGGATAGGGAGCTGAAAATTTGGACAGCCTTTCCTTTAATTATGGTCCCATTACCTTTCTATTAGCATTCTGCTTTTCCCCTAATTTTCAAACAAGCATTTGTCAATGCCGAATGTTTGCCGCTGGTATGGCTGTTGTACCGACTCTTGCTTGTACACATTTTTACTATATATTTACCCAGGATAGAGCAGATGAGATGCAAAATCTCATTTTCAGTGGTGTCCTGCTTTGACACATTGTTAGATTGTAATTCCCCTGGACAGGGCAGCTGAGAGGCAATATCTACTTTTAAGTGGGCTCCTGCATTTTGACCCCAAATGTCCAACAGTCTTTTTATGACCTGACATTATGAGTAAGACATGTGGAATTTTTAAAATCCCATACGAAAGGTGATTTCACTGTGTGACTGTGGAAACAAGTTTCAGAGATGACTTTAAAAATGACACCTGCCATGTTCAGGAGGTGCAGTAACACAATGGATATGTGGACTATTAAGGGCCAAAATCTGCAAAAAAATAAACTTAGGAGTAAATATTGGAACAATTTGTTTGCTCATAACTTAATTGGCTTTCCACATTTTAACCCCACATTTTTCATATAATTTTTTTCTAACCACTCATTCTGAGCATGACAATAATGGCTGAAATGTACTCTTGCACCACAAGTGTTAAAGCACATTTTGGGTGGGATCTGAGAAATCACAGCTGTCACATTCATGAGGTGGTGTGAAAAAATGGCTATGTTGAAAAGTTGGGGTCAAAATATTGAAACTTACCAGTTATGAGAGTGCATTGAAAAAGTGCAATGTAGACTCATAACTGTTGTTTTTTCATACAGTTACCCCAAATTTTCAACATAGCCTTCTTATGACCCCACGTATCCTTCTTATGAGCCCACCTCATGAACAACGGTGGAAAGCATTTTCAAATCCTGTCCAAATGGTGATTTTGCACCACAAGTGTGAAAACACATTTTGGCCAGGATTTGAAAAATGAAAGTTGTCACATTCACAAGGTGCTGCGAAGAAATGGTTATGTTGAAAAAGGTATCATGTAAGAATAGTGACACAAAATGAGTGACTAGAAAAATAGCGACTCATTTTGGGTGCTATTATTCTGGACTACCCTGCAGAATAGTGAGGGTATGGGACAGTGACTATAGGGAAGGGCAAACAGAAGAGGGGGAATAGCAAGAGGAAGGGGAGGGACAGGGAAGGGATTTTCAGGGACTGGAGTACCTGCTGCTGTCGAGCTAGCCATGTGGTGTGGTGGTGTAGAAGGTTAGCTCTGGCAGAGCAGGTACTGGGACTGGGAGCGGGTTACATTTTGTTGCAGCTGCAAGTTGCGGCACTTAATTTTTGCCAGACATCTGGATTTTGCCCCCTCGACATGCACCCCCTGGAGTTGAGGATCCTAATTAGGGGGGTGTGGGGAACAGCCCCCCCGGGCGCAAAAACACTTTTTTGATACCTGGATGTCGGGTCGCCTTAAAGTCTATTGTTTTGCAATTACTATTGTAACATGGAGCTGTTAAAAATATGGGGTAAAAATATCGAAAACAACAAAAGTTACGAGCATGTGTTCATAAATTTCAACATAGGCTCATAACTTTGTTGTTTTTTAATATGTTTACCCCACATTTTCAACATATCCTTCTTATGACCTCAACTCATGAACAAGGGCGAAGAAAATTTTCAACTCCTGCCCAAAAGGTGATTTTGCCCAGCGACTATGAAATTACCTTTGCGGATGCGAAAGCACATTTTGGCCGGGATTTAAAAAATGACAGCTACCACATTCATGAGGAACTGTGAAGAAATAGCTATGTTGAAAATCTGGGGTCAAAATATTTAAAAAATTACCAAAGTTACGAGCCTGTATTCACGAATTTCAACGTAGATGCATAACATATATATTTTTTTCCGTATAAGTGTTTTAACACCTTGTGTCCCTGTCTGCCTCTTCTGACCAACCCCCCCCCCAGGCCCGTCACCCTGGTATCACCGGGACTTACCCAGAGTTCTTGCCCGATGTCTGGGTGCAGAGCCTGCAGATGGTTGGTCATCATCCGTAGCCAGGGTTTTTTTCCTCTATTTTCTCCCTTCCCTGTTGCTGCAGCTCACACACCAGACATGCGTATGTAGAGATGTGCGCATGTCCGTGGAAGTCCCGCAGCACTCTCCCTTCCTTGGTGCACTACAGACCCGCACTTCCCTTGGGCCTCCACCTGGGGGCAGGCATTCTGTGGGGGCATCAGTCCTCCCTTCCTGAGAGAGGAGAGCAGTCCTTCAGATGCTCAATCCTCTCCCTCCCCAGCCAACCCACAGCGACCCTCTCACACCGCAAACACAGGTCACTGGTGTGGCAGGAGATAAGGCATGGATACCTCAGCTCTCCACACCTCTGGGTCGGCTCTTTTTAAAATATTTTTACCCCACATCAGACCTCTCAACTGCTATGAATTTCGCATAGTGCTATGATTTTCACCCTCAAATTTACCATTGCTTCGCAGAGGTTTCCTGATGTTCTTAATAATGTAAGACCTATTTCTGGACACACAAATTATTAAATCATTGAACTAAGTTGATAGAAACATTCCTTATCACTAATTACATGGGGCTCACTATTTGTAGACATATTATTGTTTAAAATAAGAAAGTGCTACACATTCTGGCCCTTTGCTATGATTTTTGAAAGCCAGCGCTATGTTTTTTAATGCTGAGAGGTTGAGAGGTATGCCCCCACATTTTCAACATAGCCGTCTTATGACCCCACCTCATGAACAAGGGTGGAGAACATTTTTGACTCCTGCAGAAAGGTGATTTTATGCAGCAACCACGAAATCACCTTTTGGGACATATCTGCCTAATTTCAGTGCCATTGTTCAGGAGGTGGGGTCTCAAAAAGGCATGTTGAAAATTTGGGGCAAAATTATTCAAAAATGGTCAAACTTATGCCACTAAGATCAAAACCCCATTTAAATACATTGAACTGTATACCTGATTTCCTCAGTTCACAGTCCAGCATTCAAGAGTGAAGATGTGTCTACAAAGCAGAGAGGATTATAGCGCTAGACCCCTGGTGGGTAAGTAAGGGCTTGGGGGTGGGTGCTAAGTGCGAGGGTCAGGTGGGGGACAGTAATGGCTGCAAAAGACATTGGACAGTTTTCTTTTTTATAGGGTTTATTAAAAAAAAACTACAAAGGATGTTTTTCTTTATTTCGGGTCAGGACACTGGGGGATTGGGCACACCCAGTGTCAGTGTTATACTGGGCAGGGTGGGGTAGAAGTCAGCATGGGGGATTAGGCACCCCGTGCGGGAAAATTAACATAGGTTGGGCTGGGGGGGGCAGTTATGGTGGGGCAGCAACAGACATCAAAGGATGGTTTTCTTCTTTACAGGGTGTATTTAAAACAAAATTATGAGGGATATTTTTCTTTTTTTCAGGCGGAGACATGGGGGATTGGGCACCCTCAATGTCAGTGTTATATTAGACAGGGTGGGGGTAGAAGCCAGCAAAGGGATTGGGCACAGCTATACTGGAACATTAACATGGCTGGGCTTGGGGGGTCAGTTACGGAGGTGCAGCAACAGACATCAGTGGACGGTTTTCTTTTTTACAGGCTGCATTTAAAACCAAAAACTACAAGGAATGGTTTTATTTCAGGTGATGACACTGGGGGACTGGGCACCCCAGTGTCACTGTTATGTTTATGAGGGGGGGTGCTGAGAAGGAGGGTTGGGTGGAGGGGGACAGTTAGGGTGGTGCCAGCAACAGACATCGATGGGTAGTTTTCTTTGTTACAGGGTGTAATTCCTCAGCAGGCTGATCATGGCAGATCAGCTGTGCTTGCTGGGTGGAGTAGATTAAAGGAGAAAGACAACCTATGATTGGGTCGGCTCTTTCCTTTGAAATACATGAAGTTTCCGCCCACAAGCCAGAACACTGTCATGACCAGCCTGGCTGATGATTGGTGGAATACTGATGAGCACCTTGCAGACCACTCTGCATTGGACTGACAGTGTCACACCCCTCAAAAGCCACTCTCCGAACAAAATGTTCGCTGCACGTGCATGCATGACGAACATAAAAAGGAAGCACTTTTTTATGGAAATAGTGGTAGCAGACTAGAACAAGCTTCCAGATTAGGTCCTCAGGGCTGAAACAGTGTGAAGGTTCAAAAGGGAAATGGAACAGACACACAGGAATAGTGCATATGGGGGCTGACGGGGAGGTAGAAAAGAATGACAACGCCATAGTCCTAAAATCAGACAAGCTTGGACAGACAGAATGGTCTCTAGGTCTATCTGCCATCATTTTTTTTCTATGTTGCTATGATCTGAAGGATTGTATGATGCAGTGTTGGCACAGTCCCAGCTTTAGAGCCCTCTCTCCAAGCCTTGGTGTGTGATAATTTTTTCTGTGCCTGGAAAGACAGTGCCAAAGTTAAGGCAACACCAGCATTGCATCCATAATCATTCAAATCCTGAGAAACACCATGCCTCATATTCACCAAGGCCGATGGGATTGTTTTACCCTAGTGTCTACTGCTTTACTTTCGTGTCATTAAGGGACAACTCTAACTGATGCCTAAATATAGCTTTTTGCAATACATTTTTTTTAAATCTGATAAATAAATATAAGCTAAACTGTTTGTACAGTACTGTACTCCAATTTTAAAATGTTGTCCATGTGGTGTTGGAGACTCGGCTGCAACACTATGCTTTGTTTTGTAGCCAGTCCCAAAAGATTTGCTAGTGTTACACTGTATTCTCACTGTGTGTTCAAAAGTGCAGGATGGTACATGAGAGGGGGATCTGCTGGAACAGCTGAGGAGAGTGCAAATCATTAATTCTTGGCTACACAGACACGAAATTAAAATAAATCTTAACACTTCCTTCCCTTTACTGCATGCCTTGTGTCTCCCTCTTTAGAACTCGGAATAAGCAGACTACAACTCTGGGTTCCCCTTAGAGAGATACTATTCTATAAATGACATAATCATTATTGGGAGGGAGAGGAAGGCTCAGAGTCTGCACAAATACTTTGTGCTGCTTGCATTCCTTTTGTTAAAGACACTAGGCAGACCCTTTTCATCCATGAAACAGTACCCCCCCCCAAAAAAAGAGATGCAAAGAGAGTTGCATTCTTAATATTTTGTCTTTGTCTCCCTGCTCTGTCCCCAAACTTTAAAAACTAGTTTCCACGCCGGCGACCCTGGTTCAGGAGCGGACTCGGGTCGCTGGTGGGTCGGCCGGGGGGGATAGGCTTGAGCATCCCATGACGGCTTGCCTTCTCCAGGGAGGGAAGAGGCCAATGCCCACGCACTTGCCTGACTCCGAGCGGAGGCTCGGGGTACTGCAAGCCCCGACTATAGGGGATGGGTGGCCATTGTGCAGCGTGGACATCGGAGCACGTGCCATGACATCTGGGGTTTCATGCTGTAGGGGAGGAAAGAAAAGGAGAAAACAGCCTGCCACTGCTGGGGAGATGGGGAGATGGGGAGCCGGGGGACGTGCCCACAATGTGCCTGTGCCTGCCCGACAGACCTGAGACAACGCTATGTAAGTTACAGGGTGTTAGTGTCCCCACCTCATCCCCACCCAGAGGGTTAAACCGCAGCTCCATGGGGTCACGGGGTCCATTCAGGGCAGGGCACCAGGCAGTGGGAGGTCTGCCATGTTTCCCCTGATGGGTTGGGGGTGGCAGGCTGACGTAGGCAGAAAAAGAGTAATTTAAAAAAAAAAAAACTACTGTTTGGTTATCTGACTGCTTGGGCTGAGAAGAAGACAAGTGAGACGGGGATCCTGCTCCAGGACAGCAGGAAACTCAAAATCTGCTCATGACAGAGTCTCCTCTATTGCTCTTCCCTCAGCATTTCAATGAGGAGAGCCTGTGCTTACAGAAAACAGTAGCCTACAGAAGCGATCTGAAATACTATCCAAATAAATAGACATGCAAATAGAAAACATGGAACCCTGCAGGACCGGGCTGGTGGACACAGTCATCACTGCTGTCTTCTTGATGGGACTTCATGATAAAGTAATGTAACCCCCCCCCCCATTTGGGGGGTCTGCCTGTTGTGCCTTCGGGTGTCTCCCGTTGTCTTCTGGCATCCGCTCATCCTCCGCAGCACTTTGCCATTTCCCCGGTCTTCCCCTGTTAAATGAGCCCTGCAGGGCTGGCAAATCCCACTGCGAGCGGTTGGCATGTTTTAGACCGCTGCTCACACATTCGTGCAGGCACCCTGTGCACTAGACCACTGTTGCAGTCAAAAGAGCCAATTCTGTGCCTCCTCAGTAGTTCCCGGTGCCGCCTAAGTTAAAGCAGGCACCGGGGACATGGAACAAATCAGGAGCGAATATTTTTAATTAAATAAATGGTAGCCACCATGAGTGCTGCCTTCAGGGCACAGACAAAGGGCTAAGGGGCAAAGATTAGGGCAAGGGATGTTCTCATTAATATTCATGAGCTGCTGTGTGTTTCTGGTGGCAGTGTGTTATGGGAGCAGTAACTTCCTAATGGAACCAGTTATTTATTTGAGAGTGGACTCTTGTAAGAGATGACCGTTGGGGCTAACTAAATGTGGAGACATTGTGGGATAAATACTAAATGCTTGGCTGCACCAGAACTGAATCCATGGGGAACACTGATTGGGACTGCTTGGACTTAAACTGCAGCCACCATTTAAGTGCTTTGCCACCAATTGGGAGCCAGGATTAAACAAGGGGGTGCCTGGGACAATGCCAGGGACTTATGGGGGATTAACTGGGACAATTTCTAGGTGCCAAAACATAAGCCAATCACCATCTGGAAACTGTTCAAGACTGATTTGGCAGCCAATAAGATCTCTGAAACTCTGCCCCATATAAAAGGGGGTAACTGCTGAAAAAGGTTGGATTTGGAGTGACATCTAAAGAGCTAGTGTGTGTGCCTCTGTGGAGCTTGCCAGCTCTCAGAGGTTAGGCCTGCCTGGCCTAGACTTTTGTTTTCGTCCGTCAGTCCACGGGTCCAAATTGTTCCAGCCTGGGTAGCTGCTCTTTCTGCAGCTGCAGGTCATCTGTTCCATAAATCTGGGAAAAGAAGATCAGCCTGCATCCCGCCTGGAAGGACCAGAAAAGGACAGAGTTTGCATATAAATGTGTTTAAGTTCACAAAGTGTTTGCGTGGCCGAGTAATTAGAAAAGTTCAGGTTGCATGCTTCCTCAGCCAGTGTTAAGTTGCTCCTACAGCCTGAAGACCAGCATCTTTGATGAGGACCATGAGGGAATCCACCTCCAGCGTCATCCAGCTTGTTCCACAGGATTTATTTCTTCGGATCATCATTTGGTCTGGGTAGAGTGAGTACAAACAGTATAGTTCGATCTCTGTGTGCCACCTGATTAATTGTTGGGTTATTGCAAGGGACTGAGCCATCCAGCTCCAGATTACAAGTTTTGGTTAAAGTGCATGTTGTGTGTTTTCCTTCCTAAGGGCCCCAACAACAGCTGCAATGCTGGCCTACCCCAGGCAATGCTGCAGTCTAGCCTACATGACAACTGGGTACCCAGAGTGCGTGTGACTATGCTAGAGGGACTCTTAGTGCATGCATTGTTTAAACCTGACTAGATCAGAACTAACAAATTATCTGCTAGAGTTACTGCCCCACCCCTGTGAAATTCCTCCGAATAAATCAGATTCTATTCTTTCAGTGTTTAATCTGGCTACAGTGTGCATTTGTGGAGGGGATATTGCATTGCTGGTTGGTTGCTCTATCACTGACCTTATTTTACAGGGGGTCCTCAGGGCCATTGCAGTTGATCCAGCCCTATTGGTAAGTGTGACCAGTGTTGGCTCAATACTGTATTTCCATGCTAAATGTGATTGTTTACCTACTGAATTGGTTAAGCCACTAGAGGGGGTTATAGGGGGATTATAGTGTCCTGGAAGGCTATACCCATAGCAGTTACGCTACCCTCGAACCAACCCTCCGGGTGGAGGCACCCATTCAAAGATCCCAAGCCCCTCAACCTGTATCTAGGCATGCAGGCAGGGGTAGTAGCCCATAGGATAGCGCCACCTAGGGGTTACAGTAACACTAACTCAAAGGTGCACAGAATATAACAGGAACTAGTTACTCTTCTGAGAATAGCTGGTGCCCGCCGATTTAAATGGATTTGACTTTTGAGTGGTGTTTCCATTGTGAGCTAGGGTAGGCTCCTGAAGCTGGGTCAGATTCCTCCATCAGAGTTGCAGCTGCTGGTTGGGCACCACCATGTGGGTCACTGACGATGTGAGGGGGTATTGGCTGGTGTTGTCAGGCTCAGTGGGGGGGAGCTTGCAGCAGTGAGGTGGGACCAGTGCTCACTTGGCCTGTAATGGGGGTGCCTGCCTGATGCTGCTGTTGCAGGCTGGATGTTACTGCCTGTGATGGAAGGAGGACAGAGGTCATTGTCACCCAGAGGATATTGATGGCAGCAGGGATGGTGGGAGTGGCAGGTCTAGACTCCTGCATCTGGGAGCAGACCCCCCCCCCCAGCAGCACTGCCGCAGGACCAAGTTACCCTATCTTCATTCAGTCCTTATTACACAGGGAACAGGAACTGGTGAAACAGCAGCAAGGGTGTGCTCATGTGTCAGATTTGGGGTCAAGTACTCTGAAGGTTATTAATAGTTTATTCTGTAGTTAAAGATAAGTTCTGTGCATGCTTTTCCTCAACTGTACCACCAGATTCCAAAGGGCACTCCTTTATTTTGCTGCTCAGAAACCCATGGTACCACATTGAGGGTGCTGTCACACACACTTCACACTAGATTTTTAAGGTTAAAAATCACTGTAATCTATGTTTTTCATTTACTCAGTGAACCAGAGTGGGAGGATAGAAGCGGTAGAAGAGGAACAATAACATACAGCGATGGACAGTTTTCTTTTTTACACAGTGTATTTAAAACCAAAAATAAACTATGAGGGATGGTTTCTTTATTTCATGTGGTGACTCTAGGGGATTGGGCAACCCCAGTGTCACTGTTATGTTTGTGGAGGGGTGGTGGGTGCTGAGAAGGAGGGTCAGGTGGGGGGTCAGTTAGGGCACCGTGAGCAACAGACATTGATGGACAGTTTTCTTTGTTACAGGGGGTAATTCCTCAGCAGGCTGATCATAACAGATTAGATGTGCTTGTTGGGCAGCGTAGATCAAAAGAAAGCCAACCTGTGATTGGGCCGACTCTTTCATTTGAACTATACAAAGTGTCCACCCAGCAAGCCAGAATACTGTCATGACCAGCCTGGCTGATGATTAGTGTGACACTGTCTCACCCCTTGCAGGCCACTCTGCATTGGACTGACAGTGTCACACCCTTCAAAAGCTACTCCCCTAACAAAATGTTCACTGCATGTGTGTGCACGGCAAACATAAACAAGCATTTGTCAATGCCGAATGTTTGCTTGCTGGCATTGGCAGTGGTAGTGTAGAAGTTACAGAGCTGCGTAATAGGAACGGCAGTGAAGTATTGAACTGAAGCCAACCCCACCACCACCCTGCAGAGAGTGACAGGCATTGTGCGTTTGGGTTGTCAGGCATAACGGCCACGCCATTTCACCACACCCCAGCCTGCAGACACTGACAAGTGTCATGGTGGTCCTTGGGGTCTTTGGCCCTTATGCGCACCCCATTCCATTAGGAAATATGGTGAGATGGGTGCGATATAGGAGAATGGGGTGAACTTTGGGGCTGAAGAGTCCAAGGCATACTTTGATGCTGCTCACTGACTGCAGGGTGTGGAATGGTATGAGCATCACAGGCAAGAATCCCAAGTCACACCCTGATGCCTGTCATTCTCTACAGGGTTGGGCGTTATGGTTGGAAACCCTAATACCTCAGGCATTCGTTGGTATTTTCACTCCAAATTTTCAACATGTTTTTTGTGACCCCACCTCATGAACAGGGGAATATCAGTTTGTTGAAGCTGCTTATGCACAGTGACTATGGCATTTAGCACCACAGATGCAAAACATTCGAACAGGATGTAAATAATGACAGCTGTACTGTTCATGGGGAGGTGTAAAAAATGGCAATGTTGCAAATCTGTAGTAAAAATATTTAAAAAAATGGTGAAGTCACGAGCATACATAGAAACTGTGCAACGCACACCCGTAATATAATTAGGTTGGAGATTTTTTACAGCAGATTGTCAACTCAGGCATTTTGGTGCCTCCGATCATGAACAGTGTCACTGTGATTTTCTTTATCTGTGCCGAACAATGATTTCCCACAGCGACCACGCATCTCTGCGCTGAAAGTGTGGAAACACACTTCAGCCATGTTGTGAAAAATGACAGCTGTACTGTTCATAAGGAAGTGTGGAAAATGCCACTGGTGAAAATCTGGACTGAAAATATTACAAAGTCATGAACTAGCGAGGTGCGTGGAAACTGGGCAATGCTCACTTGTAACACAGTCATTTTATGGACTTTTGTCACCAAAGTTTCAACATAGCCATTTTAAGACCTCTGCTCATGAACAGTGTAACTGTGATTTTCTTAATCTGTCCTAAACATTGCTTTCGCACACCAACAGCACCATTGTGCGCTACTTGTGCGAAAACACATTTTGGGCGACATATGAAAAATTGCAGCTGTACTGTTCATAAGGAAGTGTAATAAAATGGCAATGTTGAAAATCTGGAGTGAAAATATTAAATTTGCAAACTTACGAGCATGCATAGGAACTGTGATTTTCTTAATTTATCACGTACATTGATTTCGCACACCAACTGCGCCATTGTGCGCTACATGGGCGGAAATACATTTTGGGTGAGATGTGAAAAATGACAGCTGTACTACTCATAAGAAGGTGTGGCAAAATGGCAATGTTGGAAATCTGGAATGAAAATATTGAAAATTTGCAAACTTACGAGCGTGCATAGGAACTGTACAACACATGCTCGTAAAACAGTCATTTTTTGGAATTTTTTCACCAAATTTTCAACATAGCCATTTTAACACCTCAGCTCATGAACAGTGTCATTGTGATTTTCTTAATTTGCCCCGTACATTGATCTCGCACACCGACTGCGCCATTGTGTGCTACATGGGTGGAAACCATTTTGGGTGAGATGTGAAAAATGGCAGCTGTACTACTCATAAGAAGGTGTGATAAAATGGCAATGTTGAAAATCTGGAGTGAAAATATTGAAAATTTGTGACCTTACGAGCGTGC
The DNA here is from genome assembly GCA_016271365.2 of Neoceratodus forsteri. Taxonomy (NCBI): domain Eukaryota; kingdom Metazoa; phylum Chordata; order Ceratodontiformes; family Ceratodontidae; genus Neoceratodus; species Neoceratodus forsteri. The sequence goes on along the minus strand of CM028130.1, from coordinate 1,446,498,527 downwards.
GTAGGAACTGCGCAATGCGCGCTCGTAAAACAGTCATTGTTTGGAATTTTGGCACCAAATTTTCAACATGGGGTTTTTGGTACCCCTTCTCATGAATGATGTCACTGTCATGGCATTATTCGGGCCCGAAGGTTGATTTCACGCAGTGACTGCACAGTGACTGCGAAATCACCCTTCGGACCCGAATAACGCCATAGCAGTGACATCATTCATGAGAAGGGGTCCCAAAAACCCCATGTTGAAGATTTGGTGCAAATATTCCCTAAAATGCCTGAGATATGCAACAAAGTTGAAACTCCCCTATCTAGCCCATTATACAGCTTACCGGCATTTCCTCAGTTCGCGGTCAGCTTTGAAGAGTGCAGACGTGTTCGGTCCACCGAAGTCGTCGCGCGGAGTCCAGAGGTAAGTATGGGGTGAGGGTGTGGGGAGGCTGGGTGCGCGGTGGGTGGGTGCGGGTTGTGGGAGGGGCTTGGAGGCAGCGCCGTGGGACCGTTTTTTTCTTTGGGGTAAAAAAAAACAAAAAGCGACGAGCGTTTGCCACACTGGGGTGGGCTCCCAGTGTGGCACAAGGAGATTGGGGGCGTTCAGCCAATGGGGATTGGGCACCCTGTCGGCCAGAGATGGATTGCCACACTGGGGTGGCCTCAGCGTGGCACTTAGTACTGGAGGGGGTTAGGACAGTGGAGCGTGCGGGGATTGGGCACCCGCTGGCTATATCATTAGTTGCCACGCTGGGGTGGGCACCCGGCATGGCATTTCTAAGTCTTTGGGGGGCGGGGGGAACACAGCACAGCCAACAGGGATTGGGCACCTTTGGCTATTCAGTGTTTGCGTGCGGGGCGGTAGCGCATGCCTCATAAGCGTGTGTGTGTGTTGGGAGGAGCGCGATGACAGGCGATATCTTATCGCTGCTCACTCAGCATAGCTCCCTTTGAACTGTATGCCACTGCATTTTGGAGCTTGTCATAGACAGCTCCAGCATGCATTGGCTTACAGGGGCCGCGCCTGCCAACACACTGACTGAATTGGAGGAGGAGGTGACACCCCTCCGAAATCTCCGATGATGGCACTATGTTTCTTGCACATGCGTGTAAGCAAACATAAAAAATAAGGGCAGAGAGAGACAGCCAGCAGTGATAAGTACTGTATGGTTTTGAAAAAGTGCAGAAGTTTGAGGCTTCTTATCTGATTGCCAAACTGAGCTTCTGCATGTTGCTGTTCCTACATCGGTGGCTCAGTCAAAAGTCTTCATGAGATTTGCTTCAACACTTTCAGCAGCAAAGATGAACTGGTAATTAAGCAGTAATACATGACAGAGTGTAGTATATCATGGGATAGCATCACTCCTTGGGTGCATTGTGAGGCATTAGGTGAAGCCAAGTGCTTCATGCACCCAAGAAGTGACGATATCCCATGATATACCACGCCTTGGAGTGCGTTATTGCTATTATGAACTGGAGTAATGGTTTTATTTATTTATTTATTAGCTTTTGGTAACCAGGTAAGTGCGTTAGGCAAACAATCCTGCCTATTTTCAAGCACGACCCGGGAGAGTACAAGACATAGGAGCCACAAATTACAGTGATACATAAAGACATGTTAACAATAAGGAAAAAGATTGAATTCAAGCAGAAATATAACATTTTCAGGTACAATCAAGTGGAGTACAAGACAGAGGTGCCACAAGTTATAGTGATACATCATGACGAATGACATTAAAGTGAACAAAAGGTTGCAGGCAAAATATAACCAGTATACATAGTGGCAGGACAACAATTTAGTGCTCCAGGATACTCATAATAAAGCTTTAATGTTGCAACAACAGAAGGGGTCTGGGCAGCAGGCCGTGGTCAGTGGCTATGTTATGAGCAATGGCAGTGAGCAAGTGTGATGAGGTGAGAGAACAACGAGTTTTTGAAAACCCGTGGAAGAGGCAGTTTGACCTGAAGGGGAGAGTTCCAGAACCGAGAGAGCTAGTACGAGAAAGCCTGTTCACCCATTTTGTGGTGCAAGGTCTACATGTTAGAAGGGGTGAGGAGGAGGATCTAAGTGAGCGAATTTGAGATGCGGGGGTAAGCAGGAGAGCCAGGGAGTCCGGTCTAGGGGGTCAAGTTTGGGAGTCTATAAAGCAACCCAGAGAGAAAGCCCGGAGCTCCTTGGGTGGCAGCCAGTTTAACCCGGAGTAAAGGCGGCAGTGATGAGTGAGGCGTGGTGCGGATAAGGCAAATCTGCAGATGTTATTATAAGAAGTGTCCCATCTCCTGAGTATGCTGGAGTTAGCGGAGTATAGAAGAGGAAGACCATATTGGAGCTGCGGGAGAAGCACCCCCCTTGCTACGGATAGTCTAGCAGAAGGGGTGAGGGAGTGTCGCACCCGATAGGCCCCACCAATTTTCGCATTAACAGCACGATAGACTGTGTTGATATGTGTTGCAAAGTCGAGGAAGGGATCAAGAGTGACCCCCAGGTATTTGAAGGAGGACGTGTTGGTGACCGAAGAGCCATCCTGGCACTGAACCAGAAGCTTTGGGGCCATGGGGGGAATTTTTTTTGTAGAGCCGAACAGCATGGCTCACGTTTTGTCCAGGTTCAGATGTTGGTGGTTGTTCAGAAGCCATTGCTGAAGGACCTGAAAGTCGTTTGAGAGTGAGAGGTTGATGTTTGCGATCGAGTTGGAGCCCGAGTAGAGAACCAGGTCATCAGCGTACATGAGAATGCGACTTTGACAGGAGGAGTGGGGAATGTCATTTAGGTAAAGGGAGAAGAGTAGAGGACCAAGGATGGATCCTTGAGGGACGCCACGGGTGATCAGTCTGGGGGAGGATATAGCCTTGTGAAAGGCTACGGCTTGGGAGCGATTGTTAAGGTAGCTTTGGAACCAAGAAAGGGTGGGGTCAGAGGCACCCGTGGCTTGGAGCTTAGACAGCAAGAGTTGGTGGTGAACCATGTCGAAGCTTTGACAGGTCAATAAAGACGGCGCCGTGAGTAGACTGATATCCATGTTGTTTTTATATCACTGGTAAGTTGGGTTAGAGCCTGTGGTAGTGCTGTGTCCAGGCCTAAATCCATGCTGGCAGTGGGTAAGGAGATTGAACTTGCCGAGGTGGTCTGAGAGTTGACGATGAACAAGTTTCTCAAGAACTTTACTAAGAGTAGGCAGGAGAGAGATGGACGGTAGTTGGTCATTTGTTTGACATCACCCTTCTTATGAATAGGGATGGTTCTGGACATTTTCAGGCCAATGGGACGGAAGAGGTCCTGATAGATAGGTTAAAAGTCTGGTGACCGGCGGCAAGCCAAGGAGCAAACTGCCTGAGAATGCCGGATGGATGCCATCAGGGCCTGGGCTACGGGCTGGTATGGAATTGAAGTTTACGTACTTCATGGTACGTGGTTGGAGAAAGCGCAAAGAAGGGATGAGTAGGGCTTGAAGTTGAGGGAGCGTGCCTTTCGCCTTGGGTCGCATCAGAGGCATTGGCCGAAGTGAGGAGAAGAGGGAATTGAAAGAATTGGCAATAGTAAGTGGGTTGTTACAGTGAGTGCCCTGTATATTCATGTCAGTAGGAGTCTGAGGCTTATTATTGCCAAGGATTTCCTTGATTTGTGCCCAGTACATTTTAGGGTTGTCTCCAGAGGACTTTAGAAGGTTCCTGAAGTAGGTGCTTTTAGCCAGGCGAATGTGTTTTTTGCAGTTGTTCCGAGAAGACCTGTATGCTTCAAAGTCAGATTGCAGACTAGAGCTCTTCCACGCAGCCCAAAGTTTGTCCCTATGTTTCAGCATTTGAAGAAGGGGGCGCTTGAGCCACTTGGTCGCCTTCCCTGCCACCCTGCGAGTAGAGGTGGGGATGTGAAGGTTTTGCAAAGAGAGAAGGACGGAGTTGAAATAGTCAGTGGCCTGGTTTACGTCATCAGTTAAGTATATAGGAGTCCAGTCAACAGAGCCAAGGTCAGTTTTGAAATCGTCCACCCTTAGGTGGGAAACGTCAGGGAAGGAAATGACTTTAGAAGGAAACGAGGGGTGTATGTGTCCCAGATACAGTGAGGATAGTGGTCACTTATGGTGTCTGGGAGAACACCTGACGTGCTCACATAATCCATCCTGTTTGTGAGGATCCAATCGAGAAGGGTGGCGCAGGCACCCCGGGAGACTCTCAGTGGGTTCCTGAATGAGCTGAGAGAGGTTGGCCTTACTAGTGATAGATGATAGGTGGGCTGAGTTATTCTCTGACCAGTCTTGGTTGAAATCACCAAGGCAGATAATGTCATTTTTGCCTGTACCAGATAGTAGGTTGTCCATGAGTTCTAAGAGACCCAGATTGGAGTTTTTGGGAGGGACATATATACAGAAGATATGGAGTTTCTTTACTCCTCCAAGTAGAAGAAGGGTGTGGAGTACTTCGCAATTTGGCAGAAGGGGGTCCTGTATGAGTGTGACGTTAAGGTGTGATTTGAAGTAGAGCGCTAGCCCCCCGCCTTTTTTAGTCCCCAAGCGATCAGCTCGGAGCATACTGTACCCGGGAAAGGAGCACTGTGAGTCTGTAACAGTGGGTTTTAGCCAAGTCTCAGTGATGGCTAATATGTCCGGGCAGTTCATGTTCATCCAAACCTGAAGATCGGCAAGGTTGGCTAGGAGGCTTCTAGTATTGATATGTGCCAGGGTGAGACCATTGGATTTAGGGAGGTATAGCAACGGGGGAGGTAGTCCTGGGTTGGGTGCCCTGTGTGGACCAGGATTAGCCTCGATGTCCCCAGCTCGTGTTAGGTAGAGGATGCAAGTCCAAGGTGGTCTCCTGAAGCAAATCCATATAGTAGATTGGGGGGAGAATTTTATCCTGACTGGGCGGGACCTGGTTAGCAGGAGCCGGCGCTAGCTAATTAGTGCAGTAGGGGGAATAGGAGGTGGTGAATAGGAAGCTATTAAGTTGGAAAAGTTAAAGTTGTCCACAGAGAACGCTGGGAGGTGAGCAGAGAATGACAGGGCAGGAGAGTGCCAGTAGTATAAGGGAGGAGGCACCCATTAGAAGAGTCATGATAGCAGTGAAAGGCATAGTAAAGAAGGGAATAATTCAAAAGGTGAGATGGGAGATGGTCTGAGAACGAGCAATAGGCTGCCAGGAAAAGATAGTTACAGCTGCTGCAACAGTCGTCAGCTGGAGGCCAGAAGTTGTAGTTAAAAAGGAAGGCTGGGAGGGGTGGAGACCCAGGTGTGTAGTGAAGTATCAGCTGAATATTTTAGTTTCCCTCTAGTGGCCAGACGTTATAACGAGCAGATGGTAAACAGAGCTGTTAGAAAAAACTCCACACCACGCCACCTATCGCGGGACTTCAGCCTATAAAACTAAAGCCGGAAAAGGGTGGCGGGGTATTGGGGCGGGAGCAGTGGCAGGCAACTGCGGGGAAAAGCACAGAGTCCAAGATGCGAAAGGCGCTGTCCGTGGCGACTACCTGGTGGCAAGAATCGTCCATGGGGGGGAGAGCCTCCAGTCCAACCTGATTTCGCCCTGCGACTCTGGGTGGGGTGAGCCCCTGGCCCACGCTGCAGGAACACGAACTGCTGAGGAAAGGAGAGGTAGGACACAATAAGTATCATGCTAAGGGGCTGACCAATTCCTAGGTTCACGTAATAGGCTGCTAGCATGTAGAACAGGAAGCAGGAGGGAGCTTTCAATCGAGAATACTGGCTTTAAATTTAATTCTGGCAACAGTGCAGGTTACAGTATAAGCAGGAGTGTGCATTCCATCGAGAATACTGGCTTTAAAATTAATTATGGCAACAGTGCAGTTTACAGTGGATTACTCGACGGCACACATACAGGCATACCCCTTGCTTCCCTGTTCAGGACAGTGTTCGCATGTAATTTCACTTTCCAGACTCTGAGGTAATTAAAAAAGGCGCCAAAATTTTAAAAAAAGACAAAACAAAAAGAAAAAAGCACAGAGTCCAAGATGCGAGGAGCGCTGTCCGTGGCGACTACCTGGTGGCAAGAATCGGTCCGTGGGGGGTGGGGGAGAGCCTCCGGTCCAACCTGAATTCGGCCCTCGCGACCTCCGGAGGGTGGGTGAGAGCCCCTGGCCCACGCTGCAGGAACACGAACTGCTGGTGGCAAGAATTGGTCCATGGGGGTGGGGAGAGCCCGTCCAAACTGAATTGCCCTCGCACTGGGGTGGGGTGAGCCCTGGCCCACACTGCAGGAACACGAACTGCTGGTGGCAAGAATCAGTCCATGGGGGTGGGGAGAGCCCGGTCCAACCTGAATTCGCCCTCGAGACCTCGGGGTGGGGTGAGCCCTGGCCCACGCTGCAGGAACACGAACTGCTGGTGGCAAGAATCGGTCCATGGGGGGAGAGAGCTCCGTCCAAACTGAATTCGCCCTGTGACTGGTGGGTGGGGTGATAAATGAAACATTATAATGAAACATTTTAAAAACTTTAAGCCTTTTAAAAATAGCTTTTTTATTAGGAATACATTAAAAAAAATAGTTATAGAGGGCAGCAGATGGTGCTATTGTAGTTGGAGCTGACAGAAGAGGCAACGGTATTGTGATGGTGTAACATGTGGACTCTGCCCCTCTGTGCTGTCCCTACATTTGTTCCCATTTGGAGGAAATCCTTTGCTTTTTTCTGTAGCACAGTAGTCAGTTGGTATGCACAGTACAGCACACAGCGTTGATGTGAACTCTTGTTGCAGGGCCGATCATTGATCATCAGCGGCTGTTGCTGTGCCACATGTTTTGAGATGCAGCCTGAGTCAGTAAGCAGAAGTTGATAAGGTGAAGTACATGGAGTGTTTAGTGTGCATATCTGTGAACGAGCAGGTGGCCCATGGCCACTGACTGTGATTTCTGACACCCAGGCTGCTTTCCTTTTTTTTTTGTGTGCGTGTGTGTTAACGACCGCTTGAGCCTCAACTCGCCCCATGGAAACCGCCATTTGAGCTGCCATTCACTCCATACACATTTTCTCTGTAAGGGATTTGGGGGCGGTCAGAGAAGTGACTGTTACAGGCATTAGAAGAACTTCCTTGTCAGGATTTGTAGCCTGTTACGACTAGCGGTTGGCAAATTGGGGTAGGAGTGGAGCACTAAGCAGTGCTGCAAAGAAGGTGTTCCCAGGACTTATTAAATGCCATGAGTATGTAGTCAGATTTACTCACGGCGGAGGCAATCTGTCAACCAATCAGGTTGCTGGATTTTCGGCAACCAGTTCATAATGTGCATTCGATCACTTGGTTGACATTAAAGTGCTAACATGGGATACTACCTCTTATACAGAAGCCACATTCCTGGGTCTTGGACTTTGGATTTATTTTAAACATGCCTGTCCTGGAGCTCAAATATGGCCTTGTTCTGGGTGCTTTATTAAATAATACGGCCCGGGTCATTCCCTTGCTTTATTTTACCATCAACCCTGTGGACTTCCTGTTGACAAGCTATATTGTTCCTGTCTTCTTTACTACCACCCCCCACACACACACACACACACACACTGTTTCATTAATCTCCTGCAGCAGTCTGCTTTCTCTGATTTTGGTAGGTGGTTCCTTGTTTGCATAAGCGCAGATTTAGCCAAATCCATGACTCCCCTAAACATCCACAGGTGGCAGGAGATTCAGTGGAAGCTCTTGGTAATCTAGGCCCTCTTCTGGTCATGGGTCACTAATTGGGGATGCCGGGGTACAAGTCCACTACAGGGGATCGACTGTCCCAGACTTAACGATAAGTGGCTGCAACTGTTTATTGCCACCCAATTAGACAGTGGCCATGATAGTCATTCACTGGTCTTCTTGGATGTTGAAGCAGAGTTCCTGGACAGAATTCACCCCTCAACTGACTACATCCATTTAACTAAGCGGAATATAGAGTAGAGGAGAGATTACTTCAAGGATGCATGGTCAAGTAAGCTACTCTGGCATATAGGGACACAGCCAGCCACTGCCAGCTGTGACCATTTGCAGGGTCCAGTCCTCCCTATGCTGTTGCTGCTGCACCCAGACCTGCCAGAACCCAGTTGCTCCCTTGGGTATAGTATTATGGTACTGGTTTCATACCCTGTTGTATAATTTGTTGTATCCAGGTGGAATGGTCTGTTTTCAGGTGAACTGAAGAAGACAGGGGAGTCTGGAAATGAGTAGGCAGTATAGCAGGAATGCTATTCACAGTCTACATGCTTATTCACAATACAAAGTGGCATGAGTTTTGTAGAAGCTGACAGCAGGGGTGTGTGTCTCATCTCATCAGAACTGTATGTGTATTTGTGAAATTTACAACTTCCAAGGAGATGACCTAGCAGCAAGGGGTTTACAATAAGGACATGTCTCTCTCTAAAGGCACACATCTGTGTGAGTGGGAGGGAAGGAAAGAAACTGACTGACTTGTGTCTTTCATTCAGGATTATTAACATCCACTAGAAGAACACAGGACAGTTTCCTTTGTGTGCCATTGCTACAGCTAAAAGCAGCAACTCTCATGTGCATACCACTGCTGCACCAGTGCATGGCTGTTTTCTTAATAGTGCACAGGCACTCAGGTGCGTAGTTTACAGGGAATGCAGGTTAGGAGTGGACACTGAAATATTTCAACGGTTAGTCATAATTTTGCTAATTTTCAGTATTTTGACTCCAAACTTTCAACATAGCCATTTTTTTCACACCACCTCAAAAACGTGATAGGTTTTGTTTTTCAGATCCTGGACAAAACATGTTTTCACATTTGTGGTGCAAAATGACATTTCAGTAAGTATTCTTTAAATGCCACATATCAGGTTTATAAGGGGGAGTCATAAAATGATAATCTTGAAAATTTGGGTTCAAAATTAAGAAAAAAAATTATTAACAAACATGTGTGTACTGCCAGCCTTTGCTCCAGAGGGTCGTGCTTTGTGATCCCATGCCAGTTAGCTGAGTTCTGGGATGAGGTCATCGTTTATTTAGCAATATTACCAGAAATATAATATGCTGTGTCCAAAATCTTTCTTTGAATCATTGAATTTTTTGCTGAGGTGTGATTCTTATTTGCTTTAATCCTCAGATTCATCCATTTCTGTTTAGTAAATATAAATTTATTTCTTCTCCCATGATCCATTAATATTTAGCCCATAATCTTTCTCTCCACATATTAACATATTGTACAATCTTGCCAAAAGTTTAGTCTTCCTTTTTTGATTATACTTTCTTGTATAGTTTGTATTTTAGCATAATATATCATTTTAATATTAGGAGAGATTCTATTTAATTATCTGCATTTTTGATAGAGCTTGTTATATGCAAAAACATTCAGCCCCTTTTCATAAAGGAATGTAGATGCTAATTCTGTAGGGGATGGAAGTTTACCATCCCTTGTAAGATCTCTCCTTCTAATCTGTTTGGCTTCTTCATATTTCTCCATAATGGACTTTTTTCTGTACCCCATAACCTATTACTATCTGAAATACTCAGATACCACCATGGAAGATGCTTAAGATGTATTTTCATTCTACCCTTTTAATGGGGCAAAAAAGGAATTTGAGCCACGCAATTTTGCACTATCCAAAAATAAACTAATATTTTCAAAGATTTGTAATCTTTATTAACATCAATTTCTAATAAGCTCTGATATATTGGATCATAATTTTGTAAGAAATGTGGGATTCTTCCCACTAGCTATAAGAACCAGTTTTTGCTAGGCGTTATTTCTGCTTGTAAAAACCCAAGTTGTTGCTAGCACTATTTTACAAGGCCATGAGAAGACTAATTCTTGGCACATATGCTAGCTAGAAAATTCCATTTTTGTTCTCTGGTCAGAGACAAGACTCTACGTATGGTGCGCATTTTGCACTGGGAGCACGCTCCATGGAGATGCCCCAAGATGGCCGCCGTGTGAGTTAGTTCCAGGAGGTTGACTACACTTGATGGGGACACAGAGAGACAGATAGACACAAACAGACAAACATTGTGAGAAGAAATTGATAGCTCTTAGCTTAGTATGATAGCCCTCTTGTGTACAAATCAACTATCAGGCTAGTGCCAGGAAAGACTGCTTTTTGTGGGAAATATTTTGTTTTATTTAAGGCCTGGGCAAACTAACTGCTTTATGATAGAAACATGATAGAAATACTAGCTTACGCTGTGTACTCGATATGTTTATTGTTGCTTATTGTTCTTGGGAATGTGTGAGAATATGAGAAATACAAGACTGTCTTTTTTGCTTATTATACTGCTTGGGAAAAACATGTGATTTTTTTTTCTGAGAATATATAGATATATATGTGTGTAATAGATAACCCACTCTGATGTGTGTGGTCACGCTCTGATATACGCACGCCTTGGTGTGTGTTGTTACGCACGAGGCCACAGGCCAAGTGCATCAACCACCCAAGGCATGCGTGTATCAGAGTGTGACCACACACCCTAGAGTGGGTTATCTATCTTATAAAATGACAAGATTGTTTTGGAGGAGGGTAAAAGTGCAGGTGTGCAGTCACACTCTTATATATGCATGGTCATGTGGTATGTTTTGTACAATCAGAACATTGGATTTGTATTTGTATTTCCTCCCCATTTTATAAATATATACATATATATATTCATGGCAAAAAATTCCATTTAATGCATCAGTTAGCATTGTTCCACAGTGACAAAAGCGAGGAAATTCGATGTTAGGGTTCCCACCCCCTTGCACCCCACCCACCCTGCCCCACCAACAGGCATTGGGTATGCGTTGAGTCATCAGTCTAACTCTCACCCCATCCCATGTGCAATCAAGCTGAGGTGGTGCACTATAGGAGAATGGGATGATGAGTTAGGACTGACGACCCAACGCACACCCAATGCCTATTGGTGAAGCGGGAAAGGGTGGGAACCTAACATCGAATTTCGTCGCTACTTTTGTCGCTGTGGAACAACTCTAACTGATGCATTAAATGGAGTTTTTGCCATGAATTTCCCTTCTTTTTGAGAATGTGCACTATAAATAGTGAAGTAACGGCAACACAAACGCAAGTGCAAACGCTAACACACATGGTGACGCAAACGTAAACAATAACGCAAAGAGTAATACAAACACAAGTGCAAACATTAATGAAAATAGAAATGCAAAGCAAGTGCATAAGGAAAAGCAAACCGTAATGTACACAGGCACGGTAATGTAATTTAAAATGCAAACACTTAAGGTAATAGCAATGATGACACCAAAGCAAACACAAACAGAAACGCAAATGGAAGCACATACAGAAACACAAATGGTAACACACACGGTCATGGTACGGCAATAGGAAATGCAAATGCTTATGGCAACAGCAACAATGACGCCAAAGGAAACGCAAATGGAAGCGCGGACACAAATGCAAATGTTAATGCACACGGTGACGCAAAACGAAACGCAAACAAAACCAGTAATGGAAATGCAAATGTTAACAGTAATGCAAATGCAAGTGCAAATGAAAATGCAAAGGGTAATGCACATGGTGCCGTAGATGGGAACAGTAATGCAAATGGAAACAGAAATGCAAGCGTGTACTGAAATGCAACTGGTAACACGCACGGTCACGGTACCACAATAGGAAACACAAATGCTAATGGTAACAGCAATGATGATGCCAAAGGAAATGCAAATGGAAGCATGTATGCAAATCGCAAATGATAATGCACACAGTGACGCAAAATGAAACACAATCAAAAACAGTAATGGGAACGCAAATGTTAATAGTAATGCAAACGCAAGCACAAAAAATGCAAAGGGTAACACACATGGTGGCGTACACGGGAATGGTAACGCAAATGGAAACGCAAATGCAAGTGCGTATGGAAACACAAATGGTAACACACACGGTCACGGTACTGCAATAGGAAATGCAAATGCTAACAGTAACAGCAACGATGATGCCAAAGGAAAAGCAAATGCAAACGGAAGCACGTACACAAATGCAAATGGTAATGCACACGGTGATGCAAAATGAAATGCAAACAGAAGCAGTAATGGAAACACAAATGGTAACAGTAAAGCAAACGCAAGCGCAAATGAAAATGCAAAGGGTAACGCACACGGCGGCATAGACGGGAACGGTAATGCAAACAGTTACGGAAACACAAGTGGGAACACTAACTGTGACAGTAACAAAAGTGCACACTCTTTTTTTCACCAACAGCTGCATAGAGAAACACAGTGAATACAAAGAATGTATGCATAATAATGGGCCTCAGATCAGAACATGAGCACTTGGATTACTAAATTGCTTATATCTCAGGAACCATACGACGTAGAAAAAAAATAAAATTTCATATAAATTAAGACTTTCCTGGCTAGTTTTGTTTTTAGCAGCATTTTTCTGGCAAAAGTCCGTAGATCTCGGGCTTCCGATATGGGCCCTGACAAGAGCAGACGGCCCGTAATGTTAGTCTATAGGAAAGCGTCAACTTCAGAGTACCATAACTTTGCACCCTGTAATATTGTGTCACCAAACCACCAAAAGGCATATCTGTGGGATGTTGGCTTTCTTCCCTTCAAATTTCAGCCCAAAAGACCTAACCATTCTTTTGCAGCAGGGTGGCAAAAATTCCTGTTATTTTGGCCATTGTGTAGCAAAGTAGTGTCGCAAATCACGACACTTTCACAAAAAAATCATGAAAGTGTCACAAGTGCAACACTACTTTGCGTCACTACAGTTTACAAAAATTTCAAAAACATATTTCTGAGGTGTTTAACCCCCCAAAAAAGACATGGCTAGCATCCTCAGGGTCCGACTAGGTGAACACAAAAAGAATTGTGTCCCAAGAGGGTCCCAAATTTAATGGCAGACACTTCTGTGACCACTAACTGAAAAAAAAATGGCTGACTCACAACCCTACAGGGGTCATTTGCGACACTAAAGACAGCATTTGCGACACTGTCGAACTTTTTAGTTAACTTTTCCCATTGACTATAATGGGAAACTTGTTTTTTGAATAACTTTTGAAATGTTTAATATTTTTTCATTAAAGGCACATCGGGGATGCTGGCCGCATGTTCCCTGAAGTTTTTGGACCGGTCGCGCAAACCGTGTGACCTGTAGGCGCAAGCAAAGAATGCGCAAAAAAGCGTAAATGTGCTACAGAATGTTGCTTTATAACTCCACAACCGTATATCTGACTGTTACGAAACTTGGCAGATCCAGAGATGTACAGTACTGCTCCATGTCAGCCAAATTTCAGACAAATCTGTCATACAGTGGTAATGTTATTAAGATGCAAAATTGCACACTTTCACCGTAAATGGGGTACCCAACCCTAACTATAGTGGCACTACCGTGCCACTTTAATATATATTGAAGCTCACCTGGATGAAACTCAATTCTGAAGCATTTTGCAGCACTCTGCAACATGCTGCAGCAGAGTTACTGTGGAAAACAATGTAATTTCGATGGCAATTATTTCCTATTGTCATGCAGGAAGCTGTGACATTCATTTCATCCTGGTAGTGTCACATATTCCAGAATGACAAAAGGGATTAATTCCCATTGAAATTACATTCTTTGCTGCAGTAATTCTGCTGCAGCATACTGCAGAATGCTGTAGAAGTGGGTTTCATCCTAGCAAGCTTCACTGTGTATCTATATATATACATATATATATATATATATATATATATATATATATATATATATATATAATATATATTATGGTAGCACAGTAGTGCTACCATAGTTAGGGTTGAGTAGCACTTTTAAGGTTAAAGGGTGAAATTTTGCACCTTAATAACTTTGCCACTGTTCAATGGATTTGCCTGAAATTTGGCAGGCATGGGACGTAACAATAGATCTTGGGATCTGCCTACTTTTATGCTGGTCTGATATACGGCTGCAGAGTTATTAAGTGACATCCGTGTGCGTATTTACGGGTTTTTGCGCATTCTTTGCTCGTGCCTACAGGTCTCACAGTTTGTGCGACCAGTCCAAAAACTACAGGGAACATGTGGCCGGGGTCCCTGATGTGTCTTTTGAAGATTTCATGAAAAAATATTAAAATGGTTCAAAAGTTATTCAAAAAACAAGTTCCCATTATAAGTCAATGGGAAAAGTTAACAAAAAGTTCAAAACTTTTGCAAATGCACTTTTTAGTGTCGCAAATGGCCCTAGTAGTGTCGCAAATCCACCATTTTGTTTTCAGTTAATGATCAGAAAAATGTTTGCCATTTAAATTTGGGACCCTCTAGCAACACAATTCTTTTTGTGTTTACCTAGTCGGACCCTGAGGATGCTACTAGCCATGTCTTTATTTTGGGGTGAAACAGCCTAGAAATATGTTTTTCAAATTTCTGGAAAAAGTAGTGTCACAAAGTAGTGTCGCACCCCAGACACTTTGGCAAATTTTGCGAAAGCTTTTGCAAATCATGACACTACTTTTCAGACCATGACCAAAATGACAGGAGTTCTTTGCCACTCTGCTATAAAAGAAAGTTTGGTCTTTTGAGCTGAAATTTGAAGGGAACGCAGCCAACATCTCACATATGTGCCTTTTGGTGGTTTGGTGAAAAAATATTGCATGACTGCAAAGTTACGGTACTCCGAAGTTGGCATTTTTTCCCCATAGACTAACATGGTAGCATACGCAGTGCCTTTCGGAGCTCGTATCTTGAAAACGATGTGAGATACAGATTTTTGTTGAAAGCTACATAGCCCTATGGGCTATGTAATTACAAATACCTAGCCAGGAAAATCATAATTTTTGTGAAATTTAAATTTTTTTTCTACATCGTGCGGTTGCTGAGATATTTGCAATTAAGTACTTCCAATGCTCATTTTAAGCTTCGATGCCCATTAAAATGCATACATTCTTTGTGTTTCTCTATGCAGCTGTTCACCAAAAACAGGGTATGTGCTTCCATTACTGTTACACTTACTGTTTCCACTTGCGTTTATGTCCCCGTTTGCATTACCGTTCTCGTGTACGCCACCGTGTGTGTTATCCTTTGCGCTTGTGGTTTCGTTACTGTTACCATTTGCATTTCAATCTTCTGTTTGCATTGCTGTTCCTGTTGCTATGTCACAAGACATCACGTGGCGGGAGCGTGGGGCTACATGACATTCACTATTTCTCGTCATCATTCTCAAAAAGAAGGGAAATTAGAGGCAAAAAACTCAATTTAATGCATCAGTTAGGGTTGTTCCACAGTGACAAAAGTGAGGAAATTCACTGTTAGGGTTGAAATCCCCCTTGGACCCCTCTGGCCCACCACCCCAACCGGCATCGGGGTGCACGTTAGGGGTCGTCAGTCTAACTCTCACCCCATTCTCCTATTCCTCAGCTTCTTTACACATGTGATGGGGTGAGAGTTAGGGCCGATGACCCCAATGCACACCCTGATGCCAGTTGGGGGGTGGGCTGGAGGGTTCCAAGAGGGATTTCAACCCTCACAGCGAATTTCCTCACTTTTGTCACTGTGGAACAACCCTAACTGATGCATTAAATGCATTTTTTTGCCTCTAATGGATAGATAGATAGATAGATAGATAGATAGATGGATATGTGTGTGTGTATGTTGTTATGTTTATTCTAATCTAATAATGACTACTGGGATCACTCCAGAACATGTCATATCGTGACATTTTATCATATGAACCCTGGCAGCACTGGGTCTGGTGGTGGTCATCTCGGTCCTAGACCTCATTTACTGTTGGGTCTGAGATCACTACCTGCCCCCCCCCCGTGACAAGCCCTCTCCCACAACACATTTTTAAGAACTGTCGTCTTTCTGGTGGGATCAGATATTGTTCACAGCATCCACTGGTGCAAGCATAGTGCCACGGTCCTCTCAGATCACCACCCAGTCGTTCTTTAGCATGGTTTTTCTCAGACTCCCAAGGTGGACAAAGCTCGGTGGCTTAACAATCAACTACTCAGATCTAAGGATACTCTTATCCTGATCAAAAACTTTATTACAGACTTTTTGGACACCAATAAGCCCTCAATGTCCAAACTTGACGTCCTTTGGGCAGCTCTAAAATATAGCCGTAGTGGGCACTTATCCGCCTTGTCTCAAAGTGTAAAGAACTTGGGGAGCAGGAAGCTACTGGACTACTTTCTGAGATTAGGGATTTAGAGTAAAATCTTTCCCCTTCCACTCATTAGGACACCTGACTCAAACGAAATAGCCTCCAGGCTAAATATGGAGATCTTATGTGTGAGAAGGTGAAGCATGCTATACACCATTCTAAGGTGAAGTAGTTTGACAAGGGAGAGAAAGCCAGGAAACTCATAGCCTTATGGCTTCACAAGCAAACCATGGATATAATTATTCTAAGCCTTCTTACGGATAGTGGCCAGCTGATTACCCATCCCCAGGAAATAGCGGCCCAATTTTGGGAGTACTACCAGACTCTGTATGACCAGGAATCTACAAAGTCTTATATGGCTAAGACACAGGACTTTCTCAGGTCCACCCCTCTTCCAAAATTAACCGAAGCCCAA
The DNA here is from genome assembly GCA_016271365.2 of Neoceratodus forsteri. Taxonomy (NCBI): domain Eukaryota; kingdom Metazoa; phylum Chordata; order Ceratodontiformes; family Ceratodontidae; genus Neoceratodus; species Neoceratodus forsteri. The sequence goes on along the minus strand of CM028130.1, from coordinate 1,446,482,107 downwards.
AATACTTTTCTTAAGTCTCCTTGGCCCTGCAGGAAGTTGAAATGGCTATTAATGTACTGGCCTTGGATAGGGCTCCAGGCCCAGATGGGTATACTCCCAACTTCTTTAGTAAGTTGAAGAAGGTCTTAGTGCTGTTGTTCTTAGAGGTTTACTGTATAACTATATTTATGAACATGGCACCCAAGACTCTAGCTTGGTGAAAGCCTTAATTGCAGTTTTACTGAAACCAGGCAATGAGCCTACCAAGGTTAGCAACTATCGGCCCATCTCCTTGATTAACCTAGACTATAAAATCATTTCTAAGCTTCTATTGCCCCATCTTAATATGGTGTGAGGAGGGCTGATTAGTAGGGAACAACTGGGCCTTTGTCCTGGGGAAGACTCTCCTCAGACCATCTACGAAAGTTGGTCCATCTTTTTTCACATCTAGGAATAGCCCTCACCCTTCCCTGGACATGGAAAAAGCTTCTGATCATGTGTCCTGGGTGTATTTATTTTGAGTCTTGCAGGAATTTAATATTCCATTGGAGTTTATTTCTTGGGACTAAGTTCTTTATGTTCAGCCCAGTGCTAAGATTCTGTGTAATGGCATTCATTCAGAGTCTATGATCCTATGGCAGAGAACCAAGCAGGGATGTCCTCTTTCTCCTCTCTTGTTCAACCTCTTTCTGGAACCCTTGATCAGGACATTTAACCACACACTGGAGATTCAGGGTATCTCGATTGGCCCATATCAATTTACATTTTACATCTATGCAGATAACATTCTGTTCCATCTTACTATTCTAAGGACATCCCTGCCTGCTGTGTTGGAGGTCATTAAAACCTTCAGCTCTGTCTCTAATGATAAACTCAACACTTACAAATCAGAAGTTATGCTTCTGAATGTCTGGGCCCAACGCTCTGACATAGCAGAGTTGGGGCTGTTGTAGAAACCGGATAAGCTAAAATATTTAGATAGTTACCTCAGTGTATTACAAACCCAGAAGAAAAAGCACAAGCTGGATTTCTTGTTAGAGCAGCTTCAACAAGACTTGAAGAGGTGGGCAAACTTACTGGTCAACCTGTGGGGTCAGATTAACATTATTAAAATGAACCTGCTCCCTAGGATTCTGTAAACTTTGGGCATGCTCAACCAAGTTATCCCTCTCTCCTGGTTTCTGAACTTGCATAGGGCTATCTCCAAATTTATTTGGTAAGGCAAGGCAGTGCACAGGGCCTACAATAAGTTGGTAGCACCTAAGATGGAAGGCGGTTTATGCTTACATAATTGCTACCTTTACTACTTGGCAGTTCACTTCAGTAAATACTAGGGATGGGCTACTCATCAGGTGACTGGATTGGGTAGGTCAGGTATTGGTGATTTTTTGCAGAGTAGGGTAGTTTGGGTAATTTACTACCCTAACTCACATAACAGTGTACTTCATGAGTCAGGTAGTTTTGACATGAGTACCGGGTATTGTTTTTTAAGCATGCATTACGGGCAGCCTGTGGGGTCCTGGGACTCTTCCAAGGTTGGAAACAGGCATGAAAGGGCAGTCTGTGGGGTTCTCACAATAGAAAGGAGCACATGACACTGGGCTGACAACCTAATTGGTCAGTGCTGGTGTCTGTGCTCTGTGTCTGCTGTGAGAAACAGATAGTAGTGGAACATGGAGGGAGAGGGAGGAATCGGAGCTCGCTCTGCATGTTTTCACCTAAAATGAAAAGTTAACATATTAAAAAAAAAGTCCATGATGGAGTAAAGGGTAGGGGACTGAAGGGGGAATTGGAGGATCATCCAGTGCAGTGCTTGGGAGAGAAGGAGAAAAGGGGTTGGACAAAAGGCACTCATTGGCAGCTGCTTTCTCTGCAGTATAGTGAAAGCCATTTAGGCTGTATTATACACTGTCTGTCAGGTGCCCTGAGCTCTGTTTGTGACATAGCTACTCTGTGTCTCTCTGCAGCATAGTGAAAGTCATTTTGACTGTATTACGCACTGTCTGTTAGTTGCCCCGAGCCCTGTCTGTGACATTGCTACTCTGTGTCTCTCTGCAGTATAATGAAAACCATTTTGCTTGTATTATACACTGTCTAGTAGGTGCCCCAAGCCCTGTGTGTGACATTGCTACTCTGTGTCTCTCTGCAGTATAGTGAAAGCCATTTAGCTGTATTACATTGTCTTTTAGTCTATTAATAGCTACACCGTGTGTGATATCTCTCTGCAGCATAGCGAAAGTCACTTAGGCTGTATTACACTCTCTGTTAGTTGCCCTGAGCCCTATCATGGCTACACTGTGTGTGACATCTCTCTGCAGCATAGCGGAAGCCATTTAGGCTATATTACACTGTCTGTTAGGTGCCCTGAGCCCTGTTTGTGTGACATTAGCTACACTGTGTGTGTGTGTGTCTCTCTCTGCAGCATAGTGAAAGTCATTTAGCCTGCCTTACACACTGTTAGGTGACCGTAGCCCTGTCTGTGACATAGTTACTCTGTGTCTCTCTGCAGTACAGTGAAAGCCATTTAGGCTATATTTCACTGTCTGTTAGCCTGTCAAGTGCCCCAAGCCTGTCATAGCTACACTGTGTGTGAGGCGTCTCTCTGCAGCATAGTGAAAGCCATTTAGGCTGCATTACACTGTCTGTTAGGTGCCCTGAGCCCTGTCATCTATTACTGTCTGTGACATGGTCAGCTATACTGTCTCTGCAACAGTTAATGAAACAATATCCATTCCTTTCACGCCATGTCTACTATGTCTTGTATTTCCCAGTATAAGTCTACTAAAAGGAAGCACAGTGCTGCTGTACGTACAACTGAAAATGATTAGGACAATATGAAAACACACCAAGGTGGCTAGCAGACAGCAGAGACTGAAACCCCAAGCACACAACAATCCACTGGTACCAAGCAGCTTGGCTATACAGTATCCATTTTGCAAGGAGACACACGTGTTGCAGGATAAAGCATTACTTTATTCTAAAAATAATGAAATAATAGTAGTCTGATACAAAATGGTTATAGTTAAAAAGCATGTTAGCAATGAAATTATAATGGAGTTTCGGAAAGATCTGACTGGAGTTACTCATAGAGGTACTGAACATTTTGCCACATGTGCCAGGAGACTTCCAGCTGCTGAAGCAGCACACAAGGACAAGGAGGCATCCTCCTCAAATATAAGCTCAGATGCTGAGGCAGTGAATGCTGATAAAGATTGTGGTGATAGTGGGGACTGGGAATTGGACAGCCCAGGCTATGTCCTACCCGATGATGACAGCACTTCCAGTTCTGAATCTTGTGGCAATTATGTCTCTAGTTTCAATGAGGTGGAGGAGAGGATGCCACTGTAAGGCATGAGAGACAAGTGAGGAAAAAAAATCATATGCTAAAAGTAAGAATAAGAAGATGAGCATGAATGAGAACAATTCATGTCAACAAGGAAATGACAGTGTAGGGTTTCCTCCAGGTCTCTTGACTGTACAAGAAATAGTGCCAGGCACCATAGCACAAACCACAAAAAGGTAAATCTTTAGTGTAGAATTTATTTTATTTTGACCCTGCAGACAACTCTCGAGCTGTATGCAGTCTGTGCAAAAAGAGCGTCAGTCGTGGTGGCAAAGCGGGAAATTTTGGAACATCAGTAATGATATGACATGCAAAGACAAAACACCCAGTTGAGTGGGGCATGGCAAGGGACAGTGTGGCTGGTATGGGTGGTAGTGGAGGTGGTAGTGGCGCTGATCACCATAGTGACAATGAACTGGAAGCAGGAACTGACATTGAATCACTTGATGTGTTCTTGCAGTCTTCCCAGACAAACATAGATTGTTTTCTTCTGACACCATCAAGCACTTCAAAATCCTAAAGTAGTACTCCACATGAAAAAGGAGTGAAAAATATAATCCCCCAAAATTAAAAATTTCTCATCATTCTCGTCAACTAACGCTAAAAGAAAGAGTTGCGAGGACATCAGAATTTACTTGCAAGTATCCAACATGCCAGCTGTTAAATAGAGCCATTGCAGAGTTGTTAGTCTTTTGTCAACTCCCTTTTGCTTTTGTTACCCAGAAAAGTTTCTTCAAGTTCATGAAGTGGATTGAACCACATTACATCATTCCCTGTTGAACATATTTCTCAAAAAAGGCTGTCCTACAGTTGTATGACTTGGTGTGTAGTGCAGTCACTAAGCAGTTCAAACTCTCTCAGTTGAAGCAGGTTCACATAACCACAGATACAGTATATGGACCAGCAACCAAACAATTGACTACATGATTGTTACAGCTCATTGGGCAAGTTTTCAATCAGAAAATAATAATCCCTGTTGTACTGTAAGTAGTAGGAAGCAGGCTGTATTATGTGTCACCACTTTTGAGGGAAACCACACTGCTGTGACTATTTTGCAGGAGCTGCAAAATCATTTCCAGAAATGGCTTACTCCGTATTCCTTATCTCCAGGGTTCATAGTGTCAGATAATGGTGCCAACATAGTCAAACCTGTTAGAGGTGGCAACTACCAGCACACACCTTGTTTTGCACATTGTTTAAATCTTCTCATCCACAGTTTCTTAAATGGAAACAGAAATCTTGAAAACCTGTTAATTCTTGCTAGGAAAATATGTGGGCATTTCAGTCACTCTGTGAAGCACAAAAAATCCTGAAGGAGCTACAGAGGTCAAACAACTTACCATTGTACATTAAAGCAGGAAGTTGCAACCCAGTGAATTTCAACATTTTACATGTTGGAAAGGCTTCTTGAACAGAAAAAGCTGTACATGACTACACCATGTAGAATCAAATAGGTAAAGTAGACATCATGCTTAGTTACAGCAGCTGGAATCTATCTGAATCTTTGGTCACCTTACTGGAGCCATTTGAGGCTGCCACACGTGATGTCAGTGTGGACAATGCAACTCTGAGTCAAATTCTTCCTCATCCACCATATCTGTTATACTGGCAGATGACTTGAGTCTCAGACTGTTGACTGATCAGAGAATAAATGCCATGTTTAAGAATGACACCTATGTGTTGGTTACGTTGATAGAGCCCCACTTTAAGTGGAACAATGAAGCCATCCTTCATGCAGGGGAAGACATTGAGTATTGGAGAGATCTTCTCCTAACCAAATGTGACAATGTCCTACCAACACCATTAACTGATGTACAGCAGTCAAACCCTCCCAAACCATCAGAGTGCACCTCTGGCACAGACAATAGCAAATCTATCAATTCTTCACAATCACCAGTGTCATCAGTGAGGGAAAGTACATCTACAGCTACTTCTTGAGCATCCTACATTCAGGGTTAGAAAGGAAAGTCACTTCTGAGTCACCTGCAACAACATGGACTAGTATCCAGTAAAAAAGATGCAGCTGCTTCATCTGCCAGACTGGTAACTGTTTTACACAGCACAATGACCCTAGAGTATTTTTGCAGACCATAATGTGATTGGTCTTGAGGAAGATCCATTACTAGATTGGAAACAAAAGACAACAATATGGCCAAATCTAGCAAATTTTGCAATGGTGTACCTCAATTGTCCACCTTCAAGCATATATTCAGAATGCATATTTGGTGCAACTGGAGGAATAGTCACTGATCACAGAACACTGCTAAATCCTGCAAATGTGGAACTGCTTACATTTCTCAGAATGAACGCTGACAATTTCCCGATTGTCTCAAACACTGAATTATGCAGTTCTGACCCTGAACATGAACAACAGCCTGCAAAAAGTGATATTGAATACGATGACTAGGTTGTGTAAGAAGCACATGGAACCATCACTACTGCCACCATGCCAGTCACATGTGCCATATTACTCTTAGTTTTCTTTTGTCAGTCATCCATTTTATGTTATGTAACTTTGATGCCCACCATGGGTATAATTTCTGGAAACAACAGCAACCTCACTCAGAGCTGCTGCACCTTTTGTACCTACCTCAGCAATGCCCGCCATGGGTATAGTTTTTTTTACACAGCAGCAGGCTCGCTAAGAGCAGCTGCATCTCTCCTACCTGCCTCAGCAATACCTGCCATTGGTATAATTTTTGGAAACAACAGCAGGCTCACTCACAGCAGCTGTGCCTCTCATAGTTTTCTTAGAAATACCTGCCATGGGTATAATTTTTGGAAATAGCAGCAGGCTCGCTAAGAGAAGCTGCACCTCTCATACCTGCCTCAGCAATGCCCACCATGGGCATAATTTCTAGACAGCAGCAGACTCGCTAAGAACAACTATGCCTTTCATACCTGCCTCAGCAATGCCCGCCATGGGTATAATTTTGGGAAACAGCAGCAGGCTCAATCAGAGCAGCTGTGCTTGTCGTACCTGCCTCAGCAATGCCCCCCATGGGTATAACAGCTTGGGGCACCAAACAAACAGTGTAATAGTCCAAAAAAAATGGTCTTTCACATGATTTTTGTTATGGTCAGGATCAGGTAAGTGAGTAATAGAATGGGTCAGGTAGTAACCACCCTGACCCAATCCAACTACTTGGTTTTCATCAAGATATTTTTAGGATACTTTTAAGGTACCCCCCGGGTAGTCTTGAGGGTTGGGTATTTTAGTACCTGCCCAACCCTAGTAAATACTTTCAGTGGCATTGTGAGATGGCCTATGAGGCTCCCCCCCCCAGTATATCCCCCAATAGCTAGACCTGGAACATTATCTTTACAGCATGCAGGACGTGGCTATTTCTTCCTTCCTCCGTCCCCCTCTTTCACGCTTGCCACAATCCTTTAAAACTACCATAATAGAGGAGTCAGTAATGTTGGTCCCTACATGTGGACCATGTAAAAGACATTTCCTAACCCTTACTGGGCAATCCTAACTTTAACATAGGGGGCCAGGTCATTACAGCATGCTTCTGGACCCCAAACACATTAAAAGTGTGGAACAAGTGACTGCTACTGGCAAATTGATCTCCTATACTACCTTTCAGCAATGGTACGATGCCACCATTCCTGCCGGTGGCGCACTTGCTTACAAGGCATTTCGGGCCTGGGCTATTGGTCTAACGATCATGGTATAAAACTTTTATCTTTAGCCCAATGGGCCACACATCCAGTGATATTCGCAAGAAATGATGCATCATTTGTAAAGGATCTGTAAATTAATCCTAGGGTTATAGGTATATTACTAGTTTTTCCTTATATCAAAATAATTTGGCCTTCTTGGCCTTTATATTCGCTTTCTAAATGAAAATGAATACCCCTTCTAATCAGAATTACTACCCCATAACTCTTTTCTGTACCTTTTGAATAATAAATTTTATGAATCCATTTTTTTCTTTATTTGTAGAACCTGTTTTACATTAAGATATGATTCTTGAAAAAAAATTATAACGGCTTTTCATTTCTGAAAATAATTTAATATTCTCACTCTCTTTATAGGAGAGTTAACTGTGTTAACATGCAAGGAAACACATCTAATATCTAGTTACACCATGCTACACATTACACATATGCTATACATAAAGTAAACATAAATATTATAACCCCATCATACATACTTTCCCCATATCCCCTATTTCTTGTAGCTCTAGGAAAACCATAGTATTAATACGGTACCCACAGAACAATCTATAAAAAAAAAGCATAGGACATTCTTTTTAATGCATGGTATTCAGCACAACAAAAAGGATGTTAATAATCAAGAAATAACTGTAAAACCACAAAATGTACAGAAAAACTTGTTGAACTTACTGAAGTTGCTAGCCCATTCTATTTCTCAGACCCCAACCCCCCCCAGCATAGTAACATTTGCGATAACATACATTACCTAACTAATACTAAAAGTTATTATCATTCTTCCCAAGAAAAGATCTCTGTGTTCATAGGGAATATGAGGAAGTTTAACTTTTAAGTCATTTAAGGCTTCCAGCAGCATTTAATAAAGATGTCTCTCTCCTTCAACTATTACTGGCAGGTGTGCTGGAAAAAGTCATTGTGGTATTTATGTTGTCGCCCCAAAGTTTTCTTTAAACAAAATCATATTTCTTTCTTTGTTGTATAAGATCAGGTGGGAGATCCCTAAACATAGAAATTGCCGCTCCCATTAACTTAAATCTTTTTCTTTATGTACACCTCCGACATCAAGGCATCTTTAAGCTTGAATTTCAAAGCTCAGGACTGGTGCAAGGAGGCTTGTGGCAAGGAGAAATGACACTTAGGGGCTCCTTGCATTACACCTTGTACCTTGCACCAGTACTGATTTTCTAACAGACCATGCACCACTGGGGGGGACCGCCTGTGCCAACTGGGCTTGTGCTGTACTTGCGATGGCTGCACTGGTGCACCTTGGTGGAAGGGGGCTTGTGCTGAGGCTACAGTGCTTGCTGGATGGGGGTGACCCTGTGGAAGGCACCCAGACAGCTCCTGTCACCTGCCGGACCACCACTGGAGCAGCCAGTGTTCTGTGGCAGGTAAAAGTCCATAACCCTCCCCCCGTGGTGGTGCTGGTACATCTGCCCCCCCACAGACCCTAAATTTCCCTGCCGTGCCCCCATTGGAGGCAGTTGTCACTGCCTTCCGCCAGCTAGACCAGAACCACCAACCTCCGCACAAGCCAGGGCATCTTTAGGATGACCCACCAGCCCCAAGGGAGACCTTCCAGCAGGTCACCATTCCTGGTCCCAGATGCCACAAGCCTGTTCCACAGCTTGCGGCAGTTCCCTTCCATGCGCTGTTTGGTTGGCACATGGGTCAACTTGCAGCAAACTCAGGGACTTTAGCACTGGGACACCTGTTCTTTGACAATATGGTGCAGGGTCCATGGCACCCACAAGTTTGCTGCAGGCAGCAGTGCAACATACAGGGTGCCGCTGGTTAAAAATTGAGCCCTTTGTCTCCAGACCTTAAAAATGTAACTATGATAGGCCTTGGTGGTGCATTATCAGCTGACCTTAATTTGAACCCCGTGTGTATTCTGTCAGTTTCAGAATCTATCCTGCATACATTTTTCTTCTCGCCCACATTTCAAAATCAAGGAGCTTGTCTCTCATCTCCCTATTTTTTGTTCAATATGATGCATTTGTCTTTGACTAGGTAATGCTTCATCAGGTAAGTCTGAAAGCTTTGGTTTCATGTCTTTTAGTTCCTGTTTAATCTCTATTTTCCTGCATCACTAACTCTGTAGCCTGGTGATAACTAATCAGGGGTGTAGCCACAAGGGTGCAATCGCACCCAGGCCCACGAGGTTTGAGGGGCCCAAATCATAATTTTGATGTTTATTCAAAACCCGGGGGGGGGGGGACCCTATAACATACCCTTGCACTCAGGCCCTCTGGGAATTTGCTATGCTACTGTAACTAATTCTCATTAATTCTCCCTATATCCAGTAGCCATTCCATCTTTTGATTCAGACTTAACATCTGGGTAAACAACATTTTCATCATGCAAGTGCATCATTCATAAATGATTCTCCCTCATAATTTTCTTCATTATTCTCATATTGGCTCTGCTGCTTTTGTTCTTGTTTTTCCTTTGCTTGTGATTATTCCTGTTCACATCTGTTCTTGGTTGTACAGTCATCCTTGGGGGATTTTCTAGCAAATGATTATCGGACTTATTTTGAGTTCCTGCAGCTACATCATCAGTTTGGTGCACCACATTTTCCAACTGGTTACTGCTAGCTTCTGTTTCTGATTATTATACTTTGCATATGGCTTAAAGTACATTGTTGCCAGCTACCGTCTCTTTTGGGGGGGGGGAGATTTTCCGACTTAATTATTGTATTCAGTTCATTTTGCAGCCTTTGAAGATTTAAGCATGTTGTTTGGAGAGGTGTTAGAAAAGTTGTTTTGGCTTTTTCAGTCTATGTCCATTTGTACCTGCTATTCTATCTTGGCTCCATTCATCGCCCTATGCTTTTCACCCCCACTTTTCAAAATAACTCCTGGAGGATGAATAGTCTGACTTTTATTGGAGAAGGAAATTTCAAAGATTTTACTCACATTACTGTCTGAAGTAGATGCTGAAGCCGATGCTAAAGTGTTGGGAGGCTCAGTATTATTAGTTTCAGTATCACCTCCAGTAGATATTTAAGCAATATACCATGAGAGGGTGTTGGTGATGCCAGGATTTACCCATGCCATGTGGTGTTGTTCGGTCACGAGGTGCAGCCGAAAGTGACCAACACAGCAGGCGCGGGTAAATCCTGGCATCACCAACACCCCGAGTGGAATATTGCAACTATACAATGTCCTCCTATTTTTGGCACATAGAAAAAATAGTAACTCGTTTTTTATTCATTTTCAGCGATATATTGCTGTGTTTATTGTTCCACTGGGAAAAATACTCCTGGTTGCTGGAGCACATACACTGTGCATAGCAAGAGTACTGAGTTAACATTGCCAGCTGCAGTGTGTTTTCGAGGGGCTGGGAAATGTTAAAAATTGTGCTTGAGGCGCAGAAGACAGTATGAAAGAAATATCAATGAACATGGGAGAAAGCGCAGTTTCAATTTCATCGGAGGTATGCGGTTTCCTGTTGTAGTGACTTGATTTGCCGGTCGCTATCAAGCATGGATTTTCGCGGTCTTTCCGAGTGCTGTGTTGGTGACTGTTGGAGTGATTTTGGGGGACATCCTGATGCGGTTGATCAGCGGCTGGCACCTCTTCCCGTGGGGTGATTGTAGATTTTACAACGGGAGAGAGGTACGAGTCAGCCAATCAGGACAGAGCATTTACGTTCTGTTTTAATGCCCATTGTATAATTCATGTTGCTGCCCAAGAGGTTTGGGGACACTGAAAACTTGTTTCAAGCCTTCTTGTTCCCCATGCTACTCATGCCGAGTTTTGGATTCTTTCGTTTTCTAGTTACCACTCTCTGTGTAGTCATAGCTGCACTTCTGCTTCCCGGCCTTCCCCCACCATTCCCAATGTTATTGGAACTGTATGGTAATTCAGAAGATGCTGTTCTTGTTTCTAGGTGGGAATTCACTATTTCCTCCATGTTCTCACCATCTCTTGACTCAATCTGGTATCGGACTTATCATTTTTCTGGCTCTGTTGCTTCCGGCGGTGACTTTGAAATTGACCCAGTGTCTGGCCATAAAGTTTTGCTAACATTTTGGCTGAGTTCCATCTCCGCACCCATTGCCAATGCTTCTGGAGGTTGTAATTCAGCTGCAGGAACTATTTTACTCTTGTGATGACGACTGGTTTGCAGTAAAGGCGGAACACATATTTTTGTAGGTAATACCCCACTTCTCTTGCCCTCAGCTTGATCAGCTTGATTCCCCAGAGATTCAAGGCTCTCCATTAAGTCCTCAGCACTACTTCACTCCTCATGTTGGGAGTCAGTCTGTAATATTTTTTTTAATGTTTTTATGAGCTATGTTTTTAGGTAAATATTGGTGCTTGAGCTTTGGTCTCACTTTCATCAAACTCTACCATAGCACTTTTATTCCTAAATTAGCCAGATGCTGTTCGCCTTATGCTTACCATACTCAACACCAGCTGCTGCTTAGTAGTTTTGGCATTATGCTTAACACATGAAGCTGACTTTGATGCCTTCTCTTCTTTTTTGGTGTCGTTATCCTATAGTTAGCTACCAGTTTATGAATTTTCCTTACACAATTTTCAACACTCACTGCTCCTTCACTTGTATCAACCATCCAAACAATAAATTCAAATTTGAGTACTAAAGGCAGCTTGCTAACAAGTTAAAAATATACTGAAAAATGCTGAGATATGGGAAAATCCCATATTAGGGAAGCTCTCGTGAGACACATCTGCTCACCTCAGCTTCATGGTAGCCATCTTCTCCCGAAACCCCCAGGCAAAAAAAACTCTTGTAATTTGGGTATGGGGAATTTGTATCCGGGGCTGCAGGGGCCTGGAGAGCTAGCATGGAGGTTGTTAAACACTTTGGCCTGGATATTCAGACTGCGCCAGGGTGTGGCACAAGCCTGGGTGCGGCGCAACTTGGTTGTGCAGGGGCATTGACTGGGCAATGTTCAACGGAGCTGCGCCGTGGCACAGCATCATTGAATGTCGCACCCTGGCCACCCGCGGTGCAGATGGTGCAGTGGCACTGCGCCAGCGCAGATGTGGCCAGAGTGAGCAGAGGATGCGCTGGCTCAAGTTCCATTGCGCTATGCGCAACAACCGTGATATTCAAAAGTGCACGTGCAAATGGGGCCATAATGTATGCAAGGTGCAAATGGGTCCATTTGCATGTCATTATGGCCCCATTTGCATGCAGGTGTGCCAATCCCCAGTGACTTGCACCTGGTGCCCTGCCAGGCAGCAGCTGTCGAGGACTGATGCCCCCCTGCACAGCGCGCAATGTGCACTCTGCCCGATTGCGGCATATGCTAGATTTTTAAAACGTCATTCCTGGTGGTTCAGTGTAACGTTAGCCGCTCGAGTCAAGGGCATTTGTAATATTGTAAGAAAGTTCATTATTCTGGTGGTCCAGTGATCGCTTCAGCCTGATCGCGGGCATTTAATAATAAACTAAAGTTCACTTTGCGGTCCAGTGACGCCAGCAGCCTGATCGCGCATTTGTATCAAAAGTAAGTCTGTCATCCCTGGTGGTCCAGCAGTAGCCCTCCCACCCACCCACTGAGCCCCACCGCCTGCTCCTCCCCAGTCAGTGGCGGGCGGCACCACACATGCCTCGCCGCCGCCGCCAGTTAGCGACTATACAGCTGTATTGGTCTGTCAGCGTAGCTAATGGGCGCAGTTTACGTATCAGACTGACATTCCAGATATGTTAATGGATCCATTCACATATCTGAATGAGTAGACGGCATGGGCTGCACACCCATTGGCTCATGCTGTGGACCAATGGGCATACAGCCCTACCCACGGTGTCAGCCGGTGGTGGGGCGCAGGGGGGTAGGAGTGTTGCCGCCTGCCGCTGACCGGGGAGCGGGTAGTAGGGCTCAGTGGGCGGGTGGGGAGGGGGTACCGCTGGACCACCAGGGATATTGGACTTAGTTTTGATACAAATGCCCATGATCGGCTGCGAGTGGTCCACTGGACCATCAGGGATATAGGACTTTCATTTTTTAATACAAAAGCCCTCGATCGGGCTGTGAGCAGTCCACTGGATCACCAGGGATATTGGACTTTAGTTTATTATTACAAATGCCCACGATCGGGCTGACAGCGGTCCACTGGACCACCAGGGAGATAGGACATTATTATTTCACACAGATTCCCGCAATCGGGCATGGGGGCGCCGCCACGGAGGTGCAGCCTGAGCTCGGGCGGCCACTCACAGGTGGCAGCTGTTGTGTTGCGCCCTGCAATATGGCAGCTCACCTGTGGGTGGCCAGCCATTGTTCTTTTTTTTTTTTTGTCTCACCTGTGTGTGGCACAAGTAGGGGTTGCACATGCATGGATTCAGCACATCCCGGGCTGAATATCGGGATGTGCGGAGTATGCATGGGCACGCCCCCCCCACCTGCGCCGCATACATTACTGATGCACTCCGGCACATCGGGATTTGTGCCAGGCACAATCCCCATTTGAATATCATGCCGGGGCACATCAGTGGGTTGTGCATGGTGCAACACTGTTGCACTATGCGCAACCCTTTTGAGTATCTGGGCCTTTGTCTACACTGCATTTGGATGTTTTGGAGAATAAAGTTGAAAGGTTTTTTTCTGCAAATCCTTGCTATCTTTGAATTATTCAACATTCAGGTTGGGGTTCTCAAATGCTGAGTAAGTTTGGACAGTATTCAATGGAGCTGGGGTTAGTCACCCCTTCTCACTCCGCAGAGCACACATTTGGAGGAGTGTTTGTGCTTCTGCACACAGAAGCAACGTTGTGATTTTAGTATCGTAGATTTCTATCTACAGCCAAAAGTGACTGTGTATGACTTTCGGTATGCATACTACAGATACAAATGTGGGGGGTAGGAAGAAATAGGCTGTTGGTTAACTAGGATCTGCATCTTATCCTGTAGGTAGGGAAATGGGCAGACTAAGTGGGCCAAGCGGTCCTTATCTACCAGCGTCTATGTTTTTACATCTATGTTTCTAAATCCATGAAGGTAACACATCAGTGCTACTGCATTTGTGTCATCTGGAAACAGTTGTATGTTGTTTGTGATAGCTGACTGTTGTTGCTAGTGTGGTCTTGTCCTTTTGCTGCATGGGGGGAGGGTGGAAACCCTATTGCCACATTTTCCCTACTTTTGTGGCATTAAGTTGAACCCTAAATAGTGCACTAATGTGTTTTTTTACAAAGAATATGTATGTATACATACACACTAAGTATGATATACTACAGTATATACCTTTATTGTACTGATTTTTATCACACACTGTAATGTGATATCGCCTCTTCACTGACCTGGGGGCATACAGATCCAACCCCCCACATTGCTCTCAGGACCCCCCAGCTGCTGAATCTCATGACCTTCCGATCACCCATTTTCACCTGCAGACAGTGTGAGCCAAAGAAGTGCTGCTCCCCTACAATCCTTAAAACCTAATGGATCTCCAGGACCTGATGGACTGGACCCCAGGCTACTTAGGGCCGCTGTCCCAGCCATTGCCCTACCTGTAGCTCTGTTAATAAACAGATCCCTGCAGGAAGGAACAGTACCAAAAATATGGAAACAGGCCCATGTAGTTCCAATCCACAAGGGTGGAACTAGGGAAATGATGGGCCATTACAGACCCATCTCCATCCTATGCCACCTGGCAAAGATCCAGGATCGGCTAGTGTACTGCCAACTAAGGGACTACCTGGAAGCCAACAGGCTCCTGGCCTCTTCACAACATGGCTTTCAACAAAAGCATGGGACTGATACTACCCTTATTAGATTTACCTCCAATGTCCTGGCTGCCTTGGACAAGGGTACCCCCACAGGGGCTGTTTTCATCAACCTCTCCAAGGCCTTTGACCTGGTAGATCACCCACTCCTGCTAACAAAGATTAGCCAATTTGGACTTGACCAGCACTCCCTCAACTGGTTCCATAATTACCTTACTGACTGCTCTCAACAGGTCAAGTGGAGAGGGGCCACCTCCAAACCCCTACCTTTAACAGAGGGGGGTCCCACAGGGCTCAATCTTAGGCCCGCTACTGTTCTCCCTATTCATCAACGACCTCCGTGGCCATTGTGGGGGCAGCTCCATAGTATAGTACGCTGATGATGCAGTACTATATAGAACTGGGGTGCACCCAGCTGACCTAGGACCCCTGCTCCAAGCAGACTTCACCAAGGCTGAGACTTGGCTAGTTGAGAATCGCTTGGTATTTAACCCCATTAAGACAAAAGAGATACTGTTTGGGCCAAAATCCTTGGGTCCCACCCGGGCCCATCTTCTCCCACTCGCTACCATATCTGGCTCCAAAACTGAGGTAGTACAATCTGTCAAATATCTTGGCCTCACATTAGATCAAGGGCTCATATTGAAGCCCAACGTGGACCTGGTAACAAAAAGCATCCACCAAAAATTGGGCCTCCTCTATTGTCTAAGCCATAACATGATACTAGAGACAAGACTGGCAGTCGCACAAAGCATCCTTCTCCCAACCTTAACCTACACAGCCCCTATCATACTCGGCATTGCAAAATTGGACCACTGCAGATTACAAACCTTATACCACAAAAACGCATGATTTGCAACCAAATCCCACCCGAGGACCCACCACTGTGAAGCCCTCACAGCCCTCAACTGGCCCTCCTTGAACAACAGGCTCCAGTACCCCCTATTAAGCTGGACCTACAAGCTCCTCGATGCCCAACCTCCGGCAGGGCTGATCAGATTACTTGCCCCAAAGCGGACCAGATGACCACTCCATTCCTCGAGCAAAAAACTACTGGAAATCCCCATTGCCTGCTCTGTAGCTGGGAGTAAATCGTTTGCTCACCTAGCCCCTGCATCGTAGAATAATCTCCCAGCCACCTTCAGGAGGCACCCTCCCTAGCCATATTTCAGAAGGGACTGCGCACTCACCTCCTTAACGTTAGTCCCTGCCCCTGTTACGATGGCTAGGCTACCTCGCCTTGTGTCAGTTGTGTTTGTACAAAACTGCTCCCCTCTAAGGGTAATGAGTGTATAACCTGGTACTCTGTCCTATACGGAACTTCTTGTGTGTACTTATAGTATTTACCACCCCACATCTATCTGCCACCACTGTTGTATTCTGTAATGTAATGTAATGTACCTACTGCCCTCTTCCACAAAAACTGTATATTGTCTTTGTAATCCTGTATGATATGTCCTACACTGTATTGCCTGCCTGTATGTACAAATTATATGTAACTAACTCCGGGTCGCCCCTGAAAAAGGGACCTCTGGAGCCCAGTGGGCTTATCCGGTTAACAAAATTTAATAAATAAATAAAATAACCACTGGATATAGCAGCAGGTGGTCTAGGAGGGTGGAGAATGCAAGCAGGACTGCAGCAATCAGTGGAAGTGGTGGTGGGGTCTAAACCTGGAACAAAAGGCATAAAAAGAAGGGGAGAGGAGCTCAGGGCACCAGGAGCAGAGCATAAAGATAAGTACCTCTCTTTATCATGTTGCAGTTGGTTTGGAGAGTGTATCTCTGCTGGGGTACTATGGGTGCTTCCATGGGGTGTTTTTAGTTTGTGCATTCAGGGTCATTAAACTGGGGGTTGTCATACTGGGAGAGTGAATCTGTTTAAAACATGCATCAGAAGGTGTTTTAAATTTTGTGCATTTGAAGACTGTCTTATCGATAGACTTACGAGGTGTTACTGTGAGGTGTTATAGTTGTGCATTCAGGGTTGTTATATTGGGGTCTGTCATACTGAGTAAGTGAATTTGTTTTAAAAAAGAGTGCATCACAAGGTGTTTTGGGGCATTTGGGGATTGTCGAACCAGTAGTGCATATATACTGACTGGGCTGATTCAGGGCTTATATACTGTGTTATTTTTTATTTTATTTTTTTCAGATGTAATGTACAGTGTTCTTTGTTTGATTATATACTAATCGGGGCTGACTTGGGGCTTAGTCCCAGAGGTGTTGCTAGCATGAGATATTATTCGGGGCCTGGGCCCCAAATAAATAGGCCAGGGTCTGGGGGCCGCCTAGGTGGAAGGGCATTTTCTTGGTATGCACCTTCATTTTTAAATGAATTTGGAGAACTTATTCAAAAAGCACATTCAGAACCTCATTTTAAAATTTACTGTTAGAGAAGTTCTATTGTGATACTGTTTGTAACTGTGATTAATGTATGGATTTTGTGTAAATGTAATTTTTGTATTGTAATGTTGTGTGTCAGGCATGGCTGAAAAAGGTCTGTGCCCAGTCCACTTCCTGGTTAAAAATAAAACAGACAAAACAAACAAGCTGCAGGAATTTTGGTGTTCTGTCCTGCAAAATAACACATTTCTGGTACTTTAGCCTTGTCCCCCCACGCCTGTTCCATTATTTTGTGACCTATTTTTGGTTGACTTGTCAGTTGTCAGGCAAAACCAAGGGTCATGTTGTGGATTAAGGTCAAATCAATAGCCTACTTCTTAAATATCAGTAGATTTGGGGGTGATTCAAGGAGGAGGAGGGGTGGGGTAGGGGTCCGGCACCAGCAGGCGGCCATCCTGAGTGGCCCTTATGAAATTATTGTCCACACAGGGCCATATCTGAGCCAAGTATGATACACCAAGGGATGTACACAAAAAAAGTGGAATTTAATATTTATGCAGCAACACGAGTCTATCCTACATATCTCACCCAACTAAAGGTGGAAAATGTGAAGTATGAGCATATGGAAGTGGCATGTTTGACATTTTATACTCACATGGGCCTATTATTAAAATATTTTTTTCCGGCACTGAATGGCAAGTCCCCATTCAAAAATACAGCCGTGAAGTGGACGACAACAAAAAAGAACAATATCAATTTGTACTGTATAATCATTTCTATTTTTGTGCATTGTCTTTTTCCCCTAACTGCTCTCTCTCTCTCTCTCTCTCACACACACACTGGTAATAACAACTGATGCCACCTTCTGTTGCTTTTCTCAGTGAACTGTATAATTAACTGATCTGATGACAATACAGAATACATTTCCTTCTCAATTGCTAAAATAGCAAGATCATTTAATCTGTTTTGAGTCATGGTGCCTCTGAGCCATGTATGTAACCTTTGCAGTGCACTAAAGGAGCACTCACAGCTACAGCTTGTCACTGGAATAGTTAGTGCTACCTGGACCAACTGCTTGAGTTTTGGAAACATAAGAGAGTCTAGTAGCCTATAAAGATCCTTTGTATTAATTTGTTTTTCTTCTGTAACTAGCCAGTCCCTGGGGTTACTAGAATCCCATTAGTTTTAGAGCAGGCAGATAGTCTGGGCAGTGTTCAGATGGATTAAATGCTCTCTGTAAACATTACATCATCATTTGCTTGGCTCTG
Source organism: Neoceratodus forsteri (assembly GCA_016271365.2). Taxonomy (NCBI): domain Eukaryota; kingdom Metazoa; phylum Chordata; order Ceratodontiformes; family Ceratodontidae; genus Neoceratodus; species Neoceratodus forsteri. The sequence goes on along the minus strand of CM028130.1, from coordinate 1,446,463,782 downwards.
TTGAGCAGAAGATGAGGTAAGGCTGTTCAGAACTCTCACAGCAGCATAAGCCACACTTGGCTAACAGCTGTGCTGGAGCTGTCAGAGTGTGTTCCAAAGTTGGAGGTTGAAGGGAGAGGAGCTGTCTCAGAGTTCTGAGGGCAAGAGGGCCTGCTGGCACACTTGCTCGACAGAGAAGGACCCACTGGTAATGTTTCTGCTGCAGTACAGTGATCCAAAGACTGGTTTCCTAGGAAATGGTTGCTACCAGATCCTGTGACACCCCGAGGGGGTGAGATTTTCACACAAAAAAGTGGAATGGGACTGTGAGGTCAGTGGATCTTTGGGGCAATCCCCTGAAAGACTGTCAGAGCTGCCCAGAGTAAAGAGACTGCATGTGTTTTTCATTTCAAAAGCTATGGATTTGTGAGAGTATTGTGGACTGAAGTGTCCTTTCAAATGTCTTAAAAAGGGAATACCAAACCGTGAGTACAAGGCTCATTTGAAGATAGACTTTGGGTTGTCTGGTGCCTTGTATGTGTCCTCAGCAGGCTAGATTACAGGTACTCAGAACCTTTTTCACCTCAAAAATGTGCTGATAATGTGCTGAATGTAAGGATGTCTCTAGCAGCCCAGAGGGGCTGGGGAATCCAATTTGTTTCCTGAGATAATGGCAGAGAATCTGACTTTGGTCAGAGTGAGTAGCCCCTCATTCATGGTTGCAGAGTGGATCAAACTGGTTACAAGATAGGAACAGTTTCCTGCAGGTGTTAACACATGTCATCTCATCAGGTGTGTTCAAGTTTAAGTGCATGGCAACCCCAGCAATATATACACTGGTTACAGATCCAGAGATCCCTCAGCACAGGGATGGATAAGTCATTTGGGAAAAGTGTTCCTGTTGGAATTACAATACTGCCAGAGAGTAAAGTGTTTCTGCCTGCAAAAAGTTGTTGCCATCTGTCCAGAAAAGTAAAGCCTTGGGATATCACCCTTTTCGTTTACTATCTTGTCAGAAATAAAGTCATACATTACAATCCCAAAGTTTATGGTTGTGTACAATACATCTTTGAGTCTCTGAGTGAAATGTTTTGGGACCCCTCAGATAGGATACACCACATAGCCCTGGCACCCCTCTCCCAGTCTCGAGTAAAGTAGAAATGTTAGTTTTGTACACTACCACCCCCCCCCCGATCTCTGAGATGCCTGAGCCAAGTATTTGCCCTAATGCCAGGGGTGATACTTATTTTCTGCCAACTTGTGGTTTGTTGCCTTGTCTGTGTAACAAGTAGGGGGGGTCCTGGTTACAAGATGTTGCTCTTGGCCAGGGTAAGTGTTACACCTCCATTTTTTCATTTCAGGTAATTTTTTGCAACAAACAGTTCCTCCTTTGACAGTTCAATCCCATAGTGATGAGCTAGGGAAGTCAGAGATTCAGAGGAAAGGAATGTTGCAGAGGATGGGTTACATGCATGGATGCCATTTATTATCTCAACTGCAACACTGGAGAATCTTTGTTTAAGTTCAACACACATTTTTTCCAGGAATGGATAATAAAGCTTATTTTGAAAGTCCACTTGAGAAGCAGTTTGGTCCCACACTCCCACTGATGCCTCAACAATAATATCATCCATCTGTTTTTGTTTTTTCCTTCTGTTCATGTCACTTATTTCCACATTATTCTCGGTACAAAAATCTGCAGATTCCTTAAACAATTCATTGCTACTGCTTTCACTTCACATGTCTTCAAGAGTGTGACGAACAGAGTCCACAAAATCTACTGCAGTGGAAGAATTATATCGACCTTTTGTAAAACATTGTGGATGCCTACTGTTATGTTTAGAAGAGAGTGAAAATGACTAGGCAGTAAATTATGGTTGACTTTTGCAAGGATGCTAACAGTCCAATGGCTTTTTTAGTGTGAATGCTGGCAAGACATTGAAGTACAGCTGCATAGCAGTTCATCAAGGCCTTGATTGATCTGATCTGGCAAGACCAACGAGTATCTGACAACTGAATCAACTCTGATGGGCTCAAGCCTAACTGACACTGTATATTGACAAACTCATGATGGTGAATAAGAGAAGAGCTAAAAAACTCATATACACTTTCTATAGTGCAGAAAAATTATTTTGCTTCAGTAATACATTTGCACGTGTGGCAAAGTACAAGATTCAGCTCGTGCATGGCAGTGCACATACAGAGCCTCTGGATGATGCTGGCGAAACTTAACTTGAACTCCCCCTACTGCCTCACTCATAGCAGAGGCACCATCGTATGTCTGTGCCACACATTTGGCACCTGTAACTCCACTGTCTTTGAGACATTTCAGCAGTGCTTCCACAGTGGAGTCAGCATTAAAATATTTCAGTTCTGTGAATCCTATAAAATGCTCTGTAATGTTTCCATTTCCAGGTACAATATGCCTTATGCAAACTGCCAGCTGCTCTTTATGTTCGTCTCTTGCTTCATCTGCCATAGCAGCAAACAATCCTGAGCTGTTAAGTTCACCAACTATCTTTGAAATAACCTCTTCTGTTCAACATGCAATTACTTCAGTTTGAGTTTGTGGAGAAATATAAGTGGCATTTGCAGGTGTCTTATACATTTGTAGAAAAGAATCAGATTGCTTTAATAGATCCAAGTATTCAAGAAAATTTCCTTTATTTAAACTACCATCTGTTTCATCGTGACCTCTGAAAGAAAGTCCTTGCTTACCCAGAGATAATATGACAGCAGCGATGCGCTCAAGATAGCATTGCCTGTCTATTGCTTCTTTGATGTTTGCTGCTTGTAATTTGTGGACAATATCACCACTATTCTTGGTTTCTTTAAATCCAGCCCATAAGACATTTGCATGATATGAAGTATTTTTATGCTCTCTAAATGAGTCAAGTGCCCATTTTCAATTAACAAAACCTGTGCTTAACAAAGTATCTTTATTAGGGCAAGTGGCTCCAGATTTCAGGCCAAAGCATCTACAAGAATAAAAAAAAGGCAGCATCCAGAGTAACAGAATATTCTAACCAGTTGTGATTTTGAAACTAATGGCACTGGAATAATCTTTTTTTTCTCCAAATGTACGTTGCAGGTAATGAGACAACTTTACCTGAATAGGCCCTGTCTCAAATGTTCCTAAATCTGTTACATTTTGTATATTTACAAGTTCACTATTCGATTTTTTTTATACTTTATGTGTCAACATCCATACAGCTGGGACTGTTCTGGCTGCTTGTGCTTGGTTCAGCTTTCTCATATGCAGTGGTACATAATGCACTAGAATCAGGGGGTGGGATATTCAGAAGGGTTGCACATGGCGCAACACAGTTTTGCCATGCGCAGCCCACTGATGTGCCCCGGCGCGATATTCAAAAGGGGAATGTGCCTGGTACAAATCCCAATGCACCGGAGAGCATCAGTACTGTATGCAATGCAAGTAGGAGGGGCGTGCCCATGCATACTCCGCGCATCCTGATATTCAGCCCGGGATGTGCTGAGCCCATGCATGCACAACCCCTACTTGTGCTGCACACAGGTGAGCCAAAAAAAAAAGAAGCAACAGCTGGCCACCCACAGGTGAGCTGCCATATTGCAGGGTGCATCATGGCAGCTGCCAGCTGTGGGTGGCCACCCGAGCCTTTTTTTTTTTTTAAGTGGCTAGTTTTCCATTAGCAGGTTATACAGACCTGCCACTAGAGGGATTCTTGGTCTTCTACATAAATCACTGCATTCATTCATGGGCAATATGGCCTGCATTATCATTCTACTTCTTTCTCGGTGCTGCTACAAGGGGACTTGAGTCTGAAGGGTGGATGGCCACTAACTAAGCTGCTCCTGCTCTCTTGTTCCCCTTTCTGCTGTATTTTCTCATCTAGGTTTTAAGTGAGTACCTAGGTGGGCAAATTACTTGCCTAGAAAATATTGCACTAATACAAATCACGAGACCACTCAATCTGGGACCATGGCTCTCCTTATTGTGTTTTTATTGCTCCTAAGGTGCAGAGTTTTCAGCAATACAGTGCAATTCGAAGTACCTCAATGCAATTCAGTTCTCCAATGTACCTTATCAATACCTAATGTTATAACAGTCTACTGTGCAGACATTATGTCATTCTCCTCTCCCCTTTCAGCCTATTCTCCCTGGTTAGCCTACACCCCCTTGCTACTGTCCTCACCTATGTCTACCCAAGCACTTACATTGATCACGATCAACTGTCATTACAGTGGTGCCGCCTCTTGCACAGCACGATATGGGTTGCCATGAAGAAATAAAAAAGCAGTCTCCATTCTTATAAGCTCCTTAAAGAAAGTTATACTTCTGCTTCTTCTCTGCTCAGGAAATGTGGAGCTCAACCCTGCCCCCCACAACTTACCTCGCTTTATCGATTTTGTTGAGGCCACAGGTCTCAAAATGATGATGGTCAACATTTAAGCCTGCCTAAAAACTTGTACAGCTGCAAGCCTGGGCTGCACATGTTAACCCAGACCTTATCATAATTACTGAGTCATGGTTAAAAAAGACGAACACTGATCAACAAATATCACTGCAGGGCTACAATTTATTTAGAGCAGATAGAGACTCTAGAGGCGGGGGTGTGGTTATCTACGCCAAATCTAAGTACTTGGTCACCAATATTAGTTGCAAATCTCTAGCCAAGGAATTTGAGTTAGTTATCTTGAGCCTTCATCTCCCTCCTCAGAATGTATCACTCATCCTAGGTGGCTATAGACCCCGTCTGGTGGTGATGAAGTCCTTATTTCTTTGAAATCCATGCTTGTAGATGCAAAACTGAAACAATATTTCTAGGAGATCTAAATATGGACTGGCTGTCACCTAAATCACACGGCCTCAAATCCCTTTGTGAGAGCTAGGTCTTGGCAATTAGTCAGTGAACCTACTAGGAACAACACTCTAAATACTGCCAACAGTTCCATTCTAGATGTGGTACTAACCACCCATCCACACAAATATCTCATTTGGCAGTGTTTCACAACGACATGAGTGATCATGGAATTGTTGCTTGTATAAGATCTCAAATTAAGGCCCGGCCGCAGACCCATCTTTATAACAAAAGATCCTTTCACAAATTCAGTGCAGTAAACTTCCTATCTGACCTGAGCATGATCAGATGGCAAGATCTTTACCTAGCCAAAGATGTCAACAAGGCAGCTTGCATCCTTAATGACAAACTCACTACAATAATAAATAAGCATGCTCCTTTCATCAAAGTAAGGTGCAGGAACAATTCCAACCCCTGGTTCACCTCGGATCTCAAGGCAGCCCTTATAGCTCGAGATAAGCTCTGGGCTAAAGCTAGACATTCCAAAGAAGCTTCGGATTGGCAGGCCTTTAGAACAGCCAGGAATAACTGTGTGAAAAAACTTCGCTCTGCTAAAGCTAACTATTATATTTCTACTCTCGAACAAGCTAAAGGTAACCCTCATAGAATATGGAAGACTAGCAAAGCTATAGAAGGATGGCCCATGGCCCCCTCTGTCCCAACAAAGATAGATGCAAGTGGCAAGATTGTGGAAAACAAGTCCCTAATCCTGGAGGAAGTTAACTCCCACTTTGCCACAGCTGGATTAGCTTTTGACTCGTCACCTTATGCTGGTGCTGCAGTGAGCCAGCATACCCCTCCCGCCACATCTAGTCCTGCACCCAGCCCCTTCCAACTGTGCGAGATAACTTATAAAGAAGTAGAAGATTCTCTTCTTAACTTAGACACCAAAAAAAGCGCAGGGGACGATGGCTTGGAACCCTTTTTCCTAAGGTCAGGCTACGCCCATCTCATTGCCCCAATTCTCTACATCTTCAATCTTTCCATTACATCTGCTACTGTGCCGTCCTGCTGGAAATCAGCACATATCTTCCCTCTATTTAAATCTGGTGACCCATGCGATGTAAACAACTATAGGTTTTATCTCCATATTGCCTATCCTTTCTAAAGTTCTCGAAAAACTGATCCATATTCAGTTAAAATCTCACTTGGAAACCTTCTCTCTCATTAACCCAGCTCAATCTGGCTTCCGGGCTAATCATAGCACAATCACTGCACTAGCAAAAGTAACCAATGATTGGATCTCTGCTATAGATGCTAAGAAGGTAACTGGTGCAGTCTTTTGGACCTCAGCAAAGCTTTTGATACTGTTGATCACAAACTATTAGTCAATTGCCTTGCAAAGTTGGGTGCTACATACCATACCACCAGTGGTTCTCTAGCTACCTAACTGGAAGATTCCAAAAGTAAAGGCGGAAGACTTTTTTCTGCTGCCTTGCCAGTTGCAAGAGGAGTCCCAAGGATCCATCTTAGGCTGTATCTTGTTTTTCTGTACATTAATGACTTAGATGCTAACATATCTACGTCCAATCTGCACTTTTTGCAGATGATACTGTGTTGTATACTTCTGGCTCATCGTTATCTGAAGTCAAGGGAGTGCTTCAAGCGGACTTCGCACAACTTGAGCATAACCTAATAAAGGCAAAGCTTCTGCTCAATGCTAAGAAGACTAAAGCGATGATATTCTCTCGCAGTGCTGTCACAGGCCCCCCCCAATACCATTGCCCAAGACTTCATTGTCACCATGTTAAATGAGCCTCTGGAAGTTGTAACCAGATTTAAATATCTAGGTATCTGGATCGACAATAAATTATCTTTCAGTGACCATGTCAAAGATGTCTCTAGAAGGTTAAAAGCAAGGTTAGGTTTCTTCTACAGAAATAGGCCCCTTTTCCCCCTTGAAACTCGAAACAAGCTTGTACAGGCCACTTTTCTCCCCTACTCAAGACTATGAGCGATGTAATCTATTCCTCCACCACTCTGCAAATCTAAGTAAACTGGACATCCTTTATCACTGTGTTACGGTTCATTACCAACTCCTTACCGTTCGCACCATTGTGACTTATGGCGCAGCTGTTGGTTGGACATCCCTTACTACTAGACGTCTGCTCCATGCTGGGCTATGGACTCTTAAACTGCTCCTGCAGAAATTGCCAAGCTATCTCTCTTCCTCATTAGTATCTCACATAGTGTACCGTTAAGAAAATCTGACTTTATTATGCTTGACATACTAGGATGCAGACTTCCTTGGTAAACGTGTATTGCATACATGCCCTTCCCTCCATTTGGAAGCAATTACAAACCGCATTGAAACTAACTAGCTTAGTTTCAATAAACTTCTACAAATCGCTAAGTTCAGCCAAAATAAAAGACACCTGTAAACGTCATTAAGTTCTTCTTCCCCATGTGTGCTATATTTATCCACTGGTAAGGTATAATTGATTTGTCATATTAACTGCATTTCCTTCCCTTCTACTCCTGGCTTTTATCTTTGCTTACGCTCCACTGCTACTCTATCAAATCACTCCTCCCCATATCAGTTGTAGACTGTTGTTTGTTCAAGCTGCAAAATACTGTATATGTATTAAACACACCAGTCATCATGTTTCATTTATCAGTATGCAACCTGTAAAGTCGCTTCCTGTCTCATATCAATGTTTACCACCTGTGGTCACCCTGTGTGGTACCCTTGTATGTATATCCAGCCTGTATCATGTAACTGCATTCTGCTGTACTGTTATTACCTATCTGTGTTTGGTACTTTAAGTGTTTATGTCACATGACCTCCTTGTGAATGAGCTTGCTCAATGGAGTTTTCCTGCAATAAACTTGAACTGAAACTTGAACTTGAACTTGAACTTGACCCCATGCCCGATCCGGGCATTCATTATAAATAATAGTCCTATATCCTGGTGGTCCAGTGACCACTTCGCGGCGCTGGCGGCGACATTCGTTATAACAATAGTCCTATATCTCTGGTGGTCCAGTGGACGCTCACAGCCCGATCCACGGGCGTTCTTTATAAATAATAGCCTTATATCCCTGGTCCAGTGGACCACTCACAGTCGATCATGGCGTGCGAGTAATATATTATGACAAACCGATCAACCCTGGTGGTCCGTGTACCCTTCCCACCGCCCACTGAGCACCACCGCCCGCTCCCCGGTCGGTGGCGGGCGGCGGCTCACCGTCTTGCCACTCGCGCGGCCCGGCTGCTGACTTCGCATATAGGGCTTGTAGGCCCATTGGGCCGCACAGCATGAGCCAATGGGCGCAGTTCCTTAATATATTACAGCGATATGGTGAATGAATCCATTCTACATATCTGGACTGTGTAGTACGGGCATAGGGCTGCATGCCCATTGGCTCATGCTGTGGACCAATGGGCGTACAGCCCTACTATAAGGAGTCAGTCACCGGGGGGCAGGGCAGCAAGCAGGTGGGGAGCTGCCACCAGCTGCTGACCTGGGGAGCGGGGTGGTGGGGCTCAGTGGGCAGGTGGGGAGGGGGGTACTGCTGGACCACCAGGGTTGGATCGGTTTGTCATAATATATTACTGACACCTGTGATCAGGCTGCGAGTGGTCCACTGGACCACCAGGGATATAGGACAATTATTCATAACATATGCCCGCTATTGGGCTGCGAGCGGTCCACTGGACCACCAGGAATATGGGACATTTATTTACATTCCCTATGCCCGCGATCGGGCAGTGGGGCACTTTGCCACTTGTGCAGGGGGCGTCGGTCCCCGATGGCTGCAACTTGGCAGGGCGCCAGGCACATGTTGCCGGGAATCGGCCCACCTGCATGCAAATGGGGCCATAATGACATGCAAATGGCCCCATTTGTGCCTTGCATACATTATGGCCCCATTTACATGTGCACTTTTGAATATCGCGGTAGTTGCATCTATCGCAACGGCACTTGCACTACCGCATCCCCCTGCTCCACTCTGGCCACTTGCACTGGTACAGTGCCACTGTGCCATGCGCACTGCAGGTGGCCAAGGAGCGATATTCAACGATGCTGTGCCATGGTGCAGCTCCGTTGAATATCACCCTGTCAATGCCCCTGCACATCCAAGTTGCGCTGCGCCCAGGCTTGGGCCACAGCCTGGCGCAGTCTGAATAGCCCGCCCAGGGAGTGCAACGTTATCATTACTTTCTATGTCTTAATCGGTAATTAATCCCACTGCTTCAGATATATTTTTTCTTTGGACTTAAAGAATTTTTGGATATCCATTTTTATGAAACAGTCGAAACCAGCAACTAATGTTCAGTGTGTCACCACTGTAAATCCCTGTCTGGCCTTGAAACCTTCAACTACCAAATTTTCTGAGATGCATACTGCCACCCTCACAGCAAGCCAGGCACTAGCAAGAAAAACTCTGAGGTATTCTGGGTCACTGATGCAGTGGATCTCATAGGCTGCCCCAAGTATTCAAACTACAATATTTTTTTTTAATGGAGCTCTACAAGACACTATGCTAGCCTGAGCCCTCCCAGTAAAAGCCAGGCACTGGCAAGAAAAACTTTAAGGTACTCTGGGTCACTGATGCAGTGGGTCTCACAGGCTGCCACAAATATTCAAACTACAATTTTTTTAATGGAGCTCTACAACACATGCTGCTGCCCTGAGCCCTCTCACAACAAGCCAGACACTGGCTGGCAAGAAGAACTCTGAGGTACTCTGGGTCACTGATACGATGGATCTCACAGGCTGCCCCAAGTATTCAAATTGCAATTTTTTTCAATGGAGTTCTACGACACATGCTGCTGCCCTGAGCCCTCCCACTACAAGCCAGGCACTGGCAAGAAGAACCATGAGGTACTCTGGGTCAGAGATGCAGTGGATCACATGGACTGCCCCTGAATAATCAAGCACTACACTACAGATAATATATATATATATATATATATATATATATATATATACACACACACATACATATATAGATATATATATATATATTTGTAACTAATACTGTTTCTTCACGTTTTCTTTGCCCCCCACTTAGACTGTGAAGAAAGGAATGACCAGATGGGCTGATGAGGCTCTGTGCTCACTCAGTCACAATCACACACTCAAGCTACCTAACAGTTCATCTCTGGGGCCTATTGAAAAGTAGGCCTTCTGGTCTCTGATAACCTGAAGTAATAATTCTCTGTCTTCTAGAATAGAAGTGGTAACAAAAAGGCAAGAAGTTAGCAGGCAACTGAACTGAAAATCACAAAATGTTTTTTTTTTTGACAAAAGAAAAGAAAATGTGTAACACTGCACAATTTCTGTGTCAGTTTGTTGGATTCCTCCTACTACTCAGCACACTACAGACGATTTGACAAACTGTACTTCACTGCTTTTGTTTTCACTCTCAAAGCCACTCCTACATCCCCAGTTACATGCACACACCAGCCACTCAGATACACTCTGTAGTCCATGTTGCTTAATAGTCATGTGACTATTAACAGCATAAACTACAAACTATCCCACAATGCACATGTGATGTGACATGGAGGTGGAGGAGGAGCAGGGGAAGAGCCTGAGAGTAGAGGGTTATGGGAGGCTCAGAGACTGCATGGCATAGTGGCATCCAATCCATGATAATCATCATCACTCAGCAGCAGTCAGCTCAGCTCAGTAGGCTTTGCAATTTGCCACTATGCCAGCCGGCTTCCATATACCCAACAACACACACAGTCCCTCTGGTCATGCCCAGCTGCTCGCTCAGATTTCAGATATACTGCAGTAATTTGTATTTAAGATCAGAAGTTCTGCTCTGAACTTAAATAACAATTACTATGTTGTATAGTATGACATCCCATCACATGATGAATAATTCTGTATGAGGACTACACACACACACACACACACACACACACACACACACACACACACACACACACATACACACACACACACACACACACACACACACACACACGGTGTCTGCAATCCACTTTCGTTGTTTGTACTTAGTTGTGATACCCCCTTAAGAAAGAGCTGCTGGACGGTGCGATGTGTTGGCATTGGCTAGATCTGGTTGCCATGGAGACAGTCAGAGTGGAGCAAGAGCAATGCAACTTAAGCAAGCTGCAAGATTGTGCTGGTGCTGGAGTAGACACTAGATGCCTTAGCAAACGGAGGGAGGGAGTCGGGACACTGCTGTGCTGTGGTCACAATGGGGGGAGCTTGTCTGAGGCAAGGGAGTCGGGAATGGGGATGGGAGTTATAGCAGCATACTAGAACCGGCACAGAGAAGGACTTGAGCACTGAGCAGCCATGCAAACCATGCAGTACACGGTTCGGGGCCTCACACAAAACATTTGGGGCTATAGACCCAGAGGCCCAGCCCTAACAATGCCCTTGCTTAGCCCACTAGAGTCAGGGGCTTGGAATGGACCGAATCCAAAGATCCAGACAGAATGTGGGAACCAGGCTGAGGGCACAGTATATGGGGTAGAAGGGAGAGGTGGGATAGAGGTGATCAGGAGAGAAGGTACAGAGGGCAGAGGGAAATGGGAAGGATAGAAACTGTAATGGATGTAAGGCAGCAGTATTCCTTGACATAACGTGGAAAGCAGGAGGCTGTCAGATATGCAGGTACCTGGGACAGTTAAGGGCAGAGATCACCTGGTTAAGAAGGGGCATAGAGAGAAGGGCAGGAGGATGAGGGAAGGGAAAAATGGGGAAAAGGAGATGGGAGAAAAGGTGTAGACCAGATGGATGGCAAAAGCAAGAGAGATACTTGGGGGATGAAAGGGGCATGTGTGCACAGTCCCACACAGACCAATTGACACTAGGTCAGGAGTGGCAGGAGGTAAGGAGAAGGGAAGGGAGGAGGAAAGCTGAGCAAGTAAGTGGCACTACAGTGAAGGAAGGTGGCACATGGGGTGTACAGCTGCTGGAGGGCTGGTATCAAATAGGTATGCAGTTCTGGAGAGGATTGAGGACCAGGGGCACAGCGATGAATAGAGGCTCAAGGCAGCACAGGCCAGGACAAAAGTAAGGGAGGGGTGATGGGAGGTAAATACCAGGGGGCACAGAGTGGGACTGGGGCTCTCAAAAGCATAAGTGAGGAAGGTCAAGTTGGAGGAGGGGAGAAAGAAAGGGCTCACAGGCTGGAAGGAACAGAAACTAGGAGGCATGAAAGCATATAGAAGGTCCAAGGGGGGAGGAGTGCTCAAATGGATGGCAGGGGGCAGCAGGATGGAGGAGGACTGGAGGAGGTAAAGGAAAGAATGGGAGAGAGAGAGAGAGAGAGAGAAAAGTAGGAGTGCAGGTAGGAGGGCAAGCAGGATGGATGCAGAGGGAAAAAGATGGAAGGAGGCTGGATCCTCAGGGCAGGCAGGGTGATGCTAACCAAAGAGGAGGAGGCAGAAAAGGTTATGATCGTAGGGGAACTCCATCATCAAGGGTATTCACTGGGGTAGGAAGTGGGATCCAGGCAGAAGAAGGGTGGTTATCTGTATGCCAGGAAAGGAAGCAGGGAGGGTGGGGCCTAAAATCAGGGAAGAGATGAGGAGTGGGTGATAAACCTCACGTGATCTTTCACCTGGGGATGAATGATCTGGTAGGAAATGAGGTCAAAGTAGTGCAGCAGAGGTTTAAGGATCTAGCTGGGTGCTGCAGGGCTCAGTGAGCTCACTGACATTCTCCAGGTATTGCCAGTTCACAGAGTCAGTGCAGTGAGAAAGGGGATAATAGTGGAATTTAACAACTGGCTGAGGGAGTGGTGTGATGTGGAGGTTCAAATGTATTGGTGAAAGGGGGGACACATGTGTGGATGAGGGACTGTATGCAAAGGACAGGCTACATCTAAATGAGGAGGGGTCTAGGGTGCTCAGGGGAGACTAAGGAGATACATGAAGGAGATCCTTCATTTAAACTGAAGGGGGGGGGATGATGAGACTAGGGAAGTTAAGGAGGATAGCAAGAAAGGCAGGAACCTAGCTGGCACTCCCTCACAAATGGCGGCAGGGATTAGGCAAGAGGAGAAAGGAAAGGAAAAGGGGTGCAGGTGAAGGGTGATGTGTGTGAATGCTCGTAACCTGAGCAAAAAGATTTCTGACCTGGAAGCCACCATGGTGGGGGAGGATTTAGACATAGCAGCCATAATGTAGACCTGGTGGACAGAAAACCAGGGATGGGATATGGTCATTCCAGGTTTTAACCTATTCAGATGGGATAGGGTGGGAAGGAAAGGGGGAGGGGTAGCGCTTTATGTACGGAACCACATAAAGGCTATTGAGAGTCAAGGGGAACAGGGAGGAGTGGAGGTACTGTAGGTCACTGCTGAGAAGAGGAAAGGAGCCATTATTCAAGCAGGGGTAGTATACAGATCTCCAGCACAAAGGAAGGAAATGGATAGGGTGTTGATGCAAGCAATCCAAAGGATGGTTCAAAAGGGGGAGCTGCTGCTGATGGGTGACTTCAGCCTTCCAGACGTGGATTGGAGTATCCTGACTGCAACATCAGCTAGGAGCAGGGACATCCTGAATTCCTTGCGGGGGGGGCGCTACTCAAACAACTGGTAAGGGAACCCACTCAGGAGGTGCTAATGCTGGACCTAGTTCTGACAAAAGGGACAGTGTGACCAATGTCACTGTGGGGCACCACCTTGGGACCAGTGACCACTGGGAGGTGTGGTTTAGTATAAAGACTGGGGTAGAGTCAAGCCACATGAGAATGAGCTTTGGACTTCAGGGGGGCTGAATTCAGAAGAATGGCAGTATGCCTCAGAGAAGCCCTGGCAGGATTACATGAACTAGGAGGCATAGAAGAACAATAAACAGCAATGGGGGTGGGTGGAATAGGCTACGAGACTTTGTGTCAGACAAGTCAGCAAAGGCAGGAGAAGGAGGAGAACCACTTTGGTTCACTTGGGGAGGTGGTGAAAAGAGTGAGGGCAAAGAAAACAGACTTTAGACAATTTAAAAAAAACACAAAAGGAGGAGGGTAGGAGAACTTACCTGGCGAGGCAAAGGGAGAAGCGGAAGGAAATAAGAAGGGCAAAAACATTAACAGAGGAAAGGATAGCAAAGTCAGTCAAGAGGAAAACATTTTTCAGATATATTGAGGAAAGAAGAAAGACCAGGGGAGGGGTAATCAGGCTACTGGGGGAAGGAGAAGACTCCATGGAGACGGCCAAAATGCCGACATATTGAACAAATACTTCCTTTCTGTCTTCATGGACGAAGGAAATAGGCCTGAATTACACAAGGGCAGGAAGGGTAGGGAAGTAGACGCTAGCCCATTCACAGGGTCCTAAGGGAATTGTCCAAGTTAAGAGTGGACAAGACCATGGGCCCTGATGCAGTGCACCCTAGGCTGCTGATGGAGCTCAGAGAGGTACTGGCTGAGCCCCTGGTAGCCCTGTTCAACCAGTCTCTGGAAACTGGAGAGGTGCCAGGGGACTGGAGGAAGGTTGACATCATCTTTCTCCACAAAGGGGGTAGTAGAAAGGAGCCAGGAAATTACAGGCCAGTCAGCTTGACGTCCATAGTTGGCAAGGTAATGGAATCACTCCTAAAGGAAATAATTGGAGAATGCCTCAAGACCACCAGACTGCAGGACCAGAAACAGCATGGGTTCACAGGGGGGAGGTCCTGTCAGACCAACCTGGTAGAGTTCTTCAATGAGATGACCAGGTAACTGGACCATGGCAGGGTGGTGGATGTGGTCTATCTAGATTTCAGCAAGGCATCATCCCACAGAAAAGGTTGGTAATGAAACTGAGCAGCCTGGGGGTGGGGCCTAAAATCGTAAATTGGGTGGAAAACTGGCTTAGGGATAGGAGCCAGAGTGGTGGTAAATGGGGTACACTCTGGGAGGGGAGGGTGACTAGTGGGGTCCATGTTGGGCCCTATACTCTTCAATATCTACATTAGTGACATGACAGAGGGACTGGGAAGGAGGGTATGCCTGTTTGTGGATAACACAAAGATCTGCAACAGGGTGGACACATGGAGGGGTGGAAAGGATGGTGGAGGATCGAGAAAAGATAGAAGAATGGTCAAAAAGGTGGCAACTACAATTCAAAGCAAAGAAGTACAAGGTCATACACTTGGGGCACAGAAACCCAGGGGTGGAATGCACTCTGGGGGGAGAGATACTAGATGTCACAAGGCAAGAGAGAGAGAGACCTGGGAATTATCATTACTGATGACCTAAAGGTGACGAAGCAGTGTGGAAAGGTAGTGGGAAAGGCAAACCAAATGCTTGGATGCATAGGGAGGGGTATCACCAGCAGAAGAAGGGAGGTAATACTACCTCTGTATAATTCAGTGGTGAAGCCGCACCTTGAGTACTGTGTGCAGTTCAGGAGGCCCCATCTTCAAAAGGACAGGGACAGGGTGGAGATGGTGCAGAGGAGGGCAACCAAAATGGTACAGGGCCTGCATCAGAAGACCTATGAAGAGAGGCTTAAGGAATTAAACTTGTACTCCTTGAAGAACAGGAGGAGGTTGGGGGGGATATGATTGAGACATTCAGATATCTCAAGGGAATAAACAAGGTACAGGAGGAAATTATTTTCCAGAAAAAAAGATGTTCTAGGACAAGGGGTCACAATATGAAGTTGGAGGGGGGTAGGTTCAGGGGTAACATGAGGAAGTTCTTCTTCACAGAAAGGGTGGTGGATGACAGGAGCAGCCACCCAGCAGAGGTGGAGGGGGCAAATACAGTCACAGGTTTTAAGAGTGCATGGGATAAACACATGGGTATCTTGGATAAAGGAGGGGGTTGGACGATGGCCCCTCAATAGTGGCTTTGATAGCACTATTGGGGGAGGATTTTATGGGCAGACTAGGTGGGCCAAGAGGTCCTTATCTGCCAACAGAATCCATGAATAAGTAAGGGCAAGAGGAGAAAGAGGCCACTATGATTTTCAAAGGAAGTGGCTAAGGCAGTAAGGGAGAAAAAAAAACAGATTTTAGGAAGTATGCAGAGACAGAAACAGAGGGTGGACAGAGAGGTATATCTAGTTAAACAAAGGGAAGTAGGTAGGAGGGTAAGAACAGCAAAGGCTGAGTCAGAGGAGGGGATTGCCCAGGAGGTCAAAAAAGGAGATAAAACTTTCTTCCGGTATGCAAGTGAAAAGAGGAAGGCAATAGGTGGTATAGTGAAGATCAGGAGACCAGGGGTGAGGGGACTGTGCAGAGGAAGCTCAAGAAAAAGCTAAAAATGTAAACAAGGATTTCTGCTCAGTCTTCACAGTAGAAGGGGGAGAGGACTGACCAACATGTATTAGCAGGCACTGGGTGGGGGAGTGGGAGTGGACACAAGCCCATTTTTGAAAGAGAGAGTCAACCAGGGATTGGAAGCCCTACAGGAAAACAAGGCAATGGGTCCAGATGGGATCCACCCAAGGGTACTAAAAGAGCTGAACATGGTGCTAGCTTCCCCTCTGGTAACACTATTCAGAGCCTCATTGGAGATGGGTGTAGTTCCAGATAGACTGGAGGAGGGCCAATGTGGTCCCTCTGCGCAAGAGTGGCAGCAGGGAGAAGGCTAGCAATTACAGACCATTCAGTCTTACATCAGAGGTAAGGAATTTAATGGAGTCCCTGCTGAAGGAGAGACTGAAGGAGTACCTGGAGGCAAATGGGCTGCAGGGCCTCCAGCAGCATGGTTTCACAGGGGGAAGTCATGACAAATAAATCTCATAGATTTCATTGACTGGGTGACTAGGGAGGTGGATCAGGAAGGGCAGTAGATGTGGCCTATCTGGACTTCAGTAAGGTCTTTGATGCTGTATCACACAGGAGGCTTAGTAAGAAACAACAACCTGGGGGTGAGGGAGAAGGTAGTATGTTGAGTATCTAACTGGTGGAAAGATAGAAGGTGGAGGATGACAGTAAATGGCAGTCACTTAGGGGATGGGAGAGTGGCCAGTGGAGTGCCACAGGGATCGGTAGTGGGTCCTGTCCTCTTCCATGTCTTCGTAAGTGACACTGCTGAGGAACCTGAGGGGAAGGTGTGTCTTTTTGCAGATGACACAAAAATCCTCAACAGGTTGGACACTTAGGAGGGGATAGAGAGAATGCAAAGGGATCTGGGGAAAATACGCGCGTGATCTAGGGTGTGGCAGCTGCGTGTCAATGCCAAAAAGTGCAAAGTCATGCAATTGGGGCAAGGAAATCCGAGAGTTGTATATAAGATTGGGTGGAGTACTTACAGTTACCAAGCAACAGAGGGACTTTGAGGCAATCATATCTGATGATCCCAAGGTGGCAGGGCAGTGTGACAAGGCAGTAGGTAAGGCTAGCCAGATGCTGGGGTGTATAGGGAAGGGTGTTTCTAGAAGGAGAAGGGAGGTGGCATTGCCACTATATCACTCACTAGTGAGGCCCCACCTGGAGTACTGTGTCCAGTTCTGGAGGCCACGCCTCTGAAAGGACAGCGACAGGTTGAAAGTGGTCCAGAGGAGAACTATTAAATGGTGCAGGGATTGCATGAGAAACCATATGAGGAGAGGCTGCAGAAACTCAACATGTACTCCCTGGAGGAGAGGAGAGCAAGAGGTGACATGACTGTGACTTAATCAATAATCACAACAGGGTGTGGGTTTGGTGCCGGGATTTACGGCCTTGTGACCAAACCCAAGCCAGGCGTGAGTAAATCCCAGCATAACCCACACCCTGGAGTGGATTATTGCGATTATGTGATGGGCATAAATTAAAAGAAATAATACTTTTAATATAGTAAGTTAAATAATACTTTATTGGGCTTTTTTTTTCAAATACTGCAGTGATAATATCCCTCCACTAGTAATAAAAAAGTCCCTCCAAACTAAAACAGACCAGCATATGGACAGCTGGAAATTGCAAAACTATTAAAAAAATGAAACCTGTGCCTTTCTAGTCTCCCTACTTGTTGGTTTACCAGAGAGAGAGAGAGAGAGAAAACCCTGACTGTGACTGAAAGGTCTGGGAAAGAGAGAGAGATAAAGACGCAGTAGCAGTTTGAAATGTTGGCCAGCTAGAATTAAAGTTTAGCTCTCTACCAGTTATGAGGAAGCCCACTGAAACTTCAGCGTCAACCCGAAGAACTCCAGTCCATGCTGCCAATCACAAAACAATTATAGATCTTTTATTAAACACCTTTCCAGCTGTCCACATGCTGCCGTTTTTTTTTTTTCATTTAAAAAGTCTATTGGTGTTTGTTAACGTGTTGCTCTCTGCACCTACCTGGAACTGGCAAAATACGCTGCAGACAGCTGAAAGCGCGAGGGAGGGATTCTGTAGAGCGGTTGCCACAGTACTTGCTGTCGCTGCTCTTAATACATTTGTGTTTGTTCCCATATTGACTACAAATGTTACAGTATCTGTATGGAGTCAGGATTGGCATCTACAGTGAGGGAGTGAGTGTCCAAGGATCAGAAAAGGTTGACAGTTTGCAGGTAGTAGCGCTGAAGTCAGGGGAGGATCATGCTCGCTCTCCACAGTCTCCATTTAGCTAATAACATATTTTAAGTCTCCTCCTAATGCTGAACTCTGCAAAATCTTTCCTTATTAAAAACAAGGGTTGCAACTTATAGAAATCAAGTCTGAAAAGCCTAGAGGCACGTGACATTGGACATATGTACAGGTGCATGCCCAGTTCCGCAGCTCTGTACTAGGCTACCCAATTTCCATGACTTATAGCCTCGCTTTTAGTAAAGAAATTCGCCCAGTTCAGCATTTTTGAGGAGACTTAAAATATGTTAGTGGCTGAATGGGGATGGTGAGAGGCAAGAAACAAGACACTACCGGGGTTTAGCAATGTTATTTACCGGGAACAAAGATGGCGTGTTTCATTGTTTTTTTAGGGTCAGAATGATATTTGTAGATGAAGGCCTGACTGGCACTTTTTCCGTGAGTTATAGTAGGATTTACTCATGTCTCAGAGTACCAGCCAGCCAATCAGATTACTCGATTTTCCTGACCCATTGCATAATTATACAGTAAATACCTCATGGGGGTAAACAAGGTATAGAAGGGATGTCTTTTTCACAGCAGGAGGAGCACCAGAACATGGGGGCATGCTATGAAACTTTTACAGAAAGTGTAGTGAATACCTGAAACAGCCTGCCAGGCATAGGTGCTGGAACGGGGGGGGGGCACTAGGGCCATGGCCCTACCACTTTCATAAGTGGTCCTATCACTTTTTGCAATCATGGTAATATATTTAATAGGGGAAAATATACCCCTTACATCCTTGGCCTTCCCACTTTTCAAACCATTCTGGCACCATAGCTGCCAGAGGAGGTAGTAGGGGTGAAGATAGTGGACATAGGCACATGGGTACATTAAGTAAAGGTATGGGAGGAGTGAGGGACACCTGTGATTAAATAGGCTATGAGGTGTAGTAATAGGCAGGGAAAATAGGGCAGACTAGATGGGCCTACTGATCCTTTTCTGCTGACATGTTTTATGTTTCTGTGTCTCTATGAACTTAGAGGTAGCTGGAAAGGTGGTTCCACTGCCATATCCCACAATATAGTAAACCAGATCTGTCTGTCCAACAGAGGGGTGACCAGAATCATGGTAACCATCTCACTAAAGAGCTTGACCAGGACCTACTGTATGAGTGAGATTGGAGGAAATGGCATATAGGAACATTCTCTTCTAGAAGTGGGACAACAAGTGTAAACTCAAAACTCAAGGCCTTGGAGCAAGTGAGCAAAAACATGGCAGTTTTGCATGTGAGGGGATGCAGAAAAGTCCAACTCTGGATGCCCCCACCATCCCAACATGAGTTCTGCTACATTTCCTTAACACAGGTGATAGGAATGTGTGTCCCTTGTCATTAATTCCTCAGTTGACCTGGTGTGCATCATGGAGACCTGGCTTGGGGTCAACTCTGGCCCAGTGCTTGAGGCTGTGATCATAACTGGATACTCTATGGTGCACTGTATGTGGCTGGAGTTTAAGGGGATAGGGGACATATCTGTTTTAGATCTGTCCTACAGTTTACCATTTTCCACATGATAGAAGCCAGGTTGTCTGAATATGTGGTTTAAGGCAAAGTAGGCACTGGGTGCAGGATCCTCTTGTCTATCGACCTCTGAGGGATGAGGGGGATTCCTGCAGGAATGTACTGATTTTGTTGCAAGATAGGCACCACAGCCCTTCAGCTTCTTGGTGCTGGGGGGACTTCAATGCCTGGGTCAATGACCATTCTTCACAGCTTGCTAGAAAATTCATCCCATGGGTGGCATCACTGGACTTTGTGCAGGTCATTGCTGCAACTGAGATAAATTAACGTAGCCACACTTTATATCTGAGAACCCCCCTCAGTGGAGGCTTTCAAAGGTGTGCTGATAACTCATCATTTTAATCTTGCTTTCCCTGACCTGTGAAACTATTATTTTTGTAGGTTGGCTTCAATTGGCTGGGTTTTGGGTAAGTTGTGAGAGCTGTTATTTTGTTATTGTCACTAGGGGTGTGCGAATACCTTCATGCGAATATTCAGATGAATATTCGTATTCAGGGTGCCAGATATTCATTATTCGCTCCCCCCCCCCAGATAAGTGTGTTCTTTTTTTATAAAGACATTGTAACACTGTTAAATGACACCACTTCCTTCCCTTTAGAAGTACACTAGGCAATTCTGCCATGAACACTCTCCAACAGCTTTTCAGGGACACAAAAAAGCAACAAACTACTGCACTGGTCAGTGGTCAAGTGACACACGGTCGTCACAGATTGAGCAAGGGCCGCAGATGAGGTGACATATTGTGTCTTGCTTAGGGCTACTAAAATGGCACTGGTGTAAGTGCATTGTATGTCCACCCTGGAAGAGAGGAGAGCGAGATATGTGATGATAGAGACCTATACAAGTACCTCACGGGGTAAAGACAGGGCACATTATGGGAGTCTCTTTCAAATAAGAAGGAGCACCAGTACCAGGGGCAATCATACCTCTCAAGTGTCCCTCATTACGAGGGACATCCCTCATTTTGCCCCTTAAAATTGCTCTGTCCCTCATCTGTCCCTCATGGAAAAGGTGCTGCCCACAGAGAGAATGTGCTGTATATTCAGATTTTAAAGCAGAAACTCTAAATATTCTGAAATACTAAATCCAACATAAACCTTGTACAAGTAAACACTATGGTTTTCACAGTGTTCTGAACTTGTATCTCCATGTTTGAGGATGTGTCCCTCATTCTGAGTGTCTGTGTCCCTCATTGTCCCTCATTTTGAGTGTCCAAAAATGTCCATGTCCCTCATTTCAGTGACAAAAGGTTGAGAGGTATGGGGGCAATAGGAGCATGTGATGAAGCTGAATGGGGTGTTCAGCAAGATAGATGTGAAGAAATATTCACGGAAGGCATGGTAGATGACTAACAGGGACTGTAGACATAAGTGATGGTGCCGAAAACACTGTGGGGCTTCAAGTATGCATGAGAAAGGCATAGGGCTGGGGTGTATTTGAAAACAGGCAGGGAGGCAGCAGGATTGCTTTAGGGTCTGCAGATGAGCCCGATAAGGCAGAGATGGACAATCTGGGCTGACTGTGTGGGCCAAGTGATCCTTTTCCAACAGAGAATTAGTAACCTAAAGTACACAGTAGTAAGGTCACTAAAACATGATACATTATTTAAATGTTTCTAGTTTAACAGGGGCCTTGTGGTGGTTGAGCAGTTATATGTCAGGGAGTGGAGACTCAGTTATCCTTTTAATTAAATATTTTACGTAATAGAAAAAAAGAAAGTTAGAGCCAAAAAAAGTAACATTACACTTTCGTAACATTAGGCAGATTGAGAGTTGTACTGTAGTACCAGTTTTACTTGGGCAGATCATATTTGTAGCCAATTACTGGTAAGTTTAGCTTAAGGAACACTAGCTGTTCAATGTGTTGAGTGTCCAGCTTGGAACGGTGTGGCTCAACAACATCACCAGCAGTACTAAACATCCTCTCGGATGGCACACTTGTAGGAGGGCAGCTTAGGTATTTTAAAGCAAGTTGTGCCAGGTGAGGAGAGGAGTTGATTTTCTGAACCCAGTAACCCAGTGGATCAACATCAAATGGCTCAATTTATTCTGCAAAATAACCATTAAGTAAATTTTCTGCAGAGAGAGGCTGAGACTGTGAGTGTTTATGTTGCTGTTGACACAATGATGTGCTGAGTAATGCCCAGTCACTCTCCTCTACACTGCCACTGTGCCATCTTTCCCCATCTGTACCAGTATCATCCAATTCCAAACCACCACATGCTCGTCTCTTTCTCTCTCCCTCAGGAACCTGAATTGGACCATGTTCCTCCCCTTCCGGGTGTCTGACTGCCTGCATGGCACTATTTAACTCTTCACTGAGATGTTACCTAAAATGAGTCAACCTGTGGGTGTCCATGGCTATATGAAGGATCTCGCATTTGAACCTAGGGTCCAACATGGTAACAAACACATGGTGGCAGGTATTCATAACTGTGGTGAACCTTGCATCAAGTTCTGCATCGAGATGATTAGCTAAGTCAGTGACCTCTTGTATACTGAGTGTGTTGCCAACTAAAAACCATTGTAGTGATCTTTTGAGAATATGCACAGCTGGGATAACCTGACTAAGTAAGGCTGGGGAAGCACTTAGATCTTGTGTACTCCTCTCAAATGGTGTGAGAACCTTCACCATGCCCTCGAGAACTAACCAATCATGATGGAGTAGGACTCCTCCAATGTTTGCCTCCATAGACATTTCGTGTAGTGCCCGCTTTTGCTCCAAGAGTCGTGAAAGCATCAGGTATGAAGAATTCCACTGAGTGCTAACATCTTGCATTACACGATGTTGGGGCAGACCAAGACGTTCCTGAACTTCTCGTAATTTGGTAGTGGCTTTTACAGAGTGATGGAAATGGCTGCAGATAGAACGGGCTGTAGATAATATGCTGTTAGTCCTACAACTGCTACACAGTGTGAGTCACCACTAAATTAAATGTGTGTGTGTGTGTGTGTGTGCAAAGCAACGGATACTCACAAAATGGCCATCATTGATGGCTTTCACCATATTTGTGCCATTGTTGGTAACAAAAAGCCAACTTTTAAATTGGTGTTAACACCAGTTCAAGACCGCAACATACTGTATCTTGCAGGAACGTAAGAATATTATGTGCTCTGTGGTCTTCCTCCATGAGTCCAATTTTCAGCAAAGCTGACCTAATGAGACTACCAGATTGTGGGTGGGCCAAGGGTGAGCCATAATGTGATACATCAGAAACAGCAGCAGCAGGGTGTTGCACATACCAGTGTGCAGTTAAGGAGAGATAGGCATGCAAGGAGTTATTGCTAATTCAGATATCTGATGTGCAGTGAAAAACTCCACCAACTGCCTCTGCAAGCAGAGCAGCAGAAGTAGATCGCACAGCATCATACAGTCATGGTAATATAGTTCAAGAAAATGTAGTATGAGATGGGATCTGATAACGTGGGTGCAAATAGTTGAGATGCTGTCAGAAGCCAATATCTTCCACAACTGACATAGGCTGGAGATCCAAAACCATTATCTCAGCAATCAGCGGAGTGATCTTCTGTGCTGTTGGATGTGAGGCATGATACTTTGTTCGTGCATGCAGACTATTCATTATTAAGGGTGTAGACAGGCATACTCACTGTACACATTTGTGTACAGTTTTGTTGAGTGCCTGTCACAAACCATATGCCTTTCTTTTAACATTTTCATTCTAATCTGTAGTATTTGGGTTAGTGTAGGCCAACTGAAGAGTGACTCGGTTTAAACTTCTGTTGTTTAGGAGACAGAAACATGTATAACCTCTTTAAAGATTAGAGGAATCATCTGAAAACAATCTGACTTGTTTGGAAGGGGTGCCATTTGGAAAGGATGTGAAAATTTTTTAATGAGGGGGTGTAACTGCTGGAGATTGTGTACAAAACGGAAATTTCTGGCTACACCCCTGTTCATTATTGGAAGTGCCACAGGAGATATCAATGAGGACTGCTTCGACAATGGTGGCGTGTGAAGTGCTGATGACTGCCTCTGCCTTGTAGTATCAGTGGAGTCAGAAGTGACCACCAGAGTAGAGGATGGACTCTGTCTTGGTGAGAGGGAAGGAGTGCCATGACCACCGGGTTGCTCTAAATCAGATCTGTTGTCAGTACCACCACCACTGCCAACTGTGCATGCCTGTCCAGTGGAGGGGTTTAGTTTTGGTGAAACCAAGGGTCCAGATCTAGATCCAGATGGGCTTTGATACACTTGAGGGTTCTTAAGCTTCAAGTGGTTCTGTAATGATGTTGTGGTTAAGTTAGAGTGATTTCCCTCAGCTTATAGTGGCGTTGCAAAAAGAACAGACTGCCTGCCTTGTGTCCTCCTTTAACACAATGAAATGCAGCCACACAGCACTTTTAACACTGCAGTTACCAGTGATTCTGCTAGCACCACATCCCCCAGTTATTTTTTCAACTGATGTGCCTGTCTTGTCCTGGTGTTCTTGTCTTGTGACCACTGCCCCTGTTGGTGCCATGCCAGTGCTGCATCACTTGACTGCCCTTCAGGCTGTGATGGAGCCTGCAGAAGAAACATTAGTATTGCTTATTTTGTCTTCTTAGATGGAGGGGGACCCTTACCATTACTGTTACTTCTATTACCCTTGCCAGTAGTGCTACACCTAGAGGCTGTTTTGCCAACCACCTTTTTTCTTCTGCCCTCAAGGTACGCAGCATACCCTTCCTCATCTTCAAAGTCACTCACCTGTGCCTCTGATGAAGAAGATGATGTGTCACTGGGCAATTCATCATGTGGAGGGAAATACTCAGAACCAGATGACTGGTCATCCTCTGCAGCATTTTAAGGAGTACTGAGAAGCAGGAGGCATAACTGTATCAACTGTAGTGGTCAGATTGGTAATATGCACCATGGCAGGAATACCAGACTGTGGTGATAGTGTTACAGTAGTGGCAGGGTTCATAGTGTCAGTAGTGGCTTGAGTGACAGTCACATTGTAGGACTGGCTGTAGTAGTCATGCTGCCGTTGTTGAAGAGGAAGACAGGGTCTGTATAGTGGTGGTGGTGGTGGTAACTACAGATTTGATTGAACTGGTGAGAGATGGGGACACATTGGTGGTTGTGACAGGAGTTGTGATGGTACTGGTAAGAGATGGGGACACATTGATGGCTGTGGTGGGAGTCAAGAATATTGTCCTGCTTGTGCTTCTTGTATCATTTTGTCCTGTGCCAGCCACAGTACTACTGCTGCTGGAAGACATAGGCTTGGAAGGGGTAAAGAATAATTTTGGGCGTTGAAGATGGGCTGACATTCACTCACATTCAGGTTCAGCATCACCAACCTCTTCCTCCATTGTAGATTTGCTTGGGTTGAACCAAGTAAATTTTTTCCACCTCTACCTGTCATTGTCTTTGTCTATGCTGACAAGTTCTAAGCACTCTCAATTATTTAATACTGTGTAAATGTACAAATGTTCTGCTTTATTGTAGCACCAAAAAATTATTGCAAGCAGTACCTGCTGCCATACTGCTTTATTTAGCACAGCAAAATTATTGCAAGCAGCACCTGCTGCAGTACTGCTTTATTTTAGCAGAGAGAAGTTATTGCAAGCAGCACCTGCTGCAGTACTGCTGTATTTTAGCACAGAAAAATTATTACAAGCAGCACCTGCTGCAGTACGGCTTTATTTTCACACAGAAAAATTACTGCAAGCAGCACGCACGCAGGGCAGACGAGAGTGTGCATACACTGCAAGCGTCGACTCGCTACCTAGCCCTAAATCATGGGGGGGGGGTGGGAGTGCAGTCAGCTGACTGATCTCCGAGACTGCTGGAGGCTACTGACTTTCATGAAACTCCAATCCAACCTCAGATTACACCACAAATATTTCTTACAGAGATTTCTATGGCGTAACTACTGCATTTAATTTTTTTTATTATTTGTAAATGCACACAAGTTCTGATGTACTTCAGTACAAAAATTAGTTGCAAGCAGCAGTACTGCTTTATTTTCACACAGAAAGATTACTGCATGCAGCACACATGCAGGGCAGGTGAGGTTGTGCGACACTGCAAGCGTCATCTCGCTACCTAGCCCTAAACTGTGGGGGGTGGGAGTGCAGTCAGCCGATCGCCCTCCGAGACTGCTGGCAGCTGCTGACTTTTGTGAAACCCCAGCCCAACCTCAGATTACACTGCAAATATTTTGTACAGAGATTTCTATGGCAGAACTACTGTAATTCACTTTTTTTTATTTGTAAATGCACACAAGTTCCGTTGTATTTCAGTACAAAAAAAATGGTTGCAAGCAGCAGTACTGCTTTATTTTCACCCAGAAAAATTACTGCAAGCAGCACGCATGCAGGGCAGGTGAGGGTGTGTGCACACTGCAAGCACTGACTCACTACCTAGCCCTAAACTGTGTGTGTGTGGGGGGGATTGCAGTCAGCTGACTGCCCTCCAAGACTGCTGGTGGCTACTGACTTTCGTGAAACCCCATCCCAACCTCAGATTACACCACAAATATTTCTTACAGAGATTTCTATGGCAGAACTACTACAATCCACTTTTATTTTTTAGTTGTAAATGCACACAAGTTCTGTTGTATTTCAGTACAAACAAGCATTTGTCAATGCCGAATGTTTGCTTGCTGGCATTGGCAGTGGTAGTGTAGAAGTTACAGAGCTGCGTAATAGGAATGGCAGTGAAGTATTGAACTGAAGCCAACCCCACCACCACCCTGCAGAGAGTGACAGGCATTGGGGTGTGCGTTTGGGTCATCAGGCATAACGGCCATGCCATTTTACCACACCCTACCCTGCAGACACTGACAAATGTCACGGTGTTCCTTGGGGTCTTTGGCCCTTATGTGCACCCCATTTCATTAGGAAATACGGTGAGATGGGTGCGATACAGGAGAATGGGGTGAACTTTGGGGCCGAAGAGTCCAAGGCATACCTCAATGCCTCTCACTGACTGCAGGGTGTGGAATGGTATGCGCATCACAGGCAAGAATCCCAAGTCACACCCCTGATGCCTGTCATTCTCTACAGGGTTAGGCGTTATGGTTGGAAACCCTAATACCTCAGGCATTCGTTGGTATTTTCACTCCAAATTTTCAACATGTTTTTTTTTTTGTGACCCCACCTCATGAACAGGGGGAATATCAGTTTGTTAGCCGAAAGCTGCTTATGCACAGTGACTACGGCATTTAGCACCACAGGTGCAAAAACATTCCGAACAGGATGTAAAAAATGACAGCTGTACTGTTCATGGGGAGGTGTAAAAAATGGCAATGTTGCAAATCTGTAGTAAAAATATTTAAAAAAATGGTGAAGTCACGAGCGTACATAGAAACTATGCAACGCACACCCGTAATATAATTAGGTTGGGGATTTTTTACAGCAGATTGTCAACTCAGGCATTTTGGTGCCTCCGATCATGAACAGTGTCACTGTGATTTTCTTTATCTGTGCCGAACAATGATTTCCCACAGCGACCATGCATCTCTGCACTGAAAGTGTGAAAACACACTTCAGCCATGTTGTGAAAAATGACAGCTGTACTGTTCATAAGGAAGTGTGGAAAAATGCCACTGGTGAAAATCTGGACTGAAAATATTACAAAGTCATGAACTTAAGAGGGTGCGTGGAAACTGAATGCTCACTAAATAACACAGTCATTTTATGGACTTTTGTCACCAAATTTTCAACATAACCATTTAAGACCTTTGCTCATGAACAGTGTAACTGTGATTTTCTTAATCTGTCCTAAACATTGCTTTCGCACACCAACAGCACCATTATGCGCTACATGTCGAAAACACATTTTGGGCGACATATGAAAAATTGCAACTGTACTGCTCATAAGGAAGTGTAATAAATGGCAATGTTGAAAATCTGACTGAAAATATATAAATTCGCAAACTTACGAGCATGCATAGGAACTGTGCAATGCACGCTCGTAAAACAGTCATTTTTAGGAATTTTTTCACCAAATTTTCAACATAGCCATTTTAAGACCTCTGCTCATGAACAGTGTCACTGTGATTTTCTTAATGTATCCCATACACTGATTTTGCACATCAACTGCGCCATTGTTCGCTACATGGGCGGATGCACATTTTGGGCAAGATGTGAAAAATGACAGCTGTACTGCTCATAAGGAGGTGTGGTAAAATGGCAATGTTGAAAATCTGGAGTGAAAATATTGAAAATTCGCGAACTTACGAGCGTGCGTAGGAACTGCGCAATGCACCCTCGTAAAACAGTCATTTTTAGGAATTTCTTTACCAAATTTTCAACATAGCCATTTTAAGACCTCTGCTCATGAACAGTGTCACTGTGATTTTCTTAATTTGTCCCATTCATTGATCTACTTATACCGACTGCGCCATTCATGCTACATGGGCAGAAACATGTTTTGGGTGAGATGTGAAAATGACAGCTATACTACTCATAAGAAGATGTGGTAAAATGGCAATGTTGAAAATCTGGAGTGAAAATATTGAAAATTCACGAACTTACGGCGTGTGTAGGAACTATAGCATACGCCTTCGTAAACAATCATTTTGGAATTTTTGCACAAATTTTCAACATGGGTTTTGGGACCCCTTCTCATGAATGATGTCACTGTCATGGCGTTATTCAGGCCTGAAGGGTGATTTCCGGCGCAGTGACTGCGGAAATCACCGCCGGAGACAATGCCTTGACGATGACATCAAAGAAGAGATCGCCCATTAATTGATGTAGCTAAAATACTCTGAAGATGCAATAAAGTTGAAAACCCCTGTCTGGCCCATTATACAGCTTACCGGCATTTCCTCAGTTCGCGGTCGGCTTTGAAGAGTGCAGACGTGTTCCCAGTCCACTGAAGATAGTCGCGCCGAGCTCTGGAGGTAAGTATGGGGTGAGGGGGGTGTGGGGAGGCAGGGTGCGCAGTGGGTGGGTGCGGGTTGTGGGAGGGGCCAGGGAGACTACGTGGGACCATTTTTCCTTTACAGATGTTATTTTAGTTTACAATGGCCGGCGGAGGCTTTGCCACGCTGGGGTGGGCTCCCAGTGTGGCACAAGAACGGTTGGGGCGTTCAGCCGGCAGAGGATTGGAACCCCCGTCGGCCATATCGATTGCCACGCTGGGAGTGGGCTCCCAGCGTGGCACCCAGCTACTCGGGGGGTGAGGACAGTGGAGCCGGCGGGATTGGGCACCCCACCGGCTATATCATCAGTTGCCCGCTGGGGTGGGCACCCAGCATGGCATTTGGAAACCGGGGGGCAGGGGCGCGCAGCACAGCCGGCGGGATTGGGCAACCCGTCGGCTATACAATGTATGTGCGTGCGTGGGGGCGCCTTGCACGCCTGCGTGGGCGTGTGTGTGTGTGTGGGGGGAGCTGTGCATGAGCAGGCGATATCTTATCGCTGCTCACTCAAGAGTAGCTCCCCCTTTGAACTGTGTGCCACTGCATTTTGGAGCTTGTCATAGACAGCTCCAGCATGCATTGGCTTACAGGGGCCGCGCCTGCCAACACACTGACTAAACTGGAGGAGGAGGTGACACACCTCTGAAATCTCAGATGATGGCACTATGTTTCTTGCACATGCATGCAAGCAAACATAAAAAATGGTTTCAAGTAGCAGTGCTGCTTTATTTTCACACAGAAAAATGACTGCAAGCAGCATGCACGCACGCAGGGCAGGTGAGGGTGTGCGCACACTGCAAGAGTTGACTCGCTTCCTAGCCCTAAACCATGAGGGGGGTGGGAGTGCAGTCAGCTGACTGCCCTCTGAGATTTCTGGATAGGCTACTACTGGGTTTAGTGAAACCTGAGGCCTCCCCCAAAAATACTTATTACACTGCCAAATTAAAGTATTTGTTTTTTAAATCAGTACAGTACAGCAGTCAAGGTAGAAGTTAAACTACTGTAATTAAGGAGGTAAACTGCAACTTAAGTGTCTCTGCATCTCCTCCTGGCAAAATAAATCATACAATTTCTCTGGGGAAAATACAGAAAGCCTCACACCACTATCAGCCACTGAAATGAAAGGATACTAGTTTCTCTCCACAATTCCTAGCCAAAAAAATCACTACATCAGATGATTTATCCAGGAAAAAACCCTCCCAGTGCTCCCACTACTACTAGGCACTAAAGACACACAGTACAGAATAAAAAAAAAGGTTTTATGATGAAAATATTAGTTTTTTGCAACTCCTGATCTCTGCTGACTCAGAGCTCTCTCTCCACTCTCTTCTACGATCTCTCCACCAGTCACGAGAGGCCCCTGAAATGAAGGTGCAGTATATTAGTTTCTCTGCAGCTTCTAGCAAAAAAAAAATGAGTACATCAGATGATTTATCTACGGAAAAAAAAAAAACCTCCCAGTACTCCTACTAGTACTAGGCACTAAAGACACACGGTACAGAACAAAAATATAAAGGTTTTGTGATGAAAATTAGTTTTTGAAACTCCTAATCTTTACTGACACAGAGCTCTCTCCACTCTCCACTATGATCTCTCTCCACTACACAGCAATGTCGAACTGTCACATGATCTAGCTTTGGCAAATGCTCAACGATTGGCCAGCAAGTCCTGCAAGATCTTGAAATCCCGTGGGAACGCCAAATACCGAATATCGCCAAATAGCTGCAGTATTTGGTATATGGCTCCCGAATACCGTATTATTCGTGGTATTCGGGATTTAATACTCACTACTCACACACCCCTAACTGTCACATTGCACACTTCATTTGTTTGTTTCTGTAAGCATCCAGAGCAAGAGACTGGGTATTTTATAAATAAAATTGACCTTGACCATTATTTGTTCTGGTAGAACAGCTCACTGGTTGTCTGTCTCTACCAGCAAGGCCATTTCCTGATTATTTGAGGCAAGGACCATGAACCCATACAGGTCAGAACCCCTTTCATCTCCAGCACATTTTATGGGGATTGCATTCCACAGGGGAGCAGACCTCCTGTGTCCAGAGAGAGCTAAAGTGTGCGAAACACCCGAAGGTGCCTTCAACCAAAGTCAGAGTTACCAGAGGATGGTAAACAAACATAGACCAGAGCCAGGCTGGTCAGTGCCTTTGAAAAATGTAATTCCAAACTTTAGTACAATGGCAGAGCACCTAAGATGGGACAAAAGCAGTGTGCTACCAACAAAAATATTCATTCAGATTCCAGGTGTGCAGAATCAATATGACTAGAGAATCCACCACCACCACCAGTGCTTTGTACAATAATTGTACTTTGACTGAGGGCGGCGAAAGAAGGGTTCCTGAGAAAAAAAGCCATTAGCAGCTAATGCAGCCTTAATTGCCACCACAGGAGTGCTTCATGCCTAGGACCACAGACTTGGATGAGCTGTTCGAGAAACGGGTGTGCATGAGATCACCGAGACAGCAGGATCCACTGAAAAATCCCCATATACAGCTTTTTAAAACCTATTACGAAAATGGATGATGCCGTGAGACCCAGTAACTGGAGCATCATTCAAGAAAGCTTTGGCCAGAGATGTGTCCAGCATGGCACTGATGCACAGCAACCTCTAGCAACACGTACTGTAGGACCGGATTTTGGCACACTGACCAGGACACCTACTGTAGCTGGTCCAGCAACTGCCTCATATTCACTATGTGTACCTTTAGTTCTGCTGAGTACCCCATTGGGAGCCAATCATCCGGACAGAGGAGCGTGTGCAACTTCTTCAAATATATGGATGCAGCCTCCACCACAAAACATTTGGAAAACATGCAGGGCTGAGGTGTCGCATAATTCAGATGACTCCGAAATGGGAAGTGCGCAAGTTGGCATGGCAAATAGAGTGAGGGTGAAACAGCAACATATGTTTATCACCTCCCTTGTCTTGCCACTGTACAGTGTCTTGCCACTGTACAGGAGGGGATGAAGGAAGGGATTGGTGGGAGGGCAGCTGCAGTATTATTATACTGTGAGCTGCACACTCCGGCAGACTTGATAGACCTATGGGCCTTTTCTGATGGAGATTTTGTATGTTTTACCTCCTCCCCGAGGTGCTATAACCTCAGAGTTGGTTATCCAAGTAAGGGGTGTGGGGGGGCAAAGCCCCCCCAAAAAAGTTGCTGTTTCTGTCTTTGCCGAAATTGCTTCGCGATTCCAAACTCACCATTCCAGAGTCGCTAAAATCACATAGAACCCAGTGCTGATGATAGACACATGGATAATACTTGAGGAACTGAAAAGAAAAATCTCCAGACAGAACACAGGCACTGTCTGTGATATATGCAAATTTTTATGTGCAGATATGTGTCCTGCATATCAAGTGCACACAGCCAGACTCAGTTGGACAGAATGGAAGGTACAACCCTTTGGAGAGCATATATTGCTTTTGTAGGCTATGTGCTCATTCAGTGCCCAAAGATACAGGATGGAATTAAATGTATCAGTCTCATTCATCACTAGGAAGTATCTGGAGTAGAACAGCAGAGTCTGTTCTAGTTTTAGCACCGTCTGGAATAGGCTTTTTTCCAGTGAAACCATGCCTTTCTCTGGGAGGATGACCAAGTGTTCCGGGATAGTTTCAATGCCTGGAGGTATCTCTGGGGTTTGAGAGACAAACTCCAGTGCATAACCTAATCAGATTATTTTCCAGAACTCATCTGTCTATAATGATGTTCTTCTAACAGGGCAGGAACTTTGAGATTATGTCCCCTGCCTTTCCGGATCTCAAGGCTAGGTGCAGAAAGGGGATGTACTAAGGCAGGTGGAGGATGATATAATGACCTGCTGTTGACCACTTCTGTTGACTCTCTGGTGCCTTTTAACAGGCACCCATAAACTGCTGCTGCTGGTAACCCTGGCCACCTCCATGGGAGGAATAGAAAGGAAAGGCCCCCCTGGAATGAGAGCCCCACCCCCATTCTTTGTCCCAAGGCTGTTGAGTTCCAAGGGAAAGGATGAACCATAGGGTCTAATGAAACACACTCGATTAATTCAAAATGGCCTCCACTGTGTGCCAAACAGTTTACCCCTTTACCACAAAGTGAAATTGAGTATCGATTGTTGCACATCAGAGACAAAGCCAGCATCTTTGAGTAAGGGAATGTCTTTGCATGCAGATGCCAAGAGCACTAGCCCTGGCAACAGTATTAGAGGCATTGTAGGCTGAACATGGTAAATTCTTTCCACTTCTAGGCTACACATTATTAGCCTCAGTTTTGACCAAGTCCTCAGGTAGATTATCTACAATTCTGGATATGGATTTCCACAAGCAGTTCTGATATTCTACCAGATACCCCTGGTAATTAGAAATTCAGAGACCAAGCATGGATGAAGCAAAAGTCTCTTTTACCATATTTAGTTTTCTGGACTCCTTGTAAAGGGGGTGCTAGTGTTCATGTGCTGAGGTGTTTTTAAGCTGTCATGAGCAGCTGTTATTATCACTGATTCTGTCTCAGGCTATGTAAAGTAATGCTTCTTGTCTGTAGGGGCCAAATACTGTTTGTCTGCCTTCTGTGGGACTGGTGGGAGGGTACTGGGACTATGCTATGCTGCCTTAGTGGGATCTTCTAATGCCAGAAAAATGGGAGAGACCATTACAGAGAAGGTAGATGAGACTTCCAGAAAATCACACAGATTCTTTTTTAAAGAATCTTTTCCTTCATGAAGGACTGCAATGTCTTCTGGACTGACTGTATTATGGTCTGAATACAAGTGTCCTCAGGAGGTGACCTGAGTATGTAATACACAGTATCTGCACTGTAACAGGAAACAGTGGACCCTGAAGAATGTCTTACTGAAAACATCTTCTTCCTCCTCTCTCCAGAAGTCCTCCTACATGAATTCAGCTTATATTGTTGTTTACAGGGAGGCAGACGAGGGTTCCTGAAGATGTAGTCAAGACTACTTCTCGGGAAGGAAGCAGAACAGGCCCTGGTGCTGCCATGGGCAGTGGCATCTCAGTTAGGCCTGGTATTGGCACCGAAGACTGCAAACTGAGGCAAAAGTCTCCTATCAACTCATAGAACTGGGCCTAAATGGGGACATTGCCCAGGTTAATGCCAATAAGCACAGCCATGGCAGTCAACACCACTTTCGTGTTGTAAATTTTTATTGATTTTCAACAAAGAAAGTAAACAAACTTACATCTACAAGGCCGGGGCCTATAACAGTGAAGCAGAATACGTATACTTAAAACATTAAACATTACCTATCTTATGGGGAAAGGGTAGGAAAGGGGGAGGAAGGGAGAACAAAATCACTGTGGAGGGAGGGAGGGGAAAGTGAAAAGGATCAGCAAGATACTTACTGTACATATCCATATACAGGAAATTCCAGGGAGTATACATATCCATTTCTAGTCTACCCAATAGGAAGGAAACAGAGCCTGTGTTCCACCTGTCTATAGTTAGTTAGTGAGGTGTAAGGGTAAGAGGGAGGATTATTAGTATGGGATGATTAGTAGGGATAAGGAAGTCCTAAAGCATTCCAGTTTGAAGCAGTGTGCTGGCATTGTTTATAGCAGTATACAATCATTTATATATAAATGTACTCACCGGAGGGTTGAGCTTCAAGACAGGGCTTACTGGACATAGGCACACAAGTCAGTTCTTCTGTATCTGTGTAAGTCACTCTAATCATTTTCACGGCATCATGAGAGGAGTCGAACTAGGAGTGTGTATATGTTCTGCAATCTCTGGCCTTTACCTAAAGGCAGAACAGGGGAACACAAACAATCCCAAAGACTCAGGTTCATAACATAAGTAACAATTATAATGCAAGTACAACAATGTAAAGCTGGTAATTGCATAATGTAAGGTCTTCGGAGGAGCTTGAATTTTGTCTATTTATAGGGAATAGGTGGAAGATCTTACTAAAGTTGAGGGGAGTTAATTAAGGAGAGTAAATGCTTAAGCATCCCAGTCATCCTTACACTTGATTAGTGAGATAATGGCCCAGCTGTGTTCATCAGGTTAAGGGGGTAATCATCCTACACCCGTCTGAGGGTGAACATAACTAAAGTAGGGGGCCCAACAGAGTCTAAATTTAGAGAGTTGATATGTTTGAAGATGGGAAATTCTGTCCAATTTAGCCAGTGCCAAAAGAGAGGCCAGCACTTCCATCAATGTAGGAACCAAGAGAGATCTCCATTTACAAAGCAGGGCTCTCTTGGATTGGATTGCCAGGAGGGCAAGCCATTTGTATTCCAGGTAAGAGAGCTTAGGAAGGTCGGTGGTAATACCCAGGAGATAAAAAAGAGGGCAAAGAGGGACTTGGAGCTTTAGTACTTTAGAAGCCACATCTCATATTGACTGCCATAGAGGCTGAATTAGTGGGCAGGACTACAGTATGTGCATCAAATCTCCCACCGGAGCTTGACATGTCCAGCACTTATCAGAGTCCAGGAGCTTAGATTTATAGAGATTTACAGGGGTTCTATACCACGAGTGGGATATTTTATTTTGTATTAGACATGATCTAGCATCTCTCAACCATTTGTGTGTGTCCATCCAAGCCCAGACCCAGGCCTGAGAAGTGATTGTGAGGTGTAACATTTTTTCCCATTTATGTTTTGCGTCTTCAGACTGAGAGGGTAAAGAGTCCCTGAGGTTGGCATAGATATGTCCTGCCAGACATTTTGGGTTTTTAATCCAAGATTGTAAAGCAGAAGGGTTGCATTGTGTCTGGGGGGAGTCAGATTAGGTCTTAGGGCTTCTCTAAGCTGTAGGTATCTCCAAAACTCGGTCTGAGGGATATCCCACTTCTGTTGGAAGTATTGAAACAGGTATATTTTGTTGTTCATAGGGTCCGCTACATCCCCAAGGGTGGAGATCCCCTTCTTGGCCCAGTGTTTCCACCAAATCCAATAGCACCCAATCGTGATGGAGGGGTTC
Source organism: Neoceratodus forsteri (assembly GCA_016271365.2). Classification (NCBI taxonomy): domain Eukaryota; kingdom Metazoa; phylum Chordata; order Ceratodontiformes; family Ceratodontidae; genus Neoceratodus; species Neoceratodus forsteri. The sequence goes on along the minus strand of CM028130.1, from coordinate 1,446,428,156 downwards.
TGCCAAAGGGGGGTGAGGATGATCAGGACAGGGTCCATCTTCAATCTCTGGTGAATGGCATACCAATTGGATCTCGAGGCCTCTATCGTAGGTGAGATAAGGGTTGGATTTAAACTGTTGGCAGGTCTGGATTTACTGTTGGGGCATGTGAACAAGAGTGAAGAGGGGAGGAACATTCCTGAGATGTCTAACTCTATTTGAAGCCACTGAGGAGAAGTGGGTAAGTGAGGGACCATCAATTTGACCGTCAGGGCCAAGAGAAAAGCCTGTCGGTACTCCTCTAACCAAGGAAGGTTCCAGCCTTCATGTTTCCAGTGGGATTGAAGTTTAACTCAACTGTATCTAGGTTTGGTGCCTTCCCATAGAAAGTGTCCTATTAATCTATCGATGGCCGAGTACCAGTTTTTGGGAAGGCGAATGGGGATGTGCATAAGTAAGTAAAAGAGTCTTGGAGCCGTGACCATTTTAATGGCTGCAATTTTGCCTGCCAGAGTAAGTCTCAGGAGTTTCCATCTATCAAATTCTGTTTTGATGGAGGAAAGAAGGGGGTGGATATTAATTTGCCAGATTGTATCAAGGGAGGGAGACAGTACTATCCCCAGGTAGGTAATCCTTTTCGGGGCCCAAAGAAGGCCATACCTCTCTGCCATCTGTTGGGTACAGTACTTATTCAGGGGCATTAGTTTGGTCTTTGTCTGTTTCAGTTTGAGACCAGAATATGTATGAAAGGAATCCAGGAGAGAGAGTAAAGGAGGTATAGACCAGTGGGCATCTGCTAAAGGAAGGAGGAGGATGTCTGCATACATAAGAGTTGTATATGATGTGTTACCTACCGTAAGACCAATTATTTCGGGGTGGCTACAAATGGCACAGGCCGGGGGCTCGATGGCCAGGACAAACAGAAGTGGGGAGAGAGGACAGCCCTGTCTTGTCCCGCATTCTAATGTAAAGGGTGGGGACAATACCGAATTTGTGTTAACTCTGGCTGAGGGTAGATTATAAATGGCTTGTACCCTTGATAAAAATATTTCATCCATTCCGAAATATGCGAGGACTAGAAATTAATAGTCCCATTCAACAGAATCAAATGCTTTCTCAAAATCCACTGCAAGAGCAGCAGCTGGAGAGGAAAGGGATCTAGTGGAGTGTATGAGATTTAGAAGGGTTCTCAAATGGTCCGAACTATGCCTACCAGGGATAAAACCTGCTTGTGAGGGGTGTATGATACGAGGGAGGAAGGGAGAAAGCCTGGTCACCAGGTGTTTGGCATACAGTTTGCTGTCGAGGTTAATGAGGGAGATCGGGTGATAATTCCCTGGATTAGTGGTGTCCTTATCTTTTTTGGGGGGGATAAGAACAATAGTGGCCTCTCTCATTGGGGAGGGGGAGTGCACCTTTAAGTTCTATCTCCCTAAATACCTCAGTTAGAAGGGGAGAGATAATAGGGGCCAGTGCTTGATAAAAATCAGCAGTGTAGCCATCTGCTCCAGGAGATTTCCCCAGCTTCATATCTTGGATAGCTGAACGCACCTCAACATGAGAAATGGGGAGCTCAAGGAGTTGGAACTCCTGCGCTGTAAGGGAGGGTAGCTGAAGGGAGTCTAGGAAGGGTCGTGTATCTGGGTTCATACCCTTATGCGATGAGGTGTAAAGGGATCTGTAGAAGGACACCATAATTGAATTAATGGTCTCTGGGGTGTTACCCAATACCCCTTGCTTGTCTTTCAGCCCATGTATGTATCTACTGGCCTGTTGCTTATGGAGTTGATAAGCGAGAACTTTGCCTCCCCTATCTCCCCCCTCCCAGAATGTGTGTCGAAGGCAAAGAATGGCTACTTCAGCCTTTCTGTTCAGCAGCTGATTAATTTCAAAGCGGAGTCCCAGAATGGTCCTACCTGTGTTAGAATGGGTAGAGGGGTGGGGCTGGGCCTTCAAGGAGGCTTCAGCCACTGCCAACTCCTGCTCAAGCTTCTGTAGCTGGTGCTCTTGGTCTTTGCGGTTGGCTGCTGCAAATCCCATAATATTCCCTCGCATTGTAGCCTTAAAGGCCTCCCAGGTATTACCCAGCGAGGTGTCCATAACAGGAGTCTCTGCACTAAATAGAGAGGCCTTGGTCCGAGCCCGGGGGATAAAATCTGGGTCTCTCATGAGGAGGGGGTCCAGCTTCCAGTTTCGTGGTGGAGGGGCTACAGGGTCCCAAAGAACAAGGAGTTGTACCTGGGCATGGTCAGAAATAATACAGGGGAGGATTTTAACATCCAAAGTTTTGGATGTTAAGGGTGGGGGAGCCTAACCAGAAGTCTAGCCTGCTATATGAGGCATTTAGGATTGAGTGGAAGGTGTAATCCCTCTCTCTGGGTTGGAAAAGCCTCCAAATATCCGTGAAACCCTGATCCAGATTCATTTGATTTAGTGCCTTCCCACTTCTGAGGTGAGATTCCCTGCCCCCATCATTTCTATCTAAAGACGGGGTTAATGTCAGGTTAAAATCACCTCCCATGAGAAGAGGGCATTCTGGGGGGTGAAATTCCAGAACCAGTTCTGCAATAGTATGGAAAAAGCTTGGGATGTCTTCATTGGGGGTGTATAAATTGCAAAGAGTGACCATACCTGATGGGGTCTCAAAATTTGCTATCACCCATCTGCCCTCTGAGTCCAAAGTTGTCTTAGTCAGGGTCCATGGAAGGGATTTGTGCAGGAGGATGATTACCCCACGTTTCCTGGAGGGGACATTGGAGTGGACCTGCTGGCCTACCCAATCCTTTAGCATATATTTATAGTCTTCCCTTGTCAATTTAGTCTCCTGTAGGAAGGCGATTTTGGAGTGAACGCTCTTCAGGTGTGTCAATACCTTTTTGCGCTTCAGTGGTGAATTTAGCCCTTGGACACTTCAAGTGTGGAACGCAATCTCTGACATTATCCCTGCTATGAGATATTTGACTGGAAAAAATGATACCACTATGCAAAATTACAACAGTGAGCTATTTTCCCTCACTAGGTTGGGGACCGTATTGATAGCTACCTATCTATAACACTGGCTTTATCAAACAGTTACGGGCTCTATTATATGGGATCACACAGCCCTTTAATCTCCGGCCGCTAAGAAATTACACTTTACAGAACAAACTACTATCCTGTAACTTCTAATCCAGAATTATCGGTTAACTTAACCTATTAAATAAAATAACAGTTTGAGGAATGAGAAAGGACTTAACCAGTTGGGCTTCCAACAAATGGTATGTCCGATCTCTTCTGTGGGGCGTGAGTAGGAGAAGGGGAGTCGATTACCAGATGAGATATGCTGAGCTTGTTATGTATGACCACACTAGTACATAAAGCAAGCAACACAACGGTTCAATTCAAACAAAACGAAATGTATCCCTGCCTAGAGCAAAACAGGGATTTCTGGCCAACGATCCCTCTGAATTAACCCAGGAAGCATCTTTAGACAGTCACAATGGGAAATCTGGAATGCTATCCAGGGGCCAAACAAACCTAGGCCTCGCAACGAGGAGCATCCGTTTACCCAGGGTAAGAGAATTCACCCATAAGGGGGAACCTAATGACTTCCTCATGGGAGGCCTTCTGCAGAAAGTGTCTGCTGTCACAAAGAAGGTAACTTCCATACACATACCAACAAACTCAACATTTTTAACAGGATTAACCCAACATTTTGTAGATCTCCAGGCGAAGTGCCTATGGGGGGGAGGAGATCTGTTTACTGATCTGCCCGTCGAAGTACAAGGAGCATTGGTACTATAAATCCAAGCCCTGCAACTCTCTTCTCATTATTCCCTTCTTTACACCCACATTGTTCCCCAGGGCACAGCCTGGATTATTTATCTGAGGCTCGTCGTCCGATTATCTCAGTTGTATGTCTTGAGGAGATGTCAGCAGCTCCGAATCAGTAGATGCAAGATTGCAGCCTGTAGGAGAACCTGGAGCCATGGTGTGCTAGTCCGAGCCCTGTAAAGATAGGGCACTCTCTGATGTTGAGGCCCAGGAATTGAGATCTTCAGTCGGGGCTGCTGGTGAGGGGTCGGGAGTAGATTCCATCTCTTCTCGGGAATCTGTGTCAGGGTGATCTTGAAGAGGGGAGTATCTATTCTTGGCAAAGTATGGGCTCATGTACAAAATTCCTTCAGAAGCCCAATCTCTGTCCTGTGGGTGATCCCGCTTAGCGTGTGGTGATTTTGGGGGTCTCTTCTGAATCTTGGAGTTGCAGCAGTCCTGTTCAGTCGGTGGAGTTGCTGGAGGGGGATCTTCTTTCACAGAGGACCGGTTATCTCGGATCTTTTCAGAGTGCAACTGGTGTGCAGGTCGATTGTCTGACGGCCAGGTTTCATCAATAAATGCCATAGCAGCTTCCAGGGTGTTAAATTGTTGGGAAGTACCATTAAATGTAATCCTTAGGGAAGCAGGATAGTGTAGGGTGAAAGGGATCCGTAGTCCATGTAGTTTCTGACGGGTCTCCGTGAAAGCCTTTCTTTTATTTGCCAGTTCGGTGGAGTAATCTTGAAAAATCATAATCTGGTGTTCTCTCCACCACAGTTGCCCCAATTCCCTAGCCCTGGCCTGGATAGCTTCCTTTTCGGCAAAGTTTAGAATGCGGGCGATAATAGGCCTTGGTCTGTCCCCCTGTGCAAGTTTGGGCTGCAGAGATCGATGAGCACGCTCAATTGTAATTCTAGTGGATGTGGTAATTTAAGGACTTCAGGCAGCACTTGTTGGAGAAAGGGGAGAACTTTCCCTCCTTCAGAGCCCTCGGGGAACCTGAGAAGCTGTATATTATTACGGTGGCTTCTATTCTCTAGGTCATTGATTTTTTCTTTAAGCTGTCTAATTTGTGCTGCCTGACTTCACATTGTGGCACAGTGACCCTGTAGTATATCCTCTTGATTCGTTACCTTTTGTTCTGCCCTATAAATTCTGGCATCTAATTGCTGGATTGAGTTCACTGAAGTATTTGCTGCCAGTGTTAGGGCATCGATACTAGTGATAATTGATGCAAACATTGCCCTGATGGAGGATTCTTCTTCCCCTTTAGTGGACTGCGTCATGATGCCTTGAGTGCCCGATCCAGCCAGAGCACAAGAGGAGATAGCTTTGCGATCCAGCCGTGGAGGGCTCCCAGTTTTTAACTATGTGTAGAGGGAAACTTCTGATTGCCAATAGTGGAAGAAAATTTTGGTGGGGATCGAGGCAAGAGAGGTAAAGTCAGGTACGTAGCTCTAGGTTTTCAGTGCTCACAAATTATGCCTCCATCTTGGATGTTGGTTGGCAACGCCCCCATCAACACCACTTTCAGCATTACTGAGTTGAGGTTCAGCAATTGTGGATTCTGCAGCACCATAGAACTCACAGGTTGCCTTTACAGCATAGACTGTAACCGGTTCCTCTCCACCCTGGGATATGGCCATTCTGTGACTGAACCAGGAAGTGGGGCCAGATGCCCGGCATCAGTCTGACCCTCCCACCATGGCTGCAGGGTCTGCAACTGAAGTCTTTGTCAATGGCAGCAATGTTCTGCTCATGTTAACTGCTGCCTAATACCAGACCATGTAACCACATCATCTCCTTTCCTGGTGGCATGGTACCGTGAAACTGTCAACAGTGCAGTTTTTGATCCAGACAACTTCTTAAGATGTCCGATGACTTACCTGAAGTCAATGGAGAAGCAAGTGACTGCACAGTCCTTCTGCATTCTCTTTTGGAGAAGTGACTCTAGTGAATTCTTCCTGCATCTCTTTGTGGCTCGCTTGAACCCATGGCAAAACAGGCAACGCCAAACATCATGCTCTGTACTGAGGTAGTTAATAAAGTGGTTGTGGCCATCATTGTGATTGTGTTAATGTAACAAAACTTATGAAAAAGCGGCACCTTTTTCCGCAGTCATGGACTAAACAGTATACAACACCAAGAAGAAGCGGTGAACAGTGATTCCAAAGGACAGCATCACTGTATGGGCAACATAAAATGATCAGAGAGCTTATCAGAAAAAATATCTTCAATGGTGGGCAAATGAAGACAAAGAATTAATCTCCACTGGTCCTACCTGGTACCTTTCCTAGGTAGACAACAGAGCAGACTGAATAGACTGTGGGGGCCTTCTGCCATAAATGTTCTATGTTTTCTATAATTTGCACATGAGAGTGGATAAAAAAGAACTAAGTAGACTTGGCTTTCCATGTTATATAGGCTATGCTGAGGTATCCAAAGTTGTATGTGAGGGTATACAGCTATGTGGGTACCCTTAACTGAATAGTCACCTGTGAGGTGCTAATGCCATTGGCTTGCAGTCCAATGAGTGTGGTTCCATGGAGGCAATGTTCTTGAAGAAGATGTATTAATACTGCAAGTATGGGTTAAAGCAATCCTAAATAATATGCTGGGGCTTAGTTATGAAAAGATACACACCTTCAGGAGGCAGTATAGTGCAGTGGTTTAAGGCTCTGAGCTACAAACCTGGAGGCCTGGGTTTGAATCCCACAGCCCCCACTTGCATACTGTGTGACCCTGAGCAAGTCACTTAACTTCCTTGTGCTCCCATGTTGCACCTGTAAACAAGCTTTCAGCTTAGTGTGTCTCTCCTGGTTAAAACAACAAACAAACAAAAGAATACCTTAAAGACCCCCTGATGTCACAAGAAATATTTGATAAAACATACATTTTAGACACATTTCAGCTTATATTTCATATCTTTCCTGTATTTACAGTAGCGTCCCCTTTTCTTTGTAACTATGTAACATAACATGGAAGCAGAATCACTGTCCCTTCTGCTCTGCCTACTTGTCCACACTTGACATTCCAAACCACTGCTTGAGACAATACAGTTTGTTGCTGTGGAAATGATTACATATAAGCTAATAGGTTCTCCTCAGGGTGTCTCTCTTATGATATATAAGACTCTAGCATGAGTTTTGGGTGACAGGGCCATGAAGCAAGTCTGAGAAGTTCTGGCTTCCCAAACCTCATGACAGGAGTCCCTTATATCATAAGAGGCACCCTGAGGTGGCCCTGTTAACTTAAATCACTCAAGTTAAAGTGATTTGTAATATGTTTAAGGTATTATTTTTCATTTCAAAATTGCTATGAAGGGGAACGCTACACTCCTAATGTTCTTGCATGAGAGACCACTGTACACAGGATAAGAGGTACAGCTGCCCTGTATGCTGATTGGATTTAATCACATAAGTGATTTATAATGCTATAAACAGGAGTATGATGTTAGGTACCGTATACGGACAAGCAATCAGAGCATAGGAATCTGATGGACTGTGATCCTGATTCTGTGTTAACGTGCATAGTTATTGTGAAAAGGGTGAAGCAATTTACAGGAACAATATGAAATATTCAGGGAATCATATGTATAAATAATGTTTTTCCAAAGTTCCACATTTGAGGTCAGGTGCTCTTTAAATCAGCCCTATTATTTATTTATTTATGTATGTATATATGTATGTCTTTGGTGACCAGGTAAGTGCACTGATCCATTGGGCCATTTTCAAACATGACCCGGGCCACAGATGTGGCTGCAAAATAACATAATCAACAGAGATGATGCACAAAAAATAGCAATAGTACAGAGTAACACACATAATACAATATATACAATATAATACAAGATTTGGTAACATACCTCCAGATGAGGTAATTAACATGTGATGGAGACAAAGCAGGTCTGCAAGCATTGTTTCAGTGTTCAAGGTCTATCTATGATGCCAACCTGCTGTAACAGTGGGCAGAAGCTAAATTAGTAGGTGCATGGGAGTTTACATAGAGCATACAAGCTATACAAACTGACAGTGATCTAGGATAATTAGGTGCAAAGAAGCTCAGACTTGCTAGAGAAATATCAAAACAGTGGATCCATAATACTGCAAAGAGGTAAGAGCAGGTTAGTAGAGCAGAGAGTACCATGAGGTACAATGTAGGTAAAGAAGGCTTGGGGGCAACAGAGAGATGAGTTGGAGGAAGAGTAGGGGTCCCAAAAGACAGCACAGCATGTCCTGGTGCCATGATGGCCCACACCCACTGGTGTTATCTTGGGGGCAATTGATGCTGGCAGGGAAAGCTAAGGGACAAACAGAGTGGGAAAGGCCAGAAATGTAGGCAATGGAATTGTCCCAACAGCTCACCAGGTCCTAGCGTCTTGATGGCCTGCTCCTTCCGGTATTGTCTTGGGGACAGTTACAGCCTGACCCAACTAGAAGCCAGTTGCACAGATTGGTTTTGAAAGACAGATATGTGGCAGAGGAGCGGATGGGTGCAGGTAATTTATTCCACAGGGTGGGGGCAGAGACTGAGAAAGCTTGATTGCCCATGACAGAAGATATACGTGGCACTTCGAGTGGAGGAACAGAGGTTACCCTGAGGCTCCTAGGTACCACTCTGTCTGTGAGAAGAGAAGAGTAGGGTCAAGTCAAGTCATGTTTATTGTTCTTACATAAAATCAAATGGACATCACAATCATACAAAATACATTCACAAGAGTAAATAAAAATCATTATCAATAGTAAAATTCCTTGTGCTTAAATTATTACTTATTACAATGGGTTTCCCTGGACAGAAAAAATATATTTCCATCATATATGGAGAACTGATGATTCAAATAATTTTACATTTCAGTCTCAGTTTTTCTTTTCTGGGGCAGGGGGATGTTTTTTTTAAACTTCAACACTTCATGAAAAAATTTTGCAGCCATCCTCGCATCCTCAATTGTATGTGAATGCAAGAGGACAAACAACGGATCACATTCTGCATTTACATATCTTACAAGAAAATTGTTTAGTAAGTTTGTCTGTGGAATTTTATATAATGGATATTGTAGCATAACATGATTAAGAATTTCCTTGAAGCCCTTATTACATCTACAGATTTCAGAATGGAAGCTAACAGGAGCAGTTCTATTAAAATATGCACATTCAGAACATATAATTCCCATCCTTGCCCATGTAATATTTTTTCTATCTAAAGGAGTAAGAGGTATAACTAAATAGTTCTCTAAAAAAGCATCTATTTTGTTTTGACCAAACCAAATGGCTTGGCGTTGGCTTCTGACTAACTCCATTTGTTTTTCTTGAGCAAGCTGTATAAGTCTCTTTTAAATAAGCTGCTTAAACAAAGGAGATATTACAATTGATTTTGCAAAATCTAACCAAAGATGTTGCATAGATATTCTTCCTAATATTCCTTTAAGAGTTTTTACGCATGGGGATATATAATTTTGTTCATACCAACTGAGCTTTTCTTTCAAGCACAATAGAGGCAATGGATTAGTCTGATTATTAATAATTTTTATCCAATAGCCCACCATTCCTATATCAATTATCATAGCAATGGGAACTCTTCCCAATTCAGCCCTTACTATAATGTTAGACATAGCTATTGGCACCTGTAATAAAGATTTATGAAATAGGGATAGCGGAATTTCTAAACAAGGAGGGAGATTTATACCCCAAATCTCCCCCATCCAGGGAGCACTAGAGCCACCACCACTACCTCAGAGGTTGCGAAGAAAGCACAGCAGTTGGACCACAGTGGGCTCAGGGAGGGTGAGGATGGTGGAACAGAGGCACACACAGTCAGTTGTTCCACACCACAATCCATACACCATTCTGGGAGAGCATAGCTCCCCTATGGATGCACCCGCAGAGGAGACTAAGGAGGCCGAGGACAACTGTCACAAGGGAGGCCCACAGGAAGGAGGCAGAGGACACCACAAGGAAAAGAAGCAGCTCCTGGTGGGGGACTCAGTTATTAGGGGGATAGAACTGGGGAGTGCAGGGAAAAACTGAAGTAAGCAGCTGCCTGGTTATGGCTTGGAGAGACAGGAAGCGCATCCGGACTCTACAAGAACAGCTGCATCGGGAGTTCGAGCTGGACGCCATTGTCCACCTAGGGACAAATGACATAGCTCATCATGAGATTAGAGCAGTGCAGAAGGACTTTGTGGAATTGGGAGGGGCTTACGACAAGTAGCACACAATATCCTTCTCTGAGGTGCTGCCTGTCAATGGCATGAGTGAGGCGAGGGTACTTTGCACCATGCAGTTTAATGAATGGTTGGAAAAATGGTGTGAGCACAGGGGTTTGGCTTCATTGGGGACTGGGGTTCCACCTGGAGGACACCAGCCTATACTGGCAGGATGGTCTGCATCTGTCCAGAAGGAACAAGTCTTTGAGCAATCGGTTTAAATGCTTCATTGGCAAGCTTTTAAACTAGTCAAGGGGGGAGGCACTGATAAGCAGCAGAAAAATCCCAGCCTCTCCCTACAAAACAGGGTACTAAATGAGAAAAAGACTGAGGTAGAAAGGTCAGTGGGGGATGCTGCAAAAGAAGGTAAAGCCATCAAAAAATGGAGAGCAATGAGTACCAATGCTCATAGTCTGAGTAACAAACTTCCTGAATAAGTGGCCTTGATGGAGGAGGAACATCTGGATATTGTGGCAGTCACAGAAACATGGTACACACAAAACCATGACTGGGACGAACATACCAGGATACACTATCTACAGGAGGGACAGGGAGGGTAAAAGAGGAGGAGGAGTAGCTCTTTACATAAGGGAAGGAATCAAAGCAACAGAACAAAAGGGAAAACAGGGAGGAGAAGAAGCTCTGTGGGTAAATTTGGAGACCGGCAATGGCACAACAATCCGCATAGGGTTTGTATACAGACCCCCTTCTCAGGGGGAGGAAATGGACAAGGAAATGATAGAAAGAATACTTAGAATGGCAGAAAAAGGGGAGATATTGCTGATGGGTGATCTGAATATGCCAGATGTTAACTGGAGTGCAGTTGCAGCAGCCACTTGAAGAGTGGGTTATTCTAGGACGCCCTACAGGGGGCATGCCTTAGACAACTAGTATTGGAGCCCACTTGAGAGGGAGCAATCTTAGACCTGGTTCTCTCAAATGGAGATGAAGAGAGGATCACAGATGTAGAGTGGGTAGCCATCTGGGAACTAGCGACCATCGAACAGTATGGTTCACAATAAACACAGCAATAGAGGTCAAGCCATACAAAGGCAAAGTACTGGACTTTAGGAGGCTGACTTTGCCAAATGGGTGAGTGCCTAAGGAATGCACTAGCAAATGGGCAGGAAGGAGGGGTGGAAGAACAATGGGGAATATTAAAAACTGCCATCACAGAGGTAACGAGCCTTTGTGTGAAGCAAACAAACAAAATAAAACGATGTAAGAAACCACTGTGGTTCTCGAAGGAAGTGGCAGTGAAGGTTCAAGAGAAAAAGAAAGCATTCAGGAAGTACAAGAAATCCCAGAAGGAGCAGGACAGAGAACTGCATCAGTTAAAGCAAAAGGATGCTGGGAAGGCAGTCAGAACAGCAAAGGCCCAAACCGAGGAAAAGATAGCCAACTCAAGAAGGGGATAAACCTTTATAGGTACATCAGGATGCAAGGAAGACCAAGGGAGGGTTAATGAGGCTTAATAAAGGGGAGGAGGGTGGGCAGAGGGTGACTGTGAAAAGGCAGAGATACTAAACAAATATTTTTGCTCAGTATTTACAAAGGAAGAGGGGAGGTACCTAAAACAAACAGCAGAAACACTCTGGATACAGAAGTTGATACCTGCCCATTTACAGAAGAAAGGGTTCTGAAAGAACTCTAAAACTGAAGGTGGACAAAGCAATGGGGCCTGATGGATTCATCCCAGAATTCTGAAAGAACTAAGGGTAGAACTAGTGACACCACTAACTACCCTCTTTAACAAATCATGGGAGGATGGGGTGGTACCCGAGGACTGGAGGAGGGCAGATGTGATTCCCTTCACAAAAGTGGGAGCAAGGCAGAAGCAGGAAACTACAGACCTGTTAGTTTAACCTCAGTGGTAGGCAAAATGATGGAATCACTTGAAGGAAAAATTGTTGCATATCTAGAGGCCAGAGGGCACAGGACCCAAGGCAGCATGGATTCACAGCGGAAGGTCATGCCAGACAAATCTGATAGATTTCTTTGACTGGGTGACCAAAGTAGTAGATCAGGGAGGGCTGTGGACATGGCCTACCTAGACTTTAGCAAGGCATTTGACACAGTCCCACACGAAAGATTAATATACAAGTTAACCAGCCTGGGAGTGGGTCCCAAGATGACAGCCTGGGTAAAGAATTGGCTGGAGAATAGGACACAGAGAGTAATATTAAATGGAGTCCATTCTGAAGAAATGGGGGTTACTAGTGGGGTACCGCAGGGTTCAGTATTAGGACCGGTCCTCTTCAATGTCTTTATAAGCGACATTGCAGAGGGACTGGAAGGAAAAGTATGTCTCTTTGCAGATGACACAAAGATCTGCAACAGAGTTGATGCACAAGGTGGGGTGGAAAGGATGAGAAGGGACTTGACAAGGTTAGAGGAATGGTTAAATGTATGGCAGCTTAGATTCAATGCTAAGAAGTGCAAGGTAATGCACCTGGGAAATAAAAACCCAGGGGAAGAGTACACAATGGGGAGTGAGATACTAACAACAACAAAAATGGAAAGGGACCTAGGGTAGTCATATCAGATGACCTAAAGGTGGGCAAGCAATGTGAGAGGGCAGCAAGGAGGGTTGGGGGATACTGGGATGCATAGGGAGGCATCACCAGTAGAAAACAGGAAGTTATTATCCTTTGTACAGACAGTTGGTGAGACCCCATCTGGAGTACTGCGGCAGTTCTGGAGACCCAATCTCCTCAAGAAGACATAGACAGGATGGAAGCTGTCCAGAGGAGGGCAACTAAAATGTTGCAGGGTCTGCACCGGAAGACATATGAAGATAGACTTAAGGAGCTAAATATGTATAGCCTCGAGGAAAGGAGGGAGAGGGGGGACATGATAGAAACTTTCAAGTACCTCAAGGGAATCAACAAAGTCCAAGAGGGTAGCATCTTTCAAAAAAAGAGGTGTGCAAGAACAAGGGGGCACAATTTGAAGATAGAAGAGGGGGCAGCTCAGAGGTAACTTAAGAAAGTATGTTTTCACAGAGAGGGTTGTGGATGCATGGAACGGCCTTCCAGAGAAGTTGTGAGTCAAAAACAGTGGTGGAATTCAAGCATGCATGGGACAGTCATAAGGCAATTCTAGGGGTTGGGGGTAGGAAGAAGTAGGCTGCTGGTTAACTAGGATCTGCAGCTTATCCATTAGGTAGGGAAATGGGCAGACTGGGTGGGCCAAGCGGTCCTTATTTGCCGTCAAAATCTATGTTTCTATTAAACCTCTGCACCATATGTAAGAATGGGATTAATTTTAGCTTCACCAGCCACTAAGGCAGGTAGAACTGAATGTCCCCCATATTTAGTATTAAAGTGTAACAGTGCCAGGGTCAGACTGGCCTGCCTGGATACCCAGAAATTTCTGGCTGGGCCCCCCGTTTAGCTATACACACGCATACTGCTGCTGGGTATGGGGGGGGCAAGCAAGGAGATCTCAGTGCTTAAGCGCTATTCATTCGCGTGGCCGCTACATATTTACAGCCGCAGGGCAGGCAGTGTGAAAGTGTGTCTATGGGGGGTTGGGCCCCTTTGTGTTGTGTACTGGCAATCGGGAAGGGCTGGGCTGGGGTGGGGTAACACTACTGGTCTGGGATGGCTGGAGGAACCAGTTAGGTAGGTTGCGCAGTGTAGCAGGTGCAGTTGCTACTTTCAAGGGGGGGCTGGGCACACCAAGTTACTGGAGCGTGATGCAAGCATTGCTCACTCAGGCTTCAGCACACGGATTGGTGGGGTCGCCAAGTCGGAGTCGCCGACTCACTTACATCACTCTGCGCACCAGTGCAGGCACCTCAAAAGGCCACTACAGAGTGCAAGTCGGTCTCTCTTGCTGGCGGGCAGTGACAATTGCTGTAGCATGAGTTAGACAGCAACAACCCCTCCTTGCTTGTTTTTAGGTGTCGCCGTGTCGGTCACTGCTATCGCTAACTCTGTGTGCCGTGGAGTTCCAGAGAGTCAGCGAACTGAGCAAAGAGAAAATCGGAGAATCCTCCTTCCACAATCCTCTTGAAGCTGGGGTAAGCTGAAAGCTGTGTGTGATTTAAAATGTTTCCTTTTTATTTTGATCTGGAGGATTACTTTACCAAACAACTAAACGTTTAGCTACTAGCTAGTATGTATACCATACCAGTGTGTAGTAGGTAGGGTCCAGGGTTTGGGAATATGTTATGAGGATGGGAAGGGTCATGGGCAGCGGCAGCGGGGGGGGGGAGGGGCAGCATTTGGCCAGGCATGGCATTTGGACAGTCTGAGACTGACAACTGCAGTGGTTCATCCTCATTCTTCGACCTGCTGCCTGCTGGTGTTGGCAGGTGAGTAGTCTTTGTCCTTGGTTTGGAATCTGTCTGATCTGGACACTACTGGGGGTGTTAACTGCTTGTTTATGGGGCTGGATGGGCCCAGGTGGCGGGGTAGAAAAAGATTTGAGTCAATGAATGTGGGGAGGGTGGCGTGGGCCACGTGGTCTGGTGGCCGTGCCTGTGTGGGTTGGGGGGGCGCAGAGCATGAGAGCAGCCCAGTTTAACTTCATTCAGCATCCCATCCTTCAACCAGCTGGTGCTGGTGAGTGGTTCTGACTGTTATTTCTGAACACAATGCTGGTGTTAATTCTGGGGCTGGCGCTGGGCCCAGGCAGGATAGAAAGGATTTGAGTCAATGAATAGGGGTGGAGTGGCATGGACCGTGTAGCCTGGTGGCCTGGTGGCCATGACTGTCGGGCTGGGGGGGCACAGCATGGTGGAAGGACTGTTGGGGGGGAGTAGTTCTGACTGTTTCTGAACACTGCTGGTGTTAATTATGGGGCTGGCTGAGCCCAGGTGGGGTAGAAAGGATTTGAGTCAATGAATTGGAGGGGGTGGCGACCAGGCCATGACTGTTGGGGGGGCAGAGCATGGTGGAAGGACTCTCGGAGGGAGCAGCAGAGCATGAGAGCAGCCATAGTGGAAGGCCTGTACCTGTAGTGCTTCACTTGGGGCACTTTAATTTTGCATTCGGCATCCCATCCTTTGACCTGCTGGTGCTGGTGAGTAGTTCTGACTGTTTCTGAACACTGCTGGCATTAATTCTGGGGCTGGCTGGGCCCAGGTGGGAGTAGAAAAGGATTTGGTCAATGAATGAAGGGGTGGACCCCATGTGGTCAGGGGCTGCAGTCAAGTGGTGGTGGGCTCCTAAGACTGTTAGATACTGACTGCTCAATAGTATATACTAACAGTCTTATGAGCTGACCACCACTTGACTTGCAGCACTGGCCATATGGTCCACCTCCCCATTCATTAGATTTAAATCCTTTCTACCCAGCCCAGGCCCACCCCCAGAATTAACACCAGCAGTGTCCAGAACAAAAAACAAACACAAACAGTCAGAACTACTCACAAGCAGGTTGAAGGATGGGATGCCGAATGCAAAGTTAACTCATCTTACCCAATAGCTCCGTATGAAGGCCAAACCATCCACTGATTCTCCTGATATAAAATGGCCTCCAAGCCCAACAAAAGTCATCCTGATCCTTTGACCGTCTCAGTACCACTCCTGGTCAACCCCCCCGCCCCACAGTGACCCTTCTGAACAATGTTTAATGTTAACGTCATAACCACCCCATCCTGGGGCCTCAGTCAGAACAAAGTTTGAGACCTAACTGGTGATTGGTATGAAGCAATTAGCCTATTTTTGGAATTTTTTTTATTTTACATGCAAGAGAGAAAGCAAACCATCGGGGACCACTGACTGGCTAATGCCGAGAGGAAGAGTCTCAGAGTAGTCTGGTAAGCAAAGCTGATCAAAATGGATACTGGCTGCTATACAGTATATACTATCTTGATTAGCTTTGCTTACTAGACTACCCTGAGACGACTCCTCTCGGCATCAGCCAGCCAGTGGTCCCTGATGGTTTGCCTTCCTCCCTTGCGTGTAAAGTGGAAAGAAAAAAAAATCCAAAGATAGGCTAATAGCTGTATCCCAATCACCAGGTAGGTCTCAAACTTTGTTCTGACTGAGCCCCCAGGATGTGGTGGTTGAAATGGTTGGTACCCATCCCTATATTGATACTTGATTTTGGTTGCTTAGTATCACCCTACATTACACTAGGCACTGTTTGCTGATAAAGTTGAAAGTCGTGATTTTTTTTTGGTTGCCCCAGTCCCACTCACAGCAGTCTGCAGTAGCTCCATGTATAGAATGCCGCACAGGGTTTGCCAAGCAGGGTCCCTCTAGCTAGATGCTCCGATGAAAGAAATGTTGCCATTTTGTTTTATAGCAAAAATAGAAAATATCAGCACCACTCCAGGTTCTGCACATAACACTTGTAATTTATTAGGTAGGACACCAACAGCAACAATCGACCCGATCCCTCTACCGGTTTCGTACCAGCAGCAGCGTCATCAGGAGACCTCCTGATGACACACCTGTTAGTGTGAAATCAGTAGTGGGATCAGGTCAGTTGTTGCTGTTGGTGTCCTACCTAATAAATTGCAAGTGTTATGTGCAGAACCTGCAGTGGTGCTTATATTTTCTATTTTTGCTTTGATTCTGCTATTTCGCGCACACTCTGTACAGCTGGAGCTGTGGTTTGATTTTTGGTACAGTACATTTTGTTTTATACTGTTAGACTTTCACCTGAGCATCTAGAGGTGTTCCTTTGGTGTGCTGTACTTCCTTGTGCTTTTTCAAATGGTGCACCTTAATAGGGTACTTAAGTGCTGACTAGCATTTTTTGCGCCACACATCAATACATGACTACACCATCACAGCCAAATAAAGTCAAAGAACAGTGCAGCTTGCTTGTACGTGAGGACTGCATCTTAATTTTTCCACTAGTTTGCCCTGTTGTGATTAGTTAATTTTGCTTAGTTGGGGGGCTTTGCCCCCACATACACCTAGCAAGGGTCACTGTGTTGGGCAATAAAATTCCTCACCCTTGAATTGTGTTTATGCCCGGGGTGTGGGGACAGAGCTCTCGCCCCACAGAATATCACTGAACATTGTTGCTTATATTGCTGCTTAAAGTGAATTTCCCATGTGGTTGCTAAAAGGTATTGGGCTTCATAGCCCAATACTTTATATCATCTGGAAGTTTACTGATACAAGTATCTTAATGTAAAACATAGTACTTTTTCCAGGGGAAGGGATCGTAACTTGTGCTGAACCCTCTGCCAGCCGATCCCTTCCAACTTCCTGGTGCCCCAGCCCCCCACTCTGCCCAAAGCTGTTTTTTAAGTAATTTTAAAGTCGTAGAGGATAATTAAAGCAGTTGCGTAACCAGTAGGTACCTAGTTAAGCAACTGTTTGGGTTTCCCATAAGACATTTTAAAATTACTTAAAAAAAAGCTTTAAAGTAATTTGAAAGTGTCTCAGGGGAAACTTAAACAGTCGCTTAACTAGGTACCTACTGGTTACACCACTGCTTTAATTTTCCTCTAAGACTTTAAAACGACTAAACAAACAGCTTTAAAAACAGCCCTCGTACTCGTGTATGGGACTCGACCCCACTCTCTTCCTGGCCACATGTCTGAATTGGTGACAGCAGGGAGGTGGAGTTGGGGCAGAGCAGGGGCACTAGGAAATTGGAAGGGATCGACTGGCAGAGAGTTCAGGTACAGTTACAATCCCATCTCCTGGTAAAAGTACTGTGTTTTACATTAAGATATTTGTACCAGTAAACTCCAGACACTATAAGGTATTTGGGCTATTTTTATGGTCACCTGAGCTGCTGAGCATCTACAGACAAGGGCATACCTCTCCACTGTCCCTGATTTTGCTTCAGTGTTACTGTCCCTCCTAAAATTTGTTTCTGTAAACATTGGGAGTTGTAAGGACAAAATGTTAGACATTAATGTTAGACATTTTATCCTAGAAAATGCATTTTACACTAATCCCCTTATTCTACCAGCTTCCTGAGTGGCTGTCACCAATTTCAATCTTGAAGGTGTATGTATGTCCCTGATTTTGGTCCTTTGTCCCTGATTTTTGTTTTTTTAAGCTTCGTTGTCCCTGATTAATGAAGCAGGAGTAGAGGCACGTTTTAGAAGCTCCAAGTGAAAGTAGAAATGCTGCCATCCATTGTATTTATCCTCCCTTGTTCCGTTGCCTGCTGAGCACTCTGGTTTATTTGTTTAAAATCTGATAGTTTGGGAGATTTGCCAAGCTTTCCTACAGGCATGGCCCTCCCTCAGTGCTCGGGTGCAAGTGGAAAAGTTATTTTCTACTTTATCTGAGCACCCGGAGAGATCATGCTGGTGGGAAAACAAACTTGGCAGTTTATTTTTAACAAATAATTACCAGAGTGCTCAGTAGTGGAAGGGAACCAGGGAGGAGAAATACAATATAATGGCAGCAACATTCTATAGAGAAGGATATACTTGTATGGTATGTATCATATGCCATTTCTTTTACCCTACCTATTTTATGTGAAATGACAAATGTAGGGGTGCCACATAGGAACTGGCAGCAGATGGGGGGCCCCATGAAGTCTGTTTTGCAGTTTACCTTCTTCCTTGCCTACAGAAGCTGTAGATCCAACTATCTCCGGCTTATTCGCTCCCCTTTTGAACCAAAGTACTTTCTCAGTGTTGCCTGCCCTTTGTCTACCCCCTTCCAGTCTTCAGTCATGCCCCCTTGTTCTACAGCATTTCTTCCTCTGAGAAATGCTTCCCTCCCATACCTCATTTATTCCCTTTAGGTACAGAATGTCACGTGTCATTCCTTTCCCTTGTCTCCATTGTATATATGAGGTTCCTCCAGTCTCTCTGTCTTTGTAGTCTTTGTACAATTTTTTGCTCTTCTTTGAACTGCTTGTCTTGTCATAGAAACATAGCATCTGTTGGCAGATAAGGACCATGTGGCCTATGTAGACTGCCCAGGCATTTCCCTACTTGGTTTGCAGTGGTTGAACATTTTTTTTTGTGATGTGTAAGTCAAGGACTGTTGGCATATTTTTAGGATAGGTCCCTTGCAGGGATCAGTAAGTTGCAACTTTTCTTATGTAAATTATAGATGCTGAAACTAATGTGTCTCTCCTCTTACTGCATCACGAATTTCTGTCTGTAAGCAAGCCTGTCAATACACCAAATAATTTAATTTTTCATTCTGTACAGTAGTATACATGAGACAGAATCCTAGTGCATTGGCAATATATATTTTCCTTGACCTGAAGTAAGCCTGCAAAAGAGGATTAGTGAGTAACTACAAATGGACAAATAAAATATGTTGTGACTGTCATTGGCTTGGCAGGTAGCCTAAATCCCCCCCTCCCCCAGCCCGAGGTATGGCAGCTCTGACCCACATTCTCTGGACCCCACCTGCATGCTCTTGACCCTGCCCCGTGTTCCCTTGAGAACTGAGCTTCCCAATGAGCGTTCCCCACCTCTGATGCTGAGAATTTTGGACTGACAAGAGGTAAGTGTGCTCCAAAGGGGGGATGTGCGCCACAGAAGACAACTGCACATGTACAGCAGCAGCAGGAACTGCACAACAAGTCTGTTGGACTTTACAGGGCTGTGCAGTTCAAGTCCTGCTTCTGTTTAGATGTGGCCCGGACCTCTTACTTGGATTTTTCATTCCCTGGTTTGGCAATCCATACTCTTATCTGGACTACCTTTCCCCCACTCTGCTGTACAGCAGGGTGACCTTATGGTTATCCCATGCACTTTTGAATCCCTGTACTGTTCACTTCCACTACCTCCGCTGGTAGGCTGTTCCATGGATCCACCACCCTCTTTGTGAAAAAAATACTTCTAGGATTCCCCCTAAGCCTCCCTTCAGCCTCATGTTATGTCCCCTTGTCCTTGTGCCCGTTCTTAATTAAAATATGCTTCCCTCCTGTGCCCTGTTTATCCCTGTAAGGTATTTGAAAGTCTATCATGTCCCTTCTCTCTTCCAGTGAATAGATGTTTAGTTCTTCGAGTCTTTCCTCATAAGGCTTGTGGGTGCTGTCCACGTATAATTTTTGTTGCTGTTCTCTGGACTGCTTCCATTCTGTCTTATTTCCTTCCTAAGATGGGTCTCCAGAACTGGACACAGTATTCCAGATGAGGCCTCGCCAGTGATCAATAGTGGCATCACCATTTCACTCCTCCTGCTGGTTATGCCCCTTCTTATGCACCCCAGCATTTTGTTTGCCTTCCCCACTGCTTTTTTGCATTCTTTGGCTGACTTCAGGTCATCAGATATTATAACCTCAGTTCTCTCTCCTGACTTGTAGTGGCTAGAACCTGACCCCCCCATCCTGTATTCCTCTCCTGGGTTTCTGTGTCCCATGTCCTTTCTGAGATATGGCCTTCAAAACTGGACATAGTACTTCAGATGATGCCCTCATGCTCCAGTTTCCTTAGGAGACCCCCACACACACTGGCACGTGTTGTGACTACTATGTAAGATGCGCATGGGGTGTGCCCCATTGATTGTGGGGTCAGTTTTTTATTTTCACTGCCAATTTTGACAAAATAATGCTGCTGCTTCACTGACAATGACCTTGTTAGTCAAGCAGTGGCATTCCTTTGTCAAAATCTGCACACAACTGGATAAAAAAACTGCCCCCTTAGTCAGTGGAGCACACCCCCACACTCATCTTGCATTGTAGTCAAGTGCCTGTACGGAGTCGTGTTTGTTTCCTAAGGAATCTGGAACTTTTATTAGTGGGCTTAACTCATTGAGGCCCCAAGACCCCTGTAGGTGGCAGCACAGAAGATATTCCTGAAGTCTTGTCCGACTGAGGGTGTCGCTGCTTAAAACTTAAACATTAACAAACCGGAGTGGGTACAATTAACTGCATTGTGCCATTGGAAAGGTAATTTTATGCTGAACAGCTTTGCCACTCATACTTTTGTGTGTGGCCCTTACGGTTCAGTTTGAGGCATTCGCATTTCTGGCATGCTGATTATGGCTTGATTTTGCTCCAAAAGCTCCAGGTTACACTGGTAAAAGTATACAGACCACATGTGGTGGTTTTCTCAGAGTACCTGCGACCTCAGTGCGTTAATATAGTAAAGTTGGTCAAGCGACATGTATGTTTGGGGTTGGAGAGAGAGTTTAATGAACCCCAGCTCTTTCTTTTTAGCCATGTGTTCTGCCTGTACAGTAGTGCTGGTTGATAGTTCAGCTGAGAGGTTGTGCTTCACTTCACTTCACTTCTCAAAGTTCTGTAAGTCTGAAGCATATCATGTTTAAAACATAGGCCAGATGGAATGTCGTGGAAATTGTTTTCACCTTGAGACTGGTCATAGCATGGGCTGCCCTTTGGAAGCTTGTGTGGTTTGACTTTTGTTGTGGCATGGTACATGCAAAAGAATTCCTACTTCTGTCTGTGGCTTCACCTTCTCACTCCTATCTCTAGGGTTCCCCTGTACCTGTCCTATGCACCTTTTTTAACTTCTCCACTGCTTACCCCATCACCTCCACTGGGAAGTCTATTCCATGCATCCACCACCCTTTTGGTGAAGTAATACTGCTTCATGCTACCCCTTAGTCTACCCATTCCAACCTCATGTCATGCCCTCTCATTCCTCAGCATCTCCTTATCTGAAAGATGTTACCCTCCAGTACCCTATTTATTTTGTTGAGATATTTGAAGGCTTTCTCATATCGTGTGTGTGTGTGTGTGTGTGTGTCTCTCTCTCTCTCTCTCTCTCTACATATGAGGTCTTGTGCTCTACTCATATATGACTTCGGTGTAAGTCCTGTACCATCTTTGTCCACTATCATAGTTTTGCCATAAATCCACTGGAGAAAATGGTTGGTGGTCTACTGCTATGCAGTTTTGGAAATGGTTAGCATTACCTCCTGTTTTCATAGTGCTTTTGCTATGCTATACCAGCAACTAAAACCCAGTTTCAAGCTGTCTTAATTTTTCATGGAAAACAGGTTCAAAATCCTGCACAATGCTGCTCCTATCATGAAGTTATGTTGGTATCTGAAAGTCTTCAGTTATCTGGGGGGTTCTCTTATGTATAGAGAAAGGAAATCTGTTTAGTGGTACTGGTCAACCACTCATTTTGTTGCATAATTGTCTGCCATATAATTCAACTCCAGATCACTGTAAAGGGCAGGTAAAAGCAGCAGGAGCAGAGTGTACAGTGTGTGATGACTGACAGACCAAGCTTGGCACAGCACAACATCACTGGCAGTGTGGCTTGACCAGAGGAGCGGAACTAGCAAAGGTAAATCTGGTTGAATTTTGGGTTCAGTTGTTTGTCCTTTCTGGTTCTGTTGTTTGTTGCGTGTTTGTCATGTTTTTTTGTACGGTTATTACCTTTAAGATAGAACAGTAGTGTCTGGAGGATCACCTTATTGCGTGGTAGAAATCAAAGTCTTAACTATGTCTGAGCTCAGCAAAGTCAAATCTGGTGCACAGAAAAGAAAACTGGCTAACTTGTCTGCAGTGTTGGCAGCATCAAATGATCCAAAACAAAGGAAGCTATCACTGTTTACAGGCATACAAAACAAAGCAACTACCCCACAGAACAAAACTACTCTTGAGGACGCAGCTGAAATACAAGATGGACAAACTGTGGCTCAGTGTATGACCAGCTGCACTGCAAGTCAGAATCTAAATATTTAACAAATACAGCCAGTGAACTCTGCAAGGGGAACAGTTGTGCAACTTGATGTTGTGAAGACTACAAATCCTGATTTTCAATGCCCCAAAAGGACTGCCTCACAACATGAAAAGGTTGCCTTTGTATAAAGGCATCCAGTTCAGTCCGGATTCACAGATGTTAAAGTCCTACCACACAAACCATCAAAAATCTACACACAGATTCTTCCTGGGAGCAACAAAATTATACCAAGGAACTGGGTCACGGTACAGGTGGTTGACTGTTTGGTGCATTCTCTCCACTGCAGTATCTGCATGGCATTTTCAGATGTGGAAACTAGGTTTGTTACAGGATACCAAGACTTTAAGCACATCTACCAAGGCATGATATAACATGAGGATTCCAGAGCTCATAATGCTGCTGTGGATGCATATCTGGCATGCTTAGTAGATGTTGATGTTGAAACACTGATGAACAAAGATATGGTTGCAAGTTGGAGGAAGCAAGTCCAGCAGAACATAGATGTCATGCAGAGGATTATTGAAGTTGTCAGTTTTATTGGATGCCAGTGCTTGCCATATAGTGGAAAAGATGAAGCTTTATATAGCTTGCAAGAGCCAGCACTTAACAATGGAAATTTCTTGAAGTTGATTCTTCTGTTGTCCCAATTTGATGTTCCTCTGAATACACACATCCAAAAAGCAGTAGATCAGAGCAAGAGAAGGAAGCAGAGAATGGAGAAAGAAAATTACACTTCAGAAGCTCGTGGCCATGGAGGGCTGATTACCTTGCTGTCAAAAACCACCGTAAATCAAATTATTGAAATTATTCTGCAGATAATCAGAGATGGCATTGTAAGAGATGCTATGGACCAGAAGATCAGCATTCAGATGGATACCACACAGGACATTGCTGTGACTGACCAAGCGGCTATCATTCTATGGTATGTGAAGGACCTTAAAGTTCATGAGCGTCTCTTTGCTGTGGTTGAGGTGCAGAACACTTCTGGACAAGGAATGCACAAGGTTTTAAAGGAGAACTTTGAAATGCATGGACTTGATATGAAAAACATCGTCGGGGAGTCATTTGATGGTGCAGACAACATGAGGAGTGAGTTTGTAGGGTTACGAGCTTTAATAAAAAAGGATTCGCCAAACAGTGTCTATACCTGGTGTTATGCACATGTTCTCAATTTATGTGTCTCAGATTGTAGTGAAGCTGTGGTGGAAGCAAAGACACTATTTGGTTTGCTACAAAGGACATCAGTCTTCATTAGTGAATCTCACAAAAGGATGACAATGTGGAAACCTAGCATTGATGGGATGGGACAGGACAAACTCAGACGGCTTCAAAAGGTTGGTGAAACTAGATGGTGGGCAAAACTAAGAGCACTGGCATGCATCTTCAGAGCATATGAAAGCAAAGAGAAGAATCTGTATGTGTCACTTCACCAGACTTTGCTTTTTATTAATACCTCTGGAAAGTTTGATGCTAAAGCTGCCAGTGAGTCAGATTCACTGCTTCACAAATGGAAAAAGATTGATGTCATTTTGATAGCCTTTGTGTTTATGAAGATCTTTACAGTAATTGGGCCAGTATCAAAGTATCTGCAGACTAAGGGACTAGACTATCTTTTGGCATGGCGCATGGTGGATCATGCTAAGATGGAGTTGCAACAGTCTGAATTTATGAACATCCAGGAAAAAGCTTCTAACTTTGTTGCTAGAATACAAGAAGAAATTGATGATTTAGGTGTTGATACTGACCTTGAGGATCATCTGCCAAATAAAAGGGTAGCCAGGAAGAAGAAAATGCCAAGGGAAAATGTCAGTGACAAATGAGGGGCGGATCCCATGAAGCGATTTGAATGTGAAGTGTACATTCGCATTACGGATCAAGTTCGGATGAGCTTAAGTGATCAATTTGATAACAACAAGCAACTGATTCTGGATACCAGCTGTATGGACCCACGTCACTTCGAAAGTATAATTCAAGGTGGCATACCAGATGAAAGTCTGCAGAAAGTGGCATTGTTGGCAGAAGTAGACCATAGCAGACTTAAACTGGAGTTGTTAACGTTTGCTAAAATATTGAGACGACTGCAAAGATCACTGCCTGATGAATACAGTGTAGATGTGTTAACAGAGGATGTTGACTTTCATGACTCTGAAGACTCCGACACTCGTGAAGGTGAAACTAGTGACCAGAATGAGCAATGAGAGAGAAGAGGAGATTTGCCAGACAAATGCAAGTCCTGCAAAGAATGTCTAATGTGCTGTTATAAAATGTTGGTACAATACAACATGCACTCGTCTACGTTTTCAGCCTTGTTCGTTGTCTACGAGTACCTGTTAATTTTATCGTTTACCCAGGTGTCCTGTGAGAGAGCTTTCAGCAAGCTAAAGATAATAAAGGCTCGACTGCGTTCATTGCTGGGACAAGAGAAACTAGAGGCATTCATGATTATGGCAATTGAGAGAGACCTTCTTGATTGAGTGCGCGCAGAAGATGTCATCCAGAAACTAATTCAACGATCTGAAGCATAAAAGGAAGTACTGTCAGTCTGACACCAGAAGGCTAGTGCTACTGTCACTAGAGGGCCAAAGCTGGATGCTGGGTTCAGGTACCCAGGTCCAGAAAGAGTCAATGGATTAGACTGGTTACTGTCGATTTGCTACCAAGAGTAGTGATCTTGTCTGAACTGAAGAAAGGGATATTTACCATGCTGGTCTTCACTGCAATGTGAGCTGAGTGCATGCAGATGAGATCCAGAAACTTCACTGAGTGGAAGTATGCGTTTTTAATTTCTTCTGACTATAAACAATTGTATGCACTGTTCTGGTCATTAGTTTTGTTTGTATGGAGACCATATCATTGAATTTGTATTTTTATACCTTGTACGTGGTAAAACAGACACACAGTTCAAGTTTATTAAAATAAAAATTACACTCAGGACACTGTTGGCAGACTTTAATGTATAACTGATCAAATGACAATGAAACATACAATGGACGCACAGTTCAGTTTTATTAAAATAAAAATTACACCCAAGACACTGTAGGCAGACTAATGTATAACTGATCAAATGACAATGACAAACATACAACAGATTTTACAGTGCAGCTAATGTTTAGAATTAGGGAAAGTGTAGGGAAAGATTAGGATAGACCTACTTTGTGTAACAGGCCCTTGAGTCAAAGGCCCATTTTCAAGTGTTTCCATGCAAACCCTTTTTCTGAACCCTTTCTTACCATGGCTGGGCCTTTGACCACCCCTTACCCTCCTCCCTCCCCCCCCAACCTCAGCTGCAACAACCTGGCAGTTATTTCCCTGTTTTGCCTAACGTGAGCACCAGCTTGGCCTCCCTTCGCTCTGGCACTATGCATTTTGAGTTTGCCCAAATCATCAATTTCTATGCCAGTTCATAAGAACTAACACCAATCATTTTATTTGTGCTGCACTTAAACATATGCACTGTCACCCTCACTAACACCACCACCTGTGCTTTTCCTCTTCCCCTTTTACCCGGGTTGCACCTGGCTGTAAACGTGCCACGACTCTGTGTACATCTTACCAATTTGACTAAATTCATGTCCCACAATACAGTGCAGTTTAATACAGTATGAAATGTTACACTTGCAGCACTAACATCAATATACAGTAGAACAACACTGTGTTTACACCTCTAGATGGCATTCAGTTGTCCTTTTATTGAGTCTGACATTTTTTGGTTATATCTGATTTTATTACCTTTGTAACTACCCTGAATCCCCCTCTACTCTGCTGCTGCTGCACTTTTCACACTGCCTAAACATTTACTCCCTAAACATTCTGTGACATCAATGACACCATTCCAGACCATTCAGATGCATAGCCATGCTACTTGACACTGCTCCCAAACTCAGGGCCTGTAAGGAACCCCTCCTAGTCCATGACTCTGGGGGGTCTCTCATCAACTGTGTCACATCATTCAAATATCTGGGAGTACGCCTTGATAAATCCCTTGATTTCAGTCTGCACATACAGTCAACCTGCAAAGCTACAAATGGCAAACTTGGAATCTCCTACAAGACTAGTCACCTGCTAACACCATCTGCTAAACTGGCTATTGCCAAGGGTATTCTGCTTCCAGCACTGACATATGGTGTCTCCACATTTGCTAATGCCCATAAGACTGCTCTTCATAAATGGGATGTCACATATAACAACATACATAGATACATAGATACATAAACAGTGTCGGCAGATAAGGGCCTATGGCCCACCCAGTCTGCCCATTTGAGCTTGTAAGTTCAGTTTGTTTTCCTAGAAGTCTGTTGCCCCTTACCCCTGACCTCCAGAATTCCTTTATGTCTATCCCATGCATTCTTAAATCCCGTGATTGTTTCAGCCCCCACCACTTCCTCTGGCAGGGTGTTCCACTTGTCCACCACCCATTCTGTGAAGAAATTTTTTCATGTTTCCTCTGAATCGTCCTCCCTCCAACTTCATCCCATGCCTCTAGTCCTGGAACATCTTTTTCACTTAAAAATAGTGTTTTCCTGCACCCTGTTCCTCCCTGTAAGATACTTGTATGTCTCTATCATATCCCCTGTCTCCCTCCTCTCCTCCAGGGAGTACATGTTCAGTTCCTTCAACCTGTCCTCATAGGACTTGTGATGCAATCCATGCACCATCTTTGTTGCCCTCTTCTGAACCTTCTCTACCCTGTCTATGTCCTTACGTAGGTATTGTCTCCAGAACTGTATACTGTAATCCAGGTGGGGCCTCACTAGTGTCTTGTATAGAGGAATTATGACCTCCCTTTTCCTGCTGGTGATGCCCCTGCCTATACATCCCAGCATCCTATTTGCTTTACCTGCTGCCTTGTCACACTGTTTCCCTACCTTGAGGTCATCAGAGATGATAACCCCAAGATCCCTTTCCTGCTTGGTGCATGCTATATCCTCACCCCCAACTGATATATTGTGCCAGGGTTTTTGTGCCCTATATGCATTATTTTGCACTTCTTTGCATTGAATTTCAACTGCCAAACCCCTGACCATTCTTCAAGTTTCTGCAGGTCGCTTCTCATTCTGTCTACACCCTCAGGTGTGTCTACTCTGTTACAGAGCTTTGTGTCATCAGCGAACAGTGAAATTCTGCCTTCTAGGTCCTGCTCAATATCACTGATGAAGATGTTGAATAGGACCGGTCCCAGCACTGATCCCTGTGGTACCCCACTGGTCACTCTTCCCTCTGTGGAGTGACAGCCATTTACCACCACCCTCTGTGTCCTGCCACCCAGCCAGTTACCTACCCACCACACTACTGTCCATATGTCAGTATGCCTCCTCTTCACATCGCCTCAAGTACCACTGCACACTGTATAACGAACTGGGTTGGCTCTCCCCTTCTGCATACTGACTTTACTCCCTTTTGACCCTCACAAACTCTGTAATATATAACCAAACACCCTCCTCCCTTGCAGCTTTACTTGTCCCACTGACACCTGCCCATGGACTATGCTCGGCAAATAAATTTCTACTTACCTTACCCAGGTGTATTACTTCTAAAGGCTCTGGAGCTTTTCACTGCACCGCCCCGGCCACCTGGAACTACCTCCTTCCTGCCCTAAGGCAGGCAAACTCCCACCCAATATTCAAAAAAGAACTATATCGCCACCTATCCCGGGACCCTTGCACATGCTTTGATCCCACTTGAGGCCTCACAGCTAGCCACCCTACCTCGCCCGGGACACTGCTGCACTTCTGAACAAGCCTTGCCTTAAACTGTCTTCATAGCTGCCACTTAGCCCAGTCTCAGTAGTAATTTGCTTGTACTACTGTCACCTTGTGTCGTCTCTGCCTACCCATATGTATAATCTCAAGTACTCTCCGAATTGATCTGTATCCTTACCTACATGTATTATATACTATGTAACTGTGTACTATGTAATTGTATAATCTCATCTCTTTTTATGTATGTATTTCTCCCGGGTCGTGCCTGAAAATAGTCAACTTTGGCTAACGCAACTAACCTGGTTAACAAAAACTAAATAAATAAATAGCATGGAATGGTGTTATTAAGGTCATAGAACACTTAGACATATGAACAGAAAGCAGTAGCTGAGTGAAATTGTATGTATGTACTGTAGATCTGAGGGCAACTCAAAGCAAAATTACACATTTTTCAAAACTTTGTGAAAATGCTTTGGTGGAAACTTTTTTCACTGTGTATACAATAAGCTGGCACATCAATCTCTTCAGATGAGCGCAACCTCATTTCTGTCTTAAGGCAGAGCATTGTGAGTTACATCCTCCTTTTGTTTAATTGGGGCTAACAATAGTACTGTAACAACCATGTTGGGGGCACATAGGCTGCTTTTGGCAGAATCTCAGCATAGCACACATTGTACTGCACTCTTTTTTCCGGTTTACATCATGTTGCCTCATAAATTGGTCAGACAGGGAAAGTGTAGGGAAAGGTAGGGCCTCAACCTCCGGAGGTATCTTGACAGGGCATTGAGCTTAACCATTGATTTTGTTTGAAAGGGGAACTCTCTGCTCACCTGCAGCCATGTAGCAGGATAAATGTAATGAAATGTTGCCGGATCACTTAATGAAACAAGTATTGCTAAATTGGTAACCTGCTTTCCTGCAGTATTGCTGCAGGGGTGAGGCTAGCAGTTCATGGCTAGCGGCATTTTTGCAAGGTAGCAGAGAGTTCACTTTAAATCAATGGGACTGAAGCCTCCGAAATAGTTAATGTAACTTTACCAGTAATGTAATAGCTTTCTTTCAAATGGAATACATGCTGATATCTTATACTTGGCTACAGCATGCCAGGGTGTACCAGGCCATAAATATTGGGCTACAGTTTGTACACTGGGGCATGCCGTGGTTGGTACCAGGGCCCCACCTGTGACTGGTACCAAGGCCACCCTGTGACTGGTACCAAGGCCCCCCATGACTCTAACAGGGCCTCCCCGGGCCAGTACCATGGCCCCCCTGGACCCATTTCCAGGTGGGCCCTTTGCTTCCCAGTCCAACCCTGAACAGTGCTTTGGCTGTCAAGCTTGCCCTTGCTACCTGGGCCATCCAGTGCGATGACCATGCTCCATTTGAAGTAAACTTGACTCCCAAATATGTATATGAAGTCACCTTTTCTATAAGATTATCATTTAAATAAAACTTTGTTTTTTTTTGTTTTTCCAAGTTGTGGACCAAAAATCATTAACTTAGTTTTCTTAAGATGTATTGTTAAATCTAATTGTTCAAACTTGAGGTTAAGTTGCTTTATTATATTAATTGTGTGCATGCGCAAGAAACATATTGCGGCAGCTTTCTCCACAAGCAGGTTGTGGAGGCGCGGCACTGTTGTGACCAATGCCCCCACAGCCTTTAAAGGCTTGTCCAGCATCCCCAAATGCCATGGCACACTGCTTCTGACACTAGTTCAGCCAATGTGCCACCAACTTGTAAAAATTTAGCCACTGCAATCAGGGGCCACCTCACCATTGCAGCATAAGCCATTCACTGCAATGAGGGAGCGACCTGTCATTGCAGGACGGGATGTTGACACACTGATATTGTTTGTGAACATGGTGGCGGTTTGTTGCTGTGTTCACAAACAATATTACTCCCCAACCATGTTTATTTGCCGATGGGGGCCCCAATCCCTGTTGGCTTCAGTGCCCCAATGTTTATGTTGCCAACGGGGGAACCCACTCCCCATTGGCATTATGTAAACCCCCCCACTTATATTATCTGCCGACGGGTGCCCAGTTCCCATCAGCATAATGTCACCCCCTTTTGTTGGTGCCGATGTGAGTGTCCAATCCCTCGCTGGCTACAGCTTGCCCCTCCCAAAAGAAAGATTGGTGGCATGCTGGGAGCTCCCCAGCATGCCACATGCCCTGTAAAATAAAAAATGGTCCCGCAATGTCTTTTTTTTTTTTTTGTAACCTGTAAAAAAAGAAACTGTCCCTCGGCGATCTCCCTACCCCCTTCCCGTAACCCGAGCCCACTCACTGCGCACCCTGCCTCCCCACACCCCCCTCACTCCATACTTACCTCCAGAGCTCAGCACGACGATCTTCGGTGGACCGGGAACACGTCTGCACTCTTCAAAGCCGTCCGCGAACTGAGGAAATGCCGGTAAGCTGTATAATGGAATAAATGTTTTTTTTCAAATTTAATGCATATCTCAGTCATTTTTTGGAATTTTGGCACCAAATTTTCAACATGGGGTTTTTGGGACCCCTCCTCATGATTCTGGAACTGTCATGCCGTTAATCGCACCGAAGGTGATTTCGTGGTCTCCGCGGAATCACCTTTGGGGCGATTAACAAAACAACAGTGCCAGTGTTCATGAGGTGGGCCTCAAAAGTGCCTATGTTGCAAATTTGTGGAAAAATCAAAAATGACTGTTTTATTAAGTGCAGATTACGCAGTTGTTACGCATCGTTGGTAACTTGCCAATTTGCAATATTTTCATGCCAGATTCTCAACATTGCATTTTTTCACACCTCCTTGTGAACAGTACAGCTGTCATTGTTCACATCCTGGCCGAAATGTGTTTTTGCACTTCTGGCACAGAATAGCGCAGTTGCTGTGGGAAATTAGTGTTCGGGACAGATTAAGAAAATGACAGTGACATTGTTCATGAGTAGAGGTCCTAAAATGCCTATATTGAAACTTTGGTGATGATACTCCATAAAATGACTGTGTTACAAGCGTGCATTGTGCAGTTTGCACGCACACTCGTCACTTCGTGAATTTGTAATATTTTCACTCCAGATTTTCAACATTGCCATTTTCCCACACCTGCTTATAAACAGTACAGCTGTCATTTTTCCTATCCTGGCTAAAATGTGTTTTCACACTTTCAGCACAGAATTGAGCGGTCGTTATGGGAAATCACTGTTCGGGACAGATTAAGAAAATTACAGTGATTCTGTTCATGAGCAGAGGTCCTAAATGCCAATGTTGAAAATTTGGTGATGGTAGCCAATCAGATGACTGTGTTACAACTGTGTATTGCACACTTTCCATGCACCCTTGTAACTTCACAGATTTGTAATATTGTCACGCCAGATTTTCAACACTGGCATTTTTTCACACCTCCTTATGAGCAGTACAGCTGTTATTTTTCACATCCTGACCAAAATGAGTTTTTACTGTTCTGGCACAGAATAATGCGGTTGCTGTGGGAAATCAGTGTTCGGGACAGATTAAGAAAATGACAGTGGCACTGTTCATGAGCAGAGGTCCCAAAATCCCTATGTTGAAAATTTGGTGACAAAACTCCATAACATGACTGTGTTACAAGCGTGCATTGAACTGTTTCCACGCACTCTTGTAACTCCATAAATTTGTAATATTTTCATGCCACATTTTCAACAGTGGCATTTTTTCACACCTCCTTATGAACAGTACAGCTGTCATTTTTCACATCCTGGCTAAAATATGTTTTTGCACTCCTGTCAGACAATAGCACAGTCACTGTAGGAAATCAGTGTTTGGGACAGATTAAGATCGAGTGAGTGAGAGGGGGAAGTGACTGAGCTCAACTGAACTCTGTCGGGACTGCTGTGGATTTGTTTGTGGGCAGAAAAAGGCCCCAACGCAAGAGTCCAGTACAAAAGGGCAGCCTGCAGCACTGGGAGAAACAGAACAAGAGAGCAAGTGAGGGAGGTGGAGCGAGCGAACTCACCGGAGCACTGTCAGGACTGCTGAAGATTTCTTTGTGGGCAGAAAATGACGTCAATGCAGGCAAGGGCCCAGTACAAAAGGCTAGCCTGCAGCAGTGGGAAAAACAGTACGAGTGAGTAAGACAGGGGGACTGAGTGAGCTCAACGGAGCTCTATCAGGACTGCTGTGGATTTCTTTATGGGCAGAAAAAGGTGCCAATGCAGGCAGGAGCCCCGTAGAAAAGGGCAGCTTGCAGCGCCAGGACAAACAGAATGAGCATGTGTGAGAGAGAGACTGATCGACCTCAACAGAGCTCTGTCGGGACAGCTGCAGATTTCTTTGTGGACAGACAAAGGTGCCAACACAGCCAGTAGCCCCGTACAAAAGCACAGCCTGCAGCGCCAAGAGAAACAGAATGAGCGAGTGACAGAGCGGTAGTGAGCGAGCTCAACGGAGCTCTATTCTGACTGCTGTGGATTTCTTTGTGGGCAGAAAAAGGCGGCAATGCAGGCAGGGGCCCAGTACAAAAGGCCAGCTTGCAGCACCGGCAGAAACAGAATGAGTGAGTGAGAGAGGGGGAGTGAGCGAGCTCAATGGAGCTGTGTTGGGACTGCTTCAGATTTCTTTGTGGCCAGAAAAAGCCGCCAATGCAGGCAGGAGCCCTGTACAAAAGGGCAGCCTGCAGTGGCGGGAGACACAGAACGAGTGAGTGAGGGAGGGGGAGGGAGTGAGTGAGCTCAATGGAGCTCTGTTGGGACTGCTGCAGATTTGTTTGTGAGCAGAAAAGGGCAGCAATGCACGCAGGGGCCCAGTACAAAAGGGCAGCCTGCAGTGGCCGGAAAACCAGAATGATTGAGTGAGAGAGGTGAGTGAACGAGCTCAACAGAGCTCTACTGTAACTGCTGCACATTTCTTTGTTGGCAGAAGAAGGCAGCAATGCAGGCAGGAGCCCAGTAGAAAAGGGCAGCCTGCAGCACCAGAAGAAATGGAATGAGCAAGTGAGAGAAGGGGAGTGAGTGAGCTCAACGGAACTTTGTCAGGACTGCTGCAGATTTCTTTGTGGGCAGAAAAAGGCGCCAACAGATGCAGGAGCCCAGTACAAAAGGGTAGCCTGCAGTGCCAGGAGAAACAGAATGAGTGAGTGAGACAGGGGGGAGTGAGCGACCTCAACAGAGCTCTGCCAGGACAGCTGGGGATTTCTTTGTGGGCAGAAAAAGGCGGCAACACAGGCAGCAGCCCATTACAAAAGGCCAGCCTGCAGCGGCGGCGGCAGAAACGGAATGAGTGAGAGAGAGGGTAAATGAACAGGCTCAACAGACCTGTGTCGGGACTGCTGCAGATTTTTTTGTGGGCAGAAAAAGCCACCAACAGAGGCAGGAGCCCAGTACAAAAGGACAGCCTGCAGTGCCAGGAGAAACAGAATGAGCGAGTGTGGGGGGGGAGTGAGCCACCTCAACGGAGCTCTGTCGGGACAGCTGCGGATTTCTTAGTGGGCAGAAAAAGCTGCCAATGCAGGCAGGAGCCCAGTACAAAAGGGCAGCCTGCAGCACAGGGAGAAACAGACTGAGTGAGTGACAGAGAGGCAGTGAGCGAGCTCAACAGAACAACGCAATCAACATTCGGCATTGACAAATGCTTGTTTTATTCTGAAGTTCTTGACTAGAGAGTGTCAACAAAATCAAATCATCTGCATATGCAAGAGTGTGCATGGGAAGCTTATTAATTTTCAGAGAATCTAGACAAGGTACCTCGTTATAAGACAGTAGGGAATCAATATACAAGCTGAATAAAAGGGGTGCCAAAAGGCATCCTTGTTTCACTCCTGCAGTTGTTTGAAAATAATCTGAGATATTATCGTTATTATCATATGTAACAGCAGATGAAGTGTGTGTGTATAACAAGTAATTTGTAACCAAAAGGTTGAAAGGGAGCTGTTTATCAACTAATATCTCCCAAAGTTTACCTCTGTTTACAGAGTCAAACGCTGCTGAAAAATCGATGAACAGCACATATAACTTCATTTTGCAAAATGACTTATACTTTTCCACCAAGTGTGAAAGAATAAAAATATTATCTGTAGTCAAGAAATTATGACGAAAGCCAGCCTAAAAAATGGATAAGGGGGAAGTCGTCTCTGTCCAAAACTGAAGTTTTTGTAACAATATTTTGGCAAAACTTTTGCCACTAATATCTATTAAGCTAATTGGATGATAATTAGATGGCGTTTGAAAATGTACTTTCTTGTGGATCGGTACAATTATATTTTTGGTCCATGAAGGAGGAACAAATCTCTCCTTTAAACGTATGTTGAAAAAATTTGTAAAAAAAACTACCCAATAGTTCAGATGTGCTTTATAAACTTCTCCCAGAATTAAATCAGGGCCCGGGGCTTTATTATTTGGGAGATTCATTATGGCATCTTCTACTTCCAGAAATGTGAACACTGAAGGTGAATACTCCTCCCTTTTATGATAAATATCTACTAAATCCATCCCTAAGTTAGAATCCTTAGTAAGCAAAGATTTATAATATACTATCCAAGTTTCTTGTGGGATATATATTGGAAAGAGTAGGGTGATGACTGGTGGCTGCTGAGGGAGTTTGCAATTAGACAACCCATAGTAGAGTCAAAGTGACCCTGTAATGGGAGCCATTCAAGAGACTGGTAGAGAGCACAGTGGTGGGTGGAGTAAGGAGCTTGAAGCACAAAGTGGCATATGGAATTGTAAGTGGAGTTTAAATGGGTGCGCAATGAGGAGGACATGAGAGAATAGATAGGGGAGCAGTAGTCTAGCAGGGGCAGAAGATTGCCTAGCATAATGGCAAGGTGAGCTTCCATGGATAGTAGTTGCTTTAGCCTGTAGACAGCATCAAGTCTTTGGTGGATTTTCCACACGGTGTTGTTGATGTGTTCCACAAAAGTAAGAGAGGTGTCGAGGGTAACACCAAGGTATTTGAAAGTGGGGACAATGTCAAGCGGGGAACCTGCAGGGGTGTGAACCAGGAAGGACGAGCTGACTTTGGTGGCCTTGGTCAGGAAGGGTTTTGAGCCAAAGATCATAGCCTTAGTCTTCTTGTTATTGACTATCAGTTTGTTGGAGAGGAACCAGTTTTGAGCAGCGCCGTAGTTGACAGAGAGGGAGGATGAGATAGATTCAAACGAGTTGCCACTATGGTAGAGGACTAAATCATCATCGTAAAGGAGTGAATTGCAGGTGAGGCTATCTGTTGGGAGCGCATTTATAAACATGGAAAAAAGCAAAGGGACAAATATTGAGCCATGGGGGACACCAGTACCTATAGGTAAAGTGGAAGAGTGTACTTTGCCTATGATGACAGTCTGGGATCTACCAGATGGATAACTGTGGAACCAGGATGTAGTGTTAGATGAGCAACCAAAACTGCGAAGAGTGGAGTTAAGAAGTTGGTGGTCAACTAGGTCAAACACCTTGGATAGATCCACAAAAAATGCACCTGTGACCTTCCCCTTGTTCATATTTCTAAGTGTGTGGTCTGTAAAAAGTGTCAAGGCAGAAGAGGTACCATGATGCTTGTGAAAACCATGTTGGAGGGGGCATAGGAGGTTGTACTTTTCCAGGTGTTCAGATAACTGGTAATAAATGATTTTTTCAAGTAATTTGCTGAGATGAGGGAGGAGAGAGATGAGCCTGTAGTTTTCTGGTGCAAGTCAGTTACCAGTTAAAAAGTTGAAAATAGGGATAACATGTGCAAGATTCCAGGAATCTGGCACAGTGGAAGACGAGAGGGCAAGGTTGAAGATGAAAGTAAGGGGTTTGACAATGGCGGAAGAAATCAGTTTTAGGAAAGCCAGGTAAAGACCATCACTGCTGGGGCTACCTCTGCCCGGCAGTGCCTTCAGGAGTTTGGTAATGACTCTGTGGCTAATGGCCTTAAAATAAAAGAAGGGTGGGTGGCGGGATTAGCGTGAGAAGGAGGGCAATTTTGGCTGATGTTCCCTCCAACGGGTGGTTAAGGGGGGAGTTTATTGAGATAGGTGGATAGGTCGATGAACAAGGTGTTGAATGTATCCTCAATTTTAGAGGGATCTGAGATGTTACCCAAGGGGGGTTTGATCTGGGTAATCTGCTTACCTGTACGAGGGTTTGATATGGACCCAATAGTGGCCCAGAACTTACGAGAGTTCCTGAGGGAGCTACTCTGTTGCGAGAGGTAGTACTTGCGTTTTAATTATTTGGCTGCCTGTTTACATATGTTGCATTGTTGCCTATAGGTATTCCAAAGATGGGGGTTGGGGGATGCCTTGTAGACTTTCCATTTGCAGTCCCTTTCTTTCATTTGCACCAGAAGTTCCCTTGATACCCATCGCGTGCAGCCTCCTCTGACCCTTCCAGTAGTGAGGGGGAAATGCTTGTCCTGTAATTTGTGGAGGACATTAGTGAGGTAAGTGACTGTAGTCAAGATGTTATTTTGCAGGTAAAGGACTGACCAGTCAGCAGTCATTGCATCCCTAATAACTGTATCAGAATCCTGGTGGTTGAATTTCCTGAAAGACAGTAATTTGGGGGGGGGGCGCGGACGTTTGCACTTATTGGTTATGATTATAAATGTGGAAGCATGGTCAGTTACGAAGTCAGACATATGCCAGCCTGGAAGACCAACTCTAACCTATTAGTGGCGATCCAGTCAAGAGTGGAATGGTTAGGTGAGTGAAGGTTGTGCCTAGTAGTGGAGGAGATTACTTGCTCCAAGCTATGTGCCTTCAGTAAGCTGGCATATGCAGGCACAGAGTCACCTGACCAGTTGAGATTAAAATCCCCAATTATTATGGTATCTCTGGGGGGTGAGATGTACCCAAGCCAATACAAAAAGCAGGATAGGCCCTGGATGCCCCCAGCGGGAGGGTTGTAGCAGCATCCAAGGTATAGTTTTTTTGTGTTACCCAGGATGATCTCGGCAAGGAGTCACTCACTAATTAAGGAGGGGGTTGAGGAGCCAATGCAAGAGGCAGATATATGATCCTGCACATACAGTGCCACACCCCCACCCCTCTTCTTGCCCGGTCTGTCTAGGCATAAAAGGGAATAGCTGGGAAGAGGATACAAGGTATCCGAATGACATGGTTTTAGCCAGGTCTCAGAGAGGCCTAGCACGTGGGGCTTGTACATGGTCACCCACGCCTCAAGTTCAGCAAACTTTGCTGGGAGGCTACATATATTCATGTGCGCACTTTTAAGGCCTGCATTTCTTGCCCAAGATACATGAAAGGAGTTGATAAGCATGTCAGCAGGGCCTGGGTTGCTTTCCACATCTCCTGCAAGGAGGAGGAGGGAAAAGAGGGGAGTGGTTGGGGGGACCCACAAAGGGCACCGTATGGAAAGGGAGTGCACGAAGTGGCCCAGTAAGCACTTCTCATAGTTTGATAGTATGACAAAGATTCTGAAGTCATGGGGCATTAACTCATGGGAAATCATAGAGTTTAGGGGGATAGGGGGTGGACGAGTAGACAAAAATTGGTTTAGGCATGACTGGTCTGCAGCTAATATTGATGCACATAAATCTGTGGCAATTAATAGTCCAGTCAGTGATACAGCTAGTAGTAAGACCAGGGAGGTATTCATTTTGTGCAACCCTGTGGGTGAGATTGCTTTTAAAAGGGGCAGTAAGAGAGTGGGTCAAGTCAGGTATTGAAGACAGAGAGGCTAGTAGTCATAAGAATGTGCAGCAGTGGAGTGACCAATCAGCTGCTAGGCTGAGGAGAGGGACGGAGCAAGGATCTATTTAATACTGTGAGGAGGTGATGGAGGGGGGGTGAGTGAAAAATTCAGTCCAGAACACAGCACAGAAAGAGATTTTCCAGAGATCAGGGAGCAGGGAGCGCCAGGAGTTGGAAATTCAGCCGAGGAGCAGAAACTGCCAATCAGTGCCTGGCTCCACTGCTGGGCATCCAGTCAAAACAGTGGCATTCAAAACCATGAGTTTTGGAAGTCCAGTTCATACCGGAATCACATGCTGGGAAGATATGGAAGGGGTTTCGAATTACCATGGGTATAAGGATGTTCATGTTTTTTTGTTATGATTTACTGTTATAATTGTTTTCTTGTGTTGTTATATTGTATTTTGACAAATTTGCAATAAAGTCTAGTTAATGAAAAAAAAATCACAGGCTGGATGGATGACAAAGCTCCAGCCTTAATAAAAAATAAAGTGAGGTCAACCGTTTGTCATAAAGGGCACTGACAATTAAGTTACTGTTAGCAAAGCAGGTTATGATGACTCTGAGACAGAAAGAAAGCCAATTGTAATGTAAACCGCTTTTTCATAAAGATAAATCTGCAACAATATTGCTTTTTGTTATTAGCATGATATAGGATTTACGGTCTGTAATTATCGCTCACTAGTGTTTTCAGCCATGGTGGATGATTTTAAGTCTATATATTGCACTTTAACAGGGGAAGTCCCCATAAGTCTGCTTTAAAAATCTAAATTAAAAAAAGAAGAGAAAATAATAAACCCAAGCAGCAGAAACACTGCATTTTGTTTTCCTTGTTTCCAGGTTATCAAAAATATTCATGATTTAAATTTGATTAGGGTAACTGATCTTTAGACATTCTTTACATTCAAGTGGTCAATGGTTGCATCAAAACCCCTTAATGACAAGAAACAAGAACTCTTTATGCTGAATTCAGCTTATCAATCAGTACCTCCCATTACTCAGGAATCTTTTGTCATTTTCCAACTTGTGTGGCACATTGTACCACCGTCCTGGAAACCCATGTGGAGCTGGGAAGTCGGGGTATTTTCTCCAGACAAAGAGTCCCTGGCATCAGTTGCAATGCATTTGCTTTCCGTAAAGGCTTTGAATACTATATTACATGTAGGCCACTTGAGGCT
Source organism: Neoceratodus forsteri (assembly GCA_016271365.2). Taxonomy (NCBI): domain Eukaryota; kingdom Metazoa; phylum Chordata; order Ceratodontiformes; family Ceratodontidae; genus Neoceratodus; species Neoceratodus forsteri. Next base: position 1,446,389,098 of record CM028130.1, on the reverse strand, counting down.
TCATACAAATGGTGCTGTAGAAACACTTGCATCAAGAAGCACGTCTGTGCCTGACATTATTGCACGATTCTAGTGGCTTAGTGAAAGAATGTTATTAGAACAGTTTAGGTTTGCACTTAGGGATCAGTATCAGGTTAAATAGCTTTCAGTCTATCTTAAAGGTGCTGATCTATTTTGTTGAAGTAACTCTTCTGTGAGCTTCTAGTGAATCTTAAAGCTGCTGATGTTTTGCTGAAGTAGCTCTTCTATGAGCTTTTATGAGGAAGGCAGGGCTGAGCTGACAGGAATGTGGAACCTGAAAAAGGAAAATGCATACTTGAAATTCATGGCATGCAACAAATGTAGTTAGATGCCACAGTACTGGTTACTTCTCAGCTTCAGACAACATCCCTGTACTGTACAGCTCTGTGACCTCAAAACTTCTTCATGAGTCACGACCATTAGTGGTTTTAATGAGGAAACTTGTAGTTTCAGTCCTGTTTTACACTGTATTATGTAATTAACCATATCAGCTGTTAAACGTTAAAATGAAGTGTAAATGGGTCGACGTGAATGTTTTGGTTAATTGTCCTACCTTATGGGCTCAAGCAAGATAGAGAGGCCTGAGTCAATAAACTCCAAATTGGGGTGAGGCGGTTGTAGCCAAGGTTTTAATAAGCTGCGCAGTGCCTCCACCTAGAGAAAGGTTTACGTGGGCTTAGTGTCAGCATGGCATACCCCCCAGAATGCATTACCTACCTCTCCACACAATCTCCCCCTGCTGTGACCCAGCACAGTTCAATAACAGTTCCCCACAAAGCATGCAACTTAATCCTATATAAATGAGATAATTATTTATTTAGCCTTTGGTTACCAGGTAAGAACACCAGACAAACATATGCCTATTTTCAGGTGTGACCTGGGAGAAGACAAGGAACATACAGACAGCAAAGTTAACAGGATTTCAGGAAAATATACAGACAATGCAGGGTTTAACCGTTAGGCAAGCAAAAACATCACATAACAAAGTAAACAATTTAATAGTCAAGTTAAAAACTTCAGATCAAGCTGGACTCAGGATGGAGACCAGACAGAACCATAGAGTGCAACACTTATAAAAGGAGGGGGAAATAATGCTTAGGTACAGTTACAGACCGAGGTGAGTTTCAAATAATGCCAGAGGGAGATTCTGAAACAGGTGTAGGAGGAGGTAGTGCAAATATGTACGGGAAGGGAGTTCCATAACCTAGGTGCACAGACGGCGAATGCCTGGTCACCCATTAGCATACGGGTTTTTGGAACATGGAACACAGATGAGCCATTTGACCTTAGTAGATATGTGGAGTTTGCAGGGTTAAAAAGGCTTTGCTAGAACTGAATGAGTAGCTGTTCTAACTACGTTGTCAGTGAAGCAGCCCAACACAAAAGTTCAATGATTTAATGGACAGAGCCATGCACGTTTGCTATATAGCTCACAATGATGACTGAGTTAGGGAGCTCAGGCAGCAAATATAAACAAAACAACAAGGGTTTTATTTAGGAAATGGGAACTGGTGTTAAAGGGAAAAAGGGACTTAGACAATGAGGTGCATCTGGCTGGTTCTTCCATGCCATTCCAGGCCCAGACTACAACAACAAGAGCTGCTCTTCCACGCCCTTTAGGGTGCAGTCCAATAATATTCTCCTGGGCTGCATTTCATGTGCCCTTCTAGGCTTAGCCCACAATCGTGCTTGTCTGCGGTTCCACCAGATCAGTTTGACAGTAAATCTGCCGATCGGCTTTATAGCGACACTCACAATGTCTACCACAATGGCAGTCCACATTGTGCAGTCAGGGCAAGAAGTGTGTTTTTTGCAGGGGGCTATACCCCCACACCCCCCAGACTTCACTATAATCACCTCCACAGTGGAGCTGTTTCGGGGAGGGGGTGCAAGACCCAGAGAAGCTGTGCCAGGAGTCTACGCGACCATTACAGCGACCAACAGCAAACTGTCAATTTGTCATTGTAATATTTTTGACAGAGTTACATGCATCCCCTACCTGCACACCACATATGCACATTACAGTTGTTCCCTCTGCATGCCTGTAATGGGCGCACTACTGTCTCCCCACTGGTACCAGTGCTAACTTTTAGTCACTAATAGGGAGTTCCCTGTGTTTCATTGGGTGCCCAGTTCTGAAAATGGTGTAGACTCAGTGATACTGTCTGTGACTGGCTAGCTGTAGTCATTTAAAGAGCTCCTAAAGCCGTTATGACAAATTTGAAAAAATTTAATACTTAGACACAATTTAGCTTATATTTAACCATTTTTCTTCTAATTCTCACCCTTACTTCTTTATTACTATGGACATTTTCATGTAAAAAGGATCACTTCCCTATCACTTCTCACTGCTTGACTACACCTGACATCACAGTTCTGTTTATGACATAACAGTCTGTTGCTGGGGAGATAATTATGATGCCACAAAAAGGGGATTATTATGTCAGGTGTAGGCAAGCAGAATTATACAACTATCCTCGGTAATAAAAAAAGGGAAAGAGTTATAGAGAATACATTAAATGTAAACTGAATTTTGTCTAATCTCACATGTTATTCAAGTTTTTCTAATGACGTCAAGGGCTCTTTAAAGAAATAAACACTTTAAAAAACACAAACCTACAAAGAGTGTTTGTAAATTCCAGCTGGATGACCTACACTAATCCATCAGATGCTTTCCAGCTATAATACACAAATGCTGTAGTTGCAGGACAAGCCATGACTCCGAGTTTACTAACAGTACTCCCAGACCAGGTGATCTCCCAGGATGTGCAGGGGTGATGGTACAGCTTGCAGTGAGTCCTTTTCTTGCTGATTTTACTATCTTCTCTATCTGCGACAGCTTCTGGTGTCAGCTAATACTGTATATTGACTGGTCTGTAGTCCAAGTCAGGCCTATCTTGAATTCAACAATTTGTACCTGAATCTCTGGTGCAGAGGGCTGTTCTACCTCTGAAAATTCAAGTTTATCCACCCTACACAGCATATTCTGGCATCCATTCCCGAAGTGTGGCGATCTCAAAAACTGCGCTGCGGTACCGGCTAAGATTTCAATCATCATGTCTGGTTGCAACATAGCAAAATCCTCTTTATTAAGCTACAATTCTCACTTTTGCTTTATTTTTGACTAACATGTGATTACTTCCTTTTCTGTAGGCAGAGTACTGATTCTCTTTCTTCCGCTCTCTCTCTCTGGCTGTTGTACATTCTGACTCTGCAGCAACTCCACTAGTCTGCTTCTCACTGCAGACACTCCCAGACTGAATCTTGTCAACAGTCCCTGCTGTTCACTGGGGAATGTCAGCTCACACTTTGTCCACAGGGATGTCAATCACCCTTGGGTCAGGTTGGCTGCCCAACCCTCAACAGACAATTGGCCAGAAATTCTTGGCTGAATTCCTGCAACCCTCCTGATTCCCAGGAGCCACCTTATGACTTCCCTTCCAGGCTCTGCACCTTGATTGACTGATGTGCAACCCCGACCCCTAGCCTCTGTAACAGGGGGTCAGGGTGAACTAAGATGGCTGTCAGCCTATGCTTTGAGGTGGTATGGGCACCGAATGTTTAACAAGGCTGCAGCAGATAAACAAGTATGTGAGCCCCTTTACTGCAGTTGCACACCATTGCGCTAGTGTCCAGATGCAGTCAGGGCTTTCATTGGGGGGAGGATTCCCCAGTTCTCAGTGGCAGTTGCATTAAACTCCTGGCGGCATATGGACACCCTCTGATATGTGGCAGGAGCCACTTTCACAGTGGCACAAGAGATGCCAAAGAACTCCATCTTCACTCTTCTCCTGCAGCTCTCTTCAGGTCCCTCACCATGCAGTCATGTCCACAGGTGCCAGAGAGAACACAAAAGGACAACAGTGTGGCTGGGCTCCCAGGAGCCAGATGTAAGCCTCCACTCTTTTGGGGGGTTACAAATCTATGTCAGAATTAAAAAAAAGAAACCTTTAATAAAATTTGACATGAGTCCACCAGATACAGCATTGGATGATTAAACAAGGTGCAAGTGGAAGACAGTCTCAGTCTCACTTTGGATTTAAAAGTGAATATCATCGTTATCTATCCTTAGCTGATGCTTTTACATGCTTTGACCCAACCTGAAGCTCCTGAGACTTACCAGTAATGTCACCCCTGCTCTGATCCAGCTCCAAGACTGTCTCCTCTTCCCCTCCCCATATTTTTCCTTCTCTTTGTAAATAACTTCTTGACTACTAGCTCTCTTCCTTCTCGAACCTTGTTACTGACCATCCACTGTTGTTTTGCCAATTACCACCCCTGACCTTCCTTCTGTTAGTCTTTCTTGTTATGTTTGAACATTCCTCACATTTCTCTCTATATAACCTTACTATCTTATTAACCCTTTCACTCCACAGGTCGGGTCCATGGTTTCTGCACTTATTATATAAATATCTTACTGCAATTATCTGTATAATGCTTGCCATTATTTTTTGTTGTTTCTACCCATTGTATTTTTGTAGCACTGCTGTACTGTTCCTCTATTTGTATTATTGTACCCATGTTGCTGTTGTTCAACTGTTCTCTTTTTGTTGTACTCTCCCGGGTCGTGCCTGAAAATAGTCATTTTATGGCTAGTGCACCTACCCGGTTAACAAAAACTAAATAAATAAAAAAAAAAAACTTTCAGTACAGGAGAGGTACAAGAATAAGGTGGTACGATATGAGATTGGAAGGGCAAGATAAGGGGTTATGTGAGGAAGTTCTTTTTCACAGAAAGGGTGGTGGAAGCATGATATAGCCTGCCCCATGAGGTGGTAGGAGTGAGCACAGTGGCAGGATTCAAACATGCATGGGATAGGCATAAGGGAACCCTAGAGGTGGGAAGAAGAAGCTAAAACTGATGACCAAGTATTTTTATTTTTATTTTATTTAATTTTTGTTTACCGGGTAAGTGCACTAGCCAGCAGGTGAGTATTTTCAGGCACGACCCGGGAGAGTACAAGACAAGGTACATACTGAGGAATATACAACAATTACCATACAGTTGGAGAGGCAGTACAAAGTACAAACTGAGAAGTTAATTAGACTAAATTAACATAGTGTCGACTAGACTAAGAAAAAACTAAGAAAAAACATTGAAATCTTGAAAGTCTTGGGAGAGCGGGTACTGGTACTAGGACAGAGTAGTTCCACCCTGGGAGACATAGTTCAGGTGGCGGGAGATGAAGGGAAGGAGTGGTGCGGGAGGTTCAGGAGCATGGTTCATGTCAGCTATGCCACATGGACTACGGCATTGGTGGCTCAGGGGACCAACAAGTGGCCGGGCTCATGGAACTGCTCCCTGGGTAAGAATGCGGCAGCATCCCCTGAGGCAGTCTAACCCCGGAGCGTGAGGCGAGATCATTTTCTGTTGGTCTTCGTAGTATGAGCTGAGAAATTGGGTCCAGGGGAGCAGTGCAGCTCTGGTGGGAAGGGAGGAAGCAAAGACAGCCCAGGAGAGGTGGCAAGAGAAGTTGGAAAATTAGAGTTTCGCTTAGCGGCTAATGGTGTGATAGTCAGCTATAACAAACCACGGGCAAGCAGAAGTGCTCAGGGAATAACTATGGCTGGGCTCATGAACTCCTCCTGGGTAAGAATGCGGCTGCATCTTTGAAGCAGACTAGCCCCGGGGCATAGGGCGAGATCTTTTCTGTTGGTCTTAGGTGCAGGACAGACTTGGGAAAATACGTCCAGGGGGAGCCGTGCAGCTCTGGTGGGATGGAGGAGTGAAGCAAAGTCAGCCCAGGAGAGAACTGGAGAATTGAGTTGGAAAATTCAAATTCACGCCTTTGCAGCTAAGGTAGAGATAGTCAGCCGTAACTACGGTTCTGGTGCAGGGCAGGGGAGCAACGAGCTGCTGGGGTTTGGAAGGTGTAGAGACAGTCTTGCGGCTTCACTCATAGAACCGATTGGCAGGCATCAGGGCGGTGATCGGCCGGGGTATTTATTATATAGCAGCATCTTGCAGCTTCAGCGGTTAAGTGTAGGTATACTCAGCTAGGCTCATGGTACCGTAGGCGAGCGTGAGAGGGGGCGTGTGGTAGGGGTTTTACCGGGAAACAGCTGACTAACGGCTTTAGAGACGGGGTAAATAGGACAGATGACCGGCCTCAAGATGCCGTTTTCGAACATGAGAGCGGCGCTCGGTCAGGTTTTAGCAAGCCTCACAGTTTTGGCAGCAAGGCATCGGGGGAGGGAGTCTGGGCTAAGAGGTACCGTAGGCATGCTTGAGGGCGGTAAATGGCCAGGTGATCTGTGGGAGGATAAGGAGATGTTTACGGCTTTAGTGGTTGGGCGTTAGGGTAGGAGCCAGGCTCATGGTACCGATTAGCGAGCAAGGGAGCAGCGTGTGGTCGGGGTTTCATGGGGGATTTGGCGCACTTACGGCTTTAGCGGTGGGTGGGAGGGACGTTGAGGCCGAGCTCGTGGTCCCGACACTGGGCGTGAGAGCGATGAGTAGTCCCTGCCCATGGGCATCCAGGGGGCTATGGCGGTGAGTGAAAGGGACGTGTGGCCAGGCTCGTGGTTCCGACACTGGGCATGTGAGCTACGAGTAGACCTTGTCCATGGGCATCCAGGGGAGTAATACACTGGGAGGGTCGGAGAGATTCGAGGATCCTAGTTGTACCAGTACCTGTCTAATCACAGGCATCCCTGACATTTAGGACAGTGAGGGCCTGTGGCAAGTAACAATAACATAGGGTAAAGTAACGCAGTTTAGTTCAATCAGAGTAACAGCAGGTAGATAGCAATTAACATATAGCAGTAAGGGCTTTTCTTAAGTCAGCATTAAATGAACTTATCATTGATACAGTTTGTACAGAAAAGCAAGTTTTGAAACCAGGTAGTTCCAGCTGGGATGCTGGAAGGTAGCTTAAGGTATGGGAGCAGACAGAAGAGAGTAGGCATGAGGAAAGTGGTAAGCTAGAGGGGAGGGAGTGTAGAAGTTGGTCAGGCTGTCAGGTAGGGTCAACACAGGTGCATTGGTCAGAGGTGACCAGATGGTGTCTTAGCCCTCGTTTCAATATATGGTGTGATGTGGTATGTCTAAGATCCTGTGGTAGCAGGTTCCACATCTGGGGGGCAGCATGCCTGAAAGATCCTGTTCCTTTGGTGGTGTGGCAGCGGGGGAACTCTCAAAAGAGATTTGTCTGTTGATCTTAATTCACGACTTGAGGTAGTGGGATGGAGCAGCTCAGCAAGTGATGCAGGCTGGCCTAACCTGATGATGGAGTCACATAAACAGCCCAGATAGTAAAGCCTGGTGGCAGAGGGAGAGGGCCATCTGAGGTCACTGTATAGTTGGCAATGATGTTGGAATCGTGGAGCCTTAGATGCATATCAACACACGTTGTTGTAAGTGACGTCCCATTTTTGCAGGACTGTTTTATGGGCAGTAGTTAGGATGGGAGCACAGTAGGTTAGGGTTGGTAGGAGGATCCTCTGGTGATGGCCAGCTTGGCTGGAGCTGTTAGCATATAGCTGGATCTGTAGGCCGCCCCCAGCTTACAATTTACTGTTTTACAGGTTGTGTGGATGTGGAGACTGAGGTCCAGAGATTGATCCAGTAAGATGCCCAGATAGCGGAAGGTGGTGACAACCTGAAGAGATGTCCCATTGAGGTCAGATATATTCAGTGGGGAGGTGCATGATCGAAGTTTCTGGGCTGTACCCAGGAGCATGGCTTTTGTCTTACTGGAATTGAGGATAAGGCAATGGGAGTTAAGCCAGTTCTGTACGCTGTTATAGGCTGTGGTTAGAGATAGGTTAATTTGGTCCACATTAGGACAGCTGGCGTAGATGACCAGGTCATCAGCATAGAGTAGAGAGGAGCAGTCTGGGATGTTGCTTGGTAGGCTGTTTATGAATAGGGTAAAGAGAAGAAGGCCCAGTATCGAACCTTGAGGGACGCCAATATTGGTAGTGACACTGTCAGAGATTGCTGAGTTGAATTTTACAGCCTGGGTCCAGTCTGTTAAGTAGCTCCTGAACCAGTTTAAAACGGGAGGAGCAGCCTATTGTCTGAAGGGTGGACAGAAGCAGGGGATGATCCACAAGGTCGAAAGCCTTGGTGAGATCAATGAAAACAGCTCCTGTAAGCCTTCCATCGTCCATGTTCGAGAGGATGTCCGAAGTGAATTTAGCAAGGGCAGTCGTGGTGCTGTGGTTCTTCCTGAACCCATGTTGCGCATCACAAAGCTGCTTTGTGGATTCAAGGTATTCAAGGATCTGGCTGGCCACAAGTTTTTCTAAGATTTTGCTGAGTACTGATAGTATAGCTATCGGCCTGTAGTTAGAGATTTCATTTTTGTTCCCTTTCTTAAAGATGGGAGTAATCCTGGCTGTCTTCCAGAGATCCGGGACTGTACCACAGGAAAGGGACAAAGTGAAGATTTTAGCCAGAGGTTTGAGATGAGATGAGCAGCTATTTTAACAAGCGGGTTCCAAATAGTCTGGTCCAGGACTGGTGTTTTCTGATATTTTCTTTAGTAGATTCAGAACCTGCGAGCTTGTGATAGCTTTGAAATAAAAAGGCTGGGTTTTTTGAGTTCTTGTTTGTGTGGCTGAGATGTATGCTGGCTCACTGTCAGATGTGGGCAGAGATGTGTAGGGAGCCATTTGTAGCGTAGAGGTATAGGGTGAGAGGTCAGAGAACATATTGTTGAACGCATTCGCTATGGTGAGGGAGTTATTGCAGTGGGTGCCATTGAGGACCATCTCAGAGGGGGTAACAGCCTGTGGTGTTCCAAGGAAGGTTTTTATATGGCCCCAGAATTTATGGGGGTCATGGGCAGAGCTGGTTAGTAGGTTCTGACAGTACCTACTTTTTGCAAGCCTTATATGCTTTCTACAGGAATTTCTGTGTTGCCTGTAAATGGAGTGGTCACTAGCCAGCCCAGTGCTTTTGTAGTGCTTCCACAGTTTATCCCTTAGCCGTAGTTGCAGGAGCAGATCTTTGTGGAGCCATCTAGTTTGTTTCCCCCTGACTCTTCTTGTGACTTTCTGTGCATGCCTGTTTTGTACTGAACTGAACTGAGTCAAAAATACTTTTAGGGCATCTTCAACATTATCCGCATGGTGGATTCCAGACCAGTCTAGGTTAGATACATCAAGTAGGAAGGCATTGATGTCCAGTTGGGCAAAGTTCGTGAAAGTGACCAGTCGGGGAGGGGATGGCGAACCTGAGTGCCATTGACAAAAGATAGGAGAGTGGTCGGTAATTGAATCAGCCAGTACATCTGCCTTAGTCGTGTGTTCGGGTCTGTTAGTGAGAATCCAGTCAATCAGTGTACCAGACTGCGCAGTGACCGCCCTGGTATTTTCTGTTATTAACTGGTGGAAGTTAAGACCCTGGACTAGTGATGCGAGGACACTGTGAGAGGGGCCCAACCAGTTAAGGTTTATGTCACCGAGGATGATGGCTTCATTCGTGTTTATGGTATGTAGTGTTACTTTGAGCGCTTCTTGAAACCATCCAGTCCGCCAGAGGGCGGTTGTAGAGGCAAATTATGTGCAGTTTTTGGCACCAAGGGACAGAATCGCATGAATTAACTCACAGGTCAGTGGAGGGGGTTGGGCAGGGGCTGCACTGAGGCTGAGGTGAGACTTGTGGTAGATAGCAACGCCCCAACCCCTCTTAGACCCAGGCCTGTCATTCCTTATAAATGAGTAGCCAGGTATGTCGCACAGGGTATCAGGGATCCGTGGTTTTAGCCAGGTTTCCGAGAGGCACAGTATGTCAGGGTTGTAGACTTTAATCCAGGCTTCCAGTTCAGACAGGTGGCTCAGTAAGCTTCGAATGTTCATATGGGCTATAAAAAGTCCTTTGTTTGGCTTACTGTTTGAGCCAGTGGGAGTCCCGTTGCAGGGGGGGCCTGGATTTAGTTCTATGTCGCCAGCCAGTCTGAGCAGGAGTGATGCCAGGAACATAAGCTTTAGGCTGTAGTGACTTATTGTTGCAAGATGTTTCCTCCACCGTTTGTTGAGGGTAAACAGTATATGATAAGTGCATCTTTTGTTGAGAAGGAAGAATTGCAAAGCAGGTTTAGGGTAGTGCTTGGATGCTAGCAGGTTTGAGAAACTGAAATCAGTGTCTGAGGGGGAGTGCTGGTGTGACACACATCGTAGAGACAGAGAGAATATATTCAGGCTCAAGAGAAAGAGGAGGCAGGTTAGTATATGTGGTATCTTTTGTCTGCCACTTGGGGGCGGCGCGCCTGGGGAGGAGAGGCATGTCAGCGCTCGAGAGACAGCAGCTTGGAGATGAACAGCAAGTATTATGCAGGGGAGGTTTGCTACGGTAACACAGCTAGGGCAAGGTTTAGAGATTTAAAGCAGGAGGGGGAAAATGGCAAGAGAGAGGAGGGAGGTGAGAGATATGGGAGAAAAAAGGGGGAAATTAGGCCGTTGAGGTTGGTTCCAGGGCAATGAGGTAGAATCTGAGTAGGTGGTTCTGCACAGAGAGCGACCTATTTGTTAGAAGGCTTTACTCAGGTAGATCACCACCAGTGGTGAGAGAATATAAGGAGCCAATGGGAAAGTGGACACTTAGTCATATGATCAACAGAGTCCTATAAAGCTAGAGGGTCGACCAGGGTGGGTGAGGTGGGGGGCGGGGTGGGGAGCCGGTGCGAAGCGCTGGCAGGACAGATGGCCACAGGAGGAGCTGTACCACTTGCTGCTTGTGACCGGGAAAAGGCTCTCCTCAGGCGGGGAGAGTGGGCTGCTCACACCGGCGTGTGGCGCTCCTAGACCCAGATCACAGAAGGCAGTCCAAAAGTCAGCGAGTTGGAAGTGAGAACAGCCGCTTTCACTGAGAAGTACAGTCCAGCAGCGCCTCAGGCTAAACTGGAGGGAGCCGACAGCTGAGATCAGTAAGAAACGTACCTTATGGCTGTTTACGGCTTTAGCGGCACAAGGTACCAGCAAGCGGCTGGGCTCCTGGTTCTGCTTCTGGGCGAGAGTGCGCCCGGCCTCTGACAACAGGCTTCCTGGAGGAGCGAGGTGCAAACTTCGGTCGGTGCCGCTGGGCAAACGGGTCCTGCGGCGGGTTCCTTGGGCAGCAGCAGAGGGTCCACGACAGTGCTGGGGTGCAAGGAGGAGCGATCCTAAGCCCCGATGGGCCTGGAGAGGACCTAAGGAGGGCGGCAAGGGAGAGGCTTTAAGTATGGTAAGGTGCAGTGAGGTGAGGCTAGGGAGACAAAGAAAAAGGGCGGAAAGTGAGAAAGAGGGGAGGAGAATGAGAAAGGGGGAGGAGAATGAAAAACAGAGGGCAAGTTGAGAAGTTTTACCAAATTTCAGGCAGGTTACAACTAAGGCTCTATGCTTTTAGTGTTTTCTACAATTTTCATGCAGGTTAAGCTAGGTTCCATGCTTTTTAAGCAGTTTTTACGATTTGCATGCAGTTAGACTAAGGCTCCATACATTAGGTCAATAGTCAAAACAGTTTCATGCAAAGTACACTGTACAGATGGCCACAGGAGGAGCTGTACCACTTGCTGCTTGTGACCGGGAAAAGGCTCTCCTCAGGCGGGGAGAGTGGGCTGCTCACACCGGCGTGTGGCGCTCCTAGACCCAGATCACAGAAGGCAGTCCAAAAGTCAGTGAGTTGGAAGTGAGAACAGCCGCTTTCACTGAGAAGTACAGTCCAGCAGTGCCTCAGGCTAAACGGAGGATCCAACAGCTGAGATCAGTAAGAAACGTACCTTACGGCTGTTTACGGCTTTAGCGGCACAAGGTACCAGCAAGCGGCCGGGCTCCTGGTTCTGCTTCTGGGCGGAAGTGCAGCGGGCGGCCCCTGACAACAGGCTTCCTGGAGGAGCGAGGTGCAAACTTCGGTGGGTGCCGCTGGGCAAGCGGGTCCTGCGGCGGGTTCCTTGGGCAGCAGCAGAGGGTCCACGACAGTGCTGGGGTGCGAGGAGGAGCGATCCTAAGCCCCGATGGGCCTGGAGAGGACCTTACAGCTGTTTACGGCTTTAGCGGCACAAGGTACCAGCAAGCAGCCGGGCTCCTGGTTCTGCTTCTGGGCGAGAGTGTGGTGGGCAGCCCCTGACAACAGGCTTCCTGGAGGAGCGAGGTGCAAACTTCGGTGGGTGCCACTGGCAAACGGGTCCTGCGGCGGGTTCCTTGGGCAGCAGCAGAGGGTCCACGACAGTGCTGGGGTGCGAGGAGGAGCGATCCTAAGCCCCGATGGGCCTGGAGAGGACCTTGTGGTTGTTACAGCTTTAGCGGCACAATGTACCAGCAAGCGCCAGGCACCTGGTTCTGCTTCTGGGCGAGAGTGCGGCGGGCGGCCCCTGACAACAGGCTTCCTGGAGGAGTGAGGTGCAAACTTCGGTGGGTGCCGCTGGGCAAACGGGTCCTGCGGTGGGTTCCTTGGGCAGCTGCCGAGGGTCCATGACAGTGCTGGGGTGCGAGGAGGAGCGATCCTAAGCCCCGATGGGCCTGGAGAGGACCTTACGGCTGCTTACGGCTTTAGCAGCACAATGTACCAGCAAGCGGCTGGGCTACTGGTTCTGCTTCTGGGAGAGAGTGCGGCGGGCGGCCCTGACAACAGGCTTCCTGGAGGAGCGAGGTGCAAACTTCGGTGGGTGCTGCTGGGCAAGCGGGTCCTGCGGCGGGTTCCTTGGGCAGCAGCAGAGGGTCCACGACAGTGCTGGGGTGCAAGGAGGAGCGATCCTAAGCCCCGATGGGCCTGGAGAGTCAGTGGCCGTTGATACAGGTAGGGTATACAAGCAGACGGGATGGGCCTAGCTGTCCTTATCTGCCATCAACTTCTATGTTTCTGTATTAAACATTTTTTCATTTTTATTGCTACTAACATAGAAACATAGAATTTGACAGCAGACAAGGACCACTTTCCCCACCTCATCTGCCCATTTTTCCTTACCTACTGTAACACTGCAGACCCTACTTGGTCTCCGGCTTCCCCGCTTTCCACTTTTGTACTATTTTAGTTCCTGTCCCCTTTACTAAGGAAAATCTGAATGGTTCCAGTGTCCTCCAAATTTACACCTTTCATAAACCTGGCAGCTCTGAAGAATTGTAACAGTACTTAATCATGTTTTATTTCTGTTCACATACTTTATAATTGGTACCTGGCCTGAAATTAAGTTACCCATGGTATTGTCTAAGAAGATTTTGTGTTCTGCCACTGTATTATAAAATGTTAGTTAAAAAAGTAACCCCTGATGTGCATGGGGGGGGGGGAGCAGGAGCTCATTGTGATTCTAAATTGTTTTAAACTAAAGCAATGGCACGTCTCATTCAGATTATCTGTGATTTTTTTTTTGGGGGTTACAGTTGTTACAATTAAATGCCCAAAAGAAAAAATCACAGATAATCTGAATGAGACATGCCTTTAGTTTAGTGTTATAGTTTAGATTACAATTAAATGCAATCTGTTTTTTTTTTGAAGTGTTAGATGAAAGATACAGTTGGGTTGCAGCAGAGAACTCCTTTGATGGTCTGAGAGACTGGAGCTGCTGTTTGCTCAAGTTGATAAGCTGGCTATTATTGTGTCTTGTATTTTAAACCTGGATATGTTTGTGACAGGATGACAGTCATGGTCACCAGGTGAACTACAAGTGCTGAAATGCCTGCTTCTTATACTAAAAGGTATGCTGTTGTTGGCTAGGGCTGGGTTGGGGGTTCCAGCACAACATACGAACATACAAAATTTGCCAGCAGATAAAGGCCTAGAGGTCTATCAAGTCTGTTCGAATGTGCAGCTAGCACCCTTATTCTGCAGCTGCCCTTCCCTTCCACCCTTCCCCTTCATTAACCCTCCCCTTGTCCTGTCCCATCCTCGTTTGAAGCAGTCCACTGTTCTACTGCATACCACTTCAGCAGGTAACGCATTCCACCCAGCCACCACCCTCTCTGTAAAAAAGTGTCTCCTCATCTCCCTCCTGAACCTTCCTTGCTCCAGTCTCATATCATGGCCCCTGGTGTCCCTCCCCTCCCTTACTTTGAGCAGCCCCTCTGTACCTGTCTTGTTTATTCCTTTCATGTATTTAAAGGTTTCAATCATGTCACCCCTGTCTCTCCTCTCCTCCAGTGAGTACATGTTCAACTCCTTCAATCTCCTCTCGTATGATAAGTCCCCCAGCCCCTTGATCATCTTTGTCGCTCTGCGCTGCACCCCCTCCAGTAACTTAATGTCCCTCTTCAGATACGGACGCCAGTACTGCATGCAGTACTCCAGGTGTGGTCTAACTAATGACCTATACAGTGGCAGAATCACCTCCTCCCTCCTCGAGGATATACCCCTTGCAATACAACCCAGCATTTTGTTGGTCTTTGGAGCTGCCCTCCTACATTGTGCCGAGTTGTTCATTGACCCTGTAATGAGCACACCCAGATCCTTCTCCTCCTCTGTCTGGGCTAGCTGCACTCCCCCTAGCTGGTAACTCCTCCTTGAGTTCTTCATCCCAAAACGCAGCACCTTGCACTTTTTGGCATTAAAGCCCAGTTGCCAGGTGTCTGACCAGGTTTCAAGCTTTGCCAGATCATCCTGCAACCCCTGCCACCCCTAGGTCATCCACCACCGTGCCTACCTTGGTATCATCAGCAAACAGACTGATCTTGCTCTTGATGTCCCATGATATGTCTGCAATGAATATCCCAAACAACACTGGTCCCAACACCGAGCCCTGTGGAACACCGCTCTTCACTGCGCTTGGGTGTGAGAGCTCCCCACCCACCACCACCCTCTGTTGCCTTCCCTGCGGCCAGTTTCCTACCCATCTCACCAGCTTTGCACCCGCCCCTGTGCCTACTAACTTCCTTCCCAGCCTTCTATGTGGCACTGAGTCGAATGCCTTACTGAAGTCCAGATACAGGACATCCACTGCATGGCCCTGTCCAGTTGCCTAGTTACCCAGTCATAGAACTTGACCAGGTTGGTTTGGCAGGATCTGCCACGTATGAAGCCATGCTGTCTGCTGTCCTGTAGTCCTTTGGCCTCTAGGAGGGCCACCAGCCTCTCCTTCAGGTTAGTCTCCATTAGCTTACTCCACGATGGATGTGAGGCTCACTTGTCTGTAGTTTCCCGGTTCATCCTTGGGGCCACTCTTGTGGAGGGGCACCACATGAGCCATCCTCCAGTCCTGAGGTACACACACCCAATGTAGTGAGGCATTAAATAGGTCTGCCAAAGGTCCTGCAAGGACCTCTGCCAGCTCCTTCAGTACCCTGGGGTGGATGCCATCTGGGCCTGGCGCCTTGTCCACCCTCAGTGCCTTCAAACCCTCTCGAACTCTGCTCTCCATGATTTCCCCATCTGTCACCACTTCCCACCCAGCTTCTGCCATTTCTCCCACCTTGGGTGTCACCCCCCTCTTCTCTTTAGTAAATACTGAGCAGAAGTACTCATTTAGTGCTTCCGCCTTATCGCACCCTGCTTCCACCCAACCCCACCTTCCTAATCCTTACTATGTGGTCCTTACAGCTCCTTTTCTCCCTGATGTACTTAAAGAAGTCCTTCTCCCCCTTCCTAATGCCTTGTGCCAGCCTGAGTTCTGTAGATGCTTTGGCTCCCCTTGCTGCCCTTGTCACCTCCTTCGATTCTGTCAAGTACGCCTCCCTGTCCTCCCCCCTCCCTGTTTTCTTGTACTTCCTAAAGACAGCTCTTTTCCTCCTTACCTTTTCCATGACCTCCTTGCTCAACCAGATTGATTTCTTAGCCCTAGCCTTCTTGCTCTGGGCTTTGCAGCAGGTTTTGGTTGCCTCCACTATCCCCAGCTTTATGAGCTCCCACCTCTGGTTAGTGTCCATACTAGATTGAATTCTGGCCAGGTACCCTTTTACCACTTCCCCCATCCTCCCAAAGTCGGCCCTCCTGAAGTCCAGCACTATTGTGCCAGATTCCACTCCTTCCTTGCCCATATCCAATGTGAGTCATACTGAGTGGTGGTCACTCCCTGACAGCGGTTCCTCCACTGTAAGTTCTCTCACAAAGTCCCCATTTGCCAGCACAAGGTCAAGGGTATTCCCTAACCTGGTTGGTTCACTGACCATTTGCAGGAGGAAGCTGTCCTGGAAGGCATCCAGCAGTACCTGCTCCCTTCTGTTCCTGGTTGTTGGGGTTCTCCAGTCCACTCCTGGCATGTTGAAGTCCCCCACAATCACCACACTACCCTTCTCACAGGTCCTCCTGATCTGTCCCACTAGTTCCCTGTCTAACTCCTCTGTCTGAGATGGTGGCCTGTACACTACTCCCATTCTAAGAATCCTATTCTTGGAATCCTGGATTTGCATCCAAAGTGACTCCGTACTACCCTCCTCCCTTCCTCCTTACACACTTCAGTCCTTCCTTCACATATAGTGCCACCCCCCCTCCTTTCCCAATCACCCTGTCCCTACGAAATAACCTGTACCCTGGTACAGACAGGTCCCAGTCATTGTATCGGGTGGCCCATGTTTCCGTGATGGCTGCAATGTTCACCTCTCCCTCTGCCATGAGAACCTGTAACTGCAGTTTTCCTCCCAAGGCTCCTAGCATTAAGGGTAACCACCTTCCACCTTCCCCCCCCCCATCCTGCCCTCCTTTCCTAGCATCACCAACAGTACTTGCCATTTGTCCTTTGTCACTGTTATGGGGGGTAGCTCATATGGTTTCCCAACCTGTGGTCTCTGCATATCTCTTCCCCAACTGCCACCCCCCACTCCTAGTTTAAATTCCCAACTTCCTCTATGTAATCCTCCGTCCTCTGTTTCAACACTTTCTTTCCCTCCTCACTCAAGTGTAGTCTGTCCTTGGCATAGAGACTACTGTCCTCCCAGGTCCTCCCCACCCCCCCAACAGCCCATACCCTTTAGCACAACACCAGGTTCTTAGCCATCCATTAAATTCCTCTATTCTCAGCTTTCTTGTTGTGCTTGCCTTTGGCACCGGAAGTATCTCTGAAAAAGTTACTGATCTTTCTGCCCCCTCACATAATTGTGCTAGTTCCTCAAACCTCCTCTGGACTGTAGCTACTGTCTTGTCAGCCAGGTCGTTTGTCCCAAGATGTATAATTAAATGAGGCTTGTCCCTACCCCTTCTAGCATATTTCAGAACAGACTGTCCCACCCTTTCCGCTGTCATTCCTGGCATGGTCTCCACCCAAATGCAACTATGCTCTCCCTTGAAACCCACCTAACTCCTCTTAGTATTGAGTCCCCCAGCACTAAGATTCCACCCCTCTTACTCCCTGCTTGCTTCCATTCATCTCCCTCTCTCATTTCCAGCTCCTCTTCTTCCTCCTGCACATTATTTCCCCCTTTTACCCCTGTTGCAATTCTCCCAGCAGAACTTCCCCTGCTCCAGTTTGGTCCAGGCATTTATCAATCAGTAGCATATTAAGTGTATATAATAACTGGGTCTTCCTTTTTTGCCATAAGAAACCCGTGGCATTATTTGCCATAATAAAGGAGTGTTTATTACAGCAAACATGCATGGTTTCCCCTCGCACTGTGCATGCGCCCACTGCAGCTCTTCTTGCTGGCTGCCTCATCTTTCCACCCTCGGAACTGCCACTCGGACCTGGCGGTAGGTCACTTTCAGAAACAAAATCAGCAAATCATCATAATGTAAAAAGTAACAGTTTGGCTCCAGGCAGAAATAAGTGAATTTTAAAAAGTGGAAGTAAATGAAGAGGACCGTGGACTGCACACTCAAACCTAAGCGGATTGCAGCAGCACAGGAGGAACATCTCTTTTATTTTATATAATTGCTGTAGCCAAAAAAGGAAGACCCAGCAATTATATAAAATAAAATACGGGGTGGTGTGTGTAAACTCAAAGTTCTTTGCTCTCGGGGTTTATATAGCATCTAACCCCTTGGGTGTGTGTAAACTTGTAGTTACACACACCACCCAATATGTCATTCTGCATAAAATTTGCAATGCTCAGTGGAGGTTTTCTTTATTTCATCCCCCAGATGACTACAATAAATATAACCCCGGAGGCTGGAGAACAATGGATAACAATGGAGCATTGAAGTCTGGGAGGCAAGGAAATTATTAACTCTTTTGGAGAAGATTAAATTAAAGCAGCAGAAAATGGGAGATGAGAGGCCTTTGTGGGTAAAAATCTAAAAGCCCCTTGGTGGAAAGTGACCTGGTCCTATGGCATGGGATTTAATGGGCCCCTCACCTGGAGAGAGAGAGAGAGAGAGAGAGAGAGAGAGAGAGTCAAGCTTGTCTTTAGCAGCAGTTAAAACTTCTCTTTTTGGATTCTTAAAGAATGCTGCAAAAATTAAGAATCACAGTTTTGAGGCTCTCCATTATCTAAGAGATATTGCTTTTATGATCATATTTGATGGAGTTACACATATTTTTTTATAAATGAGGTCTTTGAAACCAACCCAGTTTGCTGCATGGGGCAGTACTCCCAGACCGCAGCCTAATACATTTGCCAAAAATATTGCAGAAACGTTTGTGGACTTAAACACCCTCAGTGCTTTAACAAATAGAGAATCTGACCGTAACCCCCCTACAAATTGGGGTTCCCAAAAAGTCTTCTTTGAGCTTGCCTAAATGCTCACTGCCTGGTTGGTGTCCTGCGTTTTAGCAGTTTAAATGTGATTGCCAGAGAGTGCCTGTATAGCCTCTGTGCACTGTCTATTTAAGAGCTGCTTGGATTGCAGTCATAAGTAATCTGAGAGGGAGCTCTTTTGAAAGATGTAACTATTTGCTGAAAATCATTTAGAGTGATAATGATAATGTAGTTTGTCTAACCTGCCTTCTTTGCAGCAAGGACTGTTTTGTTTATCTCCACTATCTTGGTCCTGGACTGTCGAATTGGACCAATCAGTATTGGTGGGACATAATATGGACAGGAGCTGTCTGGAGTCAAAATCTGTAGGAATTGTAGTTTTGGGCTTTTGGTGCCTTTTTTGCAACTGATGGGGGAGCTCTTGCTTTGACTGACAACTGGATCCGTCAACCGAACCTTTTGGATCTTGGAGAAATCCCAGACCGCTTGCAATTTTCAGTTAGTTCTGGGCTGGGAAGTGAAATGAGTAAGAGCTCAAGTGTTTTTGAGCAGCAATCCTGAGTGGATTCGCATGGGAGAACTGTGAAAGGGATATGTTTTGGCCTACATATCTGCCTGCTGCCCCTGAGAGGGAGAAAAGAGAATTATTTCAGACTAAATCCAAGTTTGTGAGAACGAAGTAAGCCACTGATTTTCTACCAGGCTCATTCCTGAAGAAGACTGAAGATTTTGCTGAATGCGATCGGCCTGTCAGGATTTCCAGCTGCTTTTGAATCCCCGGCTTGTGCAGAGACTTTGCGATCATGGCTGGAGAGCAGTTTGCCTGGTACAGTAGAATTTCCTTACATGTAAGTGTGCTGTGTATTGAAAGTAGGTCTTGATTTGGTTCCCCACTGTGTGAACTGTGTTCTGCTTGCTGGGAGCTGTATCCAGCCCAAAATGGACTGTATCCGAATTTGTCTCCATTTGGCCAGGACTTTTCCACACTGGCCCAGCCAGACTACCTGCTGCACAGAGAAAGCCATCAACAAGAGACCTGCCTGGGGATCAGCTCCCCCTGCTCCACGCTTGAACAGGAATGATGCCTCAGCGATTCATGTGGGCCCTGCTTCTCCTGGTACTCCAGAGTAACCACCTGCTGTCTCGATTTTCATCCAGCCTGTGTCCAGTCTTGGGTATCGTGAGTAATCATCAGGGTAGCTCCCTGCAACAACAGCCTAATCTAAAAGTGTGTCATCTGATTGTCTTGTTGTTTTCTTTTCATGAACTGAGCCCTCCGGCTCCGGATTACAAATAGTGTGTGTTGTGCATTGTTGTTTTCTTCTATCACAGGGCCCCAACCAGCTGCAATGTTCCTGGCTAGCCCACCGTTCTCCATCTGGGTACTCAAAGTGTGTGACTGTTTATGAACCCTGAAGTGCATGCATAACTGTTTGAATGATAGAGTCTCTAAGCAAATTAACCTGGTTACGCCCTTCCCTTGTTCATGTCCCTTAAATAAATCAGATCTAACTCTTTTTTGCATTTACCCTGACTGTGGTTCCAGTTTGTGTAAGAGAACTGTACTGCTGTTATTTGCTGTGTATAACCTTGTTTTACAGGGGGTCTCCAGGGCTGAGCCAGAGAAAAGCCCTGGTGGTAAGTGCAAACAGTGTGGGTACTTGTGTGGTGTATCAGGGGTATTGTGAAAGTGATTATTGTGTATTGTTCTGGCCACTAGTAAGGAAAGAGGGGGGTTACAGTGTCTTGGAGGGCTGTGCCCAGGTTAACTTGACCACTACCAACCCTGACCTTTGGGTGGAGGCACCCGTTTCAGAACTCAGGCCTCTTAACCTGCTACTTGCCCAACAGGCAGGTGTAGTAGCCCTTGGGATAATGCCACCTAGGGGTTACATGACTACTAAGTATTCCTCCTGACTTTACATCAGCCCAAAAGGGTTAGTTTTTGCTTTTAAAAATTAACCAATGAACTGGATGGATTCATGCAATAAATAGCTGTTGGGAAATTTTTTATTCCTCAAATACAGACTGTCTTTTAGCAGACTTAAGTTGTTGCAAGCTCCTCTGATACAACATTCACCATGAACATAGAGCTTACAGTTTCTACTTGATATTTTAAACTGAAACCCAGTTAAAATAATAGGAACTCTTGGCCAGAAAACTCTGATTGAGCTATTATGATTGCGACAAGAGATAACTGGTGCTGATGAATTAAGAGCCCAAGCAGACTTCGCACCTGGCATGCTATCATGATGGCTTTTTGATAAAATATAAATATGGAAGTTTTTTTTCTCAAAGAAGTAAAAGGATCCATATAGTAATGATAATAATAAAAAATAGCACTGACCCCTATGGGACCCCACTAGTGACTTCCCTTGTACATGCGAGCCCCCCCCCACTACAACCTGCTATGTCCTACTACTGAGCCAATACACCACCCACCTTGTTAATTTGCTTCCCGCAGCTAGGTCCTCCAATTTCCTGATCAATCTCTTGTGGGATACCAAGATAAAAGACCTTGCTGAAATTCAGGTATAGAATATCAACTGCATGGCCCTTGTCTGCTGCCTTTGTTACCCAGTCAAAGAAGCTTATCAAGTTGTTTTTTTACAGGATCTCCCTGACATGAACCTGTGCTGTCTCTTGTCCCAAAGTCTGTTTGCCACAAGAAACCCGACTAGCCTTTCCTTCAGAATGGCATCCAACTTACAAAAAATGGAGGTCTGTAGTTTCCTGAGTCATTCCTAGGCCACTCTTGTGCAGTGGTACCACATATGTGGTTCTCCAATCCTGTGGTACCACCCCCTGTATCTAATCAGCTGTTGAACAGATCTGTTAGTGGACCCGCCAGTCTCATCACCAGCTTCCTCAGCTCCTTTGGGTGCATGCCGTCTGGTCCCAGATATTTGTTTACCTTCAGAGACTGAAGCCCTTTTATAACCCTTTATTCTGTTATCTGCCATGAATGATATCCCCCTCCTCCCCCTTTCCCTCCCCTCATCCTCCCTTGTGACATTGCTCCATCCTTTTCCTTAGTAATGACAGAGCAGAAACATTTGTTCAACGCCTCTGCATTCTCTTTACTGCCTTCCACTCATCCTTCTCTCTGTTTAACTTCACTATGCCCAGTTTTGTGTCCCTCTGTTCACTAATATACCAGAAGAAGGCTTTCTTTCTCTCCTTGATCCCCTCTGCAGTTTGTAGCTCTTTTCTCGCCTTGGCCTGCCTGACCATCCTACTGACCCCCAAGCTTTTTCCAGGCAATCCCCCTTATCCTCATCCATTCAGGACTTACTAAACTTCCTGTGCCCGATTTTCAAAGACCCCTTTGAGCAACTCAACTTGTATCACTCAAAGGGTTGTGGCAAACCCTGGTTGTGGCAGGGACCTTGTGCTTTAGATTTCCAGAATCAGGTCCCTGAGCCAAACATACCTGGGTTTACAGACTACTAGATGCGCCAAAGACTTGGCCACATCTGTGTATTCAGCACAGGTGTCAGGCAGCCCTTCTCCCCGGCACAACACTGGAGGGGCCGGGATAGTGGAGATGGGGAGATACAGTAGGCAAGGGGGTGCCGGGGGGGGGTAGAAGGGGCCCGAGAGGTGGCAGTGTTGGCATCTGGAGAAGTGGCAATGTACGTAGTGCACCCCTTGGGGTGCTTATGCCATTTACAGTAGAGTACATTGCTCTGCACATATTCTCTGACCCCCATTCCTGATGACACCCACAATAAATGACAACCCCCATGCCCACTGGCTCTGCGGACCCCTGATTCACCAGATGCCATTATGCCATTACAAACACCTTCCAGGTTACAGTACACTGCCCCCCATGATCACTGCCATAGAATATGATTAGCGTCATGATAGTCCAGTGGCAACCCCCCACCCCATCCGTGAGTGTTCAACCACCCAAAACCCCCATTCCCAAACTGCAGCCAGTGGCCAGCACAGCCCCCTTGTGACCTGGCACACCTGTTGTTTGGTGCAACTTGTACCACAAGGGGACTTTGTCACAGCTGCATCTGCAGTGGATGCAGGCTGCATTAGAAAATACCATTTGGCGCATGTTGTGCCGCAAATCACAACTTGTGTCAAACATCTTTGCCACACGTCCCCTGCACCGCCACATCAGCTTCTAGAATCGGGCCCCTGTATGCAGCCCTCTTTTCCCCTCACAGCCCTGCACACCTCAGTATGGAACCAGCTTGGTCTACTAGCTTTAGAGTTTTGCCCCTGCTACCAAAGACGGGTATTCATGTCAGCTGCTGTCCCTTCCCTGATCACTGTCCACATTTGATCCACCTCACCCTCCTCTGCGAAACCCTGGGTGCTTCAACCCTTTCTGCCCCTTCCCCCTTCAGCATACATTTAACTTCCTGCTGATATATTCCCCTACCATCACCCAAGTATCCTGGATCCCCTCCAGCTTACAGAAGGTGCAATCTATCAGGTGCATAGAGGGTTTTATCATCACAGGATCCTTCCCAGTTCCCTATGTACCCAAATCCTTCCTCCTTGCACCATTCCCTAAGTCAGCCATTAAACTACTCTAGTCTACATTTTTTTGCTGTGCTGGCGCTATGCACCAGAAGCGCTTCTAAGAAAGACTACCAACCTAGCCTCCCCAGTACAAACCTGCCTCCCACCGTAAACTCCTTCTGCACTGTCTCTACCTCACATCCAGCTAGGTTATTGGTACCTAGGTGGACAACCCTATGTGGCTTTCCCCCATGCGAGTGGGCCTACCATCGGGCCTATGCATTCTGCTCTCATTCTCAGGATGCACACCACTCTCCTTTCTTGCTGACCCCCCCAGCCCATCTAATCCCTTTCACTACTGAATCCCCTATTACTATGACTCTTCTGCTGCCCACTCCCTCCTCTCCCCAATCCTCCTGTCCTATTGCCCACCCCTTCCTACTACCTTCTCCTTTCTCTCATTGCCCTCAACAGCTTTCTGTCTGTCATCCTCTCCCTGTTTTCATCTGCTCCCACTTCCTTCCCAGCTCCTGTTGAACTCTGACCTCCCTGTCTCTCTACCCCACCTTCTCTCTACACTTTAAAGGGTGTCCCCTTCTTCTCTTGTTGCCCTTACCCCACCTCCTCTTTGCCTCCTGTCCCTTTGCAGTCTCTCCCAAATTCACTCTACTGAGCAGTTGCCTTTCTCTCCTTCTGGGGCAGTGGGTCCCAGTGCAGCTGGATCCTCAATCCCCTTGCTCCCCCCTCTACTCCTTGTTCCTTTTATTAACCGAGCCCAGCTCCCCTGTCTCCCCGCCAGCATACCCAACTCTTCCTTTAGCAATTGCATCTCAGCCTTTTAAAAAAATGAACCCCCTACACACTGGACAACCCCCTGCCTCCAACATTATTCTAAGGAACACTGCAGCCCTGCACCCCCTACAGCAGATCACACTCCCCCTTCCTGCCTCAGCATTCATTCCAATTGCTACTTTTTTTTCCCAATTGTTTAACCAGGAGTAGCATACTAAGCTGAAAGCTTGTTTACAAGTGTGACCTGGAAGCAGAGGGAAGTTGAGTGACTTGCTCAGGATCATACAGTATGCAAGTCAGGGCTGTGGGATTCAAACCCAGGTCTCCAGATTTGCAGCTCAGAGCCTTAAACCACTGCGCTATACTGCCTCCCTGAGGCTACCTAACCTGCCTTTGCAGGCCTACCCCAGATAGTTTGTTCAAGACAACGCACACCCCTGCCTTCACAGACCTATTCCAGATAGGAAGTAATTCAAAAGGGTAACTTCAACTGCCTTTGCATGCCTATCCCAGATAAGTAGTTCTAGACAGTACACCCATCTTCCTTCACAGGCCTACTCCAGATAAGTAGTTGTAGACAGTACACCCCCCCCACCTTCACAGGCCTACTCCAGATAGGTAGTTATAGACAGTAAACCCCCCTCCCGCCTTTACAAGCCTACTCCAGATAGGGAGTAATTCAAAATGGTAACCTCACCTGGCTTTGCAGGCCTACCCCAGATAGGTAGTTCTAGACAGTACACCCACCTGCCTTCACAGGCCTGCTCCAGATAGGTAATTATAAATAGTACACCCCCCCCCCCGCCTTCACAGGCCTACTCCAGTTAGGGAGTAATTCAAAATGGTAACCTCACCTACCTTTGCAGACCTACCCCAGATAGGTAGTTCTAGACAGTACATCCCACTGCCTTCACAGGCCTACTCTAGATAGGGAGTAATTCAAAATGGTAACCTCACCTGCCTTTGCAGGCCTACCCCAGATAGGTAGTTCAATAGCCTATGCATCCAGTTTAGTGTTATGCTTGTGCAACTGTGTGACTTTGACCATTTGCGCTCTCTATTCCAAGAGGAATTACCACCCTGTAGGGGTGCCAAAGGCAAGGAACTCTCAAAGATGGTTCCACCCCAGAGGTGCCGCAGGAAGTTTCCCTTGGCTAAAGGTACCTTAGGAAGAATCCCTGTAGGAGAGAGGTGAGCCTCTGGAGGAGGAGGAGGAGGGGAGGATGGTGAGGCAGAAAAAGTGTTTCAAAAAGATGCTGGGAGGATCTGCTTATATAGCTCAGGAAGGGGTATTGGCTAACTGCTTGGCCATTGAACTACAGGTGTAGCCTTTGAATTCAATGGCCTACGCGTCCAGTTTGGTGTTATGCTTGTGCAACTGTGCTACTTTGGCCTTTCACGCTCTATTCCATAAGGAATTACTGCTCTGTAGGGGTGCCAAAGGCAAGGAACCCTCGAAGAGGGTTCCACCCCTAGAGGTGCCATGGGAAGTTTCCTTTGGCCAAAGGTACCTTAGGAAGAATTCCCAAAAGAAACGGTAGCAGCGCCAAAGGAACATTAGTGATGGGTGGCCTCAAGGCAGAGAGAGGAGTGACAGCAAAAGGCAACTTGATAAACATAACTGATAATAATAATATAATAATAATATTCTTTATTTATATCGCTCCTTTCTAAAACCAAGGAGCCTCAACAGTAAACTTCATAAAACAATAAATTAAACACAAATACAATAAATACTGAATTCATAAAATGCATTACAACATAATCATCAGGGGTATGCAAACAATGACAGATGGGTCTTTAAGGCCCGTTTAAATTCCTCCATAGATGCACACTCCGAAGTGGATGGGGTGAGAATTCCAGAGGTTTGGGCCACATACATAACACGGGCCCCTAAGACGGTAAGAACCTCGAACTCTAGCAACCTCATCCACCGAGCGGAGTGATCGCTTAGGGCAGTAGGGATACCAGGAGCTCTTTCAAGTAGTCTGGGCCCAGTCTGTGTAGGGCTTTGTATGTCAGAAGACCGACTTTAAAGGTGATCCGCCACTGTATTGGCAGCCAGTGCAGTTCACGCAGCACTGGAGAACTATGACAGATACAAGGAGTATCTGTCAATAGCCAGGCTGCAGCACTCTGCAGGAGCTGCAAGTGGCGGATATCAACCCCTGGTAGCCCTAGATAGAGGGTGTTGCAATAGTCAAGGCACAAGGTCACAAAGGCATGGACCAATGTAGGCAGATCACCGGATGGAACTAGGTGCTTAATCCTGGAGATGTTCCTCAGATGGTAAAAGGATGATTTGATGACTGCTGACACCTGCGATCGTAGCGTCAGCCCATCGCCAAAAATCACCCCCAGGTTCCACACCTGCTCAGAGGTTGGGAGCCGGGAGCCACCCAGAAATACTTCTGAAGGCAGACCAGCTCCTATCCCCTCTATCCAGTGGCCCAGGTACACAGCCATCACCTCTGTCTTCTCCGAGTTCAACCTCAGCCAGCTTAAATTCATCCAGTTCTGGATTTCAGTGAGGCAGTTGTTAAATACCGAGAGAGCTCTATCCTGGTCAGGTGCAAATGATAGGCAGAGCTGGGTATCATCAGCATAGCAGTGAAACCTCAGCCCATACCTTCTTACAATGTCTCTGAGGGGCAGCATGTATGCTCTGAACAACATGGGGGACAACACCGAACCCTGAGGAACCCCACATGACAGAGAGACTGGGCCAGAGGAATTTATCCCTGACACCACCCTCTGAGTTCTACCAGTGAGGAACGATCTAAACCACCTGAGGACTGTACAAGATAGGCCGCAGATTAACCTCAGGCAATCAAGAAGTACCCCATGGTCTACAGTGTCAAACGCTGAAGAGAGATCGAGAAGAACCAAGATAGAATGGCTCTTTTGATCTCTTGCCATCAAGAGATCATTGAGCACCCGAACCAGCACAGTCTCAGTACTATGCCTCTTTCGAAAACCAGACTGGAGTGGTTCATAAATGTCATGGATGGTCAAATGGTTCTCCAGTTGTATGGCCACTACTTTCTTGATCACTTTCCCCACAAAGGGAAGGTTAGAGATTGGTCTGTAGTTAGCATGGCAGTCCGGGTCCAAAGAAGCTTTCTTCAGGAGGGGCATTACCACTGCCTCCTTCAGGGAGCTAGGAAACTCATCCATCTCCAAGGAGCACCAGACTATCCGTGCTAGGACCGGGCCAATAACATCACAACAATCCTTTATCAGGGAGGTTGGGTCCAGATCCAAACTACAGCATGTAGAATGCATACCGTGAACAATCGGCATGACATCAGTGAATTCCGGCTGGTCAAAGGAACTCCAGGACAGCCCAGGGACAGCGACTGGGCACTGATCCATCACTTCTCCCATAGAGGATGCAGGTTGGAGTGCCACCCTGATGTCAGCCACCTTAACCACAAAGAAGTGAGCAAGCTCTTCACATTCTACTTGTGAAAAGGCTCTTCAAACCTGCAGGCAGGCTGGGTTACACAGTCTGTCTACAGTTCGAAAGAGCTGAGCTGGTTGGTTCTGAGCAGCTGCAATCCCCGGATAAGAACTCTGCCTTCTTATGGTAGATTGCAGAATGATAGACTTGGTAATGTTTCATCAATCTAAGATGGTCGTCATCAAGGGCAGATCTCCACCAGCAATACTCTAATCTTTGTCCTTGTCACCACATCTCCCTCAAGGTCCCATCAAACCATGGGGACCAAGGGCGAAGGGGGAGATGATGAACACGGATTGGCAAATGATATCCAGAGCCGAGGAGATGGCTTTATTATAGGTTAAGACCAAGGCATCTGGATCATTGCTCACTCCAAGAAGCTTTGATAGGTCAAGTGCTGCCGCCAGGCCCTCAGAGCTTACATCTCACAAAGGGCAGTACATGACCATCTCCACAGGGGTAGGCCTGCAAAGGGGACACAGAAACTGAACCCAATGGTGTAATGATCAATCTGCAAGTTAGCAGAATAGCATGGGTACAATGGATTGCCTTGATGACTGTGGGGGCTATCTAAGGAGACAGGGAATGGCAAGTGCAGACACTATCCACCTCCATCCAACAGTGTAACCTACCTAAGTAAACCAGGGAATACTAACTAAGGCTAACTAATTATTATGACCAGAGGCATGAAGGCATGAAGGAGAGAGAAAAAAACACTTTGAGGAGGAAATCTCTGTGGATCCAAAGCCAAGGTCACCTTCCCTCCAGGCATGGGGTAGTTTGTTTAGTGATGGCTCTGCTGCTGCAATTTGACAACCCAATCAAAGAGGGGTGGAAAATATTCCAGTTTGGAGGAAGGCTGTCACACTATCCCTCTAATGGGAATGCCGTGAAGGGTTGTGAGTGAGCTCTGCAACACAGCTCCTCCAAGGTGGGAAGAAGAGAGCGATGATTGCTGTGGCAATCAGCTGGCTTACCAATCTAAAGATAAACCAAGTAAATCAGAGGCAGTCATGGGGAGAATAGCATAGAAGGTGCCTTAGGCAGCTGGTGATGCAGCTAAAGGATAGCAATATATCCTCCCTTCACAGCTTACTCAAAATTTGACATCAAGAGACACTGCTATGCACAGACAACTAAAGCTCCACCTGGAGTGAGGACATTCCCACTATGGGCCAGAAAGGAAGGACCCCATACCAGGCATCACACGCTCAGGACGTGGACTATGGTGCAGAGCGAGACCATCGGCTACACGTGAGCTTGAGTCAAATTGATGGGCATGGTCAGCTAATCTCATGTAGCAATGGAGCAGGCCATACAAGGCACTGGAGAGAATATCAGGTACAAAGCAGCAAAGGAAACACAGTAGGTATGGTACAGGCAGCAATAAGTAGCATGGTAAGCATGTGTAACAATGGAAGTGCTGAGTGTTGGAGACCATCACGTAGGTCATACATGTTTTAAAGCAAACCTCAACTCAAGGTAATCTGGGCCTTTAGCAGAGAGAGACTAGCCAACCAGTCCATTAATGAGTGCCAAATAAAAGTAACAAATACTCAGAGGATTTTAGCGGCGGAGGCAGTAGCCAAACAGGAGGTCTTTTGGTCACACGGGGACCCAACACTTCACTACAACGCCCCAGTCCCACACTGTAGGAAAAACAAGGAAGCAACAGTAAAGCACTGTGACATACATGCAGATTTATAAACCAGTTTACAGCAACAGCTGTAGCTGGCCTGACCTCCAGAGTATAAAGAAGCAGTGTACAAAAGTAGGTGAGCAGCATCCAGTAACAATTAGCTATAGCTTCCAAGAGCAGCTAGGCTGAATAAACAGAGGAACTGATAGGAGTACAGGAAGAGGCAATGTACTAAAAACAACAGTAATGATAGCTTGGTACAATTGCATGAAAGCAGGTTTGAATGCCATGGGCTAGCTTTGCAGAGTCAGCCTGAACAGGTGGAATGAATTAAGGTGGATAAACACTGAGACAGCAGAAGCAGAGATCTTGCAGCCCAGCTACAAGATGCTTGGACTATAATATACAACCTCCAATACAGGGAACTCTATAGCACAACTACGCAACCCCCACCACCACCAGTACCAGCATGTCAGCCAGGTGACAGGACTCAAGGCAGGGCCCAGAGACTGGCAGGTGGTAAAGAAAAAGAGGCATCATAGGAATGCCAGGAAGGAAGCCAAAAACCAGAAGCATTTCACAGCCATCCAAACAAAAAACAGGTTCGCTCCACTGCACCAACCACAGACAAAGTAATACAAGGTAAAGAAATCAAACCACCAAAAAAGCTAACACGCCAATTAAAATCAATACAAACTATGATAAAAACAAAAATACTAATGCTCAAAATATAACCAACAACAACAATACCAAAATCAAATGCAATAAAAACAAAAATACTAAAACTCAAAATAAAAATGACACAAATATAAACAAAAGCAAATGTTCATAATAGGGATTCCATGATCCAAGGAGTGGAACACCACCGAACACAAAATGTTAAAAGCAACATCATGGTAAAATGTCTACCAGAAGCCTATGAAAGTAGGGATACCAACCGCATAAAGACAATTATGCAGGAATCAGGGGATATTACACATATAATAATACACCTTGGTAACAATGACTTGGCAAAGCACACAGTTCAGGAGGCCAAGAAACACTTCAAGGACCTGGCCAACAAACGTTCTTCCCTTCCGTCCCAATTAGCCTTCTCAGAAGTGTTGCCAGTGTGGGAAAAAGCACCAAAGGAGTCAGAGAGATTGAAGTAGGAGAATTCAACTCATGGCTACATGATTGGTGCCAAGACAAGGGATACCACTACATAGGGAAATGGCACAACTTTCAGGAAAGAGCTTTTTTTAAATACGATGGATTACACCTAAATAGAGAAGGTGTGCGAGCACTCGGACAAAAATTTGATGTCTGTACAGGTAGTTTAAACTAAATAAAGGGGAGTATGATGCAGCTCACATCCCTGCCATTGGTGGGTTGGTCATCACTCCCCAAAAGGCCAAATGCACACGTACATTCTCAGAAAACAAATCAGAGCCAACATCCTCCCGAACCAGCAACCTCCATAATCTCTTGGCCAGAAAGAGAAAACTGGAGCAGTCCAGGAAGAGGATACAACCTCATGCCAAAGAGGATGTACATTTCTGGGAGGAAATGGTTGCAAATACTAGGAGCCTAACCAACAAATGTCCCGAACTCACAGCCATCTTGGAATCAGAAAGGCTGGACTGGGTGGCTGTAAGAGAAACGTGGTTCATGGAAAACTACAGATGGGATATGACCATTCCTGGTTACAATCTGTTCAGGAAAGATAGGCAGGCCAAAAAAAGAGTGTGGGAGGTGTATCCATTTACATACGGAAGGAAATAAAGTAAAAGGGCAAGCTGGGGATTTTGAGTCACTGTGGCTAACAGTAGACACGGGCAAGGGAAAACTCTTTGGAATCAGTGTTATGTAGAGGCCCCTAAATCAAGGAGATAAAGGAGACAAAGACCTGATAGAGGAAATCCACAAAATGTCCGATAAAGGTGAAGTAATACTGGTGGGGGACTTCGACCTCCCAACTATTAACTGGAGCACACTAACGGTAGCAAGTAGTGATTTCTTATTGTCACTGCAAGGCACGGGACTGTGCCAGCTTGTTAAAAGCCCAACAAGGAGAGATGCTATTCTCGATCTTGTGCTCACAAACTCAGAAAGGATCAAGGACATCGAAGTGGGATGCCATATGGGCAACAGCGACCATCGCATGGTAAGCTTTAATGTAAACATAACACAGGACACCAGTCACTCAAAGATAAAGGTGCTAGATTTCAGAAAGGCTGACTTTCAAAAAATGAGGAACATAAGTAGCCAGTTAATGGAAACAGAGGTTGAGGAGATGGAAGTCATGTGGGGGGAGACTCAAGAGAACAATAAAGACTGCCACCGATCAATGTGCCAGATAGGTCAGCAAAGCAAAAAGAAAAAGAAATCTTCTATGGTTTTCTAAGGAAGTGGCTACCACAGTCAAAGAAAAAAAGAAGGCGTACAACATACACCAGGAAACCAAAACTGAGAAAGACTGGGAGTTGTACAAGGAAAAAAATGACAGAGTCTAACAAACAAATTAGAAAGGCAAAAGCCCAAACAGAGGAAAAAATAGGGTAAGGGGCAAAGAGAGGAGACAAATCATTTATTAGATACATTAGGGAACGTAGGAAGGCAAAAGGGGAGATAGTAAAGATTGCTACTGAAGAAGGGAAATGCACCAAACATGACCCAGAGAAAGCTGAAATCCTCAACAAATACTGTTTACGAAAGAGGACTGAGGGGATGGCCCAGCCCTGAAATAACATAGCACCTCAGGACCAGGGGTAGACACAAGTCCCTTTACAGAAGCCGAAGTACAGGAGGCACTAAATAAACTAAAAGCAGTCAAAGCCATGGGACCAGATGAGATGCACCCCAGAATCCTTAAGGAACTGGGCCAGAATTAGAAGTCCTTCTGGCATGTCTATTAACAAAATCCTTGAAGAGCAGTGTGGTACCCGAAAACTGGAAAAAGTCAATAGTGGTTCCACTTCACAAATCAGACAGTTGTGAAGAGACTAGTAATTATAGACCAGTGAGCCTCGTGTCTATAGTAGGGAAACTAATGGAGACACTGCTCAAACAGAGTATCATAGCATTCCTCAAAACTGGCAGCCAACAAGACCCTAAACAGCACAGTTTCACAGCAGGTAGGTCATGCCAGACAAATCTGTTCTAGTCTTTGACTACGCTACAAAAATAGTGGATAACAGTGGGGCAATAGATGTGGTCTACCTAGACTTTAGTAAGGCCTTCGACTCAGTTCCACACAGAAGGCTGGTAAAGAAGCTTGACCACACAGGGGTTTGTCCAGAAGTAGTCAGATGGGTACAAAACTGGTTACAAGGCAGAATCCAGGGGGTACAGGTTAATGGAACGCAATCGACGGAAGGCAGGGTGACCAGCAGGGTGCCTCGGGGCTCAGTGCTGTGGCTTCTGCTCTTCAATGTTTTTATAGCAGACATCACTGATGGACTGGAAGGGAAGGTGTGTTTGTTCGCAGACGACACTAAGATATGTAACAGGATGGACACCTCAGAAGGAGTGAGCAAGATGGAAGCTGACCTCAAGAAACTAGAAGAATGGTCTGGAGTGTGGCAGCTGAGCTTTAACGCCAAAAAGTGCAAGGTCATACACATAGTAAAGAAAAATCCAAGAAAGGAGTATTACCTAGGAGGCGAAAGACTGGCGGCCTCAAACTAGGAACAAAGTCTGGGAATCATAATCTCAGATGACTTAAATGTTAGTAAGCAGTGTGAGAAGGCAACATTGAAGGCCAACAGAATGCTGGGCTGCATTGGGAGGGGAATCATGAGCAGGAGGAGAGAGGTGGTACTACCAATGTATAGATCACTGGTCAGGCCTCACCTGGAATATGGAGTCCAATTCTGGAGGCCTCACCTCAGAAAGGACATTGACCGGGTGGAAACAGTACAGAGAAAGGCAACAAAAATGATTCAGGGTTTGCAGTACGTGTCCCATGAGGAAAGACTTAAGGAACTGAATATGTACTCCCTGGAGCAGAGAAGAGAGAGAGGGGACATGATTGATGCATTCAAGTACATAAAAGGCATTAACAAGGTACAGGAACTTTTTCACTTCAAGAAGAGCTCCAGGACCAGTGAACATGACCTCAGGCTGCAAGGAGAGAAGTTCTCTACTAACACCAGGAAGTTTTTCTTCACCGAAAGAGTGGTGGACACCTGGAACAGCCTGCCCCAAGAGGTCAAGGGGGTTAACACTGTGGGGGGATTCAAGAATGCACGGGATAGACACAAGGGAGCCCTGACTACAAAGGGCAACTAGAGTATCAAAATAAGTCTAAAACAAATGGGCAGACTAGATGGGCCTAGCAGTCTCCTTCTGCTGTCGACTTCTATGTTTCTATATTTCTATGTTAAGCTGCAATTGAGCTGAAACATATGGATAACAAGTGCAGTTGCACTGAGGGTTTGCTGAAATCTGGTGAATAAATGGGCAGTAAACAGGGAGCAGTTATTAGCTAGGGAGCAAAGCCATGAACCAGATGTAATCAATTGAGAAAAGCAAGGCAGCAGACTGCAGTGTGGGCTGAAACATACAATAAATGCAGGAACTGAGGATTGTTAGGCAGAAAAGCAGATTGAGCTAAAGCATACAGAGACCCATACAGAGGACAGAGGCCCACAATATCAGGTGAGAAATGGAGCCTGGGGGTACAGGCACAGGGCAGCTTGAGGCAAGGAAACACAGTGCGTAACCGGAAGCACGAGTAGCAATGTATAGACAGGGCACTAGAAAACTAAAAAGCCCAAAAGAAACAAACAAGGCAAACACGAGGACAGGAGTGGTAAGGAAAGCAGCACACACAGAAGCACAGAGCAGCTGGAGGCCAGCAATACAAACCAAAAACAGGAGAACAGAAAAACAGAAGTCCAGCACAAACCAAGCAGAGTCCAAGTAAGCACATGGGGGTTGGGGGCAGGGGTGGCAAAGCCCAGCAGGCCCCAGGAGAGAAAACAGATGGACAGAGCCTCCACGGCAAAGAAAAAAGTGCTTCGGAAAAGGCTGGGGAGAACTGCTTATATAGCTCAGGAAGTGTGAGTGGCTGGCTGCTTGGCCATTGAACTACAGGCATAGCCTTTCAATTCTAGACAGTACACCCTCCTGCCTTCACAGCCCTACTTCAGATAGGTAGTTATAGACAGTACACCCCCCCACCTTCACAGGCCTACTCCAAATTGGTAGTTCTAGACATACACCCCCTCTACCTTCACTGGTCTACTCCAGATAGGTAGTTCTACACAGCACAACCCCCACATTAACAGGCCTACTCTAGATAGGTAGTTCTAGACAGTACACCCCCCCTTCACAGGCCTACTCCAGATAGGGAATAATTCTGGATCCCCGACCCGCTGCGCTGAAACATTCTGAAGGGCGGCGGTCAACGGCTGCACCTATGGCCACCACCACCACATCCTGTGCTGCATTTCAGCCCACCTTCCTGGAACCACACACTGGATCCAAGCTCCAGGATCCCTGACCCGCTGTGCTGAACCGCTCCGAAGGGCGTCGCTCAACAACCGCACCTAGAGCCGCCGCCACTGGAGCCTGTGCTGCATTTCAACCCACCCTCCTGGAACCACACATCGGATCCAAGCTCCAGGATCCCTGACCCGCTGCGCTGAAATGCTCCAAAGGGCGGTGCTCAACAGCCACACCTACGGCAGCCGCCACCGGTGCCTGTGCTGCATTTCAACCCACCCTCCTGGAACCACACACCGGATCCAAGCTCCAAGTACGGCCGCCTTGCTCTGTTTCAACACCTAAACGCTGATTGGTGCAGCGCTTTGCTTTGCAACTCCCAATTGGTTTGGCTTAGCTTCTCGCCCTCGCTGATTGGAGCGCCAGGCCTGTCCTGCTTTCTGGGCTATTTCTCGGACTGTTCGCTATATTCTTTCTAAAATCTGTGCTTGGGAAAATTTTAGAGGGTATTTTTTCACTGGAGACATGTGGGAAATGTATATGAAACTGTTGAAAAATGATTCATTTGTCTGACTTGTGCTAGTTGGCCAAACTTGGGTTATTTTCAGTTAGCCGTAACAGTGCTAATCCGTTTGACAAGGGAGTTTGGCTGTGTATAATTTCTGCACTAGCCAGCCTGTTTTTCTGTTACTTTTCCCTGAAAGGGCTCCCACTTGTTTTCTCACTGTGTTTTTCTTTCCTCCTCCCACCCCTGAGCTCACTGACCATGAATTCGCACCCAACCCCCTACTCTGTCTCCACACCCCTCTGCATGCCATTTCGGACTAATCCCTTCTTTGTTTCATTGCTATCCCCCTCCCCTGCCTGTCCTCCCACACTTAATCTTCTCTTTTGTTCTTGATACTGAGCTCCCCCCGCCCCAACAGGCTGCCACCAGACACCCAACCCCCTCTCTACGCATCTGCACTGCTATAAAGCTAACCTAGCACTCTCTGTTCCCCTCCAGGATTCCTAACCTGCTGTGCTGAAACGCTCTGAAGGGCAGCGCTCCACGGCGCCTCCTACGGCCACCGCCACTGGAGCCTGTGCTGCATTACACCCCACCCTCCTGGAACCACACACTGGATTCAAGCTCCAGGTATGGCCGCCTTGCTCTATTTCAGCGCCTAAACGCTGATTGGTGCAGCACTTTGCTTTGCAACTCCCAATTGGTTCTACTCAGCTTCTTGCCCGCACTGATTGGAGCACCAGGCCTCTCCTGCTTTCTGGGCTATTTCTCAGACTGCTCGCCCTTTTCTCTGTAAAATCTGTGCTCAGGCAAATTTTCCACCCCTCCCAGGCCACCATTAAATGCGCCTTCGCCCTCCTCTTGGGTGTTACTACCACTAACATTGGTGCAAAACCTTCCTACAATCATGAACTTATTTCTTATCCTAGTTATCTCAGCCTCTATATCAGGCCTGCTACTACTCACAGACCTATACGCCTCTATTCTTGTGACTGATCAGCAAGACCTACTCTCTTTTACTACAAATCCCCCACCCACTGTGCCAGCCCATAGTGTGCCCTGCTATGTGCCCACTTCCACGAGTATCAGCTTATTAGTGCTACTATCCAATTATGAGCAATGCCTACTCGGCCTGTTTATCCACTCTCTCCACATCCAGTCCCCAATGGCTCTGCCTCTGACCAGCCCACTGCTTTCCCTCCTTCTACTCGCTGGTGATGTAGAAAGGAACCCAGGCCCCCTGAACATGCAAATCTACCATTCAAATATCACCTGGGCAAGTCAAATGGGCCTTAAGATTGCCCATCTGAATGTTCGGAGCCTCCCAGTGAACTTCCCTGAGCTCAAGGGCTGGGTATCCCTATACAGACCCCATGTACTAGGGATCTCTGAAACCTGGCAAAAGAACTATCATGATGATGCCTTTTTCTTACTCCCTGGTTACTCCCTTTTTCGTCAGGACAGACCAGGTAGAAAATGAGGTGGAAGCGTAGCCCTGTACATCCAGGACCACATCACCACCACCTCTATAAGTTGCTCAGACACTACCTCCTTGAGCAAGTGGATACTCGTGGAGTTAGCCTTGGGAGCAGCAAAAAAGCTCTATCTAGGCTGCTGCTACAACCCCCCCACAGGAAATCTTCTGGGCCAAGAAAATTTCCTTGATGGGTTTGTACAAGTTACACTCTCAAGAGACTCCATTTTACTCAGAGACTTCAACATTAATTGGACTACCTCTCCTGTCCCTGATTAGGCAACGCTGCTAAAGTTGCACAACCTGGAGCAAGTCATCTCCCCTCCCACCAGTCACAATCACCATTCGCAAAACCATTATATTCTTGACTGGATTGTCACCAATCGAGCCGACAAAGTCCTCCAGGCAGGCACCATGGCTGACTCGATAAGTGACCATTCCCCAATGTATATCATACTGTCCACTAAATCCAGTCGCCTTCCCCCCAAACTTCTGTCCTTCAGGAGGTTCAATAGCCATGATCTGGACTCGGTTCACGCGCATGCTAGGTCCATAAATTGGGCTACCCCCTATCAGCAGAACAATGTTTCTTCAACTGTCTCATTTCTCACGGACACCCTTCGTACATTACAGGATAAGCTGTTCCCCACTACCACCAGGAGAGTTAGGGGAGGATATACTTGATGGCTGTCCAAGGAAGTACTTGCTAAAATGAAGGATAGGGACAAACTCTGGAAGCTCCATAAGGCATCTCCTTCTCCTCAATTATGGAATGCCTACAGACAGCTGCGAAACTCTTGCAAGCAGGCTGCCAGATCACTTAAAAGCAAATATTACATCAGCCAGCAAAATAATGTCCTTGGTAACCCTGTAGTTTCTGGGCCTCCATTGGGTCCTTCTTAAATCTCAAATCCAGCAAGCAAATTACACAGCTTGCAACAGCCT
The DNA here is from genome assembly GCA_016271365.2 of Neoceratodus forsteri. NCBI lineage: Eukaryota > Metazoa > Chordata > Ceratodontiformes > Ceratodontidae > Neoceratodus > Neoceratodus forsteri. The sequence goes on along the minus strand of CM028130.1, from coordinate 1,446,351,864 downwards.
CAGGTCCCATTTCTGACTCTGTAAAAATTGCTGATCTTTTCAATACAATGTCCACAGACCTAACCCCACACCTTAGCAAGCTGCCCTCCCAGCCTCCCACTAGCCACGAAGACTTTTCCTGCTACCCCCAGCCACCAGCAGAAGGCAGCACTCCTCCATTGTTCTACTTTAGGGCCATCAATCATGGTGTTATCATCAAACTGCTGAAGACTCTCCCAGCCAGAGGTAGCCCTGGGAGTGACGGGCTTTACCCTACATTCCTGAAACTCATCTCCCCAGCCATTATCAAACCCTTGACCTTTATATTCAACCTTGCTCTCTCAACGTCCTCAGTGCCAAACTCATGGAAGCATGCACATGTGGTACCTATCTACAACGCTGGAGACCCCCTTGCCCCGGAAAACTATAGACCCATCTCCCTCCTCCCTCACCTCAGCAAATTATTGGAAAGAATTATTCACTACCAGCTGTCCAAGCATCTGGAAAAATATAACCTCCTGTGTCCACTCCAGCATGGCTTCCGCAAACATCACAGCACCTCCTCTGCCCTCGCCCTTTTCTCCAACCATGTCCTCAGAAACATGGATATAGGCAAGGCCACAGGGGCGGTATTTGTAGACTTATCTAAGGCCTTTGACTTGGTCGACCATCACCTCCTTCGCTCCACTTTGCGCCATTTCAGTTTCTCACTAGACACTGCTGTGTGGTTCCGCAGCTACCTTACAAATAGGTCCCAATCTGTTCTGATTGGAAGAGTGCCCTCCATCTCACTACCCACAGGCACTGGAGTCCCACAGGGGTCTATACTAGGCCCTCTACATTTCTCAATCTTAATAAATGCTCTCCCCTCCGAAAGCCTAAACTGTGAGGCACTCCTCTGTGCCGATGATTTGGTACTGTACCACAGTGACAAATCCCTTGAGTCAATCTCATCCACCCTTACTATTAACTATGGTGCTGCCCATGGCTGGTTCCAATCCAGAAAACTACTTGTCAATGAAAAAAAATCCAAACCCATGCTATTTGGCTCAAAGCCTTTTCTAGCCAAGGTCACCAAGTCAAATACATCCCTACTCATACACTCCCCAGCTAGTCCACCGCTCAACACTGTCTCCTCTTTCAAATACTTAGGAGTAACTCTTGATCCATCACTTACATTCAATGAACACATAACAAACATGATAAGCAAAATACACCAAAAACTCAGGGCAGCCTACAGAACCAAGCAATTTCTGTCCCCGGCTGCCTGCCTTGCCACAGCCCAAGGGAACCTCCTCACTCTGCTTGACTATTGTTCCCCTGTCTACTCCTTCGCTGCTGCCCCCTCGCTTTGCTCTCACCTCAATATTACATACAACTACATCTGTCGCATTGTTCTCCAGGCACCCTGCTCTACTCACCATTGCACACTTTACAAAACCCTAGGGTGGACAAACCTTTAGGAACATTTCAACTATGCCATGGGCAGCCTAATTGATAACTCACTTAAGAGTCACCAATTGTCCCCTTTCTCCTTACTACTCTTAGATAAGGTAGTGCCCAGAACCCTCAGGTCTTCCTCCACTTCTCCCCTGGAAGTTCCATGCACCCATTCTGTCATGGGTAGTAAAGCCTCTCTGTGTCTGCCACCTCTCTCTCTCTCTCTCTGGAACAGGCTCCCACTATCGATCTGCTCCTTCCCATCCCACATATCCCTCAAAAGGGACCTATGAGCCTGGCTACTGATGGAATCTTCCTGTAACTGTTCTCTAGGCCATGCTTCGGCCCATGACCCACCCCAGCCCCCATAGTTTGTTGCTTTTTCGCACTGCCTCTCTCTGTCTTCTGATCCCTACCTCTTTCAGCCTCCTCTCCCTAGTCCTGTCTGTACTCATGTATGTTTCTGGTGGCTTTCTCTCTTACCTTGCTGGGTTTCCAGGGCTGTACCTCACCGGAAAACTACAGTATTTACTGTATAGAGTTCTAGTGCCTTTCTGATGTGATCCTATATTTCAATTAAACCACTGTATATAAATGTATAGCTTGATGTTACTACTCAGCCCTTGTATATATTCCTTTTCGTATATTTGTACAAAACCGTTGCTCTGTATAACTATAACTATGTATTGTTACCAAGCCTACTTCTCTGTAACCAGTTGTTCCTATGTGTTCACATGTACCTGTATTTACTGCTTGGATATGCACGATGTATTACTGCTGTATTATCCATTGTTTTTTTGTTGCCTTCCTGTTGGCCCGGGTCATGGCTGAAATCAGTCCGTTTGGATCAGTCCACCTACCCGGTTATCAAAGACATACATACATAAATAAATAAATCAATCAAAGCAGTACCCCTACCCCAGATGGAGAGTAGTTCAAAGCAGTACCCACATTTTCCCTTGCAGGCCTACACCAGACTGGGAGTACTAAAAGCAGTGCCCCCCCCCCCGCCTTCTGAGACCTACCTCACATACAGACCATTCAAAACAGTACCCCCACCAGCCTTCTCAGATCTACCCAGATTGGTAGTAGTTCTAAGCTGTATACCCTCGTGCCTTAGCAGGCCTACTCCAGATTGGGAATATTTCCTACTGCTATCCTACCCTACCTTCACAGGTCTACCAGGTTTGGACTTGTTTGACAATCAGTAACTCCCAACTCCCCCTTACTGTTCCAGCCCTTTAACTGTAATTAATCCCTTTAACTATGTAGCAGCTCTTTGTTAAAAGAACAATGTCAACCTCAAAATGCTTTCATTTTGCTGTATTGGTGCAATTGACTTTTTTAAATAAAAAATCTTTGTGATTTACCCTGTCATATACATAATTTGCCTTTAGTTGTATACCTGTACTTCTCAATTACCTTGAGTGTGTGTTCTTCTCCCAACTGAGTGGCAATCTGACTGCCGATTTTGAATCTCAGTGCTCTCCCTTTCAGCATGCAGCTGCCGTGAAGTTACATTCCCTCATGAACTGCTACATGGGTTTTGATGTGCATGCGAGCATAATTCGTTCACTAGTGCATCAAGCTGCAGCTGTGTATGTTGTCTAGGTAACCTGTTCCATGTAAATATGTCTGTTCCAGAGGTATAATTTCATCGTTGTGACATCTCTTTCTTTACATTTTTTTTATACTCCAAATAAATTTTGTTGATATCAGATGTCATTTGTATAATCCCAAGGTGATTCTGTTACTGTATTCTGTTATTTGTATCTCAAAGTGCCGTGGTATGCTGTTGAAGAGTGCTGCGTTGAAGAAGTTAGACGTGCGTTTTGGTACAGGTGTCTGCACTGTGCAGTGCGATGTGCTTTTTTTTTGTAATCTGATTTTTTTTTTTAATTTGTTATTGATTTCTTATGTGAAGCTTTATTTTCTATAATAGTCTGCTTTACCCCTTCTACCCCTCCCCCATCCCATCACCAACATCATCGCTATAGTCTGCTTCACCCCCTTCTGCCCCTCCCCCACACTCCACCACCAACATCATTGCTAAAGAGTTTGAGAGAGAGCTAGCGGTATACATATGTGGGTTAGTCACAGAGGACTACTGTCTGACAGGATCGGGACTTCTGTGCTCTCTGTGATGTAAATTATGTTTGAGATCCATCATCAGTTTTTATGTTGACGACTGAGGGCCACAGATTTTCCACCAGACACTGCTGAGCTAACAGGCATGTCTACAGATGGCAGCACCAGGAATTCAGCGATCATCTTCAGTGAGGAACACTAACTTGCAGAGCTGTAGTAACCAATGAAAATCATGGCAAATGCTTCATATCGCGGTGTCAGGTAAATTAATGTAGAATTTGAATTACAGAATAAACATGATAGATTTAAATAAGAATACTTGATTGAAAAACATATATGAATACTCCCATTTTTCATTACTGAACCACGCTGACAAGCTACTGTGGGAATGACTAATACAACTGTGAGAAAACATATAACATCTTCACTGAAAAAACAAGCATTTGTCAATGCCGAATGTTTGCTTGCTGGCATTGGCATTGGTAGTGTAGGAGTTAGAGAGCTGCATAATAGGAATGGCAGTGAAGTATTTAACTGAAGCCAACCGCACCACCACCCTGCAGAGACTGACAGGCATTGGGGTGTGCCTTTGGGACGTCAGGCATAACGGCCATACCATTTCACCACACCCTACCCTGCAGACACCGACAAGTGTCACGGTGTGCCTTGGGGTCTTTGGCTCTTATGCTCACCCCATTCCATCAGGACATACCTCTCAACCTGTAAACCTGTCAACGTGGAACACAGACCATGGCAATGTGTGACAAATGACCCAAATGTGGAACACCATATTTTTTGTAGCGCGTGAGTAGCATGGCCATCTGATGGTGCACCAATAAAGTTATTTTAACCATGTGTGGTGTTGTGTGTTTTAGTAATAAAAACCTACTATACCAATGTGATGTCTGTATTTTATTTTAATGCTACACTCATAAATAACACAATACATACAAGATTAGATTAAGAAATACTTTATTTTGCACGTATTAAAAGCAGGCAAACACAATACACCTGCTACACATCCACGCTTTCTACATTTGTTCCATGCTACAGTTCCTACATCTCTATGCTACACAGCCTACATTTCTATGATATGCAGCCTACACTTTCTACATTGCTATTCTAAACAGTAAATAACACATTATTGAAACAACCTGAACAATGCAAAGCTTTTCGTTATTGCACCCACAGCCAAACTCCAACACAATGCAATAAAGACTATCAGTGTATGCAGAACAGCAGAAATAAAAAGTAAACAGCAAATACAAATAAAACACGAGAAACATTCATAACATCTGTGGCTGCACACCTGCCACTGCCAGTGTAACCTAACTTAAATTACTATAAGTATTACTGAGATTTCTTGTTGTATGCTGCAGTGGCTTTTTTGGCATCATCTAGCACTTGCTTTGGCTGCTTGACCTCATAGCAGTCCTTGTCTTCATTCATTTTGATGGCCAGCAGAGAGTTCAGTGTCTTCAGACTTAGTGAATGACGCAGCTCAGTTTTCACCTTCTCACCATGCTGAAAGCCCTTTCTGCTTCAGCATTCGAATGCTGACAAGCAAAATAAAGTCATCATTAATCTTTTGAAAAGTTGAAGTCTTTCACAGTCGCATAGTTCTTGCAGAGCGTAGCCCAATATTTAGAAATGCATGAATGTGGTCCATTGACTGGTCCTGTTAATTTACCTGTATCTTCAAGCTGATACACTGAAAACTCATCTAATAATTGCTCAGAGTCTTCCTCGGTTACACAGACTCCGAGACGTTTGGCAACATCAACCACAAGTTGTGTGGATATGTCCAGCTTAATTGCTGGATTAAGAATGGAAGCAGCATTTTTAATAGGTGATCCTGAATTGGGAACTTTTCAGGATTTTTCCAGCACAGCAGTATAAAACACCACAGTTTTCTTGTAAATATTGTGTTCAGTTACTGTCCCCAAAATGTCATCCCCATTATTGCTTATGTACTGCTTGACCTCCAGTCCAACCCTGAGGTCCGCATTAGCCAAGAAACTGTTCAAGTCTTGTAGTACAGACATGTCATTTTGCCTGATTAATTTTATAGCTGCTGCTGGTTTCAGTACTCTGCTTGCATACTGCTGCATCAGTTTGTGCACATCTCCATGCAGAGTCATAAGCTGGCTTTCTCTGCTTTGTAGCTGGGTGCAGAACTGCAGCAAGGGTTCTAGCACATATTTAAGAAACATAAAGACCATTCTGAGTTCATGGCTCTGCAGACGATCACAAATTAGGTTGATTTTGGATGATCTTGGTTCCAGGGTTAGAAAATATGACAGCAGAGCTGGCCACATAGCCAAGGTTCGATTGATAACTTTTCCAAGACTCAGCCATCTAGTTGGGGCATGCTTAATTATTTTAAGTGGGTCAACATCTGTGAACAATGCAAATTCCTTTAGTTTCTGTTGTCTTTGTGAACTGGTTGAGAAGTGGCAGTACACATCAGAGAGTAATTCTTCCACAGGTGAACGTAGAGCTTTTACCCCAGCTTTGCTGCATAGATCAGCCAAGTGACAGAGGCATCCCATGTTAAGAATGTTTGGATTCACATTCCTTAAACGTGACAGGACAGAATTGTTTTTCCCAATCACAGAGGCAGCGTTATCTGATGAAAAAGCTGCAATGTTTGACAGTGGGATTTCAAACTTATTCAGGCTTTCTACCAAGCAGTCAAACATCGCTTGCCCTGTCCCAGACACACAATCTGGCATATCTAAGAAACGGATTACATTTCTGCCAGCAGCTTCATCCAGGAAACCCACAAGAATTACTAACAATTTTTCATCACCCATATCGGTGCTCTGGTCCATGTACACACAGAAGGTACTTTCTGACACATTTCAGCTACATCATTTTGGTATCAGTGGCCAGCACATCCTTGCAATGCAGCTTGCTTTGGTTGGCCCACAGGTCATCTTCTTCAGAACTTCTGGGTCTTCTCCATATTTTTCATGTACTTTAGAATATGCTCTCCTGCTGTAAAAGGAAGATTATGTTCTGCTATCAGGGACACAAAAGCCACCTCTGCCTCATTACTTTTGCTCACCAGGTTTGGAGAGCCAAAGAAGTGTGACATATTCTTTCCAGTCACGTGCTTGGAATTTTGCCAGTGCTTTTCTGAATTAGCATATCGCTGCATCGTGTAGCCCTCCATGGTGGATGGTGAAATCTGTGCCACAGGTCCTGCAGAGTGCATGTTTACACCACGTTTGCTTCCCGCTAACCAGTCAAACATGCTCATCCAGGTGGCTTGGAAAATTGTGTATCTTTCTTCTTCTCTCCGGAGACTTGTCACTGTTCATGGTCCTCATGGTCCTCATCATTAACTTCGCCCGGTTGTCTACACATGAAGTATTAATTTTGTATTTAGTGCTTGAACACATCAATTTTAGTGTTCCAGTGGGGCAGGATTCTATTCTACAAGAAGATGGCAGAAGAAAAGAAATAATTTATCTGCCATCCTCTTGACGAACAGATCCAGGTTCCCTCTGAATACACATCTTCAATAAAAAAACAAATCCCTCAACAAAAGATGCTGAAGAACAGGAGATGGAGAAACACACTTGTGTACCCCAACTTGGCAAGACATGGCAGCAGGAGGGTTCAGCAATGAAGTACCGCAGATGGAGAAACACACTTGTGCGGCCCAACTTGGCAAGACATGGCAGGATGGTTCAGGCAATGAAGTACCGCAGATGGAGAAACATACTTGTGCAGCCCAACTTGGCAAGACATGGCAGGATGGTTCAGGCAATGAAGTACCACAGGTGGAGAAACACACTTGTGCAGCCCAACTTGGCAAGACATGGCAGGATGGTTCAGGCAATGAAGTACCGCAGATGGAGAAACACACTTGTGCAGCCCAACTTGGCAAGACATGGCAGGATGGTTCAGGCAATGAAGTACCACAGATGGAGAAACACACGTGCAGCCCAACTTGGCAAGACATGGTAGGATGGTTCAGGCAATGAAGTACCGCAGATGGAGAAACACACTTGTGCAGCCCAACTTGGCAAGACATGGCAGGATGGTTCAGGCAATGAAGTACCACAGATGGAGAAACACACTTGTGCGGCCCAACTTGGCAAGACATGGCAGCAGGAGGGTTCAGCATTGTCTGGATACAGCAAGCAGCCCCCCCCATGCACCCAAATACCAGTGCAAACAATTCCGTTACACAATTCATCCGACGCAGCATCACATAGCAAACAAACCACACCATCAAAAGTAGGCCATGCACCTTGTTTTTTTTGGGGGGGGAGCCTGCTTGCTGTGTCCAGTCAATGCTGCTGTTTTCTGAACATGACTGGTGGGTCACACTAACACTGCAGTCATATTTAAAAAAATACTTTGTCTGGACACAGCACACCCCCCCCCCCACTTAATTCCATTACACTTGGCAATTTTGGCATTAAAAGTAATCAGACATGTCATGTAGCAAGCAAGATACGCACTGCTAAAACAGGATACGTACATCATTTTTTAGGTTGCCGGGAAGGGGGTCCCGCTGGCTGTGTGTATTCACTACTGATGGTTTATTACAACTACACTGTGTTTGTCACACTGACATAACTGTATTAATATACCAGCTAGGTGTCACACAGCAAGCTGACCCCCTCCCCACACATAAAACAAGGTGTACTTGCACACACTAGGCTATAAAGTAACTATCAGAAATACGAATACTTTGTGTCAGGCACCCCCAAACTGCCTACCAAATAAAAGCTAGTTAAAACACTGGTACAAACACAATCCCCATCTTCCAATATCCCCAGGAACATACCTTTGGCACTGTTCAGCTGCCTCTTCTCGCCTTTCTTTTACTGGCGATGAACGCCTGCATGGTGGTGTAGAGTCCTGGTCTCTGGATGCTGTTGGTTGCTTGGGTTTCTGGCTCACCGGATGGTGGGTCCAGGTGGGGTTCGTTTGAGTCAGAACAGATGATAGAAGCTCCAGCACAATGGCTCACAAACTGGTACACTGACTCCCTCAGTGAAGGTGGCAGACGTACCTGTTCAAAAAAAAAAAATCATTTAAGCAATTTATCCCTCCAGGGTGTGTGGGTATACTAGAGGATTTACCACGGCTGGTGTGATTGTTTTAGCGAAGCAGCGACAGGACAAATGGCAGCAGTTTCGATTAAGGTTAAAAAGCCACTGGACTGGCATGAGATAAGGTTGTCTGGCACTTTTTCCCCGTGGGTAAGCTGGAGGATTTACCACGCTGGGAAAGGTACCAGCCAGAAGTTAGTGGTGGTCTGGCCCCTGGTTCCTCTGGCCAGTCAGGTTTTTCAGTGGTGGTGCTGCTCTGCTCTGCGTAAGTGAGTACCAGGCTGTTACCAGGAGGATGGGATGGTGGGACAGGCCCCAGCGAGATCAAGGACCCAGTCTGAAAGTTATCCTAACCAACCCAACAGCAGCAATGAAGTTGGCTGGCTAATGACGGACAATGCTGGTGGCTTTTCTCCTGGGGACCGACCGATTTTATAGACTTTAGTCATTCAGTCTGAAGAATCAGAGAAGCTGTCCGAGTCCCACCTCACTCTTTCAGACCTGCCTGTTGGACAGAGATTCCAACTTTGGCAACACACAGAACATAGGAGCAGCAGCAGCCAAGCCAACTTCCATGATTACAGCTCAGTTGGAAGTGGAACTTGGCAGGGTGCTGAGTGCTGCTCTCGTTGACTTCTCCCTGGATCTTGTCACTCGGCACCAGCACCTGCCCATCTCTCATTGTTAGCCAGCTCAGGTTGGAAGAAACTCCATTTGCCATCAAGTCAGTTGGTTGCTGGCTACAGGCTGGTGTGCTGACACATTTCTCCACATCTCTTCCCCCTTCCCTGCCCACCCAGCCACCCCCAAGCAACCCAAAAAGGTACAAAAAAATATTTAAACACAGGACGGAGGATACGCTCTCAACCTTTTGTCACTGAAATGTAGGACACTAGCCATCCTAACGTGCACAGCAGCAAACATATAGATACCATCTCCGAGCACTGTGGGAAAGGGTGTTTTGTCTGTGCCACCATCTCTGCCAGCACCTTTCCCATATGGAACAGAACAATTTGGGTGGGTCCCTATGGCATGGGACAGTTACATACATACCAAGGCAGTTGAGAGGTATGGTAGGAGCTGCTCATAACACCAAGGCCTCCTTAACAAGAAGGAGGGAATTGAGACACCAGAAAAACAGAGGAAGGGAGGGTCCCCCCGGATCACTGCTTAGCAAAACTCTACAGCCAGTTAATACACAGGGTGCCATGGTCAAACAATGGAGCTAACGAATTGGCCACCACCACCAGGTTTTTATCTGTCCTGCATGCATAATGTTCCATAAATTTCCCCCAAATTATTTTTTAACTTATTATCTAGACAATCTTTAATGAGTTCAGGGAGCATGTGGTGATTCTATAGCCAGCAGCACATCTGTATGTATTAGCAGGGGGTTCCACTAGTGACAAATGCCCCCACAACCCCAATTTTGTAATGCTGCTGCAAACACGGAGGGAAGCTAACCACCCCCACCCCTTCCCTGCCTCACTGGCAGCGTGCATGAGTGTGCATGAGCTTGTGACTCTGTGAGATGGACAGCAACGTGGGAGCAGAGTGCAGACTAGGGATTCTCGGGATCAGTCAGCATCAGTGGTGCAACTCAACTATTATCACCTGTGGGTGGGCGCACAGAGATCATCCAGCCAAGTTCTGCACCAGCATACACAAATGCATCCTCACACAAATGAGACTCACAACATGCAGAGGCTCAGATGGAGCCAGAGGTACAGTACAGCAAACATCCTCATTACCAGGACTGTCCCTCATTCTGCCTGCCCCACCACCAAATTACTCTGCCCACACACTTCATTCTGTCCCACATGGAAAAGGTACAGCCCACACAGTGGTATAAACTCAGTAAAGTACTGTAGATATGCATATGCATAATATTCCAAAAAATATACTTTACCTCTTTAGTCAGTCCCAGAGTTCAGAAAGGAAAGGGATGTGCAGCAGCAGTAGCTATTTGTGGAGTGAAGTGGAGGTCCAAGTGTTGACCCTCGTTTTGTGATGCCACAGTCCAGCAGTGCAGGGTGCAGAGGTACCGGGCAGGTATTTTTTTCCCTCTGGAGTCTGGTGTGGAAGGGAACCCTCACAGTCCTGCAAGTAATGTAGCCCCTGCACACTCCCCGATCCCTTCCCGACTCAAACCCCGCCAACGATTCTTTCTGGTTTACAGTTCAGGGATGATCCGGCGTCTGGCAAGGCGACCATCAGCAGACTTACTTAACTTTAGTTTGAACCCCCCGATCGCTAGCCTGCGCAGATTCAGACCTTTCTTCCCAGTCTGTCGTCGTCATTGGCCCCAACCACCCTTTTACCCAGTTGGTCTGACAGTCTGAGGCTGGTGGTGGTTGGCAGAGCAGCAGCACGATTCTTCCCTTCAGTCCCCGATGATGGTGGTGGTGGTGGTGGTTGTTCTTCCTGCTTCGGTGCTTCACTTCCTGGCAGCTGATCGCGGCGGGCGGTGGCAATTGGTGTATGCTCTCTGTCGGGCGGGCGGGTCCTTCCTCTAGCAGCTGTCCTCAGCAAATGCTCCGAATCTATGGTTCCTCCAGGCACCCAGTGTGTTTTATAGCCAGGCAGCTGACCTAAGTGGGGAACCGGAGATTGGAGAATACTCAGGTTTCAGGGCAGGGCGAGCCTGTCACTCAGTCTTGCTTCGGCTAATCAGCACCCTAGCCTTTCGGTTTAGGCAACCCCCCCTCCACGTCATCATTTATGTACCAGACTCAGGACAAACACGTAGGATGTAGGATGAACTAGGGGACAAAGGGATCATCACTGCTTGTGTACAGTACGATTCACCGCGTGGTTTTGGCATCCGATGCGGAAAAAAAAAACTTTGGTGTCCGATGCAGAAAAAAAAAGTGGAATGCGGGGCGGCGGTGCGAGTAGACCACAAGGGTCAGAATCCGGAACGTCACGCCAAATCCGGTACAGTTGAGAGGTATGCATCAGGAAATATGGTGAGATGGGTCCTGTATAGGAGAATGGGGTGAACTTTGGGGCTGAAGAGTCCAAGGCACACCTCGATGCTTCTCACTGACTGCAGGGTGTGGAATGGTATGAGCATTACAGGCGAGAATCCCAAGTCACACCCCTGATGCCTGTCAATCTCTACAGGGTGGGGTGTTGTGGTCAGAAACCCTAACGCCTCAGGCATTTGTTGGCATTTTCACTCCAAATTTTCAACATGGGTTTTTTGTGACCCCCACCTTATGAACAGTGGCAATATCAGTCCATTAGCCAAAAGCTGATTTTGCACAGCGACTACGCCATTTGGCACCACAGGTGTGAAAACACATTTCAAACAGGATGTGAAAAATGACAGCTGTACTGTTCATGGGGAGGTGCAAAAAATGGCAATGTTGAAAATCTTCAGTGAAAATATTTAAAAAACTGGTAAAGTCACGAGCGTGTGTAGAAACTGTGCAACGCACACCCGTGATGCAATTAGTTTGGGGATTTTTTACAACAGATTGTCAACAGAGGCATTTTGGAACCTCCGCTCATGAACAATGTCACTGTGATTTTCTTAATCTGTACCGAACAGTGATTTCCCGCAGCGACCACGCATTTCTGCGCTGGAAGTGTGAAAACACATTTCGGCCATGGTGTGAAAAATGACAGCTGAACTGTTCATAAGGAAGTGTGGAAAAATGGCAGTGGTGAAAATCTGGACTGAAAATATTAGAAATGCATGAACTTACGAGGGTGCGTGGAAACTGAACAATGGTCGCTCGTAACACAGTCATTTTATGGACTTTTTTCACCACATTTTTAACATAGCCATTTTAACACCTCTGCTCATGGACAGTGTCACTGTGATTTTCTTAATCTGTCTCGAACATTGATTTCGCACACCGACTGTGCCATTGTGCGCCACATGCACGGAAACACATTTTGGGTAAGATGTGAAAAATAACAGCTGTACTGCTCATAAGGAGGTGTGGTAAAATGGCAATGTTGAAAATCTGGAGTGAAAATATTGAAAATTCACGAAATTACAAGCGTGCACAGGAACAGCACAACGCATGCTCGTAAAACAGTCATTTTGGATTTTTCACCAAATTTTTATATAGGTTTTGGCCTACCTCATGAATTAGATACTGTCATTTTAGAATCAGTCCCAAAAGGTGGTTCCACGCAGTGACCGCAAAATCACCTTTCGGGGCCGATTAACAAAATGACAGTGCCAGAATTCATGAGGTGGGGTCCCAAAAACCCCATGTTGAAAATTTGGTGAAAAAATTCCCCAAAAAATGCCTGAGATATGCATTAAAGTTGAAAAAAACCCTATTTATTCCATTATACCATTTATTCCATTTCCTCACTTCGCGGTCGGCTTTGAAGAGTGCAGACGTGTTCCCAGTCCACCAAAGATTGTCGCGCTGGCTCCGGTAAGTATGGGGTGAGGTGGGGGTGGGAGGTAGGATGCACAGAGGGTGGGAACGGGTGGGGAGGGGTCAGGACAGTCAGCAAGGGAACGTTTTCTTGCAGGTTATTTTTTTTTCTGTAGACGACGTGGGACTTGTGCCACGCTGGGGTGGACTCCCAGTGTGGCAGCTGGAAGGCTGTTTGGCGGGGAGATGGAGCCAACAGGGGATTGGGCACCCCCTTCAACCATACGGACTGTTGCCATGCTGGGGTGGGCTCCCAGCATGGCACCCAGTAGTCTGTTGGGGGGGGAATTAGTGGCGCCAACCAGGATTGGGCACCCCCGACGGCCTTACCGACCATTGCCCCTCTGAGGTGGGCTCCCAACGTGGCACCTGGAACTCTGTTGGCAGGGAGCACAGCAGAACCGACGGGGGATTGGGCACCCCCGTCGGCCATACAGCATGTGTGGGGGGGGCGCATGAGCACACAATATGCTAATCAGCACTATCTTATTGCTGCTCACTGAAGCGATCTCTCCCTTTCAACTGTATGCCACTTCATTTTCAACTGCTGTCATAGACAGCTGCAGCATTCATTGGTGAACTGTGGCCGCACCTGCAAACACACTGACTGAATTGGAAGACAGGGTGCCACACCTACAAAAACTCGGATGATGGCACTATGTTTCTTGCACATGCGTGCAAGCAAACATAAATTAATTAGAAATCATACTATTTTACTAGTATCGTTTTTGTTCAGACAACAACTTGTGCACCACTTGAAACAAATGAGAGAGACAAAGTTTAACAGAGAAACTCAGTCCCCAAAAAGCACAGGTCACAACTTTATTCAGCTACACGCACAAGCAAGCTGACAAGCTATTCTGCATTCATTGACAGCTGGTGCCAAATGTCATGTTAGAGGATGCGCAATCACAGTGCACGAGCATCAGGCAACTACGGTGCTGCGCATAACTGTAAACAAAGCAGCAAGAGTCAGTGTGATCACACCAATATGGTTGACTATGTTTTTGTGACGAGATACATAAAAACAAAGCTTCTTTCAGAAAACAAAACACACAGTGTGATTATAGGTCTCTTACACAAGGTCCATGTAGGAAAAACAAGTTTAACACAAAAAATAATCAAAATGGGATTGACAGTGACCCTTTAAGCATTAATAATTTAAATTAAGTAACTTAGACACCATGTTAAACAATTTTCAGAATATAATACAACAATGAAACTAAAATAATCCTCCCTTCCTATTAAGGCTAATTTGTGCACCACAGCATCAATGCATATCTTTAAGTAAGCAATAACCCACAACAGGGTGTGTGGTTACTGGGGATTAATCAACACCCCTGTTGCATTGTGAGGCATGAGGCAAAGCTGAGTGCCCTCACAGCACCCAGGGTGTTGATTAATCCCCAGTAACCACAAACCCTGGAGTGGGTTATTGCACTTATAACATGGGATTAATTAGCTGTCACAGATATTACAGTATGTGCTAAACAACTGTTTAAATGTTGTTGTGGATGAATGGATCCTGCCACTGAATAAAGTAGTACCTGTGTAAAAAGTGGTCTCTGTGGCTTTATTGCTGTCTTTTGGTGTAATTATGGTGTGTGTTATATTTTATCTGCAGTAATTACTCATGCACATGTTTCAAAAGTAAAATATATTTTACATTTAAACTCATACCTCCATTAACTTCGTGGTACCACCACTTCAGTGAACTGGTAACTTTGGGTTGCATTCCAAAAGGGTTATTAATTATCTCACTACTATATTAACATACCGGAACAAAAATTACAAGCTGTGCAGTAGTAGAAGGCACTGAAAAGTATTTGCCCAATACATGTAAACATGCCAGCAGTGATAGTCTTTGTACATTTAGGCAGCCCCATCCCCCGATTACATTAAATTATCCATAGCTCACCTGCAGCCCTGTCCCAGACCTTGCATCATAATTATGCTATTTTTTGAGGTGGGGCTGCAGCGTTCCGTGGCTGCTCAGCTCATACCAGGAAGATACGAGTCGGGTTTTACGAGTAAAATATTTTAAAATCCAGGGCGCAAAAAAATTTGTTACAGGCTGAAAAAGCTGCAAGGGCAGGCAGCTAACATGTATGAGTTGCCTACCTGATCATTTCAGGGCTGTTTCACAGACAAACTCTGTTTTATTCCCCAGACAGATAGATAGACAAACAGAGGTACACAGACAGCCAAAAGATAAGTAAGTGAATCTACAACTAAATTGCCTTTCTGAGGTCAGATATTCAAAACTTTGCCCCAGGGCTAAATTAGCACTGCCCGGCATGCTAAATTAGCCCAGAACCAATAACCCACTATATTCAGAAGGGATAGCCCCGGTACTAAACCTGCCGAATATAGCGTGCTAAGGAAGCCGGGCAAACTGGGCTGGGAGTGCAGCGCAAAAATAGCCCAGGAAATAAGACAGCTCTGAATATAGCAACCAGGAAGTGCAAACCACAACAGCAGCCCAGTGCACAGTGACATGAAGGAAGGTAGAGGTGAACTAAGTGGCCAATGTGTGTACTAGTAAAGGAGTGGATTCATTAAAGTTGTAAGCACCAGCGCATGTGAAATTCAACAGAAATGTACTATGTTTCCAAAACGTTTGCACAGCGCAAACACATTTGCACAGATTTATTTTATTTTATTTAACCAGGAGAAACACACTAAGCTGGAAGCTTGTTTACAGGTGCGACCGGGGAGCACAATGAAGTTAAGTGACTTACTCAGGGTCACACAGTGTGCAAGTGGGGGGCTGTGGGATTCAAACCTAGGTCTCCAGGTTTGCAGCTCAGAGCCTAAAACCACTGTGCTATACTGTCTCCTTGCGCAGAGCTAAGCTGTTTGCTCAGTGCTATCACATTTGCCCAGGGCAAAAATTTGCTATATTCAAAAGTGACATGCAAATGAGCTACATAGGCAGTCTGTGGGCAAACATCCAGATTAGCATCTTATTAGGTCCTGATTTGCATGTAGTTTGCCCAGTACTATTGCAGGGTCCCACAGCTCCACCTGTAGGCTAGTCTGGAAGTACAGGGACTGGCTGGGTCTGCCCACAGCTCCACCTGTAGATCAGTCTGGAAGTGCATGGTGGTAACTGCAGGCTACATTTGTACAGAACCGCATATAATATTGTGCTCCAGGGGACCACACAGCACAGCACAGTAGGGTTACCACCTTTTAAGAAGCCCAAAGTGAGACATGTCTTACTGAAACATGATTTTTCGCAGGACAGTACGTAACCTCGACCAATGCAACAGACTTGTTTTCTCTATATAATCAGAATTAAGGCAAAGTATTGTAGTTTCTTAGTGGCTTATGTTGTTTCTTATCATTTTAAAGTATTTTAATTAAAGTATTGTAGTTTTCTGCAACATTTAGAGAAAAGTTAGAAAATATTTTTTCTACTATAAAATCAGGACATGTAGTATTTTTCCTGTTTTTTTGCAGGACACAGCTGCCCAAATCAGGGCAGTCCTGTGAAAATCAGGACAGGTGGTAACCCTACAGCACAGGCACAGGTGGTAGTGCTGCATGCAATTTTAAAACTGTAGTTCCTGCTACAGTGCACAGCAGACACTACAGTAACAAGGGGGACAGTAGTGTGAGGGACACAGCAATGCCTATGGTGTGTAGGGCATCAATGACTGCTGCACTTTACAGTGACAGACCCATCTTGCAGGTGTGTACTGACAGTGGACATTACTGTTATGCTGTTGTGTGACCCACAGACACTGCACCACTGGCATGGGATACTCACAGAAACATGTACATGGCTGTCTGTGTGTGCTGTGGTGTCTGTACAGATGTGCGGTATGTGGCTGGGGGGGAACACACCATCAGACAGGCACACTGGTGTTGGGGTATTCCCTACACTGGACCATTTGCACTGTGTGGATTGTCCCAGCCTTGTGGCAGCACCCAGTATATGGTGCAGACTGGCCACCTGTACATCCTCCCCTCAACACCCTCCATGCCCGCAGTGCTGCATGTGTGTGCTGGGTTCTGTTGGTGTCCACCAAAGGGTGGTCTGCAGGTATGTGCCGTATGGACACACTGCCATGGTGTCCACTGGGTGTTTGGTCACCACTTATTGCCTGGCATAGCTGGAACTGGTGGCAGAAGATGGCAACATAGGAGGTGCCATCCGTGTGCAGGATGTTTCTTTCATGTCTGATTTCTTTCTATGTTTAAAATTTACTGGTTAGGGTCAATAGACCACTACTGGCAGACCCTTGCAAACTCTATAATTCACACTTGTCAATTACAGAGTTCCATAAACCATGGTTCTATGTCACACAAAGCCACAAAGCCACACAAAGCTGGTTTGCCCAGAGTTAAGACTACCTTTTCCTGGGTGGTAATTTGCACCACGCAAAGTGTTGTCCTAAGTCACGCAAAAACACTTTGCGCAGCGCTAATGCACTGAAAATAGCACTGTACCTCTATTCATGTACACGCTCCCTCTTTTGGCCCCTTGCATACATTATACTTTTGACTGGTGCTAATGCAGTTTGCCCATGCTGTTTGGCCTTTTGAATATAGCAGACCCACACAAACCCGGCACAAGCCAAGTGCAAACGGTTTGCGCCCAGTGCAACATTTTGAATATCTGGCCCCCTTTCTGGTGTGGTTGTTCCGAAAGTCCAAGGTGAATGTATGTTTTCACCTTTTCATTAGGAGCAGATGTTTGTGTAGCATGAAAGGAACAAAGCGCATGAGGAAAACATTGGTTTTCACACCAGAATGTGGTTGATTGACAGGAATGTCATAATAACCAACCGTGTAATTTGGGGGAAAACAGTTATTATGGCATTTGAAAGTTGTGACAATCTAGTTATTAAATAAGATCACCAGTCATAAAATTCATATTTTGCAGGGTTAAAAATGCAAAATTAAAAAGGAAGCCTAAATAATGGAAAAAATGATATTTCAAAATAAACACACAAAATAATATACTGGGGTTATTGCACAGATTCACCACATACACATTTGTTAATTATATAAAAAATATTAAAAAAAAATAACCAATGTTTTTGTTCCCTTTAAATGTGATGAATTCTGCCAGCTACCCAAACAACATTAACAGCAACACAAACAATTTTAGGGTTAGCTAGCAGTTTATTAGGAGCATAGGGCCAGATATTCAAAATTTTGCACCGGGTACAAACCGTTTGCACAGGTTTAGCGCAGGACTAGCACGGGTCTGCTACACTCAAAAGGCCAAATAGCATGCGCAAACTGCATTAGTGCAGGGCAGAATCATAATGTATGCAACGGGCAAACTGAGGGGGCATATACCTGAATACAGGCGCAATGCTATATTCAGCGACTAGCACCGCACAAAGTGGTTTTGCGCGACGTAGCATGACACTTTGCGCGGTGCAAATTACCACCCGGGAAAAGGTAGTCTTAACCCTGGGCAATCCAGTTTTATGTGATGTGATGTTGTGGCTTTGCGTGGCATTTGTGTGGCTTTTATGTGGCTTTGCGCAACCCTAACCAATAAGTATGACACATAGACAAAGCCAGACTTAGAGAAAACATGCTGCTCACTGATGGCAGCACTATGATGCCATCATCTGCCACCAGTCCCAGCCATGCCAGGCAGTAAGTGGTGACCTGGCCCCCAGTGGACACCATGGCAGTGTGGCCATACAGCACACACCTGCAGACCACCCTTCTGTGGACGCCAACAGATGCCATCACACAGATGCAGCACTGTGGGCATGGAGGGTGTTGAGGGGAGGGTGTATGGGTGGCCAGGCTGTGCCACAGACCAGGTGCGGCCACAAGGCTGGGACACATAACACAGTACACATGGGCCCGTATTGGGAATACCCCAACACCAGTGTGTGTCTGTCTGATCATACATGCCCCCCCCAGCCACATGGCACACAGCTGTACAAACACCACTGCAGTAACACTGGGCAAACTGCATGCAAATCAGAGCATAATGAGATGCTAATCTGGATATTTGCCCAGAGACTACCTAAGTAGGCTCATTTGTATGCCACTTTTGAATATGGTAACGTTTAGCCCCGGGCAAATGTGTTTGCACAGGGCAAGTGGCTTAGCTCTATGCTAAACCCACGCAAACATGTTAGTGCCATGCAAACAGTTCGGGGAATATTATACAGTTTTGCACACTGTACTTTCACTTGTGCTGCTGCTTGCAGCTGTACTGAGTCCACGCATTTGTTGGCATGCACATTGGCCACATAGTTCACCTCCACCTACCTTCACGTCGCTGTGCACTTGGCTGCTATTGTGGTGTGCACTTCCTGGTTGCTATATTCAGAGCCATCTTATTCCTGAGCTATGTTTGCACTGCACTCCCAGCCCAGATTGCCCAGCTTCCTTAGCATGCTACATTCAACAGGATTAGCACCGGGGCTGTCCCTTTTGAATATAGTGGGCTATTGGGTCCGGGCTAATTTAGCAGGCCGGGCAGTGCTAATTTAGCCCTGGGGCAAAGTTTTGAATATCTGGCCCATAGTATTTTAAAACTAAAATGTTTTCATTTATCCAGCTCCAGCAATGTCCCAGCCAAAAGGCTGAGAAACATTCAGACTGAAAGGAGTTTTGAAAATCTGACCTCCTCAACCAATGTGCTCAGATGTATACATCACATAAGCTCCCCACTTTGTAATTTAGTTAGTGTTGTATCTATGAGTGCTAATGATGAGGGCAAGCATTTATTTTTCAGGTTGGTGTTAAAATGCAGAGACACACCACTTGAGAGGGTTATTGTTGAAACATAATCCCTGGTATACTTTCCAAAAGAAAACTAAGAACATGTAAGTGGTGTCACTTTTTCAGCTTTCTTAGCACTTTAAACAGTCTGCCACACTGACTGTGTTTTATGTTCATCCTGGAAGCAACTGCTGCTGCTAGAATTCAACACCTTTTTGCTCTTCTTAATATTCCATTTTTGGGGAAAGTTTGAAATTCAGGTTTGCTGAACTAAAGGAAAGTCAATAAACTATACTATATGGCAGTGTTCTAACACCCTCTTTTAAGGTATTGTGTAGGGAATACATCAATCCCATTAATGCTTCATTCCATTCCTCTGAATCCTCCTTCTCAAAAAAGAGACAAGGTTGAAAAGATAACCAAGGACGAATGTCCAAAGGCAGGGATACCATCTTTAAAATGGTTGAGGCTGGTTGACAGATTTATGCCAGACAGTAGGCTTTCATTAGTGAAACCATTTTTGAAATGTAATGATCTTTTTAGTCTGACCATGTTAAAATGTTTTGGTAATAGAAGTCCCCACTGGCAACCTGAGTGGATCCTAGGGACATGCCCCAGGGTACTGCAGAATAATAAGAAGGATGTCCATAAGAGGTATCATCAAGGTAAGTGGAGTCGAAAGTTCCCACACAAGGACATTCCAAGCCTGGATCCATATGGCACAACTGCACAGGGACGCACTCCTGTCCCCAGGCAAAATTGTGAAAGACCTCCTCTGAGCACCAGTATGAATATGCATTAGTTTAATTACACTACTGAAAAAAACACTTCTTACCCAGTTCACAAAATTTTAAATATAAATATTAGCCCACTTCCCAAGTGCACATGGAAAGGGCATTGGCAGTCTGCATGCTCGAGTTGAAGGGACTTCTATTGACGGATGATTGGTTATGCACCTGAGGTGGGGGGGTTGCATGGCACATTAAGTATAAGAGCTTTAGGGCCACATATTCAAAACTTTGCCCCGGGCCTGAATCAGCACTGCTCGGTGCGCTAAATTAGCCCAGACCCAATAGCCCACTATATTCAAAAGGGATTCCCCCAATGCTAACCATGTTGAATATAGCATGCTAAGGAAGCCGGGCAATCTGGGCTGGGAGTGCAGTACAAACATAGCCCAGGAATAAGACAGCTCTGAATATGGCAACCAGGAAGTGCACACCACAACAGCAGCCAAGTGCACAGCGACGTGAAGGTAGGTAGAGGTGAACTATGTGGCCAATGTGTGTGCCAGCACATGCGTGGACTCAGTACAGCTGCAAGCAGCAGAGCAGGTGAAATTACATTGTGCACAGCTGTACAATATTTCCAAAATATTTGCGAAGCGCTAATACGTTTCTGCAGGTTTAGCGCAGGGCTAAGCCATTTGCCCGGTGCAAACACATTTGCCAGGGGCTAAACTTTGCTATATTCAAAAGTGGCATGCAAATTAGCCTACTTAGGTAGTCTCCGGGCAAACATCCAGATTAGCATCTCATTATGATCTGATTTGCATGCAGTCTGCCCAGCGTCACTGCAGGGTCCCACAGCTCCACCTGTAGGTCTGTCTGGAATTGCATGGTGGTAGCTGTAGGCTACATTTGTACAGCACAGCATACCATATTGTGCTCCAGGGGACTACACAGCACAGGCACAGGTGGTGGTGCTGCATGCAACTGTCAAACTGTAGGTCATGCTACAGTGCCCAGCAGGAGGCCAGTAGTGTGAGGGACACAGCAATGCCTATGGTGTGTAGGGCAGTGATGACCACTGCACTGTACTGTACTGAGTGACAGGCCCAACTTGCAGGTATTTACTGACAGTGGACATTACTGTTCTGCTGTTGTGTGACCCACAGATGCTGCACCACTGTCATGGGATGCTCACAGTGACATATACACGGTGGCTGTGTATGCTGTGGCGTTTGTGCAGATGTGTGATATGTGGCTGGGGGGGCACATATGATCAGGCAGGCACACTGGCATTGGAGTATTCCCAACACTGGCCCACGTGCACAGCATGGCTTGTCTCAACCTTGTGGCCACACCCAGTCTGTGGCACAGCCTGGCCTATTGTACACCCTCCCTTCCACACCCTCCATGCCCACAGTGCTGCATGTGTGTGCTGGCATCTGTTGGTGTCCACCGAAGGGTGGTCTGCAGGTGTGTGCTGTATGGCTGCACTACCGTGGTGTCCACTGGGAGCCGGGTCACCACTTACTGCCTGGCATGGCTGAGACTGGTGGCAGATGATGGCATCATTGTGATGCAATCAGTGGGCAGCATGTTTCCTCTATATATGGCTTTTCCTATGTGTCATACTTATTGGTTAGGGTCGCGCAAAGCCATGCAAAAGCCGCGCAAAAGGCGCGCAAAGCCACAATGTCATGCACAGCTGGTTTGCCCAGAGTTAAGACTGCCTTTTCCTGGGCAGTAATTTGCACTGCGAAAGTGTTGCACTAACTTGTGCAAAACCACTTTGCACAGCGCTGTTTGCTGAATATAGCATTGCACTGACATGCCCCCTCAGTTGCTCCTTGCATACATTATGATTTTGCCCGGGGCTAATGCACTTTGCAGATGCTATTTGGCCTTTTGAATATAGTGGACTCGCGCTAATCCCACGCTAAACCTGCACAAACGGTTTGTGTCCAGCACAAAGTTTTGAATATCTGGCCCTTAGTTAGTTAAAAATAGCCTCATGCAGGTGGAACACAATGTAATTTTATAGCCTCATGCAGGTGGAACACAATGTAATTTTGTGAGTCCAAGTGTTACGGGAAAAATATTTCATATCACAGTTCTATACAAAGTAGACTAAATATACCACACACAAAAGTACAAGATTTCCCTTTCCACAACAGTGCAACAAATGTTTAAGCTGTCCAAGTCTTCAGTGGTTACAGCTTTCAGATTTTAAGAGACTGAGGGCCAGATATTCAGAACTTTGCCCCGGGGCTAAATTAACACTGCCTGTGGAGCAAACATAGCCTGGAGCAAAAAGCTAGCTATATGCAAAAGTAATAGCCCAGTGCAAAACCCACTGAATATAGCATACAAAGGAAGCCGGGCAAACAGGGCCTGGAGTGCAGGGCAAAAACAGCCTGAGAATAAGACAGTACTGAATATAGCAAAGAAGATAGCACTGAACATAGCAAAGATGACAACACTGAATATAGCACTCAATCAGGCAGTGCAAACACCCAGAGGAACACAGTGCAGAGGTGAGTCTGCTGCACCCTGGAGCACATGCAAGGAAGAACAGCCCTGAAAGTGACCTTAAGAGCAGACAGCAGTGCAGAACCCAGAATATGCCACACACCCAGCCATGGCAAGGCCGAGTAACTCCCAGGACCCCTGAATGGAAACCAAAGCACAGGAGACACCCATGTAAACCACATGCACCCAAAAACAACACTGAACACAGTAAGGTCATGAAAGTGGAATGTAATAATGAATAATGACAAAATAAAGGCAAAATAAAAAATACAGAACAGCAACAACAAGAACAACAATATATACAACAAACAGTGATGGAACAACAATAAGACAAATACTACAGCTACTACATACACAACTACAACTACTACGTCTACTACTACAAATAGTACCACTGCTACTACAAATAATACTACAGCTTCTAATGCTACTACAACTAATACTACTACTAATACTATGGCTACTAATGCTACTACAACTAATACTACAGCTACTAATGCTACTACAACTAATACTACTAATACTACAGCTACTAATGCTACTACAACTAATACTACTAATACTACAGCTACTAATGCTACTACAACTAATACTACTACTAATACTACGGCTATTAATGCTACTACAACTAATACTACTAATACTACAGCTACTAATGCTACTACAACTAATACTACTACTTATACTACAGCTACTAATGCTACTACAACTAATACTACTACTAATACTACAGCTACTAATGCTACTACAACTAATACTACTGCTATTAATACTACTACAACTAATACTATTAATACTACAGCAACTGATGCTACTACAACTAATACTACTAATACTATGGCTACTAATGCTACTACTACTAACACTACTACTACAACAACTACTAAAACTACTACTGCTACAACTACATCTACTACCACTACAACCATTAACACACCCAAGACCACCACCACCAGTACTACAAAACACTAAACAACCAGAATCAAAACATATACACTAAATGCAGGTATGGATAACTGAAATGAAAAATGAGGGAAAGGGGAAGGGGACACATAAAAAAAACTGGAACAGAAGGCGGCAGCAAAACAAGCAGTCCACAGAGGGGGTCAAAGCGAACGCCCGATGGTTCCAGCAGTCTCGCCTCCAGCACAGCAGCCACCCTTCTTGTCTCAGATATGAGCACCGCCTGCTGCTTAATAATGGTTCTCTGTTGCCAGACAAGCCTGCACAGGAGGTCATCTGTCCCCTCCGACTCCTCTGGCTTGGTTGCCCACAAAGAGGATCTCCGTGGACTTACACTAGGAAGGGGGTGCATGTGAGGATGGGAAACCAGCAAGGAAGCACAATGCAGCCACAGGTGGCAACACAGAGATGGACAGCATGTCCTGACAGCCATACCCATGTGGTGATGTGGTACATAATGGAATGCACACCCAACCGGTGCCCGCAGGGCAGGGCTGGATGACACAGGAAACAACTGACAACCCAATGCACATGGATATGAGTGGCAGACCACCAACAACACCTTGGCATAGTGGACACCACCCAACCCAGCACTGCGCACAGTGAGACAATGCTGCCACACAGGCAGGCCCCGAGATGGCAGCGACAGTGGGCCATGCGAAGATATGCACATGGACTGACACACATTGGGATATGCTGCCCATAGGAACTGAACAATGTAACACAATGCAGAGCACAATCACAACTGAAATGGGCACAGCAACAATACGGTACGATGGCATGCAGCCTGTTTGATAGCACAGCAAGACATGCGGTGCAGCCATCACACACTGCAGCAGCATGCAGAACGCAGGCATGCATAACAACACCCGTGGTGCACACGACCACAGACCATGGTCCACCAGTGGCAGGACAGCAGTGGGCCAAACACATGCCCAGTACAGTGCCGCACAAGCGGCCATAGTATGGCAGGTGCCACACACCCCACTGGTGGGCACAATAACAGGCGCAGGAGTGGCACCAATGCACACCATGCCACCACAGTCCACCATCCCATGCATCCCCCAAGCATGACTGGTATGCATACACCAGGCACAGCAGAGACAGTGGAATGGCAGCTGGGTGGGGAACAGCATAGCCCCTCCACTGCCATATGCAATAGGCAGACATGACGGATGGAGCAGCACATGCTGGGACAACAGTAAGGCACCACACCAACCCAATACAGGCACAGCGACTGACCACCGGACTGCCTGGGCCAAGGCCCCCAATGCCACAGCATCGGCCATCCTGCATGGCACACACACCTGCAGGGAGAGTCTGACTAGATGCCACCATGAACAACCCCTGTGCTGTACAGTACATACTATAGTGGCATGCACCTAGAACATGCACATGCCATGTGAATGGCAGAACAGGAACACCAGCCACGGATTAGGAACAGCAAAGCCAGTTGAGCACGCCAACACAGGCCCGTACAGCACAGAGGCCCTGCACAGCCCCCCCACCACAGTGTATGGCAACCACCCATCCAGACACTGGCCATGCCCTGCCACACCAGTGGGCAACACAGTACAATGGTGCACACACCCTGATACCATGCACACGGCCGTGCACTTGGCGGGACGGATAAAGGCAGCCCATGGAAGGACCCACACAAGCCATAAGCACAACAGTATGTAGATAACAAATGTACTCACACAATAGGCCCCTGTCTTCAGGGCTACTCTCCTTGGCCCGCTGTGGCATGGCAGCACCCTCAGGATGCTCCTGCCGGTTGGCCAGGACCCCGCCTGGCCCCTTCCCCCTGGGCTGGTCCACTCGATTCACTCTGCAGTGGAAAGAGGGTACAGAAATGTTAGTACATGACACAGCAGTGACCACGGTTGCTAGAGTAACCCACAACCCCACCCCCAAGCCACAGTTGGCATGGCACAGCCCATGGACATTGTCCAAACCCCCAATGCCTCCCCTGTCATGCTGTACCCTGGCAATGTGATGCCACCATGGCCCACTGCATGTGCGCTGTGCACACAGGGCATGTCAGCATGGCGATACTGCAGTGGACTGGCGCCTCATGCAGGCAGACATTGGCATGCTGCACACACTGCAGTGGAGGCGGACCATGTGCCTAGGAAAAGGCCCCCCTGCAGTACACTGGTGTCAGCCACAGGACACAGCTGTGGTCGGTCCTCCTGCCAACATTTCCAAGCCCAGCAGTCGGTGCCATGGGCATGCGTGAAGGTTGCGCACAGCAGGACTAAAAGGCAACGCCCAGGGACACTGCAACAGGCACCATGCAATGTCCAGCACTGCATAACCAGTGGATGCGGTATGGCCACCGTGCACCACTCCCAGCCACCCTGTTGCACAGTGCCACCCAAGGAACCTACGGCAGCAGGCCAGCTACCTGAGCCACATGGGCAGGTACATGTCAGGGGACACATGCCCATGCCCAGCCACACCTCCATCACACACACACACCCAGTGACACCAACACACAGTCTCACACACACACACACACACACACACACACACACACACACACACACCTGCAGACAGATGCACACAGTACACATTGTGTGCTTTGTGGGGCAACACCTACCTGGCACTGGCACCGTCCCATCCCGCACCATCTGTCGGTAGCATTGCAGCTGCTGCTGCTGCCTGTGCCTCAGGTCGGCATAATGGTACCTGCATTTTTCCCTGTCACATGGAATGCCTGTCCTGGCGGACAGGTGGTGGGCAATCGAGACCTACACCTGCTGTTGTGGCAGATCACCCTCCTGGACCTCCCCAAGCAGGTGTCTGTGGCACTGCTGCACCAGCTGCACCAGGTTTGCAGTCTCTGCCTCTGCCTCACCCGATGTCTGTCCCTGTGCACCACTGCGCGCTGCCTACGTCACTCAGCCATGGCAATCCAGGTCTTGTGGTTATAGGACCTCATTGGGACACACCCTGCACCTAATCCCAATCTGTACAATAGCGCCATGCTGTCACATGCCATAGCGCCACACAACCTGGAAGTATGCGCAATGCACATGAACAACCCCACCACAACCCCGGCACAGCATTGGCGTGCGTGCGCAGTGGCATTGTGCAAAAGACCAGAGTGCAGCGCTATGTGATGCAATACGGATGTGTTACCATGGTACTCGGGACAACTGTACATGCACAGCTGTTGTGCAATGCCACACAACCCTGCACAAATGCCATAGTGCGGTGCTACACAAGTACAATTTAGCCCAGTGCTAGCCTTTTGCCTGGCACTAGTCGCTTGCCCAGGGCTAACACAAGATATATTCAAAGAGCTATGTAAATTAGGGTACTTGTGTATGCAGGGGGCAAACAGGGTGATTACCATATCATTACAGCCTCATTTGTATGCCTAAGGGGCCTAATTGCCTGGCCAGGCTATTTAAGGGCAAACAGTGCTCCACCTGGGTTACTGATTGGGATTGCAGTGTTGTGCAGGTGTGGATTAAGCAGCATGGAATCAGAATGTCTCAGGAGAGACAGCAGGAGCAGGCAGGTCTGTACAGCGTGCAGGCCAGGCTGTGGTAATGTACAGGGGTGTGGGCTGGGACATGCACAGTCCACACACATGTACAGTTGTGCAGGGGTCCAGCAACAGTGCAGATGCTGGACTGATGCCAGACACACATGGTGATTACTGGATGGGAGGATATGTACAACCAGTGTGTACTGCCACAGAGGGAGTCGGATTCCCTCTGACCTCGTGTACAATGCTCATGAGGGCCATGGGAATGAGAACCCTGAGGTGACAGACAACACAGGGTGTGCATACAGTTGCACACCCATCAGATTCCATAGTGTATAGCACTATTGTGTGACACGCGTGCATTGTGAGTTATGGTTCTCATCTTCTTAGTGACACTGACTTGTGCAGTCTCTAAGGATCCTACACTACTGTCACCACAGTAGGCAAGAATGGAAAGCAACAATGTGCCTGCATTCCAGGTAGTCCTGCAGCAGTAGTGACATCACTACTGCAGCAGAACAATGGAATGACAGCACTACTGCAGCATATCAGACATATTCCAGGCATGGGAGGTCATGCATACCAACATTCCACTGTACAGTCTACCACATTGCTGGGCCTGTGCTGTTCTCTATACATGTGTGGGCTTCCGACCGTGCAACACCATCCCAGGGGTGCACACCATGGTGGTGGCTTGCACTGTCTGTGTGGCACACAGCTGGGCATGACCAGGTCCACAGGTGCAGTGGCCATGTCCCGGGGGGGCCTGCTGGCATGGACCTGAACACCCAGTACTGCCTGCCTATGCCTCAATGCCAGATGGTCGATGCATGCCATTGTGAGCATGTTGAGTGCATGCAGAAATGCCACACGGGTACAGAATGCACTGTCCATGACACCATGTGCATTCTGCGCTGCGGGGACACATGCCACTGGCCAGTGGCATAGGCAGTGCCAGCACTGCCTGTGCAGACACCACTGGACAGCCCATGTGGTGGTGTGCAGGCATCCCTAGCACTGCATGGTGTGGTCTGCACGCTCAATGTGCCTGCTGCATGCAGAGGCGGACAATGCCTGGTGGGTGTGTGATGTGCCATGACCAGTGGGAACTGCTACAGCTGTGCACACAGTGTACACCACTGAGTGTAACCCGAGCCATTCCGTCTATCCCACACAGGTGATGCTGCAGGACAGGAGCAGCTACGGGCCCACAAGTTTTCCAGGGACATAGAAATAGAAACATAGACTTTGACGGCAGATAAGGACCGCTTGGCCCATCTAGTCTGCCCATTTCCCTACCTACAGGATAGGCCGCAGATCCTAGTTAACCAACAGCCTATTTCTTCCTACCCCCCCACAAGAATTGCCTTATGTCTGTCCCATGCATTCTTGAATTCTCCCACAGTTTTACCCCACAACCTCCTCATGAAGGCTGTTCCATGCATCCACTACCCTCTCTGTGAAATAATACTTCCTCACATTGCCCCTGAACCGCCCCCCTCTATCTTTAAATTGTGTCCCCTTGTTCTTGCACGTCTCTTTTTCTGAAAGATGCTACCCTCTTGGACTTTGTTGATTCCACTGAGGTACTTAAAAGTTTCTATCATGTCCCCCCTCTCCCTTCTTTCCTCAAGGGTATACATATTAAGCTCCTTTAGTCTCTCCTCATATGGCTTCTCTTGCAGACCCTGCACCATTTTAGTTGCCCTCCTCTGGACTGCCTCTATCCTGTCTATGTCCTTGCGGAGATGGGGTCTCCAGAACTGGACACAGTACTCCAGATGGGGTCTCACCAACTGTCTGTACAGAGGGATAACAACTTCCTGTTTTCTGCTGCTGATGCCTCTCCCTATGCATCCCAGTATACCCCCAGCCCTCCCTACTGCCTTCTCACATTGCTTGTTAACCTTAAGGTCATCTGATATGATTACCCCCAGGTCACTTTCCTTTTTTGTTGTTACTACCTCCCCATTGTGTATTCTTCCCTTGGGTTCTTGTTTCCCAGGTGCATTATTTTGCACTTCTTTACATTGAATCCTAGCTGCCATATTTCTGACCATTCCTCCAACCTTGCCAAGTCCCTTCTCATCCTTTCCACGCCTCCTCGTGTATCAACCCTGTTGCAGATCTTTGTGTCATCTGCAAAGAGGGATGAGCTAAAAGCACTCGTACGTGCTGTGAAGGAGAGGGAAATGGTCCTGAGGAGGAATAGGCCCACAGATGCAGTTGTGCGGTGCACGTGGGACAAGATAACGGCAGAGGTCAATGCTGTGGGTGGCTGTGGGCATAGCACTGATGCTGTCAGGAAGCGATGGAATGACCTGCTGTGCCATGCCAAGGAGGAAGAGGCCCAAACACTGCGTGAGCGGCTGCGGATGGGCGTGGACCATAGCCTGTGGAGCAGCGGGAGTGGGAAAAACTGTTGGCACTGGTGGCCTCCACCCTGCGGCCAATGGCTGTTGTTGGGCTTGAGGGTGGTGGTTGTGAAACACCAGTCATACCACCTAGGGCAGGTATGT
Organism: Neoceratodus forsteri; assembly: GCA_016271365.2. Lineage (NCBI taxonomy): Eukaryota > Metazoa > Chordata > Ceratodontiformes > Ceratodontidae > Neoceratodus > Neoceratodus forsteri. The sequence continues at coordinate 1,446,321,924 of CM028130.1, read as the reverse complement.
ATGCAGCATGTGACCACCACTGACTTGGGCTGTGGCACTGCTTTCCACCGTCCCACTGTCACGGTGCATACAGGGGGCTCACATGGTTCTGTCACAATGTGGTTGTAGTGTGGGTGCAGCACTGTTGTGTGCATGTGTTGGTGGTGCACAGGTTGTTAGTGCATGTGCACTGTGGGACGGGGTGTGTGCATGGGGGTATTGCATGCATATGCGTGGTCTGCACAGTGGGGTGTGCACAGGCATGCTGTGGGACACACACCGTTGGGGTGCATGTGGTGCTGCTGGTAGTGTGTTGGCATCCTGTTCACTGTACTGGACACTGACACCATCTCTGTTCCTTCACAGCGATGGGTGCCCTGCAGGCCAAGACTCAGGTGGTGCCTGGAACAGCAGTACAGGAGGCAGAAGACAACACTGCAGAGGTGCGGCCTTCAGCATCAGGCATGGTCATCATGCAGGGTCCTGCAGTGGCACTGGAGGTGGGGACAGTGTGTGGCCGAAGAACACAGGTGATGTTGGCTATGCAGGGTCGTCGGAGAAGGATGCAGCCCACCTGGAGGCCATAGGTGGATTTGAGGATGCACAGGTGGAGTACCTGAATAGCGAGCAGATGGTGATACTCACCGTCACCAGTGACCATGGCTCAGAGGATGCAGAGGCCGACATCACCCTGCCAGTGGGAGGCCTGCCTTTTGTGACAATGTAGTGGGAACAGCAGAGGAAGGTCAGATGGCAGCATTGGGGTTGGGGGGGTGCACAGCCACATGGCACTGTTCAGCTCATGGTTGTCGGCCATGGTGTCGGCCAGTGTACCCCAGTGGACATGTCTTGCCAGCCGCAGGTCAAGGTGCTGGCCCTGCTGCATGGATCAATCCCTGCAGGCCCACAGCTGCAACAGCATCCTGCCCACCAGCAGCTCCACCACAGGCACGACCACAGCTGCCACACTGTGCCAAATGGCAGTAAAAACCTCCACCCACAGGTCAGGTTGGCACCGCTCACCTGGCACAGGATGGCCCGAGTGCATGGCCCACACTCCAGGTGGCCCTGACATCACAGCATGCAGCCCAGCTGGACCTGCATGAGTTCCACCATGAGGTACGACATGAGCTGTCACAGATGCAGGACACTGTAGGCAATGCCCTTGCCCATGGTGAGCAGCGGGCAGAGGAGTGGATGACCTGCATCCTTGCCTCCATCGACTGTGGCTTTGGGGGGCTCACAGCTGCTGTGCCAGACCTCACAAGGTTCTGCAGGTGACACACACAGCAGCCTACAGGGTGCACCCAGTGCACAGCACACCACTGCCATGCGTGTGCACCTTTGTGCAGCCAGGGCACACAGGGTGGGTGGCAGCTCTTCCACACCTGCATCCTGGTCATCCGCAGGCATCTCATGGCATTGCGGATGCCGGCCCTCCACTCCTGTGCTGGCATCTCAGCGAGGCCGCAGGCATACCGCCCTACCAACCTCACCACAGTCCACACCGACCATGTCGTGAGCACAGAGCATGCCTGGCCCTGCAACATGCACAAAGGGGGTGCATCGTGTGCAAGGTGGAAGGCGCTACTGATGGGAACCACCTCACTACATGGTGTGCCCATGACCCACACACATGCACACTCATGCACGCTCACATGTCCCTGGTCCCCTGCCCACAGACACACACCCTCACCACATGTTCACTCACATGCCACACCACCTATCAGCACGTGTACGCCCCATAGCTGTACACTTTGCACACCTGTGTGACATTCACGTCACACCACACTGTGCAGCACGTCATTACATCGCACTGCACGTGAGTCCATCACCAGTGGGTTACACTGTGTACACTGTACTTTGTCTTCACTACTATTAAATGCACTGTTCATGACATGTTTGTTGTGTGTGTTTTGTTTACTCACCATCCCCTCTACGTTAGTGTCTGGATGATGCTGCTCCTGTGTTCCAGGGCCCTATGGGCCATCCGAGGATCCTGCCTCTCGAGTTGCTCTACTATCCCCCTGACCACTGGCTCTGGCTCACTGTCTGACCATACCTCAGGTTCAGGTGCATGTATCCCACGGTTGAACGCCATGTTGTGTAGCATACAACAGGCTAGGATGATACAGCATACCTTCTGAGGCCTGTACTGTAAGGCACCGCCTGAGTTGTCTATGCTGTGAAACGCATCTTTAGCATGCCAAAGACCCTCTCAATGATGTTTCATGTTGCGACGTGGGCCTCATTGTACCTTTCCTCGGCCACTGTTGCCAGCCAGAGTACCAGTGTCGGCAGCCAGGGTCACAGGGGATAGGCACTGTCCCCTGTGGAAAGATGGCACCTGCTAGTGTTGTTGTCATACTGTGTGGCCATTGTTGCTATGTTTCAGCCCCCACCCCCTTCCCTGAATAACCATGCCTGTCCCCACTTCCCCTGTGCTGCTTCCCTGTCGTGTCTGCCCATGTTCACTGACTAGGTGCCCATTAGGTATCCTGACCTCCTCAAATGCCTGGCACAGCTGGGACTGGTGCCATATGATGGCATCGTGGGCATTGCTGGGGTACTGTGTGAAGACATTGCTGATGTGCCCTGTCGCATTGCACACCACCTGGCAATTGATGGAGTGGAAGCCCTTCCTGTTTACATATATGACACTGCCATCGCCAGGTGGTGCATGGATGGGGACATGGGTGCAGTCAATGGCACCGAGTACGGCTGGTAAGTGCGCAACTCGATAGAACTGCTACATGGTTTCTCTGCGCACTGCTGCAGTGCTGGGGAATACTATGAACTCACCAGCATGTGACAGAAAAGCATCAAGGAACTGGGTCAGGAGGCATGAGGTGGCAGACTGCAATATCCTAATGGTGTCCCCTGTTGGCCGCTGGAATGTCCCTGTGGCTAGGAAACACATCACTGCATCACCTTCTCCTCAACTGACATGGCATGGCTGCATCTGGTGTTTGGCTGCAGCTGCACGTGCAGGAGTTCTCATAACTGCCTCAACATTCCCTTGTCCATCCTGTACCGGCCAACGATGTGCTCATCAGCCAGGGTCTCAAAGGAGACTCTGGGCCGGTACCACCTGTATGCAGCATATCTCCTCCTTGGCCTGTGGTGTGGGCCTTGTTGTGCCTGCTGTCTTTCCTCCTCCTCCTCCACAACCTCCTCCATGAGGTGTAGCACTACTGCATTGCTGAGTACTGCCATGCTAACTTCCTGGTCTGGCCACTCCCTCCTATGTGAATTGCCCTGGGATAAGACCTGCCTTTTATAGGTGGTAACTAGTGCCACTGTATGTGCCTCGCAATGCGGCTTTGTGCAGCGCTATCCCTCTGAATATCCCGTTGCGCCTGCATGCACGTACCCACCCCCTCACTTTGCCCCTTGCATACATTGTGGCTTTGCCAGGCACTACTGCGGTTTCCGTGTACTATTTGCTGTTTGAATATTGTGGCCCCGCGCTAATCCAGTGCTATTGCTGCACAAACAGTTTGCACGCTGTGCAAAGCTTTGAATATCTGCCCCTGAATTCCAAATCTCTGAGCACTATACACACAAATGCCTTTACTCCTATTGTTTTTCTTATTCATGGCAGAAATAGTGAATTATTTTCCTTATACAGTAATTGAAGGGTATTGTCATTTTCTGACTTAACAAGTGAGTCCCCTAAAATGTCTGGCAGTTTGCCAAGCATGCACTTATGTACACACATCATGAAATAATGGCGTTGCCTGTTAGTTGATGCAGCAGTACAAACTGTAAAACACTCAGTAAAAACCACTTCACCTTCTTATCAGTAGCTTTGAACAGCATTTTGTATTTCTGACATGCTTACATTTTATTTAAGTGGGTAGTTTTTTAGTTTTTTTTTACTCCCAGCATCATTCGCAGAACTTCACTCCTTCAGGCCCTCTAATTCCCCAATGCCTGTCTGCACAATTATGAGTTGTCTGGACCCTCCTTCTGACACCTCAGTACCTCCACCGTCAGAGGCCTCCAATTTATTGCTGCAACCAAGACTCCCCCCTGCTGCCATAAGGATTAAGCAGCCTCTTGGGCATGATGACACCTATGCTAGTGTAACCCACCACTCCAAAGGTGGGGCTTACCTGTCGGGTCCCAGTGACTCAAGGTGGACCCACTGGTGACGCCTGTATCCTCTAACTGGAACTGGTGCTGGAAGCCAGGAGAAGAATTGTTGTTGTTGCCCATTAATAGTGTGCAAATTGCCGAAATTTGCTCAGCAAAAAAAAAAATCACGAATTTTGTCAAAACTTCGAAAAGCTGAGGACTGCAGTTCACATTGTTATTCACCAGGTGAATTGGCAAGATTTGCATGGTGAGAAAGAAATAAGTGCCTTAGCCAGTATTTGAACCCAGGCCACCCAGAACACTGTTCTGCCTGCACTACCAACTGCTCCACCAAGGCAACTGAAAACCTGAGACTCCCAGAAGAACCTTACTCTTTCTCTAATGTACAGCCTGGTGCAGCACAGATAATTAAATTTTCATACACAAAGATGCTGTGTGCATGTATATGAAACTCAAAGAGAAAAGAGAGAGAGAGAGAAGTAAGTGCATTAGCTGGAAAATGAACCCCGACCACCTGGAATACCATTTTGTAGCACTACCAGCTGCGCCACGAAGGCAACTGGAAACCTGGGTCTCCCAGGGCACCTTACTCTTTCTCTAATGCACAACCTGGTGCTGCATAGATAATTACATTTTCATTCACAAAGGTACAGTGTGCACACATATGGAGTCCAAACAAAGAGAATAGAGAAAGAAATAAGTGCCTTAGATGTGATTTGAACCCACGCTGCCTGGAATACTGTTCCAACTGTGCTACCAGCTGCACGTATTTCTTTCTCTCTGGTTGTGCATTACAGAAAATGTAAGGTGCTTCTGGGAGTCCAAGGTTTCCAGTTGCCTTGGTGGCACATCTGGTAGCACAATCAGAATGGTATTCCAGGCAGCCTGGGTTCAAATCCCAGCTATGGCACTTACTTATTTCTCTGTTTGCTTTGTTTAGGTTCCAAATTGGCATGATGAGTGGCCAATTCACTGGCGAATTAAGTGAATTGCATGCTACACCACACTCTCCCTCTCCCAAAAACACAGAAACCATAACCCCTTCTCCTACTCCCCCAACTGGCACCTATTGCCCTGGTAAATTGCATGCTTTTAGCATGCATGCTGGCTGCTCTGCTCCAAAGAGTAATCCCTTCTCCCCATCCACGTGACAAATACATTCCACCTCTCTCCCCCCACCCGAGTCGCACTGTCTTTATTAAGCACACCTAGTCCCCTGACCCTCACCCAACCCCCCCTCTGGTCCCCACCAGCCTCCTCTCCCTCCTGTACCCACAAACTCAACCTGGGAAAAACAAAACAGTCCCCGGTGCAGATCATCTGATCTGCTCAGTGTCTGTCTCAGAATGAATTAATGGTGACATCCTTGCTCCTAGCAAAACCTGATTGGTTGAATTTTCAACCAATCAGGTTTCACAAGGAGCAAAGACATCATCACTGATTTATTCCCACCATTATAGGGGACACTGAACAGATCAGCTGCTCTGCACAGAGGGTCCCTTTTCTTTATTTCAGGTTGTGTTTGTGGGTGCTTGTGGGGGCCAGAGGGTGGTGGGGATCAAAACAGACAGCATGGAATTCACTCAGGCAAGGGGAAGACGGTGCCAGCAGGGGTGGGGGCAGGAGGGAGTATCATGGTTTCTATGTCTTTGGATAGGGGGAGGTAGTGGTTTTACAGCACTGTGGGGGGGGGGTTCTAAAATTTTTAGTAAAAAATCTGCCTGCAAAATTGATGTACCTGCTGCGGAATTTGCAAATTTTGCAAGTTGTAAATGCATGTGGGTTCACACCAGTTTCACAGGCAGATTAAAATTTCACAACATCTCTATTGCCTGCTTGTTCTCTTCATGTATGTCACTGAAGAAAGGGGTACCCCTGCACATGAAGACAAATCAGAAGGACCGACAACATTTTCATGGACAACCTAGAATATAATCCCAATTGGATTAACTGTTTGTAAAGTTTAAAGCTGCAGCCAGCAGTAAAATAACCTGTGTAAAACAGCAGCCAGGCTTTGAACTGAATGTAAATAGACTGATGTCACCATTTTGTGACCCTTAACCCCCAAGATCTACCAACCAGAATGCAAGGGGTCCTGGAAAGAACACAAGCACTTGAGAACAACAGTCAAGTGCTTGGCCCCCTTTTGTAGCCACTGAGGGAGTCAGAGTGTGAATGATAAATCTGGACAGCCAATTAGAATCCGAGAGAGGAGGGAGCTGAGCTGAACCCTTCTCCCAACATAGGAGTAGTTCAGAGCAGTTCTTCTCAAGCAGTTGGAGAGAACAGAAATGCTGAGGTGAAGAACTGAAGGCCTAGCCAAGCCTCAAAACCAGAGATCCTAGTGTGAGTGAATCTGGTTGCTGGAAGTTCCATCCAAGCTGAGAAGAGGTGTTAAGCCTGTGTTATTGCGAGAGACTGAATCTGCTAAAGCCATCTGCAGACTGTTGCTATCAGAGGTGAGAACAAGCTGTTCTGGCCTGTCTGGTGTGTTCAAGGGAGGATGTGGTCAGGAACTTGTCTGCAGGGTACTTGTACCCTTAATTGCGTGAACACTGACTGGGGTGAGGTGGTGAGATGGAGTAGCTCATTGGTCTCAGTCCTTCTGAACATGTCACACTGCCATGTGATGATGGAGAGGAAAAAGGAACTGTGATGCAGAGATCAGGCCTAGCCTGAGCCTACAACCACCATCTGCCTGCCGTTGCGAAATAATCCATCCCAAAGCATGAGTGACTGCTTTCTTTGGTTTAGGATATGTGAGTAGTGGCTTGGTTGCCAGAAAAACTGTTGCTGTTATTTAAAATTCCCTGCTGAATTACAATTTGTTTTGGGGCCTCTGTTGGATTACAATTTGTTTTGGAATCTCTGTTGGATTACAGTTTGTTTTTTTAATACAGACGTGCTAGACATCAGTCATTCGGGTGGGGTCAAAGCAAACTTGTGTGTCTGTGAGTGCACCAATACAAGATCCTGGGCACCGCAACATCAGGCGTGCAAAAAGTATGGGATTTATCTGAGTACCCAGTAGCTAGGACTAAATGCAGTTAAAGAGGCTGATTGTTTGGAAAGTTATTGGAAACTGAAAATCTACTATGGAGGGTAGTGGGAGGCCATACAGTACAGTAGGTCTGGTTTTATCTTATGGTGGATGTTAGGAGGCCTTGTGCACTAGCTTGGTAGAGAGACAATAGACAGACTGGAATGAACTGGCCCACTCACGAAAATGGTTAATTTATAAAGGTTATTATTTTATTCGTTTTACAATATGTTTATGATTCCTTCCAGACAATATATTTTCTATTTTTCAGGATAACAATCCCTTCATCAGGGAGTCTGGTTATCAATTTGATGTTTTATCAATATAATTTTTTAAGTTAAACCTTTATGTTCAGACTGCTCTATTGGCCCACTTCAAATGTGCCTTTCTGTATTTTGACCTTTTGCAATATCTTTCCTTGTTTATCTTGTCTCTGTAAGGCACATCTTACTTTTGAGGGAGCAAACATTGTAAAATAAATAAAATAATAACCTTTATAAGTTAAACCATTTTGGTGAGTGGGCCAGTTCATTCCAATCTGTCTATTGTTAGATATTAGCCATTGATTGGATTTTTGGCCTGTTCCTGAAATAATTTCTTTTGTCTTTTCAAGGTTTGGCTGCACTGGAATCCTTCTCTTTCTTGATAGAGAAATCTAAACATCCAAGAGTGCATAGCCTGAGGTGACACACTTGAAATTTAACTGGAACAATTGTGTTACTGCCCCAAATCACTATTTGAACTGTTTGGTATCTCCCTTATTTCCTTCACAGGACCAGAGCTGCTGACTATTAAAGTCCTGTGGTTAGTCTCTAAAATGTGGTTTGTGAGCATATTATTAGGGATCTACCCTAAATCATTTATTTATTTATTTTAATGTTGTTAACCGGGTAAGCACACTGGGTCACATGGCCCTTTTACAGGCATAACCCAGAACATACAGTACAACAAGATAAAATACAAAACATACAATACAATAAATAACAATTATTGATAACATTTACAACAAAAATCAGACAGTAAATGTGCTTTATACAAAGTTTTTAAACAATGAAAACAATTTGCATTCCAGATTTCTGGGTGTAATGAATTCCATTTTTTTGCAGCAACATAAGCAAAAGGTCTCTGATCTGCTGAGGTTTTAGGATGTGGGATAGTTAAGGTTAAAGTCTCGTCTGAACACAAGCATGACTGCTTGTTTTTGGGGATAATAATGCTTGTCAGCAGTCCCATATCCCTCATTCTCAAAGCTTTGTAGATCATACAGTTCATATAGAAACAATCTCTACTATCAAAGGGTAACCAGTTTAAATTTTTATATAGAGTACAATGATGTTTCCTACTTTGCACATAGAGCAACTCTACTAATCGCACTATACATTGATGTTCTTTTTGAAAAAACCTTATCTGACACCCACCCCCCCCAGCATGGGGTCATGATGTCATGAGCAAAACTGCGCACTGCAACAATGCCACATGCAAAACAGCATGTTGCAAAACAATGTTGGCACAGTATGCCGACCAGTGCACACCACAGTAACCACTTTGTTTTTGGGGTGCTTCACCCCCCACACCCCATGGACTAATTATAATTAACTTGGGGGGGGCCATGGACATTGAGAGTAAGAAAAAGACTCAGGTCAAGTGAAATTTTGTTTTCCATCAAAAAAAAAAATGCTGCAGCATAGTGGGACCTGGGGAGAACTGTACCACAGCCCCAGGTCTCCGATGCCGCCGGAGGCAGGTGCTCTAACCTCTCCATCACAGGAGCAGCTCAGCCAGGCACTGCCCCGACAGCATCCTTCATCTCCCCCGCTGGCAGCCTACAGTGAGAGGGGTAGCGGTTTCTACCACATGCTCTAAAACCCCCTGTCACTGTATAGCCATTAGCGCTTCTTTCACCATTGTATTTCATGTGCGGTTTTATAGAAACATAGAAATTTTAACATAATACAAACAAAACATAAGCTATCTTAACTCAGTACCACCCCACCCTATACCACACTTCCATAATCTAATAAGGGAAGAAGATAGGCTTGAGATAGCATTTTTCTTGTACTACCCATGAGCAATACCTGGGATCTATATAGAGCACTCCATTTTTTACGTAGTATGTTACAGGTTTGATCAACGTGTGTATCAAATGTTAACTGGCAATCCAATGTTACACCTAAGTATTTAAAATTACTCACTTTCTCCAAATAACTTCCATCCTCAAATTTTAAAGTTAGTTTATCATTTATTCTACTAGTCTTTTTTGCCATACAAAACATCATTGTCTTTGTTTTCTTTTGTTCATCAACAACCTGTTTTGTAAAAACCATCTAGTCAAAATACGAAACTCTTTTTCCAATTTAATATTCAAAGCTTTCAAATCTTTATCCGCCAAAAACACCTCCCTCACCTTTTCCCTTTTTTGCTTCTCCAGAGGTCCTCCATTTTACTTCAGCACTCTCAGAGGAGTCTACATCCCCTGGAGCAGCCTGCAACACACTGAAACAAGGTATTGAAAAACAGAGCCACTCAGCACTGTTGGAGGAGTTTGTGCACACTATCTTACTGTGTTAGTCTGTCTATATCCCGTCCCGTAATCAAAAACTGGTTTTCATTGCTGTTGCCAGCTGCATCTCTCAGTTGCTTAATAACACTGAAATCATATCAGTGGGAGATTATAACATCAGCTGGCAGTGCCCTGCAGCAATCCCTTATAAGGATACTATCGAAGCCATGGATCTTACCCAAGTTCTTATATCCCCCATGAGACTGAACCTGAAAACTGGGACATCCACCCTGCTGGATCTTATCCTCACTAATCACCCTGATAGACTCTCAAAGGTCAATGTACTACCGGATGCCCTAAGTGAGCACTCTCCCATACTTTGCTGTTGGTCCAATAGGGCCATCAAACCTCCCCCTAAAATCACTTACCAACGCCATCTAAAAAAGGGTTCCCTGGTCCATTTCAAAAACTACCTCCTGTGCTGTGATTGGTCTCCTATTGACACTGCCCTGTCCATTGACAGTGCCCTCTCCCACTTTATTACCACCTTCAATGCTGCCTGTGATCTCTTCGCCCCCATCTCAAAACTGATTGTCAAAGGCCCTAACATGCCATGGATCACCCAGGCACTTCTCGACCTCATGCAACACCGTGATAACCTCTGGCACAAGGCCCTTGAATCCAGTCTACCTGTAGACAGGCAGCTCTACAGGGTAGCCAGAAATAAATGCACCTGGGAAATTCGAAAGACTAAGGTGGCTCACTCTCAGGCAACCCTCTCATCCTCCTGGGGTTCTGGGCAGAAGTTCTGAGATAACATTAAGGAACTTAATGGAAAAACAGTGTCCCCCCCAGCTCACCATCAATGGAACCCCTACCCAGGACTCTCTGCTCATAACTAACACCCTTAACTCCACATTTTCTGACCTTAGCAGTGTGTTTCCCCTCTAACTTCTTTGACCCCCCCTTGTCACTCACCTTCTCCCCACCCCCCTGCTGATATCTGCCCTTCTGCTTTAGGACTGTTTCCACCCATGAGGCCAGATCCTACTTATCAAGAGTCCTGGGTAAAACACAACACAGTGGTGACTCCTTAGACCTCAAACTTCTCCACCTGGTCCTTGATATAGTCCTCATCCCTCTCACTAAAATACTTAACCTCTCCCTCTGTCTTGGCCAGTTCCCTTCCCTTTGGAAATTGGATATTGTCATGCCTATCCTAAAAGGTAGTGACCACACCTCCCTGAGTAACTATAACCCTATCTCCATTTTTCCCCCTGTCTCCAAGGCCCTTGAAAAAATTGTCTCTGACCAACTCACTGATTATCTGACAAAATATAACGTACTTTGCCATGAACAGCATGGCTTCAGAAAGGGACATAGTACTACCACCGCCCTTATGGAATACACTACCTATATCCATAAAGCCCTTGACGATTGACACTTAGTTGGGTCTGTTTACATAGACCTAACTAAGGTGTTCGATACAGTCAATCATGACCTCCTTATCGAGTCCCTGCCAATGATGTTTCTAACACCAGAAGCCACCTCCTGGTTCGAGAACTACCTAAGTGGTAGATTCCAGCAAGTTAAAACTAACTCCACTTTATCCTCCAGTCTGCCAGTTCACTTGGGTGTTCCCCAGGGATCCATCCTGGGGCCACTTCTCTTTAGCCTCTTCCTGAACTCACTTCCCAAAGCCTGCTCTGGTCAGATGCTATTATATGCAGATGACGCTGTACTTTTCTGTAGTCACTCTGACCCCCCCACCCCCTTCAACTTGCCCTCCAGAGTTTTTTCTCTGAGGCTGAAGCCTGGTTCTCTGCACATAAACTTGTGTTAAACTGTAATGAAACTAAGGTCATGGTCTTCACCCATTGTCAAAACAAGTGGGGAGTGTTCCTCTGTGCATCCTTAATTGTCATCACGCCACCCTTGAACAAGTAACCTCCTTTAATGATCTGGGTGCCACCCTTGATCCCTCCCTTACTTATCATGAGCATACTCACGTTGTTATCTCTGCTATAAACTCCAGAACTGGACTTTTATATAGGCACAAGCAGTGTATGCCATCTGAGGCACGCCGCCTAACCGTAACTTCCTCTGTCCTCTTCCGAGTAGATTACGGGATCGTTTTTTATGGTGCTGCTGATAACACTGCCCTCCACAGGATTAAGGTTGCCTTGAATAAAGCCTGCCATCTTGTAGCAGGGTGTGACAGGTGGACCCACACTTGTGACCTCTATTGGCTTATCAACTGGCTCAACTTTAACGGTAAGTTAAAATACCACTCCTGCCTACTTGCCAAGAAGATTGCCAACAGACTCCTCCCTCCTGGACTACATAATCTTATTCAGCTGCCCCTACATCTAGGACCACTAGAAGCTCCACCAAAGCCTCCCTACTAGTCCCTCACTGCAGGACGTCCCTGGGGCAACGAGCTTTCTTCTACAGGGCACCACTCTGGCTGAATGAGCTGCCTGCTGATATCTCCTCTGAATTGAAGCTCAGCCCCTTCAAATCCAACCTTAGAGAGCTACTCCTCACCTCTTGTGTCTGTGATTGCTCCTAACCTGACTACTCACATCATTAGCTCCCTGCTCTACTAATGAACAATGTCATTTCTGACAGCTTCTTATCTGCTTTCCCTTCTTCTTACCTTCTCACTATATCTTCTCTAATTGTTGTACCGTAACTCTATATTTGGGCTGAACCCTTAAGTGACTGATTTAGTATACTATGCTTTATATTATTTGGAATCTACTGTACTATGTTTGACTCTGGGTTGACTGTTACCCTGTGCAATATAATGTATCATGTTTTGTTTGCTTTATTGTATTGTCTTTTTGAAAATCTTGTTTGTACTTCCATGACATAGAGCCTTTGTAAAGGAGTCTCTGACTCAAAGGTTTGTAATTCCGAACTTTTCAAATAAATAAATAAATACAAAACCACATCATCTGCATATAACATAATATTAGACCGTGTAAGTTGCTGAGGCAGGTTGTTGATGAATAAAAAGAGAACACCCCTGTGGTACATCATGACTCAGTGTTCACATATCTGATAAAACCCCATTCACTCTATATCTGATAAAATCCCATTCACTCTAAGTACTTGTTCTGTATTGAAGGGGCAGACCGGAGCCACGGGAGGAAAAAAGTAGTAGCAAAAAAACATAAAATAAAAAAATAACTCGCTAACCAGTCAACTACAGGCTTACTCATTCCCAACCTACTAAGTTTTAGTTCTAGGAGGGGGTGCTCCACCAGGTCGAATGCCTTGGTAAGGTTCACAAACACCAACCCCATAAACAACCCCCCACCCATCTTCATATACTGGTCATTCTTGAACCTGACCAAGGCAGTCACCATGCTAAACTCACTCCTGAAGCCAGGCTGAGCATTCATGATCACATTATATTTCTCCAGATAATCCCTCAGTTGTACATAGAGCAATCTTTCCTGTGATTTCCCCTAAAGAGCCGCTGATGCAAAAAGTGCTACATTGCAGAATTAGAATAAGTATACCGCCAGGAAATCTCTTACCAAAAACTATATTTCTACGTTACTTCATTTTAAAGTTATGAGCTATTTTGTAACCCTGATTTCATTACCTGTTCAAAACAGCCTGTATCAGTGCAGAGCTGCTGATGATGTAATCTCAGGAACTCACAGTCTAGTACTCCATGTCAGCAAGCTTATAGGACTTGTTTCTCCAAAGTTGTAAAGATCATGAGCAATGGTTTTCACAAGTAAAACAGGCAGCCCCATTCAAAAAACATTGCTATAAAAACTATACATGTTTCAGGTTTTGTAACAAAGTTGACAAAATTGTATTTGATAATGCCTTTTGGTGTGGTCCATTTCTCAAGGATTGCTGGATGCTGAGTAAGCATGCCTCCAGGCTGCTGAAGCCATTTGGAGAGCTACTCTGCTGTGCCTGTTAGGAAGTTGTATTGCTGCTAGTACTGTAATGTTGGTAACTTCACTGCTGTTTGTCAGTGTCTGCTTTACAATATATTTTAATAGAGGCCTTAAATGTGTTAATTCCTACTAGGGGTGGAAGTGTTGGCTCTGGTAAGATGATCATTTTAATTTAGAGTAGAACACAGATGAGCCTGAATGTAGATCAAAACAGCCTGACAGGTAGAACACATTGTGCTGGCTAAATTAGAAACTCCTTCTTCTTCTTTAAGTACATCAGGGAGAAAAGGAGCTGTAAGGACCACATAGTAAGGATTAGGAAGGAGGGGGGTTGGGTGGAAGCAGGGTGCGATAAGGCAGAAGCACTAAATGAGTACTTCTGCTCAGTATTTACTAAAGAGAAGAGGGGTGACACTCAAGGGGAGAAATGGCAGGAACGGGGGAAGGGGTGACAGATGGGGAAATCATGGAGGGCAGGGCTCGGGAGGGTTTGAAGGCACTGAGGGCGGACAAGGCGCCAGGCCCAGATGGCATCCACCCCAGGGTAATGAAGGAGCTGGCCAAGGTCCTTGCAGGACCTTTGGCAGACCTACTTAATGCCTCACTACATTCAGGGTGTGTACTTAAGGACTGGAGGATGGCTCATGTGGTGCCCCTCCACAAGAGTGGCCCCAAGAATGAACTGGGAAACTACAGACCAGTGAGCCTCACATCCATCATGGGTAAGCTAATGGAGACTATCCTGAAGGAGAGGCTGGTGGCCCTCCTAGAGGCCAAAGGACTACAGGACAGCAGACAGCATGGCTTTATATGGGGCAGATCCTGCCAAACCAACCTGGTGGAGTTCTATGACTGGGTAACTAGGCAACTGGACAGGGGCCATGCAGTGGATGTCCTGCATCTGGACTTCAGTAAGGCATTCGACTTGGTGCCGCATGGAAGTCTGGGAAGTAAGTTAGTAGGCACAGGGGCAGGTGCAAAGCTGGTGAGATGGGTAGGAAACTGGCTCAAGGGAAGGCAACAGAGGGTGGTGGTGGTGGGTGGGGAGCTCTCACACCCAAGGGTAGTGATGAGCGATGTTCCACAGGGCTCGGTGTTGGGACCAGTGTTGTTTGGGATATTCATTGCAGACATATCATGGGACATAAAGAGCAAGATCAGTCTGTTTGTTGATGATACCAAGATAGGAGCGGTGGTGGATGACCTAGGGGGATGGCAGGGGTTGCAGGATGATCTGGCAAAGCTTGAAACTTGGTCAGACACCTGGCAACTGGGGTTTAATGCCAAAAAGTGCAAGGTGCTGCATTTTGGGATGAAGAACCCAAGGAGGAGTTACCAGCTGGGGGGAGTGCAGCTAGCCCAGACAGAGGAGGAGGAGAAGGATCTGGGTGTGCTCATTACAGGGTCAATGAACAACTCGGCACAATGTAGGAAGGCAGCTCCAAAGACCAACAAAATGCTGGGTTGTATTGCAAGGGGTATATCCTCGAGGAGGGAGGAGGTGATTCTGCCACTGTATAGGTCATTAGTTAGACCGCACCTGGAGTACTGCATGCAGTACTGGCACCCGTATCTGAAGAGGGACATTAAGTTACAGGAGGGGGTGCAGCGCAGGGCAACAAAGATGATCAAGGGGCTGGGGGACTTATCATACAAGAGGAGATTGAGGGAGTTGGACATGTACTCACTGGAGGAGAGGAGGGACAGGGGGACATGATTGAAACCTTTAAATACATGAAAGGTATAAACAAGACAGGTACAGAGGGGCTGTTCAAAGTAAGGGAGGGGAGGGACACCAGGGTCCATGATATGAGACTGGAGGGAGGAAGGCAGGGAGATAAGGAGACACTTTTACAGAGAGGGTGGTGGCTGGGTGGAATCGTTACCTGCAGAAGTGGTATCTAGTAGAACAGTGGACTGCTTCAAAGGGGATGGGACAGGACAAGGGGGAGGGTTAATGAAGGGGATGGGTGGAAGGGAGGGGCAGCTGCAGAATAAGGGGTGCTAGCTGCACATTCGAGCAGATTTGATAGACCTCTAGGCCTTTATCTGCTGGCAAATTTCATACGTTCGTATGTTCCTAGTAGGTTTTCAAAACAGCATTACCTCTCCCACCACCTTTGACAAGGAGATGAAATAATTGTTTTAAAGAGCCATTCTTAGAAATCACTTCAATTGAATGACAGGTGTGAATGATCTTAGCCTTTCACCACATCAGCAACTTATTCAGTGTGCAAACCTCACAACAATGTGCAATGTCCCAGCATCCAGCAACCCTGGAAAAAAGGACCACAAAAAAAAGGCACATAAACAAAATATTGTCAGCTTTGTTACAAAACCTGAAACACACACAGTTTTTAAAGCAATGTTTACTGACTGGTGCTGCCTGTTTAACTTGTGAAAACCATTGCACATGATCTTTGCAACTTTGGAGAAACAGGTCCTATAAGCTTGCTGACAGGGAGGGCTAGACTGTGAGTTCCTGAGATGACATCAGCAGCAGCTCTTCACTGAAACTGGCTTTTTTGAACAGATAGTGAAATCAGGGTTACAAAATAGCTCATAACTTTAAAATGAAGTAACGTAGAAACCTAATTTTTGGTATGAGATTTACTGGGGGTATGCTTATTCTAATTCTGCAATGTCGCACTTTTGGCCAGATGGTGTCAGTTGCTCTTTAAGGGACAGAATACAAATTGGTCTATAGTTAGAGACTTAAATTTTTGAGCCACCATTATATATGTTTTAGTTTAACAGCCACCTGTCCGGCAGGAAACAATGCGTCAAAATGAATGGGGTACTGTCAGATCCTAAAGATGTGATGGTCGGAGTTCCACAGGGCTTGATTTTGGGTCCATTACTCTTTAGTCTCTTCATTAACAATCTCCCAGAGGTCTGTCCTGGTTCTGAGGACGACACTGTGATTCTTACTTGTGGTCCATGCCAGAACTCCCTAACAGATGGTCTCCAATGCAGCTTCAGATCACTTGAGGGCTGGTTCAAGAGAGTAGACTAGTCTTGAACTACAAAAAGACCAAGATAATGCTCTTCTCTGGGCCACACATAAAAAACAAGACGCAACCACTGATCTTCGTAAATGAGGATGGTAAGCCACTGGAACAAGTTACTACATTCAAGTACCTGGGAGTAACCCTGGATAACACCGTCTCATTTGATCCATGTGAGGACAGCATAGTAAAATCAGCCAATAGAAAGTTGGGGCCCCTGTACAGACACAGGCACAGCCTCACCATGGATGCCAGGTGAGTCGCAGTCACTAGCTCACTCCTCGCCATCATTGACTATGGGATCACTGTCGATGTAGCAACCTCAGACACCACCTTCAACAAGGTCAAGCTACTCCTGAATAAAGCCTGTTGAATCATTCTGGATGCCGACAGGCTTACACACACCTGCACACTCTGCTCCTGCTCCAACATGATCCCCTTACAGGACAGAATAAAATTCCACATCTGTGTCCTTGTGGAAAAAAGCACTGTTGGGTCTCTTACCTACTGGGGTACAGAATCTGCTAGCGCTTGACCAAAACCCTTACCCCACTGGGGCCATGACCAAAAACACCCTTAACATCCCTTTCCACAAAGCAGCACAAGCGTCGCAAGCCTTTGCCATTAGAGCCCCTCAGTGGTTAAACAAACCCCCAGAATCCATACCAAGTCTAAATAAGATTGAACAGTTTAAGAAGCAGCTTAGACATATTCTTGCACCCCCGTCATCTGTCAATGCCCTTGAACCCCCACGACAGTACTTGTGAAGCTGCCTATAACTCCACTATAGCCTTTCCCTTTTCTTCTCACTGTGAAAGCCCTGGTTGCTGCTACCTCTGTAATGAAAATAAAAAGTATGTATAACTGTAATGTAATTCAATACTTGGCCATTGCTTGCTGTATCATTGTTACTGCTCTACATCTTGTTGAACTTAGAAGTATGTTTATGACTTATAACTGACATGGAACTTTTGTTTAAAGGTGTTTTTCCGAACTAATTAAATAAATAAATAAATAAATAGGTACACCACAGGCTTTTTTCCAAAGATCCGGTACCGTTTGCATACACAAAGATTTATTAAACAGTTTTTACAAAGGAACAGATAATTCTTGCACAGCAGCCCTGATAAATGTGCCCTCTACTATGTAAAGTCCTGGGCCTTTGGTTACATCCATTTTTTTTTAACTCCTTGACAACGTCACTCCTGGTAATTCTTTTAAAATAAAAATGTGGTCTATCCAAGACTGATTTCATCTCAGGAATATTTAGATCAGAAAAACTTTCTGCGTACCTAGTTAAATCAGTAAAGAATTAATTCATACAATTTGTTATGTCCTTTTTCCTTTTAAAAATAAATCCCCATTTTGAAGACAATCAACCTCCTCCCTCTTTTGGGGGTTTAACAGTCTATTTAATCCCCTCCAAAATGTCTCTCATCATTAAAATTCAAAGGTACATAGGTGTTTAAATTTGCAATTGAAGTGTGGGTACTGGTACAAGTGTGTTCCAGGGTGGTGGACAAAAGCTGTTTGGCGGTTAGGTTGGTACTGCATCCCAGGGGACAGAATTCTACTGGTCCACAGGCCCACTATTTCCTTCTCTGGGAGGAGGCACAGCACTAGTCCCTTTATTCCCCATCTGAACCAAATTTGCATATGAAGAGTTTAACTATTTCAGGTCCTTTAACCTTGATTGGGCACCATGGGTGCAAGGCAGGGGTAGTAATGGAGAAAGTAACACCAGCACCATCTGTACAGAAACACTGTTACACTATGCACCCTGTCTCCCTTCTCCGAGTTTAAATGCACCACCTGTATTGCTCATCCTAGACTCTGCCAGCCTGGAACAAGGGGTTGAGCTCATAGCATAAACTTGTTCCCTACGTGGTTAGCAATGTACTAACACATGCACGACTGAGCCAGGCCAGTGGAGTATTTTTAATATAGTTAACTATTTTAAATGTTTTTAGTATTAGTTTTGTAATAAATAATGATTATAGTGACATGGTAGTAATACAATAGTAAGGGTTGGTTAGGCATTTTAATGTTTAAGTAATAAACCATAACAGGGTGTGAGTTATGCTGGGATTCACCCATGGCTGGCATGGTTTGGCCACGAGGCTGCTGGCTGAGTGGTCAAACTAGGTCAGCCGTGGGTAAATCCCAGCATAACCCACACCCTGGAGTGGTTTATTGTGATTATACAATGGGAAAGATTAATAAAATATTGAAAAGTTACATTAAAAAGTTGAAAAAACCTTTTTTATTGATTTTAAGGTGTGGTATCCTTCTTCTATATGAAAGAGTCCCCTGTTGCAAGTCAGAAGATAGATGTGCTGTCCAGTTCCTAACCCCCCCCCACACACACACACACACCACACAGTACTATGGTGTGATGTCCTGTGCTGGTTTATTGCTTAAATTTATTTTTTGGCAGAGTCAGAGACCGCGTGACACTAAGTGGTAGCCGGCATTCTGTGAGTTGTGAGTACTAGTGGGAGCCGTCACTAAGCTGTTGTTTCTGGGTGCAGGTTTGCGGTCTTGGAGGCTAGAAGTAGCAAGTATAGCAGCACCTGCCATACCAGTTTAGCTAAACAAGTATGTGAATAGTTTAAACAATGCTGAACTGGGAGAAGTGTTTCTGAATTAAAAATGAGAGCTAGAACTTAAGGAAATCACATCCAAAAACCGAGCTGTGATACTGTATCACGGCTAAGCTTTTTGGATGTTATTTCCATAACTTCCAGTCCTCGTTTTTAATTCTAAAACACTTCTCTCACTTCAACATTGTTCAGACTATATTTAAATATTTGTTTAGGTGCAAGGGGTTGGTGCGATGCGTGTATCCTGGTGACCAGCTGTGGCAGCATTCACAGTCAGTTCGAGCAGTTTTGGGAAGGTGTATTGAGTTGGCTGCCATACTGGTCTCCATTTTTGTCAGTCATGGGACCAAGCGTGATGAAATGGTACACCTGGTGAGCATTTTTAAAATTCCTCATGTAGCCTCATGGTTTAGTGGCAATTTAGCAGGGAGTTCATTAAGGCTTGTTGTTTTGCATACCACCAGTTCAGCGGGAAAACAACATGGTGGTTTGTATGTTGTCATTTTGGGGTCGAATTGATTTATTTCCAAGATGTGGCTGACTGGCACCTTTTCCTGTGGGTTATGCCAGGATTTATCACGGGTAAAAGGTGCCAGTCAGCCAATCAGATTGAAGAATTCTCAGACCCCATTGTATAATTAAGCAATAAACCACGACAGGGTGTGGGTTATACTGGGATTTACCCACGGCTGGCATGGTTTGGCCAAGAGGCCACAGGACGAGTGGTCAAATCAGGTCAGCCGTGAGTAAATTCCAGCATAAATTACACCCTAGAGTGGTTTATTGCGATTATACAATGTCCCTCTTCACTTTTTGTAAGAAAAAATAAAGAAAAAACAGACTTTTTTTGTATTTTAAATGATGTTTATTAAATTTACTCTTACATTAGAAAAATAGTCCCATTCTCCCACTGTTAAGTTTTCCCTGAGTTATTATTGAAAATGTTTTCCCCGTTGTATATGGTGTTCAGTGCAAGCTAGCAATGTCCTGCCACGTTTGATAGGTGCTCAATAGCCAGAAATAGATTTTAGTCACCCAGTAAAAGTAATTATTGTAAGTAAATGGCTAGTTAGTTACCCGTCCCACAAGTATGGCACAACATCAAGGGGATTGTCCTCTGTCCAGCCAGAACTGCTGTCACCAGGCTAAAGTTGCTTTATTTAGAAGTGCAGCGAAGAATAGCCTTATACTGTGAACCCTAGTTTACTTGACAAAAAATGTTGATAGATGCCACCTAGCTAACCATTGCCGAATGTCAAATGAGCTG
The DNA here is from genome assembly GCA_016271365.2 of Neoceratodus forsteri. Taxonomy (NCBI): domain Eukaryota; kingdom Metazoa; phylum Chordata; order Ceratodontiformes; family Ceratodontidae; genus Neoceratodus; species Neoceratodus forsteri. The sequence continues at coordinate 1,446,301,500 of CM028130.1, read as the reverse complement.
GAGGACTGTGCTCCTAACGTAGTGTGCGTGCCTGTGGCTAGACTCCGTGGTCTGACATTGTACAACTGGGGCTTGAGACATGGTGACTGCTCAGACAAGGAAAGTGTAACAGCGATAGTGGCACCTTTGAAACTCACACTGCACTCTGAGTCAGTAACAGCTATAGAGGAGGACCTCAGACACAGAGCCATGGGATGAGAGAGATAAAGCACCATTTGCTACAGCGAGTGAGTGCTGGCTATCATTTGGAGGTGATAATGTTTTGTTTTGGATCGGGTAGCATGGGAGCCGTTAGGAAGTGCGGCTGGTGCTCCTCTGGCATGGCTCCAGGCAGCAACAGAGGGGTATGGAATCAGTTAAAAAAAAATTGAAGGCATGTCCCTGTGGTATGGTGGTTTGGGGGACTGTTGTGGTGTGACTGTTTCAAACTGCAATCCATTTAAAACTCCTGCTTTTGTGAGGCAGCTTACCGGGGAGGAAATATAGCGGTTTTCCTGCTTTGATGATCCGGGGTCGGAGTGATTTCAAAAGGGATTCCAGATATGGCTGACTGGCACCTTTTGCGTGGGTTATGCCAGGATTTACTATGGTAGAAAGGTGCCAGCCAGCCAATCAGAATCCCCGATTCTCTGACCCCAATGTATAATAAATCAAGATTTTCTGTCACTCATATTTTAGGTGTTCCTTAATGGATTTTCATACAATTTTCAAAAGCAAGAATTGGGGTACAATATCTCTTGATCTGCCAATATTGGTTACATTTTGTTCAGTGTTTTTTAGCTAGAGAGTAACAAAAATCATAAAAATTACCGACTTTTTCATAAATAAGGGAAATTATGTGCCACGCTCTGACATGTGCTGAACAGTCAGAGGCATATGGATTGTCCTTGTGGGGCTCTAGAGCTAACTGAGAAGCTGATTTTGCTTCATTTGTATGACTGGTGATCAGCAGCCCACCCCTGACACCAGTACTGTCTTCAGGGTGGAGGTCTCACGCCTCTCTCTCTCTCTCTCTCTCTCTCCTCCCAGAGGTGCTTGTCCATCGTTTTACTGGCGATCGAGAGCCCATCTCCCACCACATGGTATTATCATCACTGCCACTGAGTCTCTTCCCACCAGTACTTGGAACACCCGCCTAACCACCTCTGGCATTCAACACCCCTCCCCCCCCCCAAGTCCCCTTAAAAAATGATTTTTCTGGTCACTCCGCAGGAAATCAGCACAGCTCTCCCTGCCTCTTGGCTGGCTGCTGTCTAATGAATGAAATTATGGTTTACCTTTGGAAAACAAAAACGAAAAACACAGAATCGCAAACAGTGCGTGCACATGGGCCCAGTTTTTTACTTCACTGTTCTGTTGCTCATAACGTTAATGTATTTAAAAAAAAATTCACCAAAATTTCACTAATCTACAAATACCCTCCTCCCTTGCGACCACATTAGTAACAACTTTAGAGTTCAGGTCCCAATCCTCCTTCAGTTCATTAACAATGTCCAGCAGTGACACCCCCACACACACACACACACGCTGACACATCATCAATGTTGGCAAACATGGAGGCAACAGTCCAGACCCCAGTCCTCCTTCAGTTCAGTGGCTGTGTCCAGTGATGATACCCCCTCCATGCACAGTATCAGTGTTGGTAATGGCAGATTCCACCTGGAGGGGGTAGCATTATATTTATTTATTTATTTATTTATTTGTTCTAGGAATTAATACCTTTGAGCCAAAGGCTCTTTTACAAAGGTTCCACGTCAATTGGGTACAATACAAGTGTAGTTACAAAATAGGCAATTCAGTTGAATATTGTCACAGTCAAGGAGAAGTAACACAATACCTTAAAATATAAGAAAACAAGTAACGGAAACAGGGAGAAAAGAAAGAAAATAAAAAATTATATATTTTTCATAAACAAAACAACATTAGATAATGGGGAAAAAAGTCTCGAGAGAGAATATACTAATTGAGAGAGTAAGGGAGAGGAGGAGCAGTCAGTAGTGAGGGAGAGCCTCACATATGCCTTTGTCAAGAATACTGGGGTGAGGAAAAAGGAGGAGAGAAAAATAAAAGAGAAGGGAGTAATTTAATAAAGTTATTTAGCCAAGGCAGTCACAGAAGCTGGAGTCTGCGAGGTGTGAGTGGAGTTGAGTTTTGAAAACTCCCAGGGATGTAGAGGGTGAGATGTGGGTATTTATAACATTTAGCCAGCTAGGTGCACGGTAAGCAAATGATCGCTGACCTTAAGTAGTCCAGCAACGTGGAACCTGGAGAGGTTGATGCATTGATCCTCTAGTGAGACGGATGCAAGGATTAGGGTGTAGCAGGTCTTGGATACATGGAGGGGTAAGGCCCATGGTTGTTTTTTTAGCCATCAGGCAAGTAAGATACTTTAGGCGGTTTGAGAGTTGCAGCCAGCCAGTTTCAGTGTAGAGCTCACAGGTGTGAGTGCGTCTATGTGCACTAGTGAGCAGTCTACAGGCCTTGTTGAGGGAGGTTGTTATGCGCTTAAGAGAGGTGGTTGAGGCAGCCCCATATATAATTAAGCCATAGTCAATTATTGAAATGACAGAGCTTTTAATAGCAATCCTAAGAGCAGGTTGTGTAAGGAACTGCTGGTTCCTGTACAAGATCCCAATACACTGGTTTGCCACGTTTGCTGTCTTATCAATGTGGGTAGCAAAGGTTAGGCCTTGGTCAAAGGTGATTCCAAGATATTTAAAGGTAGTCACTTGTTCTAGGGAACTTCCCAGATATGTATTGATTGAGAGTGGTAGTTGTCTTTTTTTGTTTTGAGGCTAGAGAAAAGCATTGATTTTGTTTTTTTGTGGTTAAGGACCAGCTTATGATCAAGGAACCACTTTTCAACTTTGGTAAAAGCAAATTGAAGGCGGTGGTGTAGTAGTTTCGGGTCTTTGTGGGAGGTTAGAATTACGGCATCATTAGCATATAAGATTATTTGTTCAGGGCATGAGTTTGGAAGTGAGTTTAGAAAATTGCTGAAAAGAAGAGGGCCCAAAATGGATCCCTGGGGAACACCTGAGAGAACAGTTTTAGGGTCTGAGACAGCTCCTGCAATTTTGACAGCTTGGGTACGTTGAGAGAGAGAACTTTTAACCCAGTCTCCAGCACTTTGAGAGAGGCCAAGGAATTGTAGTTGTTTGACAAGTAGGCCATGATGAACTGTATCGAACGCCTTTGTTAGTCAATGAAAAACTGCACTGCTTAGAAACCATTGTCCAAGGCGCATTATGGATAGCATCTGAGAACTCCAAGAGGGCAGTCGCTAGCTGTGTCCTTTCCTGAAGCCATGTTGCTGAGTGCAGAGGATGTTATACTTTGAAGGTAGTCAGTGAGTTGGTCTGCCACTATCCTTTCGAGGGCCTTTGAGAGGTGGGAGTATAGATATGGGCCGGTGGTTACCTGGAAGGGACTTGTCACGCTTTTTTGAATACAGGGGTGACAAGAGCTGATTTCCATTTGCTGGGAAATTGACTGTGGCAGAGTGAGAGGTTAAAGATTTGTTGGAGCAGCACCAAATCCAGGGTAAGTGACAGAAGTTTGAGGTCAATAGTATCACTACTTACTCGGGATTTGAGATAGCCTTCTTAATATATTTGTAGACATCATGGGTGTTGACTAATTTAAAATGGAAAGGAGGTTTGGTTGGAGAGGTAGCAGGAAGTGTTTGGTTTGGTGTGACAGGCTCAGAGAAAAAATCCGTAGGGAGAACCCCACTAAGGTCAGTGAAGGTTTCATTAAGGGTCTTTGCCATAATCATAGGGTCTAGGGTAGTGACTCCGTCTACAGTCATTAGGGTGGGAGAGGACTTAGACTGTTTACCAGTGACATTTCTTATGTTGCATCTGCATATTCAGCATCTGTTTGGCAGTTTTCCTCCCCTGCCTCTACAGTAGGGGTGGTCAGCAATTTGACAGTTCCTTCACCTCAGCAGCAACAAAATAAGGCCACAGCAGTGAGAGAAATGGCCTTCAGAGGCAGGCTGAGCCAGAGCCAGAGCCTGACCTCCCCATAGCAGCACAAGTGAGCATTCCTGCTGACATACTGAAGCTGATGGGGGTGGTGAGTGAGAACAGCGGTACTGATGCCTGATATAGACCACCAAAGGACTTTGTTCTTTTTACTATAATTTTTTTAAACTCTATTTATACTCCTCGGAGCTGCGGGGGCTTACCTACCCCCATCTGCCCTGTCTCATTGACCCCTCGACCAACTCTTACCCGGCCTCTGCCTCAGCAGGGGTTCAGGGAGGACTGTGACTTACCCCTCATGGAGGGGCTCCCCCCAAGGACCCTGATGGGAGGAGAGACTGCATCACCTTAAGCCCCTGTCCATCACCAGGCTTTGTTTGGGCAGAGGTGTGTGGGTCAATCGGGGGCATCACATGGCATGCTCGAAGGGGATTTTTCTGCTTGTGGCTGGGAGAAGGACATGCAATGCTACCAGCATGCTGGGTCATGCGCTCCCACACAACCCACGTAGGCGACTGCCCCCTCCAGAAGTCCTTCCAATGTGGTCCTGGTGGTTATGGCACCCAGTCTCCACTGGGTGTCAGTAAAGTGCCGGGAGCTCCCAAGGAGAGGAGAGGAGAATTTGACAAGTGGCGGCTCATTCCTGCTCCCTCCCCCCACCAAGCCGGCCCCCAACAGCCCAGGCTCATTACCGAACCCAGGTCGCTAGCATAGCATGAGGTGTGGCATCCAGTGCTTCAACCCTCAGCACCACCTAGCCACCTTTTTACTATAATTATTAAATCCAGTGCCAGATACTGCTCTAGAGGTGGCATCGGCACATGGCGTAGAGCAAGCCAGGCCATGAGTGACTTAGGCCCACCTTGGATGAGTCCAGAGCCAGCCGGCTCCATTCGGAAGTGGCTGGCAAGATCAGCAGTGACTCAGATAGGTCCTGTCCTCTGGAGGGGGGACTGAAGAAGAAGGTTCACCCAGTTGGGTCAGAGAAGAGGGGTATGGCCTAGAAAAAAAAGGGTCAACCCCAGCTGCAGTAATGGTCAGAATCGGCCCATAACAGAGCTTTTGTGAATATTCATACCTGAATGAAACTGATGTCCCACCCCTTCAGTAGTGCCAAATTCAGTGGGGTTAGGCATAGAGTGTGGATGGCACATTAATGTATTCAAAGGAATACCACTTAATTAAAGACTAAATGTACACAAATTACTTGCTAATTGACCACTTGTCCAAACTGTGGCTATGATTGGATTGCCTATCTGAACTGTGATTATCCAGAGACTGCTTACTGTACCCGAACGTACTATTAAAAAGGACAGCCTATCTGAACTGCGCATATTTACAGACCATTAATCTCACCTATTCCAATTAATAGATTGCTTGTCTGAATGTTGCTTATTTAAAAGACTGCCTATTGCCTTGCATTCTGTGAAAGAGTATGATTTAAAGTGACAGTAAACTCAATACTGAAACCATACCCAAATTGTTAAATTGATATAATTTCATCAGCAACTCAACCAGCATCTGTCTTGGTGCAAATCTATCACTGCCAGTCAAGGGGTCATTATCGAGCTAATGGAGGGTGATAGAAAAATAGGGTTGGTTGCAATAGCCGACATATGACTCCAGCCTTCAGCAACAGCCAACATACAGTATTGCTCCAGCCTTTACCAACCCAAAGTGAGTTAGGTAGCTGAAGAGTTGCACTAGAACAATAGTTAAAGGAATACACTTGTTACTGCCAGCCCCCCACCCCCAAAGGGAAACCCCCCAATTAGGCTTTAAAGACTAATACATTTTCTCTGACCTGCCTGCTGATATATTTTATTTCATGTTTCCATTTATATATTAACAATACTGAAGCAGCACGGCATCATTTTGCATTCACAGTGTGGTTAAGTACTGCTCAACAGTATCACTTTATACAGTGCAGTGGCACAGAGTTGCGCTGTGCCTGCAAAATGGTGCCACACTGCTCCGGCATTGTTTACATCCATGGGAAACACAGAATAAAATATATCGGCAGGCAGGTCAGAGAAAATTATTTAACAGGCTTAAAAGCCTAGTTGCGGTGTTCCTTTGGTGGTGGGGGACTGACAGTAACAATTGTTTTCCTTTACGGCTTCCAACATTTATTTATTTATTTAAGCGTTTTACCAGAAAGGCATACTGAGCAGAATACTGCTCGATTACAGATGCGTCCTGGGGGAGGGGAGAACATAGGAAGACAGTTTTACACAGTATAGGCAAGAAAATACATAGTGGGAGAAATACTAACATTTGGATCTGATTACAAGTCAGTAGTAGCTTGAGAGAGACAATTGGTAACCACAGTACGTATGGTATGCGATAACACTTGAAGTAAGGATAGACAAGTGAATATATTGTGGAAGATCACTAACATTTGGTTCTGAAACCACGTTCATACAGGATTGAGTGTGTCAGTTGGTAACACAGTTACATACAGCAGATGTACAACAAAATTAAGTTTTGAGCCATAAGAGAGACAGTATAAGGCGAGAGGACAATAGTTAGACACTGATGAATTACAAATTTGCTAAGTGCCGACATTCCCAGAGAGTTGCCTAGTAGTTGGTAGACGCTTAGACATAAGCACAGGTAGGGATGAAATGATCTTGGAGCATGGAGTTTAGGTGGGAAAGGGAGGTGAAGCAACGAATGTTAGCTGGGAGGGAGTTCCATAGCAAGGGAATGTGGTAGCTGAACCCTGATTGCCCTGTGGAGGTAGACCAGTATGGGATAGCTAGAGACCTGGAGTCTGAGTTTCTGAGTGTGTATGCTTGTGCGCTAGGGTTTGTTAAGATGTCAGAGAGGTAGGAAGGGAGGCGCTAAGTCCAATACTTGGCCGTAATCTTTGAGCAGTGGGTTAGCCTGCGATAGTCAAGTGAGGTGAGGTTCATTGCTTGATAAAGGGCACAGTGTTGTGTGGAGTAGGGGCTGTTCAGGTCAAAATGGCAAAAAGAGTGGAAGAGAGGGTCCAGTCTAGCTAATGTGGTCTTAGGGCCAGTGCCATAGACTACGTCCCCATAGTCGAAGACTTGGGAGGATCATTTTTTTTTACAATGACCTTCCTGGCTGGAAGGGGTATGTTGTCACAACTCTGGTAAAGTGCACCAAGCCTAGGGTAAAGCATCTTAAGTAAGGAGTCAATATGTGAGGAAAAGTTAAGGTGCTGGTCAAGCCAGACACCGAGGTATCTGAAGGTGGTGCAGGACTCCAGAGGGGACCCTTCCAGGGTGTGAAAAACTAATGGTGAAGGGAGCCTAGAAATGTTCTGCCTCATCCCAAAGGTTAAGGAGACTGTTTTGTTAGCATTTAGGAGGAGGTTATTTGAGCGGAGCCAGTGCTGGACTGAGATGAAGTCGTGCTGAAGTCTGGACGCAACTTCAGAGGGCGAGGGGCCGGATGCATATAGCACCGTGTCGTCTGCCTACATGTGGATGGTGGAGTGTGTGCAGGCTGATGGCAGATCATTTAGAAAGAATGAGAATAGGAAGGGGCCTAGGACCGATCCTTGAGGCACTCCAGACGTAATTGGGAGGGGGTCCAACATGGATGATCTGATATGGACAGCTTGGGATCTGCCAGTGAGGTAGGAGTGGAACCAAGATATGGCCCAGTCAGATAGGCCAGCCTTGGCAAGTTTTGTCAGGAGAAGAGGTGAGTCACCATATCGAAAGCCTTTGCCAGGTCGAATAAAGATGGCAGCAGTGATGTGCAGCATCCATCCCTGTGAGGATGGAGTCGGTAATCCTGAGAAGGGAGGTGGTAGTGGAGTGGGATTTCCTAAAGCCAGACTGGTAGGGGGAAAAAAAAAGGAAGAGGAGTCAAGATAGGTGGATAGGCGAGAGAGAACCAGGCGTTCTTGTATCTTGGCAAGGGTCGGTAGGAGGAAGATGGGCCAGTAGTTGCTTGGGTTTGAGGCATCACCACACTTTGGAAGTGGGATTATGGTGGCATGTTTCCACTCAGTGGGGACTTCTGCTAGGATGAATAATAAGTTAAAAAGGGAGGCTAGGGGTGGAACTATGGCATGGTCCGACAGGTGGAGCATTTTGGAGTCCAACTCCGTGGGACATTTGCCCTTTTCAGGGTTAAGGGCAATCAGAGCATTGTATACCTCATCAGGGGTGACTTGCAGGAAGAAGAAAGGCTGAGCTGTAGCGCCACAAGATGGGGTCTCAGTGGGGCATGCTGAGCCGGGTGCGGGGTGGCCCTGGGAGTAGCATGGCTGGTAGTGAAGACAGTGTTAAACAAGGCGCAACTGCTGAGGTCAGGTGATGAGGGAGACCACCAACCTTCAGGAACGGGGTTGGTGGTTGTGATGGTGGCAGAGAAGCGATTTGACCACCTTCCAGAAATGAGATGGGAGATGGGAGGAGGAATTGAATGCGCATATGAAATAGTTGGCCTTTGCTTGGCAGATTATTTTGGTACTAGAATTGCGGAGTGCTCTGTAGGTCTGGAGGTCGGCCTGGGATTTAGAAGTCTTAAAGGTTTTCCAGGCCTTGTCTCAGATTCGGAGGTGGGCTAGGATATCGGGAGAGATCCATGGTAGATGAGCACCTCGGACTCTGGACTGTCTGAGTGGGGCTTAGCGGTCCCAGATGGCGATGAACTTGGACTTAAAGAATGACAGTGCCTCATCTGTCAAGGTGAAATGACTAATGCATGACCAGTCATAGTTGCCCAACTCATTTAATAATGAGGGGAGGTCCAGGGATTTGTAGGATCTCGAAAGTAAGATTCTGGAAGGGGGAGCTTTGGGTTTGTGAATTTTGCGTACGGTGTAAATCCCGTGGTGGGTTTGGATTTACATTTGGGTTTGGGTTTCTTTTCCTTTTCACAGTCAGCTTCATCAAGACCAGCCTTCCTTGGAACCAGCCTTCTTTAATATCAGCTTTCTCCTTCAGCATCCTGTTTCTCAGTGACCCATGGGGGTCAAAGCAACTGACACCAAGAGGATGCTGTCATCATGTCTCTTTTACTCTTCTTTAGCATTGTCCCTGTGACCCATTCAGGCCCTTAAAGCCAACAATTTTCATTTCCTCTGCTGTTCTACCTGCATGTTTTGTGCTACAATGAAGAAGAGGCAAAGTGTTCCAGTGATCCAGACTTGTCTCTTCAGCTGATGGAATGTCTTTGTTTTGTTCTTTCTTCTGCAATCCTTCTGTTCTACTTCAGCTCCAGTGACCCACCTGGGGGTCCAAGCAGCTGACGCCTGAAGATCTTGTGGTTTATCATCCCACAGATTAACCTTCTTTGGTCTCACATCACCAATGTGGTTCTGTTTTCCAGGTTTCATGCTCTGCATTCACTCAGCCTGGTAACCCCTTTCGATGATACCCCCTGAAAGACCAACCTTACTAGACTATAGCTGAGTATAGATTAATGAATTGTTTTTTACAGCATTCAAAGTTATCCCACTGAGTCAGTGTAGCTACTATAGAGGTTAAGATTAAATCATAGAATTGTACAATACATCATATAATTTCCTGGCCAGGTAAAATCTAGCTCATAGAGTTTTAAGTTAAATACTGTAACTACATGGATAATAGGAATGCTATTATTCCTAGTGTATAAGAAAGTTGTTTTGTTATCTGAATACTGTAGTTTACTTTTTTATGTGCTTTCCACACTTTGGCACCATTAAAAACTGGTTTAATGAGCATATACAACCACAATGTGGAGTAATGCTGGTGCAACTTGTTGGTAGACAAAGGCTATTTGTATAGTTGGATGCTGACTGTCATTTGTAGTTACTTTGGTCATTTGCACTCTGTGTCCCCTGAGGAACTACCACCCTGTCGGGGTACCAGGAAGGAAAAGGAACCCTCTTGAGGAAGGTTCCACTACTTGAGGTGCCATGGGAACATGATTCCTTTGCTTAAGGTACCTTAGGAAGAAGCCCAAGAAGAGAACCAAGTTGGAGGCTGAAGGAAGCTGGTTTATATAGTCCAGAAGGGGGGTTGACTGGTTGCTTCTACTCATCAAACCACAGGCATAGCCTTTGCATTTAATGGGCTTATACGACCACAATGTGGAGTAATACTTGTGCAACAAAGGCTAGTTGTACGGATGGATGCTGACTGTCACTTGTGGTTACTGTGGCCATTTGCACTCACTGTCCCCCGACTACCACCCTGTTAGGGTACTGGGAAGGCAAAGGAAACACTCTTGAGGAGGGTTCCACCCCTAGAGGTGCTGCAGGAACATGATACCTTTGGCTAAAAGTGCCTCAGGAGGGAGCTCAAAGAAAAGCAATGTGATGACAGAGACATCTGATAGCTGGTGGTGAATGATAGACTGAGGCTTGAGTCCAGAGGACAGAGGGAAGGACAGAATTGCAGGAGAAAGTGGGCCACCATCTGACCCCCAACTCACAGCAGAAGTTCTAATACTGAGTAAATGATACTGAGCAACAACTTTATGTCCTTTGGTACTCAGGAGAGAAGAAAACACCAGTGGAGGAAATCTCTGGGGATCCATGGCCTCAGCCACCACCCCTCCTGCCATGGGTACTATTATTAGATTCACTGTACTATTCTGAAAATCCAATTGAGGGGAAACTTTTGGAGTGATAACTCTCACTCTATCCCTATGACGGGTAACATTGTGCGAGTGCCACAAGTAATCTCAAAGCCAACTGAGGTACCTTAGGGAAGGAGGCCCCCAAAACATGAACTGAGGAGAGAGTGACTGCTGAAAGGCTAGCACTCTACTCCAAGACTGTGAGGAGGCCTAACCTTGACTGGGAACTAAACAGATAGACCTTAGACAGACACAGGGAAAACAGCTTTTGGAGGTGCTGCCAGCATGGCCTACACAGCTACAGGAATCCATGTGAGCTTAGGGTCCTACCCCCAGCGGCTGCTGTCTTAAGATACTACACTAATGAGGTACCACTGACCTTATCACCATGCCAATGGATTGCCAGGAGGCACTGCAGGAGACAAGTGCCTGAAAAGGACCCCTGCCCATCATGAGGGACTCACCCTCAAGATGTGGAATTCAAGGGGAGCAAGTGAGCATGATTAATACTGTCCAGTAGGGATGCATTCGTAGAGCCTGATAGCACGTTACTGAACAGAACTGACTGGTGATTGGTCAGCAATATGAGAAGGTAGCGAGGTCGAATGCATGTGAGCAGTATGCTGTCAACAGGCTGATTGCTTCTTAGCAGTGTGATGTGGCCAATAGGCCAGTTATTTGGTTGAAGAAGGACATGTAAGGTAGAAACTGAACTGAAGGACACGGTTGTTCTTGATCTCTCTTCAACATTTGGCACCATGGACCATTGGATTTTGATAGATTGCCATGGATACTATAGGGGACCCACTAGAGCAGTGCTGCAGTGGTTTAAGCCCTTCCTTTTCAGCCAAGAGTAGCAGTTTATAATGAGTGGCTTCTCATTGTAGCGAGCGCTCTCAGCTGTGAGGTGCCTCAAGGTTCGATTGTGTGATGTTGTTTGCAGTATACATGCTGCCCTGTTGTGAGATCATTAGGTGAAACAAGTTAGAGTTTCACTGTTATACAGATGAAACTCAGCTGTAGTTCTAGTTGTGTGCCTGACAGGACAGATTCAGCAGCTGTGGTAAACCAACAATGCTTGTTGGAAATAAATGTCTGGATGGCAACAAGCTCACTCGCCCTTCACAGTCTTCCTGCTTTATAGAATGCATGTTAGAATTCATATAAGCTCTGATCTTTTGTTTGCTGATCCACCTGTCCTCCTGAGGCTCAGTACAGTCACGGAGGACTGGACTTAGCCCTGGAGAAAAGCAGAACTGGAAAGCATCTGCTCAGAGATTATGACAGCTCTAAAATGCACTGCAGGCTATCGAATCTCCCAACTGCTATAGTCCTGCTCTGATGTCAGCTGCTGGGGATTCTGGGATTCATAGTTACAGAATACGCCAGCCTAGAAGTACGCAAAATTAGCCTGATACAATCTACTATACTATTGTAGACAGTAAGTAAAAAAAATGTTTTCTCACATAAAGTGCACATTGGGACCGGCCCCACACTTAAAAAAATTTTACATTCAGGTAAATTTGAAAATTTTCTCTAAAACTAAGCCCATATGGTAGTGAATACACGTAAGAGAAGATTAAGGTCCTTTTAAAGGTTTAAATATTTTGCAATGCTCTTTCATAGTACATTGTTACATAGAAATGTTTTGAATGCTTTATTATTAACAACAAATTAAAGGATTTAAAGTATTATTTGCTAATCATTCCTGAAATGCAGTTTACACCTCGGGGTCTTGGTGATTATATGTACATGGTGCACTGATAGCATCATAAGAATGACTCTGCCTCAAGCCCTTTTCTCTTACATACAAGTGCTGGACAGTGATGGACACATAAAAAGCTGAGGGTGGAGTTTATCTCATCATTATATGTCAGTGTACAGACTTGTGGATAGTTAACATTCTGCTATGTTTATTACGTGAGATATGATTTTGGTGCACTGATGTTGAAATGGTTCTTAAAGCATAGCTGAATGTTACAACTGATTTTATTCTTGTGCAGAAGCAACTGGTTATTGTACAAGATCACATGGTATTATGGGTGGAGTACTGTATAAAAAGGCCCTTACTTGGGAGGTTTGGAGATATCCTGGGGAGTTTGTTCACTTAGAATCATGTTGATCACCAGAGGGTGAGGTCTCCAGCAGCAAAGGTGGGTACTGAAGGAAACTTCTTAAAATAGAAGCCTTGAAAGTAACAGGGAAGATGTTCTTTTTGAACAAATATGCAGAACTTAGAGACTTTTGTAAGTGACCTGTTCTATAATTACTAAATCCTTATTTTTGCCTAAACATGAACTGTAACCTGCCAATCCCTGTCCAATAGAAAGGCTTGCCTGTAGTTCGGTGACCAAGCAGCCAGTCACTCCCACTTCCTGAGCTATATAAGCAGTTCCTCTAAACCTCTCTGTGAAACATTTTTTCTTTGTAGCAGAATGCTCTGCCAGTTTGTCCTCTGTGCTGGTAGGCCTCCCTGGATGGCTGAGTCCTGTCCCCACCCCCCCGCTCCTGCTTGTCTCTGCTGGGCTTCTGTGCTTATATTTTCTACTTCTGGTTTGTATTTTGCCTTTGGCTGTGCATACGACCTTCCCTTTTTTTGGGGGGGGGCTTTGTTTCTCAGCTCCTAGCATACTGCTACTCTGGAGCTCATGCTGCTTGCTTTTACTTCCTCACAACTCAAATTATTTGCACAGCAACTCCTAGCATTCTGCTACGCAGAGCTCATGCTACTGTTTTCAGTTACCTACAACTACAAGCACTGCTGCTGTTTAATTACTATTGTATCCAGTGCATGTGTTTTTACGCTGTGCTCACCATGCTCAAACTACTGCAATGCAACTGCAATCATTATCTGTGTGTTTCAGCTCAGCCATAGCTGCTTCTTGTTGCATACTCAATTCTTTTCACCTGACACAGTTTACTCTGACCCTACCTGTGCTTCTCATTTTACTTGCATCTTCCTGCACTGCCTGGCTACACCTGCTTCAAGCTTTGTCTCCCTGTTTTGTCGCATTGTATTACTCTGAGGTTAGCTGTCGCTCCTGCTGAGGCTATTAAATTAGCTTCATATCTGCATGTGGTTCTCAGCCCTTTCATCACTTCCTTGTTTGTCCTACGGCAGGGACTGGGAGGTGTTTAGGGGGCGGTCATGGCCTCTGTGGCTAATTAATTCTGTTCTAAATCCTGTCTTCGCTGCTGAAAATCCTCAGAGTTTGTCACCCTGATTTGGCTTTGAACTACTACTTACAGACCTATCAGGTCCACACTTGCTTATGCAACCGCTGCTCCTTGCTTATGCAAACCATTGCTTCATGCCTTGCCATCCCCTCGGCTTCAGCCTGGGATTCTGCTGCACTCAATCTGCATTCGACCTTGCAAGGTCTCAGCACTCAATGCTCATTATGATCTCAGCATGCTGTGCTCATTCAGCTCACCAGCTTTTCCTCTCAATCAATTTTGGGGCATGCCAGCCATTCTATTTTGGCACAAGGTTCCTGCAGCCGACGGTCTCGCTCTGCATTTGGTCCACATCTCGAGCGTGTCCAACTTGGGGTGGGATCCTTCTCACCTGGTCCATAGCTGGGAATGTCCTCACCCCAGGCTTGGCTTTAACTGCCTGCTACGTGACAGCACCTCCTGGTGTAGAATTTAAGACTAGCGGTGAAGGGTGGTTACGATGATCTCCTTTGATGCTAGTGTTCCACTATACCGGTTAGCCATTGACTTTTTTCACCTGGTTTGATTTAGGGTGGGTAGGCTGGGTGAGTGCCTTAGCAGTTGTTGTTCTCTTCTTGCGCCTTGGATTGACGCTGTTACAGAGTTTTCTCGCAACCTTCCATGGTGTTCCCGCTAGAGGGTTTGAGTGAGTGCCTCCCTCCAAATTGGAATATTTTCCACCTCCCTTTAATTGGGTTTCCAAATTGCAGCTGCAGCTGTCACTAAATAAACTATCTCAAGCCTGGAGAGAAGGGGACCTAGGCCTTGGATCCCCAGCGATTTCCTCCTCATAGGGTTTTTTTTCTCTCCTCTGTTGCCTCAGGTCATAATATTTAGTTAGCATAGCTGTTTCCCCTAGTTTCTTAGATAGGTTCCGTTGTTGGATGGAGGTGGAGGATGTCATGCCATTCTCTCTCTCCTTAGGGGATCCCCTCATCTCAAAGCTAAGCATCAGTATCATGCTACCCAAACCTGGGCAGTCCTTATGTTATCCCACTGAACGCCTCACTGCATTATCAAACTGCCTCTGCTTCTATACTACTATGTTACAGCTACTGCTCCTATGTCACAGTTACTGCTTGCTTCTGCTTCATGTTGCCTCTTTTTGGGGATGATGCTACATTTCTTTTGGGGATTCCTAAGGTACCTTTAGCCACGGGAACCGCCCCGTTGCACATCTAGGGGTGGAACCCTCTCAGAGGGTTCCTTGCCTTCATACCCCTACAGGGTGGTAATTCCTCTGGAATAGAGAGTGCGAATGGCCAAAACCAAACTAACACAGTTGCACAAAGCATAACACTATACTGGCTGTGAAGGTCAGTGAACTTGTTATTCTGAGTTGCCAAACCCAGACTAAAGTTTATTATTAGTTGAATGCTATGGCTACTATTTTCAGTGAACTCAGCAACTTATTTATGGATATTTAAAACAATAATGTATTCAAAGCATGAACAAAGCCAACCTCTGGCTGCCTTTTACCTTTTACCTACCAACTGTTTCTGTTAACATCGATCGTGCCTGTTAAATTATGACTCAAGTTGTATATCACTACTGTTATTTGGAATGTATCTGGCATGTCTGTTTTCTAACCGCCTTAAGTGTACTTATTGTTTATCAAATGTTTTGTTTCATTTGTCTTGTTTGCTTTTGTGTCAATCTACTGATGTGGAACCTTTGTAAAAGAGCCCCTGGCTCAAAAGTATTGCAATCTGAGATATAAATAAATAAATAAATAAATAAATAAATAATGGTTCTGACATGGCTTTCTTTCATGCTCACAACTCCCCATGAGACATCCCTGCCCACATCTGCTAATGCCCATCCTGAACCAGTATGTATATCCCTGCCTGCAGTTGCTGACACCTGCTCTGACCCAGTATGTACATCCCTACCAACGTCTGTTGATGCTGACACTGTATGTACATCTCTGCCCATCATCTGTTGACACCTACTCTGACCCAGTATGGTAATCCCTGCCCTTGATCTGCTGACACTCACCCTGATTTTTTTTTTTTAGTGATTATTTTGTCTTCTGCACTGGCAGCCCCATCAGCCCAGCTGCCCCCCCAGCCCGGACATCCTGGAATTACCAGGGCTTACCTTAAGCCTGGCCTGGGAACAGAGCCTGAAGAGGGTCAGGCATCATCCTGCTGCTAGTGCTGTGATTTTCCATTTTTCTGAGGTCCCATTTTACCCCACGGCCCCAGGAGTAGAGATGCATGCGCATGGAGGCACACATGCGTAATACAGCCCCATCTGCCCACCTGTCAGCCTAGTGCCTGGCACTCCCTCTGGCCTGTGCTGCCTACCAGCCTCCACCATGGGGCAGTCAAGAGCTGAGGGATACCACCTTCCCTCCCCGGAGAGGAGAGCTGCCTTTCGGCAGCTCCATCCAACTCCGTGCCTTCCCTCCCGCAGACTTCTGATGGTCCGTCCTTGTTCCCAAATATGAGTCATCAGCATGGTATGAGGTAAGGCATCCAGTGCCTTAGCCCTCAGCACCACTGCACCAGCCACTCACCCTGATTTAGTATGTACATCCCAACCACATCTGTAGACAGTGACTCTATATGTACATCTCTGCCCATCATCTGCTGACACACACTCTGACCCAGTATGTACATCCTTGCCATCCATCTGTTGACACCCACTCTGACCCAATAGGTAATCCCTGCCCTCCATCTGCTGACATTCACCCTGATTTAGTACATACATCCCTGCCCCCATCTGATAATGCCCAACCAGACCCAGTATGTATATCCCTGCCCTCCATCTGCTGACACCTACCCATACCTAGTATGTACATCCCTGTCTCCCTCCCTATTTACTGATAATCATCTTGACCCAGTAGGTACCTCCTCCTCACCCTCACCCTCATCATTTGATGGCATCCTCTCTGACCCAGTAGGCACGGGTAAAAGTGTGCAGAAAAAAACTGCCTGGTCTATAGAGGTCTCAATTATGGAATATGGAAGGACTGGACTTCTATTGCAGAAGTCATTCTTAGCTTCATGGTGCAGAATTTGCCTTTTCATCCTTAATCCATTTTTCACTAAAATGACAACCTTAGGCACAAATATTCAGTAGGATTTTGAGGGACAAATGGAAGTCGATGTGGAGGAGGAGAAGCAATTTTAAGAAGTAAAAAACTAAAACTCTCTGTACCTATAGCTCTACGTGCCACCCTCTTAAAGTCATAGTAAGAGGGAACAAACATAGTGAGAGTGCCCTTTTCAAGATACCCTGTGAGACCCATGACAAATTACTCAAAATGTTTCCAATATGTCTGAGACTCTGCCACACCCAGCCCACTTTAAGACCTGTCAGTAGGTACATCTTTGCACCCAGCTGCCAGCAACCTTCCTGCCTCAGTACAGATGCCCCTTAGTCCATACTGCACATACCTGATGATCTCCTCCCCTCCTCCACTGCCACTTTTACCATTGCTGCCACTGCCTCCACAACAGCCATGGTGCACACACCTAATGCTGTGATGAAAACAAACATACTGTTTAATCTGGAGACCATCTGCTCCTGGCCAATTTGCTCCACTGCTGCCAGATCTCTGACTGCCAGTTCCACCAGTCACCGTGCTCTCTCACTCCAACAACACATCAAGCATGCCGACTACAGACATTACTGGTAGAGCAGGAGGGAGAACTAGACTGGGCAGAATGGTAACAGTGGGAATTTGTGCTATAAGCCACTGACTTGAAGAAAAGAGTGGAGTTATTTTGTTAATTAGGGCATTTACTAGGGTCAGGGTGGTCTCTTGACATATGGGAGGGTGTATTAAAACAAAAACTGACAATACTGGAGTGGCCACATAAAGACTGCAAAAAAAATTTGAACTGGGTACAGTATACTGCTGAAGAGTCCAGATGCACTAGAGTCTATTGAACCTTGTCAGATCCAAAGGAGTCTGTTTTCAAGTGAACTAATTCACCCTTCCCTAGTTACTATTCAACTGTGCCAGCTGTATTCGTAATGTTATATACAGTAAGGGTGCTGATAGCATGCTTCTGATGACCAACAACAGAATCACCACCCTGATCTGCGGTACTCACATTCCTGATAGTTTGACTGGGAAGGGAGCAGGAACTTTGAAAATACTCATCTTGCCTGGGGAATAATAAAAAAAAACATAAAAAAAACTAAGAGTGTTGTTTTTGTTTGTTCTATCTGCCAGCAAGATTACTTCAAAATGGTTAATTAGTACTGTAGGGCTCACAGTTCAGCCTGACATTTTTCTGTGAGTCCAGGGTAACTTCCCTGCATTTTCTTGAAGTAGAAGCATTATTTCCTCTGGTGCCTGGATTGCTCTTGTTTCCTGTTGAAACAAGCTATAGTAACAATTTCTTTGTAAACCGCTTCGCTGTTCTTCAAAGTAAAAGAATCCCACTAGACTTTGAAGCCCTGGTACAGCCACTTTAAGAATAATGCTGTTGGTTGACCCCTTGTACCCACTAATTTCAATGAAGTGAGAAGTGCTGTAATTCACTAGAGTGTGAACTGATTGACTGAGTGTGAACTGATTGACAGAGTGTGAACTGGCTGACAGAGTGTGAACTGACTGACAGAGTGTGAACTCTGAATAAAGTATAAACTGTTGATGGCTCACACCTGCTCTTAGTATTGCAAGCATCTTAAAAAGTCACAGCCTGTGCAACAAACAAGAAAAACGTGAATAAGTGGCCATGCATAACAAATGTGTGTTTCCATCAAGGGAATAAGATAGCAGCATATCAATCAACCAATCAATCAATCGAATCTTTATTTATCCAGGTGAATCACCGTTGAGCAAGCTCATTTACAAGGTGGACCTGCATCACACTGATGGAAGCAAAACAAATGATTACAATTGTAAAATTTTACATGCACGCATAGAAAAAAGTTTAAATAGCTAAGATACATGTTCATAAGCAGTCATTCATATATATATATATATATACACATATGCATAGTAACATAGCTGACAGCCAAAGAATGGGGTGTGAAGGAGAAGGGGAAAAAGGAACAATTATAATTACACTTAAAGGTGGGAGTTTGGACAAGGACAGATATAGTGCAGGAAGCCCAGGAGTGCCCTGCCTGGTACAATGGATGGGAGGGTAAATGTGGGGTCGTGGACCAAGGAAGGGGAGAAGATTTGACCGGATGACATTAAACGGAGAAGGGAGGTGGGTGTATATAGGCAGTCGGCAGTAGGCAGTCAGCGATCAACTAAGGACGGTGGAAACAGTTGCAAACATCAGAGACAGCTTTGGTGTACAGAGACTTGAACACAGCAAGACTGACTGGGGTTCTTAATTTTAAGGATCTCTGGAGCTTATTCCAGAGCGAGGGCAGTACAAAGCTTATGGCTGACCTCCCAAACTGTGTGCTGACCCTTGGCACTTTCAAGGTGATCAGACAGTTACTTCTCAACGTATAATTACCTACCAAGTTTAGTGGCAAGTTGTCGGCAATGTATTGCGGGAGTTTATTGGTAATGGCTCTGTATGCCCAAAGTACGGCATTCTTGTTCTGCCTGTGCTGGAGAGAGGTCCATATGGACCTCGAGAGCAAAGCTTGAAAGTTCCATGCTGTTATCTCAATCCCAGGATGGAAACACAAGTTGAGGTTTGTATGGCCGATCATATTCTGTTTTTTTATAGTATATGGTTTTACTTAATGAAGACAGGTGAGGTAGTTCTGTGCTGCGATATCAGTTTATTTCAGTATTCGGGATCTGTAAGTGGAAAGGAAAAAAGACGTGTGGAAGTTGTGTTCTGCTATACAAAGACAAGTGTGCAAGTTGTGTTCTGCTATACAAAGACAAGTGTGCAAGTTGTGTTCTGCTATATACGTAAGTTTACTTCAGCATGTGCTAGTTAGACCACACAATATGCACTCCAGGACCAAGGAAACTCCTGGATGCCACCACAAGTTACAGAAATGGAAGACTAGAAAACAAAAAAAAGGGGCAAACCAAAAGACGCAGTATCAAAACTTTTTATGCAAACGTGGAGCATCAGTGTATGCCACATTCTTGCTGTTTTCATTAAAAGTTTTGATAATGCATCTCACAGTTTGCGCCCATTTTTGTTGTTTTCTATACGCCAGTATTTGGGTTCTGTGAGTGGAAAGGGGAAAAAAACATTTTCAGCATGGATTGCGATTTTGTGCAATAATTTGTGGATGGCTATTTGTAATAATCTGCGAGTGAAAGAGGAGAGAAAACTGCAGCTAACATTTTTGGGTTTAGTTATTTTTATGTTCACCCTTGCACTTGCACAAAGTGAACATATTGGTATGATAGATGATTTTGAGAGGTGTGTCAGTGTCAATCCAATGCAGGACAATCTGCAAGGGGCTCAACAGTGTCAGACCAATCAGTCAGACTCAGACTTCTTGGAAAACATAAACTGAACTTACAAGCTCAAATGGGCAGACTGGGTGGGCCATAGGCCCTTATCTGCTGACACTGTCTGTGTATCTGTGTATCATGAGAATCTTCTGGTCTTGCTGGGTGGAAACTACCGGTAAGTGTAGTTCAAAGAAAAGAGACGCCCGAATCAGAGCGTGTCTCTTTCCTTTGATTTGCATAACAATGCCCAGCAAGCAGAGCTGATCAGCATCATAATCAATCTGCTGTGGTCCTACCCCCCAATGTAAAAATAATCCCCCTCACCCCCTTCCTTCTAAATTTTCTGACACCAAGGTGCCCAATACCTGGTGCAAGATAGTACCCCCGCCCTACCTGTTTTCACTGTGCGACACTGGAGGGCCCACCCCCTGTGCCACCAAACATAACACCAAACCTGGGATACCCAATCCACACTGTTGGTACCTGAAATAAATAAAACCATCCCTTAGAGAGTCCAGTCCTTGGTGCCAGCAAGTACACCCCATCCTGCATATTTTCACTGTACACCATGGGGGAGCCCACCCCCAGTGCTGTCAAACATAACACTAACAATGTGGTGCCCAAACCCCAGTGTCAGTATCTGAAATTATGAAAACCATCCCTCAGTTCCTCTCAGCCCTTCCTTTTTAAATTTCCAACACCAGGCTACCCAATTCCTGGTGCTGGCTAGTACCCCCACCCTGCCCTTTTTCACTGTGTGACACCAGAGAGCCCACGCCTGGTGCTTCCAAATGTAACTGACTTTGATTTGTCTGTTGGAAGCTGAGAACCTTGCTACACTGCAAAGAACAAACTATAACTCCATTTAGGACCTGGAAACCTGGTAAGGCATAATATTGTTGGGGACTTGTTAAGAAGGGAAGCTACACTTTCTACAAAAAGTTTCATTTTTTTTCCTTATTGGCATTAAGCAGAGAATTGCAGGATTCCATTAAAAGTGTAGTAATTTTATAACCAGAGGGAGTGAGATACAACTGAATTTGCTTGATTGCTGGGCTTGAGACCTAGGATTTGGAAGGATATTTTTGCAACATTTTTAAAAGCGTCCTGCTGGCTGAGAAGTTAAGTTTTTATTCCTGGTTTCACTGAAAGGTTTTGTGTATTGGAATCAGACATAGCACAGTGCCTACATTGAAAGGTCTGCTTACATCACAGGTGTCACTAGTCAATCAATTGGCTCTGGGTGGGGTTTAATCTCTGTGCTGTCTTAGGCATCCTTCACAGTTAGAAGCCAGTCAGACTGACTTTGATTTGTCTGTTGGAAGCTGAGAACCTTGCTACACTGCAAAGAACAAACTATAACTCCATTTAGGACCTAGAAACCTGGTAAGGCATACTATTGTTGGGGACTTGTTATGAAGGGGAGCTACGCTTTCTACAAAGAGTTTGATTTTTTTACCTTATTGGCATTAAGCAGAGAACTGCAGAATTCCATTAAAAGTGTAGTAATTTTATAACCAGAGGGAGTGAGATACAACTGAATTTGCTTGATTGCTGGGCTTGAGACCTAGGATTTGGAAGGATATTTTTGCAACACTTTAAAAGTGTTCTGCTGGCTGAGGAGTGAGTTCATTTTTATCTCTGGACTCAGTAGAGTGGTTTGTGTAGGAGCAGTGGTCTAGTAAATTGTGGTGTTAGTTGAATTACTGTAAAGGGCAGTACTCACCAGGGTGGTGGAGCAGTTGTGTATTTGATTGTTTCTAACAGTCACCAGTGGCTGTGGACTACGCACCCACCCTTCCCCACCCCACACCCCTAGGTGTGGCATTTCCTTTATAGCCAAAGTTCTGACATCACTTCCTCAACAGGTCTTGGGGCAGAACTGTCATATTCTTAATAACCCAGTACAGTGCATAAAGGGTAGGTACCACCACAAATATATATATATATATATATATATATATATATATATATTACATATTGTATATTATAAGGGAGAGGGACATGTGGGGAGTGATGCAATGCACTGGCTGTGGGGAAGCAGTTTTCCGGGAGACATTCTGGAAACTGCATTGCTATCCTATTTGCAGGCAACTATCAGCTCTGAGGGAGGAGGTTGCCCACCTCCAGGCTGAACTAGCAAGGACTAAGGAGGCCTCCCCCACCCAAAGAGCACCACTGCCACAACCACTGCCCCAGAGGTTGCCAAGTATGAAGAGCAGTTGGACCACAGTGGGTTCTGGGAGGGTGCGGGTGGTGGACCAGAGGCAAATCCCCCTAGTTGTACATCTACACAAATCATATGCCATTCTGGCAGAGCGAGGTTCTTCTATGATGGCACCCTCAGTGGAGACCCAGAAGAATGCTGAGGACATCCACAAGGGAGACCCACAAAAGGGTGGCAAGGGACACCACAGTGGAAGGAAACAGCTTCTGATAGGGGACCAATTGTTAGGGGTAAACTGGGGAAGGAGAGGAGAAGAAAGCAAGGTGCCTGCCTGAGCTATGGCTTAGGGACAGGAAGTGAATCCTCAGGATTGCAGAAGCAGCATCACAGGAGAGGGAACTAGATATCATTGTCCACCTTGGGACAAATGACCTAGCTAGGCATGGGATCAGTGCAGTGCAGAATGAATTTGTGGAGTTGGGGAGAGGCCTCAGATGGGTAGCAAGCACGGTAACCTTCTCAGAGGTGCTGCCAGTCCATGGCAGGAGTGAGGCTAGGGTACTGCACACCATGCAGTTTAATGAATGGTTGCAAAACTGGTGCAGACAACAGGGCTTTGGCTTCATTGGGGACTGGGGGTCTACCTGGAGAGATAAAGGTCTATACTGGCATGATGGTCTGCATCTGTCCATGAAGGGAACCAAGCTCCTAGGTGACAGGTTTAAATGCTTCCTTGGCAAGCTTTTAAACTAGCCAAGGGGGGGAGGTGCTAATAAAAGGCAGGAAATTTCAAGCCTCCCCCCACAAAACATGGCAGGTAGTAAGGTAAACACTGAGGTACAGAGCTCAACACAGGGCAGGACAGGGGTAAATGGAAAAATAGACAAGGGAAATAAGAGCAGGGATGGGGGGGAAGGATAAAGCCAACATTTAAATGTAGGGCAATGAGTACCAATGCCTGTAGTCTGGGAAACAAGCTTCCTGAGCTAATAGTCCTGATGGAAGATGAACAATTGGACATTGTGGCAGTCACGGAAATGTGGTACACAGAGAACCATGACTAGGATGTCAACATACCAGGGTACACAATCTACAGAAGGGACATGGAAGGTAAAAGAGGAGGTGGAGTAGCTCTATACATAAGAGAAGGGGATCAAAGCTACAGAACCAAAAAGTAAAGGGGGAGGACAACAGGCACTCTGGGTCACCTTGGAGACAGGGAATGGCATCACAATCTGCACAGGGGTTGTATACAGACGCCGTCTCAAGAGGAGGAAATGAACAAGAAAATGACAGAGGACATTCTCAAAATGGCTGAAAAAGGGGAGATACTGTTGATGGGGACCTGAATATGCCAGATGTTAACTGGATGACATGTACTGCAGTCACATCCAAGAGCAGGGTCAGTCTTGATGCCCTGCAGGGGGGAAGGCCTTAGACAGCTTGTGTTGGAACCCACTCAGGAGGGAGCAATACTAGACCTGGTACTCTCAAATGGAGAGAGGATCACAAATTTAGAAGTCAGTAGACATCTGGGAACAAGCGACCACTGCACAGTGTGCTTCACAATGAGCACAACCATGGAGATAAGCCATACATAAACAAGGATACTAGACTTTAGAGGGTCTGACTTTGGCAAAATGGGTGAATACCTGAAGAATGCACTAGCAAATGGCCAAAAAGGAGGGGTGGAAGAACAATGGAGAAAAATCAAAACTGCCATCATAAAGGCAACAAGCCTTTGTGTGAAAAAAATAAACAAAACGAAGCGGAGTAAAAAACCACTATGGTTCTCAAAAGAGGTGGTAGGGAAGGTTAAGGAAAAAAAGGCTGCATTCAAAAAGTATAAGGAATCACAGAAGGACCACGACAGGGAACTGTATCAATTAAAGCAGAAAGAAGTGGGGAAGGCAGTCAGAATAGCAAAGGCCAAACCGAGGAAAAAAATAGCCAACTCAGTTAAGAAGGGGGATAAAACCTTCTATAGGTACATTAGGGAGCATAGAAAGGTTAAGGGGGGAATAGTGAAGATTAATAAAGGAGAGGGGAGGTGGGCAGAGGGAGACAGTGAAAAGGCAGAGATACTGAATGAATACTTTGCTCAGTATTCACAAAAGAAGATGAGGAGGAGTTACCTAAACCAGACAATAGAAGCACTCTGGGTAGGGGGGTTGACACCAGTCCATTCACAGAAGAAAGAGTCCTGAAAGAACTCCTAAAACTCAAGGTGGACAAAGCAAAGGGGCCTGACGGGATTCACCCCAGAATCCTAAAAGAACTAAGGGAGGACCTAGTGACACCACTGACCACACTTTTTAACAAATCATGGCAGGATGGTGTGATACCTGAGGACTGGAGGAGGGCAGATGTGATTCCCCTTCACAAAAGTGGGAGCAAGGCAGAAGCAGGAAACTACAGACCTGTAAGCTTGACCTCAGTGGTAGGGAAAATGATGGAATCACTTCTGAAAGAAAGAACTGTTGAGTACCTAGAGGCCAGCGGGGCACAGGACCCAAAGCAGCATGGATTTACAGCTGGAAGGTCATGTCAGATGAATCTAATTGATTTCTTTGACTGGGTGACCAAAGTAATAGACCAGGGAGGGGCTGTGGATATGGCCTACCTAGACTTTAGCAAGGCGTTTGACACAGTCCCACACAAAGATTAATAATCAAGTTAGCCAGCCTGGGAGTGGGTCCCAGGGTGGTAGCCTATTAACAAACTGGCTGCACAACAGGACACAGAAGGTAATAGTGAATGGAACACATTCGAAGAAGAGGGGGTTACTAATGAGTACCTCAGGGCTCAGTACTGGGTCCAGTCCTCTTTAACATCTTTATAGGTGACATTGCAGAGGGTCTGAGGAAAGGTATGCCTCTTTGCAGATGACACAAAGATCTGTAACAGAGTTGATACACAGAGAGAGGTAGAAAAGATGAGAAGGGACTTGGCAAGGTTGGAGGAATGGTCAGACATATGGCAACTTAGATTCAATGCAAAGTGCAAGTAATGCACCTGGGAAACAAAACCCAGGAGAAGAGTACACAATAGCAGGGAGGTACTAACAACAACAAAATGGAAAGGGACCTGGGGTAGTCATATCAGATGACCTAAAGGTGGGTAAGCAATGTGAAAAGTCGGTAAGGAGAGCCAGGGGATACTGGGATGCATGAGAAGGGCATCACAAGTAGAAAAAGGGAAGTGGTTATCCTCTATACAGACAGTTGGTGAGACCCCATCTGGAGTACTGTGTGCAGTTTTGGAGACCTCATCTACGCAAGGACATAGGATGGAAGCAGTCCAGAGGAGGGCAACTAAAATGGTGCAGGGTCTGCAGCAGAAACCATATGAAGAGAGACTGAGAGAGCTTAATATGTATACTCTTGATGAAAGGAGGGACAGGGGGGACATGATAGAAACTTTCAAGTACCTCAAGGGAATCAACAAAGTCCAGGAGGGTAGCATCTTTCAGAAAAATAGATGTGTAAGAACAAGGGGGCACAATTTAAAGATAGAGGGGGGACGGCTCAGGGGTAATGTGAGGAAATTTTTTTTCACGGAGAGAGTGGTGGATACATGGAACCACCTTCCTGAGGAGGTCATTGGGTCTAAAACAGTGGGGGAATTCAAACACACATGGGACAGACATAAGGAAATTATAGTGGGAGGGTTGCAGGAAGTAGGCTGTTGGTTAACTAGAATCTGCAGCTTATCCAGTAGGTAGGGAAATGGGTAGACTGGGTGGGCCAAGTGATCCTTATCTGCCATCAAAGTCTATGTTTCTATGTTTCTATAACACTGACACTGGGGTGGCCAGTCACTAGTGTCAATACCTGAAATAAAGGAAGACAACCCTTGAACTTTTTTTTTAATTTTTGTTCACCCAGTAAAAACGAAAACCATCTATCAATATCCGTTACCTCTGCCAGCCCACTGCTGCCATTACCTCCCCCACCCACCCACCCTCCCACTGAGCATCCACCCCTTATTTATCGGGGTCCAATGCATAATACCCTCTGGACTGGAGATGCATCTTACTCTTCAGCGCTGGACCGGGAACTGAGGAAATTAGGTATGGAGTTCAAAGCATTTCAATGGGTTTTGAACTTGTCCTCCTAACTTAGTCAGTTTTGAATATTATTCCCAAAATTTTCAACATGGCCTTTTTTGGGACCCTACACCATGAACAAGGGTGATGAAGTTATGCAAATTCATACTGAAAGATGATTTTGCAGTCATTATGTGAAATCACCTTTTGGCCAGGATTTGAACATTTTTTCTGCCCTTGTTCATGAGGTGGGGTCATAGAAATGCTATGCTGAAAATTTGGGGTGTAAAAATATTTAAAAAACAACAAAGTCATGAGTGTACATTAAAAAATTACAATGCACACTTGTAACTTTGGTAATATTCAATATTTGACCCCAAATTTTCAACGTAGCCATTTTTTCTCACCACCTCATGAACATGACAGCTGTCATTTTTCAAATCCTGGCCAAAATGTGTTTTCACGCATGTGGTGTGAAATGACATTTCAGCTACCATTTTATAAATGACACCTGTCATGTTCAAAAGGTGTGGTCATAAAAAGAACAGAGCACAGGTCCCCATGCAAATAGGGTAGGTCAACACACCTAAACAATGAGGTACTAACACCTTGAAAGATACAAGCAAATGTATAATTTATTGAAAGTCACAATAGTACAGCAAAACAAAGAAAACTTGAGTGAGAAACACCTATACTTTACTACAGAAAACAGATTAATAGCACACTATTGAGTCAGCCAAATGCACATTTTAGTCCAGAGCTCACCTACATCTTAGGATATTTAGCACCTGTAGTAATATCCATCATATGGATCCAGAAGCCGTTCCGGGTATTGCTAGCATTGTGTTCCTCCAGGAATTAAAGACTCTTGTAGTCAAGTATAAGTAGACAATCCTGTTTGTAAACAAAAAAAAGTCTTAAAACGCATGGCGCAGTTTACCAAACATCCAGTCCATGGTGGCCGTCTTCCAGGTAGCAATGTGCTTACTCTTTGATCTGCATCATTATCAGAGCACTCTGTTGTTTCTATTACACTCCCAGGTATGCGCACCCATTACAGATGAGCCCCCTACTTCTACGTTTCATGGTCATAAAAAGACTCTGTTGGAAATTTGGGATCACAATGTGAAAAAAAACAACTAAGTTATGAAGAACTGTTGAATCGTTCCAGCACTTACTCATAACTTTATTTTTGCAGATTTTGGCCTCTAATGTTCAATATATTGCTTGTGTTACCCTGCCTTCTAAACCTGACAGATGTCATTTTCCAAATACCCTCTGAAACTTCTTTTCGAAGTCACACTGCGAAATCACCTTTCAGAGTAGATTTCAAAATTCCACCTGTCTTGATCATAACATCAGGTTATAAAAAGACTGTTGGAAATTGGGGGTGAAAATGTGGGAGCCCTCTGAAAATTGGATTTTGCCTCTCAGCTGGTTTATCCTGGATAAATACAGTCTAAAACCATGTAAAAGCAGGACACCACTGAAAATGATATATTGCATGTCATCTGGTCTATCCTGGGTAAATATATAGTAAAAGTGTGTACAAGCAAGACCCAGTACAACAGCAAAGCAAGCGGCAAACATTTGGCATTGACAAATGTATGTTTTCAATGATTTTTAATAAGTGATGCGCATCTGCAGAAAACAACAGCAGTGGAAGTTAACACAAGCAGAAACACAGGTGCAGTTTTTATTTTTTATTTATTTATTGGATACAATCAGAATTACAATCCTTTGAGTCACAGACTCTTTTGCAAAGGCTCCATGTTGGTTACAGAGGGTGGAGTGTAAACAAATACAGAGAACGCACAATAAACAAGCAGAAATTTGCAAAACAGTACTGCATGTGCAGTCCAGGCTTAATCTTAGTTAACTGGTGATTGATGACAGAGTGTGCACAATTTTTTTACAACATGCACAACAGCATTTTTGAAGGAGCTGTTTTCCGATACATAATAAACCCTAACTGTATACTGTATAATTTAAAACACATGGATGCCTGAGAGAAAAAAAAACTTGGTGGCATCTCAGCCTCTTGGCTTATTCTGCCCCCAGCTTCACTTGATAAAATTCCCTGTTTAGTGAATGACACCTATGCATATCCTCGGTAGTTTCAGAACATGGTGTCAGTAGCAGAATTGTAAGGTGCACACAGTTAGCTATCTAACAGCAAACAGCACTCAAGTTGTTACTATTCCCATAACATTCATCCTGAAACACATACACAAAGAATTATTTCTGAATGCAGTCAAAGCAGCACTATTGACAGAATAAGTTAGCCTCAGTGACAAAAATATGACATATGATCAGCCCCTGTATTTCACAGATAGCTTATACACTTTTTCAGTCATAATTCACAACAATTGTGATGTCATAACTGTGAATTATGTTGTTTTAAAATGTCTGTGTCACTCCACCTCTATCTAAACATTACACTTGCTCTAGAAGATTCAGAGATAAAAACAATTCTTGCTTGATTTACACTCCATTGACAAGGAAAGGAGTTTCTTTATCCATGACAGTTTTAAACATGATAAATGGTTTGGTCAAATATTTTACAAAATAAAAAACAGCCCAGCTGTAAATTACAAGGCTTGCAATTTTCTCTCCAGGATCTAGTGATGCATTGGTAGATTGTGATGTCACCAGAGCCCCTCTGTAGGACAGCAACCTTGTAACAGACAGGCTATTACATTCTATAAAACATCAGCACTGAAAGACATGTAGACTGATCCTGTTTTTGGAGCGTAGAATAGATGTTATCAGAAGACAAAGGCTTTAAACAGTTGTATACTAACTTTAATGATTATACAGTACAGGGTTTATCATTTATCCTCCTTCTAGAAGAGGCACACATGTTACGTTTGATGTAAAGTCAAAAGTGATGTTATTAATGGAAAACAAACCTGCCAACAAAAACCTCACACTAGCCTTTATCTCTCTATCTCAGCATCAGACTGGACTTCATCAATCAATTTGCAGTCAGAAACAACAAAGGAGAAATATGTTTTTTACTAGTGTGTAGTAACCATGGCAACAAGATTCTTGCTTTGTCATTCATCAGTCTCAGAGGGGGCCTCAGTTTCAAATGGCTTGTGTTAAGAATTTCAAACAAAAATCATTCCAGAACTTGCTGCTGGCTCTTACTTTCTGACGGTTGAGGGAGGCATAGAATGTTTTTTTTTTTTTTAAAATATGATTTACTACACAGGCACTTTCCTGTATCAAACAGAATTAGTTAATGAGCTTTGATTCTGTGCATATTAACAAAATCCCTATAGTGTAGCAATCAAGAAAGTGAAAACGCTGGTAATGCTTTTTTTTTTCCCTACAGGGATACGATCTGCAGCCTCTATGTACTGCAACCTGTATGTGCATTAGGGGGTCATCTGTTACCCTCTGCTCCAAATCCTCTGGAGGACTTAAAATGAAATGAATACAACAACTAATAGTTTATGTTTTAATGTCATAAATAACCTAGTACAAGGAATATAGTTTCACCTCATCATGAACACACTTGCTGCTGGCTCATGCCATTTGTTAAGTCTGACACTGGTCATGTGCAGTTTGTGTGACCATGCAGTTTCTTGCTATTTTGTGTGACCCACTGATGACTCAGTCCACAGCTGATCTGGTGCACTCTGTGTAATTATGGAGCAAAAGTCTATCTAACCATGAAACTGTTTCATGGGCGGCCAACAGAGCCACTTGTGAAGTCTGTGATAGGTATGGTGCACTTTGTGTGATGATGCATGTGGTTTGTGATACATATACATGCACACAGGTTCACTATTTATATCCTGCAGTTGTGTGTCTCACAACATATGTGTGCAGTGTTTGTCATGGGGTGTAACTGCATTCCTTATACTATGTTATGTGTTCTTGATGTTAAACATATATTTGAAATCTGAATTATGCTGTGGCATTCAGTTTGGAAAACGTCATGTAATGGTGCATAGGGATGAAATAAGTAGATAGAGTGGCATCAAAACAGCCATTAAGGGGTTCCTGCAGATGAGGCAGACAACATCTTGTAACGAAAGTGCACTTTAGGGGCTGGCAGCCCTAAAGATAGATAAGGCCCCAGAACCAGATGGGTTGCATCTGAGGATACTCAAGGAATTAACAGTGGAGCTGGCTGATCCTCTAGTAGGTCTATTCAACAGCTGTCTGAGGACAGTGGTAGTCCTGAAGAATTCAAGGATGGTGGATGTAGTTCCATTTCATAAGGGGAGATAAGGAACAAGCAGGGGACTACAGACCTGATAAGACTCAAGCAGGGGACTACAGACCTGTCAAGTCTTATCTCTGTTGTGGGGAAACTAACGGAGTCACTAGTCAAGGAGGACCTTGTGGACTCTTGGAGAGCTGCAGTCTACAGGATAGGTAAACAGCATGGATTCATAACAGGGAGGTCTTGTCTAACTCACCTGATAGTGTTCTTTGACTGGGTGATAAGGGAATTGGATAAAGGCCACAGTGTGTATTTGCTCTACTTCGACTTCAGTAAGGCTTTTGACTCAGTGCCTCACAGAAGCTTGCTGAAGAAGATGGAGGATCTGGGTGCAGCTAAAGTCATAGTAAACTTGGTGGGTAGCTGGATAAAGGGGAGGCAGCAGTGGGTTGTGGTCAACAGGATTAAATCAGAAGAGAGGGATGTCACAAGTGGGGTTCCACAGGGATCTGCCCATGGTCCTGTCCTCTTCAATATGTTCATCACCAATGTTGATGATGGAATCTGGTGTAGGTTGTGTCTCTTCCCAGACGACACTATGCTCTGTGGTAGGGTGGATAGTGATGAGGGAGTAAAGGAAATGCAGAGACAATTGCAAAAGCTGGAAGGGTGATCAGGGGTTTGACAGTTAAAATTCAATGCCAAAAATTACAAGGTAATGCACTTAGGGAACAAGAACCCCAGGACAGATTACTGGATGGGAGGGGTGAGACTTAGTACCATGGCTCAGGAACGAGACCTTGGAGTTATTATCAGTGACTCCTTAAGCAATTGAGTCACTGCAATAAGGCTTCTAGCAAAGCAAGTAGGATGCTTGGATGTATTGGGAGGGGTACTGATAATGGAAAAGAGAGTTAATGCTTCTGCTGTATAGATCCTTGGTGAGACCACACCTGGAGTACTACACCTAGTTCTGGAGTCCTCACCTCATGAAGGCTAGGGATAGGATAGAGGCAGTGCAGCACAGGGTAACAAAAATGATCCAGGGCCAGCAGGGCATGTCCTTCGAGGAGCACCACAAGGCATTGATCATGTACTCACTGGATACCAGAAGAGAAAGGGGGGATGTGATAGAGACCTTCAAATTCCTAAAAGAAATTAACAGGGTGAAATGTGGGGAATTATTTAACTTGAATACTAGCTCTCAGTCTCATGCTCATGAGTGGAAACTAAAAGGAGGGATGTGTTCAGAAGGGGTGTGAGGAAGTATTATTTTACAGAAAGAGTGGATGAAATGTGAAACAGGGTGCCAGCCGAGGTGGTGGGTGCAAAAACCATTAGTGGATTCAAGCATGGCTGGGACAGAATAAAGGGTATAGGGATTGCTTGGGGCATCAAAATCGGGGAGGGAGAATGGGGAGGATGGGGAGAGCTAGGACCCTCGAGGGACAGTACAACCCAGGGCTAAATAGGGAACGCCAGCAGACTGAATGGACTTCTGGCCTTTTTCTGCCATCATTTTCTATGTTCATATGTTTTTATATTAGGGTTAAAGAACCCTAATTTGGACTTAGTCTTTTATATATTCTTTTTTCGTATGAGGGAATCTTTTTTTGTATGAACGACACAACCTCACGAAAAAAGATCCCTTCATAAGAAAAAAGCATTTGGACTTTGTTTTTTGTCCAAATTTAAATTTTAACAAGCCATTACTCTGTCAATATGTGCAGCTATGGGATAATCTATATGTTAAAATAAAGGTTTTAATGAGTACTACAACACTAACACATACCTCCCAAAAAACAAAAATGTAGGGACCATATAAAAAACAGTAAAAAATTAATAATTAAAATTCTCATGGGATAACATTGCAAATTTAACAAACTGTAACTCTGTCAGTCTTTGGAATGAACAGACAATGTGTGTGTGTGTGTGTGTGTGTGTGTATATATATAAAATAGGGGTGCAGTTGCACCCCTATAGTTAGGTTGGTACAGCACTTCAATGTTAAATTCAAAATTTTGCACCTTAATAACTTCAGTGTACTTTGACGAAATAGCCCAACATTTGGCATGTACTGTCATTCTGCGAGAGTCTTAAGACGTGAAAAGTTTTGTGACAGCATCTTGTATGGTTTTTGAGACATAAAGTGGTGAAAAACAGAAAAAAAAAACACTTTTTTCCCATTGGTTAACATGGGATTTTTTGCCATCATCTATAGACCAGATGGAATGAAAATGTTCTCTGAAATTTTCAGGGATGATGGAGTCTGTGCCAAGGGTGTGCCTTTGGATGGTTTGGTAAAAAACTATCTTATCATTTTTAAATTATAACGATTTTTGTAATAGCTGCAAGACGGGCAGATAAATGAAAACAGTTTGAACTGTAAATTTACTGTTTGAACTGTAAATTGACTGGTCCTACTCAGAGAAAATACTGTTCGTGCTGTCAGACATCTCGTTTTTCTAACAATTTGCAAAATAGTGTTGTACACAACTAGCACCTGATAAGGACAGCACAACACCTGCATTTAGGTCTCACTGATATGCTTAGTTCAATGTTTGTCTTAAAATCAGTATCTCTACATGGCAAATATGTATTTTTCCACTGAAAATCATGTCCCCTGTCACTCACTAAGTAATTACCGTTCAGTTTGTTATTTACTGTTCGAACTTTACTGTTCGAATGGTAAATAACCATTAGTACTTATTAATAGTTTGAACTTTACTGTTCGAACAGCAAATTCCTACATGGAAGGGAGCACCAGTCAGCAACATAGGATAAAGAGCTAGTGTGTAGCTCTGAGTTTTTAACTCCGATTGTAATGGAGTAGCTAGATGGCTGATGTGGGATTGTCTATCTCTGCAAATATTTTTGTTAAATCTGGTCATGCATCATGTTAAATACCTGGTTTTGTTGGAGTTTTACCGTGCAGGAGAAAAGACTGGTAGTCTCAAGCTGGTGGCAGTTATGTCGTGGGAGGCAAGCTGTCAATCAAGAGTCTGCGATTTTTAAAGTAGCCGCACAGATAAATTACAAGGTGAGACATTTGCATATGTGTTACTGATGCTGTGTGAATCAGTTGTTTTGTAAATTGTGATTACAAGTTTTAAGTTAAAGTCACTAGTATTGACCTTTTCCTTTTTTCTTCTTTTTTTATTTTTGTAGGACTTGGAGAGAGAGAGCGCAATCCTGTCAAGCCGTTGTGTACCTGACGACAGTGTAAATATTGACAGATTTCATGCTGTTTCAGAATGAGAGGGACCATTTCTGTCAATGACCACAGAAATAACATATATGGTTTGATGAGGGCTAGTTGGCATTACAGTTCTAGGTTATGTGAGGGGGTCACTGTATTAGAACTGGCAGACTGGCAGACTGGCAGTCTAGTGCTCCCTCCCCTCCCTGTTCTCCGATCACTGTCCCCAGAAATAAAAATTAGAGTCTTGGTTCTAGTGGTCCCTCCCTCCTCCTCCTCCATTCTCCGATCACCCTCCCCGTATTTTATTATGTTCTTTTTTGTAGTCCCTCTGCCATCCCCCATTGTCTGATCACCATCCCCAATGCAGCTCTTTACGTTCCTGGTAT
Source organism: Neoceratodus forsteri (assembly GCA_016271365.2). Lineage (NCBI taxonomy): Eukaryota > Metazoa > Chordata > Ceratodontiformes > Ceratodontidae > Neoceratodus > Neoceratodus forsteri. The sequence continues at coordinate 1,446,267,414 of CM028130.1, read as the reverse complement.
CTAGTGGCACTCCCATGACTCTCCATCCCATTCCTGAAATGAAGAAAATTGTCCCTTGATGATTTTTTTTTTTAAATACTGCAAAAAATAGAACTGGTCCCTCACCAGTCATCCCCATACTTCCCACTCAGCACCCACCAATCCACACCCCCAGTACACTCCTACATACCTTCATTCACCTGAACAGGTCCCAGGTTTGAGATCCACTCTCCCGATTGAAGACACGTCTTGCTGCTGGAACTGGTGACTGCAATATGAGAAACTAAGGTAAATGCAGTTCAGTGTATTTCAATGGGGGGTTCAACTTTAATGCATAACTCAGTCATTTTTTGACATTTTGGCCCAAAATTTTCAACATGGCTTTTTGGGGACCACACCTCATGACCAATATGACTGTCATTACGCAACTCCTGCCCAAAATATATTTTGCATTCGGCTGGTGAATTCACCTTTCAGGTGGGATTTGACAATTTTTCCTGACCTTGTTCCTTGTTTATGAGGTGGGACTATAAGAAGGTCATATTGATAATTTGGGGTCAAAATATGTAAAAATAGCAGAGTTATGGCCATTCATTGCAATTTCGCTATGCATGCTTGTAATTTTGGAAATTTTAAATATTTTGACCTCAAATTTTCAACACAGAATTCTTATTACCCCATCACATGTATGTCACAGCTATCATTTTTCAAATTCTAATCAAAATGTCTTTTCGCACCTGTGGCATGGAATGGCATTGCAGTTGCGTGGAATTAAGTTTTGGCAGGGATTTGAATATTTTCAGTACCGGGTATATGAGTTGGGGTAATAAGATGTCTCTGGTGACAATTTGGTCACTGTTGCCCTATGATTGCTCTAGCTCAAAAACTATACATGGGTGGGGGTGCAGGGCCATTTGCTCCCACAGGAAAATAAGGCTTTGATTACACTATATCAAAAAGTAAGGAAATTAATTGCAAAAAACTACATTAATGGCTCAGTTAGAGTTGAAGATCAAGCCACAAACATAGGGAAATATGATGTTAGGATTTCCAACCCTAAAACACCTGCCCAACCCCTGAAGTGAATGAGTAATGTAGTCTTCCTTGGGGTTGTCAACTCTAGTGCTCACCCCATTGTATGCACTCATGAAACATACACACCTGGCTCCATCACATCTTAGCTTTTCTATTACTGCAGTGGGGTGAGTGTTAAGGTTGGCAACACCAAGGAAGACTACACCCCTCATTCGCTTCAGGGGTGGGGCAGGTGTTTTAGGGTTGGAAACCCTAACGTCATATTTCCCTATGTTTGTTGCTTTATCTTTAACCCTGTGCTTCCACACCCACATGTGGATAATTGAAAGCACAGAAGTGCTGGACCCAGAAGGCCCTGTACTTCTATAGTCACATGGATGTGTTCATGCAGGTCCCTTTGCAATATGATTCTGCTATCTCAAAAAGTAAGGAAATTCATTGCAAAAAAACAACTTTGTTAAAGGGACACTGTCAACCTTTTTTTTACATTATATAATTCCTAGTTAAAGCAAGCATTTGTCAATGCCAAATGTTGTCTTGCTGGCATTGGCATTGGTAGTGCAGGAGTTAGAGAGATGCATAATAGGAAAGGCAGTGAAGTATTGAACTGATGCCAACCTCACCCCCACCCTGCAGAGACTGACAGGCATTGGGATGTGCCTTTGGGTCACTGGCCATAATGCTCACACCATGTCACCTCACCCTACCCTGCAGACACCGACAAGTGTTGCATTGTGCCTTGAGTCTTAAGCTCACTCCATTCCATAAGGAAATATGCTGAAATGGGTGCAGTATAGGAGAATGGGTGAACTTTGGGGCTGAAGAGTCCATGGCACACCTTGATGCCTGTCACTGGCTGTAGGGTGGGGGTGGGTGTTGAATGGTGTGAGCATTACAGCCGACAATCACAAGTCATACCCCTGACCCCTGTCAGTCTCTACAGGGTGGGGTGTTACAGTTGGAAACCCTAATGCCCCAGGTGTTTGTTGGTATTTTCACTCTAAATTCTCAACATGGGCTTTTTGTGACCCCACCTCGTGAACTGTGGCACTATCAGTTCATTAGCCGAAAGGTGATTTTGCACAGTGACTACGTCATTTGGCACCACAGGTGTGAAAACACATTTCTGGCAGGATGTGAAAAATGACAGCTGTACTGTTCAGGAGGAGGTATAAAAAAATGGCAATGTTGAAAATCTGGAGTGAAAATATTAAAAATTGTTGCACTTACGAGTGTGTGTGGAAACTGCGCAATGCACGCTCATAACACAGTCATTTTTTGGAATTTTTTCATTAAATTTGCAACATAGGCTTTTTGGGACCCCACCTCATGAACAGTGGCACTGTTGTTTCATTAATTGTCCCAAAAGGTGATTCCATGCAGTGACCACAAAATGAACTTTTTGGGACTGAATAACGAGATGACAGTGCATGTGTTCATGAGGTGGGATCCCAAGAACCCTATGTTGAAAATTTGGAACCAACATTCAAAAAGATGGCTGTGATGTCCATCTAAGTTGAACCCCCCTCCCCCATTTATGCCATTATACAGCTTACCAGCATTTCTTTATTTTGCAGTTCGGCTTTGAAGAAGTCCAGACATATTCCCACTTCACCAGAGATGCAGCACCGGACCTCTGGAGGTAAGTATGGGGTGAAGGGGGGGGAGGTGGGGTGCACAGAGGGTGGGTGCAGGTTGGGGGAGGGGAGCACCGCAGACAACGAGGGACCGCTTCCTTTTTTCAGGTACAGAAAAAAAAAAGAACATTGCGGGACTGTTTTCTTTCTTTACAGATGAAATAAAACAAATGTTGGGCACACTGAGGTGGGCTCCCAGTGTGATCCATAATGTTTTGGGGGGTGATGTTGGCCACACTGGGGTGGGCTCCCAGTATGCCACACAATGGGGATGGGGGGCAGGAACATGCCAGTGTGATCGGCTTTCTGTGAGCGGCGGCACACTAGGGTGGGCTCCCATTGTGCCACACAATGTGGGGGGGTGGCAGACATGCTGACACAGGGATTGCACAACCAATGTTGTCTTTATTTTGGGGGTCCTGCCGCCACCATGTTTATTGAAATGTTTCACCAGGAAAGGCACATACGGGAGGCGTGTCATCTGTGCTGCTGCATGTCGAGCTTGTCTCTGATTGCAGCAGCACATTTCTTTCAAGTTGGTGGCACTTTACATAATTCTTGTGTCACAGCTAGCATGCTGGCTAATTGGGCAATGAGGGACGCACCTACTGAAGCGTGTCTGCATTCACCAACAGTGACACACCTCTGCATTTCTGCTACTACCACAAGATTTTGCTTGCGCAAGTGCAAGATGACATAAAAACACTTTTTATGATTGCTTACCGTCTCTAAAATTCATTGAACTTGCTGGATGTAGTATTTGCCTCCTTGTTTAGCAGAACTGAAATGCATGCTAATGTATAGTTACCCAACCTTGTTTTGTTTCAAATCCTTGATCTACTGTTATTCCATTCTTCCTTAACATTAGAAACAACCCCCAAACAGTTCAGCCACATGTAATGCAATAGTCTCCTCTACTGCCACTACGTTACACATGGCAAGGCTGAGTTGGGAATGTTCCTAAGCCCAGGAAAGATGCAGTAGGAGTTATCAAGGAACGTAAACAAACATATTTTAGTGTGGTAATGGCAGTATGGTGACCAATCTGTTTTTCACATTTTGAAAGAAGAAAGAATCAGAATCAAACTACCAGCAACATCAGCAATCTTTACAAAATGTGAACAATTATAAAATGTTTTTTTTTAAACTGAGGAACTTTGAGGCCTAATGGGGTTGACAGTGTCCCTCTAATGCACCAGTTAGGATTAAACTGACAAAAGTAGGGAAATGTGGTTTTAGAGTTTTCAATCCTAACACCCCACCCCCACCCTGAAAGCAGCAAAAATAAAAAATAAAACTACAGTTTTGGCTGTCCTGAGTCTTTGCAAATCAGGCCCGGGGTCTTCCTTGGAGTTATCAACCCTATTGCACCCCCAATCTCATATAGTCTGCACATCTGAGCTTATTTGCTGATGGACTGGGGAGAGAAAGAAAATTCTAGTAGAAACCCATAAAAAGTATCCTTTTTTGAAAAACAAACTGAACCTAGCTAAATGGGACCCATTTAACTAGATTCTTGAGTTTTTCTTAACAGTTACCCAGAAATACATTTTCTGGGCACCCCAAAAAATCCTTAGGTTGCTGGCTTAGCAAGGTTGTTGATTATTGTGTCACGAGCCAAGAATTTTAAGGTTGTGAGAAAGTGCAAACAAGAAATTCCTAGTACATGACATAAGAATTTTAAATTCTTGAAAACTAAGAATTTTTGTGTCATAAACAAATGATTTTTAAGCCATCACAAAACTGTGAACAAAGAATGAGTGTCATGTGGTATAAAAATGTGTACTTTGTGCAGGTTATAAATTTTATATTGTAAACTAAGAATTTGTAGGTCATCAGAAGCCGCAATCAAAGAATACAGGCTCAGGACGTACAAAATGTGGACTTCATACCCAGAATCAACTGTTACTCATAACGCAGCTGTTTTTTAATATTTTGTAACCAAATTTTCAACAGCCTTATTTTTTAAGACCCATAGACAAACACAGTGAGTGAGAAGTGTCACTTCCACCTGTAAATATGTTTTTATATTGTAACACCACAAAAAAAACATTTAAAAAGTTGGAGTGCAAGTCCATCACTCCTGTGGATATTGCCAATGCTTAAAATATAAGTTCTGGGAATTTGGGACATGGGCCATATGCAAATTCTAGAGATACACATAATACTGTGGTAAGGGATTTGCGTGGAAACCAAAGTGCACTACACAAATTCTGCATGCACAGAACAGCCAATACTTTCATTTACCCAACATACATAAGGCTGTTTTATAGTATTTGTGTAGGATCCAAGAACTTGATGCAAATTGCACACCCATGTCACGCATGAAGGGGGCTGCACTTCTGCAGCCAGAAGTGGGTTGTACTTTGGGTATTTTGGATTTCTATCACTGTCTGCAGAAGCACAGGGACAATATATATAGGATAAAGTATGGGGTGCAGTGTGTTACGAGAATTTAACACACACCGAGTTGTTGGATGGCACATAAACCCGAGGCGAAGCCCGGGCTTATAAATGCCATCCAACAACAGGGTGTACAATTGAGTTTAACATGACTGCACCCCATATTTTATTTTATATAATTGAAGGGCCCGCTTTTTATGGTGAGACTTGAGTTTGTAAAAAAGACGGGAGGCTTACCTTGCAGATGAACAACGTTTTGTGAGAAAACTGAATTGTGCTTGAACGTTAACTATTTATTTAAACTGTTAATCAAATAAAATGGGTACAGCAGTTAGAAGTCCATGAGTGTGGAGATTGTGCGGTATAGTTTCCTGTTTCTGCAGTGATGTAGTCCTTTGACCTGCAGAGGAAAGGTTAGGGTTCAAAGGGAGAGAGTTAGGGATCGTGGCAAAAGTGTGAATTGGATAAGTTAGGCTCGGGAGAATAAATTGTTATATTTGTATGTTTTACGTGACTGAATATGCGATGGAGGTAACAACGACAAGTAAGTGTTTTTCTGGTTAGCAATGTTTGAGGTAGAAGGGACGGTTGGAAGCTGGCGCTCTGTTTACTTGTCTCGAGCGCTTTGCTATGCGGAGGGAGCGCGTGAATGCCGTAACACCTACTCAGGTGTTACGGGATTTAACACACACTTTTCTCTATGAGAAAAACGGAGACCATTAATTACAGACAGAATAATATATGTGCAGATGTCTATTACAAGTTTTTTCACATACCCGAGGTGTGTGATGCCACTTAAACCCTGAGACCGAAGCTCGGGGGGTTTAAAAGGGTTTATACACTGAGGATGTGTGAAAAAAAAAACAAGTAATACACCTGTACATGATTTATTTTTTATCTGCACATCATTTATGTATAATAACTGGTGCTTGTTTTTTCCCTAAGGGAAACCCAGTTATAATTTCTTTGTTATAACCCATGGGTTATAACAGCAAACACGCACCGGGTATCCCTTCTAGTGCATATGCACCAGCCACCGCTGTTCCCTCTGCTGCCAGTCCTTAGTGCTGCACAGTTCTCCGCCACTCGGAGTCGGCAGTACATTCCTTTTAAAACAAATAATAACAGGGCTAAAAAATAAAAATACTTAATTTTGCCACTGGGCTGCTTTTTTTTAAAAAAGTACCATAAACATTATTGTTTCTTCACAAACCGCAACAGACTGCACTGAAACCTGACCGGTCAGCGGCTCCGTGGAGATGTCTGTTTATTTTCTATAATTGCTGCGGTGAAAAAATGATCACCGGCAATTATATAAGATAAAGGCTGGGTAGGTGTATAAAACTCAAATTTTACAGACGCCCTCAGTGTGGGATGCCTTTACAAACCCCTCGAGCTTCACTCTTGGGGTTTATGTGGCATCCCACACCTCGTGTGTGTGTAAAATTTTCGTTATAACCACCTACCCAGTCATTATTCTATATTTTATAATTTACTGGTTTGCAGTGTTAGAAACACTGGTAGATATTGTTTCATTAGTTGTGATACAGATTATGAATTCCATTGGTTTCAGTCAAGACAGCAAGTTTATTACAGTCTTTTTAAATTCATGCATCAGGAAAAAAAATCATGTCAAGCTGCATCTGATTAAAAACAATGCACAGCAGTTGCATGAATGGTTTATGTGTGGCTCTTTGAAGTGCAAACAGGGAACAGCAGCAGGAACATGTAAAGAAGAAACAATAAAACATTCTGCATGAACACAGACACAGCCTCTAAGATTAGCCATGAAAGATTCAGCCAGCTGGTCGCAAAGTGATTGTAACACTGAATCTGTAGGAAAACAGGGGAGAGGAGATATTAATGAGATAGCGTACACACTTTTAATGGATACCAAAGATATATACTGCCTCTATAGAATGATGCCACACTGTCTCAAGCATGGGATGGGGGGTTAATCACAGCACTGTATCTAGCAAATTTCACAGCCAGTTTGAATATTAAAACTGAAAATAAGTAGAAACCATCCTTATTTCAGCCTTTTCGAGTATTGCAAATCCTTAGAAAATGAGAACAGTTCTGAATGATTTTAACAGTTGGCCCAGATATTATAGAGCTCTGTAATAACCAAGTAACTGCTTAACACAGCTGAAGCCAGTTATTTTGGCATTTGAAACTGATGGTTAGCAGGTTGAGAAACACAACAACCAATAATTATATAGCAATATATATTGTTTCATGCATATATTAATATATATTGCTATTTACAAAAAGCAGATATCTTGCAGTCTACAAGGTATGTTTTGCTAAGTAAAAATATGATGTTTAAGCAATAATGCATGATGGGACGTGTGTTGTGCTAGGATAACATCATGCCTGGGGTGGTTGGGCATGAGACCGCAGGCCAAGTGTGTCCAATAACCCCAGAGGTGACGTTATCCCAGCACAACACACACCCTGGAGTGCATTATTGCTATTATACAATGGATCATTTTGTTTAAAGAAAAAGAAAATGTGAAAATATGTTTAAAATATATTTTTTACTTTGTTTTCTAGGGGAGGTTCCCCCTCCTGTTACACAGACATAGTGTTTACAGCGGGTGTCTGCATTTGTTTACTGATCCCCCCACAAAAAAAGAAATTACAACAGCATTTCTTAGTTGTTTTTCTTTGATTGCCATCAACTTTAATTGAGCTGGTCCTGATGTATTCTGTGGACCAGCTGAAAATGTATTTTTTTTAATAGTTTTTCTGAAAGACACACATGGTCATGATAGGCAGAAGGAGCTACATGTATACTTCCGGTTTTCCGTTTATCGGTAAGTGTGCCTGGATCAAGTATTGAAAGTACTTCTTTAACATGTTATTTTTGCTACAAAAAAAGTGTTTTAAATGGTTTGTATAGCCGCTTAGTGCAGTTGTTGGAGAAGGGCTGCTTTTTTTATTTTCATGAAGCGGTGTCTGTGAACCACGCCACCAGCATCTATGGTCTCCGCGGTCAATTAAGCCAGTGGGTTCAGGGAAGAAAGGGGCATAATAATGTAACTGCTTCAGCTTGTGAGCTTGTTGTACTGGAAGAATGAAGAGTGATTTGGTGGGAGGGAGGTTTACAATTTTAACAGTAAAGGGAGGGAACACTGTGTCACTGGACTCAGAGATGGCTTTGAGCGGGAATGACTTATGTGTGCTGGTCAGCGGGGGTCACTGAAGTGAGCTGTGTGAAGTGATCCCCGTAATGGTTGATGCGGTCATCTCTGTACTGGGACTAGACCCTTGAAGTTGTACTGGGATAACATCATGGGTCCAATCCCAGACTGACCAATCAGAGGCCAGCATTCTTTCTTGCCACTGTATAATATAGGATATCAGATCCTGGATCTTTATTGAATAACAGCTAACCATATGAAATGCCATTTTTTTTAAACACTGTATCACATATCCTTATTTTCAGTGGGTTTAGGGGGCTGAATACCTTAACACTTACTCAGAGCTCTGGTATTAATATCACTGTTTCTCTGTATAAATCAAGTTGTTAGATTCATATTACTGCCAGTACAGGAGTTTTAAGCATATTCTGTGGTTTTGAGTTTGCAGTTAGTAGCGCTCGATGGTCCCCCTTTATTAACTATATAAAAATTTAAAGGCACCATAAAGTATAGCAGAGTAAGTTAAAATCTGTTTTAGAAAATGAAATAACTCCTATAAATATGAAATGTTTTTAATGTGTTTAATGTTTTTAGTAGTATTACTGTTCTTCATATGACATAGCACTGTAAACATATGTTGGTGAGTTTGGATGCTACACTGTTGAACCTGATTGGATAATGGTTCTTTGAAGCAAAAGCATGCACAGTATTAGGACCAATTTATTCTTTGGTAAAGTATACGTTGCGCATGAAATGTTAGGGTCCGTGGGTTAGGGAGCACACTGTAACACCTTACTGTAAGTTGCATTTTTATATGTCTTTAATAAATTTTTTGTTCGTTTTCCCCTTTGAAATTGGTGTCTATTTGTCTAGTGGTGCCTGAGCTTGGTTCCTAGATTTGCTGCATTTATGTAACATTACTGATAAACTTTGGACTTGAACTCTGCATTCTCCTTCAGCTCTTATCATGAGCCTGTCCACTGCTTTCAGCTGTTAGGTGTAGCTTGTTCTGGGTTCTGCACATTCAAGGACTTTTCAGTTCTAACGAAAACTGGGCACTGTTGGATACAGTTCAGCCATAAATGCAGATGGTGATCCACAAATCCCTTCATGTTTATGGGGCTAGCTGTGTGTCCTCACAGCAAATATGGAGCATGCTTGGTATTCAAGGCTCCTGCTGTTTGGGTGGTAGCTTTGATTTGACCAAAACACACTTTTAAAATATTTTGGTTACACTTTAAGTGTCGCTTAACTACACTGTAGTTACATGGTAACTACACTGTAACTACATCATAATTGCAATGTAGTTGCATGCAATAAACATGTAACAACAGTGTAATTATGACCCTGTTTATTTCTATAGAGCACACCCCTGTGCTCTCCAAACTCTCATCACAAAATATCAAATCGTGGGGGCAGGGTCCCACAATAGGAAGAGGAAGGGATCATGTGGTAGGCTTCTGATTTCTTCCCCTCCTAAAGGCTGTACAGAAAATAAAATTACATTCACCAATGAAGCCCTTTTGAAGGGGGAACTACAGTCAAAATTTACAAAATAATATGTTGTGCAGTGTATCTTGATTTGAGGGTGCAGTCCTAGTGTGTCCTTTCCTTTGTTTGCTGTTAGGACATTTTTCTAAATTGTCTTACTAGTATTATGGCTCCTAGGGATCTCCACATATGAATTTTGTTATTGCATTTCTTTTTGCTACACTACTTCCTTTCCCATGCGCCAGTGATGCGTAAATGGCCATCAGCAACTGTTGGTTTAGTTTTAAGTTTACAACAGTAGAGCTGTGATTTTAAATGCCTCTCCTTATCCAGTGAGCCCCATTAAAGACTACATTTACAGTTTGGCAAACACCTGAGGGATAAATGAGTTGGCTATTCTGTAAGGAAACAGCTATAGTCTTCATTAATTAGAGCATTGATGACCTTGGTTGATTTGTGTGCGTTTTATGGGTATGTGTATTCTGATTAAATGAAAAGCTTTAAAAACAAAATCTTTACTCCTGTTGGCTAGACCTAAACACATATCAAGAACACTTAAAGATTCCATTAAAAACAGTTATTTAGTTGAGGCCAGAACAGCAGGCTTGTAACAGGCAGCTACTGCTGTAGCAGTTATCGCTCACTGAATCAACGGTCTTGGAAACATCACTGTCACATGGGAGAGAAGGTGCTGTAGGAAAAAGAAAGCAATAAAAAATTCAAATATAGTGATCAACAGGGGGCCATAAAACTAGTAGTCAAATTCAGAAAAAACTCCTAACAGCAAACAAAGGAAAGTATTCCCTAGGACTACACACATAAATCAGAACACTCTGCACAACACAAGTGTTTGCAAATTTTGACTGTAGTTCTCCATTAAGGTAAGCCTGATCCAGAGGCAGGGGGATGTCCAAAGAGATCACAATAGATGATCTTTATAGCAACAGTGCCTGTTATGGTTAATATGTTGTACCCATACTTTTTATTTTATTTTAGATTGCTCTTCTTCTCCTATCATACAAAATACCCTCTTGTCCATTTTGAGTCTCCTCTAGCATTTTTATATCATTATCCTTTTATGAAGTTTCTCCCGTTCACTCTCAGACTCCACCATCGTCATGCAGGGCTTACCTGTCAAAAGGCAGCCTGCTATGACCATCAGCCAGACCATTCATGTTCAAGTTTGTTTATGACCATTTATTATAGTTAGGTTCTGACATTTATTTATGTACTAACTTTAACATGTTTTAGTTCCAATAAACATAATTAATAATCCTTGGAGCACTGAGCAGCATACCAGATAAACCTAACTGATCCCAAATTAGCTCTTTTTCTGTTTGGTTCAGTTTGGTGGATCCAAGCCATCATGGATTTGAGCCATTTCAGTCATGCATGTAACATTCTCTGGTCCTAATAGGGATGTCATTTAGGGGTAGCCAGGGGTTGCAGTTGAGACAGCTATGATTGCTATGCAACCCCTATGATTTCTTTGCAAACTGTGTGCTGCCCCTTGCAACCCCTAGTAACCCCTCAAACATAGTTTCCCTAGCCTGTCTTCATATAAAATGTGGTGGATGCATGAACTTTGCAACCCCTATGATTCTGGTGAAATAATGCTTCTGGGTCCTCCCTGTGTCTAGGGGTATCTGGTCGCATTTCTCATCAGGGAGAATCTGGGTTGTTGAAACCTGAACATGTGTACCTCTCACCCTCTGCTCCACCACAAGTCTGGGCAGATGGGGACCAGAGATAATTAGCATGCAGAAGGGATTGGAGAAGACACCAGAAAGCAATGGTGCCCTTATGTATGTAGTTGTCCTTGGTCCCCATCTGTCCAGACCTGTGGTGAAGCACAGAGTGAAAGGTACAAGTGTTCTGTGTTCAGTGATGGGAGTCAGTCAGGTTCCCCTCTGCATGGATTTACTGTACGGTGTGCCTGGACTTTCTGATGGACTGATGGTTTGCTGCTAATAGCAGGACTTAAGGCCTTGCCCCTGTTTTGCCCTTTCTTGCAATCGGAAGGTTTGCTAGTGGTGTGTGCAGGGCTGTGAAGCAGGCAGGATTGGCATGGCATTTAAACTGTGTCAGTATTCAAACACCACATCAGTTGTGTTAATTCAGTGACTGTGTTCAGTGATGGAGTCAGTCGAGCTCTACTCTGTGTGGATTTACTGTGTGCTGTGCCTGGACTTTTTGGTGGGCTGCTGGTTTCCTGCTAGTAGCAGGACTTGAGGAGTTACCCATTTTCCCTTTCCTCCCACTGGGAGTTTTGCCAGTGGTCTGGGTGGGGCTGCAATCTGCTTTATCTGCCCTGCTTACTGACTGTCCACAGCTGCAATCCTTAAGCTAAGGGCTGTAGCATCAGGGTGTCACATTGTGGACATCTAGCTGTGGAATCAGACCTCGGCCAACCACTTTGCCTGTCAGTGCACCTTGCTTCTGCCCCAGTAAGTAAGTTCATAGTCAGTTCTCCTTCTCACTATTGAGTTTTGGTGACTTTTAACTGTTGTTGCTGTACTGTTTTACTTGGCTGTAATTTTTGAACTGCTCTGTCCTATGCATGCATTTAAACAACTGCATTTTATATCTGTTGCAATGTAACTTATATTAGAGTTGGAACTGGCTTTCCCATTAACTGCCTACACTTATTAGTATCACCTAAATTGTTGCTGTGATATTCCTCATTTAATTTCCTGCTAGGGCTGAAATTTCAGCTTTCTATCTATGTTAGTCCTTATCCCCCCACACACACACCATGCAGCATGCCTTTTACACTGTTTAATTGTAGCTTCTTCTCTATCAGAATGAAGCCTTTATTTCCTTCCTTCATAATTAAAATTCCCCCTCTGTTTTATTAGTTTCCTTACTACAGGTTTAAGATAAATTATTTCCCTTAAAGTCTTAATTTCATAATCTGTCTTTCTAGAAATTAATTTTTATTCTGGTCTCCCACATTTGGTTAAGACTGCACTCACCTTACTCAGCTTTTGCTCCTTAAGTGAAACTTGCCCCCCCCCCACACACACACACACTATTGTGTACACTGTAAGTTGTGTTTTGCTTTGTTTACTCTTTCACAATGCTGCTCCTAACAATTTCTCTTTTCCCCTTTTTGTTTTTTTCTCACCTAACTCCCCCTTCCATCTTTCCTTGCCTCCCCTTGTCAACCACCTTCTCCTCTACCAGTCTCCCTGCATTACCTCACTCTCCCTGGCATCCTGGTTGCAGTCTTCTCTCATCTCCTAGAATTCTTCTCAAAAACCTCATGTCCCTCCTACCCTCCTTCCTTCCTAACTCTTATTCATCCTACTCCTCTTCTCCTTCCTCTTTCCATAAGCACCTCATAGGTTCTCTTAAGCTCCTCATCTCCTTGCTGCTTTTAGTTGCAGGAGATATTGAGCTTAACCCTGACCCTTCCCTGCCAACTCCCTTCCCAAAGGTTTGAGAGCAACCCATGTCAACATTCACAGCCTTCTCCTTAAGACCAACTTGTTGCAACCACTCATAGTTAACATCAAACCTGATTTGTTGGTGATCCCGGACTCTTGGCTGTCCCCAAGGATCCCTGACACCTCTGTTGCCATCCCAGGTTTCACCATTATTCATCAGGATTGAGCAAAGAGGGGTGGTTGAGTTGACGTCCACCTCTCCTCAAGCATTCAGTTTGAGCTTGTGCTCTCCATCTGTATCCCCTCTGCCTATGAGATGCTTCTTCTCAAACTCTTCCTTCCCTTCTCTGAACCCATACTTATTGCTGGTGTGTACTGCTGCCCTAGCATGTTCCCACCTTCAGTGACTAAGTTACTCACCACTATCTCCTTCCAGGTCTCCGCTGGAGAGTTACTCATACTAGGTGATTTCAATTTAAATTAGCTCTCCTTCCCCCTCACCTTCATAACTTTTGCTTTAATGTAAAGACTCTCTTTTTATCCCAACTCATCTCTGCCCACACTCACTATAATTTCAAACTTCTAAATTACTCCCTTTCGGACTCAGTCCTCTCCTCCAATCCCCATCATATTGTGGATGCTAGTACCCTCCCTGATGTTCTCAGTGACCACCGTGTGGTCTGCTGTGTGCATATGATTCGTCATCCCAAAGCTCCCCCAAAATTCATTATTCTGCCAGTGTTTCCAGTTGATGAACTTGTCCCACCTTCTTGTTGACCTGGTAGCCACCGACTGGTCTCCTATTTCTACAGCTGGCAATGTTGACAATGCCCTCAAAATTCTTTACCTCCAAATCCATGTCTCTCAGGGATCATCACACCCTCTTAGAAGAACCAGGGTATAAGGACCTCATCTCCCATGGATCTCAGCTGAATTGCTGGCTTGTCATCACGCATGTGACCTTGCCTGGAGAACCTACAAGTCCTCTGGCTCCCCTTCTGACCTTACAAATTACTGGACCCTTCTTAATGTCTATGCTAAAGCTACTAGGCTTGCAAAGTCTGAACACTTTCCATCCACACTCCAGTACAACCTTAATAACCCCTCTAACTTCTGGAAGGTAATTCATACCTTTTTCTCCCCTCCAACCCAGTCACTTCTCCCTGTTGTCAAAATGGGTGATGCTACTATCTCTGACCCTGCTACAGTCACCTCATCTTTCAATTCCTTTTTCACCTCCTGTGCTTCTCTTCTCCAATACCCTCTCACTTTCCTCTTCTACCAGTCCAACTGCCTCTTCCTCTTTTTCTCTCTCACCTACTACCTCTGCTGCTGCTCTTAAGGCCCTCTTGGCTATAAACCCACACAAGGGTGGGAGCCCAGATAGTCTTGAACCCAAACTCCTGTTTCTCTCTACTCTTGTCGCATGCCATTGCCCTCCCTGTCACCTACCTCCTTAACCACTCTTTCTCCTTATCCTGTGTCCCTAACTCTTCAAAATTGACTACTCATTCTCATTCCTAAAGGGGGTGATCTCTCTTCCCCTAGTAACCTCCACCCTATCTTTCTCCTCCCTACACTGGCCAAACTCCAGGAACATCTTGTTCTCTCCCAACTCTCCCCTTTTCATGACTCAGCTTCCTTCTTCACTCCTTTCCAGTCTGGTTTCCAAAAGTTGCATTCCACCTCCACCTTTTTCCTCCAGCTCTCTGATACTATCCTCTCTGGCATGGATCAGGGCCTTGTCACCTCTGCCATCTTTGTCAATTTAGCCAAAGCTTTCAACACTGTTGACCACTCCATTTTCCTGGACAAGTTAAGGTAGCAGGCCTTTCTGCCTCCCCAGCTGAGTTTTTCCACTGCTACCTTATGGGCAGGTCACAAGCTGTCTGTATTGGAGATTTATTCTTCTCCCATTCCCAATCAGCTCAGGTGTCCTCCAAAGGTCTGTCTTTGGTGCAATTATTTTCTTCATTTTTCTAAATGACCTCCCCACTGCCTGCTCCTCTGTGTCCATTCATATTTATGCAGATGGCATGGTACTCTTTACCTCTGGCTCCTCTGCCCCTGACCTCATGAACCACCTCCAACTAGACTTAACAGCATCCAGCTCTGGTTCCTAGAAAATCAGTTATCCATCAATGCTGAGAAAATGGTCTCTATGACTTTTGGCACCGGGCAGAGACTTGCCAGAGTCTCCCTCCCTCCTTTCTTCATTTCATACCCTTGATGGTGCAGCTATTGAAGATGTTTCCTCCTTCAAGTGCCTCGGGGTGTAGCTGGATTGCCACCTTGATTTTTCTTTTCATGTGGATGCTATCCACAAAATCCTCTCCAAGATGATTCTTCCCATTTTCAACGATGGAGACATTGTTTAGTGCTGCTTCAAAGTCCACTTTAGCTACACTGGCCCCTGTCTTCCTCTCCTTCTGTCAATTTGCCCTTGCCAAACCCCTGCATACTCAACACTGTTTTTTGTATACCTCCCTCCCTCCCTCTCCCTCCATTCTGTTGATGCCAGGTGCCTTACCCACTGTGCCTCCTTTATCTCCACATTTTGGCTTGGCACCTTCCCCTCGTATCTTGCTTCTCTCCTCTCCTCTCTCTCTCTCTCTCCCCTCCCGCTAACTCTTACTCCCTTCACAATACTTGCTCTTGCTCTCTTGCTCTCCCACCAATGAAATCTACTGCTGGTCAGACTGCCGTCTTGTTCTGCTTCCCTAAACTTTGGGGCTCTCCACCCATTCCACTCACTCTGCTCCTTTCTTTCTGACTCTGAAATCTCTCCTCATGATTTCACTATTCACTTCTGCAGCTGTTTCTGATATTAGTGCAGATTTCTGTCACCTGCCTTCCACCCCACACTGACACTATCAATGCCCCTCTCACCATCTCAGTCACTCTCCCTTCTCCTCATATGTTTTGATATTCAGTGCTTAATGCTCCTTGCCTGGTCCACAATTTACTGCATA
The DNA here is from genome assembly GCA_016271365.2 of Neoceratodus forsteri. Classification (NCBI taxonomy): domain Eukaryota; kingdom Metazoa; phylum Chordata; order Ceratodontiformes; family Ceratodontidae; genus Neoceratodus; species Neoceratodus forsteri. The sequence continues at coordinate 1,446,251,362 of CM028130.1, read as the reverse complement.
GTATTTAAGGTATGGCCATTTTTATTCTTAAAGTGCTTCTTGTAAACTGTGTATTTTGTTACACTTATTTCCATATTATTATATTATTTTTGTACATTATACTTTGTATCTGCTCTGTTTTCTTCTCCCTCCCTCTCCCCCAGGATGCATCAGGAAACAAGCTGATATCAGCTCAGTATGACTTTCCTGGTAAAACTTTCAAAATAAAATAAACAAACATCCAAACCAGGAGCAATGGATTAAGCAGGTTGACATTTATTGCTACTTAGGGTGGTACACAGCACAGAAGGGCATTACCCTCACCTGTTACCATGTCTGTCATTATCACTTTCATCCTCTGGTCAGAATGCACACTGCTGCACAAATGGACATAAATTTATTGCAGTGCCTATCTCCCATTCCAGGGTTCCATGGGTGCTATTCCCACAAGACAGGCACGCAGTGGTACTCTCCCCAAGCAGGGAGGAACATTATTCTGGGAGGCAATACATGCCTACTCTTAACATTAGTGTCAGGTAGTGCCATCTTTGTTTTTCCAGCAAACAGACCATGGTACGCATTCTTAATTCAGCACCTAGTTGATTCTTCTGTGTACGCCTCCTTGCACCAAGAGGTGATAGAGAGCAGGGGTCGATCTTAACATTGTTTTACTAGCCCAAACACTAGTGCAAACTGACCAGGGCTAGTGCAGCCAACTCTCTACTTGCCCACCTGGACTAGTGCAGGTTTTCAAGGCTGTTAGTAAAGTTTAAAGACGCTTTTATACACAGGTTTCTTTACCGAATATTCAGTACCTGTGTGGCGCTGTTGTAGTCCGTTCCATTTCGTGCTGACTTTACACATACTGCACTCTGTCGGAAAACTCATCTTCCATTCTCTAAAAGCACCTTCTGCTTCCCCAGAATTCCATTCTAGGTAATGACTGGTACCGGAATGGCCATTGCACACAACATAGTGAAACGGAACACATTACCATGAACCATGCCAACCAGGGAACGCGGTTCAGGCGAGCGTTCGCTGTGGAATTGGAACACATGCAGTTTACACACCAATGGAGGTAACGGTAAACTGCTTCTGCAATGGTTATTCTGTTACAGAAGAGGTAGTGTAAAAGCGCCTAAAGTTTCTACTTTAGCAGGCTCTAGTCCTCATGCTAATCTCCCTCAATGTTCCAGATGGCCTGGTGTGATTAACAGCTCATTAAGAGCTGCAATTATCTGTCAGTTTAAAAGGGAGATCACACAAAAGACTCAATGTGAGTCATTATCACTCCACTGTTAGCAATTTCAGCTATTGTCCAGGGTGTGATCAAGGGTAGAGTGCTCTTAAGTCACTAGCTTCCAGTTTTCTGAATGTGTCTCTAACAATTTGACCCATATCATTAAGACCAGTGCCCCCATTTCCCTACATTTTGAGTGCCTATATCCAATATTTCAGTGACAAAATGTGAAAAAGTATACAGGGTCAGCCCTGCAGGTGGTGGGTTTTATCCCAGCCTCACAATAACTTCCCTCTCCTCTCCAAATCTCCTAACTCTGTTCTTTCCCCGGACATCACTGCAGACCAGACTCTGAAATGACCCTCCACAGATCCATAGCTGCCATTACCAGCAAGTGTAGGGGGGCCCCCAGCTCTTCTAAATGGACCATGCCAGCCAGCACCATCCATGCAGTCCCACCCTTATCCCATACAGCATGTACTTTCATCCTAAAAACAAAGTGTTGGCTCATGTATGGTACAAAACTAAATTTTAATAAAATATATAATTTGCAAGCTTAAAATAGGCTTTCCTATATAGAAACAGAGATAGTATAGCATTATGCCTGTGTACTGTTTCCCCTGGGCTGATGAAAAGACAATGTTAAAGAAAAATCTGTTATTGTTGGGGCAGATCATATTAAAAATAAAAATGTCATAGTTTTCTATTTCCCAAGCCCCCTAGGTTTGTGTAGCCCCCCCACAAAGAAATCTTAGATGTGCTCCTGGCTCACTTGAGACTGTACAAAAACTTCCAGAAGTGCAGGTCTCCACTTGACTATATGGTGGGTGCTGAGAGTGTCTTTCTGTGCCTGACTCTGTTCATTGCTTTGTGGGTGGTGGCGAGTGTTGTGAGGTGCATGAAGATGTCGGCTGTTGTGTTTGTGCAGAGCTGGGACTGCTTGACTGAACATTTGCTGTTGTGATGTCCTCTGGTTTGGTGGGGAAGGGGGTGGGTAGGGGTGGCAGAAAGAGGAAGAGAGGAGGCCATGGTACAGAAAATGGGGGGAAGGCGCAATGTGGGAGCAGGAGAACTGTACAATAAGTCAGAGTATTTCTTGACTTACATTGTTTCCTGTGTAAGTGATCAAAATTTACTATTATAATTGCGGGCTAGTGCAATCATCTGCAGGCTAGTGCAATTCTGAATCAACTTGCCCTGCTGGCGAGTGCAAAAAAAGGTTAAGGTTGACCCCTGATACAGAGACAGGGCTCCCTCTGGACTTTTGTCTCTGCCATTCAAAAAAGTGCTATCCCAGATACTATCCTCAAGTCTAAGCTCTTAGCTAGCCTCCCCTCTTTATACTGTAAAGGGAGGGGGCAGGCCCATATATATTCATGCCTGGGCTTCTGGCTGGCTGAGCCAGGAAGCACAGAGTACAAACTCCAGACACCCTTTCTCCTAGGTGAGGTACAGTAGCCACTCTCAGAGTTGGGCTTAACCCTTCGAGTGCTACATAGTAAACTGTCTCAAGCTTAGAAGGAGAGAGAGGCCGGTTCCATGCATATCACCACTCTGGATGCATAATAATCATTATTTAGGAAATTGTCACTATTTGGGACATGCTTAACCACACACATATAACATAGACTCAGTCACACAAATACAGAGTAACAATTATGCATGTGTGCCTTTCCACCACTGCAGCACATCTAACTGTATGTACAATACTGTGGGCTGTTTGTGACTGGAATATTTGATTAAGAAAATCCAAACATTAAGAGCTCCAAACTGGACTACCCAAATTTCAATCACTGATCATGCTCAGCTCTCCCCTGAATAGTCCTTCTACTATAGAGTATGTTAGCTGCATCCTGTCAGCAGCTCTCACTCATGGATCTAGACCTAAAGCACATGTAACCCCGATATGTAGGTAAGTGGTTAACAAATTGGTCCACTCCTTCTGGCTGAATACGAGTTGTCATTGCCTGTAGGTAGTAATATAGTGGTGTAGCCAGTGATAGAGAGTTTTAGAACTCTGAGAGTGACAGACAGAGAGCGAGAGAGAGAGAGAGAGAGAGAGATGGTGTATATGTGTGTGTGTGTGTCTATCCAGCTATACAGTAGGCCCTGGTATGCAAGGCTAACAAGGAAGAATGTCATGCAGTTTTCAATCAATTGTATCAAATGTGAAAAAAAAAAACGGCACTTACACCAAAACCGGACTGCAGTTTAAAACTTTATTCCGTATGCATTTGCAGCTTCTAACACAATCACAGGGAGTCAAACAACGCTCTTACAAAACCATTCAGGGCTATCAGTGAGCATTGTTTTGCAGTCCAGTTTTGGAATCTGTGCTGTTTTTTTCACAGCTGGTATGCCAGGGCCAACTTCCCATTTCTAAGTCAGAAGCTGAGGCAAGACAGCAGTGGTACAGAAGTGGTAGAGGCCTGAAAACAGAAGCCCTTCTAGGCTGAGAAGTGGGTCACTCAGCTGGGTGAATCCTGAGCAAGATTCTAAAGAAGTCAGCAGAGTGCATCCATTGCTGAAGGAGCGATGCTGAAAGACATCAGGAAAATAAGGTACAGAGAGACTGCAGAGCCACCTTTCTTGTTGGAGCTGGTGAGTTATTGTGCAGCAGACTGGGTCCTAGTCCAGTTGCAGCCCAACACTGTGATTAGTAGGCATACTGTTCCATCTCTGCTAGTTGGGGTTGCTATAATAATGGCCATAATGTGATACTTGCAGGCAGCAACTAAGGGGTGGAATATGGAAGTAGTTATGAGTACCCATTGAGGGCTGGTCTATGAGGTGGTCCCTCCTAGTGGAAGCTGGTCAGGTTTGTACCAGGGCAAATACTCATCAGCATACTATTCATGAAATTCCTGTGATGCAGTAAGCAAGATTATAAAATGTCCACGTGTAAAGAGCTACTGATTTGTATGTAACACTGAAAAAGAAGTGTGTGAATTGACTGAAGTCCCCACAAAGGATCATGAAGCTGTCTGACAGTCTGTGGTAGCTTTGCTGTGTCTGTGGCTAGACATGGGGGAGCTTCCAGGTACACTCTCAATAAAGATCAAAGTATTGTGCCTGTAAGTGTTCAAAAGAAGTGGTTGTCTTAACCTCAAAACTCAAAATGCAATGATAAACAGGCAAGCGCTTCACTCACCAAATATTTTAATAATTAATTTTATTAGTTCTGCCAAAACATCAATGATCAAACATCACTGAAAGAGGGACTCCGGCCAAAAGTGTTACTTTGCAGAATAAGAATAAGCATACCCCCAATAAATGACATACCAAAAATTAGGTTTCTGTGTTATTTCATTTTGAAGTTCTGAGCTATTTTGTAACCCTGATTTCACTACCTGTTCAAAAAAGCCAGTTTCAGTGAAGAGCTGTTGATGATGTCATCTCCAGAACTCACAGTCTAGTCTTCCCTGTCTGCAAGTTTACAGAACCTGTTTCTCCAAAGTTTAAAAATCATGTGCAATGTTTTTTGCAAGTAGAAGAGGCAGCAACATTCAAGAAACATTTCTATAAAAACTATGTGTGTTTCAGGTTTTGGAACAAAGTTGACAAATTCATATTTTAATGACTTTTTGATGTAGTCCATTTCTCCAGGGTTGCCGAACGCTGAGTCAGCATGCCTCCAGGCTTCTGCTACCATTTGGGGTGCTACTTTACCGTGTCTGTTAGGAAGTTGAATTGCTACTAGTATTGCACAATGTTGGTAACTTCACTGCTGTTTGTCAGTGTCCACTTTATAATATGTTTTAAAGAGTACCTTTCCTAGTCCTTTTGACTTTCATGCATTAATTACCCCTTCTTGCATTGATTGTGGAATTGTATTTCATATCTGTCCTCTGTAGCTAGTTTTTGCATTCTGCAAAATGAATGAAATGGAATTCCAGAATCAGTGCAAGAAGGAGTAATATATGCATTAAAGTCAAAAGGTCTGAGAAAGGTGCTCTAAATCTCAATCTCTCACATTAGTGAAAGGAGAAAGTCCAGAGGGGGTATTGCTAAGCTCAAAGGAGAAAAGGGGGCATGTAAGGAGGAGGACCCTGTAAAAGCAACTATCCTAAATAGATACTTTTGCTCAGTATTTACTGAAGAGAAGGTAGGGCAAGGCCCACAGCTCAGCATCATGGACACAGGGGGGAGGGAGGTGAGCACTACTTCCTTCACAAAAGAAAGGATCCTACAAGAACTCACTAAGCTCAGGGTGGACAAGGCAATGGGACCTGATGGCATACATCCCAGGGTACTTAAGGAGCTAAGGGTGGAACTAGTACAGCCATTAGCAGAACTGTTTAGTGAGTCTTTGAGCACAGGAGAGCTCCCAGAAGACTGGAGAAGGGCTCATGTGATCCCACTCCACAAGAGTGGTAGCAGGGAGGAGGCAGGGAACTACAGACCAGTCAGTCTTGCCTCAGTAGTGGGCAAGATTATGGAGGCACTCCTTAAGGAAAGGATAGTGCAATGCCTGGAATCCATGGGGCACAGGATCCAAGACAGCATGGGTTTACAAAAAGGAAGGTCCTGTCAAACTAATCTCATAGATTTCTTTGACTGGGTAACCAGAGTGGTGGACCAAGGGGGAGCAGTTGATGTCGCCTACCTTGACTTCAGCAAAGCTTTCGACACTGTTCCACATAGAAGATTGATAAATAAGCTGGGTAGGCTCAGGGTGGGTCAGAAGTTGGTCAACTGGGTGGCAAACTGGTTGATGGGCAGAAAACAGAGCGTGATGGTAAATGGTATACAGTCAGAAGAGATACAAGTCACAAGTGGGGTACCTCAGGGATCAGTCCTGGGGCCAGTCCTCTTCAATATCTTGATTAGTGACATTGCAGATGGACTAGAGGGTAAGGCTTGTCTGTTTGCAGATGACACCAAGATCTGCAACAGAGTAGATGATCCAGATGGGGTGGGCAGAATGAGAAGAGATCTGGATAAACTAGCAAAATGGTCAGAAGAGTGGCAACTGGGATTTAATGCAAAGAAGTGCAAGATCATCCACATAGGGAACAGAAACCCTGAAGCCACCTATAGGCTGGGAGGGGAGTTGCTGGCAGTTACAAAGGAAGAAAGAGACTTGGGCATCATCATCACCGATGACCTGAAATCATCCAAGCAGACGTCTAAAGCAGTAGGTAAGGCTAGGGGGATGTTAGGGTGTATTAGTAGGGGTATCACAAGTCATAAGAGTGAGGTAATAATCCCTCTTTACAAGACACTGGCTAGGCCCCATCTGGAGTACTGCATGCAGTACTGGAGGCCACACCTTCACAAGGACATTAACCAAATTGAGGTAGTCCAGAGAAGAGCAACCAAAATGGTGCAGGGACTGCATCAGAAGACATACGAGGACAGATTAATGGAGCTCAATATGTACACCCTTGAGCAAAGGAGGGAGAGAGGTGATATGGTCTAAACATTCAAACATCTTAAGGGCATTAACAAGGTGAAAGAGTCTAACATGTTTAAATATGAGAAAAATAGCAGGACAAGAGGACACAACATGAGATTAGAGGGAGGCCAATTAAGGGGGAATGTGAGGAAATTCTTTTTCACAGAAAGAGTGGTGGATGCATGAAACGGCCTACCTCAGGAATTGGTGGCTATGAATACAGTGCAGGGCTTCAAACAGGCATGGGATAGGCATAAAGGAGCAATACAGATGAGTATACCATCAACCTCTATGTTTCTATGTTTCATCTCTCAACAAAACATTGTTCTGTTTTATAAGACGTTTTTTTCTAGCTGCTGAAACTCAGCCTTCTGTTCTTGTAAGTTTCAAGTCCTGTCATTCATAAAATGGGGTAATTTTTGCATGAAAGTGAAAAAGACTGAGAAAGATGCTGACAGCAACTCTATCTTCTCTCAACCTCCATGCTTTGTTACCAAGGCAGAAGAAAGTCAATTTTACAAAAAAAAAAACATACTGACAAGGTATTTGGATTTTGGCATAATGCATTGCTAACAGGGTGTGTTGGGGAAGTGGGAACATAGTATGCACATTGAGTACTGGTAGTTTTCACTTGCAAAGTTGCTGTGACTGCACTGTACTACACAGTGTGAGTTACTCCTCTGCCCTACAGTGATGCCATCAGGAGCCAGCAGTTGAACAGCAAAGGCAAGTGCAGCAGGGCTAAAGCAGGGCTCAAAAACAAATCCAAATTATGAAAGGCAGAGTAAACCTTGGCCAAATATGACAAATGTACACACACCCTTTAAGGTCTAGTACTGCATATAATGACTACCAAATGTGACTTTTTGCATACCGGGGTCATAATGTTGCACTCTTAATAGCGTACGGCATTATGGCGAACCCGGACCTGTGCACTCCTCGAGATGGACCCCCCAGAGTTGAGAATCTTTAGTTGGGGGGTCCAAGAGGCTCAGCCACCCATAATGGGGGATGTGGGTGGTGGAGCCCCCCCCCCACAGAACAATGATATAATGCCTCATGGCATAAATCGTGCAGCACAATTGTGCCATACGGCATTATGTCTTGTGACATAATGACCCCGTGCCAATGTTTTGGACCAGCATGAATGGTGCTCTTTAACAGGGGCCTAATATGTGTTAATTCTTGCTAGTGGTGGAAGTGTTAGCCCTGGTAAAATTATAATTTTAATGTGGAATACAACATAGATGAGTCTGAATGTAGGTTAAGTATCAGCCTGTCAGGGAAAAAACACTAGGGGCCAGATATTCAAAACTTTGTGCCTGGTGCAAATAGATTGTGCCACAATTGCACTGGAGTGCTATATTCAAAAGGCTAAATAAAGCTGGTGCAACAGGATAGCACCAATGCTATGAGAGAATGTATGCACAGTGCTAAGTAAGGGGTGGGGATATGCATACAGGCACAACAGTATATTCAGAAGTATAGCGCTGCACAACGTGCAGTGCAGCTCAAATTACCACCCATGAAAAGGTGGTCTTAATGTTGGCCAAACCCAGGATGAGGGGGTGTAGACACAGCAGCAACAGGAGACAAGGCTGTATGCATCCAATGAGGAGGCAGTGTAGGCGGACGGCCACCCTGGGCCACTCCATATGCACAGGCACACAAACTGTGGAATGCAATGCCCCAACAGTGCTGTGAAGTGAACACTCATGTAAATGTTACAACTGAGCTAGAACACCACTTGCAGCAACAAACTATTTGTACGGTATTGTAATGTGTACCTAATGTGATATTTGTGTATTGTGTGCCATTATGCATTGCATGTCGTTATTGTACACTGTTGTATCTCAGCCACACAGTTAGTGTCTCTGGGTCATTCCTGACTCTGAGCCTTGGACCAGTGTGCTTACCTGGTGAACAAGGTGATAAAAAATAATGAACAAAACACATACACAGCAGAGACATGCTGCATATAGATGGCACCGCCCATGTCGCTGTCATCTGGTACCAGTCCTAATCCTCCCAAGCATTATTGGGTGCTCCAGCACCAAGTGGACACCATGGCAGTGTGTCCATGCAGCACACACCTCCAGTTCCCCCACTGGGCTACATCAACGCCGTCCAGCAGACACATGCTGCACTTGGGGAATGGAGGGTGCTGAAGGGACGGTGTACAGGTGGACAAGATGCACCACATAGTAGGTACTGCTGCATGGCTGGGGCCATCCACATAGTGTACATGTTCCACTGACGGGACCGCTCCTGACAGCAGTGTGCCAGTATGATGGTATGTGTGGTCTCCCCTCCAGTGCACATACCCTACACCTGTTTGGGATCCCCACAGGCATGGACAGCCATGTGTATGGTAGTGTGGGGATCCCATGCCACTGGTGCAGCACATGAGGGTCACAGGACAGTATGACTGTGGTGTCCACTGTCAGGCCACACTTTCCAGCTGTGCTTGTCACTGTGTGGATAGCACTGGTCACTGTTGCCTGACACACCATAGGCATTACTGTGTACCTCACAGTATCACCTACTATGGTGCTGTACTGTCTGACAAACACTGTGGCAGGAACAATGATTTGCCTCTGGCTTGCAGCATGACCAGCCGTTCCTGTAGTGCTACTGCCCTGGGCCACATTAGTCTTTGCATCTGTGTCCAAACCAAGACTGCAGCTAATGTTCTGTGAGCTGTGAGCACACAATGAATGTGGCAACCGACCCATAATACCAGTCGAATCTACAGGTGGGGCTGTGAGCACAGAAAGAAACGTGGCTACCAACCTGCAATTCCAGTCAGACCTACAGGTGGAGCTGTGTGCACCATGTTATAGCTCCAGGCAATCCACATGCAAAGCAGGCTGTAAGAGATGCTAATTGTGGCTGTTTGCCCATGGATTACCTGAGCAGGCTCATTTGCATTGCAGTTTTGAGTATAGCACACTTTAGCGCCAGGCAAACAGGATTGTGCCAGGTAAATATGTCAGCCCCATGCAAATGTATCAGTGCCGCTCAATACTGTAATGTTCCACTACATGGTTCTGCAGTATTTGGCCTGCACTGTTTGCTGTTGTTGTGCTCCACTGCTTTGCTAGCACACATGTTGCCCACATTGTTTAGCCTTACCTCACTCCAATTCTGTTTGCACTGGGCCGCTGTTGCAGTTTGCACTGCTCTCGGTTGGTATATTCAGTGCTGTCTTACTTATTTGCTGGGCTATTGTTGCACTGCACTCTGAGTCTTGTTTGCATGCCTTCATTTGCACAGTATATTCAACTCATTTAGGCCTGGGGCTATTCCTTTAAATATGGTGTGCAAATGGTTCCGGGCTAATTTTGCCCATCGTGTAGTGCTAATTTTGCCTCAGGGCAAAGTTTTGAATATCTGGCCCTAGGTTGGCTGGGTTAGCTACTGCATAGAAACTCATAGTAAGGTTTCAAAACAGCATTACCTCTCCCACCACCATTTACAGGGAGGTAGAATAATTATTTTAAAGTGCCATCCTGAGAAATCTCATCAATCGAATGATAGGTGTGAATAAGCACAGTCTTCCACCACATCAGAAAATTATTCAGTCTGCAAGCCTCACTAGTGAAAATAGGAAATTTTACTCACATGTCTTTCAAGTATGAAAAATAAACTGAAACTGAAACTAAACCTCACTGCAGTGTGCTATGATTCAGCACTGAGCAGCCCTGGAGAAAAGGAGCACAACATAAAGGCACCAAAATAAATAAATAAAAAAAATACACATTTCTCAACTTTTTTACAAAACCTGAAACACACAGTTTTTATAGTAATGTTTTTTGAATGTTGCTGCCTGTTTTACTTTTGAGAATTATTGCATGTGAAGTCCAGCCTTTGAAGAAACATGTTCTGTAAGCTTGCTGACAGGGAAGACTAGACTCTGAGTCCTGGAGATGACATCAGCAGCAGCTCTTCACTGAAACTGGCTGTTTTGAACAGGCAGTGAATTTAGGGTTGTAAAATGACGTGTAACTTTTAAACAAAGTAACTTAAGAGATCTCATTTTTGGCATGAGGCTGATTGGGGCTATGCTGATCCAAAGTCTGAAATTTATTGATACCAGAAATTTTAACTGTAGTCCCTCTTTAAAACTGGTCACTACTTCTATGACAACATTTTGCCATATTTACATGGTTTTCTCAATGTCGGTGGTAGTCCCACACACTAACATATTCCAAAAAGTGGAAGAAGAAGACCCTCTCAAGCAGTCATATTTTTATGAGGCTTATCTAGGTTGCCAACTTTTCACCAGGAGAACTCCGCTTCTTCAAGGCAGCAGTATCTGAGAAAGCTATCAAGAACCTTTAATACTGTGTCTCCTTTCTTTATTGTAATACTTTTCCTTAATGTCTTTAAACATTGCTGACAATGTTTCACATTAAACAGCAGTGCAACAAAGAGTTATAATTTTTGCACCTGTGATTTTAGTTTAGTAGCATGTTGCTTGATGTCCATTTTAAGACATTCTAAGGGGTTCCTTTGGTTCTTTATTATTTTGTAATTAATTAGCACGACATGTTTGTTTTCTTCATGTGACTTGTCGGGGCAGTACATTAATTTGTATAAATTAATTACAGTTTTTATTGAAGTAATAAAAAATAATAAAGAACCAAAGGAAACCCTTAGAATAACTTAACATGGACATCAAGTGGCATGCTACTAAGCTAAAATCACAGGTGACTGCAAAATGACAACTTTTTGTTGCACTGCTGCTTTAGATAGTATGTAATAATAGCATAATAGTAATAATAGTACTTGTTTCCATCAAGGCAAATGACTTTTGATTGCTCAGAATATTTATTTACAGTATTTAGCTTTTGTTGACCAGGTAAGCACACTAGACAAACATATGCCTATTTTCAGGTGAGACCCGGGAGAATTACATGGAATAAATGCAGACAAAAGACAAGATATACACAGAATTAAGCAAGATTTCAAGGGATATACAACAACGCTGGGTACAACATACCTGTTACTTTGGGCTGGACAGTTTCAGAAGTAGTGGAGTCAATTCATCTTCCATCAGGACAAATTCCCTCTTCCAGTTACCAAATGTTAACATGTTAATAATGTTTTTCTGCCATGCTTATGTAAATATCTGTATCCAAAACTGTATATAATGTCTGTGAACAATGAGTGTAACCCATACATGATGACTATTTCCTTTGCAAATTGTACCCTGTCTGTTTTGATTCTGTCCTCCATGTGACGAGGTACCTTTGTAAATGAGCCACCTGGCTCAAAGGTTGTAAATCCGTTATTTCAAATAAATGAATAAAGATAATCACTTCTCGATCCCTTAATCTGATGCCTCTGATTTCTCAAGATGGATCAGGAAAGGTGCTCAGAAACAACTGGGACCTCTGGCATGTGACCGTTTGAACTTCTGGTGAAGGAGTTCTGGACCACTGGTTCATATGAACCTCTTAGAAAACAGGCAAAGTATCTTTGGACCACCCCAAATTCCTGAACCTCTGGACCCCCTGAATGTGTTGTGTAGAACCACTGTTGCAGGACATCTCCAACCTCATTATCACCTGGATCTCTCATGCAGGAACTCAGACCACCTGGACCTCCAGCACAGGTCTTGTCAGAACACCAAATCACTTGTACCTCTCAAACATCTTCCTCTGCTAAACAGGACTATAGATGGGCCAGTGTGCTTTTGGGTGCCACTGTCTGCTGTACAGACACTGAAACACCCATGTCACAGTTAATCACATGTTGATTTTGTGACAAAGAAGGTATGTTCTTATCTGGCCCTCTTAAAGCATGCAAAAAAAATGTTTATCTATGGATGGCCATAAAAGATTCATAGCTTAGCAATTTGGCCTTTACTGGAATGCAAAGATATGGTGCACTGTCATGCGTCTTAACAGTAGTTATATTGGAGATGTTTAGGAGGAAGAACTCTCGCATCTAAAATTTCAGGTGGGGGAATTCTCATTTTTAGGTGATGGAACTGTCTTATGGATGATGAATACAAGGGTACAGGAATTCTTACTCAGTTTTGTAAGAGGTGGTGGAACTGAGTTCCTGTGGGCTCCTGCCCAATTTGACCCCTACCTCTAAGACTACTCTTACGCCACTTTCAAAACTGTATAATAGACTGATGTGCTTTGTTTCAGTGTGCAACTTCTCTGCACACCATTGCAGTTTGTTCAACTTGGAAAAAATTATCACTTGAGTCCCACAGGGACTATTACTGTTACAAATTTGTTTTTAAAGCAGTACATCATCTTAGTGCCCCTTATCGTTCAGCAAAGTTGAAGATTTCTAAGCATAACTATGTCTTGAAAGATTTTTCCAATTGGTATTATTGTATTCCCAAAGTGCATGTGGTTTATAGTTCAGAGACTTATTACAAGCTCCAGGACTGTGGAATTTGCAGCACCCTTTTACTAGGAACTATATCTCAACAGGAGAGTTTATTCCATGAGTTAAGAAAAAGCCTTAAAATGTATGTGCTTGTTTTCTGCAATTAAATGTTATAAAAATGAATATGTATATTGTTTATTGATATTATTGTATGCTCACTGATGCTTGGATTGTGCTTTTAATTATTCTTATGGGATAACTTACTATAACTTATCTCCCCCTCTGGTCCCACTACCAATCCAGGGGATATTGCTGATATCTTCAACAGAATGTCCACTGACCTTACCTCCTATACCAGCAAAATCCTGCCACAATCTCCCTCTGCCCAGAAAAAACAGCCATGCCATCCTCATCCATCTAGTCCTATTTTCCACTGAAGAGCCATCGACCACAGGGTCACTGGCAAACTCCTAAAGACACTACCCACCAGAGGCAGCCCAGGCAGTGACGGCCTGCATCCCACTTTTTGGAAAATCCTCTCCCCAGCCCTTGTAAGGCCACTGACCCACATATTTAATCTTGCCCTCTCATCATCTACCATACCTGACTCATGGAAACATGCATAGGTAGTGCCTATTTTCAAATCCGGTGATCCGACAGCCCCGGAAAACTACTGTCCCATCTCCCTCCCTCCTGCATCTAAGCAAACTATTAGAAAAAAATCATTCACGACCAGTTATCCAACTATCTAGAAAATTACAACCTCCTGAGCCCACTCCAACACGGCTTCTGCAAAAAACACAGCACCTCCTCTGCCTTGGCCCTTTTTTCCAACCATGTCCTTAGAAACATGGACATGGGCATGGCCACAGGTGCAGTGTTTGTGGACCTATCAAAAGCCTTTGACCTTGTTGACCACCACCTTCTCAATTCCACCCTGCTAAACCTAGGTTGCTCCACAGATGCCACCACTTGGATCAGCAGCTACCTCGCAAACAGATCCAGGTCTGTTATGATAGGCAAAGCTACCTCTGCTGCATTACCCATCCACCCTGGTGTACCCCAGGGCTCCATACTGGGGCCTCTACTATTCTCACTTTTCATAAATGATCTTCCTGAGGAGAGCATAAACCGTAATGCACTCCTCCATGCTGATGACCTCATCATCTACCATAGTGCCAGGTCCCTCAAAACTATATCCTCCACCCTCACCACTAACTATGGAGCAGCTCAGAATTAGTTCCTCTCCAAAAAACTTCTGGTAAATGAAAAAAAAATGAAGGTCATACTCTTTGGCTCCAAGCCGTACCTTGCAAAGGCTGCCAAAACAGACACTATATTACACATAACAACCCCTGCAGGCCCTCCTCTTCACATTGTATCCTCCTTCAAATACCTAGGAGTGACTCTTGATCCCTCCCTTACCTACAATGCCCATATCGCTAACATTATAAAGAGGGTCCACCAGAAGCTGGGGGCAGCCTAGCGTGTAAACCACCTCCTGATCCCTAAGGCTTGCCTTGCAATTGCCCAGGGAAATCTCCTGCCCCTTCTTGACTATTGCTGTCCTGTTTTCTCCTCCACATCCACCTCACTTCTTGCTCATCTAAATATCACATATAACTCTATCTGTCACTTTGCCCTTCAGGTCCCTTCCTCCACTCATCACTGCTCTCTATATTAGTCCTTAGGCTGGCTCTCTCTGCATGGCCGTTATGAATATGCCATGGGCTGTCTAGTCAACACCTCTCTCAGGAACTCACAGAAGTCCCCTTTCTCCCCAGTTCTCACTGCCCTGGTGATAACTCGTTCTCTAAGGGTCTCTTCCATTCCCCCCCCCAGTAGTCCCCCGTGTATCTACTGTCATGGGGAGCAAGGCCTTCTCTGTCTCTGCCCCCACTTTCTGGAACAGACTACCACCTGCCATCAGAATGTTACCCTCTCATCAGTCCTTCAAAGTGAAGCTAAGAGATTGGCTCAAGTCTCAGGCCACCTGTACATGCTCCCTAGGTAACACCCTCACCAGAAATCCGCCTTAAAGGCAAAACTGTATCTCAAGCCTTACTTCCCATGCACTGACTACTAAATAAACTACCTGGCACTTTTTGGTTTTCTTTGTGTAAACATTGATTGCCGTAATGAATTCCATTATGCACTGTTGCATACCCTTGACTGGCTAAATGGTATCATTGACTCACTATACGTGTAAATGACCAAGTTATCTGTCATCAGACATGCACTGTTGCATTTGTTATGAACTATCTCTTTTCTCTCTTTGCTATCATGTGTATATATCACTGTTTTTGATTTCCATTGTACTCAATGTATTATGTACACCCACTGTATTGTAACTTGTACCTATTGTCTGATTCTGTATTGTCTGCCACTGTATGGCCCGGGTCGCAACTAAAAATGGTCCTTGGATCAGTTTGTCTACCTGGTTACCAAGAACATAAATAAATAAAATAAATAAATCCAGCAGATAGTTCATCCATCCAACTCTGCATCTGAGATCCTATCCAACCCCATTCAGATTTCGGATATAAGATTGGATAGCGGGATCTGAGGTTAGATGTCTGCCTTGGATCCCTTGGATCCTGGGTGGTCATACCAGATAGTTAATATCTGAATGGATCCTAGGTAACAGGATCCTGTAGTTGGATATCAATGATATCTGATGCCATCCAGTATCCAAGAAAATCAGTGGTATCCAATGAAATTTCTTTGGACACTATCCAAGCAAAACCTATGCTTGTTTGTTATTTTCAGGATATTCTTGTAAATTAGACCTGCTGGCCTCAGTGAGATTATCCTGTGTAGTAACTTTTAACAAATAAATAAATAGCAATAAATAAACACTATTCTTCATCCTGGAGCATGCTCAGTGTGTGACAGTAGCCTTTGCAAGAGCTATTTGGGCAATTGTTTCCATCTACAAATTGAGCCTAGTCCTTACCTGGCTATGGGTGGGAGCACAGAGCCTTCTCTTTATTTTTCAGAGAGTCAGGAAACAAAGCTAGCAACCAGGGACAAATATAGCTGGAGCCAGGATATCTTCTCACACTATCTCAAACTTAAGTCAGGCTCACAGCTTACCAGCACTGAGGAGACTGGAGCTCAGTCATAGGATAATTGTAGCCTTTTTTATTCAATCAAAAGCCCACAGCAGCTCACAGACCATCACCCTAGCACCAAATGTTTTCATGCCTGAGTGCTTTGGCAAGACTTTCTCAGAGAGTACAGCCCTAGAAAGGACCTTTAAAGGGCAGTCATGCATGTGCAGCTCCACCCCCAGTACAGCATCAATGTGCATCCCCTAGCATCTGCAAAACCTAGATGGGAGGTACCACCTTATTTTTACCATATCACTCTTCAAAGAAGTGGCATTTCATGGTACTTTCTTCTTACCATCAGTGAAGAGATCAACTTCATTCATCTCCCTTTCCCAGGTAAAATAGCATTGAAAGGCTTTTAGATGGGCAGCCTTACACGTGTACTTCTAGCCCCCCCCCGCTGAAGGCCCCTTTCTAAGAGGGTACTTCTTCACTCTTTCTGATTTTCTATAGAGTGACTACACTACATGAAGTACTCTTCAGCCCTTCCTTCATGTTGTGGGACCAGCTCATGAGGTCACCCTGTTCTGTTTCTAGGGAGAGAGCCTTGAAATTAGCTATTGATGAGAAGCTATGCTTCTAAGGCTCTACCCTTAGCAGATGGCCTCTTTATAAGCAGTAATATACCTCTGTTTCTTTCTGTGCAGGACCCTATGGGGTGAAATGTTGTATGTTTCCACTGTTGCTGCAATCAGTGATTGCATTCTGTTGAGTGCATCTTCTGCCTCTTTCTTATGTTGCTCCTCCAGTGAGTGCCAGGGGTAGTATACTGTTCTCCATACCATGGCACAACCAATACATAACCTAAGTCCTGCCCCGACTGGACAAAACAAGCCATTCTTCTGCTGCCACCATGTCTCTGACTAGGCCCTACAGTACTGTAGAACCAGATTTTGCTGGATCTCTAGTTATGGGGTTCTTTGTTGCCCCAGCCACAACTTGCTTAGCCCACTAAGTGGGGGGGAGGGGGTTATAGCCTAGACAAATCTTACACAAGGGTTGCTAGCCTTGTCTATAGGCTAAGGGCAGTGCCAGGAGTTTCACCTGTCAGTTGTACTCTGGTACAATTTTAAAAAGACAACAAACATCAGGGGTCTGGAGATTCGGCTACAACAGTATGGTAATTGATTTGAATATAGCATCTATGGAAATAGAGGCAACGGTTTTATTACTTTATCAGTCACAGCTGGAACTGGAATAGCTAAAGCAAGTGTATATTTTAATACATATGGATGAGGCCAAGGAATATCTCCGTACAGGATTGAATGAAAGTGTAAAGATTAAAGATCCCAAAATGAACTGGAACTTCAGTGATCAAACTGGCTATAAAACTGTAGCTATTACCAGTGTACTCGAAAACAGATAAGGATTTGGTGGATTATTACAGGCAATGGATTTTAGGGATATGTCCATCTTTGTGGTCTTTTTCTTTGGGAAAAGAAGACTGCCTTACGCTATGTGTAAACGTGGATCTTTGGCATCTCAGATTCAGAAATGATTTGTTTATTTTGGATTGTTGCGATGCAGAGGTTGTTAAATATTTCTGATTCTGTTCCCTTCCCCAAGAGTCTGTGGACTATGTACTTTTTTATATTTTTTTGCCTAAGGGTGTGGTGAAGCACTGTAATAATGATCATCTTTTCTAGCCTGCAAAACATGTCTGCATTGCAGGAATATAAACTAATAAAACTATACTGTAAACAAAGCAACAGAGGTCTCCCAAGTGGAAATTATAGCCTGACAGATGTGTGTAACAAAAAAATCAAACAAAAATCTATTCACAGGAAACCTTTGGGGTGAAAACGTTTGAATGCAATGGTCAGGTTTTAAATACTGAGTTCCTCGTTGCAGCTAGAAATGGATCATTACTGATTAATTTCAACAGGCTTGAAAAGTTGCTGCAGGACTGATTTCACATGCTGTCTGATATAGCAGAGAATATATAACTAAAATATTAGAAGCACAAATCTTGAAGAATGTGAATGCCAGTTCTACAGAGGGTTTTATCTTGCACAGGCCAAACCTTGTGCCTATCTCCCATGCTGACATTTCAGATGTAAATTATGAAGCAATGGAGGTGGGAGGACTTCCCTAGCCTGCCAGGTAGGCAGCAGGTGATGAACTTAGAGCTACGAGAAGTTAAATGCTAATCCTACCCTGTTTTTAAAGGTGTGTGGGGCTGGTCTCTATGTGCACTAGGGGCTCCATATTCAAAAGTGGCAGGCTGCATCGCACAAGTGCTTGTGCCACGGAACTGTACTGCACCGGCACAAAATAATGGTATATTCAAAAATTGCACCATAGCATATGATCACGCATATGCGGCTGAATATCCCAAACATGCGCGATCCTGCATTGGGATATGCGCGGCACCGCAGGTGTCCAGAATCCAGTGCAAAGCATATGGAAGTGCACAATGTAAAGCCACTTGCGCAGCATGCAGAGCTGCAATATTCAGCCAGGATATGCAAATGCCCTCATTGCACAGTCACCGCTCCAAAAAGCACATTTGTATCTCAATACTGGAATGCATTCAGGCCATTTGCATACCATTGGCATGCGCAGTTCCAGCATTACAGGGCAGCACCACCACTCCACAAAGGTGATCAGGAGGTACTGAAGCCTAGCAGGCAGATGGAATGCATGGATGTTTGTGGGTGGACTGCATTGGCCTGAGTACAGCGTTACATACCCACCAACCCCTTAGCACCCAAATGTGTGCCAAGGCATGTGACAACTGGTCAGAATGCATGCCACAGCAGAAAACAAGACAGTGCAAGCTCAGAAGACTGTGGAAATGAGTGCTTCAATGTTGCTACAGTGTGCTGATACCTAGCATCCCATATTATCATACAAGTCTTCATAACAGTCCCAGTGGTCGGTGTGTAATGTCACCCACTCTATGTGGGTCAGAGGGTGTCTGAGTGATAACATGAATGTCATACCCCATACTGTGTGATAGTTGATAGGATTGCATTGCTACTACCCATGGCCATATCCATGCCCTAGGTGACTGCATGCACAACACTCAAAGGGTCCTGTGTTCTTGTGGCATGCCCCTGCTGCCTCCAGGCAGCAGGTGGTGCCACCCCTGCCCCGTGCTGCTCACATTTGTGCACTGTCCACCACCAGTACACCACAGTGACCTGAACCCTGGGCTCCTGAGACATTGCCACACTGCAGGGATGGCATCGGTGACATGTATGTGGTTCCTGGTGGCATGGGTCTGGTATGGGTGTGCTGTGTGCACCTATGGTGTTCCACCATGAGTGTGTGCCACTGGGCTGTCCCTGACCCATGCCATGCTGCCACCACTACTGCCATGCATCCTGCTCACCATTATCCCAGATGCCACCATGGGCACATGCCTCCACTGGGTGGCACTCTGATGGCCACATGGCTGCAAGCCATGGCGCCTGGTACATGTGCTGCATTGTAGCTGTCTGCTCCGCTAGTGTGCTGGGAGGTGCCTGACTAGCATGTGGCAGCTGGGCATCCCCAGCCTGGTTGTGGTGAAGGGGTGGCTCACTGGGTGGTGACAGAGGTGGCACCCAGTGGCACCCAGCAGGTGCCTGGCAAGCTGGCACAGTGCAGCTGTGGCTTTGGGTACTACCATCCTGGCATGACTGCTGTGTGTGGGTGCCTGAAGCACATCCTGGTGCACCTGCTTGGGCTATCTCAGCGTCGTCTGTCTGCAGTTCTGCAGCCTACCTATGGATGGCTGGCCAATTTAGGCCATCCTCTTACATACCTAACTTTGCGCAGCACAGTTTTGTGATGCGCAACACATGCACCACACATTTTGGCTGAATACACACTTGTGCGGCATATTCAGGTGCCCATCCCTTTTTTTGTGCTGCATACATTATTTCTGCATGATCGTGCATTCAGAAATGTGTGATGCATCTCTCCCTTTCGAATATCACACATCCACACATTTTCTGGGATGTACCACGCATCTCCTTTTGGCCCGTGCATCTCCTTTGAATATGTGGTCCTTGTGTGCAAAAACATTTTGGTTTACTTACTATTTACTGTAGTGTAGTAGGCTGTATCACACTAATTTTGCTTAGTTGTGGATTGACATTTTTTGTAACTACAATTCCCAGAATCCCCTGCAGATGACATCAGAGCAGTAGTCAGCAGTGAGAAGATTCAACAGCGTGCAGTGCATGCTATGGTTTTTATAAACTCTGATCTTTTGTTTGCTGGTCCCACTGTCCATGGTAACAGAAGGACTGAATTTAGCCCCTAGAGAAAAGTAGTTCCAGAAAACATCTGATCAGAGAGTATAAAAACTCTAATAGCAGGCTATTGAATCTCCCACTGCTGCCTACTGCTCTGATGTCATCTGCAGAGCATTCTGGGATTTGCAGTAAAAGATGTCAGCCTACAACTAAGTAAAATTAGTATGATATAATCTACTATACTATACTATATCTACTAAAAGAACATGTATGTTCTACACTGTATATTCTGTCCAAAATATGGAAGTAGATAGTGAGACCACCTGGACATCCTATTGTCTTGGGGATAAGCTTGGTAACAGAAAATATATCATAATATCTTTGATTCTTTTCTAGAAGAACTAGCAGTGAATTTGCCGGTCCATCTCTGTGGTAGTTTGGGCCTCCTTACTAAGTTTAATGACTTCAGATGGGATTCAGGATATCCGTGGCTCACAACTGATGCCGTGTCTCTCTGTACCTCCATTGCTCATGATAATGTAGTGGGAGCAAGTCGTTCTTTTCTTGGCAGGGGTGTAATGAGAGAGGCGATGCTGGGGATTGGAGTTTTATTTTGTTACATAATTATTTTTATCACATTTTTATCTCCCACTGCCGGCAGAGCTCGGTGGTGGTAGTACTGACCATCCGTGCTGCGTCCCCCCTACAGCTTGATGGGGATCATGCTGCACAGCAGTGGGGACTGGATTTTTTGTATTTTTCTCTTTTACTGGTTGCTTGTTTTGGTTTCCAAAACCCCACCCCTGAGGACACCGGCGGGAAGGACAGAAGTCCAGGCAGTAGATGTGTTGGCGGACGTCTCAGCCAAACACCTAGTGGTGTCCTCTCCTCCCCACACTGTGAGTCCAATGCTGCCACCTGTGCATCCATAGGCAGCAGTAACAGGGCGGTGTGACAGCCCCCCCCCTCCAGGGACACTCAAACCTCCTTCCCCTGGCTGGCCCTGGATGATCCAGCCTCGATGTTCCATAATTATTTTTTTGTTCAAAGTAAATTGTTGCCACCGGCTATGGGGAGCAGCAATGGGTGATACTATGGCATCATCATATGCAAATCTCTTCCTGGGCTGGGGGGAAGAGAATTTTGTTTTAAATTCAAACTGTAACCCCTTTTTTGACAGGGTGATTTGGTGGCAGCACTTTATTTCTTTTTTTTTTTTGCTATGGTATTTCTTCCGGAGCTCCGGAGGCACTCCTGCCGTCAGCTGTCACCCCAGTTCCAACCCCCGAAGGTCAGACCCCCTCCCTTAAGCACCCACGATTTACCCTTCATGGCAGGGTGGTGGGAAATGACTCAACCCACCCCAAGCGGATCATTGCGAGGGAGGTGCCTTCTCTGGGGTGGCGCCCCGGGGACAGCTTCATTAATCCAGGGCTATTTTCCATTTTGCTCCCTTGTGGAGGTGGGGCGTGCAATGACAACTGCGGAGAGAGCAAGCACATGTCTGCACGTGCTCTCCCCAAGTATCAGCCCCCTCTCTACCCCTTAGCTGCAGCGTCAGCTCGCTGCCCCAGCAGCTAGGGGAGTCAGTGGAGTCTTGACAAATTAATCCCCTCCCCGAAGGAGAGCAGTCCCTCAGATGCTCAATCCTTCTCCTCCCTGCCAACCCCCGATGACCCGTGCTCATTTCTGAACACAGGTTGCCGGCGTGGCTTGAGGTAAGGCATCCAGCGCCTCAGCCCTCAGCGCCACCAGGCTGGTGGCAGCACTTTATTGATGATATCATTGGAGTATGGTGGGCTACTGTGAAAGATTATTGAGTGCTTCATGGCATTTCTAAGTGCGAATAATTTAAATCTCACTTTCACATCTAAGTGCAAAAAATGACAAGCTGAATTTCTTAATGTTCAGTTGATAGTAAATAACACCTTTGAAGCAGTGACTTCCACATAAAGGAAGCCTTCCTCTAGGAATGTTCTACTGATAGCTGAGTGCCCACCCGGCCTCCTCATTTGAAGCATTCCTTTAGGACAATTCATCATAGCTAGGTGCAGCTGCTCTGATTTGGACTGCTTTGAACTACAAGCTAAGTATCTGTTCATCAGGTTTAGGGAGAGGGGATACTCTGTGTCTTGCATGAGGAAGGCATTGAATGACACAGTTCCCCTTAGCCCAGACTCAAAGTCAATGGCAATGAGAACAGATTCACTTTTGTTACTAAATACACTCCTAAGTACCAGAGCCCTGTAAATTCAGCATGTAGCAAAAATTATTATTCCAGTTTAGAGCACATTCTGTGATTATGAGATGGGATAAGATCTCTAAGGTAGGATTTTCAATTTACCAAGAAAGAGGTGCATAACTTGCAAGCTTTGCTAACTCCCCTCCCCAGTGTCAAATAATGTTATTTATTTTCTCAGTCTGTGCAAAGAGTCCGTGAAGAATCTCAATGAGGTTGAGAGTGTGAAAGGAAATGTCAGCCCCAAAAGGCCTAATTTTTCGGTGGTCGAAATTCTAACCTTACCAATGAACCAAGTAAAAACAAGCATTTGTCAATGCCGAATGTTTCCTTGCTGGCATTAGCAGTGGAAGTGCAGGAGTTAGACAGATGCAGTATAGGAATGGCAGTGAAGTACTGAACTGACACCAACTCCACCCCCACCCTGCAGAGATGGACAGGCATTGGGGTGTGGCTTTGGGTCGTCGCCCATGACGGTCACGACATTTCACCTCACTCTACCCTGCAGACACTGACAAGTGCCGAGGTGTGCCTTGGGGTGTTTGGGCTTTACATTCACCTCAGTCCATCAGAAAACACGCTGAAATGGGTGCAATATAGGAGAATGGGGTGAACTGTGGGGCCAAAGGGTCCAAGGTGCACCTCGATGCCTGTCAATGGCTGCAGGGTGGGGGTAGGGGTGGAATAGCATGAGCACTACTGTCGACAATCCCAAGTCACTCCCCTGACGCCTGTCAGTCCCTACAGGGAAGGGGCATTATAGTCGAAAACCCTAGAGCCCTGGACAATTCTTGGTATTTTTACTCCAAGTTTTCAACATGGGATTTTTGTGACCCCACCGCATGAACAGTGACATATCAGTTCGTTAGCTGAAAGGTGATTTTGCACAGCGACTGGGCCATTTGGCGCCACAGGTGCAAAAATACATTTCAAACAGGATGTGAAAAATGACAGCTGTACTGTTCCTGAGGAGGTATAAAAAATGGCAATGTTGAAAATCTGGAGTGAAAATCTAAAAAAACTGGTGAAGGCACGAGCATGCATAGAAACTGCGCAACGCACACCCGTAATGTAATTAGTTTTGGGATTTTTTATAGCAGATTTTCAACACAGGCATTTTGGGGCCTCCGCTCATGAACAGTGTCACTGTGATTTTCTTAATGTGTCTCGAACATTGATTTCCCACAGTGACCGCGTTATTCTGCGCCGGAAGTGAAAAAACATGTTTCGACCAAGGTGTGAAAAATGACAGCTGTACTGTTCATAAGGAGATGTGGAAAAATGCCAATGTTGAAAATCTGGACTGAAAATATTACAAATTCATGTCTTACGAGGAACTGGAAACTGCGCAATGCACGCTCGTAACACAGTCATTTTATGGACTTTTGTCACGAAATTTTCAACATAGCCATTTTAAGACCTCTGCTCTCGAACAGTGTCATTGTGATTTTCTTAATCTGTCCTGAACATTGATTTCGCACACTGACCGTGCTATTGTGTGCTACATGTGTGAAAACACATTTTGGGCAAGATGTGAACAATGAGAGCTGTACTGTTCATAAGGAGGTGTGGTAAAATGGCAGTATTGAAAATCTGGAGTGAAAATATAAAAAATTCTCAAAATTACAAGCGTGCATAGGAACTGCACAATGCTCCCTCAAAAAACAGTGATTTTTGGGAATTTTTTCGCCAAATTTTCAACATAGGGTTTTTAGGGGCCTACCTCATGAACTGTGACACTGTCTTTTCGTTAATCAGCCCCGAAAAGTGGTTCCATGCAGGGACTGAATAACCAGATGACAGTGAGTGAATTCATGAGATTGGGTCCCAAGAACCCCATGTTGAAAATTTGGTGCAAAAATTCAAAACAATGACTGAGATATGAACCAAAGTTGAAAAAACCCTATTTATGCCATTATACAGCTTACTGGCATTTCTTCAGTTCACGGTCGGCTTTGTAGAGTGCAGATGTGTTCCCAGTCCACCGAAGATCATCGCGCCAGGCTCCAGAGGTAAGTATGGGACGAGGGTGTGTGTGGGGAGGTGGGGTACAGAGGGTGGGCACGGGTTGGGGCAAGAGTCAATGAGGACCATTTTCTTCTGTTACAGGTTTTTTTTAAAAAAGGACGTGGGATCTTTTGCCACACTGGGGTGGGCTCCCAGAGTGGCACCTGGAAGTTTGTTTGGGGGAGCAGTGGATCCAATAGGGGATTGGGCACCCCCCTTGGCCATACAGTGTGTGGGGGAGCACATGATGATGAGGGACTTTTGCCAAGCTGGGGTGGGCTCCCAGTGTGGTACCTTGAAGTTTGCTTTTTTGGGGGGCACTGGACTGGAGCCGATGGGGATTGGGCACCCCGTAGGACATACACTGTGCTTGGGGTGGGTGCATGTGCCGAGGGGGGTTGGGCACCCCTCAGCACACAACAAATGGGAGGGGGCATCATGGCGGGAGATGCAGTGATGTACAGCTGAAAGAGAACAACTGCTAAGGTGGTGACATTTACACAATTTGCATACTGCTGACAGCACAGCAGTATGCAAATTGCTTACACGTTACCACCACTGATTTTAACGGTCTTTCTCTTTTCAGCTGTACGACACTGCATCTGAACTGCTATCAGAGATGACTCAGACATTCATTGGTGCCCTGCTGCTTTGTTTGCAAAAACGATCAGGGCATTGGAAGCAGGGGTGCCACGCCTATGAAAACTCATATGGTGCCACTATGTTTCTTGCACATGCGTACAAGCAAACATAAAAAGCAAGAAGGAAAAAAAAGAAAAATTGCTCTGGGAGAAAAGAGAGGAGAAGATGGTACTAGCAGCTGTAACCGCAGCCCAGGAAACCTCCATTATGGAAAGTTCTGTCTTATTCCATCCATTACAGTGGAAGCCGGTTATAGCAGACTGATTGGTGTTGAACAAAACTGTCCACTATCCCTGACGTCCGCCATAGACAGAGACTGTCGAATAGTGCTGTTCCATAGTGTAACTCAATCGGAGACAGATCCGGTAACACTGCAGTACAGTACTTTAGTGCTACAGAGCTGATTTTGGTTTTTTAACTGTGCTGGCTGTGTAGTGCTGTGAGGGAAGTGCTTTTGTGACTGGGTAAGAGGGTAAAGTACTGTTAAAATCAAAACTTTATTATTTTCTTTTTTTAATGTCTTCACTATTTTCAGAGGATCGGGCCGGGGGGGTGATGAGCAGTTTTTCAAGTTTTACATTTTTAATGCATGGTCCATAATCTTGCTTTGTCTTCCTGCTGTCAGTGTGTACGTTTTCCAGTCCCAGTCTGTCGGTTAAAATACCCCAATCGGGATAGATGTTTGAGCACTGTTCCATTGCTTGGTGGAGTGTTGCTAGGGTGCTCCTCACATCAGATGTGGTGACCATCTTTTCTCCCTCCGGATCGGCCTCATCTTCTTCCTCTTCCAGCTGCTCAGTCTGCATCTCCCACATGGATTCCATGACCTCATCCATGGCATCCAAGACTGGCTAGGGATCACTCTCTCCAGTCCTGCACAGGACATCAAACTCTGTTTCTGTAAGTCCAATTGGAGGTGGGACCTCGGGAATCTCAGTCATCAGCTCGTTCATGAGTTCTTCAATGGGGGTCATACGAACATACGAAGAAACCAGTAAAAGAAGGCCATTTGGTCCATGAAGTCTGCTCGTACTGCAGGGTCCACAGCTTGAGATAATGTCCCTGCCCTCCCTCCCCACTCCTTCTATCCTCCCTACCCATGATCCTTACCTTCCCCCTATGCCTATCCCAGCCTCTCTTAAAAGCTGCCCACTGTCTTCAATGAGATGACTTCTTCCGGCAGCGCATTCCAAGTGTCCATCACCCTCTCCATGAAGAAGTACTTACTGACCTCCCTCCTAAACCTCCCACCCTCCAGCTTAAGACTGTGCCCCCTCGTGTTATGGTTGCCACTCAGCTTAAAGAGAATCTCCTTATCAACCTTATTTATCCCTTTCAAGTACTTGAAGGTTCCAGTCATGTCCCCTCTCTCTCCTGTCTTTCAGGGAGTACATGTTCAGTTCCCTCAATCTCTTCTCGTATGCCTTACACCACTGACCGACCAGCTATCATCTTTGTAGTCTTCCTCTGGACTTTCTTCAGCAGGTTAATGTCCTTTTTGAGGTGTGGGCACCAGTACTGAATGCCATACTCTAGATGCGGCCTTACCAGTGACCTGTACAAGGGCAGTATAACTTCCTCTCTCCTACTACTGATCCTCCTAGATATGCATCCCAGCATCTTGTTTGCCTTTGCTGCTGCTTTCTTGTACTGCATGGAGTGCTTCAGGTCACTAGTGATCATCACTCCCAGGTCCTTCTCCTCCTCTGATGCAGATACTCGGACTCCACCCAGGTAGTACTCTGTCCTGGGATTCTTGGTTCCAATATGCATAACTTTGCATTTCTTGGCATTGAAGCCAAGTTGCCTGGTCCTGGACCACCTCCCCAGCTTTTCCAGATCTTCCTGTAGGTCCTGTATCCCTTCAGCTGTGTCCACTCTACTGCAGAGCTTGGTGTCATCCATGAATAGGCACATTTGGCCCCTAATGTTGTCTCCAGTGTCATTGATGAAGACATTGAACAACACCTGCCCCAGCACCATGGTATACTGTTACCGGAGCGACTCCGGCTAGCAAAGACCATCACAGCGACAGGATTGGGCGACACCGTCCATCACTGTGATGGTCTGTGTGGCGATGGGACTACCTCGCTGGGTGTTTGCCCCCGGTCCAACTCCTACTCTGATTAGAATCCACAGAGACGGGGGGTGTGGGGGCAGACCCCGATTGTGTGCGCCAATATCCCGTGGCTACAATGCCAACAGTTGGCATTGGCAGCCATCACTCAGGGAGATGTTGGCTCAGCGCTGTCTGCTGCTATAGGTAAAACCTTGTAACTGAACCCCAGGGACCCCATCATACCTCTCTGTGCCAGATAACTTCCCCACAACCACCCTCTGGGTTCTGTCCCTCAGCCAGTTTTCCACCCATCTGCCCATCTTTTCCCCAACTCTGAGATCCACCAACTTCCTGATCAACCTTTTGTGTGGCACAGAGTTAAAGGCCTTGCTGAAATCAAGCTAGAGGATGTCTACCGCTTGGCCCCTGTAAACTGTCTTAGTGACACAGTCAAAGAAGTCAATCAGATTTGTTTGACACAATCTCCCCCTCATGAATCCATGCTGCCTCTCATCCTGGAGACCATGCTCCTCTAGATATTCCACCAACCTTTCCTTTAGTATGGTCTCCATGAGCTTGCCCATTATGGAGGTCAGACTGACTGGTCTATAATTCCCTGAGTCATCCTTGGGACCGCTTTTGTGGAGCAGCACTACATGTGCTGTTCTCCAGTTCTGTGGTACCACTTCCTGACTCTAGTGAACTATTAAATAGGTCTGCCAGTGGCCCTGCCAGCTCCTCAGCCAGTTCCTTTAGTACCCTTGGATGTACTCTGTCCAGGTCTGGTGATTTGTGGTCTCCGTAGTAAAAACAGCCTTGCAAAAGCAGTGTGCTATTGTGTCATGGGTCACACTGTCCCAGGCTGCTTTCATCACTCTGACCACGTCAAGCAGAGTTATTTTGTGAACACAATCTACTGCCAATAGTTCTGCACTATTGGGGGTGTCCAGTTCCTGGATAACTTTCTCATAGCGAGGATGTAATGGCGCCTAAAGGAATAAATTATCCCCTGGTCTAGAAGCTGGATTATAGAGGTGGTGTTGGGTGGGAGGAAGATTATCTTGATGTTCCATAGCCCTGCCATAGCTGGATGCCCACTGAAATTGTCTAACAGCAGGGCAATTTTCCTTCCCCTTAGCTGTTGGCCCCATTTCCTTACCCACTCGGTGAAACTGTCACCGGTCATCCAAGACGTTCAATTGTTCCGATACATTACATGAAGGTGTGTAATGCTGCGGAAACAGCAAGGCTTGGCTGAATTACTGATGAAAAGAAGCTCCTTCTTGATTGACCCTGTTATATTGCAGCAGGCGAGGACTGATAAACGTTCCTTCACTTTTTTTTGACCTTGTGGGAGCTCATCTTTAAAGGTAAGGGTGCTGTAGCTGACGTGCTGGAAAAAAAACCTGGTCTCATCAGCACTGTAGATGTTTTCAGCTTCATAACCAGATAGGATTGTTGGCAGGACATCACAGATCCAGGTGCTAACACCTGGACCGTCAGCATTGAGCTTCTCCCCGTGCACATGATGATAACAGATGTTGTGGCGGCTTTTCCATCTAGCTAGCCACCCTTCATTTGGGCTAAAGTTGGGCTTCCCTAGCCTGATCGCAAGCTGCTTTGCCTTTTGCATCAGCAGTGGATCTCTGATGAGAGCCTCTCTCTCCAGAGCAGAACTGAACCACCACAGTAAAGCCTCCTCCACCTAGCCATCCTTACCCTCCCACTTTCTCTTGCAATCCAGGTTCTGATTGCTGTGCCACCCAGTCATTAATGACTCCCTGGCTTTCAGTAAGTCTGACACCATTGACTTAGTGAGACCTACATGCACTGATAGGTCTCAGACACTCATTTTGGGCAAAAAATCAATTTGTTGCAAGATCTTGATTTTCCGGGCCAGCGTGAGGGCACACCTCTTGTTAGAAGCCATGGTGAAGAACGGACGAACAACAACCAGCAGACAGCAATCTGGGTAAGTGTGGAATCCTTCGGTCTTTATTTAACTGTCAATTAACACCTTTTAGTGAGACAATGAGGTTGGGAGAGTTGTGAGTTGTGGAACCGACAACAGTAATTGATCGCTAATAGCTTTTCATAGCTGCAAAGCATATGCGCTAATCATTCATGTTGATTGCTGATTGCTGACTACAACAAGGCTCATATCACAAGAACTTGACTAAGAAATGTCCACAAAATATGGTGGACAATGTCCGTTTAAACAGACAAAAAGTGAATAGCAGTCTATGGATAGGGTTTGGGATTTCACTTTTTGTCCATCTAAACCGAATTTCCGTGAAAAGTGGGTACACTATAAGTGGAGTCCACTGTAGTTATTTCTGCTACTCATAATATTTCTGCTAATGTAAATTGTAACTTAGTGGATTTAAGGGCCCCCATTTAATTGAGGTGGTAGGACTTACCCCACAATCCCTCAGTATATCTCCCCAGACAGTCTTGACTATAGTAACTAGTAATAGTACAGATCAGATACGGGTTGCTCACAATGATAACTTGTTGATGGATTGGACTAAACAACTTAAAAACATGGAATCATCGGCCCAGTGGCACTGAGGGTTGAGGAGCTGGACACAACACCTTGCACCATGCCAGCTACCCAGGTTCGGGAATGAGCCTGGGCAGCTGGGGGGCGGCAGGGAGGAGAGAGGATTGTCCAGAGGACTGCTGTCTCCTCTCTCTGGGGAAGGGGACTAGTCGTCCCATCCGCTGACTGCCCTCTAGTGGGGACTGGAAGGCAGTATGGGTCGGGAGGCTCAGAAGTTGATGTGCTTACATCAGAGGGGAGGGAGGAAGAAAAACAGAAAAAGGCCGGGGCTCCACAGACCCATGATGGCCCGACCCCTTCCCCCAGTGAAGTCTGCCCTCTGCCAGCAGATTTTCCATACTGGGTGGCAGGGGACTGCCGATGCCCCTCCACCTGGCCCTGCCATGAAGGGGGAATCTGCAGGGGACCCTCGAGGGGTGGACCAACTGGGGGTCAGTCCAGAGGACGTACTCCCTGCGAGGAAGGGGGTCATAGCCCCATGGAGCCAGCGGGAAGGAGAGACACAAAACCAAAAAAACAAAACATGGAATCATTTCTGATTCTAAGAGATATATATAAGAAAGAGAATGTGACAGATGACTTCCTTTGTAATTTAATTCTACATTTACTTAAAACTGAAATGAAAATGGAGATCAGTGAGAAATATATAATTATGATTGCTAGACTGATAAAAGTGGTAGAATGACCCCTGTGGCTATGTTTTTCTTATTATATAGTTATTATGTTTTTTTCATCATATGGCTATCGCCAGTGATATTTGTTTACCAACAGGATCAGATTAGAAGGCCAAACCTCATGTTTTACCCCCCTCATCATACAGTTAACTTCACTTATGAATCCTTTCTAGAAAAAGAGAAATATAGCTATAATTCCCAGTTTATCCCCCTTTGGCAGTAATAGATAACCATCAGGCAAGAAATTTTAATTGGCAGGAAGATAATTTATCCCTGTCAGTGTGGACCAACATCTTCTTTGTCTAGGATATAAGAAAGTTTCCTAAGGATTCTAGTAATTCCCTCAGAAAGTTCTTGGTAAATTTATTTATGAATGTCCTAGGAATCTCTATTGGTGAGAAAATAGCATTCTAGATGCTAGAAGGACCTGTGATTTGGAGATCAAGGACAGATACATTTATGGGTGTGTGACTCATTTCTATTCCAAAACGGGTTATCTAAAGAGACTGACCACCTTGATCTGGGAATAAATGTGATTGTCAGAAATGTTCAACAAATGATGATAATAATATAGAGCCAATTAGAACAGAAGAAATAGCTTTTAATATTGTGACCACCCAAATCAGTATGAAGATAAGTTTACTAGACCAAATGTCATTTTGCCCAGCAGACATCCCGTAGAGTTTAGAAATCACTTTGAGCCACTTATTAATGCCTTACAAGTCTGACTAGGCAATGCTGAACTAGTTTCACACTAGCTGTCAGAATTGGTCTCCAATCAGAATTCTGTAAACTTAACACACATTAAGTCCTTATTTATACTGAGTTGGCATAATTTTAGCCTTCTTTTGAAATGAGCAGATCAAGATTAGAACTCCTTTATTAGGAATCTTACAGCCCTTTGCTTTCAAGAGACATGGCTATTGGAGGATTCTCCTTTTTTTGGTTTATGGGTTTACAGGTTGTGTCTCTAAGGCTTAGAAAACTACACATTATGGTCACCCAGTGGGAAGACTGACCATATATATATATTTTTTTGCATTATTTCTTTTTCTGCCCCTATGTGCCCATGATCTGCCACTCCTTTAGGCAACCACGGTCTCTGATGTCCTCCTACTACACCTCCCCCTGGAGCTCACCTCACCTCATATTACAGCCAGACCCCCAGAGTGGCCTGGGATAACCCTTCGCCGGGTGGGTCCCCCTTCTCTGATGGGGAAGGCACCAGTGAGGGATACCCAGCACACTCTTTCTCTCGGCCCCAGGGCACTGCTGAGGTAGGTGGAACTTCCATGGGAAGCTTCTTTTGGAGGCGTCAATAGGCTGGCCACCGTCATCCGGCCAATCCTGGGCTATTTTCCATTTTTCTTATTCCCTCCTTCTGTTGTGACGCTCATGCAGTGCTCCCGGTCTCCACTGGGGGCCACTGCAGAGCAAAGTGAACCCGCTACCCACCCCAGGAGAGGAGAGCAGTCCCGTGGACTCTCAATCCTCTCCTCCCCTGCTGACCTCCTCTGTTCCGAGTTTGTTCCTGAACCCGGGTCGCCAGCATGGTTCGAGGTAAGGCACCAGCGCCTCAGTCCATTGCGCCACCGGGCCAGCCTGACCATATTTTTATAATATCAGCTATCCAGTTTCTTTTGTTTTAACTCAGCTTTATTCAGCATGCAGCACATAGCATACAGAAAAGCATAAGATCCAATGCATCCCGTACGACAGATCTTGAATTCCACTACAGTGTAAGGGCTTAGTTTCTTAGTCGGGGGATACATACAGAACCAAGGTCCCCATAGTTCAAGACAAGAGTCCAAGTGTCCATTTGGTACTTGGTTGGGAAAGAGAAATAAAACCAAAAGAAAAGAGGACTGTTGTCTTCTAGCAGAAAGTAATGTATACAAACCACAGTATTAATGGATAAATTCAAGATTATACAGTTGAGATAGTGAACAGTTTCAGTTTGCCCTGTAGTTTCTAAATAGATATAATTGGCTATAAAGTAATGTATGCTATATATGCAAAAATTGTAAAAAAAAAAAAAAAAGATTAACAAGAAACATATAACAAAAATAACAAACCAAGGTTGTGCACTCACTCCACCTGGAATAACATTTTCAGTTGTAACCGCCCCTCCCCCACGGCCACTTGTTTAACTAGTAGGCACATCTCCCATACTACTTCTGTCAAGGGGAAAAGAGAGGAATTTAAACATATTGTCTCTTAATGCTCGTTCTTTAAACATTGCTAAGTTAGCAGAGTTGGAACTTAAGGCACAAATTCTTGACTTATCATTAATAGCTATAACAGAAACTTGGGGCAATACTGATAAAACCTAGAGACAACTGAAATCCCAGGATTTAATCATTACTTCAAAAACAGATCAGATAATAAAATAGGTGGTGGGGTCTGCCTTTACATCAGAGACAACATCACTTCTTATCAATCTTCAGTGAATGTTCAGTCTGAGAGTGTATGGGTATATATTCAACCCAAAGGTTCTTCCCAGATACTGATTGGGACTTGTTATCGTCCACCGTCATCAGATTATAACCAAAGTTTACAGTTGGTCAATGAAATCTCCCAGCTAGCAAAAAATAGTTCAGTTTTAATTCTGGGTGACTTCAATCTTCCCAATATAAATTGAAATACTTTAGCAGGTTCAAACCATCATGACGAAAAATTTCTTGAAACCATTATTGATTTAGGACTTTATCAATTGGTTAAGGAGCCGACACGGGAAGTAACATCTTGGATCTCATCATAACCAACATTGATATACCTGTAAACAATATATTAATATCAGAACCACTTGGGAACAGTGACCATCTGTCCTTATATTTTACTATCCCTTTCTCTCAACCCCCTGTAAGAAATGAGCACAAAATTAAACAATATGACAGGGCAGATTTTCATAAAATAAACCATCATCTAGGAGCACTAAATTGGGACAACATTCTTTCCCCTCTTAATACTGATGAAGCATGGGAATTAAAAAAAAAACAAATTCAAGAACTCGAACATCAGTTTATTCCGGAAAAACATAAATACAACAACTGCAAAATTCCCCCTTGGTTTAACAGAACTATAAAAAAACAAATTTCCCATAAACAAAAACTTTTCTCATTACTAAAAAAATGTCCCCTTACTCAAAAGAATGAAATATTAATTAAATCCAGGGAATCGGTTAAAACATTAAAACATTCAATTTTGTTAGCTAAACGTAATTTAGAATTTCATATTGCACACACTAAGGACTCTCATAAAGCTTTGTATGCTTACTTAAATAGTAAAAAAGGAAACAGCAGGAAAATTGGGCCATTAAATATAAACAACACAATAATTACTTCAGACTCCAAGACTGCTACAGCTCTAAATAACTATTTTTCATCAAGTTTTGTCCAGGATCCATCTCACATTTTCCTTGATAGACACCTCCCAAGTCATACAAAATTTACAATTTCAATGAATGAAGTTTACGATTTACTATCAACATTAAAGAAAACTACTAGTCCTGGTCCAGACAATATATGTACCAAATTTCTACTGGGTGTTAAAGATACTATAGCCTTATCATTTGCTATTATTTTTAATAAATCTCTCCACGAATCAAGGGTCCCTTCCGATTGGTTAATTGCAATAGTGACTCCCATTTTTAAACAAGGTTCTCATTCTAAAGTAGAAAACTATTGTCCAATTAGCTTGACTTCTATCCCTTGTAAATTAATGGAAAGATTAATTAAAACTTTTCTTGAAACAGAGATGGAAACTTTGAAAATACTTGATATAACCCAGAATGGATTTAAGACTGGATTTTCTTACACTACAAATCTGCTTTCGTTTAATAATTATATTAGTATGAATCTCGATTCAAATATATCAACTGATGTCATTTTATTGGACTACAGCAAAGCATTTGACAAAGTGTCACACGACATTCTGATTAAAAATCTCATTCATCTAGGATTTTCATTAACATTAGTTTCATGAATTAACAGCTGGCTGAGTAACTGTACTCAGAGGGTTCGGGTAAATGGTACCTTGTCAGACTTGGGAAGGGTGACAAGTGGAGTTCCTCAGGATTCTGTTTGGGACCCACTCTGTTTAATGTTTTCATCAGTGATATGAAAATGTGTTCTCCTAATATACTCATGAAATTTGCCGATGACACCAAATTGGGTGGCACTGTGAACAATGCTGATAATATACAAACTTTACTAGCAGACCTTGCATCTATTGAACATTAGGCTACCAAAAACAAAATGTACTTTAATGTGACAAAATGTGCAGTCTTACACATAGGCAAAAACAACCCTAGACAGGTATACACCTTACATAATATATCTATTAGAGGATCTTCTTTAGCAAAAGATCTCGGGGTACTAGTAAATAATAAACTTTCCTCATCTTCCCATTGCAACAAAATCGCTAATCAAGCCAATGCTCTTCTTCGTAGGATAAATAGTACATTTGTTTCTAAGTCAGAACAGTGTATTATGACCCTGTATAGATATCATGTCAGACCTTACATGGATTATGGCTCCTCCTTTTGGAGTCCTTATCTAGTATCAGACATTAATGGAATTGAACAAATTCAACCCTGGCCACAAAAATTATTCCATATTATGCCCATTTGGATTATGACACTAGATTACAGAAGATTGGCTTGTATTCAATCAAACAGAGATGAATAAGAGGTGATCTTTTACAGTTGTTTAAAATTATGAAATCTCCTATTATAATGGAGCAATGTGGCTTAACATTATCCAACAGAAAAATTGTTGACAGGTTACATAATAAACAAATTGACATCAAAAAATGCAATACAAATAAAAGACAAAACTTTTTTACTATTAGAACTCCTACGATATGGAATACTTTGCCACAAGATATGGTTGGTTCACCTACTACTATGATTTTCAAAAACAAAATAGACAAATGGTTATTAGAATAGTACCACATACAATGATCCACAAATGTGGAGGACGATCTCGATGGGCTATGGCCTTCTTTTGTCCAACGAACCAAGTTACCAAGTTACCAAGATGCCGATCCTGGAATGCCTCTGGGTGAAACGGGCTGGTGGTCCCACTAATTGTAGCCACAAACACCACACTCACTTTCCAGTCAGTCGGACAATGGGTTGAGCCCAAATTTACAAAGCAAAAGTCTGTGTTTTACAGATTAAAATGTTCGCAAGCCCCTCGATGGTTGATCCTGGTCTGACCAGCTCACATGCCACTCTCTGTGCTCCTTGCACACTTGGCTGCACACAGAAGCTGGCTAGGGGTTGGGACTGATTGTAGTCACACCAATCACTCGACACCATGCAAATGAGCCTCTGTCTCTCTTGCTCACTCCTCCTTCATGGCAATCATCAAGCTGGACAAATTTAAACTGCAAACTTTAACTTTTTTTTCTTGGTTGCATTTAAGTGGCGGGAATGCCATTTTAGCCATTTTCTCCACAGACTTTTGGCAATTTCTTTAGCAACTCCCCCAATTTGCACACAAAGCATATGCAACTTTCAGGGCACATTTCTCTCTCTGTTTCCTGAAGTCCACACTACTTTTGGCATGAAAATTGCAAGTTAAAAAGTTCTGTAAAATGTTCTGGATGCAGAGACAAGGACATACAATTTCTGGCTTTACTGTCCATTGTAAGTTGACACAAATACACAGCAGCACTGTACTGTACTAGCAAGCACACAGCAACACACACACAGATGGCACTCTCCTGGGCACAATCCTTTTGTGCAAAGCTTCCTTTCCTGTTCTGGGCTACCATGCAACCAGACAGATAAAACACTAGCCATACCCTTAGCAAACATCTCTTGTTCTCTCTTCAGATCAAACAATATCCTTGGATGAGCCCCCAGTTTTGTAACCCCCCACTGGCCACTTGTTTAACTAGTAAGCACACCTCCCATACTATTTCTGTCTAGGGGAAAGAGAGGGGTGGGTGTACAAAGCATAACATAGTATTTACAAGACAACAAAATGACCATTATTAAAACCAGGTCCTGAGGAGAGAAACTTTGCTAAGGGCTATGCTAGGTTTACACTTCTGGAGGGGTACCCAGTAAGTCTACACAGGAAGCATTAACTAGCTTGTCCATACCAGGCTGGGATTCTAGAGTGCGGCTTTATTCCAAACAGTTGGTACACAAAAACAAAGGTGGACCTCCAAGGGTTTACACTTCATGGCACAAGGCAAATGCAGAACAACATCTTTAGAAAACAGAAACGTGAACTTCCCATATAGCATAAGAGTAGGAACTCTTTTCAGTGGTACTGCCTGAGCTGAAAACGCACATCTTCTAGTGGCAATGGACACAACAGAGCACACAATTTCTTCTTCTAGTAGCACTGGCCACAACCTAGAACATATTCCTATATGGCATAGGCTTTAAGGTAGGCAATGTGGCAACTGGCTATGATGGAGCACACTGGTGCTCAAGACTAGGACAACCCACACCAGGGGGTAAACTTTATCTTCAGGCATCGGTCAAATGACCTGAATAAACAGGCACCCTTACAGAACCCGAAGTGCTGAACTGTTCACTCCAGATGGGGGATTGCCCACCTCTTGTTTCCATGTCCATACCCAGCCACTCTTTCAGAGTTACACCTCAACAGTTAGCAAACAGTAGACATCTGCATCTTGGAATGTTTGGCACACTCAGCATTAGAAAATACTACGTAGGAGAGTAAGGATAAACTTCTGTACAATGTGTTAAGGCACACTGGGGACTCCACTATTGTCAGCCAACTTTAGAAAAAAACGTTTTAAGAATAGTCTCAAACAGAACTGGGTGCATAGGTCCCTTTGTCAGAGTAAACACTCCAAAGACAACAAGGCAAGTACACTTCTCCTGGGAATGCCTAAGTCAGATTTACTCACAGTTGTACACACAAAGGCAGCTTCAATGTCCTGGATCAAATCCGGGGATTGCCCCTTGAATCCATTCTGCAGTTCTCCTCATCCCACTGAGGATGAGAACATCAGAAACTCCTGCTAGACAGTTTCCACCACTTCTACAAGGCAGGCAAATGTCTTCTCAAACTAGGGTGAGAAAAAGTAGGCTGTTCTCAGAGCCCATACTGCAGCTCTTTACTCCTCCAACTGCTCACGCTGACAGACTACTGCAGACTCACTGAAAATTCTAAACTCCCCCACTCACAGCTAACTATTGTGGCTTATGCTGCTGTGAGAGTTCCAAATGACATCACCTCTCTGCTCTCAGCTGAGACCAAGAAAACAGAGAGGGAGCAGGTGAAAACCTATTTAACTATTCACTAGCTGCCTTCCCTACCTAGCACTGACACTGATGGGATTCTACTAACCCCAGGGAACAGGTGGGTTACACAGATATTAGTGTGCCACAGAACACATGGACCTTTAAGCCATGGAATATTGATGGTTTAAATGATGCAGGACAAAACCCTGAATTGGACCAGTTTCTAATGGTGCCCAATGATATAAAACAGCTGGCTGTGAATGCACCAAGTGTCATTATTGCTGGCAGCTAACAAGTATCATCTACCTCCCCAATTAATCCCAGAGCTATCCAGTTTCTAAAATTAAAGCTGAATTTTCCACAGTGAATCTTTTTATAATCAAGTGTGACTTTGAGTGCACCAGCACAGCTCTAGTGTCACTGCTCATGATGCCAATGATCCAAGTTTGGGAGAAAGCCTGAGGTGTTGCTGGTCAACCAGGGGAAGGAAAATTTAGTATCCCAGAGGACACGCTCCTCCTCCTCCTCCTCCAGGGAGGACAGGTTGTCATTCTTGCTGCAATACTGCCACCTGGATGACCCCAGGTGGCATTGCAGTCAAGGGCACCATGGGAAGGATGGATAGAGGCAAGAGGTTCAGTGTGTCTGTGTGCTCAGCATGCACATGTAACCCCTAGGTGGCACTATCCCAAGGGCTACTGCCCCTGTCTGCTTGGCTAGTAGCAGGTTAAGGGGTCAGGGTAATGAAACAGGTGCCTCCACCCGGAGGTCAGGGTTGTTAGTGGTCAAGCTAACCTGAGCACAGCCCTCCGGGACACTGTAACCCCCCTCGTTCCCTTCCAGTGGCCTGAACAATATACAATAATTACTTTCACAATCACAGTGGCCCTTATTCACCAGGCAATTACCCACACTGTTTGCACTCACCACCAGGGCTGGTTCCTCTAGCTTGACCCTGGGGATCCCCCTGTGAAACAAGGTTAAGCACAGCAAATAGCAGCAGTACAATACTTTTGGCACAAACTGGAATCACAGTCAGGTTAAATGCAAACAAAGTTAAATCTGATTTATTCAGGGGACTTGAACAAGGGAGGGGCGTAATCAGGTTGATTTGCTTAAAAGCTATATTAATCAGACAGTTATGCATGTAGTTCAGAGTCCCTACACAGTCACACACTCTGGGTAACCAGGTAGGAAAACGGTGGACTAGCCAGGAATGTTGCAGCTGGATGACCCCCGGTAATGGAAGACAGCACCATGCACAACACATACTATTTGTAATCTAGAGCCAGAGGACTCAGTTCGTGAAAGAAAAGGCAACAAGACAATCAGATGACAACACTTTTAGATTTAGCTACTACTGAAGGGAGCTACCCTGATGTTTACTCATGATACCCAATACTGGACACAGGCAGGATGAAATCGAGACTGCAGGCTGTTGAGCTGGAGTGCCTGAAGAAGCAGTGGCCCACACGAGTCACCAAGGCATCGTTCCTGTTTAAGGTGTTGAGCGGGGATTGATCCCCAGGTCGATCTCTCATCGATGACTTTCTCTGTGTAGTAGGTATTCTGGCTGGGCCAGTGTAGCAGGAACCAGGCAAATGGAAATGGATACGGATTCAGTCCATGGAGCTGGATACAGCCTCCAGCAAGCAAAACACAGTTCAGACACACAGTGGGGAACCAAATCACGACCCACTATAAGCACACAGCACATTCACATGTGTGGAAATTCCACTGTACCAGGTAAATGGCTCTCCAGTCACAATTACAGAGTCTCTGCACAATCCGGGAGTTCAGAGGTAGCTGGAAGTCCTCACAGGCCAATCGCATTCAGCAAATCTCCAGTCTTCTTCAGGTTAAAGCCTGATCACAATTCAGTGGCTTAATTCGCTCTCCAAATTCGGATTCAGTTGGAAAAAAAAAGCACACGTTCCCTCTCAGGAACAGCAGGCAGGCTTGCAGGCCAAACACATGCCTTTCCACAGTTCTCCTATGTGAATTCACTATGGATTGCTGCTCGAACTATCTCAAGCTGTTACTTCTTCACTTTACAACTCAGATCTAACTGAAACTGCAAGCAGTGTGGGACTTTCCCCAAGATTCAAAAGGTTTGGTTGACTGATCTGTCTGTCAGTCAAAACAAGGGCTCCCCCTCCAGGTTATTTTAGGCACCAAAAGCCCAAAACTACAATTCCTACAAGTTTTGGCTCCACCAAGCCCCTGTAGGCAGGCTCCATTTTAGAGTCCCAAATCTACTGATTGGACCATTCTGCAGTCCAGGACCAAGGTGATGGAAACAAACAGAACTGTCCATGCTGCAAAGAAGGAAGGTTAGAACAAACTGCAATATTATTACTACTCTAACAAATGATCAGCAAACAAGTATATCTTCTAACAGAACTACCTCTAAGATTAATTATAACTGCAATCCAGGCAGCTCTTATAGAGACAGTACACAGAGGCTATACAGGCACTCTCTGGCAATACATTTAAACTGCTAAAATGCAGAACACAAGCCTGGCAGTGAGCATTTAGGCAAGCTCAAGGAAGACTTTAAGGGAACCCCCATTTGTAGGGGGTTACACCCTTCACTGCCTGGAGAAAACGTGGTGTCCACGTCAAGTCTGTGCCATCATGCATCAGTTAATATAAACTTATTACTTTACTATACATATTCACTACACTTCATGATACTATATCCATAAGGACAATACTTATGCATGTTTCATACAGGTAATGCTGATTCCGCTATGATTAACACATTAGTGACATCACAATACTGCTTCAGGTAATAACTTCTTGCACATTAAACAATGTAAGAGGGGGTCCTTCCCTATCAGCTAACTTGGGGCCGGATGGGGCAGGGGCACCATGGTGAGAGGGAATAATAAGTAACCTGGAATTGGCAATCAAGCTCAGTTTGGGCAGTGAGCTTGGTGAGACGTTAACCCCTTTGTGAGCCACACTGAGAGGCAAATCCACTGGCCTCCCAAGGGAATCATAACTAAAGTGTAGTACTGGCTTGACAGCTCAGCCAGTCTTTCTGGGGAGAGCAGCCACAGTCTCTGTACTTTCAGCACTAACTTTGGAGCTTTCGTCACTTGTGAGGGGTGCTTCTGCATGGATGGGAATGTCCAAACCAGGGGCACTGTCAGCTTCTTGCTCTGTAGGCTCTGTTTCTACAACACTTTGCTCATTATTATCCTCTGACAAAGGCTCAGGTTGCTCATTTTTAGGAGGCTCTAACACAATTAGGCTTTGCAGCACTGAAGGGGGGCTGTCAACACTCTCACATTGTTCTTCAGGTTCTGGTGTGTCGCCAGGGAGACTCAGACCATCAGCCCCTTCTTCAGGCAATTCACACCATTCCACAAAACACAGAGTCCGCAACCTCAGATGTAGGGCTTTGCACCTCACTTTCGGGGAGCATTGGCTTCATGGATGAAGCTGGGGGGTTAGGCAGCCCAGAAGGCCCAGCTTCATCCCCACAATTAGTCGCAGGGTTACTTCGAAACAACTGACTCAGTTCATAGGAGGGGTAATAGGCATTGTCACACTCACTATCGTCAGAGGTGGACTGACAGTCATTATCATTCTGGGACTGCTGCGGGGGAACCTTAACTCTGTAACTACTGGGGTAGGTTGACTCTGTCTCTTTTTTGCAGCAGCATGAGTCACTGGCCCAGGGAAGGCAATGTCTGCTGGCTCAGCTTCAATAATAACTTGGCCGATAGGCAGAAAGTGGTTATGGTACATGGTCTTGACAGCTTTGGAGTTATTCTCTGGGCGTATCTTGTAAACTGGTAGATCATCCAAGTTTCCAACTACTACATGAGGAAGATGGTGCCACCTATCAGCAATTTTGTGCTTGCCATGTAGTCCCAAATTGCATAACAACACACAGTCTCTGGGTCGTAGCTCTTGAGCCTTTACTTTCTTGCCGTGCCTCTCTTTGTTGGCGAGATTTCTTTTAGTGGCCATTGTCTAGGCCAGTTGATATGCATGGTTCAATTGAGTTTTCAGTTTCTGTACATACTGCAGGCAGTTTTCAGCTCAGACCCCATCTGGAGACACCACAAAACAGACATCAACTGGTGGGCGGGCTTCCCTCCCAAACATGAGGCGGTAGGGGGAGAACCCAGTAGCGTAATTTTTGGTGCAATTGAAGGGCACATGCCCATGGTTAAGTGGGGGAAGAGCTCCTTCCCCACATCCTATTTCCAGCCAGCAGGCTGACCACCGCCCTGCCGGCCGAGTCGCTTTTTCGCTGTAGTCATCATGCCCGCTGGTCCGTGGCTGCTCTGTTCTCGCTTCTGCACCCGCCCCCGTCGTTCTTCCTGCCTCGCTTGTTTTGCCCCCCCCTCGCCCTGTCCCTTCTGTTCTGCTGCTGTTTTTCTCCGTCTTTTTTGGGGGGTTCTATTATTCCTTCACTACTGCTCCTTCTGTTATGCCTTTTCCAATGCTTTCCTGCCTGCCCTTTGCTTGCTGCTTACTTGCCTTGCTTTCTTCTCTGTTCCTCCTTCAGCAGCCCTGCTCCATGCCCAGTTTGTTGCCGCTTAGTTACCCAACCTGCTCAGATGCTCCTCCTATGACAGTGCCTACAGCACAGTTGGGGCCATGCATTCCTGCTGCAAGCATTCCTCACTCCAGGTGGTTCCACTGGTGCTAACAACCGAATGCGCGACAGACGATTCAGCTCCTACCCGTTGCGACCACCTCTCTGACCTCCTGTTTGTAACACTAGCCTGCTCAGCTCTCCGCCAGCATCCATACGACTGCTGCTAGCTCCTGTTTCAATCAGAGCTTGCTTCCCTTCATTCACAACAATGTAGCTTGGTCCTCATTTACTACAATTCGGTCATGCCGAACCTACATATACTCAGCTTGGCTCCCAACTAGACCACCTCATTATGGTTATGGTTGTTCCGTACTGCCTATTTACTTCATCCTGCTTCCTTATCATAGCAGAACACAGAACATGACACACCCTCGTACTAGCTCTGAAACCACAGGACTACTGACATTTTGCAACGCTTGTTCTATACTACTAATAAGCCTGTATCGATCCTCCCTAGGTATAATTAACTGCTAACGTTCTTGATTCTAACAATTCCTCATGGCAGAAACCAATAATAAGCTAGGAGCCCCTAGGCTCTATAGTGGACTGACGCAAGATCTTGCACCTGACTTTCTCACTTTGTAAGCATTTTTGAATATGGTAAGACACAGCTGGGTGAAGATATCTGAGTGCAATGCTGGTACTACTGTCATCCTAATCGTAGCTATACTTCTCTCACCAGTCTAGGTCAAGTAGGACCTGTACATTACTAATTTACATTCACCAGGGGCAGTCCATTCATTCCACAATTCCTGCTGATGAGACTTCCAGGATGTGGTCTCAGCACTACTTTGCTGCCTTCCCTGGCCTTTCAGGTCTTGGGTTTCCCCCTACTTATTTCCCTCCTCTTATACGCTACTCCATCACCCTTCGGCTAGGCTACTGTTTCTGGAGACTTTAGTTGCTTTTGTCAACTTTGACCACACATGAGCAGAACTAGTCAATGCCTAGTAAGCCTACTTAACTGGCTGTTCGTTGGTGCTGAGTCTTCCTGCTGTCTCTTTGGGCTTTCTTCCGGCAGACCCTAGATGTCCATGTTTAGCCTGCATCGGAGGCCGATGACCACTGAGTTCCTAGCTTCTATGCTGTTGGGCCACGTGTGGGCTTGCCTAGCAAATTATCTGGTTCCTTGCCACCCTATGATGGGGTTTTAGCGGTTTGCTATCCTTCATGGGGTCTAGCTGTCGCATTCTCTACCTGCTTTCGGCTGACCTATGTGAGGCTTCAGCCGCTCATCCTACAACCATTCAGCCTAGCTACTTTCTTGCCTCAGCTTCTGGCCTCTGGCTGTGTAATTCAGCCCTGCACCCCAGCATTGCTCTCTAAGTTGCCCCTGCCTCTTCTAGTGGACCATCATCTGAGCTTCTCTATCGAGATTGGATGCATTCCTGGATGTCTTGTCTACAGTCTTGTGGATCGCGTTCTGGATGCCGTGGTTCACCTTGCCTATTCACATTTTCATTCTCCCCAGATCATCTGTGCTCCATTGTCGATTTCCTATCTGACTATGTCCTAGAATTTACATAGCTATCCCTGGATGCTCATCATGATGCTTCACTCCCTCCTCTCTTTCTAGCTGTCCAGCT
Source organism: Neoceratodus forsteri (assembly GCA_016271365.2). Classification (NCBI taxonomy): domain Eukaryota; kingdom Metazoa; phylum Chordata; order Ceratodontiformes; family Ceratodontidae; genus Neoceratodus; species Neoceratodus forsteri. The sequence continues at coordinate 1,446,207,466 of CM028130.1, read as the reverse complement.
GTACTGGATAACCTTTATGGTGCTTAGTTGCCTCTCTTTACTTGCCTTACCAGCTGACCTACGTGTGGTCCAGCTGTGCATACTAGCTTACATGGGGTTAGTGGCCATTATTACTTACCTACCAGCTGACCTAGTATGGTCCGGCTGTATGCTAGCCTTCTTAGGTTTAGCTACTATGTCTATTTACACCAGCTGACATACGCAGTCAATGTACCTCCTACAGTCCATCGGCTAACCCACACATGGTCTAGCCACACTTCGTTGTCGTTGGGCTTAGCTCCCTTTGTTCCCATGAATGCTTCCTACAGAGCTTCACTCATTCCAATCTGCCTCTCCATATCATACTTCCTACAGCTTTGTTTCCACTGCATTAATTCTGGACTACATTAAGGTATTTGCCACAATTCCCTTGGATGCTTCTTGCCCTGCTATTTCCACTCCTTCGGAGTTACTACTACTTTCTGCCAGAACTCCCTGCTGGGCTCTATTTCATACTGCCTTCCTTATTTTAACTGATGCCTAAGACATTGACCTACAATTCAGGTTGCTTATTACCTCTGGTCAAGTCGCCAACTCATCTACCGCGGTCTCTTCACTGCAGTCTTCCCGTCCGCGATCTTCAGGATACAACAGTCTACAGCATCTTTCACTGTTCTCATGAGCCTGCCTTAAACTATGTTACTACTCAGAACTAAACTGCCTCAGGATACACTGCCATTTCCAATACCATTTATGATCTATTCCTTCCTACTCCACTGCTAATTCTGCATTACATGCAGTTTGACATTACTATATTTATCACTGCCTTACAACCTGCATCGCCCCACAGCACCGGAGGTTCACCACCTTGCACTTTGACAGACCTGCCTCCCTGCGGGCCCGGAGGTCCCTTGCATTACTCTATTACACCATGTTCACCTGCTTCAATGTCCTGCCTCGCCCTCGGGCCGGAGGTTACCTACTTCTACTCTACACCTGCCTCGCCCGGCTCAGGGCCTGAGGGTTCACATGTTATCCTATACGCCTACTTGATGCCTGGTCTGCCAGACTTAGGAGCTCTTTTCTTATGGACTCGCATCTGGATTGTTTGGTCCTTCGTCATCTATTCTTTGGATACTACTGCATTCCCATCCCAGTCATCTGAATTGCTACTGTATTCCTGCCAGGACACTTCGTTGAGCTTCTCCAGATGACTTTCAGTTTCCTGACTTATGCTCTGCAGCTGCTTGGAACTAGTGACACCGCTACTTTATTCAACTCGACCACTTCAGTTATCACAGATTATGGCTCCTTTGCTCAACTATTCAGGATTTGTCAGACTAAGCTCCCCAAGTCATTTCTCTCTACTGCACCATTCTGGTTTTCAATGCAACTTCAACGCTTCCATCGTCGACCATGGACTCTACTCTATTGTTGTTCTGCCCTGGACTTGATTTCTAGTTTTGGATGAATGCTGTTCTGTTCGCCATCTTCAATTCAGTGCTTTCTTTAGTTTTTGTTTCCCTGGATCTAGATTTACAACTTTGAATTTTGAATCAGCTGATTAATTTAACTTGTTACATAGGATTACTCTCCTTTATTATGCCCAGAAGGATGGGCAGATCAGTAGTCATGGGTCCTCAGAGGTTTCCCCCAAGGGGGGTTTTCCTCTCCTGTGTGCAACTGGTCACACTCTCTGGAGTTGGAGGAGGTAGTCATACTACTAACCATTTCTTTGGGGGGTCTCAGCCTACTCGACCAAATATCCTTCCAAGCATTGGTTACAGAATAATCGTATGATACCATTATTTTTTGGGTGGGGTCTCATACTACTGGACTAAGCATCCTTCCTATGGTGGGATACAGAGAAAGACCAAAGTATCAAGTCATAACAAGTGACTCATCAGTTCAAGCATCTAAGCACCTTGCATATACTATCCATTTCACATGTACTATAATCACTGACTGCTCATGTCTATGCTGAAGTACCTAAGCACTAATCATTTCATACTACTAGTACCTGGCAAACATTGTCTTACTTACTAGCCTGGCCTCTGTATACAAGCACAATCTACATCATCCAGGTACAGTATGTATCATAAGCACTGAGCTCTGAACCACAGTTAAATGAAGGGCGCATGCCCGTGGTTAAGTGGAGGAAGAGCTCCTCCCCCCACACCCTATTTCAGCCAGCAGGCTGACCACCGCCCTTCTTAGAGCGAGTCACACTCACCCTGCATCATCCCCTAACACCTCCTCCTTCTGCAGCAGTCTTATCCCACCGGTGGGGGCGGTCTCATACTACTGGACTAAGCATCCTTCCTTCGCTGGGATACAGAGAAAGGCCAAAGTATCAAGTCATAACAAGTGACTCATCAGTTCAAGCATCTAAGCACCTTGCATATACTATCCATTTCACATGTACTATAATCACTGACTGCTCATGTCTATGCTGAAGTACCTAAGCACTAATCATTTCACACTACTAGAACCTGGCAAACATTGTCTTACTTACTAGCCTGACCTCTGTATCCAAGCACAATCTACATCATCCAACTACAGTATGTAACATAAGCACTAAGCTCTGAACCACAGTTAATTATACGCATGTACCAAGATGCTAATCTGCTGGCTCCACTTATGCTTGTCTTTTGGGTGGAGGGTGCCCAGCATGTCTAGAAGGGTGCGGTTAAAATGTTCTAGTTGAGGTTCCCCCTGCGGGTGATAGGGGGTGGTTCTTGGCTTCTGCACCCCCCACAGAGAGAGCATTTCTTTGATTAGCCAACTTTCAAAGTCTCTGCCTTGGTCATAGTGGATTCTCTGGGGGGCACCATAGTGGACAAAGATATTTTCCACTAGCACTGGCCACGGTTGAGGCCATTTGATCCTTAGCTGGAAAAGCTTGTGCATACCATGTAAAATGATCCATAACCACTAACATATTGCCAATATTCCGCTGATCAGGTTCTAAACACAAAAAGTCTACGCAGATGAGTTACATAGAGGTGCTGGTAGTAATATTGACAAGGGGGGTAGGCCTGTGAGGCAGTGCTTTCCTTTGCAGGCAACGACTGCAGGTCTTTATATGGTGCTCAACATCGGCCCCCATCTTGGGCCAGTAGAATCAAGATTGTACCAGGTCTTGAGTTCTGTCAATACCGAGGTGCCCCATGTGATTATGGAGGGACCTCAGTACCAAATCTTTAAAGGCCGTGGGCAGGACCATTTGGTGCTTGTCTACTCGACCACTGCAATCCACTGTCTCTCTGTATAACAACTGATTGTGTAACTTCAACCTGGGACCTTCTTTAAACAATAGGGCAGTTCGCAAGTCAGGGGAATGCAACTGGGACACATCTTTCCCCGCATGCAGGGCACCATGTGCTGGCTGAATCATAGGATTTGGGGATTGAGCCCACTGGATGCTGTCATTATCAAATTGAGGTAGTGCACTAATATCTAGAGCAGAGAAATGGCAATAGGCAGCCAGTATGAGGAGGGCCCAAGCAATCTACTAAACAGTCCACTATGTCCGTAGACATCTGTTCATCTCTATCAAACTTTTGGCACAATGCTCGGATGTCAGGTTCCGACAACCTGACCCAGTCACTCTTGGAGACTGGTCTTCGTGACAGGGCATCAGCATCAATATGGTTCAGTCCTGGCCTGTATGCAACTGCATAATCATAGGTTGATAAAGCAGAGATCCACCGGTGCCCAGTGGCATCTAACTTAGCTGAAGTCTGTACATAGGTTAAAGGGTTATTGTCGGTCTTCACCAATATCTTTGCCCCATAGAGGTACTCATGAAACTAGCCAACCATGGCCCATTTTATGGCAAGGAACTCCAGCTTGTGCACAGGATAGTTTAGTTCTGAGGGGGTCAAGCTCCTGCTGGCAAAAGCCACTGGTCTCAAACAACCCTCATGGTCTTGATACAACACAGCTCCTAGGCCCTAAAGACTAGCATCCATATGCAGCACATAGGGCTTGGTAGGGTCAGCATAGGCGAGGATAGCGGCATGGGTGAGCTGGTATATGACTTCGTGGAAGGCTGCTTCACATTCGGGTGTCCAGCGGGGCCCAAAAGGTTCACCTGTTCAGAAGTGTACTTTCTCAGGTTCTTTGACAGACCCTTTCTTGTATTTACGGTTGGTAGGGGGGTAACCCTGGGTGAGATTCAGTAGTGGGCGAATCACCTTGGAATAGACTTTTATGAACCTGTGGTAGTAGCCACAGAACCCCAGGAAACCTTGTAGTTCTTTCAAGTTATGGAGCTGTGGCCAAGTAGTCAGCGACTCGACCTTACTTGAATTGGTCTCTATTCCTTCTGCAGATACTATGTGCCCCACATACTTCATGGAGGTTTGAAAAAACTGGCACTTGTTAATGGACAGCTTGAGGCCGAAGTCTTTCATTCGGTCTAGGACTTTAAACAGTCGGGTCTCATGCTCCTCTAATGTGCATCTGAACACAATTACATCATCTAGGTACACTAGGCATTCCAGCAAGTTTATATCTCCCACCACACATTCCATCAGTTGCTTAAAGGTGGCCGGGGCACCTGAAATCCCCTGTGGCATTCTCAGGTATTCGTAGAACCCCAAAGGACAGATGAAGGAGGTTTTCTCACAGTCCTCCATGGCCATCGGAATCTGGTAATATCTGCTGCGAAGATCCAATACTGAGAACTATTTGCTCCCATTCAAGCAATCCAGGGCATCTTGTATATGGGGCATGGTGTATTGATCTGGGATGGTCCACCAGTTCAGGGTTCGATAATCAACACATCCTCACTGACCCATTCTTCTTATGCACAACCACAATGGGAGAGGCATATGGGCTCCTTGATTCCTGTATCATGCCAGCAGCAAGCATTTCCTGCAGGTGTCTCCACATATCATCTCTGTCCGCTGGGGAGAGGAGTAGGGATCTCTCTCAAAATGGCTGGTCATCATGCAAGCGTATATGATGCTCTGCACCCTGGACACACCCAACATCCCATTCTTTTAACGAAAACACTTGGTCTCTCTGGCAAGTTTCTTGCTACTCCTAGCCTTCCATTCAGCTGGCAGTGGGTAATCACCAAAGTCAAATAAGTCCGGGGTCACTCTCTCCTTTTGGCCAGAGTACTTGTTATTGGGTAATACTGCAGTGTCTGTGCAGTGTACTGTAGCTAGAGTGTACCCTCTGTTCACCTGGACCTCCCAATCTGACACATTTTGAATCTGGACCATCACTCGTCATGCATAGGCATGGGCACGAGCAGGCAACATACTGGGTTTAACCAATAATCCTTCTGGCAACTTTCCATCACCTGGTGCATCCAACATGAATATTTTGTTCTTTATGTTTCTCTTTAGGTGGACTTCTCCATGGATTGTGCACTGGACATTGGGGGCCAATACCATGGAGTCAGGTTCCTTTTTCCACACTATCCCCACTGGCTCATCTGGGTCCTCTTCACTGGGTTTCTGTTGCAAGACATATGCCATTTTTACTAAGGCTGGAATTCTTAGAGCCCATCCAGTCAGTTGTCCTCGTTTCTCATGGCAGAGTTGTGCTAGTCTCCCAACCATGTGGGCATTTGTTCCAATTAACAGGGAACCCCATCATACAGTCTGGTGGGGGGACACACTAGGGCTAGTGTCTCTACTTGCTCCTCTACACCAGTTACAGTTGCAGGAAAAGACAACCAGAGGCGGACATATCCTAGGTAGTGTAAGACTTGTCGCTCAGCCCCCACATATATAGACCTTCCAGGGATTGTAATGGCACATCAGATAAGTGTTTGTCATACCAGTCCTGAAATACAATGGTCACTTGTGACCCACTGTCAAGCACAGCCCGAGTAGGAATACCAATTACAGTCACAGTAGTCTTCATTGAAGGGCCCACTATTTTGGACTAGTCTGGATGGACAACGGCAGGAGCCTGGACAGACAATTTAGCCACAGAGGGGTTTGAATTAAGATGGCGAAGCCTTCACTGCTGTCATTTCATGCACCCCTTGACCACTGACTCATTTTCCAAAGCTCTCCTTGAAGCCAGTTCACCACTTTCTCTGAGACTGGCATTCCCTCTTCATATGGCCATCCTTGCCGCAATTGTGACAAATGACAGGCTCTCCGGGCATTCTTGGGGAAAACATAGCAGGGGATGCTGGAGCATCGATGGGAGACTGTGATCTGAGTTCTGCTGGTAGTGTAACATGTCTCAAAAGTTCCTTTAGGTTGCCGGTCAATTCCTTGAGCTCAGCCAAGAAGTCACCCTCAGTAGAGGATGCCTGAGGGTGCACCTCCACCCCATAACAGTCACACCCTGACAGGGGCCAGGGTCTCTGTCAGTAGGGGATACCTCAGCAAACGCATCCAGTTGTACTTTTCTGACTTCCTTCAGCAACTCCTCCCCCCACCGTTTAGCCCACAGCCAGACACTCATAGTGATCTCCATTTCGGAATGGCCTTCCGGTGCCATGATCACTTGGGCTGCACCCACCCAATAATTACAATCTCTCTCTCTTCACCTTCTACCTCCCAGAGTTCTTTTATCAAGTCACAGTAGTCAGGTGGGTTATCTCTCCTATCCTAGAGCCTTAACTGGATGATTTGCAGTTTAGAATGCTTGGAATGTTGCAGTATGTGCCCCAATCTCACACTGTTCAAATCACTGGCGGCTACCCCACCTTTCTGGTAAGCTTTCTGCAGAGCTCTTTCTAGGCGAGCAACATACACAGACAAACTTTCCCCTTTCCATTGTTTGGTACTTTGGAATTTCCACATCAAAGTCTCCCCTGACTCAATGCTCTCAAAAGCATGAAGATGAAGGTAAGAGGGAAACCAAACCCATGGATAACACCTGAGCTAATATCTCAGATGAAACTGAGGGACTACCTCTGGCACTGTGCAAGAGCTTCATCCAGGCAAGTGGACATCCAAAAGTATAAAGCTGCCAGAAACAAATGTACGTATGCTATTCGAACCTGTAAAAGTAACTACTTCAGGGAAATGCTCACTAACTCCTGGGGAGATGGGAAAAAGCTTTGATGTAACCTTAAAGATCTCACAGGAAAAGATCCCAAGGTACAGTCCACAATGCTTAACATCAATGGAGCCCCAGTTCGTAATCTCGGGGTAATTGCCAATACTTTCAATGATGCTTTCTCGGATCAGGGTAGTGTACTGCCACCTGATTTCTTTGACACACCTAGTACTAGAACTCATCCTCCTGATGCCTCCATTGACAGCAGCACACCACAGTTCCATTTCAAAGAGACTCCAATTTACCTGGCAAGAACCTACATTTGCAAGGCCATCCACAAACCATGTACCAGCAGTGACTCTCTTGATCTCAAACTAATCTCATTCATCCTGGAAGAAATCATTTTGCCTATCACAAGGATCTTTAACCTCTCACTTAGATCAGCACAATTCCCATCTCACTGGAAACAGGCACTTGTCACACCCATGTATAAGAGTGGTGACAGGGCGCTTCACACCAACTATAGGCCATTTCCATTCTCCCTCCACTTTCCAAAGCACTTGAACACATAGTCTAGGACCAGCTAGTTGAATATCTGGATAAATATGAAATCCAATGCCCCCAACAGCATGGATTTAGGAAAGGGCACAGTACCACCACTCCACTTTTGGAGTTTATGGGTTTCATCCACAACACACTTGATCAGGGAAACTGTGCCGGTGCGGTGTTCATTGACCTAACAAAAGCTTTCGACACTGTCAGCTACCCACTTCTCAAACAGCTTTCCTCCATTGGTCTCTCTAATGAAGTGCTGCAATGGTTTGAGAGTTATCTTGTGGGCCGATTCCAACAAGTCAGGATTGCCAACACCACCTCGAATCAGAAGCCAGTCCTCTCAGGCGTCCCCCAGGGTTACTTCCTGGGGTCGCTACTGTTTAGTCTGTACATCAATAATCTCCCTAGTGCCTGTCACCAGAGAATGTTACTATATGCAGATGATGCTGGCATCTTTACCAGCCACCAGGACCCGAACCTCAATGAACATCATCTATAGCTTGTCTTTGCAAGGGTAGAAGAATGGTTCAGTGCCAACAAATTGATCCTGAACCTCAGCAAAATCAAGGTTATGCTTTTCAGCAGTGTGCATGGCAAACATAAAGCCCATTCTCTCAACATCCAGAATGGCACTGGCGCCCAGCTCGAGCAGATCAAGCATTTCAAATACCTTGGGATCACATTGGATAACTTCCTCTCCTACACGCAACACAACAAGAATGTTGCCAAGGCTGTAAACATTCGAATTGGAATGCTACATAGGCACAAGCATTGTATGACTTCAGATGCTCTGCGTCTGACAATCCACAGCTCAGTCACCTCCATCATTGACTATGGTCTAGCCATCTATGGCTCTGCCTCACCTACTGCCCTTCAAAGGGTAACAGTGGCACTAAACAAAGCCTGTAGACTACTCATTGGAGCTGCCAGTCTTACTAATACCTGTGAGCTATATGCCCAGTCTGGATGGCTCCCACTCCTTTGTAGGATCCAGTATCAGACCTGCCTGCTAACAAAAAAGGTACACCTAGGCCTCATGCCACCAGGCGTCAAAAAGCTCCTAAACACACACTGTACCACCCAGCATACCCAAAACGCCAGCAATCAAACCTACCAGGTTCCCAGATGATGGACCCCTATGGGACACAGATCGTTTGCCTACAGGGCTCCACACTGGTACAATGCTCTCAGCTGGGATAGCCTGACTGCTCCCAAAATTGGCCCCTTCAAACAGCTGCTCTGGGCACACCTCACCTCTTCTAGTAGCTGCGACTGTTTCACCTAGTGCTCCTACCGCCCCTAGCACTTCAGACTTTCCTGCTCCTCTCCAATAAATCTCTGCTACCTAGTACACCTCTGTCTCCCCTCCTCCTCCTGCTGCTACCTCCACCTCATCCCCTCCAACACCAGCACTTTTTGCTCCCCTGTCCCTACCCCTACCCAACTAGCATTACCCAACCATGCTCTTCTCACTCCCTCCTCCCACCTTGACAGTGGCCTCCAGCCTTTCCACTCCCCTGGGACTACCCTCCTCACTGTTCCTCCCCAAATCTCCTTCACATTTAGCCTACCTATGCTCTGCTCAGTTCTTAGTCTGAGCCACTCTCTCCATGTCTGCTCACTGGTCTGTGCTCTACTCCTCCCCAACATGTGTAGTCTCGAATTTTGAATAATGATTTGCAAACCTGCATTCACTGTACCATCTGTGCTATCTCTGTATAATTTTTGTAATGATGTTCACCCTGTTTGTCTACCCACACTATGGCGTGGAGCCTTTGTAAATGAGCAGTTCCTGCTCAATGGTGTTAATCCTAGAGCTAATAAAATAAAAATAAAAATAAAATAAAAATTGCCTTCAAGTACAGATAGGTACTTCTGAGCAGATGCATCAGGGTTCTAGGACCTCAAAAATGTAATGGCTTCAAGGGTGGGGCCCCTCAGACTTTCTATGATTCTTTTCTGCTTCTCAGCTCCACACACTGCCACTCAGGTATGAAGGAGGCAACACAGTCGATCCAGGTCTCCCTGTCATCCTCCCCCTGGGGGTGGGGAAGGGTGCCCAAGAAGAATCTCAGCCTTCAGTAAGAGTCATGACTAATGGCGGGTACAGATATTGGGGCTAGCACTGGCATGTGCACAGAAGGTGGGGCAGTAACAGGTGCTAGAGTGGGAGGGGGTGTTGGGGAAGGAACACCCCCAGGTGGCAGGAATAATTTCTTAAAGTCCTCTATGGTTTTCCCTTCCTCCAGCAACAACTTAGCAAATTTCTCCTCAAAAGTCTCAGATAATGGTGGGAGCTCATCCTCCCCAGGGTCTTTACTGTCTTTTGTTATCACTCTCCAGGTGGCTAGGACCCCTTAGGAGACAATAGTCTGTGGCACTTTAGAGCTGTCCATGAGGTCACTACACTCTACCAAGGCTATGAAAGTTTGGGTGCTCAAATCAGCCTGTCGACCCACCACCACAGGGTTTTTTAAACATTCAACTTTGGAGAGTGCTCCCTCTACAGTGTCCTTACTGGTACCAAGGGGAATATCCAGTATAAGCAGAGCAGTTTGGGGGTCGATCTCCTGCCCAGTACACCACCCCACCAACTGGTGTACAGCCATTTCTACTGGGGTAGCCATTAATCTTCAACAATAATTCATAATTTTTGGCCACTAGAAGGCACAAAATCCCAGCGGTGAGCCTCCAAGATGTAACCCCTAGATGGTGCTATCCCAAGGCTACTACCCCTGCTTGCTTGGCTAGTAGCAGGTCAAGGTGCCTGGGTAATGAAACGATGCCTCCACCTGGAGGTCAGGGTTGTTAGTGGTCAAGCTGACTAAGCACAGCCCTCCGAGACACTGTAACCCCCCCTCTTTCCCTTCTAGTGGACTGAACAATATACAATAATTACTTTCACAATGACCCTTATTCCCTAGGCAATTACCCACACTGTTTGCACTTACCACCAGGGCTGGTTCCTCTAGCTTGACCCTGGGGACCCCCTGTAAAACAAGGTTAAGCACAGCAAATAGCAACCGTATAATACTTTTGGCACAAACTGGAACCACAGTCAGGTTAAACGCAAACAAAGTTAAATCTGACTTGAACATGGGAGGGGCGCAAACAGGTTGATTTGCTTAAAAGCTATATTAATCAGACACTTATGCATGCAGTTCAGAATCCCTACACAGTCACACACTCTGGGTACCCAGGTAGGAAAACGGTGGGCTAGCCAGGAACATTGCAGCTGACTGGGGCTCAGTGATGGAAGAAAGCAACATGCACAACACACACTATTTGTAATCTGGAGCCAGATGGTTCAGTTCGTGAAAGAGAAGGCAACAAGACAATCAGATAACAGCATTTTTAGATGTAGCTGTTGATGCAGGGAGCTACCCTGATGTTTACTCACGATACCTAATACTGGACACAGGCAGGACGAAATCGAGACTGCAGGTTGTTGAGCTGGAGTGCCCAGAGAAGCAGGGCCCACACGAATCACTGAGGCATCATTCCTGTTCAAGACGTTGAGCAGGGGGCTGATCCCCAGGCTGGTCTCTCATCGATGACTTTCTCTGTGTAGTAGGTATTCTGGCTGGGCCAGTGTGTGCAGGGCCCAGGCAAATGGAAATGGATACGATTCAGTCCATGGAACTGGATACAGCCTCCAGCAAGCAAAACACAGTTCAGACACACAGTGGGGAACCAAATCACGACCCACTATAAGCACACAGCACATTCACATGTAAGGAAATTCCACTGTACCAGGTAAATGGTTCTCCGGTCGCAATTACAGAGTCTCTGCACAATCCGGGAGTTCAGAGGTAGCTGGAAGTCCTGACAGGCCGATCACATTCAGCAAATCTTTGGTCTTCTTCAATTTAAAGCCTGATCACAATTCAGTGGCTTAATTCGCTCTCCAAATTCAGATTCAGTCAAAAAAAAAAGCGCAAGTTCCCTCTCAGGGACAGCAGGCAGGCATGCAGGCCAAACTCAGGCCTTTCTACAGTTCTTCCGCATGGATCCACTATGGATTGCTACTCGAACTATCTTGAGCTGTCACTTCTTCACTTCCCAACTCAGTTCTAACTGAAGCTGCAAGCAGTGTGGGACTTTCCCCAAGATTCAAAAGGTTTGGTTGGCTGATCAGTCAGTCATAACAAGGGCTCCCCCTCCAGGTTATTTTAGGCGCCAAAAGCCCAAAACTACAATTCCTACAAGTTTTGGCCCCGCCAAGCCCCTGTAGGCAGGTTCCATTTTAGAGTCCCAAATGTACTGATTGGCCCATTCTGCAGTCCAGGACCAAGATGATGGAAACAGACAGAACTGTCCATGCTGCAAAGAAGGCAGGTTAGAACAAACTGTGATATTATTACTACTCTAACAAATGATCACCAAATAAGTATATCTTCTAACAGAGCTCCCTCTCTGATTAATTATGACTGCAATCCAGGTAGCTCTTAAAGAGACAGTACACAAAGGCTTTACGGGAACTCTCTGGCAAGACATTTAAACTGCTAAAATGCAGAACACCAGCCTGGCAGTGAGCATTTAGGCAAGCTCAAGGAAGACTTTTTGGGAACCCCCATTTGTAGGGAGGGTTACACACACATGCCTGGGACCTTCCTAGCATTTCTGCATTTATTGGGCCAGGAAAAATGAAGGAAAATCTCCCTACTGCTCAAAGGATGACACACTCTGGTGGACCAAAGGGGACTGGCCCACCTCACAGCATGCTGCCTCATGAGAACAGTACAGTCATCGGGGTACATCCCCTCTACTCCAGCCAGTGGACACAGCCGAGGCAGCACAGAGATAAGACAGCTGATGGGGAACAGAGTCCAGCAGAGCAAGACACTTTGGGATTGCAGAGGAAGTTTGGCCAGTGGTGTGCAGGGAGCATAAAACAGAGCATTAAAAAAGGTTTGACTTTGAGCTGGCCACCCTGATGATGCAGTGGTAGCCAACTGCACAGCTGTGCCAATGACCCAGGTTCAGAAGCGAGTAGAGGAGTCGCATTGGGAGGCAGTCCAGGCCAGGACAGCTGCCAGTCAGCAGTGCATCTTGGCCGGGGGATGGCAGTGGGCTCTGCCATCATACCAATCCCTGCTGCGGGACAAGGGAGCTCGCTCCTGCTACAGGGAAAGCCTGTGTGTGAGCAATGCCAATTTAGGCACTGACCACACCAATAGAGGAGGGAGAGAGAAAAAAATGAATGAGAAAACACTGGTAGCTGACTGCATGACAGCCGGGTATGGTCTGATCTGGATATATCGCTATAAATAGGGTATATCCCTAAAATGACATGCTACTGGCCAGGAGAGAAATTTCTATAGGAAAGTTTGACTTTGATGCTAAACACTCGCATTTACTAAAAATTCATATTAGGTCAGTTTAATGAGCTCATTGAGCATGATCTGTCAGATCCACTTATAAATGATGATGACTTAACATTGGAAAGGTTCTCTGACATTTCCTTGGAAAATGCACGAGAATGTTTATTGAAAAAAATAACTCTTGTTAACTGATTCACCTTTCTGAATGGCAGAACACCCAGAGATAAACTTGGTGCTGCCACATATTTTAATGCTAATGGGAAATCTGTTACAGATTTTGCCTTGTGCAGTCTGTATGATAAATGGATTATTAATTTTGACACTTTGCATAGAACTGTAAGTGATCATTGTCCACTGTGTCTCACCACTGCATAAAATATAAATGCAGAGAGTGAAACCCTTGTTACTGAGGAATGCCCTAATCATCCTCCTGTTTATAGGTAGTTTCCCAGAAAAACCCTTTTTTAATTCTCTGGTTACCAAGTAAGGCCTACTAAGCTAAGGCCTGTTTTCAGGAGTGACCCACAAGCACAGGAGAGGTTAAGTGACTTGCCCAAGGTCTCACAGTATCAAAGTAGAGCATGTGGAAATCAAACCCAAGTCTGTTGGATGTACCAAACTCATTCAAAGCTCGTTACTCTAATCTCTAGGTTATACTGCCAGCCCACATAAGTGGGATGGGGGGAAATTTGAGAAAAACTTAGATATATTGTTAGCTCAAAATTTATAGATGATATTTCAATGACATTGTGAAAAAAAATTATGCACCTAGGGCATAGGAACCTGGGCTCCGAGTATATGATGGGAGAGGTACTGACAGTCACCAGACAGGAAAGAGGCCTTGTAGTTATCATATCTGATGATCTCAAGGTGGCACGGAGGTGTGACAAGGCACTGGGTAGGGCTAGTGTGATGCTGGGGTGCATAGGGAGAGGTATCTACAACAGGATGAAGGGGGGTGGTGTTGCCAATGTATCATTCACTGGTTCAGCCCCACCCTGGAGTAGTGTCCAGTTTTGGAGACCACACCTCAGAAAGAACATTGACAGGGTACAGGCAATCCAGATGAAAGCAACTAAAATGTTGCATGGTTTGCATGGTTTGCATGAAGAATCCTATGAGAAGAGACTGAGATATCTCAACATGTACAGTACACCCTGGAAGAGAGGAGAGAAAGAGGTGACATGATAGAAATCCACAACCACTTAAAAGGGGTGAACAGGATGTACATAGGGAGTCTTTTTCAATCAAGAGCATGTACTAGGACCAGAGGACATGCAATGAAGCTGGAGCTCCAAGGGTGGAGGACACCTGGAATAGACTGCCAGCAGAAGCTGAGGAGGATGGGCCAGTGGGAGGCTTTAAGTATGCATGGGATAAATGTAGGGGTACATAGGAGGCAGGGAGGTGGGAGGGTTGCCAAGGACCAGTTAGAATCTGCAGAGGCAGAATAGGCAGGGAATATCTAGACAGACTAGGTGGGCTAAGGAGTCCCTTTCTGCTGACGAAGTCTATGCATCTATCTTAAATGAACCCAATGCTCTAAGAAATTGTGAAAATGCCTGGTATGTGCAGCTTTTCTTCCTTATCTATATGGGCCAAGTAGAGCTAGTAACCAGGAGATGAGTTGGTTTGAAGGAAAAAGATCTTAATAAGTTGATTCCATTTACTAAGAAATATCCTGCAAGATCTTGCTTTAACTTCTTGAATAAAGCTAGAAAAAAACTAAAGAATTTTTAAGGGGAGACAGCAAATCTATATGAACATCTGTTGCTGGCAACTGAAGAAAATAATTATAATCAGTTTTGGTGTTTGCTCTCAAAGAGTACAGGAAATTTAAAAATAAATATTATGGCCCACTTTAACTCAAGACACCTAAAAACGTACTGTTCTACTCTGTATATGTAGTGAATCAAGTAGTGATAATGACTGGCTCAGAGTTGAAATTTCTTTTCTATTTCCTCAAATAAACAAAGAAGTGCTAACTGCACAATTGAGCAGACTCAATAGACCGTGAGGCCTGTTTCTACTGGCATTTTTATATGTTCGTATGTTCGTAAGTGCTCTGGACCATTAACAATTTTAAAGCCAACAAACCTCCCAGTAAGGACAGGGCCCCAGTTAATTTGTGTAAAACTGGTCCAGATTGGCGCGAAGGAATTTTAGCTCAATTATTCAAACAATGTTGTTCCCAGCAACTTTTCCTACTTGGCTAGAGGAAATATTATTGTTCTACTATAATAAAAAGGAGATCCAGCCAATCCCAAGAACAGTCCAACAAGTGCAACTGACTAAATAGTTAACATTTTAAGTAAGATATTATTAAAAAGCCTGATGGTTTTATGGAATGATTTACTCTCTCTGGTTCAAAGCATTTCAAGCAGGTTTTCATTAAAATTTCTCTTTTTCTCATTGCTTTCTTTTATCCCATGTTAACTGAAAAAAATGTTAAATTCAGGAAACAAAAACTATGCTTTTTTGTTGATCTTAGATCTGCTTTTGACTATGTCTCTCGACCCTTATTATGGCAAAAAAATGTTTTTACCTAGGGACAGGCAGAGTTTATTTAAGGTAGTTATGTCATTTCATGAGAGTACATGGGCCAAAGTTAGTTTGGCCTAAAAGGGGAAAAATCACATCAAAATTCTATTAATAAAATTGGGGGATTAAGCAGAGATGCCTAGGTACTCCCATTCCTTTTTATCTCTTATAAATTATATCTTACTGGACATTGCAAATGGTAATGCTTTAATACCTAGGGTTGTGTCAGTGTGCTGCCCTTTGTTAGCTTATACTGATGATGTGATAATCTTTGCTCTTACCCTTACATGTCTTTAGAGGAAAATGGAGCCGTTAGCTGACCTATTCGATCAACAGAAACAGAATCTGGCAGCACGTAAGGACCACTTGTCCCACCTAGTCTGCCCATGTTTATGTTAGAATAATCTAGGCTATTGATTATTATTGACCTTTACGATCTTGGGATACAACTTGCTGAAGTATAAATGATAATAGTATGAAGAAAAAAAACAGAGGTGATTAAATCTGCTAAAGGAAAATAGGCAACACAGATTGAATACATAAAAAAAAACAGACTTTGATTGGTAACGGGCTGAGGTATGAGGAAGTTCCCTTAATTATCTGGAGCCAATAATGTTAGAACCTTTTAAGTCTTCATTGCATTTGCCTAGATCAACTCCACTTCAGCTAGTGACAGTAGAGTTGGGACTTATGCCATTGTGTGTCCTAGTATACTTAGTGTCTTAAGTAGGATATATATATATTTTTTTCAAAACATTTTAATTTCCCCAATAGTGATGTTGCTTGAGATTTCTATGAACTATCACCTACATAGACTTTGACTTTGACAGCAGATAAGGACCGCTTGGCCCACCCAGTCTGCCCATTTCCCTACCTATTGGATAAACTGCAGATCCTAGTTAACCAACAGTTTACTTCTTCCTAACCTCCATTATAGTTGCCTTATGTCTGTCCCATGCATTCTTGAATTACTCCACTGTTTTTGACCCCATGACCTTCTCAGGAAGGCCATTCCATGCACCCACCACCCTCTCCATGAAAAAATACTTCTTCACGTTGTCCCTGAGCCATCCCCCCTCTATCTTCAGATTGTGCCCGCTTGTTCTTGCACATCTCTTTTTCTGAAAGATACTACCCTCTTGGACTTTGTTGATTCCTCTGAGGTACTTGAACGTTTCTATCATGTCCCTCCTCTCCCTCCTTTCCTCGAGGGTATACATATTAAGCTCCTTTAGTCTCTCTTCGTATGGCTTCTGGTGCAGATCCTGTACCATTTTAGTTGCCCTCCTCTGGACTGCCTCCATGCTATCTATGTCCTTGTGGAGATGGGGTCTCCAAAACTGTACACAGTACTCCAGATGGGGTCTCACCAACTGTCTGTCCAGAGGGATAACAACTTCTTGTTTTCTACTGGTGATGCCTCTCCCTATACATCCCAGTATCCCCCCAGCCCTCCTTACTGCCTTTTCACATTGCTTGCTTACCTTTAGGTCATCTGATATGACTACCCCCAGGTCCCTTTCCATTTTTGTTGTTGTTAGTACCCCCCCACACACAAATTGTGTACTCTTCCCCTAGGTTTTTGTTTCCCAGGTGCATTACTTTGCACTTCTTTGCACTGAATTTAAGCTGCCATACTTTTGACACCTTATGTGTATTAGTTGATTGATATTTTCATTTTTCTTTGTTTAAGACTGTGATCTAAAGATTATCCCCAGTTTTTGAAGCAAGATGATATTCAAAAGGGGAAAAGCCTCCAAGTGTCAGTTTTCCTTGTAAACTCTATGTTAGTTGGTATATGTATCTTGTATGTATTACCATATTGAAGCCATGGCTATGTACCTGCTTATGGAAATCGTACTCTACCTTGCAAATGTTTCTTTTATGCACTCATGTAAATTGTCATTACTGTATATGTTTGTATGCCTTCCCATTCTTTTTGTATCTCATGTATTTGACCTTACTGCATATGTTTGTATGCTCTCCTATTCCCCCTACCCCCAGGGCACATCTGGAATTGAGCAGTAGTCTGCTCAGCATGCTTCCCTGGTAAAACACTTAAATAAATAAATAAATATTTCTCTGTATTACTCTTTCATGTTTTTAACTTTTTTGTATTTAATTACGAATTGGGGTTTTACTTACTGCACAACATCACTCTCTTTTCTGGTACCTATTTTTACTTGTTACTATTCTGAACATCAGTGTCTTAAAAGGTGTGCCCATATTTGTCTCATTTCACTTTGGGACATTGTGCTGCTGAGCTTAATCTGCTGATGAATTTGGGTTTGAGTGCACTGTCACTTTAATTTATGCAGTTATAAGACAAACCATTTCCAACCTCTGCTTCACCACATTCAAGCCTCAGTGCCAAGGCAAAACATTGGGGTTCTTGTCAGTTCATCCATCTCCTCCTGCCAGTTCACTAGTGCTCATTAAGATACTGTATATCCTTTGCTTGTTTTGTGTTTTAATACTACTTTACGGTTTTCTCATAAAGATTTACTGGGGCACTTCATTATTTTCTGGTTAGTTTGGTGTGCTACAGTGTTTTGCTAGCCTGATGGACTTGGTTTATAAATGAGAAAGCCTGAACTATAAAATACAGAACCAAAAAACAGTCACTGAGGCCCCCATTTTCGAAAGGTTAGCACAGAGCGCAATCCACATTAGCACCATGCTAACTGGGAATAGCACAATTAGATGGGAGTGAGGGCCATATTCAGAGGCACCTGGTGGGCAATGCTAACCTAATAACGTGGACACACAGAATATACCACTGTGCCCATGTAAATGAGGGCTCCACCTTGTGTAGAGCAAGTGGTACAGTATTTCAAAGGTTTTGAAAGCACGAAACAGCTCCATCATAGTGCTGTTTAATTCTTTCAAAACTGTTATTATTACTGCACACAGTGGTACATGACCCCCCCCAAGTCATGAGTGGACTGACTGCAGCAGCTGCCAATCCCTGCCAACTTCCCCCTTCACCCCTGATCTCCATTAATAGTCCCTTTATATATGTTATCATCCCTGGTGTCCAGTGGTCCCTCCACCCTCCATTGCTGTACATCTGTCCCTTATGCAGTATATGTTATTGCATTACCCCTGGTGTCCAGTGGTTCACCTACTCCCAATCACTGTATATATGCCCCTGAAATGTTTTATTTTACCATCCCTGATATCCAGTGGTCCCCCACACCCAATCACCAACCCTGTCCCTTCACATCTCCAATATCCAGTCTGATCATCCACCCTAGTAGTCCACAGCAGTCAGAAGATGGTGACTGGCACAGCCAATTTATGAAAATACTACTTTTTGTCCCAAAGCATGCTACTTCATTGCCTAGACCAGCAGGGTGCAGGGGTGTCCAGAGGGCTCCTCCAGCTTGTCCCCTCCACTCTGATGATCACTGTTGGAGCCGTTAGCTTTGGCTATCAGGTCCTACCACATGGAACTCTGCCTTCCTCCAGCTCCCAGCACCAATCAGGTATCTTAGATCGCAGCTAGAAGAGCACACACATTTCAAAATTATAAAGACAGTGCTCTGTGTTCCCAAGCACATCACTTAATTGTCGGGACCAGCAGGACATAGGAAGTCATAAAGGCTCCTCCAGCTCCTCTTCCCACCCAATGATCCCCATTGGAGTGGTTAACTTTAGCCATCGGGCCCTACTGCATGGAACCCCATCTCCTTCCAGCTCCCAGCACCAGTTGGGACTGCCCTTTCCCTCTAAAGACTGGGTCATTCTAGCAGCCAGCGATATGGTCTGGAGCACAAAGAGCATCTACTGTGGGCTTCATCTGCGGTGATGGCCATTGGGCCAAGACACTACCCAAACCTCCTCTGATGAGTGCCTTGTACCTCATAGACATATGTACTGACTCTGCTCTAGCCACTGAATACTGAGTGCTAATATAATGCCTGATCTGATTTTGTTCCTCTCACAATAAGTGGGGCCACATTTATTCTGCTCCACTTAGGACTCAAGGATACTGTATGTTTTATTGGTTTGCTCTGCTAACTTGATGGCTGTATGCCATTGGATACCGATGTTGTTATATTTCCTGTTAAAAGGACACTGTCAACCCATTTTGCATCATACTAGCTCTAGTTTAAAAACCCTATTTTACGATTACTTACCTTATCTAAAATACACTGATGTTGCCAGTTGATTGATCTTTCTCTTTTTTCAGTAGATCTGAAACACATGCTAATGCTGTAATTATGCTCAACCTTGTTTTGTTTCAAATCCTTGATCCAATTTTATTGCATAATTCCTAAACATTAGGAACACCCCCAAACAGAGCAGGTACTCATGATGCAATAGTCTCCCCTCCAACTGCATTGTGAGTGGCTAGACTGTGTTAGAGGGTTACCATGTCCAGGAAAGATGCAATTGGAGTTGGTTATGGATTGTAAACGTAGAGGACAATGGATGGGCAACAGTGAACAACAACAATGTTGTTCACTTCGAGAGAGTTGTTATAACAACCATGTAAACCCTGAGAGCAAAGCTCGAGAGGTTTTCGGTTGTCATACAACCTCAAGAAGTAAACAGCATTGTTGTTTACTGTTGCCCATCCATTATCCTGTATGGTGTATGGGGCAACAGTAAAATCAACAGTTACTCACTTGGCATTTTCTGACTTTGTCACTCCCCCTCCAACCTGAGAACAAGCTCCACTCCATTCCGGTCTCCCCCTGCCCCCTTTCTTGCTCTCACATAAACATTTTTTTTAAATAAAAAGTGGCTGCTGCCCTTACTTCAACAGATTTGCTCCACACGGTTCAGCTTTGGTGCCAGAACTCACAGCAACAGCCATTTCCCAGAGTCCAGCACATAGAGATCTGCACATGCGCAATGACAATCCATGCTGTTTTACCATCGATGTGACATACTCAGAATAGTACAGCAACATATTGATGACACATCAGTAATACAACAGCACTGTGTTTCTATTAATTTTCATACATTACAGACCTCTCCCATGCACTATAAACACAGTTTGGTGTGGTAACACCAGTATGGCTGACAGTCTGTTTTTCACTTTTTTTTTTTCTTGAACAATCTGTTTATTGAATGGCAAATACAGATCAAATATACACAGGCATTTCTTATGATGCCTCTGTTATATACATCTTTTATGATATATCTTTACAAAATTCCCCACTAAATCAAATTCCATACCACGCCCAGTACATCATCCAGTTTATAGAACTATACAAACCTTCTTTTATACTTATCAAATATTATTTGCTCACCCCTTTTTTTTTTTTTAAAGAAACATCAACTGAATCATTTCAACTAACACAAATATAACTGCTGCCGGCTACACCATACGTAGAGTTCCTCATTTTTTTTTAAATATTCAAGTGCATTCGTATGGGGCTAATTTATCCCCGTCTTTCAATACCTAAACGTTTGAATGCACTGTATGTGCTCACACCCTCAAGTTAAGTTCAAACTGTCTTTCAGAGAATGGTATTGAGATGCATGGTCGCTCCCTCTTCAGGTGGGAAAGAGTTCATTAGGATTCCCCATACCATCTCAAAGAGGTCTCCTTTTTTCTTGCTCTCATAGGTCACCCACTCTAGGTGTAATGTTCTAGCCACCATTTCCAACCACATATTTATGGTGGGGCATGTACAAGCCACCCATGTATTTTGGATGCATTTCCTCACTGGCACTAGGCCTCTATACTTATTACACCATAATAACTCCATGTGTGACTCACATATGGTTACCCAGTTTTCCTCTGTGATCTCCCTCCCCAGATCCTGTTCCCAATGTTGTCTTGCCCCTGTTGACTGGGTCGGCATGGCTTCCCCTCAGATGTGAATAAAGTCTTGCTATTAGACCTTTTGGGTTACTTCAAGACTGCATAATCTCCCTCTGTAGTCTGTATAGTTTTGATGTCCCCCGGTCTCCTGGGTCACACAGCATGCTGCCTTTGAGAATTTCCCCCTTTAAAAGTCTTACAGCTGCCCTGGGCCTTTTCCCCTGCCATAGAAAAGTGGTACACTGTGCCTCTAACCTCTGCATGTCCTTCTTACTTAAACCCATCAATAACATTTGAATGGGGTACAATATTCTTGAGAGCAGATTCATCTTAAGTAGATTCAGCCTCCCTATCCAGGAGACAGGGAGAGAACTCCACCTCCTCAAATCTCCTTCCAGGGTTTTGAGCAGGCCCCCGTAGTTCTCCCGGTACAAACTGGACAACTGAGGGCTCACCTTGATCCCCAAGTACATCATAGATGAAGTGATCCATTTAAAGGGAATATTTTGGAATCCCTTGGGCCCCCCCTCCATCTGCATTAGTTCAGATTTGTCCATATTTATTTTATACCCTGAAAATCTATTGAGGGCTTCACATAGGTTTTTCACTCATATAAAGAAAAAAAGGAATCAGAATACAACTGCCTGGTACATCACCACATTCTACAGAATGTGAACAATCACAAAATGTGCTTTTCAAACTAGGGGCAGTTTGAGGCCTAAGGGGGTTGCAGTTGCACTGGCCAGTGGCCACATACAATGTATAAGGCCTTCGGGCAGACTGGATGAGCCTGGCAGTCCTTATCTGCCGACAATTTCTATGTTTCTATAGTTCATATGAAGTGCTAGTGCACTTTTTACCCTTATTGCACTGGTCTAGGTTTTTCTGTTCCTGATGCAAACAAAGTGTAGATATATTGCTTATCCCTATCTGGGTGCCCTGTATATTTTGAATCCCAGGTTTCTATCCTACCTAATACATAGATCTCCCCCTTTCCTACAAGAACCTCATAGAGATGAACAGGGTACAGGTGGGGAACCTGTTTCAAAGAGGAAGTGCACCAGATCCAGAGGGCATGCAACAAAGCTGGAAGGTGGAAAGCTTAAGAGGGATGTGAAGAAACACTGTTTCACTAAAAGAGTGGTGAACACCCGAAACAGCCTGCCACCAGAAGTAGTGGGGGCAAAAACAGTAGGGGGTTTCAAACTTGCCTGGGATAGGCATAGGGGAATAATGGTAAATAAACAGAGAAGAGGGAGGGTCGCTGGAGGATAGTTAGATACTGTGGAGATAGAATAGGCAGGGAACATCTGTGCAGACTGGGTCAGCCAAGTGGTCCTATTCTGATAACAATTTTATGTTTCTGTGTTTCTATTCAGTTTACCTTATGTACTCGTGTGCAGCACTGTCAGTGAGCTCTTGTAACTAGGCTCACAGTGACCTATAATTGTATAAAACTGTAGATAGCTAGATAGCTAGATAGATAGATAGATAGATAGATAGACAGACAGACAGAAAAGATAGATAGATAGATAGATAGATAGATAGATAGATAGATAGATAGATAGATAGATAGAAACCTTATTTGTATAGCACTCCTTCCCAGAGGCTTGGAGTGTGTAACAATATTTAAAACAATTCATACACAGTATTTTTTTTTTCAGTCTTCAGTAACCAGGTAAGATCCACTAGGCAGAAGTGGTTATTTTCAGAGGCAACCTGGGAGCACTGGGCAGTTAAGTGACTTTTTCAGAGTCACACTGTATGCAAGTGGAGGTTGTGAGAATCAAACCCAGGTCTAATCTGCTGGATGTACCAAGCTCGTTCACAGCTTGTTACTCTAACCTCTAAGGCTATACTGCCAGCCGCAATACACAACTCCAAAACACAGTGTAGAGTTCAGTATAAAATTCTACCTATCCTAAGATAATATACAGTAAAACAACAGGCAGTCCATTTTTTGTTCAGCTTCTTTATGAGACATATGCATCAAACGCCTGAGTGAATAAGAACGTATTCAGTCCTTTTTTGAAGGTTTCCACTGAGAGTGCCTTTCTTAAATGTTTTGGTAAAGACTTTCATAGGGTTGGTGCGGCAACTGGGAAAGCATGGTCCTCAGAATGCCGCAACCTAGCCCTGGGAACCACAAGGAGGCAACCCTGGAGGAACTGTGCCTCTACTAATGCCCCTATCACTTCCACTGTGGAATGTAACCCAAAACGGACACTACACTGCCTCACAAACCTCCATTCAACCCCAGCTACCTCTATCTCAACTCCCACAGCTGCCCCAAAACTGTACACAGCAAGATGTCTTCTCAGATTCTTCTGCTGTGCTGTGCTAC
This sequence comes from Neoceratodus forsteri, assembly GCA_016271365.2. Lineage (NCBI taxonomy): Eukaryota > Metazoa > Chordata > Ceratodontiformes > Ceratodontidae > Neoceratodus > Neoceratodus forsteri. The sequence goes on along the minus strand of CM028130.1, from coordinate 1,446,183,960 downwards.
AGCCACTGCGAACTGGGGTCTAAAATAGAGGGATTGGACTAAGGTGGATACTCTAGCATCATATGTCAAGGTCATGAGCTCATGGAACTCATTACATCTCCCCTACATAAAAAGGAAATGAACTGTGAGGACTTCCAGTGACATCACCAAACATGATGGAGGCATAGCTGTATAACTCTGCTCCCAGTCTCCCGCAGCTTAAAAAAATTCTCCTTTTGCTTTAAAGTGTCTAGTTTTGCAATGTCAGAGCCACTTACTTCAGGAGTTAAAGAGAGGATCCGACAAGAGTAAGCATAAACCCTCTGGGGGAACAAGCATAACCAAAACTACTGCCATGAAAGCCACTGCACCATCCAGCACATGCTCCAGTGCGCCCTCCTCTCCCCACCACGAGGGTGCAGGACAAGCTGATACAGTCATGAACAAGCGGCTCCTTACTGAGGTGCTGGGCTTTCAAAAAGAAATGCCAGCAGCCTTTCACTCCCTTTGTACAGATATCGATAAACATAAGACTGAGACAGGGGACTCTATCTTGGTGACCACAGGCCTCAGGCAATAGACTGACACCATGGGAGACATCCTCCTCCATTCCCACTATCACCACCAACAAAGAAAGAACAAGTATGAAGACTTGGAGAGCACACTTTGGAGGAAAACTCTACACAGTTATGAGGTTCCAGAGGGTAAGGAAGGGACTGACACTACAGACTTCATGGAGCAACTGATTAAAACAAGCCTCTCCTTGCCTGATGATTTACCATTGGAACGTGAACATGTGCACCAGGCATTGGGCCCAAAGCCAGGGCCCAGGAGAGACCAAGATCAATAATAATGACATTTCTCTGTTGTTTCCAAGCAAAAGAATGAGTCCTTTTGACGGGATGGAGAATGAAGCAGATATGCTGGGGTGAGACTCAGGTTTATTTTGACATTAACTTCATCCCAGCCATACAACGAAAGAGGCATGCTTATGCCCCATGCCTACAAGCCCTGAAAAAGGCAGGACTGGAGTTTCAAACCCTCTACCTGGCTATATTGAGGGTTTTGTTACTTGAGGGGGACATTTTATATCATACCGCAGAGAATGCCAAATGGGACATGGAAAGCCGAGGACAGGAGATCCCATAACCAAATTCAGAAGAAATAAGCACTCCAGCCTGATAACAGCAAAAATGCAGGTCCAAACGGATCTATAAATGCTATAAAATGTGGTTTTAATATGATGTAACATGCATAGTGACCATCAGGCTACCAAACACACAGAACACCAAACCCAGTGCTTTGACCCAAACAAGAGTCTTCGTGTATTTTTGCTGTTATCAGGCTGGAGTGCTTATTTCTTCTGAATTTGGTTCATTTGTGGGTTGGCAACCCTTAATATAGCACCTTCCTTCGCTCTGCCTGCCAATCGTAGCACATTTGTTTGTGATCCCCTAACCACCATGAGCCAGCAATTGACTATGAGGAGGTAGATGGAGATGCTGCAGGGAAGGCAATGGGGACTCAGACATGCTGACAGAGGATACAGCCCAGAGATCCTGACCGGCAGTTTCAAAAGTGCACCCGCCAACTAACTGAACTCAAAAGACTTGCAAGCACCACGATTCTTAGGCTTTTATAGTATGTACACCATAACTGCACAGATCAGTATGAAACTATATCCTTTCTGTGGTGTTTTATCATTTGGCCAGTTACAACTTCAGCATCAACTAGCATTAACTAGCTGGACTTGGGAGGATGGGGGGCATGGATGGTCTGCTCCCGCTCCCCTGGGTCACTGACATCAGCATTTTGGCAGCTTTCTGGGTGGTAAGGAGGGACAGCGACTGGATGTCTTTAGTGGTGGTGAGGCCAGACTATATCCATGACAGAGACTGGATCTAGACTTTGATTATACATGCCTCAGCTGGGCTTATGTACATGCTACGATAGTACAGCTGACTTCTGCTTTAGAGCCACATGACGAGAGGCCCTGCAATGGGGTCGGCCCAGTCTCGTCACCAGAGACTTGAGGTCTTCTGCAGTGGTTTATATAGCAATCATCCTCAGTGGCTGCCCTTAATTCTAGCCTGTAGCAGTAGCACTATGCAGACCGTGGAGACAGGAGGCCAGCTACCATAGTTCCAGGTCTTTATGACAATGTAGCCTTGGATACAAAGTGTAGCCTCAGAATCACCACTACATTATATGCTGCCCCTCCCTTTGGCTGTTACTTTGGACCTTAATAGCCAGGCTTGCCTCTTTCTGGTATGTAACAAGCTGCAGTTGATGATTTTGCTGGTGGGGTGGCTCAGGGAGGTACTCGTCTGTGGCCTGGCCATCGTGCTTATTTGGCCTGAGCTTTTAGGATATACTGTCCCACACAGGTGGAGGGTTTTTTTTCTACCAGTGAAGTTCGGGGGACTCCCATCTTTTCATTTTCTTCATTATCTTTCCACGGGTGGGACTGAGTGGAAGGACGGGCACTTTGAGGAGTCTACATGCTTAGCAACGTTTGCACCATTAACAGGTTGCACCTGTAGGAGGGCCTGTCCATCTAGTTTCCCCTACTTATAGGGATACTTTGGAGGACACTTATCCTTCCATAAGGGTCTGTATTCTCTGACTCTTACAGGAGGGTGGATGGATATGCACTCCCTACCTAGAAAGCATACTGTTCTAACCCAGTTGGCCATCTGTTTATGTACTGTCTTTCAATCACCTTCAGTATTGTTGTTATGAGGTTCTATGTTTGCTGTTCACAGTTATATGTCCTGTTCTTTCCAATGTCATGATGATCCTATGACTATTGTGCACCAGAGCCAAAGGGTGCGCAAAAAAGGCCAGTACTCACAACCATGTAAATGCTCAAGTGGTCTTTATTATGCTGAACTCCACAGAACAAGTGGGGCTTTGTTGCACTTATTCCGTGGAGTTCGGCACTATAAAGACCACTTGAGCATTTACATGGCTGTGACTACTGGCCTTTTTTGCTCACCTTTTTGCTCTGTTGTTTCTGATCTGTTTTGGTGCAGCATTTTTGCTTAGCGCATGAAATTTTGCTTTCTTTGTGGACTATTGTGCACCACTGACATGGGTCCACTGCTCTGGGTGCCCAGTTTATAGACTTTTGCCTAGCCCAACAGTCAAGGTATAGCATAGCCCCCCAAGAGTAAGATGGCTGTTGCACCAGTGAAACTTCTCTCGTTTAATATCAATAGTATGCATAATCTAGTTCACTGCATGAGAATTATACAGTATCTGATACGAGGCAGGAGGCAGTATAGCGCAATGGTCTAAGGTTCTGAGCTGCAAATTTGGTGATATCCAGCAGACCAGACCTGGGTTTGAATCCCACAGCTTCCACTTGCATACTGTGTGACCCTGAGCAAGTCACTTAACCTCCTTGTGCTCCCAGGTCGCTCCTGTAAAAAAGCTTTCAGCTTAGTGTGCTATACCTGGTTAAACAACTAAATAAATAAAATAAATAAAGACCACCCAGATGTCATCTTTCTTCAATAGACACAATTAACAGAGGCAGAGCACATTGAACGAGGAAGATATGCTTACCCTGCTTTTATTTATTTACAAATGGGCAGGCTAAGTGGACTATATGGGCCTTATCTGCTGACAGATTCTATGTTTCTATGTAACCAAGAAGGTGGACTGGATCAAAAACATCCTTTTTCAGTCATGCCTGGGGGAAGGATACAACAGGAGGAGTAAAAACATTACATAAAAACACAGTGAATAAATTACAATAAAAAAAATAAATAATGTAGTATGACTTGCATCTAACAGAAGAGTTGTACATGTCCAGCAAACAATTCGTAGCATACAGTTTAAACAGCATTGTCACAATTACATACAGTACAAAGGTTGACCATAAACTCAATTCTTAAGCTTCATTTGAACACTGGGGTCCCGATTCACAAACAGCAATGCAGGGCTTAAGTCAAGTCTGTTGTCAAGCCCATTTTTTGGCTCAGCTTGCACCAAAGAGTTTGCCACACAACGCACCCGATTCACTAAGCGCAGGTGCATTTGTGACACTTTTCCTGAATTACAGCAGCTTAAGCCAAATATTTGGCACAAGCCCCGTAAAAAGGGTAACCTGGGATTGCTGTAAGCTAGACCAGAAAAAGCTGGTCTAACTTGCGGCAATCAGCACACATGATTGACAATCCCAGTCACTGGACGGGCAATACGGCAAGCCACATGAACCATATTTTGGTATACCCGGGGCTTGCAGTTTTTCTGGAACTTTTGTGAATCGGGCCCCAGATATTTAACAGACAGACTGACATCCTGTTGTACTAGTTGATTCAGTACTTTTGGTCCATAATAAGAGGATCTTGCCACCAATTTTGTTTTTATAAGCTTCTCCACAAACTTTTTTGCTGACATACTCCATTAAGACGCAATTGTTAGAACCTGACTTATTTTCTGGCTTAGTGTAATTGGCAAATTTGATGTAAATACTTTCTTTACAAAACTTGTAACTTTCTGATAGATTCTCACCTATGGTGGCAAAACCTTAGTATGTGAGTATAGTTCGTGATGATGGGTCTGTTTAGGAGATTTTGTAACAAAGTGACATGTTATTAAATGTAACAACACATTTTGACAATATGTTTTCTGAGGCTTGATATAATAAAATTGAATTTTAATCTAATGCAGGATATAAAAAATGTTTAGCAATGATATCTTTGACTTCTTTTGTTACTCTAGATTTCTGTAAAGATGTCCTAATTTACAACTGTATTTACTTTTTCAGCTACTTTATGTACAATGTTTTGCAAAGTGACTGTTTACTCTAGGGTTATACCTGGATGATTACAATTCTGTACTACTTCAAGTTATTCATTATCAGACCCAATAATGTATCATTTTTGTCCATGATTGACTAGTCTTTGATGGGTTCCAAATGTCATCACCTTAGGTTTTTTTTTTTTTTTTTTTTTGCTTAATAAGAGTCTATTTCAGTAAAAATGATTTAGTAACTTGGCATAAGTGCCCTGCAAGTGTTCCTCTAGGTCCGCTCTTGTTTTAGCAGCACAATAAAGTACTGTATCATTTGCATACATAATCATAGATACATCCTTACATACTGTTGGTAAATTATTTACATACACAGAAAACAGCAGCAGACCCAGAATGGAACCTTGAGGGGCAGCCATACTAATCCTTTGTGGCTCAGATTTATTTGTACTTATTTTAGTTATTTGTACCCTGTTTGATAAATAATCCTGAAACCAGTGTGCAGTATAATCACTCACTCATTCCATGGTCCTTTAGCTTTCCCATTAATACAACATAATCTACTAGATCAAAGGCTTTGATCAGGTCAATGAAGATAGCTCCCATCAGCAAATTGTGTTCCATGGTGCTATAAATATCTTCTATCACTCTGACCAAGGCCATTGTCACAATGTATCCTCTCCTAAAGCCATATTGATCTGAGGTTAACAATTTGTTCACTTCAAGATGGCTTGGTAACTGACCAAATACTACTTTTTCTAATGGTTTTGATAAAATAGGGAGAACTGATATACGTCTCCAATTTGTCATACCACTTCTGTCTCCTGATTTAAAAACAGGGGTAACTACTGCAGTTTTCCAGCATGAGGGAACACTATTAAAACATAGTGACATATTAATCATAAAAGCTACAACATTTTCACATAGCATGCATAAACAAAAGGGGGGGAGGCTATGCTTCTTCCAGGCACAACTAGATATGTAGTAGGCCTATGTAGACCCAGATGGTCGCTATGTCATATGGGTTGGGGTACTCTATGAGACATTGGTAACCTCAGTGAATGTTTATTTCCTGCCACAATCAGATAGTAAGGTACTTTGGGTATGTTATAATCAGATTCTCTCTATGCTGCAGGGACAGCTGATCATGGGGGGAATATCAATCTGACCCTGAAACCTGACTTGGACACCACATATCCCAATAGATTTAGGGTGACCCAAGCCCAAAAATATTTTAAAGCTATACTGGGACAATAAGGAATCATTGATATCTGGCATACCCTTTTCCCTACTGGGAGATAACATACACACTTCTCGGCCCACCATGCTAGCCATGCTAGGCTTCATTATATCTTCATGACACTAGAGCATGGGGCACTGTGCAAGACACTATGCATGAGCCTGGGATGTTTTTGGTCCACTCCTTGGTCCTGGTCAGATTGGACGTGGGCAAAGTCTGACAGTTAACTAATTGGAGATTGAACAAGTCCTTGCTTTGTGAGGAGTCCTATAAGGAGCTTGTGCACATTACTGTACAATAGTTCTTAACAACGAATGTCAAGGGGATGTCTCAGACCCTATTCTCTCGGACCCTCTCAAGGCTATTCTCAGAGTACAGACTATATCATATGCTGCTCAGCAAGTCCAGGAGCATAGCAAATGGCTTCAGGAACATATAGCACTCTCAGTACACTGTAGCAGTTGTGGGGGGGGGGAATAAGAGAGTCAATTTTCAGATTTGAAAGCTAAAAAGCTAAAACAACAAATACAGCAGATTTTAGACCAGAAGGTCGAACTGGCCCTGACTTCTTTAAAATAATATCATGAAGGAGGGGCTAGGGGAGTGTGTAGAGTGACATGATAACTTCAGGCCAAGCGGCAATCTACCTGGATCCCATGGATCCCACCACTGGCATTGCTGCACACTCCACCGATAGGACAGAATCTATTTTAAGGTGTTATTATCAGGACTTGTACACTGTGCCCCTATTGAGGGTGTCTCTTCTGGTACCTATCTTTCTAAATTGCAGCTCCCAGTCCTACAGGAAGGGTACAAAAAGATTCTCTTGGCACCAGTGAAGGGTGGCAAAATACACAAAGCTTTAAAGGCAGCAAAGACACCTCAATGTTTGGGCCCTGATGTATCTATGATAGAATTTTATTAATTATTCTCCCCTCAGTTAGTTCCTTAGCTGTCATGGGCTGATAGCAAAGTGCAAGAGAGAGGCACGACTCTACCTTCTTGGAATTGGGCCACCATTTCAGCCATATTGAAGCCCAGAAAGGATCCAATGCAAACTTCATCATATAGGCCTATATCAATTCTGAATGTCGATTATAAGTTATTTTATGGCCATCTGGGCCAGACGCCTAAAGGGCATCTTGGCAACCTTATTATGGCAGGACCAGTCTGGCTTTATTAGAAGCTGTCAGATCTTTGACAATACTTGTAAGACTATTCTCCTTATGGAACACATTGTACAGAGATTGATGACTGCTGTAGTTATTGGTTTACATGTTGAGAAGGCATTCAATAGGGTGCCCTGGCCCTTTTTATGGGACACCCTATCAAACTTTGATTTTCCCACCTCCTTTGTTTCCACTTTGCAAAATCTCTCCTATTCACCCCAAGCTTGGGTACATATTATTATGGTTCCCTTACACTGCCAATTTGGTTAGAACAAAGCAGTTTATTCAGGGATGTCCTCTGTCGCCTCTGCTATTTGCATTATATATCAAACCACTAGCAGTGGCAATTAGGCATCATCGGAGGACAAAGAGCATCCCTGTAGGTGGGGTGGGGTTCAAACTTTGCCTCTATGCAGATGACATTCTGTTAACATTGTTGACCCAAAAGCAATCACTGCAACAGTTGTGGGGTGAACTCAAAAAAATAGTGCTGCCTCTGGCTTTCAACTAAATATTCATGAAACGGAGTTGTTGCACTTTAGTTATCACCCTTCCTCAGATCTCAATTTCTGTTTAAATGGCATAAGCTGTCTATTAAGTGTCTAGGGGTTATACTTCCTGAAAACTTGACCAATCTCAAATTACTGAATCTAGAACCCATATTGCAGCAAATAACTTCTGAGCTGGAAAGCATATGTGAATTTACCATTAGGCTTATTTGCTAGAATTGAAATGATTCACATTAATGTTTTGCCAAGATTATTGTATTTTTCACAGACACTACCACTCCAGCCCATCCCCATACTATTTTCATTCATGGAACAAAATGATTTCTCGGTTTGTCTGGAATGGCAAGACAAGCCACCTTGAATTAAATTTATGATCCTACAACTACCAAGGGATCACAGTGGTTTGGGACTCCCGTGGAGCTGTGCTACAGCTTCTCATCTTAGAGTTCTTTATGACTGGCTTTCCTGCCACTGTACCACTTCCTGGAAACATATAGAATTTCATTTGAACGGTCTCCATGATATTGCGAAGTGTCTGTTTATCACTCCTCTTGCACTCCTTCCACTGCCGGACTTTTTATCTGCCACAGTCAGTTTCCTGCACTATCAAATTGTCCAATCCTTTTGAAAACACATGGCCTATGACACTATTGTTTTTTTCCCCTCCAATATAGATCATACTCTTTGCCACTGGTGACAGCTCGGCCTGGGTGATATTTTTCAGTTTCTAAGTGAGTCCAGTGTTCTTTCCTTTGAAGAATTCCAAAATAGATATGGCCTTATGAATAGAGAACATTTTTGATACTTGCAAATTAGAACATACATACTGAAATGGGCAGGGACAGGGCAAAGTTGTCAACACCTATAGGGCTTCTCTGTACATTAATTGCTGCCCTTAAGGGAGATAACTGGGAGCATCTCATTGGGAATTTCTATAAAATACTTCAAGAACTTAGCAGCATCACCATTAATATAATCTTGGTAATCTTGCAGAGATGGAATCAAGACTTCAAGGGGGATATTCATTATGACACTTGGCTTACATATTCCCTACAAACTATTAAAATTACTTTGTCTTTTATTCTGGAGGGATTTCTCTTGGAAGTGTCATAACCTATACTTCTTTATCCCACTAATGCTGGCATCTTACATGGGGGAAAGGTGGGGGAGTGCTGGAGGAAAAGTGAAGAGGCACAAGTGGATCAGGTTCACATTTTTTGGGCTTGCCCACACCCGATTAGGAATCGGAGGGGGACAGAGTTACATTTACAAAAGGTATTTGCCAACCTACCAACTCTCACACCAAGCCTAGTCATCCTAAATACACCTCTAGTTAATATGCCACTCCAGGGTCATTCCAGGAAGGTGCTATATATACTACTGTTGGCAGTGCATAAAGGGATTACACAGCAGTGGCTGAGAGAGGCACTCACTACCTTTCAGCAATGGCTTATGACAGTGAAATGCCTATATTATATGGAACAACTGCCACACTCCATTCAGAACTGTTTACAATGATTTTTGGACTCTTGGCAACCCGGGACAATACAGATAATGGACCTTGACCACATAAATATTCTTCATTACATAAGTCAATATTTTCAGACTGACACAACCAAAAACACATTGGTTAAAACAAATGCAATCATCTAAAAAATACACAAAAAGGGATGATTTGTACTTCTTGGTTCTAAAAATTGATTTTCGCCATCTAACCTCTTTCCTTATACCATACACAGCCACGTCTTTAGGCAGTAACAGGGAGTGCAACTTGTGTCGAGGATCACAAATCTCCATAAAGTTTCTTTGCCATTTATTTTCTCCTTCCGTCTAACCTTGCCAAATTACACTTCTTTTAAAGCATCCTCATGTGAGACCTCAGTCCCTAAAATTATTCATAATGTCCTTTTTTGTAAACTTTCTAACTCTTTGCTTTCTGTTTTTCTAAGTTCTGCATCCAATACTGAGGAACTATATTCAAGTATTGGTCTAACCACGGTACAATAAAAATATATCAAGTCATCCTAACACCAGTCCTTTTTAACATAGTCAGGAAATATACTCTTGAATTTCCTTTTTTAAGCATCCCCTCCACTTGTTATTTCCATCCAAAATCAGGTTGTATAGTAATCCCCAAAAGTTTTACACTTTCAAACATATTAACCTCAACCCCTCCGAAAGATAAAGGGAGCAACTCCAATTTATTTGTTTTCCCAAATCTAATTTCTTGAGTTTTGTCTGGGTTTATCTACATCAGGTTTAATTTTGACCACTCTTTAATTATTTTTAGGTCATTCTGAGCGGTACTCTGATTGCTGTGTCATGGAACAGATCAGCTCAGCTCTTCTGTATGGTGGACAGGCTGTTGCATCCGACCTATCTCCATGCTGGAGGAGCATGTTCAAGCATGAGGTGCAAGGAGTTTGCTCTATTCTTTGCCGACAAAGTGTCCTCTATCAGGGCTGAGATCTTCTCCAGTGTTGCCCAAAGAGCTTGGGTGATCAGACCAGGGACGCGCCGAGGCACCCCTCTTGTGTGGCGTGAGTTTTATCCAGTTGGATTGGATGAGGTAGTAGAGATAGTCGTGAGGCTGCAAACCAGCCTACTGTGATCTAGACCCAGGTCCAACCCAACCTTTGCTCAGTTGTGTTGGACTGACTGGATCTGTGGTTGCTGAGATTGTCCCCTGTTCCTTGGGGAGTGGGATCTTTCTTATGGCCTTGAAAGAGGCTTTGGTTAGACCCTTTTTGAAGATACCCTCATCCAGGAGGGTCTCACCAACTACAGACTGGTCTCAAACCTCTCATTTTTAGGGAAGGTTTTAGAAAAAGTGGTGGCCATACAGCTCGAGACTCGTTTCACCTCTTCTGACACTTTTCAGCATTTCCAGTCTGGATTTAGATCTGGGCACAGCATGGAGACTGCCCTGGTGAAGGTGCTGAATGATCTCTTGATAGCAAGAGATAAGGGAGAGCGTACCATCCTTGTTTTCTTGGATCTTTCTGTGGCATTTGACACCGACGACCATGAGGTGTTACTGGACCAACTGCAGAACTGGTGTGGACTAACTGGCAATGTCATCAGCTGGTTTAGATCCTACCTCACAGGTAGAGTGCAAAGGGTGACAATGGGGTTATCATCATCTAGCCCAAAGCCCCAATGCTGTGGAGTTCTGCAAGGGTCAGTTCTGCTGCCTCTATTGTTCACAGTGTACATGCTGCCTTTAGGAGGGGTTATCAGGTGGTATGAGCTGGGTTTTCATTGCTACGCCAATGATACCGAGCTATACCTGTCCTGTGCACCTGGAAACCAGATGGCGGCTTCTGTGTTTAACACCTGCCTAGATGAGCTCCAGAACTGGATGACTCAAAACTGGCTGCAGCTTAACCTGGACAAGAGGGAGGTACTGGTAGTGGATCCAGGCCATCAGCGAGATGGAGGAGGGTTGAGGAATAATCCTGGTTTGATACTGAGAGGTGTTCCCTTGACGCCTTCTATTTGGGTCAGGGATCTGGGCATGTTCCTTGATGATGGTCTGATACTTGATGCTCAGGTGTCAGCCATCATCCAAAGTGCTTTTTACCATCTGAGGAACATCACATGGATCCATGCCCTGATACCAGCTGATGACCTTACCACTCTAGTGCATGCCTTTATCACATCTAGGTTGGATTACTGCAATGCTCTGTACCTTGGGCTGTCTGGAGACAATCTCTGCCATCTGCAGCTGATGCAGAATGCAGCGGCCAGGCTGTTGACTGGGGTGTCAAGATTTGACCATGTCACACTGGTTCTCTGCAGACTGCACTGGCTGCTGATAAGGTGGAGGATTGCCTTCAAGGTTGTATTACTGATCTATAAAGCCCTGCACAGCCAGGGACCAGACTATCTGCAAGACCTGGTTCCTTACTGACCAGCTCGGGCTCTCCGTTCTTCCGAGGGTTGCCTCCTGGTGGTTCCCAGGGCTAGGTTGTGGCAATCTGGGGATTGTGCTTTCTCTGTTGCTGCACCAGTCCTGTGGAATTTGATACCAGTTTATTTAAGGGAGGCACCCTTGGTGGAAACCTTTAAAAAAGGGCTAAAAACTTTATTGTTTAATCAAGCTTATGACTTGGACAATGCATAATTACAAAGGTTCTGCATTATACTGACTATTGGGTTTTATATTTTATGTTATAGACAGATAGATTTTAAGGATCATTAATACTCTGCAAGGTGTGGTTGTAACTTTTTGTTTTGTAATTTTATTGATGGTGTTGTTTTAAAATGCTGTACAGTGCTCAGAGCCTCCAGGAAGGGACGCTATATAAATAAAGTTTCTATCTATCTATCTATCTATCTATCTATCTATCTATCTATCTATCTATCTATCTATCTATCTCACTGAACTTGTCAACTACAGTGGTATCAGCCACATACTTGATACAAGGGCTGTCAGTTTTCAAATCATTTATCATTATTAGGAACAATAACGGTCCATCGTTCCTTGTGGCATGCCCCCACACATATACTCTACCTCTGACTGCCCTTCCCCCTCCTTTCAATCCCCTGATACCTACCTGCTAAAAAGTCATAAATCCACCTCATGACACAAGATGGAATGCCTAATTCCTATCATTTTCTCTTTAAGGCTTTATGATCTATCAAATCAAAAGCTTTTCTGCAACCCACTAATACCACTCTCACCATCTCTCCCTCTTCCCATAATTTCATACACAATTCTAAAAACTTTAAAATTGCTAAGGTTGCCGAACTCCCCTTTAAAGATCCAAACTGATTTTTATCAATTTCATTTTAAATAAATTCTAACATCCACCCTGTAATAAATTCCTCACACATCTTAGAAACAAAACACGTTAATGAAATGGGTCCGAAATCTTTTTTACATCCTTTGGTACAGCCACCTTGGGGAAGGGTAGGACTCATGCCTGTTTCCACTGATTTGGTAATTTTCCTAACAAGATAGATTTGTTAAATATATTACATATATAGGGTGGAATTAAATCTGCTCCTTCCCTCCATAGCAAGTTTGGTATTGCGTCAGGCATACCACCTTGTTTATTTTCAATTTTTTAAAGCTTTCATTATTTCGTCCACGGTAACAAGATGTTTTTCAGGCATTTCCCATAATTCCCCTTCTGTTTTTTCTAGGGGTTCGAGACTTGTACTCGCCTCACATCATTTTTTATTTAACTCCTGTACAAACTTGATACTTTTACCATCACCTTCAACCCCACATTTTTCTGCCCATCTGCTCACTTGTCCCCCAAGTTTATACTGCATTGCAAAAATTATTTTGTTTTAGACCGCCATTTCCTGCAGGTCAAACTTTTGGAGACCATTTACTTTTTGAATATAATATATATTTTTTTAATTTTTTTACCCATCCTGTTTGCTTTGCTTCTCAACTGATTGTATTCTGCCCTGTGTCCCATCTTTAAAGCTATCTGTCTTTTGTGTATCAGTGTTTTAAATTCTTCATTCACCCATAGTTTATCTCTCCCCCCCATCACTACTTCACTTACAGGAGCAATTCAGTCAATTATTTTCTGCAAGGTGCTGATGAGATTCACCCAACTGGAGTCAGCAGAATCTAATTTAAAATATTCAGTATCTAACTCCCCAGCAATTGCATCTAACACTCTCTTTTATTCCTCTGGACCATTTTCTACTCAGAATCACCTGTCTCTATGCTCTTTGCTTTCTACAACCCTTACAACTTGATGTCATCATTAGCACTACATTATGATCAGATAATCCAATTGGAGGTACAATACTTGGTGGTTTATAGCAATCAAACAAATCTATCACCAGTACATCTAGGATCTTTATCCCCTTGTCCCCTCCTTAACCAGCTGCTTTAAGTTTCCCCCTTGTATTATTTTTGATACAGGTAAGTGATCTGCATCTCCCATAAGAACTATACCACTAACAGGATGGTTACATCCACCATAGATACAACAGGGCCGGGGGGGAGGAGGAGGAGGTGTTATGATCTACATAAAAAAGGGATCAAAGGTATGTTAAGATAATTGTCTCTGACTCAGTGGAATAAATTGAATGCGTCCTGGTCACCCTACCTGGGAAGAACACGTCAATAGGTGTAATACACTCCCCATTTAAGACCAATGAGTGCCTTTTTGACAAATTGGGCCATAAAATAATAGATTTAAGGAAGAGCAGAGACCTTGTCCTGGTGGAAGATTTCAGTTCTGCATGGGGTGGACTCGGAAGGGTTAAACTTTTTTTAGTAAGATTTCATTGCTTTTCATATTTTAACAAACATTACAGGTATGGTACTTCAGCATGCAATGAGTCTGACTGGTAACATGTAATTCACATTGATCGAAGATAACTCTTTAAATGGATATGTAGCCCAACACCGGGAACGTGGGATAAATCCCAATACTGACAATGTAGTGCATCATGGGGGGGCGCTGCACTCCTGAGGTGCTGTTTTTTCAGATGAGGCATTAAACTGAGGTCCTGTCTGCCTGTTCTGGTGGTTGTTCAGGTGGATGTTAAAGATCCCATGGCACTTTTCAATAAGAGAGGGGGAATTTCCTCAGTGTCCTGGCCAAATTTCCCCCCCATTCACTAAAATACCAACAACGGCTTAATCTAGCTCTTTAAGTCAGTTTGCACCTGTACACATATTCCCCTTTCCCTTCTCCTGGGTCGCACCTGGAAACGAGCCACAGCTCAGTGTGCCTTTCCCAGTCACAAGCTTTCAAATAAAAAAAACATATGTCATGATGCTTTGTATGACTAAGCACTATCAAGTATCAATCCTTGGTACGTACATACAAGCATAGAAACCATACTGACCCCATTTTGCTATCTCCTGATCCTATTGGCCTGAAATACCAAACTTCTTCCTTCCACAAAAGACAACCTTTACCAGTGAATGGAAAGATTAGGCTTTTATCTCATGCCATGTGAGGATTAGAGGTGATAGATTTCCAAAGTCATAAATAAATATACTTGGAGACAAACAGATCACTTTAGCTATGTGCAGATTAAAAACTTTATTTTAAAACAACACGCTGGACACCCCATGGGGCAAAACATTCCTCTGTTTGTAACCATATCCCTGTTGTTTATAGAAGGAGACCCTCTAGACTCCCTCATCTCCCAATTGTATAAAGCTCTTATGGTACTAACAGGCTTCACTATTAATTATATATATAACTCTGATGGCAACCTGACCCAGCCCTCGATATACCTAATGACCAATGGGATAAATTCCTTACATACATCCCAAAGCCCTGCCTCTTCCTATACCTGGAAGGAGTACTCCTGGAAGTGCATCACAAAGTTTGTTTATACTTCAGTACAACAAGCAAAATTTAACCTACAAATTAGCTCCTCCTGTTGCAGAACATGTGAGGCAGGTAGGGCAGTACACATCTGCATTTGCTGGTATTGCCCAAAAGTGCAAGTATTCAGTCAGCCCAGTGGTGTGGAGGGCTGAAGTATTGTGCCCTACCCTCCTGCCACACCAGCAACCAATGTTCAGTGGCGAATGCAGGTTGCTGGAGGTTGGCCAGGGAGGGAGAGGATTGAGCATCCAGAGGCAGTTCTCCTCTTCCAGGGAGGGTGGCTTAGCAGTCCCGCTGAATGACTAATCCCAAGAGGTGGCCTAAGGGTAGTGCAGATCGGGGATGCCAATGAAAAGAAGGTGCTGCATGACTCTGCAGTGTGTGCACACCTCCATGTATGCACACTGATGTGCACCCCCCAGTAATGGGGAGGGACAGGAAGGAAAAATGGAAAATGGGGAGCTTTAGTGGGCTGCTTGATGCCCAGACCACACTTCTGACCCACAACCCAACCCCAGCAAAACTGGATTTGTGCACCGGGGGGAAGAAGGCCCTCCCTCACTGGCTCTGCCATGGCGGGGGGGGAATCTGGGGGGAGGGATTTGCCAGGACCTGGACTGGGGTTGGGAGAGAGCAACATGACTTGCATGGTAGATGTGAGTTCTCTCGAGGTGAGAGTCAAAGCTCGCCTGCCAGCAGCACCACAAGAGGAGCAAAATGGAAGGAAAAAAATAAGTCCATGTATTCTGGGATGCCCTACAGCAGGAACTGCAGAAATATTTGACCCATCCTTCCACTTACTCCATTCCTAGTATCGTTTCTAGATATGCCAGAGGGTTATAGGCAATCACAGACCAGGAAGCTACTCTCTATATGTATACTACTGGGTAAAAACAGCTTTCACCAAGATGTGGCTTCACGAGGTCTCTCCTACCTTGCAACTCTGGTACCAATTGATGATAGGTAAGTATGCAACAGAAAAAAAATTACAGCTTGCCTTCAACATAGAATCCCTAAATTTGAATTGTAGTAGTGCAGATGGGTGGTGTGCATGGGAACTAAGTCAGTAAATTTTCTCCAATTGAAAGAGTCAGAGATCTGTTAACTATATATGGTGGTATGTACAGCTCCAGTAATGTAGTTGTTTATATATTAATACATACTGTAAAACTGCAGCATGTATTGTTGTATGTTCTTGAAACTTCAATAAACTCATGTTATTAAAAAAAAGAAACATAGAAATATAGAATTTGCTCACAGATAAGGACCGCCTGGCCCATTTAGTCTGCCCATTTTTCCCTGCCTACAGTATCGCTGTATGCAAGGGATATTCTGTCTCAGACAGGGTATAGGGGAATGGAAAGGTGTGGCACACAAGGAAAGACTTGTGAACAAGGTGAGTGGTAGGGGACAACAGCGTGTTGTGCTAAACAGTTGTGCCAGGCCAGGGGACCATGGTGAGGACCACACTTCCCAGCAGAATTGAAACCTTTTATGGTAAAATGTCAGATGGCCAGCATTTCTGCTCTGGAAACATTAGTGCACTTTAAATTTAATGTTATCAATCCTATTCTGCTGTGATTAGGAGAAATCAAGTCCCGGTGTTGAGGGGGAACAGAAATATATGCAAATAAAAGGTACATAACAAGTAGGGTCCAATAACACTTATGTCCATTATACAACTGTTCATTTTAGAGCCTTTCTTCTGTGTTATGGTCTTCATCATCTGAAGAATCATCAAGTATTGTCAGGAATGCATCTAGGTTTCCAAATTATCTCGTATATGTCTTTCTAGCTCCACGGAGGTCATGTGTCAATTGTTTCAGCCTCAGGACTTCAAAGGTGTCCAATAGCTACTCTTAGTGGGTTGGTGCGCTTTTGTCTAGCCATGATTTTAGAATTTGTTTCTTGGCCAATGCTGCTATTATGGTCATTGCATGAATACAGCTGGTTGCTACTGGTTGAGGTGGATCAGATGGGGGGGAGCAGCAGTGGCTGGAAGGGAGACAGGGCTTTGTCTCAGCACCTCTATCTGTGCTTGCGGCCACTGTGAAGGTGAAGAATCTGGGAGTCATTCTGGTAGGTTGTTGCCCGGTCTTTCAAGGTCATGTCACATTTCCCCAGCACTGTGTGAACTGCACTGGCTGCCAGTCAAGTGGCGTATCTTGTTTGAATTTGGGTTACTAACTTATAAGGCCCTACATGGTCTGGGCCCAGGTTACCTGTGTGATCTCCTTTATCCTGACATGCTTGCATGCCTCCTCCACTCCACTAAGTAAAAGCTCCTAGTTGTTCCCAGGGCAAGGCTTAAACCCTCATGGGACAGGTCCTTTGAGGTAACAGGACGAGTTCTTTGAAATTCGCTCTCAAGGGCACTGAGGGAGGCCTCTTCAGTGGAGGCCTTCAAAAGGGGCCTTAAAACACATTTATTTACACAGGCATATGGGGCGTGATAATCCCTACTGGTTGCACAGTATGAACATCTGAGATATTTAGCAGTGCAGTTTAGCTGCTTGTTGTAGCTTATGTTTGTGTAAGGAGATGTTTATTTATATTTTTATGTGATTCATTTAGGATTGTATTTTTTTTTCATGATATGCTGCTATCTTTGTTTTTTGTACTGGCACTCTGAGCCTCTGGGAAAGGTCTCCATAAACAAATAAAATCTGCTACTACTACTACTGCTAGTTGAATTGCTGTACATTTTTGACTATGCATATGTCCAGATGAAGAGGTCTTTCAGGCCAGCAGTGAGTTCAGGGAGTCTTTGATTGATGCCCAGAACTTAACAATCAGAGGACAGCTCCAAAGACATGAAGCAGGATCCCTTCTGGTTGTCCCCATTTATAGAAGTTTGAGAATGATATGTAGGAATATAGTATAGGTTATGCATCACTTTGAACTGCTGCATCTTGTAGTCCGTGAGAGAAGTTGCACTTCTGTTAAATGACCATATTTGCTCCCATTTTCAATTAGATGTGTCTATGGTTAAAGCATTGGACCAGCATTGCACTACTTCTGCAGCATTGCCATATAGTTATATGAACATATGAACATTAGAATGGTATAGTCTGCTCAAATGCACATTTCCCACTGCGTTAACAGTGGAAACTGTCCCTATATCCCCCATGACCCCTGTCAAATACCTACTCCTCCCTCTCTCCCCCCACCTGCAACTTTCCCCCATTCACCCTGTCCCAACCTCTCTTGAAGCTTTCCACCATTTGTAGGGTACTACCTCCTCCAGCAACTCATTCCACTTAGCCACCACCCTCTTGGTGAAAATGTGCCTGCTCATCTCCCTCCTGGGCCTCACCCCCCCCCCCACCAGCTTTAGGCTGTTACCCCTAGAGGTTTGGTTTTCACTAAGGCTGAAGAGGCCCTCGGTGTTCACCCTGTTTATACCTTTAAGGTACTTGAAGGTCTCAATCATGTCCCCCCATTCCTTCTGTCCTCAAGAGAGTACGTGCTGAGCCCCCTGAGCCTCTTCTCATAGGGCTAATTTGCTGGCCCTGAATCATCTTGATTGCCCTTCTCTGGGCTGTTTCCAGCAAGTTTATATTCTTCTTAGAATAAGGACACCAATATTGCACTCTGTACTCTAGGTGCAGTCTCACTAGAGACTTGTACAGTGACAGAATGACCTCCACCTTCCTTTTTGTGTTTTTTTGTTAATCCACATTTTTTGCCCCCACTTTTTCCAGGGAGCTGGCCGGCAGGGCTCCACCCCCCCCTCGGGGGGAGGGGTCACATCCATTCCCGGCTGGCGTCCACATCACCGGTAATGTCACCAGGACATCATGGAGCCCGCCAGCTCTGTTTTCTCTGTGAAGCAGAGAAGGCTGCCTTACTCCATATCCTCTGAGACTGCCCCTTGTTACTCCCCTTTTTGTCAGGGATAAAGAGGATTGTGTCAAGACTGTAGGCTCCTTACTTCACTTTTTTCCCAACCATTTCTTGTTAGGTCACGTCTCAGTCTTGCATGGAATTTTAAAGCAATACACTAGTTGGCTAGTGGTGGCTGCAATGAAAGCAAAGATACTTATCCTATTAAACTGGAGACAGCCACAACCCCCATCCCTTATGAAAAGGCATGCAGCCATGGCTAGACTGGCTATGTTTTAATGCCTTAGACTTCTGGCTATCCATTGGGAAGATAAATACTTGGCAAAGTGGGATTGATACTTTACCTCCCACCTGTGCAGTGTATCTCCCTTCTCCACAGCTAATCCCCCAGATGCAAGGGCCCCACTGCTGACCTTGAGAGCAGAACATACATCTATACCCTAAATCACAGTATATCCTCTGATAACTCGTGAAAAGAAAATAAATATCCTGCATTCCACAAGTGAGCATATTTCTCACTGCTAGCTATGTAAAGCTATATTGCTAGGTATGGAATGTTCATGGATTACCAAGTGTACTTACACAAAGAGAATAATGTATGCGTAGCCATGCACAACAAGCCTGTGTTAGCACTGAGGCATTGCCTTGGCAATCACTCCATCTGAAGAGCAAAACTCGAGAGGTCTGTGGCTACCATGGCAGCATGGATATGTCAGCATACAGTAGGCTTGTCTGTGTATGGCTGCCCATACATTGTCTTGTATAATGTACAGGCACCAGCAGTTTACATTTTTTTAACATCCATTTGCACAAAGAGAACAAACTGCAGCCACTCCCAATGCGGCTTCGATAGCCACTAGTAAGATTGAACAATAGGGTCCAATAAATACAATTTCAGCTGCTTTCTTTTTTAACATTTACCTGTACAACACCTAAGTGGCTTTACATTTCATTTTTTTCTGGCTGCAGGGCTTGATCTCTGTTGGTGTCAATGAGATACTGAGCTGTGAAGTCCAATAAAAAAATAATTGGCTCACAGACTTTTCATCAGCAAGAGGGCAAGTGAAGGGGTGGGTGGTTGATGGCTGGGGCAGGGTTTTGTCTCTGTTTGTTGTGTCCTCTGATTTTACTGTTCAAGGCAGAACAGCAGGCTGCCAGAGTGGAATTTTGAAAACTGTAAAAAAAAAATGTCTGCCATCACGATCACCAATGCTATTTTGTCTACATCAGGATCAGTGATTGAAGCCATGGCTTGGCTAGGCAGCTGCACACAGATGTTACAAGTGTTGTACCACAACAGTGATGCACCTAGTAGGGTGCAACAACATTTTTACTTCACCACTGTGGCACAATAACTCTGTGCCTAGCCGGTATGGTAGCACTGAGGGTTGAGATGCTGGATGCCACACCTCGAGCTACACTGGTGACCCAGGTTCAGGAACGTGCCCAGAGTTGTCAGCGGTTGGCCAGGAGGGTGGAGCTGGACTAAGCCACCCTACGGTAGCTCACTTCTCCCCTACAGGGGTGGGTTTTGATGCCGCTTCACAAGGGAGCAGTGCGGGGCAGGGAGGACATTGTTAGGCGCATGGCAGTGGCCATATTCTGTGCACAGCTTCCTTCCTGGGCCACAGCCCTTCACACTGGCATTCTCTGGGGGAAGGGGACTTGGGCATCAGTAGCTACATCAGTAACCATGGAAAAACCCTCATCCCAGTGCTGTGCCCTGTGATCCCCGCAAGAGGGGACGAAGCCCCGGATGGCCAGTATGCTGGACCCGAACCTTGCCGGCAGATGGGCAGTAAAATGCATAGATAAAAACATAAATAAATAAATAACTCTTTGTCAGGGATCTATCAGAAACAGTGTTCTGCCATACCCTGTAACTGGATTCCAGTAATTATTTAATCTATGCTGTAAACTTGTTTTAAAAAATATTTATTGCATATGATTTGAAACAATCTGGCAGAAACAATTTTAATAAATCATGTCTACATGTTTTAAACTATTAGACCTGCTCTCTATTAAACATACAATAAATCATCATTTATTTTTAAATTGCTTGCACCTGATAGTTCAGATTTGATCAAGGATCACAAAGTGCAAAAGGAAGAAAGAAAAATCCAGTAGAGCATTGACTGTAGAGCCATAGCTGACAATTGCTGAAGTTACCTGTGTCAAATATTATTGGATAATGTCTGCTGTGCAAAGTTTTATACAGGTAACTATATCACATAAAAGTAAAATACCTGTCACAGCTGCCATATATAATGTTTTTTAATGTATCCTCAAATCTGCAACTTTGGTTCATAACGAAGAGATGACATGTTATATTAGTGTCAAAGTGCCTAAGCCCCAGCAGCAATTTCCTTTAATTGGGGTCCAGAGTATTTTAATCTAGTTATTTTTAATAACACTACTAACATTCCACATTTCTTGTCACTTCTTTGTGAACATTTCTAATTGGCTTGGAGACCAGGGGAGGGAGAAGGTAGAGTTCTATTAGTGCCTACTGCTTGCATGAGAAACCCAGTGACATCTGCAGGTGAAAGACAAGCACACTATATTTGTCTAGCCATACACACTACTCCATCTGAGAAGTGTTTGTAATAGCTTATTAAGTAGCCATTAAGAAGGAATGTTATATTTAAGATAAGAATGTTCATGCTGTCCTGCTTGTGAACAACTTCTGTTTTATTTTTATTTTTTTTATTACAAGGATATAGCACTGTGTCCTGTCTGATAAGTACAGTTAAGTCCCAACTATTGGATTTACCTTGACAGCGTATTCAACCTAACCACTGATTCATTTGGAACCAGTGGGGCCTGAGGTTTGTCTCCTCCTGACATGACAAAATTAATCAAAGCACCAAAGCTATTCAGACACTGGATTGGTGTGTGATAGTGAGTGAATTGTTAGGGGAGACCCCAAGAATCTGTGATTCCAGCAGTTAGTACTAATATTTCTGTAGTCATATTGTGTGACCATATTGTGTGGCTGTCTTTTCTCTGTAGTAGCTTTGAACATAATTCAGTGGCTACCATTCTCTTATGTAAAAGTATAGAACAGGGCTACAATCTGAAAGCAAACAACTCGGGTGTTGTTGTACTAAGTCCTACATATTAAATAGTGCACTACAGAACTGCTGGGATTTTATCAAGGGATTCTAATGACATCACAGACCATGAGAGTGAAGTTCATGTGATCTGATGTCATCAGCTCCCTGAGATGGAATTATAGTTCTGCTGTGTTTTTTTCTCCCAGCCACTATTTCTATGATGTGTGATGGCATGGAACATTTGTTTAAGCAAAACTGATTTTAACAATATTCAGTTTACCATTTTTGTAGATCATACAGTGAGGGAGGGAGGGAGGAAGGGAGATTTCATGTTTTATTAAACCATATAGCATTCAAATAATGTTACTTACTGCAAAACACATGGGAAAAAATATGTTTTTATGTAAATTGTTAAAATTCATGGAATGCTGCAGAATGATGATGTTTTGTCAATTTGAGGAATGCTGATGTTCTGCCAATTGTCTGCTGTATGATTCTGTTTGACTAAATTCCCCAGGCACAACAGCAGACCACACCCATACATAACAGATGATTGGCAGCTGTAAACCATGCATGACAGTGAAGTGCTGTCACCGAACCCTGTTGTTCAAAGTGTTCCATCATGTACTACAAATTATTTCAGGATTGAATAACCACTTCTCCATCAACTTTCAAAGATCCTCAGAAATATTTATTTACATATTTAAAATGTCTCCATCGGGAATAATCCAACTAAATGTAGCATCTCATGTTCATCAGGTCCCAGAGAAACAATAGCCAGAAGCAGTACAACTTAACACAGCAGAAAGCAACTACATTCAATGTAAAAATACAAGGTAGAAATGCAATGTAAAAGCACATACTGTAAGATACCAACACACAATTAATTAAAGGATAACTTTGGAATAGCAGCAGTAAGTAAAACTGGGCCTCAGATATATCCTGTACTATGACAGGCTGTGGGTGGGCATATAAATGTACTGTACCTGGAGTTATTTTCACAGCTGATGTGTATTTATAGCAAAATCCTCTTTATTTAAAAAAAGTGTTGAAGTGTACCACTAAATAAAGAATACTCTATGGGCAACTATGCAGAATCAGTGTGTTCTGTCACGGAGGGGTTCTGATTCCTTGTGATATCAAGGGCAAAGCTTGAGAAGTCCTTGGGAATCAGAACCCCAAGGTGGCCGAAAACAGTGGTTCGGCATTGAGTTGCCAATCCAGTATTTTTTATAGTGTATGGTTTCCCCCATGGTAATTTTACATCCTTTTATGTACTTCTTTCTTTATTTTTTTTTATTATAGAAAATAAATTGCAGCGTTTCATTCAGAGAGTTGGGGCTGGTTGCAAGGGTGAGTTGCATGTACTAGGGACAGGACATCCCAGCATCTGAAACGTACATAGTCATTGGTTGTCAGGCCGGTTTGGGCGGTCTTTAAAAAAAAAAACCATGGTGGATATATGCCTCGCGTTGTGAGCAGAGGTGGATGCCCTGAGTGTATTTTCAAAAGTTTTTCTAATACATCTGGTTGACACTACTTATTTATTTATTTTTTTTGTAAACTTTATTTGGGTAAAACCAGCATACCAGAGCAGTTCTGAATCACATTATATAACATAAGTAGTAGTAGTATCAACATTCCATTTTATACAGGGACATTAAGATGAACTTTTTAGTAACAGAGCTTTACATCAGTTGACTACATGAAGAGAAATAATACAATAGATTTCCAATCCTAGGTATCTGTTGTTTTGTTTTTTCTCAGTACTCTAACTTTTTTTCTAGCAGTGAAAATATAGGAATTACCCCCACCCTATGTCGGCTATTTCAACCCAGAGTTTTATATGTAATATTCAAAATTGACCTGTACATCCACAGCCCCAAGACTGAGTGGTTCATTAATCAGGGAATCAAGTTTCCCTCAGGGCTTCTTCCAGTGGGTCCCAGATGGAATAGCATTTGTCCATTTGGCCTTTCACTGCATACTGGGTGTGTTCTAGTTTCATGCATTGGAGCAAAACTTGTGCCCACTGAGCTATTGTGGGAGTTGTGTTCATTCTCCAGGCATGGCTAGGACTTTTTTGCCTATTACATTATCCCAATGACTTAAGGGGATTGATTTTTGCCTGCTTATGACTTACACATCTGGGAAGTCCTAACAGGAGTTCTACCGGATCAAGATCTGGTGCCTCTGGGATAGACAAAACTCATATCAGGAGTTTATTGGCTTCGATTCAAAAGTTGTTAACCTTTGGGCGTTCCCAGATCAGATGGAAGAATGAGCCAGTATGGCTTTTGCATTTTGGGCATACATCCAGGATTGAAGAATCAATTTTATGTGCTAGAACAGGGGTGAAATAAACTCTGTGCAAAACATTCAAGTGTATGGTTCATAATCTATTATTGTCAGAGCACTACATGCCTTGCTTTAGGATCTTGTCCCAGTCCCCCGTCTGGGTTTACCTTGCCCCAGGTTCTCCTTCCACCTCCTCTTTAATTTCAGAAGTGGAGCCGGCCTGATGGCACTGAGGGTTGAGGCGCTGGACGTCACACGTCGCGCCACACCAGCGACCTGGGTTCAGGAATGGACTCGGGCTGCTGGAGGTTGGCAGGGGAGAAGAAGGACTGAGCGCTCCATGACTGCTGTCCTTACTCTGGGGAGGGCAGGCGAACTGCATCGCGCTGCAGTGACATCTAGCGGAGGCTGGGTGCAGTACAGTTGTATGCATAGTAATGGGAGTAGTGTAGCGGTGTATGCACAGCCATGCTGATGCCATTGCATGTCCTGCTCCTAAGGGGAGTAAACCAGTGGAAAAATTGTGGGGTGATCACGGTGACTGATGGCCATGCCCTGCATCCCCAGACAAGAAAGGTGTATCCACAATAAAGGGTGTCTGGTGACAAGTCCCCATGGGGGGGGGGATCCTGCTTCCTGCTGGCCTGTGTGGAGAGGGCATATTCTGTGCGCCAGACCCAGTCTGGGGGTGCAGGTGCCGGCGGCCAGGCGATCACTGGGACCGCTCCACAAGGAAGAAGGAGAATAAAGAAAGTTGAGATAAAATAAAATAATTTCAGAAGTGGGTCTGGTAATGCTCCCAGTAACAGCTCGTAGCATCTACTCAGAGGTTTTGTTCTAGACTCCGAAGATATCAACAGGAAGATCTCCTCTAAGGATGTGCATATGGGTGTCGCCAGCCTCCCCTCCACCACCAATCAAGTCCTAATTTTACAAAATAAAAAGAAGTGGGAAACCTCCGACCCATATCTCCTCCACAGCTGTACAAAGTCCGTCAGTGCACCATCTTCAAATAAATGTGCAATGAGGGGCAGCCCCACTCCTGCCCAGTTTCTCAGGATTCTCTCCTCTTCTATCGACACTGTATCCCTGGATCTCAAAACAACTCTTATGGAGGCCTCCAGGGAAATATTAGTACTCTGCCCCAGGAATTTATGCACTTTAATCCAAACTTTAACCAGATATCTGGTGAGAGAGCTTTTAATATGAGTTAAATATTGAAGAACCTGACCCGGGGCCAGGAGACTATGAAGCATCTCCCCAACCACCACCTCCAGATTGGTCCAGGCTCATTCACCCTCCCTCCAAGGTGTCGCATCTTCTACAAAAGCTAACTGCAGCCAGATAATAAAGATGTAGGTTAGGTAATCCCAAGCCCCCCTTACTGGGGGCCATAGTGATTCTTTTTTTTATTCCTGGTCACTTCCCCTGCCAAATCAGGGATGTTATAGCCCCTTCCAATGCCCGAATATATTTCATGGGGACCTGGACCGGGATTGACTGGAAAAGATATAAGCACTGGGGTAATACACACATTTTGGTTAAATTCACTCTTCCTATTAAGGTGAGAGGCAAGGTCTGCCATCTGGCACATTCCACTTTTACGTTTTGGAATAAGGGTTTATAGTTAGTCTCCACTAGATTAGACATTCTACTTGTAAGCATGATCCCTAAGTATTTACGCTCGCTTGATGGGGGAATCTTTGATCCTGCTACTTCCACTGTGGTCCCCTGTCCCCCCCAATGGCAACCACTCAATCAATCAATCAAAATCTTTATTTATCCAGACGGGCACCATTGAGCAGGGCTCATTTGCAAGATGGACCTGGTCATACAAAAATCACATTACAGTAACATGGTAAAATATAATGCAATATTATACAAAGAAGAAAAATATACATATGTACATCAACATTTGAGTGAGAGGGCCTTTACAACAGATAGGCTTATAACTGGGTATAGCCGGAATGTTCGTGTAAAAGGGGAGAGAGAGAAAGGCAAGAAGAGGGATACCAGCTTAGGAAGAAATGATGGGGTTGAAATAGTTAACTGCCATACTTCAAGGAAGGGGTGGAACTTGGACATGGCTAAAGAGAGGCAGAGAAGCTGGTATTTTAGTAGGGGAAGAGAAAGGCAGGAGCAGAGGCAAGGCAGGAGGCAGGATGGGCAGGAGGGAAACTGGAAAATAGGTGAGCTAACGATATGGGAAACATTTGCAGGATTCCTTCACGGAGTGGTCATACAGCGACTTGAAAATATTCAGGCTAACAGGACAGCTCAGCTTCAAGTTGTTTTGCATATTGTTCCACAAGGAAGGTACAAAAAACTTATGGCAGCACTGCCAAAACGAGATTTGACCTTAGATAATTGCAAGGCAATTAGGGAATAGCTTCTTAGAGCATAGGCACCTATCACACTCAGGGGAATACAATCAGAGAAGTATAGGGGGAGCTTGTTGGTAACTGCTCTGAAAGCCCAAAGAGTGGCATTTCTATTTCTCCTATAATGAAGGGAAGTCCAGCCTACCACAGTGTACAAGGAGCAATGGTGTGTGGAAAGTGGAAGGCCCGTTATGAACCTGATTGCTCTGTGGTATAGGGTGTCCAACTTAGCCAGGGCAGAGGCAGTACAATGGCTATAAAGAAGGTCCTTGTAATCTATTAATGAAAGGAACGTGGCTTGAACCAACTGCTGCTTGGCATCCCTAGTAAGGAAGTGGTTAATTCTGTAGAATAGTTCTAGTCTTTGTCTTAGTTTCTTCTGTAGTTCTTCGAGATGTTCAGAGAAGGAGAGTTTGTGATCAAGCCATACACCCAGATATTTGAATTTTGGCACATACTCTAGATTTTCTCCAAGTACTGTGGTAATCTAAGAGATAGCCCCAACGAAAGAGGGGTTTGCCACATAGGAGGAAGGGGAAAAGAGCATCGCTTTTGTTTTTTTTGCATTAAGCAGAAGCTTTTTGCTTATGAGCTGGTATTGCAATAGGTTAAATTCAGCTTGGAGGTCTTCACAGGCTGCTTCCAGCATAGGACAACTCAAATAAAGTACTGTGTCGTCAGTGAACAAGTGGATATTGGCCTTATTGATGTTGTCATCAATGTTGTTAATGTAAACCGCAAACAACAGGGGACCAAGGATAGACCCCTGAGGCATACCTCTCTGTAGGGGTTTAAGTGGCAAAAGATCACCTTCAGCTTTAACCTGCTGTTTCCGATCTCCGAGGTAGTCGGCAAACCAGCACATAGAGTTAGGATCCAGACCTAGGTCACATAGGGAGGAAAGAAGCAGGCTATGGTTGACTGTGTTGAAGGCCTTACTTAGATCCAAAACAAATGGCACAGAAAAAATTCCTATTGTCAAGGTCAAGGAGCCAATCATTAGTCACTTTTGCTAGGGCAATTACGGTGCTGTGATTTGCTCTGAATCCAGACTGCACTGGGTTTAACAGACTCCTGGATTCAAGGTATGTCCTTAGCTGATCACTCACTATCTTTTCCAATAATTTAGACAGAATGGGGAGGAGGGAGATCAGTCTATAATTATTAAGGTCACAAGGGTCACCTGATTTGAGCAGAGGGATGACATGGGCTACTTTCTATTGTGAGGGGAGGCTCCCCTGGGATAGTGACAAGTTGAAGAGGTGCGTGATTGGCACTGCCAACACATGGTATGCACATTTCAGAAAGTAAGGCTCTATAGAGTCCGAACCTGCACCCTTCTTGATATCCAACTGCAGCAATAGATCTTCAACCGCTTTTAGAGAGGCAGGCAGGAAGGAGCAGGCCTCTTTGGTAGCAGGAGACTTGTGAAACAATAATCCCTGCTGAGTGTGGATGGCATTAGCAGGGAACATGTCAAATGTTAGCCCAGCGGTTGCGAAATGATTATTGAGGGCTTCCAGTATCTCCGATCAGTCTGAAATGGTGTTACTACCAGATATCATTTTTGATGGGAGGGAATTTCCAGATGAATGACCAGACATGTTCTTTATTATTTTCCAAAATTTTGAAGGATTCCTTGGGGCAGAGTCTAGCTCAGTGCGATAGAAAGTGGCCTTGGCTGCTCTGACCAACTTGGTGCACTTATTGCGTGCCCTCCTAAACTGACATCAATCCAAGTCATTCTTGCTTCTGCGTGCTTTTTTGAAAAGTGTATCCCTATCTAGCATGGAAGCTTTGAGTTCTGGTGAAAACCAGCGGCAAGTGTTGCTCCTTACATGTACCTTTACCATGGGGGCATGCCTGTTTAAGGCCACTGTTAGTATTTCGTGACAGACGGTATATGCCTCATTAACCGTTTTGGCTAAGTAGAAATCCTGCCATCGCAGGGAATGTTTCAATTCGTTGAGGTAGGCAAACAAGTCAAAGTTGCGTTTACACCTCTTGATCGAGAACTTTGTTACAAACTGTGGATTATGCACAGATCTGATGCTGACGATGAAACAATGATTGCTGATGTCAGAGAAAAATGTTCTGACATGGGAGAACAGATGTGGTTTGTTAACCAAAATTACATCTAAAAGGGTGCTGTTACTAGGGTTCTTTTTATTTGGGCGAGTGGGTTCACCAATGAGTTGCACCAGCCCCAAGGTGTCACAAAAGGATTTCAAGGGAGCTGAGGCTTTTGATAACCAGTCGTAGTTCAGATTGCCAAGAATAATAGTTTCCAGCATACTAAGCCCCAGAGCAGAGCTTAGATGTGACAAGAGATGTGACCCTGCAGACGGGGGCCTGTAACAGCCTATTACACAGAGTGCGCAAGAAGGTGATAGCTCAACCTTTAGGGACAAGCATTCGAATTCATTAGTGGAGGAGGATGATTCTAGACATGATACAGAGAATTTATCCCCGACATAAATCGCCACCCCTCCGCCTCTCGATTGCCTATCAGCTCAGAACAGCAAATAACCTGGGATGTCGATTTCCATGGCAGGAGTGACTGGTCTAAGCCAGGTCTCAGTGATCACCAGAACATCAGGTAGGGTGTGGCTAACCCAAGCCTGGATCATGGTGATCTTTTTCAAAAGACTGCAGACATTGACATGCAGGAATGACATTCCCTTAATTCCAGCAAGGTTGGAGGGAGAAGCAAGGGTATCTAGAGGCCCCAGGTTGAGCTCAACATTGCCTGAGCACAATAGCAATAGCAGCCAAATCCTTTTTAAGGCAGCAAAAGTTAATTTGTGGTCTTTGTTCTCTGAGCATCTGGGAGGGCAGTGAAGTTGAACATAGTTATCTCCACTCCTGGTGCTATACTGACCTAGGGTTGCAGCCACTAGAATCCTGACAGAAACATGCCAGGAAAAGAAAGTATCGAGATGGGAGGGAGGAGTACCCTGCAATGGCAATTCGGAAAATGTCCCACTTCCAGGCAAATACAGCTGTATGATCCAGTAATCATGTAGAAATTCATGAGAGGAGTTGTTGAGCACATAACAGGGAGAGGCTCAAACCTCATCCCTACCCTGGTAGGAATGTAAGGTCTGATAGAGAGAGCAGGGCGCTAGCAAGACAAGGGACATACAGAGAAGCCAGCTGTTCCCTCCCATGGTAAGGTCTTCCTGTATGCCACAGAATAGGGCGATGAATGTCCCAGATCTAGTAACAGATACTATATATAACCTGTGGTTGTGCTGAAACTGACGAACACCCAGGATAGACTAAAAAGATAGGGGATGGACCTCTGCAGGGAGATTAATGTGTAAAAGACAGCAGATAGTTAAAATTAAAGTGGGAGGGGCGTCAAGGGGTGTAGAAGACGAGAAGAGGCGGGACGAAGTGTATTTAATAAACGGAGGATCACACCACTGAATGTTAGGACGTTGATTATTTACTTTAGGTATAAATGACCTAGGACTAGAAGTGTTAGGGGAGACTGGTGGGTAGAGGATTGCAACCTACATGTGTTGTTGCCCTTTAGTGGCTTTACAGTATCATTTGCAAATGGAAAAGTAAAAAAAAAAAAAAAAAAAAAAAAAACTTGCAACTCGCACTTGTTCCAGTTTATTTTCTGTCCAGATACTGGGCCACAGATAGAAAATATTGCTGAGAGTGAACCCAGTGCTTTCTCAGGCCTAGCCAGGAATAAAAGAATGTTATCCACAAAAAGGGATATAACATGGTTTTCTCCCTGCCATCTGAAACCCTCTAAATCGATATGGTTCCGGATAGCCACCGCTAGGGCTTCTATGGTAAGAACATAAAGGAGGGGAGATAAGTACCACGGCAGAGTGCAAAGGGGCTGGACACAGTGTCATTAGTCAAAATTTGCACCTTTGGAGCTGTATAGAATTAGCCTATCCAAGATCTGATGTTCGGGCCAAATTGGTATTTCTTAAGAACCTCAAACATAAAGGGCCACTCGACACGGTCAAAATCTTTCTCTGCATCTAGTGCCAGGAGCCCCTGACTCCCAGCCTCCCCCCCCCCGACCGATGGTGGATTACATTGATGGCTCTTCTGAAATTATGTTTAGCTTGTCTCCCTTTCACGAATCCCCCCTGGTCTTTAAGAATCAATCCTGGGAGGATCCCCTCCAGGCGCCCCGCCAGGACCTTGGCCATATGAACATTTGAAAAAGCCAACAGAAGAAGGCCATTTGATCTATCAAGTCTGCTCGTATTGCAGGGTCCACAGCTTGAACTAATGTCCCTGCCCTCCTGCCCCATTCCTCCCATCCTCCCTACCCATGATCCTTACCTTCCCCCTATGCCTATCTCAGCCTCTCTTAAAGCTGCCCACTGTCTTCAATGAGATTACCTCTTCCAGCAGTGCATTCCAAGTGTCCACCACCCTCTCTGTGAAGTAGTGCTTTCTGACCTCCCTCCCTCCTACACCTCCCACCCTCCAGCTTAAGACTGTGCCCCCTCATATTATGGTTGCCACTCAGCTTAAAGAGACTCTCCTTATCAACCTTATTTATCCCTTTCAACTATGTGAAGGTCCCAGCCATATCCCCTCTCTCTCCTGTCTTCCATGGAGTACATGTTCAGTGCCCTCAATTTCTCCTCATATGCCTTACCCTGCTGACCAGCTATCATCTTCGTAGCCCTCCTTTGGACCTCCTCCAACAGGTTAATGTCCTTTTTGAGGTGTGGGCACAGTACTGAACTCCATACTCTAGATAAGATTTATATATGATTATTTATATTATTATTTATATATGATTTAAGTATGATGGATATGATATGATATGATGCCATGATTTTATAATCCGTGTTTAGCAGGGATATTGGTCTGTATGAGCCGTACTTTTGGGGATCCTTTCCTGGTTTTGATAAAACTGTAATGGTGGCCATGAGCTGGGAGTCAGGAAGGGTCCCTTCTTCAAAGGCTGTACTAACCATCTTATACATTAGTTCATGCAGTGGTTCCCATATTACTTTATAAAATTCAGATGGAATACCATTTGGACAAGGGGCTTTGCCTTTCTTTGTGGTCCTTACAGCTTGACACAGCTCCCTAGCTGAAATAGATGCATCTAGCTGTTCTATAAATTCTGGAGACAGCTCTGGGAGTTTGATTGTGTCCAAAAATTCCCCAGGGGATCTTCTCTGATTCAAATTGTTTTTTGCAAGGTACATCTTCTGTTACTGCTTTATTTTTCTCTGTAGCAAAGTGTTTTTTGCAGGGTTTATCTTCTGTGAAATTGTTACAGGTGGTGCTTACAGGGTTTGCAGTTTTATCTATCATTAGGCTAAGCTTTCAGGGCTACTGCATTTGTTGTTGGTTGATTGTTTCTGCTCTTACCTCCTTGTTTCTTTCATCTGTGGTTCTTCTTTTCCAGCAGGGGAAGGGGCCCAGCCATCCACCCCCATCCCCAACCACCCCACAGTACACTCCTTTTATAGAGTAGCACAGTAGTGACATTTCCTGTAGCAAAGCAGGAAGAGGAGGATCAGAGGGGTATCCACACAGTGACCTCACTAACAGGGGCACAAGTAATTTAACTTGTTATAACAAGTTTTACAAAAACAAACAAACAAAAAAAAATCTAATTTTTGCTTTCATTTTCCTCCTTCTAATTACTTGGACCAGGTTATAAACTCGGCAGCTGAACTGGAATGGATATTATTAACTGCAGGCGCTGGAGGACACTTTTCAAAAGGGCAGTTATACAGGATTTAGGACGCTGTCCTACATGCTGAACCACTGGAGAGCTAAGGGCTTAGCTCCAGGCAGCTCTGACAGAGATTGTATGCCTCAAATTGCATATTCAGGTGGAAATATATTATAAGAACCGCCTTCCATTTCCCCAACATCCAAATGAAGCACCTTGACCGCAAAGGGTAGTTGGTCTGGCAGGTTAGCAGGTGGTTAGGAGGGGCAAATCGGGTCCCCATCACTCAGTGCTCTCCAACGTATCACCTCCACAAACTACAAACAGGTATCTGCCTCTATCTTCAAAATCAAACAAAGGGGTAGAGGACACTGCAGAGCAGGACACTGCTGCGCAGGAGCTAGCACTACAAAACTCGCCCAAAACAAAAAAAGCAAAAAGGAAATCCAAAACACTTCTGATCATAGGAGACTCCATGATTCGAGGAGTTGATACCTACCTCCAGCCAGGGGTAATGGTCAGATGTCTCCCAGGTACATCAGCGTGGAAAGACACTGACCGCATTGCTAAAATTGTGCAGGAAGCAGGAGAAAACATTGATGTCCTGGTACACATAGGGACTAGCGATCTCACCAGCCAGTCAGTTGTGGAGACCAAGGAACACCTGAACAGGCTGGGAGACAAACTGTCATCCGTTTCATCTGGCATCTCCTTCTCTGAGATCCTGCCGGTCTGGGAGAGGGGGGGCAGACAGACGGAAGGTCAGAGAAGGGGAGATAAGGGAGCTAAGCATGTGGCTCAAGGGCTGCTGCCAGGAAAAAGGACACAAATTTGTAGGTAACTGGCAAAAATTTTGGGAGCGAAAGTTCTTTAAATTTGATGGACTGCATCTGACTAAGGAGGGAGTCAGTGCATTGGGGCAGAAGTTTGACGTCTTTGCAGAATATTTAAACTAGCCAATGGGGAGAGGGGTGCAGCACCCGATACATCAAATGGGAAGAACACCCTTCCCCCCTCAGCTAGTGATCAAACAGGAGTTCAGCATGTTTGTAGTTCATTTGCATCACCAGGTAAGGAAAAAGGTCTGGCTTCCCCATACAATGCACAGGGGAAACGCCCTCACCCACCAACTAATGCATCAAAATCTGGCCAATGGAAAAGCATGTACACAAATGCACGCAGTCTGGGAAACAAGATCCCAGACCTGCAGGCAACAATGACAGAGGCTAAACTGGACATAGTAGCCATTAGCAAGATAGGGTTCTCCAGTAACCACACTTGGGAGACTTCAGTACCAGGCTATGTACTGTTCAGAAGAGACCGAGGTGTAAAAGGGGGGGAGGAGTAGCCCTTTATGTCAATGAAAATATCAAAGCTACAGAAATTCAGCATACACATAAGGAGCCAGAAGAAGTGTGGGTCACCCTGGAAACAGGAAATGGGACAGCCATATGAACTGGGGTTGTCTACAGGCCTCCAGATCAGGGGGAGGATATAGACACATTACTGTTAGAAGATACACAAAACATGACAGCTAAAGGGGAGGTTCTGATAATGGGAGACTTCAACTTGCCAGATACAGATTGGTCAATACCAGCAGGAACATCTGCCAGAACTAGACACATAGTGGATTCCCTGCAGAGGGAGGGCCTCAAACAACTGGTACAACAACCCACAAGAGACAGAGCTATCCTAGATCTAGTACTGACTAATGGGGAAAGGATCACAGATCTCCAGGTAGAAGGTAACCTGGGGGCCAGTGACCATCACATGGTATGGTTCAATTTGGCCACTAGAACTAAATCATCCCCATTCCAAGGCAAAAATATGGGACTTCAGAGGAGCTGACTTTGATAAGATGGCCAATGGAGTTAAGCTAGCCCTGGCAAGAAGAAATACAGGTGAGGGGATAAAGACAAAGTGGGCAAGCATTAAGGATGCAATACTTGAAGCAACATCCCATTGTGTTAGACAGAAAAGGAAGTGCAAAAGAAGAAGGAAACCACTTTGGTTCTCAAATACAGTAGCAGAAAAGGTCAGAGCCAAAATACTGGCCTTCAGGAAATATAAGGGAACACAGCGGGGTGAAGATAGGGAGGCATACCAAACTGCCCTAAGGGAAGCAGGGAAGGCAGTAAGGCAGGCAAAGTCCCAAACTGAGGAAACACTAGCACGAACAGTAAAAGAAGGTGACAAGACTTTCTATAGATACATTAGTGAAAGGAGAAAGTCCAGAGGGGGTATTGCTAAGATCAAAGGGAATAAGGGGGAGTGTGTGGAGGAGGACCAAGGAAAAGCATCTTTCCTAAATAGATACTTCTGCTCCGTATTTACTGAGGAGAAGGTAGGGCAGGACCCACAGCTCAGCACCATGGACACAGGGGGAAGGGATGTGTGCACTAGTCCCTTCACAAAAGAAAGGGTCCTACAAGAGCTCGATAAGCTCAGGGTGGACAAGGCAATGGGACCTGATAGCATACATCCCAGGGTACTTAAGGAGCCAAGGGTGGAACTAGCAGAGCCATTATCAGAACAGCTTAGTGAGTCTCTGAGCACAGGAGAGGTCCCAGAAGACTGGAGAAGGGCTCATGTGATCCCACTCCACAAGAGTGGTAGCAGGGAGGAGGCAGGGAACTACAGACCAGTCAGTCTTACCTCAGTAGTGGGCAAGATTATGGAGGCACTCCTTAAGGAAAGGATAGTGCAACACCTGGAATCCATAGGAGCACAGGATCCAAGACAGCATGGGTTTACAAAAGGAAGGTCCTGTCAAACTAATCTCATAGATTTCTTTGACTGGATAACCAGAGTGGTGGACCAAGGGGATGCAGTTGATGTCGCCTATCTTGACTTTCAATACTGTTCCACATAGAAGATTGATTAATAAGCTGGGTAGGCTCAGGGTGGGTCAGAAGTTGGTCAACTGGGTGGCAAACTGGTTGGCTGGCAGAACACAGATTGGTGGTAAATGGTATACAGTCAGAAGAGATGCAAGTCACAAGTGGGGTACCTCAGGGATCAGTCCTGGGGCCAGTCCTCTTCAATATCTTCATCAGTGACATTGCAGATGGACTGGAGGGTAAGGTTTGTCTGTTTGCAGATGACACCAAGATCTGCAACAGAGTAGATGATCCAGATGGGGTGGACAGAATGACAAGAGATCTGGATAAACTGGCAAAATGGTCCGAAGAGTGGCAACTGAGTTTAACGAAGAAGTGCAAGATCATGCACATAGGGAAGAGAAACCCTGGAGCCACCTATAGGTTGGGAGGAGAGTTGCTGACAATCACAAGGGAAGAAAGAGACTTGGGCATCATCATCACAGATGACCTGAAATCATCCAAGCAGACCACTGAAGCAGTAGGTAAGGCTAGGGGGATGTTGGGGTGTATTAGCAGGGGTATCACAAGTTGTAAGAGGGAGGTAATAATCCCTCTTTACAAGACACTGGTTAGGCCCCATCTGGAGTACTGCGTGCAGTACTGGAGGGCGCACCTGCACAAGGACATTAATGAAATGGAGGCAGTCCAGAGAAGGGCAACCAAAGTGGTGCAGCGACTGCATCAGAAAACATATGAGGACAGATTAACAGAGCTCAATATGTATACCCTAGAGCAAAGGAGGAGAGGGTAATATGATCAAAACATTCAAACATCTTAAGGGCATTAACAACGTGAAAGAGTCTAACATGTTTCAATATAACAAAAATAGCAGGACAAGAGGACACAGCACAAGATTAGAGGGAGGCTGATTAAGGGGTAATATGAGGAAGTTCTTTTTCACAGAAAGGGTGGTGGATGCATGGAATGGCCTACCTCAGGAAGTGGTGGATATGAATACAGTGCAGGGCTTCAAACAGGCATGGTATAGGCATAGGGGAGCAATACAAATGAGTATGAATAGATAGTCCATTGACAGAGTAAAGGCCTATGGCACATTCATAAAGTAAAAAAAATGGGCAGACTGGATGGGCCTTGCGGTCCTTATCTGCAGTTAGCTTCTATGTTTCTATTGTCAGGGGCTTGAGAAGTATAAAGGTTCTGATAGAAAGCTCTAAATACTGAGCTAATTTCTGATTGGTTAATTGTACAAGTATCACCCTCCTTCTCTATTTCTACAATAGTCCTGTCTGCTCTCTTTTTGTTAATTTGCCAAGCTAAAAATTTGCCAGATTGGCCCCCTTCAAAGTAAGCAAGTGACTGAGTGTCTAATAAGTCTCTTTCTAGCCTGCTAGTGGTCATCTGGTTGAGCTTCCCTTTTAAAAGCCTAAGCTTTCTGGTAGTATCTGGAGTGCCCTGCCCCATATTTTGTTTCTCTAATTCCTTAATTTCTTTTTCAAGGGCCTCCTCTACACGTAATTGTTGCTTCCTTCGGTGGGCCACATAGGATATGGTCTCAACCCTGATGAATGCTTTTATTGTGTCCCAAACTACTTGGGTCGATACCTCCCCATTGTCATTAAGAGATATAAATTTTAAAATTCGTTATGAAATGTAGCGCACATATTCCACATCCATCAGGAGCGAAAGATCCATTCTCATTGCCTGACTGAGGGGGCCTCCCTCCCTTCCTACTTGTATAGATACTAGAAGTGGGGCGTGGTTTGCTATCAAAATGGGACCATAACTAACCTCCCCCCCCCCCAGAAAATTCACCGGACAAAAAATATTGTCTAGCCTGGTGTAAATTTTATGGGGGTGGGCTGTTACACTCTGGGGGGGTTACTTCTATTAGCTCAGTGATCTAGCAAAGGGTCCCAATATGTGTTAAATTCCCCTCCTATTATTAGTGTGCCTGAACATGGGGCTACAGCTACTGAAATATGGAAGAAAAATTCTGGAGCATCAAAATTAGTCCCATACATGGACACAAGTGTGTATTTAATCTGCTCTATTGTGACCTCTGCTATGTGGTATCTACCTTGTGGATTGGCTATAAAGGAGTGGATTTCTTCTCCGAGGAAGGACCTGAACCAAGTTGCCACCTCTGTAGCTTGGGAGGTGAATGGGGCAACCAACATTCTACCCCCCATGAGGCGTCTGGTTGCCTTTGAGTGTGTCATATGTAGCTCTTGCAGAAAGAGTATATCTCCCTTTAATTTCCTAATATGAGTCCACACTTTCATCTGTTTCACCACTGTCTTGAGTCCGTTGACGTTCCAGGTCATAAAATTTAGCTTCCCCATAACTTCTTATCATGCTTATCTTGTCCAATCGATGTGCCCCCTATAATCAAATCAGTACAGAAATACAAAGTGTTGCTCCGGCTGGTTAACTTTTTCCCCTTTTTAAACATTACCGTGTCCTCCCTTACCCCCACCCCAATTACAAAACACTCAACTAAAATTCACAAAGAAACTGCTAACTTCTATTTACCCTCCTCCCTCCTTTTGCCATCTCTTTGAACTTTCTCTAGTGGCCAGAGGCGGATCATCTGTAACAGCCAATCCGTCCACTGAAATAAAATTTCTCTCTTTGTTGGCCCCTTCTTGGGTCACCCCTACCCACAAAACATAGCCAAACTTCGACCAGTAGAAGAAAAACCTCCCACCCATAATATCTCCCTCCTAACCCCCCCCTCTCTTGCCCAGTATGATAGGCAACTCCATGCCCACTATTTTTCGTGGATGGAGCTAGACCACCCATTCTTTTGTTCCCATATTCATGGTAAGGTCTCCTGTGCCATTGCCCAAGGGGAAAGACCTCAACCTTGCCTCTGCCAGCTAAGGTTGGGAGACTAGTTTTCACCTCGTCTCGCCAAAGGGCAGATGCTTTTCCAGGGTACAGGGCCAGAGCAACGTCAAACCCCAGGCATAAAAGGAGAGCCAAGGGCCCACGGCAGCAAGTGCACCACCTGGGAAACCTCAACTTCCCTTAATATGTGTATTACAGCTTAGTCATAAATTGTGCAACCAAGTAGCTCCTTGGCCTCGTCCCCCGCCGCCTCGGTTACTTCCCCCCCATATCAGCCCATCAATGGCCTTTTTGCAGCCGTGAAGACCAGGCACACATCTTTATACCACAAATGTAAATCAGATTTCAAATAGTATGTTAACCTGTCTTTCTCTTGTAATAAAACCCCCATCTCCTCGGTGTCCATACCACAATGTACCCATTAATCCCTTAACCCATGGCTTCCCACTTATTGAGTCATTAATCACAGTCTTTTACTGACATTTTGCTCCTTTACTTTTAGTAAGGCTTCCCCAAGTCTTGTTGGCCCGCCATGTCTGAATCCAACACAGTGCTAGGCTGGTAGATGAGCTGCAAGGGGTCAAGAGCAGTAATCTTGTGGTGGAAAAATATATTGCAATCAGTACCATCCTCCTAGTCCTTCAAGTTGTTGGTAAAATATTAATTAGCCCAATCTGGTATATTTCTTAGCTGGCATTGCAACCCATCCATCTTGCAGGCGAGATCGCCATCACTAGCTCAAATGTCTGCCACCTCTGATATTACAGTGGGTCGGGGAGGGGAGGTTTCGTGACCCAGCCTTATAGGCTACCACAGTGTTACAGGGTGTGAAAACTAACATTCCCCCTCCGGCCCCCTGAGTCCAGAATTCAGGCAAAGTTATCAGTACCTGTTTGCTTTTAAATCATTGTTGTCCTTGTTCCACTTGTCCATTAGAACCCTGATTCTCAGCTTTTTTCTCTTCTTCTGTTATGTACACCATGGCTGCTCTTGGGTCGAGGAAGGCCTGCTGCCTAACTCCATGTCTTCTGATCACCAGCCTTGCTGGAGTGATTAAAGCAAATGGCCAGTCTAAATCGTGTAACTTGCGCTTAACCGGTTGGAAGGGTTGCCTCTGGTTTTGCAGATTCCAAGAGAAGTCAGGAAAGACGCTCACTTTATTTTGTTTAACCATGATAATATCAGCTTTTCTGGCCACTTCTAGCACCACCTGTCTATCTTGGTAACGTAAGAATTTTATTATTATGTGCCTTGGTCTTTGGTCTGGAGGAGATTTTGGACCAGGGGAATGATGAGCGTGTTGAATTTCTAGGGAAACAGTCTGGTATCTGCAGGTTTTGCCTAAGCCATTTTCAGAAAAATTGAGCATAGTTCGATCACTCTGTGCCTACCGGCATGCCTACCAGATGCATGTTACATCTCCTCTCCCTAGTTTCATGATCGTCCATTATTTGTTTGAGTTGCTCAATATCTCTCAGCACCCGTTGCAAGTCAGCCAAGACCCGGGTTAAATCATCTTCCTGGGTATTTGTTGTGATCTCCAACTCCTGCAGACGGGACTCATGTTGGTCAACTGTCTCCACTGCATTATTTACTGTTTGTTGTAAGTGCTGGAGCTGAGAGTTATACTTTCAAATCCTGCTTACATTTCCATCATCAGTTCATATTTAAGCTCATTGAATAATTTCTCCAAATCTTGGTGAGAGGAGTATGATATGGGTCTTTTTCCTTTTTCTGTGTGCTC
The DNA here is from genome assembly GCA_016271365.2 of Neoceratodus forsteri. Lineage (NCBI taxonomy): Eukaryota > Metazoa > Chordata > Ceratodontiformes > Ceratodontidae > Neoceratodus > Neoceratodus forsteri. The sequence continues at coordinate 1,446,144,282 of CM028130.1, read as the reverse complement.
CCCTTCCTCCAGATTCGGTCGCAGGTTGCCATGTGTGGCCAGGGCTTCCGGGCCTGTATTTCACAGAATGTCACCAGTGTGTTTAAAGTTGATCTTTGCCTGGGTCTTAGTTTATTTTGATGAGGAAGCCATTCTGAGTGCAAATACAGATTAAATATGGTACAAATAGCTCAATTTGAGGCAGGATGCGGTTGATAATATGTGGATGGATGAGGAGCTCTCCTTTCACGCGTCCATCTCCTTTCCCAGCTAGGCCATGCCCCTCTGCTTATTTTATCTTATCTAGTTGATCCTGCATCTGCCAGGGAGGTTACGCGACTGTGTGTCGGTCCCATTGTCACGTTATCTGGTTGGTCCTGCGGTTACTGTTACTGTGGCTCCAGCGCATGTCATCTGGGCTAGAATGCTGTTCTGCCACAGAAGGGTTGAACAGCGTTCTATGCCCTTTGAACTGTGGTTGAACAGCTTTCTAGTGCAGAAGAAAATCGAGGTAGAACAACGTTCTACCATACACTATATTGTATTTTTGTCACTGCTGCTTCTGCTCTGAGTACTCAGAGCCACAATGCTCCATGGGAAGCAGTATGATTTCATTCTCCTCTGTATGATGTATCTATTGCTGCTCCCTAAATGTATAATGTGTAGCTGCTCCCTAAATGTATAATGCATAAATCACTGCTTTATGTATCTATGCAATTAACTCTGGGTCGCCCCTGAAAAAGGGATCATCTGGTCTCAGTGGGCCTACCCGGTAACCAAAATTCAATAAATAAATAAAACAAATTTCAGCTCTTCTCTTCCTGCTAAGAAGCAGCACGTTGAACGCTTTGATATATAAAACTTAATCCAGTCACTATGCATCTATGTCTTATTACTTAAAAAAGTCACTCAGTAAGGACTTGTTAGAAATTATTAGAGAATAATGACTAAAATGCAAACAACCGGGACATATAGCACAAACAGCATATAGCTGTAAGCCCCCAAAAACTCCTGGAACAAAAAGTGCTGCATATAAGATATTTTTATTTAGACATGCTAATAGCAATTGAGCAGTGCAGGGACAGCACTGAGTACCCCAGTACTTAGTTCATGTGCCCCCTAACAAAGGGTCGCTTTGATTCAAAACATTGGGGTACTTAGTGCTGTCCCTGAACTACTCACTTGCTGTTGTCATCAGCAACATAGAAGTAGGAACTCAGGGCAAGATGTGCATCTTTGCAGATGACACTAAGGTCTGTGGTAGGGCAGACAGTGAGGAGTGGGTAAGAGAGTTGCACAGGGACCTGCAAGGGTTGGAGAGGTGGTCCAAGGTTTGGCAATTGAAATTCAAGCCAAGAAGTACAAGGTGATGCGCATTGGAAACAAGAACGTCAGGACGGAATATTGAATGGAAGGGGTTAAGCTGGGCACTGCCTCTGAGGAATGGGACCTAGGAGTCTTCATAAGTGACTCCTTTAAACAATCTAGCCAATGTAACAAGGGTTACAGCAGGGCAAGCAGGATGATGGGGTGTATAGGGAGGGATTTTGATAGCAGGAGAAAAGAAGTATTACTACCTCTCTATAGATCACTGGTGAAACCACACCTGGAGTACTGTTCCAGTTCTGGAGTGCTCACCTAAGGAGACAAAGACAGGCTGAAGATGGTGCAGCATGGGGTAACCAAAATGATTAAGGGCCAGTAGGACAGATACTATGAGGATCAGCCTAGGGCACTGAAAATGTTCTCACTGGAGGCCAGATGAGAGAGGGACAACATGACTGAGACCTTCAAGTTCCTGAAAGGAATGAAGGAGGTAAATAGTGAGTGGGAGATTAAGGAGAGATGTGAGGAAGTTTTATTTTACAGAGGGTGGTTGAGCCGTGGAACAGTCTGCAGACTGAGGTGGTGGATGCCAAAACCATTAATGGATTTCAAGATGGCTGGGACAGAGTAAAAGGCTTAGTAGTTAATGGGGGGGGAAGCAGTAAGACAGGAAACACGTGGGGCAAGTAGTGCAGACAAAAACACCATATAGACAACAGGTCTTGGGGCAAAATAGGGTATTACGAGCACACTGAATGGACCAGTAGTTTATTTTGGTATCCCGTCAAGATAGTGAGGGCAAAAGGGCACAGCAAAAACAGTGAAGGCAAAACAGCATGAGCACATACAGTGGCTGAAGGTTACCCCCTCCCCGAGATGCGTCCCCACGGAGTTGGTATCTATAGAAAGGGGGGTGTGGGGAGCAATTCACCCCCTGCAAAAAGAGCCCTCACCATATGTGCTTGCGCTGTTCTGTCCGTGCTGTTTTTATTTCTGCCTTCATTGTCTATGATTCTGTGTTTCTGTTAGCATGTCTGAATGAATTTATTTGCAGCACTTTTTGTTCCTGGGGTTTTGGGCAGCTTACAGTTATATTCTATTGCATCTACATGCTGCTTGTACTACAGTATATGCCTCAATTGTTTGCAATCTGGGACCTCATCTGTTTGTCTTTTTCAGTTTCAGAGTTCTCTTTAATGGTGGCAAGGCCTACTTTGTGTATGTAGGTCAATTGTGTTTTTTGCTCTAATTCCTAAAATGATGTCATAAAAATGCTGGGTGTCTGAGTGATCTGGAATGTAGAAGCAGTGGAAAAAGTCCACTGGAACTGTCCTAAGGAACACTAAGGAACTTATTTGTTTACTTAAACATACTTTGTAATGCTAGTATGTAACCCAGGCACCATTATACCAAGGGCCACTACCCCTGCCTGTTTCTCCGGGTGCAGGTTGAGGGGCCTGGGTTCAGAAGTATGGAGTACTGTGGTTTGCCTACCGACAGTAAAACTAAGATTTTGGTGCCTCCACCGAGAGTAATGGTTATGTGGGTACTTGCTAAACTAGTACAGCCCTCTGGGAAGCTTTACACACCCACACCCATGACTAATGACCTTATACCATAAACACAACAATTACCATATGTAGCAGTCAACATACAATTAGTGGTGAGCATTAATAATATGCCCATGGACAACACACTTACCAACAGGGTCTGGACTTCTGGCATATACCCTGTGCCCCCTGTATGAAAACAGTTTCCTGCAACAACAATGCTTTTGCACAGTACCTTTGGGATGACTCAGTAACTGAACACTGGGTAATAATACGCTCACGGCCCAACCTAACATCAAACAGTAAATCCGATTTATTAAGGGGGAATTGATCAAGGAAGGGGTGTGAATTTAGGCTAACAATTGCTGCAATACTGTAATTAGGCAAATGATAAATAATACACAATTCATCTGTCCCTGAATTAATCAGTCTAACCAGCTGCTGGGTACCTAGAGTGGAATTTAGGTGCAGGCCTTAAGCGTTGCTGCAGGTAGGCCGGCATTGCAGCTGGTTGGGGCCCTTAATGGAAAGAAAGGTGTTGTTTAACAGATGAAAACACTGGAAGACAGTAAGGTATTTGTAATCCAAGGCTGGATGGCCTGTAAACACAGCTAGAAACCAACGAAAATTGATAAAGCAAATCAGATGACACAGAAGCATTTATTAGGTGGTTGTAGGGGCTACCCTGATTGTACTCACTGCACCCAGCCAGATGGATGGAATTGCTGGTGACATATAGAACCAATGACCTCTCAGGATTCTGGTGGGGACTGGGGCGGTCATGACTCACCTTCTCTTCACAGCCTTTCTCTGTAGGTGGCCACAACCTGCGATTCGATTCTCCACAGGGGCTGACTCCTAAAGGCTGATCTCTCGCCAAGCAGTGGCTGGATCTGGTGCAGGAACAGTCTCTTAGGGCCGAAGCTGGCATGGGAAATGTAGCTGAAGTTGGCTTAGAAACAGATTGGCAAAGTCTGTTAACATGCAGCTCTCAAGCTGACTTAAGAAGCAAACAGGAACAACTGGCAACAGGTCTCCTTTTTTCCCAACTGGGGTAAGAGACAAACACAACATTTACCAGCTCCAACTAGCACTGAAGTTCTTAAACCAAGAAATCTTCTCACAGTTTTGTCAAATGCCTTCTGTTCAGGCAAAACATTTACTCCAGTGTCAAAGTCTCTGAACTCAGTCAGAGCAACAAGACTTATGTTTCAGTTCTGCGTTTCAGCAGCTTGACGCCTTGCAGGGCAGCAGAGTGGGCCGAAGATCCCCACAATGGTTTCAGCTCACACAGCAGTTTCTTCCTTCTTGATGGCTTGAGCTGAACTTCCAGCCTAACTGCTGCAACAGTCTCTTTCCCTCTGCTTTTGGGCAGTCCGAGCTGTTTGAGTCCTGCAGGGAGGCAAACAGGCTTTTCTCCCTGCGAATTGCAGCTGCGACACACTTTGCTCCCTTCAGCTTAGAGAGCTTGAGCTGGACTCACTTGTTTATATACAGTTCCACTGAAGGACCAGGATCTCTGTATTCTGGTTGGCTGCCTCCACTTGTCAATCACAGTCTGAGCACTTCTAGTGGTTAGTGTAGGTGCCAGCAAGGAAAATTCACAGTTTCACCCACAAGGCACTGTAATAAGGACCCCTTGAGAACACCTTAGTTCCAATTGGTCCAAATGCCATGTCCCGGACCAAACATGACAGCTCCCATAGTAAAGGAATAGACAGGCAATATAAATAGCTTATTTATTCAGTAACAGTAAGGAAATAGAAGTAAATATTTACAGTATATCCAAGAGCTCCCTCTGCACTATCAAGCAACTACAGAATGATGTAAATTAGGGCTCTGGCTGCTGATCGTGAGCTCTGTTCTACTCGGACCCAGCCCAGGCTATAATACAATATACACAGGCTGAATCTCTTGAAGAGATAGCAGCATGGATCTGCACACTCACGCAGGAAAACAGCAACACATTTCTGTACATGGATTTGCTTTCTCTTACTAGATGGTTGCCAGGCAGTGGGCGTTACTGGACCCAAGGGAGACACTTAAGGTAAGCCTCCCCAAATTCGGGGGGTTTACACTCTCCCCTGCCCAGGAAACTTGGCATCTGCGTCAAGTCTATAAAACAAGTAACAGTTGCTAGTAACACCTTTGGCTCTATACAGGTCTAAGCCATATGTTATTATATACAAACAAATATCTGCTCTGATATAAAATAAGTATATACAAAATAGCATGCTTTACCTTACACATATACATCTTTTCATAGCACTGAGCATTTTTTCAGTCACCCTCGGTTTTAAGCATTTACCCATACAAATAACACTCTTTGACCTTCTGCAAACCTTGAGCATTGACCCATTGATACAAATATCCTGTACTTTTTCAACTGACCATAGGAACTCTATAAGGGCGACCCCTAAGATATTGGGTGGAGGTTTGATTATTACCTTGGAGGATGTAGTAAACACTAGTTTGGGCAGGGAATTGGCTGCAACATATACCCCTTTTTGAACTACATTAATGGCAAGTCAACAGGCTTTCCTGGTATGTCATAAGTGAGCCGAACAACTGGTTTTACAACCCTTCCTTAAAGTCTAGACATAGGGGGCATTGGCACTGGCATTTCAACATTAGCATGTGGGTTCATGACTCTCGGCTCATTGTTCAGCAACAAGACAGCTTCTAAATAGAGAGGTACCACTGCACTCTCTTGAGGATCAGAACTGGTTATAGGTCCTTCATTTGATACATTACTTCAGTTCTCTGATTCTTGAGGCTCATCTTCATCTGAAAGTGGCATTTCAACAAAGCTAGACTCATCCAACACACAGCATTTTCAGGAACAACAATACTTTCTTGGACATGAAACAGTTCACTTAACTGACTTAGTTCAGCATCACTTCTTTGTTCATTTGCATGCTCACTGCTGGCTCTTTCTGGTTCTAGCACGTTATGTTCGGACATCTCCACCAGGCAAAGAGAGTTTGCTACTTCAGAGGTCACACTTTGAACATCACTCTCTGGGGGTTCGGGGACAATTGAGAGAGCAGGACTGTCAGAGGTCACTGGACTGTTATGGTTATTACTGGCAGCATAAGGAGGCTCCTTGGAACAACTGGGCTAATTTGAGAGAAGTATAAAAAACAGATGTCCTGTCAATTCAGCCCTGTAAATTCGGCCCGAGTCAATTCAGCCCAGTGAATTCAGCCCCTAGGCAGTTCAGCCCAAGTCAATTCAGTTCCTATGTCAATTCAACCTGAGTCAATTCAGCTCTGAGTCAATTCAGCCCCCGTCAATTCAGCCTGAGTCAATTCAGCTCCTATGTCAGTTCAGCTCCTATGTCAATTCAGCCCCAGTCAATTCAGCTTCTCTCAATATGTTTTAATGCTCCACTCTTCAGCCTTTCCTCCTTTTTTTACAGAGGACATTTGTCTGTTGGGAGAGTACTCTGCCCTTCCCACCATTGAGCGAAAAAACCCAAATGGTAGTTATATCCTTAGTTACTGTCCATTCTAGTATTCAGACCTGAAGCTGTTGGAATGTGCACATGAGGGTTGGATGGATTAGCTGGGGTGGTTTGGGTTTTGTGTGGGTTAGAAGGTCAGGTTTAGGCTTATTTGTGTTGTGTTCTGTTCTTTTATTTTTCTGTCTGGTTTATGTGATTAATGTGTGCTGCATGTACTGTATGTGCACATTAACATTTTCAATAAAGTGTACTCAATTGTTTTAAAGCTTTCAATAAAGCTTGAATACATCTACATATGTTGTTAGTTATGTTTATGCTAGTACAGAATCAAAAGGAGCTGAATTGACATAGGGGCTGAATTGGTGTGGGGCTGAATTGACACAGGAGCTGAATTGACATAGGAGTTGAATTGGCTTGGGCTGAATTAACTGGGGCTGAACTTGACATAGGAGCTGAACTGACTCAGGCTGAATTGCCCATGGGGCTGAATTCACCGGGCTGAATTGACAGGTGTTCAGTAAACAGCATTAAACTCAGTCTCATTGTCTTCAGAGTTAGAGTCAGTGTTAGGCATGGCAGTACTGGCTAAAGGCTCTGGCTGTTGGGCAGCCGGAGGCTGGTTTAACTGCTTTCTACAAGTAGCTGATCTGGTAACAGGCCCGGTTCGGGCAGCATCTTGCGACACTGTGTCCCAAACTGTTTGTCCAATTGGCAGGAGGTGATTTCGGTGTATGGTCTTTACAGTACGAGGCTCTCCTTCTGGGCGCACTTTATATACTGGTAAGTCAGGTAGCTTGCTAACAACAATATAAGGAATATGACTCCATCAATCAGCTATTTTGTGTTTTCCTTGGAAGCCTAAGTTACACATCAATGCATGATTTCTTGATTTAAGTTCTTGTGCTTTAACACGTTTGTCGTGACAAGTTTTGTTGGCTAAGTTTTTCTTAGCTGTCATGGTGTTGGTAAGCTGGTATGCATGATTTAGCTGTGCTTTCAATTTTTTACATACTGTAGGTAGTTGTCTGATCAGGCACCATCTGGAGAAGCTCCAAAACAGATATCAATTGGAAGGCGAGCTTCTCTGCCAAACACAAGATGATAAGGGGAAAAAACGGTTGCATCGTTTTTAGTACAGTTATAGGCATGTACAAGGGCATTGATCTGTTGGCTCCACTTTGGCTTATCTTTAGGATGCAGGGTACCAAGCATGTCAAGCAAGGTCCAGTTAAATCTCTCTGATTGTGGATCTCCCTGTGGATGATAGGGGGTAGTTCTGTATTTTCTTACACTCCAGATAGACAATAGCTGTTTAATAAGATGACTTTCGAAGTCTTGACCCTGATCCGAATGAATGCTTTGAGGAGCACCGCAGTGGACAAAAACCTTTTCCACGAGGACTTTTGCTACTGCTGAGGCCTTTTTGGTCTTTTGTTGGATAGGCCTGAGCATATCGTGTGAAGTGATCTGTTACTACCAACATGTTGATGATGTTTTTTGAATCTGGCTCCAAGCTCAGGAAATCGATGCAGACTTATTCCATTGGTGCACTAGTAGTTATGTTAACTCGGGGGGCTGCTCTCTGAGGTTAAGCCTTGTGCTGAAGGCATCTACTGCAGGTTTGTACATACTAGTCAATGCCTAGACCCATTTTAGGCCTGTAGAAATGTGCACGGGCTAAATCCAGAGTTCTTTCACTACCCAAGTGTCCCATGTTGTCATGCAGAGCCTTTAGCACAACATGCTTACATTTTGAAGGCAACACTAACTGCTTCTTCACAACTTCCCCATGACTGTCGGTCAACTCTCTGTACAGCAACTGCTCACATAGCTTAATAATAATAACAATACATTTTATTTTTAAGTGCCTTTCAAATACCAAGGCACTTTACAATAATAAACATAATTCCATAAAAACTATTACATTAATATAATACAACAGTTACAAATACTAACAGTTCACTGGTAGGCCTGACCCCACAAAAAAGTTTTAAGTGCCTGCTTAAAACCCCCTACGGTCACGCATTCCCAAAGCTGATGGGGTAGAGAATTCCAGAGGGTAGGGAGTGTAAACATAAATGCACGGGCCCCAGAAGATTTCAAGGTTACCCTCAGAATCTCCAGCAACCCCTTGTCAGCCAAACAGAGCTGTTGCACAGGGGTGTAGGGAATCAGAAGCTCTTTCAAGTAGTCGGGACCAAGTCCGTGTAGGGCTTTGTAAGTTAATAAACCTACTTTAAAGGTGATCCGCCACTGAATCAGCAGCCACTGCAGCCAGCGCATCACAGGAGTGATATGCCTCCTCCGAGATGCCCCGGTCAACAGTTGAGCAGCAGCATTCTGCACTAGCTGCAAGCAGTGGATATCAACCCCAGGAAGCCCTAAGTAAAGAGAGTTGCAATAGTCAAGGTGCGAGGTCACAAAGGCGTGGACCAACATAGGCTAATCGCTGGACGGAACAAGATGTTTGACCCTAGCAATGTTTGTAAGATGATAAAAGGCAGACGTGACGACTGCTGACACCTGATAATGAAGGGTCAGCCCGTCATCAAGTACCACTCCCAGGTCGCGCACCCGTTCTAAGGTAAGAATCTGGGAGCCCCCCCCCCAGAAATAATCCAGAGGGCTGACCAGTCCTCAACCCCTCTATCCTGTGGCCTGGGTCCAGTACCATAACCTCAGTCTTTTCTGTGTTCAACTTTAGCCAGCTTGAATTCATCCAGTCCTGGATTTCAGCGAGGCAGTTATTAAATACTGAGAGAGCACTAATCTGGTCGGGAGCAAAAGACAGGTAGAGCTGGATATTATCAGCATAACAGTGAAACCTCAGCCCATACCATCTTACAATGTCTCCGAGGTGTAGCATATACACTGCAAACAACATGGGGGACAGCACCGAGCCCTAAGGGACCCCACAGGACAGAGGGAGTGAGTCAGAAGAAAAAATCCCTGACACAACTCTCTGTGTTCTGCCCATTAGGAAAATGTAAACCACATGAGGACTGTACCCAACAGGCCACAGATGAACCTCAGGTGCTCAAGCAGCACCCCATGGTCTACAGTGTCAAAAGCTGAGGAGAGATCAAGGAGTACCAGAATGGAATGGTTTCTCTGATCTCTAGCCATCAGGAGATCATTGAGCACCTGAACCAGAACAGTCTCAGTGCTATGCCTCTTTTGGAAACCGGACTGGAGAGGTTCATAGACATTATGGATGGTCAAATGGTTCTCCAGTTGTGTTGCCACTACTTTCTCAATAACCTTCCCTATAAAGGGAAGGTTTGAGATAGGTCTGTAGTTAGCTAGAGCATCTGGGTCCAACGAAGCTGTCTTCAGAAGGGGTGTCACCACCACCTCCTTCAGGGAGCTTGGAAACTCACCCAATTCCAAGGAGCACCAGACTATCTGAGCCAGAACTGGGCCAATGATATAGCAACAACCCAAAATCAGGGAAGTTGGGCCGGGATCTAAACCACAGCACGTAGGGCGCATCCCCTGGACAATCTGCATAATATCCCTGAACTTCGGCAGGTCAAAGGAACTCAGGAAGGATGAGGTATAGTGACCAAGCACCCATCAACAGCATACCCCATAGAATGAGTCAAGAGGATTTCCGACCTGATGTCGGCCACCTTATTCGCAAAGAATCGAGCAAGCTCATCACACTCCATTTGTGAAAAGGCTCGATGGAGCTGCAGACAGGCTGGATTGCACAACCTGTCCACAGTTTGGAAGAGCTGAGCTGGTCGATTCTGAGTGACAGCAATCTCCCTGGACAGGAACTCTGCCTTCTTACAGGAGATCACTGATTGGTAGGTCTGATAATGCTCCACCAAACTAAGATGGTCAACCTCCAGAGCAGATTTCTGCCAACGCTGTTCTATCCTTTGTCCTACTTGCCACAGCTCCCTCAAAGACCCATCAAACCAAGGGGCTCAAAGGAGAAGTGGGAGAGGACAAACCTGGACAGGAGCAAGCAGGTTGAGGGCCAAGGAGATGGCCTGATTATAGGCCAAGACCAATGGCTGTGAACCTAAGCTGGCATCAGGAAACTCCGAGAGATCAATCAATGCCGCCAGGTCTTCAGGGCTCACATCCATAAAGGGTGGTAACTGACCATCTCCACAGGGGCAGACCTACAAAGGGGGGTGCAAAAGTTGAACCTCATGGTGTAATGGTCAGACCAACTGACAGGTTCCATCCCCAAATCGGAGGCCTCAATCCCCAGGAGGAAACCAGATCCAAAGAATGACCATGACTATGGGTAGCTGAGGTAACAATCTGTGTGAAGCCCAGAGATGTCATCAGCTGGAGAAAGTGCTGTCCAAAAGGCAAGAGTTTGTCATCGAACCATGCATTGAAGTCACCCAGAACCATCAGTCTGGGCGACTCCAACGCCAAGTCAACGGCAAAGTCCACCACTTCCTGTAGGAATTGCTTTTCATCTCTGGGTGAATGGTGGACGAGAGCTATCCTGCAACCCACACCAGCTACCACAGTACATTCAAAGGACTCAGTTGCCTCTACTGGTACACCAGTGAGGCCCAACTCAGTCTTGAAACAGACTGCTACCCTCCCCCCACGATCCAATCTCAGGCGGTGTATCACCGAGTACCCGACCAGAGTTGCCGCTTCCAAAAAAGGGCTGGCATTTTCATCCAACCAGGTCTTGGTGATGCAAGCCAGATCAGCTGTTCCAACAAAATCCGCACTAATTGCAGTTTTGTTCTTAATAGATCTGGCCTTGCATAACACCACCCGAGTTGGACGGGGTTCACGAGCTGTCCCAGTTACTTGCCCATCAACAAAGATGGTGCCCTTAGGTCTAGACATGAAACACCACATTCCAGGCTCCATTTTGCCCCAGGGCGTTTTCTAGGCCTAACCAATCCTGTATGAGAGATCCACTCATTTGTCCTACAATGTCCGTGCCCCCCACCCCAGCCACCACCACCCTACCTACATACAATACCCAGTGCATGACAGTGCTGATAAATAGGAAAGGACAAAGGAGAGGGGAAAATGGGAGGAGGGCATGGAGAGAGGAGGATGAATAACACAAAACCGGGGGGACATACAGACACATTCCACAGGCTAGTTAACCACCAAACTAAAACAAAAACTCCACAAAAGGAGAATTCTAACTTTCTTATATTATAAGATAACTCCCCTAAAGTAATCACATTCACCCAATAAATACCTAGACTACATACATAACCCCCACCCCAACCCTAAATTTTAAAACTTAGAGCAGCAAAAACAAAATATTTTTTATAAATTATATAAATTCTCCAATCAATGAGTTTTGAATTAATAAAAACTAAACAAAATTAATCTTGATGGGGGGCTCTCACCACCCCCTACAATGACTTAAACAGAAAAAATATAGCTCTTTCACAGGCACATTTACACAAAATTATATGATGTATGGTTTCTCAAAAACAGAAAGAAAAAAGGTTCTCTCACAGCCAGTCCCAAAAATAAATTAGAATAAAACTCCTTGATAGAAAAAACAGTCATAGACCAAAAAACATGGCCCTCTCACTGCCACATTTAAAACAGATTGTGTGATATGTGTATCCTGTCCAAAATAAGCTCTCTCACTGCCTATCCAGAAAATGAAAGTGAATACTCCTTAATGTCCAGCTAGAAATCCACAACAGCACTGTTCCACTTTAAAGAGACTCTGGTAGTACTGGATGTTTCTTGTCACAGAGACCTCCAATGGATTATATTGCCAACCCCAAAACCACCCCAAGGAGGGCCTCAGAGCACCACCAATTCTCGCCACTTAAGAAAGTGGGAGCAATCCGACCCCCGTCAGTCAGCCCACCACCACTCCAGGAACTCAGGGTGTGCACACCCTCTGGTTAGCAACCCTGAGCCCCCCAGAGAGAATGGCTGCCCCTAATACCTGCCTCAGGGTCAGTCAGTTCAGCTAACCCCTGTTAGGCCTCTGTGATCAGGACTTCCTCCCAAATATCTCACAGAGGTCTCCAAAAATCAGTTCTCAGCTTTCTTTCCCCTCCAGAACAGTCTCACCATACAGGAGCAGACTCCACAAAATGCTATGTCCAGCACTTCAAATTCACTCAATATCCTCCTGCTCACTTTGCATAGCAGACAGTCATTTAAATCCACTAGGCAGTGGTGGCTCTTAAAACAGATTACTGCCCAAAAACTTCCTTGGAAACTCCAACAGTCCAGCATGCCACTCACCGGGGCAATGCGCCGAAACTGACTGCAGCTCCCAGAAAAAGCTCAACACTCAGGTCTTCACCACGTCTGGTGGAGAACCCCTTCAATTGCACAAGCAGCAGCAAATGGAACAGTGCCCGCCTCAGACTTCACTTCACACTCCACAGTTCTCGCACTAGAAGTCGATGCCGAAGTCCGGCACAAAAACAGTCTCGGTATCGGAGCACCAAGAAAGCCCCAGCAGAAACTGCTGCAGAAAACGCTGCTGCAGAAAGTGCCAGTCAAGGTTAGCACACACACCTCGTGATCCACATCCACAAGTCACAATTCTTGCTACTGCTACCACTGAATAAAATAATATAAGTTAAAAACCAACACATGGCAGAGCTAAAATAAAGGCTGACCCAGCATGGTCGCCATCTTAAGGTTAGGCCCTTCTCGTAACAGCAAAGCAGATTTGGGGTCACTGGACTGCATTTTGGAAATGTCTTCTCCCTTTCTTAAGGCAATTGGAACAGGTCTGATCAGGGGATCATAGTGCTGCTCTTTTTGGATGTCAGCCTGAGTTAGCCAGGGTAAAGCACTCAGGTCCAAGGCTGCAACATTACAGTAAGCTATGGGTAGGCATGTGTCAGAAGGGCCCAAGCAATCTGCCAAGCAAATTACAGTTTCAAAAGATGAAATCTCATCTCTATCAAACTTGTGGCATAAAGCTTTCATTGACTGCTCCGGAAGGTGCACCCATTGTTGCTTGGAGGCAGATCTTCTGGAGAGATCATCGGCATTCATGTGGTTCAGACCAGGTCGGTACTCTACTGCTTAATCATACGTTGATAAAGCTGACAGCCATCAGTGACCAGTAGCATCAAGTTTGGCTGATATCTGGACATGCGTTAACGGATTGCTGCCTGTCTTAACCAAAATCTTTGTGCCATATAAGTACTCATGAAACTGTTCCATGATCGCCCACTTGAGAGCAAGAAACTTCAATTTATGCACTGGATAATTTTTTTCTGAAGGTGTCAGATTTCTGCTGGCAAACACCACCAAGCACAGTCCTTCTGAGTACTCCTGGTAAAGTACTGCCCCGAGACCACTCAAGCTAGTATCTGTGTGTAGCACGTAAGGTTTGGATGGATCAGCATAAGCAAGCATGGGTGCGAGTGAACCGATATATAATCTCTTGAAAAGCTGTGTCACATTCAAGAGTCCATCTGGAGCCAAAGGGTTCATTAGGTCTGAAATATGTTTTTCCAGTCTCTTTGTCAGTGCCCTTTTTGAACTTTTTCTGAGTAGGTGGATACCCTTGGGTTAAGTTCAGCAATGGCCGCACCACCTTGGTGTAGTCTTTAATGAAACAGTGGTAATAGCCACAGAAGCCAAGGAACCTCTGCAGTTCTTTTAAGTTGTTGGGCTGGGACCAGTCAGTTAGAGCTTCCACCTTGCTAGGGTCAGTCTGGATACCCTCAGGAGACACAATGTGGACTACGTATTTTACAGAGCTTTGAAAAAACTGACATTGATCTATTGACAGTTTCAGGCCGAACTCCTCCAGTCTGTTGAGTACTTTAAATAGCCGAGTCTCATGCTCCTCAAGAGTTTTTCCAAAGACGATAACATTGTCGATGTATACCAGACATTCAAGGAGGTTCATATCTCCCACTGCGTGCTCCATTAGTCTCTGAAAGGTTGCTGGTGCTCCTGAAATGTCTTGGGGCATGTGGAGAAATTCATAAAAACCCAATGGGTAAATGAATACTGTTTTCTCTCTGTCTTCTGGAGCCATTGGGATTTGATAGTATCCGCTATGAAGGTCAAGGACCAAAAACTACTTGCTCCCAGACAGTCTAACGCATCTTGTATGTGTGGCATGGTATATTGATCAGGTATGGTTCTTTTATTTAAAGTTCTGTAGTTCACACACATGCAGGCAGAACCATTCTTTTTTCATACCACTATGATTGGGAAGGCATAAGGACTGCGTGATTCTTGTATAATGCCCGCAGCGAGCATCTTTTGCAAGTGGTGCCTTACATCATCTATGTCAGCAGGAGCTAGGCATCTAGATCTCTCCCTGAAGGGTCTTTCGTCATGTAGTTGTGTATGGTGTTTGGCCCCAGTCATACAGCCAACATCCTTGAAAGAAAATACTGTGGTTCGGTGGGTCAACTTCTGACTAATCCTGTCTTTCCAGCTATCAGGAATGGGAGACTCCCTGAAATCAAACATGTCAGGTGGTATGTCACACTCGACTCCATTCTGGCACTTGGACAGCAACACCGCAGTATCAACAGAGTAGGGTTCCACGTCAATGGCGTGCAAATTACTTCAGCACGATCAGTTACAGCGTGGACATTTCAACACTACAGCGTACAGCGCTGTCCTATTTCATCGCGGTCATAATGGTCGCAACTCAATATAGTTCATCCAACAACAAGCGCAGCAGCCTTAAAGAACTGCTTCCCAAATACATAAGTCCCCTACAAGTCCCCTACAAAAGGTACCACAGCATCAAAACATGCTAAGCAATAGCGATAATATAGAAGTTACAATCCATCTTTTACAACTCCAGTCCTCCACCACAGCAGAAATCAACTAATCACTGAAAATGGTAGCCAGTGTTAGCCAATTACAGCCCATGCAGTAGCCGATGATGGAGTGCTGTGTAGCCTGGTGGAAGCTTATGCTGATTTATCATACATAAATCTGACAGTTTGCTAGCGGCTCCATTCCAAGATCAGACATGCCACTGCATTTTGTTTTGAGCAACCGAGGACAGCCTCTCCTAACAAATGAAGGCTGTATTTATCACAAGGAGAGAAAGTATGGAGACAAGGAGTATTGGAAATGTCAGCAATATGACTTGTACAAATGTCCTGCCCATGTGCACACAGCTAATAATGCTGTGGTTAATTATGTCGGGCTGCACAATCATGCTCCGAATCTAGTAGATGCTGAGGTTAGAAGGGTAGTAAATGAAGTAAAGGACCATGCTTGCAGCTTTCGAGAAACCACCCAGCAGGTTGTAGCAAATGCAATCAGTGGTATCAGTCAGTCTGCCAGTGCTAAACTCCCCTCTATACCCAGTTTAAAGCGAAGTGCACAACGGACACGGCAAACTGCAGCTGTTGCTCCGAGCCAACCAATTTACCTCACTGAACTTCAAATCCCACCTGAATACTGTGTTACAGAAAGTGGGGAACAGTTCCAGCTGTTCGATTCTGGCAGTGATGACACAGAAAGATTTCTCATATTTTTGACCAAGAGAAATCTAACATATACAGTATGAGAAAGGCTATGCATTGGTTCGCAGATGGAACATTCAAGGCAACACCAAGTCTATTTTCACAGTTATACACCATTCACAGTGTATGTTACTCCTTTGTCATACCATCTGATTTTATTCTCATGTCTAACAAAAGTTATGCAAGTTATGTGTGCGTTCTTGAAGAGTTAAAGAAACTGCGCCCTGGCCTTTCTCCCCAAACAATAATGATAGATTTCGAATTGGCTGCATCAAGAGCTTTTCTGGCACAATTTCCTACAGCCACAAAGAAGGGGTGCTTTATTTCATTTATATCAATTGGTGTGGCGTAAGGTCCAAGAACATCATGACCTTTTAAAAAACTACACATTAGACTCAGACTTTGCACTACAAATTCACATGATGCCAGCACTAGCCTATGTTCCACCAGCTGATGTCATAAATGCATTTGAGATTCTGAAGGACACAGAGTTCTACAGGACACATGATGACCAGCTGGCCCCCCAGTGGACTATTTTGAAGACAGTTGGATAGGGAGGCACTGGCCTTCACTTCCCTTAACTCTCTTAATAAGTCTTTAATTTGCTGGGCATTAAGAGCAGTTTCTTTTTCAACAGGCTTTACAGGGGCTGGGGCCACTCGGGCAGCACCTGCACAAGGGTCCCAAAACTCTTCCTCATTCTCAGCTTCTCTGATCTCTTTCATGAGTCAGCAATATGCAGGCAGATCATCTTTACAATCCTGAAACTTTAGTTTAAGCATTAGCACACTGGAAAATCTGGCAGATTTGACGATATGTTCTAGTCTTACTCTATTTAAATAATTTGCTAACACCCCACTTTTCCTGTGGACCCTCTGCAATGCTCTCTCCAACCGGGTTACATAGGTAGACAAATGTTCATTCTTCCACTGTTTGGTGGACTTGAATTTCCACATTAAGTCTTCTCCGGACTCAGTACTACTGAAAACCCCTTCTAAGGCTTACAAATATACTTGAGCAGAAGCACTGGGATTTGTAGACCTCAGAAATCTAATTGTTTCAAGTGCAGGGCCCCTTAGACTTTCCATGAGTCTTTTCCTCTTCTGTGCTTCTGCACATTGCTATTCTCGGACCAAAGGAACGCACAGTCCATCCAAGTCTGTAAGTCATCTTCCCCCTGGAGTGTGGGAATAGTACCAGAGAATACTCCCAGCCTGCGATATGAGTCAAAATTTACTAAGTGTATGGGCACTGGGGAGGGCACAGGCAAAGGTGCCGGTGAGGGAGCTGGTGAGAGAGCAGGGGAGTGGTTCATAGGAATAACACCCCCAGAGTCTCTAGGGCCCTCTTTAAATTGTCCCAAGTTTATCCCTCAGCTGCTAATAACTTCCCCAGTTTACTCTTAAATCCCTCTAGCTTGGGTGACCCCCCCCCAGGCATGAATGCCCCACTATGCATAGTGATCACTCTCCAACCCACCAGGGACTTATCAGGAATAATGACAGGGGGTACCTGCACTGGGTCCACTGAAACACTGCATTCAATTAAGGCCACTATACTTTGAGTGAATAAGTCAGCATTTCATCCTTGTACAGTGGTTTTACCCAAATATTTAACTTTATTTACAACCTCCTCTATAGCAGCTTTATTGGTGCCCAAAGGAATATCCAATAGCATTAAGTCCTTTTGAGGCTCAACCTCCTCAGCTTCAAACCACCCCAATAAGCAATGCACAGCCATTTTATGGCAGGGATCCCAAGTCTAAGACCAGCCCCATCCTTCATTTTGATATCAGTACTCGTATAAAAAAACGGTTGCAATTTTGTATTTTGGCCACTGGAGGGCAGTAATCCCAGTGCTGCCTCCAATTTGTGTAACCCTGGCACTGTTAAACCAAGGGCCACTACTCCTGCCTGCATCCCTGGCTGCAGGTTGAGGGGCCTGGGTTCGGAAGTAAGGGGTACTGTGGTTTGCATACCCTTAGTTCACATGGCTCTGCAGTACTTCTGGTTCCTGCTGCCCTCACGCTTATGGGCGACAGAGCATCGGATGTGTCATCGATACACTGTGGTGTTCCACATGGGTCAGTTTTGTGCCCTTTATTGTTTTCTTTATTTATTAATCAGTTACCTCAGTTATGTCGTTTTAGTTATTCCATTTTATATGCCGAATGATTAATAAATAAATAAAATAATAAATAACTATGCAGATGATCTTATTATTTTTTCTCAATCCAAAGCACTATTAGTATTGTCATCAGCCTTAAAAAAAGATCTTGGAGAAGTTTGTTCTTGGTTTGTTCACAACTCATTGGTGTTGAATAAAAAAAAAATTAAAACAATGCTATTTGGAATGCCATCTGTGTTAAGGGACAATCCTGACTTAGTTCTGTTTGATCATATGGGGATTTTGGTTGAACAGGTAAAACAATTTAGATAATTAGGGGTCTTGGTGGATCCAGGGCTAACTTTCTCTCTTCAATCACAATCCATTGTTAAAACCATTAATCAGAAACTTGGTCTTCTGTTCAAATTTAAACCCTTTTTTACAGTGGAAACTAGAAAAGCAATTGCAATTGGGTCACTGCTTCCACATTTCGATTATGTGCCTAACCTATTCTTCAATATTGGGAAGAAGGAACTCCACTCTTTAACTGTGGTATATAGCAACATTTGGAGATTTGTTCTTGCAGTTCCAGTTCGTACTCATCGTTGCAGTTTGTATCTATCTTTAGGTTGGTTGTCTCCTATCTCCAGGATTGAATACTCTTTAGGATGCATTATTTTGAAATGTCTGTTTTATAAATCTCTGTTTCCATTGCATGGCTTAATTTCAATTAGGCCTATGGAATCTAGTTTATGGTCAGCAAATGATATGTTACTCAATGAAGTTAAATCTAAACTTAAAACAGGCTCTCGTGCATTTTCAGCAGCTGCTCCTACTTATTGGAATGCGTTACCTATGCCTATTCGCTCGCCTGCTTCTGTTGCAAATTTTAAGAAGAAATTGAAACAGTATTTACTACATAAGGCTGTATGTAAATGTTTTATGTAATGTTGTCTGTTGTTTGTACTCTTCTGTTAGTTTGTAATTTCTTGTTTTTTTGTCCAGGTTGGGCCTAAAAAAGGACCATTGCTCCAGTGCCCTTACCTGGTTAACAAAGAATAAATGAAATTAAATTAAATTGGCAATGTGTTCACCCAGACTATGGAATTCCCTACCTGCCCATGTTCGTACTCCCACCTCCCACACCTGCTTCCGAAACTCCCTTTGGGATCACTCGCTGCTCTCCTCAGCACTCAATTGCACTTAAGACGCTAGTGGCCTCTCCCACTAGTAGTACATTTGTTTTTGACTAGCCATGCTGGGCACTTCCAGAGTCCCTGTGTTGGTCATCCATCTAACTATACCTGTTCATAATGCTTCTTAGATTATGTACTTTATGTATTTCTTAAATTGTCTTCCTTACATCTTGAAATGTCTATTTATTGTATACCTTGACCAGGTGGCTACTCCACTGGGCAAAGAAAGGTCTGTGGATGCAGTGTTCATGAATCTATCCAAAGCCTTCAATCTTGTGGACCACGAAATTCTCTTGGAAAGAGTAAGGGGAAATAGGCCTAGCCAAGGAACCATCTAAATGGTTTACATCATACTTAACTAGTAGAACCCAAATGGTTACCACAAATGGGATAAAATCAGAAACTCTACCTGTAATTCAGGAGAAGGGGTCCATTTTGGGCCCCTTATTGTTCTTAATATATATAAATGATCTCCCTTACAACATGAAACAATCAAATATTTGGCTTTATGCCGACAATACGGTACTAGTGGCAGAGGGATTAAATGTCGGCAACATGAAACAAAAACTACAAGCTGATTTTGACATGTTACAAAAATGATTTATAAACTCAAAATTGATAAGGAACACAAAAAAAAAACCCCAAGTCACGTTTTTTGCCCCACCCATCCCTAAAAAAACACAAAGCACAGAAAAGCTTGAAAGTATAACATTGAAAGGAACTGCTCTGACCCAAGTGCAAACCTATTAATACCCGGGGATAAACATAGATTATAGGTTATCTTTTGAACAACATATAAGTGATTTGGTCAAAAAAGTAAATAAGAGCATAGAAACATAGAAACATCGACTTTGATGGCAGATAAGGACCACTTGGCCCACCCAGTTTGCCCATTTCCCTATCGTCTGGATAAGCTGCAGATTCTAGTTAACCAACAGCCTACCTCCTGCAACCCCCCACTATAATTGCCTTGTGTCTGTCCCATGCATGTTTGAATTCCCCTACTGTTTTAGACCCAACGACCTAAAACAGTAGCGCTACGAAGTGTCTCAAACTGCTTAACAAAGAACACGCGACTCTCAATAGCAAATCAACTAATAATTCCGATTACTGATTATGGGAGTCACATCTATGGGCATTCAATTTTAACAAACTTGAATGAGAGAGATACCTGCTATAACAAACTGACAAGATTTGTGTTAAAATGTAATTTCAAAACTCACCGCTGTATAATGTATGAGAAACTAAATTGGAAGCCACTGGAATTGAAAAGACAGGAAACTTGGGCAATTTCAATTCATACAATACTTAAAAATAAAAGACTAACTGAACTCTCAGATAAAATGGTGAACCCCTCTTATCCTTATCAGCTAAGGAAAAAAGGTGCTAGGGAACTATGTGTGCCAAAGGTCCGAAATAAGTTTGGTGAAGTTACTATTACTTTTAAAGCTGCCTCTACTTGGAACAGGATTCCACTAAACATGAGAACTCTTGACATGCCCATAGATACGTTTAAGGATGCAATAAAGCAAGAACTTCAATACAGATGTACTTGTAACAGATGAATCATTTATATTTTTGCACGTATAAGATTATAATTTTAATGGTGGAAGCTGCTTGAATGTTACCACTATTATATGCTGTTTATTACTTGTAGTGAACTCATTTTTAGATAACTAAATTACTCACAACAGGAACACCATGCAAATAGTACATTAATTGGCCTAATGGTATATATAAAGATGATTTATTATGTAAAAATGTTTTACTATGTAAAATCAATTTACTGCTGTATAAATAAACTTTTACTACTACTATGTACAACCTCACCCCGTTTGTAATTTCTCTCCATATTTCCTTGTAACCTCCTGGGTTGCACCCAAAAATAGGCAACTGTTTTGTCTAGTGTGCTTACCTGGTTAACAAAGCTAAATAAATAAATAAACAGTAAAACTAAGATTCTGGTGCCTCCACCGAGAGTAATGGATACGTGGGTTGCTTGCTAAACTAGTACAGCCTACAGCCTTCTAGGAAGCTACACTCACCCACACCCATGACTAGTGACCTTATACCATAAACACAACAATTACCATATGTAGCAGTCAACATACAATTAGTGGTGAGCACTAATAATATGCTCATGGACACCACACTTACCAGCAGGGTCTGGGCTTCTGGCATATACCCTGTGCCTCCTGTAAGAAAACAGTTTCCTACAATAGCAATGCTTTTGCACAGTGCCTTTGGAATGACTCAGTAACTGAACACTGAGTAATAATACACTCACAGCCCAACTTAACTTCAAACAGTAAATCAGATTTCTTAAGGGAGACTTGAACAAGGAAGGGGCATGAATTTAGGCTAACGATTGCTGCAATATCGTAATTAGGCAGATGATAAATAATACACATTTGATGTGTCCCTGAATTGATCAGTCTAACCAGCTGCTGGGTACGCAGAGTGGAATTTTGATGCAGACCTGAAGTGTTGCCACGAGTAGGCCGGCGTTGCAGCTGGTTGGGGCCCTTGCTGGAAAGAAAGGTATTGTTTAACAGATGAAAACACTGGCAGACAATAAGGTATTTGTAATCCCAGGCTGGATGGCCTGTAAACACAGTTAGAAACCAACGAAAATTGATAAAGCAAATCAGATGACACAGAAGCATTTATTAGGTGGTTACAGGGGCTACCCTGATTGTACTCACTGCACCCAGACAGTTGGATGGAATGGCTGGCGACACATAGGACCAATGACCTCTCAGGATTCTGGTGGGGACTGGGGCAGACATGACTCACCTTCTCTTCACGGCCTTTCCCTGTAGGTAGCCACAATCTGAGATTCGATTCTCCACAGGGGCTGACTCCCAAAGGCTGATCTCTCACCGAGCAGTGACTGGATCTAGTGCAGGAACAGTCTCTTAGGGCTGAAGCTGGCATAGGCTCAGTAGTTGAAGCTGTCTTAGAAACAGATTAGCAAAGTCTGTTAACATGCAGCTCGCAAGCTGACTTAAGGAGCAAACAGGAACAACTGATGACAGGTCTCCTTTCTTTCCAACTGTGGTAAGAGACAAACGCAACATTTACCAGCTCCAGCTAGCACTGAAGTCCTTAAACCGAGAAATCTTCTCACAGTTTTGTCAAATGCCCTCTATTCAGGCAAAACATTTACTCCAGTATCAAAGTCTCTGAACTCAGTCAGGGCAACAAGACTTAACGTTTTCAGGTCACGTTTCAGCAGCTTGAGGCCTTGCAGGGCAGCGGAGCGGGCCGAAGATCCCCACAATGGTTTCAGTTCACACAGCAATTTCTTCCTTCTCAATGGCTCGAGCTGAACATGCAGCCTAACTGCTGCAACAGTCTCTTTCCCTCTGTTTTTGGGCAGTCCAAGCTGTTCGAGTCCTGCAGGGAGGTAAACAGGCCTTTTTTCTCTGCGAATTGCAGCTGCGACACACTTTGCTCCCTTCAGCTTGAGAGCTTGAGCTGGACTCACTTGTTTATATACAGTTCCACATGAAGGACCGAGATCTCTCTATTCCGGTTGGCTGCCTCACTTGTCAATCAACAGTCTGAACGCTCCTAGTGGATAATGCAGGCGCCAACAAGGGAAGTTCACAGTTTCACTCACAAGGCACTGTAATAAGGACCCTTTGAGGACCCTTTAGTTCAGATTGGTCCAAATGCCAAGTCGCAGACCAAACATGGCAGCTCTCATAGTGGAAGAATAGATAGGCAATATAAACAGCTTATTTATTCAATAACAGTAAGGATTTAGAAGTAAATATTCACAGTACATCCAAGAGCTCCCTCTACACTATCAAGCAACTGCAGAATGGAGTAAATTAGGACTCTGCCTGGCTGGTCACTTGCTCCGTTGTACTCAGATCCAATCCAGGCTATAATACAATATACAAAACTGAATCTTTTAAAGAGATAGTGTGGCGGCATGGATCTGCACGCTCACACAGGATAATATCAACACATTTCTGTACATGGATTTGCTTTCTCTTATTGGATGGTTGCCAGGCAGTGGGCATTACTGGAGCCCATGGAGACACTTAAGGTAAGCCCCCCACATGGGGGGGGGGTTACAAGTATATGCTAACAGTGCAAATAAAACAACAAATATGTCAAGTTTCCAATGATATTCAAAATCTAGTCACCAAGTCATTTGGGGTGGCCATTATAAGTCTGTCTCCCTCTCCATCAGACATACATGCCACTGCCTACATGGAAACCTATGGAAACTGTATTCTTTGCAGGGTTTGTGTAAAATAAACAAATGAGCCCTAATGCAGTATCCAAATGTGAAGGTTAAGGTTGCAAAAATGGTAACTTAACTAAGCAACAAGGCACATCAGGGTGGATTGCCCTTCCATAATCCTTTCGCCTGTACACCTAAAGCAAGAGTGGTTCACCAGGGGGATAGGGTTACCTGACAGTAACCCACCCCCTGGAGTTACCTTACTGCTATTATAAATCAATATGTATTTTTATCTCTTTTCTAAACATGTAGCATAAAAAAGGTTCCTGAAGACAGGACTTTATGCCCCATTTATGACAATGACAGGGGGCTCATGTGACTATCATGTGGTATTCACATGGCTCACACCCATTCAGGATGATTGAACCAGGTTCCCATTAGTTGGCAATGACAGGTAGAGATGCTTTATCTCCATCTTTAAATAGTGTCAATCTTGGAGCAGTGGTTATGTTTAGAAATCTGGGGGCATTGTGGACAGCAAGCTGACACTGACATATTAGGTGGCTTTTTCAATCTTCATAATATTGCCTAGATTCAAATGTTTTGGTGCCTGGAGACCTACTTAAAATAGTGCATGTCTTTGTTACATCCTGACTGGAGTTCTGCAATGCTCTTTACCTAGGATTATCTAGTGGCTTGATGCACCTCCTGCAGCTGGTCCAGAAGGTGGCAAAATGTGCCTGTCTGCAAATGACACAAAACTCTGGGGGGAAGTAGACACCAAGGAGGGGATACAGGACCTAAGGGAGGACTTTGCCAAGCTACAGAGACGGTCAGGAATCTGGCAACTTGTTTTCAATGCCAGAAAGTGCAAAGTGATACACATAGAGGCCAAACTTTAGCACTTATGACAAAAGAACTGCTGTCTATCAAGTTCTCGTCTCCTTGCATATAGTATTAGTTCATTATTTTACAGACTATATCATCATCTGTTCCCTACCTGATTTACACTATATCCTGTAGATCCTCAAGTTGTTCACTTAAACTTCTTGTCAACCTAGCCTGCTATAAACTATGTATTTGTATATTTTTACTTATGTAATCCCTGTTATTGTAATTTATGTAATCTCTGTTACCTGATATACTCATGTTTTGTAATCCCTGTAATTGTAATTATGTAACCTCTGTAACCTGATGTACTCATGTTTTTCTAAGGCATGGAACCGCCTTGTATCTGTTTATGTACTTGTAACCGTTGTAAATGATGTTATGCTCATGTATTACTACAACGTGGAACCTCTGTGAAAGAGCCTTTGGCTCAAAGGTACTTCCTAGAAATAAATAAATAAATAAGAAGAACCTTAGGACAGAGTATTACATAGGAGGGGTTCAGGACGGTAACTGCTTCCGAAGAGGATAGTGATTATGAGTGACCCAAAACACACCTGTCAGTGTAAAAAGGCAGTGGTGAAGGCTAACAGGATGCTGGGGTGTATTGCAAGGGGATTCAGTAGTAGGCAGAGTGTGGTTATTTTATCATCTTATTTATTTATTTAAAAGTTTTACCAGGAAAGGCATACTGAGCAGACACTGCTCGTTTCCAGATGTGTCCTAGTGGGAGGGGGAGAGGAGCATGGGAGACAGTACAGATAATAAACATCAACAATGTATAGGAAGCACATTATAAATTATCATTATGAATGAGTAGGAACACATTTTAAACAGTGACACAGAAGATATACTGATACAATAGAAATTAATGAAGATGTAATACAATCTCATCGTTAGCAGCAAGTTCATGTAACAACACCAGTAGCTTCAAACCGACAGCGGGGACTGCCATCCTTGCCCAGGATTGTAAGTGCTCTGGTCTAGATCTGGGGATAGGGAGGGCTAGGTGCAAGCACAGGGGGAGCTGAAGTGGGCTTTGAGGAGGGAGTTGAGGCAGTGTGCAGAGGAGGCATGGCGAATGGGTGAAGGGAGTGAATTCCACAGTTTAGGCATGCAGTATGAGAAGTCAGCCTGGCCTGCAGTGGTGGATTTGTGCAGGACAACCAATGTACGGGTGTCATAATGTCTGAGGGAGTACGGGCGGGGGGCAAGGTTAGGGCTGAGGAGAGATTTGGGGGCAGGGACTGGGTCCAGAACTTAGCTGTAAGCCTAGCGCAGTGGGGCTGCCTCCTAGCTTGCAGAGAAGGGAGGCACAGGGTTTGGTATAGGATGCAGTGATGGGTATTGAGAGGATAGTCAAGGGTGAAATGACAGAAGGAGTGGAAGAGGGTATCCACTCTGGTAAGGGAAGTTTTGGGAGTGGCACTGTAGACTACATCACTGTAGTCAAAAATTGGGAGAATCATTTTCTGTACTATGGCACAGTGAGCTGGCAGTGGGATGCATCCACAGCTACGATACAGGACACCCAGCTTTGGGTGGAGCTTTTTGTGGATGGCCTCAACATATACAGAAAAATCGAGGTGTTGGTCGAGCCAGACAACGAGGTATCTAAAGGAGGAGCAGTCCTCCAGGTTTGTCCCATCCAGGGTGTGGAAAATGGGGAGGGGGGAGCTGAGAGAGTCTCTGCCTTGTGTCAAAGGTCATGGAGACAGTTTTCTTGGCATTCAGGAAGAGCTGATTTGAGCAAAACCAGAGCTGGACATTGTTGAAGTCACGCTGGAGTCTGGTTGCCACATCAGCGGTTGAGGGGCCGGAAGTATACAGGACTGTGTCATCTGCATAATGTGTGTGGATGTATGTGAGCAGGCAGTGGGCAAATCATTGAGGAAGATGGAGAACAGTAGCGGGCCAAGGCTCGAGCCTTGGGGGACACCAGTCGAGATGGGGAGGGATGAAGAGATGGAGTTTCCAGTCCTAACAGACTGTGTCCTGCCTACAAGATAGGATTGGAACCAACTGGTGACCTCACTAGAGAGCCCAGCTAGGGAAAGTTTGGAGAGTAGAAGTTGATGAGATACAGTGTTGAAGGCCTTTACGAGGTCAACAAAAATGGCGGAGGTGATGTGGACTTGGTCCATATCATTGAGGATGGAACTGGTGAGTCTCCGAAGGAAGTAGTGGTGGAGTGGGACTTCCTAAACCCAGACTGGTAAGGTGTGAAGAAGGAGGTGAAGTCGAGGAAGGAGGACATCTGGGAGAGGACTTAGTGTTCCTGGAGTTTTGCTAGGATGGGGAGGAGGGAGATAGGGTGGTAATTCCCGGGGGAGGAGGGGTTGTCACCTTTCGGAGGAGAATGACTATGGCATGCTTCCATTCAGATGGGATAGAAGTGAGCGAGAAAGAATGATTGAAGAGTGAGGCCAGGGGGCAGGCAATGGTGGGGGCAGTCAGGAAAAGCATTTTTTAGTCCAGCCCAGTGGGGCATTTGCTCTTGGAGGGGTTTAGCGCAAGCAGGGCATTGTAGACCTTAGCCGGGGTAATATGATGGAAGGTAAAAGTAGGGGAGGGGCATGGGCAGGGCAGGTTGGGGTGGGGTAAGTGGAGCTGAGGTGGAAGGAGGGAGAGAGGACAGAAGTGAAGAAGTACAGTTTATGAAGAAGAAGTTAAGGAAGAAGGAGTTGAACTCTGTAGCCACTACCATTGTACAGGTCATTGGTAAGACCACATTCAGAATATGAGGTGATGTACTGGCATCCTTACCTTAAGAAGGACATCAGCATGCTGGAGGGTGTCCAGAGGAGAGCAGCCAAGATGATTCAGGGGCTACAGGATACAGTAGGTCCTATAAGGAAAGGATGGGAGCCCTGGGGATGTACTCCCTGGAAGAGAGGAGGCAGAGGGGTGATAGGATGGAGACCTTCAAGTACATGAAGGGAAGTAACAGAGTGAAAAGGGATGGTCTCTAAAATTTGTAACAACAGCAAAACTAGGGGACACAGCCTAAAATTGATGGGGGGGGTCAGAAGGGATGTAAGGAAGCATTTCTATATGGAGAGGGTGGTGTATGCCTGGAATGAGATGCCAGAGGAGGTGGTATCAGCAAGGATGGTGGGAGCATTCAAGAGAGCCTAAGACAAGCACAAAGGGAACCCAAGGTGGGGAGGGAGGAGGGAGGGCAGTTGGGGGCAGGGTCATTGGCATAAATTGTAAGGTCAGACCCGCATCACTTACTGAGCAGACACGATAGACCAGGTGGTCTTCTTCTGCTGGCTTTTTTTCATACGTTCATATGTTTATAACCTATTTGACAGCTGGAACATCCCGTACTGAGTACATCATGCTGGTGCTGCACAGTCTGCACTGGCTGCCTGTTCAGTGGCCCATCAGCTTCAGGATAGGCTTGTTAACATACAAAGTCCTATGCGGTTGTGGTCTTGGCTACCTGAAAGATCTCCTGTCTCCATATGCCCCTGTCCAACCTCTCTGCTCCACTGTGGCTGGTTTGTTGGCAGTCTCCCACTCAAGGCTTATTCTGTTTGGGAAAAGGGCCTTTGTGGTGGCTGCCCCATCACAATGAAACTCTTTGCCACCTCACATTCATTCATTATGCTCGTTTAGTGGAGGTCACTAAGGGGGAGTTTAAAACTGTATCTTTTTGAGCAAGCCTACTGATTTAGTTAATTTGTGATATTTATTTGTTGGAATAATTTACTAAGTATTTTGTATTGTACTGTTATATGTTTCCTTGTATGGGGCCCTGAGCCTTTGGGATAGGGTGCAAATTTGCCAAGCCTTGCCACGCTGAGATTTTATCATAAAAATTCAGTGACCATTCTTCACTTTATGGTGGCATTTGATGATCTGACCACTAGACCTGTCCCACCCTGCAGCACTGAATACTCATGATTACAGCTAAGAAGAGCAAAGGGCACTCCCCACCACAGCTTTTAAGACTTGATTGAAGGCATGGTGAATGGAGGAGGGTTTTGGCTACATTGGAGGCTGGGGACCAGCCTGGGAGGATATGGCCTGTATAGGGGAGATGGCCTGTATCATTCCAGGATGGAAGAAGTCCAGAGGAGGACAACTAAAATGGTGCAGAGGTTGCACCAAAAGCCCTACAAGAAGGGACTCAGGGATCTCCACATGTACACCCTGGAAGACATGAGAGAGAGAGGGGGCATAATAGAGACCCACTAGTACTTCACAGGGGTGAACAGAAGGCAGGAGGGAAGGCTTTTTCAATGAGGAAGAGCATCATAACCAGAGGGCATGCAATGAAGCTGGGGGGGGGTGAAGTTTAAGAGGTATGTGAGGAGGTACTACTTCCCAGAAGGAGGGTGGACACCTGGAACAGATTGCCAGCAGACGTGGTGGAGGCAAAAGCAGTAGGTATGCATAGGATAGACATAGGGGAATATTAGGAAATGAGCAGGGAGGAGGGAAGGCTACCAGAGACCAGTTAGGGTCTGCAAAGACAGACTAGGCAGGTACCATCTGGGCAGACTGGCTGGGCTAAGCAGTCGTTTTCTGCTGACAAATTCTCTGTTTCTGTGCTCTGTTTCTATATATGATTAGAATCCAGAGATAAAGATATGTTAGTTAATAATAAAAACATTTTCAAAGACAGAATAGTAAATATACAGTAGGTACTTTTTTCTTCAAATATTCAGATATTTCTGTTTATAACTTTGACCAACTGAGGTTGCAAAACTAGTAAGTATCTTAATTTAAACATAACCGATGGTCTTATTTGGCAGGGCTACATGCAGCTAGCTTTCCTGAAGAACTACGGTATGTTGGACTGAAGGACAGATGTATAGGGCCATGCCACCAGTTGATTTATAGTCTATTAGTTGCTGTTGGACGCAGGGTGACCAACAAAGGAGTGAATTGACTAATAGTCTTGTTTCTGTTTTACTTACTGTATCTGTTGGGGTCACTGCATAAACCCACTAATTTCATAAAACAGCATTGTAAAGCACTGTAGCTTGTCACTGAATAGTGCATCTGCCCCACCAAAATGAATCCTGATAAGGCAGTACTTTAGATGCCTGACTGGTGGCGATGTCACTAATGTATTGTACTAGTCTGGGAGACCCTGGTTTGTGGGACTCCCAGCCTCAGACCGTTGATTCTAGATAGCACTGCAAAGACAGGTCTCTCAGACTCCACAGCAAGCTACACAGCCTCTTCACAGAAGCAGCGCCCCCTTTGGAGGGTTAGAGGCAGCACTAGACACCATGGCTGACCACATGGCAGCCTCCATCCTCCCAGGCCACCACTCAAAGCCTGTCTGCAGTGTGGGGAGGTGTGAGGGCCTATACCCAAGGAAAAAAGCCCTGGTTCATCTGGATGATGCCCCTGATGGTCCTACATCACCCATCCCATGACTGCTTCCTGGCTCCTCCTCTCAACCAGGTGACCAAGAGTTGCTGTTGCAGGTATGCCTCTGGTCTTGCCATGCATGGTGGTTTTCCCCCATGTCATGCCTGGAAAAAGATTAGTCTGGCTAGAGTTTACATGAGCAGCCTATGAGACAAATGGACTCAAAGGGGTCAAGGTGTGGCTGACAGACAATGCAGGAACGAGGTGGGATAACCACAGGGGTACAAAAGTGAATTTAAGAAAAAGGTAATACTTTTGAATTCCACAAGCCAGCACAATAAAAGTATTAATGTTTCCCAAATCTTTCTTCTGTTTTATAATCAAAGATATGACATTTAAATATGGTAGGCAATTACCTACTGCTCCATAAGCTAAAAGCCTCTGGCATTAGAGGTCTCCCCATTGACTGGTTTGAATTCTATCCAACGACCACTGCCAACTAGTGAGGACATGTGGCTCAACCTCAGCTTTTCTGCCTATCACCAGGAGTGTCCCTTGAAGTTCTGTAAAAGGGCGCTTCTGTTGATCATTTTCATAAATGACTTTCCCTTGCTCACCTCCACATCTGACATACATATGTATGTTGATGACATTGTTTATTGTTTCTTGATAAATATTGGATAACACCTTTGAGTCAAAGACTCCTTTACAAAGGTTCCCCGTCATTACATAAAACAGAGACAACAGTGACCAAAGTAACAACTAACATAATAATTACAGACAGTGGTTACAGAATGGTTACAAAATGTTTACAGAGTAATACAATATAGCAGATGAGAATACAGAGCAGGGGTGTAGCCAGGGATTTCAGATCTGCACACCAAGTGGACTCACTTACCCCCGGTGTAGCCAGAAAATATACAAATGTACACCAGGACCGTGTTTGTTGCCTCATTTGGCACAATAAATACAACTTTTGTATTCCATGACAATGGTTGATGTCATGCATGGGTAAATAAAAATGTCATGCATTGCTCCCTAAGACACCCACATACCAGCCCAGAGCCTGTAAAGTTGTATTGTCCTTGGGATGCAAAAACAGTATTAGTGACCAGACCTTCTAGTTTCAACTCCTATGAATAAAATTACAGAAAGGTTCAGCATTTTCTTTGTTAGTTTTCATGGAAAAAGGAAGCAGTTCAGAGCCTATTTGCTACCCCCGTTAAATAAAATTGCACACCATGGAGTACTTGGAGTATGCCTAGCTACACCCATGATACAGAGTAACAGAGTGCTGCTAAACAAAGGTGCAAAGTGCAAAAGGTTGCAGGTACAAGCATGCACTTCAGGGCGATGGCGCTAGACATGCCCAGGTGGTTATTTGTTGGCCAAGGCTGGACAGAGAAGTCCATTGTCATGGTATAGGCATGCCCAGGGGCAGCTGGACCAGTGTTGGGTCCATAGTCGTAGAGGGTGGGTTGGGAGAATGGGAGGACAGGTTTAGGGGCAGTTACATACTGATCCTGGGTGATTAGGTCTTTAGTTGGGACTTGAACCACCAAGTTTGGGTTCAGTGAGGAGGGAGTTTGGGAGTGAGTTGAGCCAGTGTGGGGCAGATATCGAAAAGTTATTTGGCCTGAGGGTGGTCTTGCAGCGAGGTACTCTTCTGAAGTGGGTTGTCGCTGATTGCCGTGGTGAGGCGGGTAGACAGTGGTGCCTGAAGTAGTGGGGAGAGGGCAGGTGGGAGTAACCCTGATGTAATTTTCTTAGCGAAGAGGCAGGCCTGGTATTTTAGCCTCCCATCAAAGTTGAGCCAGTTTGTCAAGGCGTAAAGGGTGCAGGTATGTGTAAGCCTAGCACAGCCTGTAGCAAGTCTGCAGGCCTTATTAAGGGCCAGTCTAATCTTGTGTAGGTGTGTGTTGTCGGCTGCACCATAAATGATGATTCCATAGTCTGTTAGAGATAGAACAGATGCAGAGACGGCTAGGTGGAGAGATTCTGAAGGGAGGCAGTGCTTATAGTGATGAAGGAAACCAATACGTACATTGACAGCAATGCTCAGTATCTGGATGTGGTCATGGTAGATGAGACAGAGTCTAGGGTGATACCAAGGTATTTGAAAGTGGTAACCTGTTCAAGGGGGTCATTTAGTGAGTTCAGAATGAGCAAGGGTTGTCCTAGGTTCTTGTTTTGGGAGTGTGCAAACATCATGGATTTAGTTTTTTTGTAATTTAATACTAACCTATGCTGAACGAACCAGGATTCAGCTTCTGAGAAGGATTTCTGGAGTGCTGAGCGGAGGGCTGTGGGATCAGTGTGTGAGCTGTAGAGAACTACATCATCAGCATACAATAGAAGTTTCCCAGAGCAGGCTTTGGGCAGGGTGTTGAGGAACAGGGAGAAGAGTAGTGGGTCAGGAATAGAGTCCTGAGGGACCCCAGACCTGATTTGGAGGGGGGAGGACAGGGAATGGGCAATCCGGACTGTCTGGGTTCTTTCAGACAGGTAGCTGGCAAACCAGTCAGTGGTCTCAGGGGAGAGGCCTATCTGAGTGAGGGAGTCCAGGAGAAGCGAGTGGTGCACTGTATCAAACACCTTAGAGAGGTCTATGAAGACAGCGCCAGCAGTGTAGCCGGTGTCCAGGGATGTGTGGAGGGCGTTTGTAAATTCTAAGAGGGTGATGGTGGTACTATGGTTATGGCGGAAGCCATGTTGTTCAGGACACAGGATACTATATTTAGAAAGGTAGTCAGTTAGCTGGATGACCACGATTTTCTCCAAGGTTTTAGAGAGAGGAGGCAGGATTGATATAGGGCGATAGTTCCCAGACAGGGTGCAGTCCCCACTTTTAAGGATAGGCGTGATGAGGGCAGATTTCCATTTGGAGGGAAACTGGCCCAGAGAAAGGGAGTGGTTCAGAAGCATGGTGGGGGGACGGAACTTCATTGAAGGTGAGTCTAAGCAGTTTAAAGTCTAGTGTATCACTGCTAAAATGAGATTTGCTGAGGGCTTTGAGTAGAAGAGGGGCAATGTCACACTGAGAAACTGCTTTAAAGTGGAATGAGGGGGTGGAGAGGGAGCAGTGCGGAATAGAGTGGGTGGGGGAGAAAAAATTTGGGGGGAGAACACCAGTAAGGTCAGAGAAGGTGTCATTTAGTGTATCTGCGATAAGGGCTGGGTCTGTGGTGATAGACCCGTTGGCCCTGATCTGGGTAGGAGGAGCAGTGGAGGCTTTGCCAGTTAGCATTTTGAGTGAGTCCCAAAACTTGCGGCCTGAGCCCCATGTGGTGGTAAGCAAGGTTTTGTAGTACTCAACCTTTGCTTTTCAAATACTCCATGTACATTTATTACGTGCTTCTTGGAAGCGCTGCCTGTCAGTGGGTTTACTAGTATTCTGTGCAATGTACCACAGATTGTCTCGTTCGCGCATCTGATCCATTGGGGCTTGTGATAACCAAGGTGTGTCAGCACCTTTAATTTTTTGTTAGTTAGAGATGTATACCAGTTGCAGGCAGTGTTGAAAGTATCAGTGAAATAGTTGAGGGCAGAGTCAATGTTAAATGCATTTTTGATGGGGGACCAGTCAGTAGTTAGGAGGTACTGTCTAAGGAACCGAAGTTTGTTGGGTTTGAGGCGGCGTTGTACGATAGGTTTTGGGGGGGCTTGTTAATACTATATGACCAGTGACAGAGCACTGGGAAGTGGTCACTGAGGGCATTAGGTAGCACCCTGATCTGTGTAGCTTTGTGTGGTGAGCACTAGATCAAGGAGGGTGGCAGTACCAGTCTTCTGGTTGATTCTTGTGGCAGTGGTTACAAGCTCTGCCAGGTTTTGAGCAGCTGCAGCACCCCTAATAGGGGCTGATGCATCAGCCAGCCAGTTTGTATTAAAGTCTCCGAGGGCAATGATGTCAGCATTGTCAGAGAGAGTCTAGAGATGTGTGAGGACAGAGCGGAAAACAGTCTTCTGATTTTGGGGAGGGATGTATACGGAGGAGAGGAACAGAGGGGCTCTGTTTGGGGCAAGCGTGATCTTCAGTGTGAAAGATTGGCCCCCATGTTTGAGGGATGGGGAGGGTACAGCGAGACACTGTAATGATTCCTGGACATACAGTGCACAACCACCCCCTTTTTTGAAGTTCTTTTGGCATGGTACAGCGTGAAACCAGAAAGTGAGACTGCAGAGTCGGGGTGTGGTCGTTGAGCCAGGTTTCAACTACTGAGATGATGTTGGGGCGATTCTGGGCAACCCATCCCTGAAATGAATCAAATTTCTTGAGGAGGCTACATATATTGAGGGAGGCGATTATGAGGCTCTTGTGGGTAGTAACCCGGTGGGGAGTCCTGGGTTGGTGTGAACGCTCCAGAAAGAAGGAGTAGTAGTAGAAGATTGCACAGGAAGCCAATTTTAAACGTTTCTTCATGAGCTTAGGCACCATTAGGAAGGGGGAACAGCAATGTATGGAGATGGGGGTGGGTAGGTCCTGTAGAGAGGGAGAGGCCAGGCAGAGGAGTGACCACTGCAACACCATGGTAGTACCAGTAGGGGGATTGGAGCATAGGGGGAGCATGGCCCATTGGTAGAGTGAGGGGTATGGATCAGTGGTAGAGGTGGGGAGGGGGGCTAAGGCGAGGAACCTGGTGATAGGTGGTTCCGGTTCACCATGATGGGGGAGAAGTGGAGCATCCCCTAGTAGGAAGATGGGGGCTATGGTTAGTAGCAGGAGACACATGGCGGTGGAGGACATGGTAAGCAGTGTTATAAAGATCACGGAGTAGTTGGGGAAGGGGGACAAAAGCTTAAGAGCTTTGAAAGAGTGCAAGATATTAGCCTGACTTGTTGGCTCAGTGACGGCGCTGCTGATTTAGGTGTCGGAGCACAGGGTGTGGGGCTTGTAACACGACAGTAGGGAACTGAATTGTTTTTGTTTTAGCAGACTATAGTGCCAGTAGGTTTAAGAGGTGTAAAGTAGGGCACAGAAAATAGTCTGACTCATTGGCCTAGAGGTAGAGCTGCAGACCTTAGCACCATGGGCACAGGATTTGAGACCTGCAGCAAGACAATATGTAATGCCCTCACCCCTGCCTTTTTGCAAAACGACAGGTGGCATGCTGTTGAAGCTGACAGCAGTACCCAGTAGGGACTGGGTTTGGGGAGGATTAGGTTACTCGGCACAGGGGGCCTAGGTTTGGCTACTCTGCACAGGGGCACCCAAGTAAATCCGAACACAGGAAGCAATAACTGTAATGTCCAATACCAGGAATGGGATTCTAAAGTGTGGCTTTTATTCACATCCAAAATGAACAAACAAAGCATAGATGGACCCCCACGGGGCTACATTCCTGGTAATGCAGATTAGAGATACAGAACACTTCTTCACTATTTCAGCCCTCAGGCTCTGAACCCATCAGGCACACAGCATGGACTTGCATGCAGCTTTGGGTACACAGCCCAACTTGTATACTACTTGGGTTTTTCCCCTGGCCCGGCTCCCCCACCGGCCACTTGATCGCGGTCCATATGGCAGTGAGCCAATTTTCTGTTGGTGGCTCCCCAAACCACCTTAGAGCCTTCGACTCCTTAAGGGAAATTTCCTTCCAATCCCACATCTGGGTACTTCCCTCATCACTGGCCAAGTGCATGAGGCAAAGTAGAAATCCACAGAGCAAATCCGTAGAGGTGGACCTGGTTACTAAAGATGGGGGGTCTCCCACCTCCAGATCCCACAATCCATACCCGGCCATTTCTCTGGAAACTAAACAACTCTTTTGAAAGCTTGGCAATGTAGATTACAGGGTAGACGTATGTCACATCTCCTCTACATGTCTTGACTTTTCCCTTGTGCTGGACTTGAACATATTTTTACTTTTGTCTAAGCCTAGTACTCTAGGCCTCCCACTACTTCAGCAGTCCAATCCCCACTTTAACACAGTTTAGGATGAAACATGGGCCCTTTAGAAAGAGCAGAACTCACCCTTCGGTTGCAGGTGCCCCACAGGCGAATCTTGAAATCTTTTGTACCCCACACTCTTGGGAAAAATAAGGCAGCTTCTTCTCTAGCAGTAGCCAGGGGGTTGCCCCTGGAATAGCAGGCAAACCTTCCACCCCCATCCCCTCAGGGATGGGGCACAGAGACCCATATCAGCGGTCTCCACCACTTTAAAGAACAGCCTACTGTGTCCCTCTTTAGGTGGAAATACACACCTTTTTCTAAAAGTAGCTCTATTTCAGAGCTGAGGCTCCAAGAGCCTGTGCACAGAACTGCTGTAGTTCCTCTCACCACAATCTCCAACTACAGACTGAACACTGACTGACTGTTCAAAACTCTCAACATTCTAATCTAACTCCCTTCTGCAGATTCCAATGTGGCTCATGCAGCTGTGATAGTTCTATGGTGATGTCATCCCTCAGTCTCAGCTGAGACTGAGAACAGAGTGAGACAGTGTAAAATCCATTTAACTGGAGTTTCACAAGCTACCTTCCCTGACTACCACTAGGTCTTACTGGGATTCTAGTAACCCCGGGTAACAGGGGGGTTACACTGGCCCTTGACCAGGAAAATGACTGTCCGCAGTCATTGTTTACCCGGCTTAGGCCATCCCACCCTATGTGCTACCTGCAGAGGGGGGTGATCAGGCCCCCTCCTAACATGTGTGAGCACAGGCAGACAACATTAAGGGCCTAGAGGCCTTTAGCTGACATATCAGCCTCTACTGTACCCACTTACTATGGACGCCTAGTGGCTGTGGTAAAACTGTCCAGAGCATAGCCCTAATAGCTCAGCACTGCAGTCCCTAGGGCCCTTCAGGACCACAGCCTGTCTATCCCCCCCAGCCCTCTAGGGAAAATCTGTCTGCCTCTAACTTAACAGCCAAAACCAAAAACAACCCGGGGACCTCCCTGACCTTGGGCAACCTGCAACCACACACCAAGAAACTAATACCATACCATTACATTACTGTCCTCCTACCCCCACAACCACACCTGTGGAAGGAAAGGGTTACTACAGTAGCAACAATAACAACCACAGTACTTTAACTTACTACACACTAAAGTACTAGTGAGGAACTCCAATGAGCCCCGCCTCCTCTTCTTGTCTTCTCTTCTATCTACTTCAGGAGCACCTGCAAGAAAAAGAAAGACAACACACACTCCTAATCTGCATACACAGTCTACCTAAACCCCCACCATCAAAACACTGAAGAATCCCAAAAATATTTTTTTTAGAAAAGGTAGAAAAACAGTATATACACTAGAAAACAGTAGAAAAAACAATGATATTATTTACACTACACATTTGGGGATGGAGTGCCCTAAAAGTCCCATCTACTGACCACAGTGCCCGAAGGCTAGTCCATTAAAGAGTCTCTCCTAGGCCGGAGCCCAGTGAAGCACAGTTCTAGCAGGCCAAAGTCCCGAAGGGGAGAGTCTTTGAGGACAGTTCACACATTCTGGAGTCTGCTAGTGTAGGGTGTGTACTTGCAATGTCATAAGGATAGAAAGTTCGGACTTACCAGCCCCTTGTAGAAGGGTTAAGATACACCGACCTGCTCCTCAGCCGAAGACTCTCCCTGGCAGCATTCTTCCGATACAGCTGGGCGGACATCTTCTGGGAACTACAGGAGGGCACATCTGGGAACTGCTGGGCTGATGTCATCTCTGGAGATGGAACCTTAGAACAGGAACAAAAAAGGAAAACAGCTGGTCTGACGTCATCCGATTACCAGGCGATGAAGCAGGATAGGGCTGGGCTGGTGTCCTCTCTCTGCATCTGAAGTCATCTGGTGGGCCAGTCGATGGATTCTGGAAAGGCCAGTACACTGTAGAACTGATGAAGGTGGGGCACCTGAGTCCTGGATGTCCATACTGGCGGATCAATAAAGGCACTACAAAGGCTGGTGTGGCAGTATTGACTACCACTGCTTGGCTTTCCACCTGGCAGGCACGGGCACATTTGCCGGGAGGTCCTTGCATTGAGGCCAATAGTACCAGGGGTCAGGAGCTTGAATTATTACCTCGTCTGGGCACACATAATTTACACTGTAGAAGGTTTCACGTCCCTCTCCATCCACTATTCGCACAGTGTCCATAAACAGTGTCCTGCCTCTCTTCCACTGGGTATATTTCTCATGAAACAGTCTGTTCTTGACATGCTTGTTTGCACCAGGATACACACATTTCATTGTTTCGGCCCAGATCCAGGATTTCCTGCTGTTCTCAATCTCTTCCCAGACTCTCCGAGGAAAGGTAGGGAAGGACATTCCATAGATTTCATTTGCCTTCCTATGAACCAGTCTCTCCTCTTTACTAGCTTTGGTCAACCTGAGACCGCTGGCCTGGCTTGGGGGCGGCCAGTCCTGGTTCTGCCAGCTATGCATCCTCAACGAGATGAAAAACGGATCCCTGACTTCTTCTTCTTGCACAGCCAGGGCAGTGGCATCACCACTCTCTTCCATGCATTCTTCCTAGGCAAGAGCTTGAGGCTGTGTACCCATTCCTTTTTCACAAGGCCACATAGGTTCCCCCTCATCTTCTTCCTCACTGAGGATCTGAACCCAGGAGTGAGCAGTCATCCTCAATCCTGAGACTATCCATTCATCACTAGGCGTGGAGGTCGACACCTCCCATTCAAAGGCCTCCCTCATCTCATCTTCTCCTATGAGACTTGGGCTAGCCCCCCTCCCAGGGGTCTACTGATGCTTTGTCTGAATTTTCCTTCTGAGATCCAGCATCCGAAACATCAGCATCTGGTTCTGTCTCTAAATCTGCACCCTCTAGCTTTGTGCCACACTCTCCCAAGGGGCCTTCTTCAACAGGCTCCGCCTGGTGCTATGTGCTGCCAACTACAGATTCATGAACCTTTGTCCATGTGGGAGCCAAACGAATCTGGGGCACTTTATACAAGCCATATTCCTCTAGGCATCCAGAACAGTGAGGTATCATGAAGACGTCCCTTCCAGCATTTAATCATATTTGACACACTTGCACTGGATATCCAGGAATCGCCACATGAGAAGGCAGTTGTCCTCCATAATAACACCTTTCAATGTCCCTTAACCTATTTACTGCTGCTGTTACTGCAACCCAGGCATGATCCGGGTAGCGAGCTGGTCCTGAGGCCATAACTGCAGAGAAAACAAACAAAAGCTCACTGTTGCTGAAAGTCCCACTTCACTGAACACTCTCTTTACTTTTAAAATGGCTCCTCTGCTGCTGTGTTTACTTTACTACCCCACCCTGTAATGGCGGCGGCAGCACTCCTGCGCATCAACATTCAGAAATTGGGTCAAGCCACTGCGCATCCGATTTACACACACTACTGATAACTTTTGCTCAAACTGCACAGACTTGCACTGTTCTTTTTCTAACACATTTACATGATTTGCCACGGACCTTTCACTTGCTGGAAACATTTCTTTAACTCACAGTCCCTTAAAGCCTCAAGGTTTCAAGCACAGGATTGCCTGTAAACTAGTGCTGCACATTTGGCTACAACTCACAGTCTCTCTCTAGCTTTGAAACTTTAAACTGATGCTGAATTTATAACTATGCTCACAGTCAATGGCTTAACAGACTTGCACTTGCTGGTAAAACTTGACACCGTCTTTATTTGCAAAGCGACTACACTGCTGCACACATATTCAGCTGGCTTTAGGCAGAAAATCGCTGTTTGAGCAACTTTTACTGTTGGTACTCACTGTTATCAGTAGCTGTTTGCTGCGATGGAAAAATGGCCTGCAGCCAGTCTTGGAGGCCTCAGAAAGAAAATGGGTGGGCAGTCCTGCCGATCGTCTCCCTGATCACCACACTCACAATTCAGTCGATCGAGATGCTGGTTGAGCCCGATTTTAAACAACAAAGGCTATTTTTAACAGTTTTACAGTGCTTTTTAATCAACGCGACGCTCCTCCACCAAGCCAGTACACGCACTCCACTCACACTCCCTCTCGAATGCTGGGCAGTCACTATAGAGCTGGCTGGGGGGGGTGGGACTGATTGCAGCCTCACCAATCACACGACGCCATGCAAATGAGCCTCTTCTTCCTCACACAGTGCTTTCTTTCACGGCATGATCACGAAGCAGGCAAATTTAAACTGCAGAAACCACTTTTTTTTTTCTCTTCAACTGACTCCACGGCGGGAGCCCATTTCAGCCATTTAGCATGGCCATTCACACAACAAGTCTCTCAGTTTACTCAAAATCATTTCCAACGTCCAGGGCACAATTTTCCTGTTGCTACCCCTAGTCTTCCACACTTTTCTTTATCACACTCAGTTCTTTAAAAAGCTGGCAAAAAACGCTGTAAATAATTGATGCAGGACAAGGGCATATTCTTTCAGCTTTACTACTCCTTGGTAAACAGTTGGCATTTTAACAGCAGCATATGAACCACAGCACACAGCGACACACTAGTTAACTTGCATCAGCTTTTTGGGCTACCCACTGCCAGACAGCCAAAACGCTAGCCTCCTGTCCGAGCACCCTTCCTCCCAAATTAAAAATCCAAAGCGGTACCCATTTTGTAATGCCCTCACCCCTGCCTTTTTGCAAAACGACAGGTGGCATGCTGTTGAAGCTGACAGCAGTACCTGGTGGGGACTGGGTTCGGGGAGGATGAGGTTACTCGGCACAGGGGGCCTAGGTTTGGCTACTCTGCACAGGGGCACCCAAGTAAATCCAAACACAGGAAACAATAACTGTAATGTCCAGAACCAGGAATGGGATTCTAAAGTGTGGCTTTTATTCACATCCAAACTGAACAAACAAAGCATAGACGGACCCCCATGGGGCTACATTCCTAGTAATGTAGATTAGAGATACAGAACACTTCTTCACTATTTCAGCCCTCAGGCTCTGAACCCATCAGGCACACAGCATGGACTTGCACGCAGCTTTGGGTACACAGCCCGACTTGTACACTACTTGGGTTTTTCCCCTGGCCCGGCTCCCCCGCCGGCCACTTGATTGCGGTCCATATGGCAGTGAACCAGTTTTCTGTTGGTGGCTCCCCAAACCACCTTAGAGCCTTCGACTCCTTAAGGGAAATTTCCTTCCAATCCCACATCTGGGTACTTCCCTCATCACTGGCCAAGTGCATGAGGCAAAGTAGAAATTCACAGAGCAAATCCGTAGAGGTGGACCTGGTTACTAAAGATGGGGGGGTCTCCCACCTCCAGCTCCCACAATCCATACCCGGCCATTTCTCTGGAAACTAAACAACTCTTTTGAAAGCTTGGCAATGTAGATTACAGGGTAGACGTACGTCACATCTCCTCTACATGTCTTGACTTTCCCCTTGTGCTGGACTTGAACATATTTTTACTTTTGGCTAAGCCTATTACTCTAGGCCTCCCACTACTTCAGCAGTCCAATCCCCACTTTAACACAGTTCAGGATGAAACATGGGCCCTTTAGAAAGAGCAGAACTCACCCTTCGGTTGCAGGTGCCCCACAGGCGAATCTTGAAATCTTTTTGTACCCCACACTCTTGGGAAAAATAAGGCAGCTTCTTCTCTAGCAGTAGCCAGGGGATTGCCCCTGGAATAGCAGGCAAACCTTCCACCCCCATCCCCTCAGGGATGGGACACAGAGACCGGTATCAGCGGTCTCCACCACTTTAAAGAACAGCCTACTGTGTCCTTCTTTAGGTGGAAACACACACACCTTTTCCTAAAAGTAGCTCTATTTCACAGCTGAGGCTCCAAGAGCCTGTGCACAGAACAGCTGTGCTCCCCTCACCACAATCTCCAACTACAGACTGAACACTGACTGACTGTTCAAAACTCCCAACATTCTAATCTAACTCCCTTCTGCAGATTCCAGTGTGGCTCATGCAGCTGCTATAGTTCTATGGTGATGTCATCCCTCAGTCTCAGCTGAGACTGAGAACAGAGTGAGACAGTGTGAAATCCATTTAACTGGAGTTTCACAAGCTGCCTTCCCTGACTACCACTAGGTCTTACTGGGATTCTAGTAACCCCGGGTAACAGGGGGGTTACAAGTAAAAAACTGAATTGTATTTTTTTAACAGATTAAGGTGCCAGTGGGTTTAAGAGTTGTAAAGTACTAAGCAAAAACTAGCCTGAACTCATTGGCCTAGAGGCAGAGCTACAGAGCTTGGAATTAAGAGCACAGGGTTTGAGACCCTCAGCAGGAAACCAAACTGTTTTGTTTTTAGCAGACTATGTAGCCAGTAGCTTTAAGAGCTGTAAAATAGCCAGAGAAATTAGCATGACTCAATGGCTTAGAGGTAGAGCAGCTGACTTTGGAGTCAAGGGTACTGGGTTTGAAACCAACAGGAAGACATTAGCAAGTTATAGGAAAAAAGGCTTAGTAGTTGGGAGATGAGCAGAGACTAGTAGAGAGTGCAGTATAGTGACTCCTAGTGCTCAGTGAAGGAAATTTAATATTAGGTCGAGAGATGAGGAGAGTGAGCAGAAGGGTACCTGGAGGGGCACTGCAGCACTCCATAGTGGTTGGAGAGTATAAGCTGCAAATGGGAAAGTGGACACTTAGAAAAAAGAGGGGGTGATCATGTGATATGTCATGTGACTAGTTAGCAGCAATAAGTGTAGAGCCAACTGTGAGTGGGTGGTTTGGGCTGACAGGGTAACACCTCTCCACAAGTAGGCTGGAAGGAAGGAGGCTTTACCTCTTAAGGCTCTCTGTAGTCCCCTGCTACAAGCTCAGCTGGGCTGATTCTGTTCTCTTCCAGTCAAGGTACCCCTACAGTTGAATCCAATCTCCAGTGAGATATAAACATACAATTGCAGTTCCTGCAAACAGGTTAATTTTAAGCCAGAAAAAACTGTCACAGTGTTGTTCAGTTCCAGGTCATCTCTGCATGTCACAGCCTCTCTAAATAAACATTCCCTTGATGGCTCTTCCCTGGAAAGCATCACCCTCCACAAATATCTTGGGTCAAACCTGAACTATGCAGCCCATACTGAACAACTATCCTCTGCATTCTACCATAAACTGGGCACCCAATATTGCATCAAAGAGTGTCTCTCTCCTGCCACAATCCCACCACTACAGGTACAGTACCCGCAGATCAGAAGAATGGGGAGTGGTCCAGTGGAAGTGTCACCCTTATCCCTACTAGAACAGGCAGTATACCAGTGCAGGAGGGTGGTTAAAGGATAAGGTAGTGAAGTTAGTTAATTAGGATAGGACCTACTTACCAAACCTAACCAACAAGATTAATGCTCAGTGGGAGAGGGATATGGGGCTAGACATTATGAAGAAAAATTGGGGAGCAATCATAAAACTGCATATGTGTCTGCTGCTATGCAGTAGATACAAGTGCAACCCCTAGGTGGCACTATCCCAAGGGCTACTACCCCTGCCTGCTTGGCTAGTAGCAGGTTAAGGGGCCTGGGTACTGAAACGGGTGCCTCCACCCAGAGGTCAGGGTTGCTAGTGGTCAAGCTAACCTGGGCACAGTCCTCCAGGACACTGTAACCCCCCCTCTTTCCCTTCTAGTGGCCTGAACAATATACAATAATCACTTTCACAATGACCCTTATTCACCATGCAATTACCCACACTGTTTGCACTTACCACCAGGACTGGTTCCTCTAGCTCGACCCTGGGAACCCCCTGTAAAACAAGGTTATGCACAGCAAATAGTAACAGTACAGTACTCTTGCTACAAACTGTAACCACAGTCAGGTTAAATGCAAAAAGAATTAGATCTGATTTATTCAGGGGACTTAAACAAGGGAGGGGCGTAATCAGGTTGATTGGTTTAAAGGCTAAATCAATCAGACAGTTATGCAAGTAC
Organism: Neoceratodus forsteri; assembly: GCA_016271365.2. Classification (NCBI taxonomy): domain Eukaryota; kingdom Metazoa; phylum Chordata; order Ceratodontiformes; family Ceratodontidae; genus Neoceratodus; species Neoceratodus forsteri. Next base: position 1,446,101,006 of record CM028130.1, on the reverse strand, counting down.
TTCAGAGTCCCTACACAGTCACACACTCTAGGTAGCCAGGTAGGAAAAAGGTGGGCTAGCCAGGACCATTGCCCAGGGTAGGCCAGTGTCGCAGCTGGTTGGGGCCCTGTGATGGAAGAAAGCAACATGCACAACACACACTATTTGTAATCTGGAGCCAGAAGGATCAGTTCGTGAAGGAAAAGACAACAAAGCAATCAGATGATAACCCTTTAGATTTAGCTGTTGTTGCAGGGAGCTACCCTGATGTTTACTCACGATACCCAATACAGGACACCGGCAGGATGAAATCGAGACTGCAGGTTGTTAAGCTGGAGTGCCAGGAGAAACAGGGCCCACGTGAATCACCGAGGCATTGTTCCTGTTCAAGGCATTGAGCAGGGGGCTGATCCCCAGGCAGGTCTCTTGTCGATGGCTTTCTCTGTGTAGCGGGTAGTCTGGCTGGGCCAGTGTGGCAAGGCCCAGGCCAAATGGAGATGCAAACTGATTTAGTCCATTGGAACTGGATGCAGCCTCCAGCAAGCAGAACACAGTTCAGCACACAGTGGGGAACCAAATCACGACCCACTTACAGCACACAGCACATTTACATGTAAGAAATTCTATTGTACCAGGCAGATTGCTATCCGATCACAATTACAGAGTCTTTGCACAAACTGGGAGTTCAAAGGTGGCTGGAAATCCTGACAGGTCGATCAGATTCAGCATATCTTCGGTCTTCTTCAGGTTAAAGCCTGGTCACAGTTCTGTGGCTTAAATCGTCCTCACAATTCAGATTCAGTCCGTATAAACTTCAATTTCCCTCTCAGGTACAGCAGGCAGAAAGGCAGGCCAAAACTCAGCCCTTTCACAGTTCTCCCACGCAAATCTATGCAGGATTACTGCTCGACTATCTCAAGCTGTTACTTCTTTCGCAACTCAAACTGAAAGTAGATGCAAGCAGCCTGGGACTTTCCCCAGGATCCAAAAGGTTCGGTTGGCTGATTCCTCTGTCAGTCACAACAAGGGCTCCCCCTCCAGGTTCATTTAGGTGCCAAAAGCCCCAAACTACAATTCCTACAGAATTTTGCTCCCACAAAGCCCCTGGGGACAGGCTCCATTTTTGAGTCCCCAAAGGTACTGATTGGCCCATTTCAGCAGTCCAGGACCAAGATGGTGGAGATAAACAGAAATGTCCATGCTGCAAAGAAGGCAGGTTAGACAAACTGCAATATTATTACTATTCTAATAAATGATCAGCAAACAAGTACATCTTCTAACAGAGCTCCCTCTGCACAAGTAGCGATGGCAGAATGGAGCAATTTATCTGACAGCCCGGGCAGGACTCAAGCATGGAAACACTCAGCCCCCCTCCCAGATTAATTATAACTGTGAGAAAGCAGCTCTTAAAGAGACAATACACAGAGACTATACAGGCACTTTCTGGCAATAACGTTTAAATTGCTAAAACGCAGGACACCAGCCTGGCAGTGAGCATTTCGGCAAGTTCAAGGAAGACTTTTCAGGAACCCCCATTTGTAGGGGGTTACACTCTTCCCTGCCTAAAGAAAACTTAGCGTCTGCATCAAGTCTGTACCATCATGCATCAGTTAGCATAAACTTATTACTTTACTATACATATTCACTACTCTTCGCAATACTATATCCATAATGACAATACTTATACATGTTTCATACACATAATAATCAAAATGGAATCAGTAACATCCTATGAACATTATAATATTGAATCATATCATAACTTCTTGTACATTACACAGTGTAAGAGGGGGCCCTTCCCTATCAGCTAACTTGGGGCAGGATGGGGCAGGGGCACCCTTTTTGTTCTTCCTTCTCAGCATGGGTTTAGTACATTTAAGGTGGGAATAGATCCACAGATTGAATATTTTTGACAGGGAAATCTGGGTGATGAAACACATTAAATAACATCCCACACAATCGAGCAAACTCAGCCTCTAGGATCCTCAGGCAGTTCTCCACAGTAGCATCAGTGGTCGCACCACTAGCTTCAGTCCCCATACTAGAAACTTCAGCCTGCCCCCTGAAGGTCAGCCAAAATAGCAGGTGTCAAAGCCATAGCTGGGTCTACCTCCAATGACCACTCAATTCTTCTAGTTGCTTGCATCAATAGACAAAAGTCAGGTGCATTAATCAGGCACTGTTGCATCTGCAGCTGAGACATCAACAACTTGGAGTCCACAACTGAAGTCAGCAGCTAACTCATCCGCATTCAATCCATCCCCGAGGGCATCACCTCTCCTTGGGCTACCATTTTCTGCAGTACTCCTTCCACCCTCAGAAGGTTCTCTGACAAAAACTCCCCTGGCTGTTGCCACATAGTGGTAAACTTTTGCCACAACTTCCTTACATCCCAATCAGGGTTAAATACAGCTCCTAAAGCATCAAAGTATTGTTGAGCAGATGCAGAGGCTTCCTGTTCCCGAAGCTTCCTCACAACTCTCAAAGCAGGCCCTCTGAGTGATGCCACAATGGTCTGCCTCTTCTAGTCATCAGTTGCTGGCCAATCACTTAACATCCATTCAGTGCACATTCTCCAGGTCTCCCAAGCTTCTTCCTCACAGGTGGTGGGCACAGTCCCAGAGAACACACTGTCCATAATTTACCAAAGGCAGGAAAACAGTTGGTGCCAAATTTCCCAGCAAGACAAGATATTGGTCCTCCCGGCCACTAAGGGATAACTAATCCCAGTGGTGCCTCCAAGATGTAACCCCTAGGTGGCAGTATCCCAAGGGCTACTACCCCTGTCTGCTTGGCTAGTAGCAGGTTAAGGGGCCTGGGTACTGAAACAGATGCCTCCGCCCAGAGGTTAGGGTTGTTAGTGGTCAAGCTAACCTGGGCACAGCCCTCTGGGACACTGTAACCCCCCTTTTTCCCCTTCTAGTGGCCAGAACAATATACAATAATCACTTTCACAATGACCCTTATTCACCATGCAATTACCCACACTGTTTTCACTTACCACCAGGGCTGGTTCCTCTAACTCGACCCTGGGGACCCCCTGTAAAACAAGGTTATGCACAGCAAATAGCAACAGTACAGTGCTCTTGGCACAGACTGGAACCACAGTCAGGTTAAATGCAAAAAGAGTTAGATCTGATTTATTCAGGGGACTTGAACAAGGAAGGAGCGTAATCAGGTTGATTGGCTTAAAGGCTAAATCAATCAGACAGTTATGCATGTACTTCAGATTCCCTACACAGTCACACACTCTGGGTACCCAGGTAGGAAAAAGGTGAGCTAGCAGGACCATTGCACGGGGTAGGCCGGTGTCGCAGCTGGTTGGGGCCCTGAGATGGAAGAAAGCAACATGCACAACACACACTATTTGTAATCTGGAGCTGGAGGGCTGAGTTCATGAAGGAAAAGACAACAAAGCAATCAGATGACAACACTGTAGATTTAGCTGTTGTTGCAGGGAGCTACCCTGATGTTTACTCATGATACCCAATACAGGACACCGGCAGGACGAAATCGAGACTGCAGGTTGTTGAGCTGGAGTGCCAGGAGAAGCAGGGCCCACACAAATCACCAAGGCATTGTTCCTGTTCAAGGCGTTGAGCAGGGGGCTGATCCCCAGGCAGGTCTCTTGCCGATGACTTTCTCTGTGTAGCGGGTAGTCTGGCTGGACCAGTGTGGCAAGGCCCAGGCCAAATGGAGATGCAAACTGATTTAGTCCATTGGAACTGGATGCAGCCTCCAGCAAGCAGAACACAGTTCAGCACACAGTGGGGAACCAAATCACAACCCACTAACAGCACACAGCACATTTACATGTAAGAAATTCTATTGTACCAGGCAGATTGCTATCTGGTCACAATTACAGAGTCTTTTCACAAACTGGGAGTCCAAAGGTGGCTGGAAATCCTGACAGGTCGATCGCATTCAGCAAATCTTTGGTCTTCTTCAGGTTAAAGCCTGGTCTCAGTTCTGTGGCTTAAATCATCCTCACAATTCAGATTCAGTTGAATAAACTTCAATTTCCCTCTCAGGGACAGCAGGCAGAAAGGCAGACCAAAACTCAGCCCTTTCACAGTTCTCCCAAGCGAGTCTATGCAGGATTACTGCTCGACTATCTCAAGCTGTTACTTCTTTCACTTCCTAACTCAAACTGAAAGTAGCTGCAAGCAGCCTGGGACTTTCTCCAGGATCCAAAAGGTTTGGTTGGCTGATTCCTCTGTCAGTCACAACAAGGGCTCCCCCTCCAGGTTCATTTAGGTGCCAAAAGCCCCAAACTACAATTCCTACAGAATTTTACTCCCACAAAGCCCCTGGGGACAGGCTCCATTTTAGAGTCCCCAAAGGCACTGATTGGCCCATTTCAGCAGTCCAGGACCAAGATGGTGGAGATAAACAGAAATGTCCATGCTGCAAAGAAGGCAGGTTAGACAAACTGCAATATTATTACTATTCTAATAAATGATCAGCAAACAAGTACATCTTCTAACAGAGCTCCCTCTATGCAAGTAGCGATGGCAGAACGGAGCAATTATCTAACAGCCCGGGCGGGACTCATGCATGGAAACACTCAGCCCCCCTCACAGATGAACTATAACTGCGAGAAAGCAGCTCTTAAAGAGACAATACACAGAGACTATACAGGCACTCTCTGGCAATAACGTTTAAAACTGCTAAAACGCAGGACACCAGCCTGGCAGTGAGCATTTTGGCAAGCTCAAGGAAGACTTTTCAGGAACCCCCATTTGTAGGGGTGGTCACACCTGGAATCCCAATTAAAGTTTCTGAATCACCTGTACTGCCCTCCCAGTACAGTATAGGTTCACTCTGACAATTTTATCACAGTGTGGACGATGCCAGATGACCCTGAGCACAAACATGCACTATTTCTGGGAGTGTGGGATTCTGACACCATTCTGGGAAGGGGTGGTTCAGGAGCTCACAGGATTGTTCAGCAGAATGAGTCCATGCACGCCCCTCTCCACACTGATAGTGATGGAGGACATGGGGACAAGGGGCTGGAACCACACCCTAGATGGATTAGGGTGCTGCTGGCCATGGCTTGCCAGTGCATCCAAAATACATGGATTTACTGTGCAATGCCCACTCTAGCCCAGTGCAAAACTATGTGCCTGCAGGCACTGGCATTAGAGAGGTTAACATACACCCTTAGAGGAATGGAGAGCTGTTTTTAAGGAGTTAGGGCAAGTACCTGGTTGCACTCCCACCCAAAGAAAGCTGCAGTCACACACAGATGTCTGCTTTATGGCCCAGGAAGGCAGAACGGACCAACCTCAGTACCCTAGAGATATCAAAATTGTAACAGTACAACCTTTGTGTAAAGTAACAAATTCAGAAACTATACAGCTGAGAAGATATAAGGAACAATCTACTTGTAGAATAATTTTTTTCTTCCCTTGTACATTACCCCCAAGTTTGTACACCCAATGTAATTAATTGTTTGAATGTCTTTATACTGCAGAATCAAATATTATACAAAAAAAAAAAGGAGCGTTGCTCCTTGGCCTGCAGAAAATTAATAGTTCAATGTTTAGGTGAATAGAGTAGTGCTTGTGTATACTTATAAGGTTTAAATATTTCCCTTTCTTTGTTCCCACCCTTGGTAGGTAAGCTGGGTAGTAAGTAGGGAACAGAAGGCCCGGCATCAAGGTTGAGCAAAGTGCTGGAGTAGGCAGGGGAGGATGGTGAGGGTTTCACAATGTGCTAAGCAGGGAACTGATGAGGGAGGCTGGCTTTTATTTGGGATGTGGGAGGAACTATTCCCCCACACTGAACCTTGGGCTTTAGCCCTCCCATTCAATGTTTTGGTGAATAGAGTAGTGCTTGTGTATACACATAAGGTTTGAACTTTGGCCTTTCTCTAGTCCCACCCTAGGTAGGTAAGCCGGGTAGTGAGTTGGGAATAGAAAGCCCAAAAGGATGACCTCCTCCAACTCACGGAGAGTATGACCTGTAGCATGCAGGAGAAGAAAATCCCCCAGGTGGAGGAAACCTCTGAGGACACATGGCCACTGACCTGCCCATCCTCAGGGCAAACTACGAGGAGATGATTCTAGATGCTTAGAATTATTTCTAATTTTAAGGTAGGGTGTAATGTTTATTGTGATGAAGTTCCATCTTCTGAGTCTGTGTGAATGATGAGTTCAGGAGGGTTGATTCTTGAGGTTGAAAAGACAGATCAAGTCTGAAGGAATGTCCAGATCCTGAATATTATTTATTTATTTATTGAACCATAATGGAATTAAAACCTTAATATGAATTACATCTGGCTGTTGAAAGGGGTTGAACAAGGTCCAGGCTTCATCTGTGATATAAGTTGATTTTTGGCAAAGGTACTGACTCTATGTGAGCATGAGGAGCACGAGTTTGCTTAGATGGGTTGCCAGACTCCAAATTAGTGGAGGTACAATTGGTTATTAAATCCTTAAGGTAATCTGTCAGACTTTGAAGAAGGTGAGAGCAGGATACAATGCTTACAGATTGACAAATGTTTCAGATGATTGCAAGGTTCTTGGAAGTGCTTGTTCTTTGTACTGTTTGGGAAGAAAATATAGGAACCAAATGAAAGCTGGACAATGAGATAGTAGAAGCTCTGACATTCAAAGTAGAGTCTAATGACTTTGAGTTCGGTAAATTTACAATATTTCATTATATAGGTGTCTACAGAGAGTAGAGATGCAGCAAATTTAAATTCCACTGACGAAGTGAACGCGAAGTGGGCACCTCGCATTGCCACTCTGCTATTCGGAGTGGGCAATGCAGAGTGCTCATTCCGCCTTGTCATTACCACTTCACGTTAAGGCGGAGTGGCAATGCGAAGTAAGGTGAAGTCATTGTTTTTAATGGACTTCGCATTCCTCATTATGATTCTAAGTGATCCACTTGGTGTTTCAGATTTGGCAGCCCCACACATCACATGGCTTACAGTACTGTAAGTCACATGCTCTTTAGCTAGGCAGGAAGGAAGTGAGTCATACAAGCAGACACTTTTACTTTCTCCTGTGCAGACGGAGAGAGAGGAGTGTGTTTTGTGACTGCTGATACTTTGAGATCAGAGCGAGGAGGAGATTTAAACTTTGATTTAGACCCAACAGCTTTTTTAAAGCTACATTTTTTTGTCTTTTCTGTACTCTTTTTTACTTAATTTGTTCTTTCTGTAAATTTTATTTTTCTTACCTTTATAAGTAGTTAGTTGTTTGCCCGCCCCCCCCCCGGAAGCAGGACCAGCACCGCCTCCTGTCCTGACTCTGAGGCAGTTGAACTACCACCACCAAGTCCAGCACCAGGTCCTCAAGAGCAGGATGTGCCTGTGCTCCTGGGCCCAGGTGTGGATCCCATCCCTGTTCAGCACCATGACCAGTCAGCTGCCAGTTCATCTGGCCTTCCCCTGCCTGTGCTTGGTCCTCCCCACACCTCCATTGTTTGGCAGTTTTTTGACTGTGTCGGGGGCAGACAGCAGTGTGGTCAAGTGCCACCTATTTGAGGTGGAGGTGCACCATTGCCCCTGGAGGACTCACCTAGGGACTGGGGCCAGCACACTCATATGCTCAATCATCACCAGTTGGAGTGGCAGGCTGCCACAGAATGGACCATGCCTGCACCTGCTGGCCATTCTGTGGCAGAGGGTGCAGCTGTGCATGGGCAGCATCCCAAAGAAGAGGAGGGTCACAGCAGCACCTGTTGCTCCACCAGCACCCCCACCACCACCACCAGCAGGTCAGCCTGTAGAATGCGTGGACCCCAGAGAACTGCGTGCAGCACAGGCTGACTTGGCAGTTCTCTGGAGTGCTGTTGAGGAGACCAATGAGAGGGTGAGTGCTGTGGAGCAGCAGCTGGATCGCATAGAGGGACATCAGTTGCAATTATGTCCATGCTAGAACTGCTGCTGGATCACCATGGGATCCCACATTAGTTTTTTTTTCCTCACATCATGTGCACCCCCACACCTTCCTTACTGTGTTATAAAATGTATTCCTCCACCATCCCCAACCCTTGTATGTAATTATGCCTTTTTTTGTTGTCTTCCGTATGTGTGACACTTTGTATTCTGAGCAGTGCAAGTATACTGTGCTAAACTGCATGTGTGCAGTCAATCTTCTTTCCAGTCTATGTATGTACGTACTGTAGACACTATCCAAATCCCTGACTTAAAAACACTTATTAATGAGTACAATGGTGTGAAGGTGAAGCCTGGAGAGATTCTACAAAACAGGCTTACAATACATCCAAGTAACTAGTAAAAAAAATTAATGCTGTGATTCGTGACATAATCGTAAATTGTGATTTCTGACTGCATTTGTGACTGTGATGATGAAGAAATGCGAATGCCTACGGCTGTACTTCCCCGGACCCAGATGAGGTGTGGCACAAAAATCCCTGACTTAAAAACACTCATTAATGAGTACAATGGTAGGGTGGTGAAGCATGGAGAGATACTACAAAACAGGCTTAAAATACATCCAAGTAACTATTAAAAAAATTAATGTTGTTATTCATGACGTGATTGTAAATCATGATTTGTGACTGCATTTGTGACCGTGATGATGAAGAAACGTGAATGCCTATGGCTGTACTTCAATGGGCCCCAATGTGGTGTGGCACAAAACTCCCTGACTTAAAAACATTCATTAATGAGTACAATGGTGGGATGGTGAAGCATGGAGAGATACTACAAAACAGGCTTACAATACATCCATGTAATTATTAAAAAAGATTAATGTTGTGATTCGTGACGTGATCATAAATTGTGATTTGTGACTGCATTTGTGACCGTGATGATGAAGAACGTGATTTGTATCACGAGTGACTCGTGATGATGGTCCTGACTTAAAAACGCATTTTAATGAGTACAATGTTCATGCAGAATTATGCACCACACCTGTCCAGTATTCTGAAGGGAAGCCAAAGAAACAACTGTGACTTAAGTTAGAGATGGAGATTGGGCCCTAAAGAGATGCAAATGCACAGACAGATTAAGATTGTGCTGTGCACTGAAGAGATGCAGATGCAAAGGCACAACACCTAACCAGTGCTCACCATCAGAAATTCAAATCTGGAAAAGAATTCCTTTGCCAGTTGGGGCGGGCTGTGAGGGGGAGCAGTGTACTGCACTGCTGCAGTAACAGTCACTAGTACTAGTACCAATAAAGATACCACAAAGAAGTACAAAAATTATACAGCTGCAGTGGATAGCAGGTTCACATTGCTGAAATTATGTGGCACAATAAAAGGTGTCTGATTTGATGACACGCGTCACTCACATACTCACACACACTAAGTAATGCATAGCAAATTGAAAACTTCAGTAATATAACCACATATTTTAAACAAACTAAAATTATGCACTGCTGCACCACAACAATCGGCAAAAAAATGGCAAGAATTATTGAAAATATTACTGTGTGAACATTAACACAGTTATACAAGAAAAACATCACCAAAACAGAAAGCACTGTCTTTTTCTCCAAGTTAATCTACCTACAGCACAGATATGCCCCTCCCCCAAAGCACACTTCCACTGTCTCTTAGTACACAGACTGAATATTGTACAGTAACATTCAAAATCCACACACAAACAATAAACTCTCGATGATATGAGCACAAGAGGGTTTCCTATAATCGATGAACTAAAGTTTGAGCAAAACAAATGACCCAAAAAGGCTTTTTTAACAGCTTTTAGAAAGTTTGAATCACAGAGAGCTCTCATAGCATCCTATAGCTTCATACACATACTACCCCAAACTGAGGCTGTGCAGAACAATCTAGAGCCCATGTGACCTGAAATCCCATGAATCACTGCAAAATTCGCCTTTGGAGCTTAAAAACAAGGTGAAGTGAGCGGAGTACATTGTTTTCAATATACTTCACCTTAAATTGGTGGAGTAGTGGTTTGGGAAAAGGCGAAGTAAGAAAGTCATTGTCTTCAATGGACTTCTCGCTACCCTATTATAACGCCAGGGCACTCCACTTCACGCTTGGCGGAGCACTCATCGACCACCTTCACCCACCAATCACTGCAGAGCGAATTGGGGCCACTTTGCCCACCACTAATAGAGAGACAATCAAGGATTTGGAGAGAGTGAGGTTTTGGGTATCTGGTAGAAGAGGGTGACTGAAATAATTCAGTCCAATAAAGGCAAGGATGAAGTATGCTGTAAAGACAACAACTGGATAACAATAGGTATAAAGGAAATGTTCAGTATGATAGATTTGAGGCTTGAAGGTGAGTTAGAGTTGCTGTGATGATGTTTTGCATGGGCACATATTTAGGAAGAACTGCTAGTGCAGGATGGTAGATAAGGTTGTTGCTGTAGCATAGCGGCCCAATGGCAGGAGCTGTTTGCAGATGACACCAAGATCTGCAACAGAGTAGATGATCCAGATGGGGTGGGCAGAATGAGAAGAGATCTGGAAAAACTGGCAAAATGGTCAGAAGAGTGTCAACTAGGGTTTAACGCAAAGAAGTGCAAGATCATCCACACAGGGGAGAGAAACACTGAAGCTACCTATAGGTTGGGAGGGGAGTTGCTAGCAATCACATGGGAAGAAAGATACTCGGGCATCATCATCACAGATGACCTGAAATCATCCAAGCAGATCACTGAAGCAGTAGGTAAGACTAGAGGGATGTTGGGGTGTATTAGTAGGGGTATTAAAAGTCGTAAGTGGGAGGTAATAATCCCTCTTTACAAGACACTGGTTAGGCCCCATCTGGAGTACTGTGTGAAAAACTGGAGGCTGCACCTGCACAAGGACATTAACAAAATGGAGGCAGTCCAGAGAAGGGCAACCAAAATGGTGCAGGGACTGCATCAAAAAACATATGAGGACAGATTAACGGAGCTCAACATGTATACCATAGAGCAAAGGAGGGAGAGAGGTGATATGATCAAAACATTCAAACATCTTAAGGGCATTAACAAGGTGAAAGAGTCTAACATGTTTCAATATAAGAAAAATAGCAGGACAAGAGGACACATCATGAGATTAGAGGGAGGCCGATTAAGGGGTAATGTGAGGAAGTTCTTTTTCACAGAAAGGGTGGTGGATGCATGGAACGGCCTACCTCAGTAAGTGGTGGATATGACTACAGTGCAGGGCTTCAAAGAGGCATGGAATAGGCATAAGGGAGCAATACAGATGAGTATGAATAGATAGGCCATTGAAAGAGTAAAGGCCTATGGCACATTCATAAGGTGGAAAAAATGGGCAGACTGGACAGGCCTTGCGGTCCTTATCTGCTGTCAACTTCTATGCTTCTATGTTTCTATGTAAGGAGTTGATGTCAAAAATAGAACATGCCAGATGCATTGACTGCTTAGTCCAGTGTAGATTGTTGTGAACTATAACTGTGATAGAGAGATAGCCAGGTCAATGCGTACATGCAGGATGCTGAATCAAATGAAGACCCACTCTTGGGGATGGTATTGCTGGAAGGAGTATGAAGGTGACATATCATGTCAGGTAAGGTAGGAAGACCATTAGATAGGTGGCTTGCAAAGAGTGTTGTGATGAAGAGGTGCAGATAACTTCATGAAGTATGGTGATATCCAGAGGCCAAGGAGCAATGACTTGGGATACCGTAAATTTAGCAGGGAAACTATGCATCGGAGATCTGTCGGTATGTATTCTGAGATACAGGATGGAAGAAGGGTCTGAGGAGATCATCCAATGGCTATAAAAGAAAATACAAGTCGGATAACGTGGTCGATCTGAGTCGGAGCTGGACAGAATAGACTATAGGTGGAAGGTATAACAGACAATGCCAGTACCGCCATGTGACATACTGAGGTTCCCATTATCCATGAGGGGTATGGCTATCATGGAGTTGGTATATACTGGGAGGGAAGGAAGTTCATGGTTCCAGTGAGAGATAACAGGCGTGAAGAAGACTCCACTAGAGCCTTGGTTCCATGGAAGATATCGGGAGGTAGTAACATCCATACTGTTTGAATTAAATGGAATATATAAGGAATTATCCACAGAGTTGATTTGAGGTAGATGTATGAGACAGATGAACCAGTAGAAGTAATTGAATGGGTAAGTGGATGCTGGACGTTGGCAGTTGTGAGAAATGCCCCAAATAAATACAGAGCATCAAAAGTGTAGGAGCCCTGAGCAACCAGGGTGGTGAGAAGGAAATTGTTTGACATGACAGCAGGTCAGCCAATGTCGACTACCTCTTGAGAGGCAATAAGGAGGGAAGCCAGGTTACGGCCTGCCCAGCAAAAATGTCCTTGAAGGATGGAGAGGAGAAAGTTTACAGGATGATGGAGGAGGATGTCCATAAGAATCAGTGCTGGAATGCTGTGAGCATGACTGGAGGACAGGATGGTGACTGAAGAGGATTGGGTAGAAGTAGGAGCAGCAATAATGGAGATGCAGCATCAACTGCAGACAATCAAAAGGTGGGCTGGAAAGTGAGAAGAAATGTCGGGCCATAAAGTCCCGGTGTGTGGACATGAGGAAGAATCCGAGGGAAGAAATGGCTGGCTGAGAATGAGAGGAAAGGAATAGGCCATAGAACTCCTACTTGCAAGATGCAGCCAAGCGGTGGATGCCCCAGGTTTCCAGATCAGCAACTTAGTGAGGAATAGTCTAATCTTCAATGGAAAAGGTCGATTTGGAAGTCCACATACTGGATGATGGAGCTTGATTGGAAATCCACTGAAGCTGAGCAGCAGCATCTTCAGAAGTTGCTGGTAAGGTATTGGATGGCAGGGTAATGCCATGGCATAGTGAAACAGAGTGAAAGGGAACCGAAATGGGCCCCAGACATTAGATCCAGGTAAAACTAAGAGGAGGATCCAGGTACAGAGGTGCTGCAGAGTTGTGGTATGAAGTTTCCACCTCCAAAGGAGATGGCCAACATGAAGTGCTGACAGTAATGGGTGTTGCAGTGACGAGGTATGAGGTTTCCACCCCCGGAAATGGCGAACTTGAAATGCAGGCAGTAAAAGGTGCTGCAGTGATGGGATATGAGGTTCCCACCTCTGAAGGAGATGGCAACTTTAATCGTTGATAGAAGACCAATGATGTCAGATAAGGGTAGCAGTAAAGGAAAAACTGTAGAAGGCCTTGGGCTCCTATCTTTGAAGATGGGCAAATCATCATATATGCAGCAGGAAGCAAAGGGGAATGTGGGTAGAGACAAGTCCAGGAGGAAGGCTGCAGGGGAACAGGAACTTCCAGAGGAACAACGATGGAGGAGTCAGCAGCATGGAGCTGAAGGTCTTGGAGACTAGAGGAGTCCGAGCCAGAATGCAAGCCACAGGCAACAATGCATATGAGCACCAGATGACAACTGGAAGGCAAGCAGCAATGAAGCTCGGAGTCTGATGGACAGGGTGGAATTCAAGACCAAACAAGCCAACAGGGTCCAAATCCAGAACTTAAGGAGGTCAAGGGCGAGGACAAGTACACAAATCCCAGACGTGAAGAGAACCAATCAAAGGAGGCAGGAGGGGAAGGGCCACCACAAGGTGAAAGCAGTCCAGTCTTCCACAGGGTAGCTGGAGGCCAAAGCCTGGGGATAGGCTGGAGAAGCAAAATAAGAAGGCTAGAGAGAGAGAGACTGGAAATGGCATGCAGCAGAGGCTTGAAGCAAGGCTCAAGTACAGGTGCTCGAAGACTGACAGATACAGAGATCCATTCCCAAAGGAAAGAGGCAAGCTCAGATCATTGGCAGGAAATTTGGGGGGTTGAGGCAGGAGATTGGAGACTGAAGGGATACCCATTCTCAAAGGGAAGTGGGACCCACATTGAAGGTTCATGATGCAGTTAATTGAGATGATGAAGCACGTTGAGATGATGGAGAACAGAGGTCCCATTCCTGAAGGGAAGTGGCAAACCTAGATTGCTGGTACAGAATGCAGGTAGTTGAGCTGATGGGGTACAGTGGTCCCATTTCCAAAAGGAAGCAGCAACTGGATAGCAGTATAGAATGTAGTTGTATGAGACAGTGGATGGAGGACACAGGCTCCCATCCCCGGTAGTCAGGGCAAGCTAACCTTCACTTGATGCTACATCGGGCAGAGTTAGGAACGGAGACAGTCAGTAGTTGGCTGGCAATATAACTGGTTGAGACTGTAGGTAGAGGAAACAGCTCCCATCCCCAGCAGACAATGGAAGCCTACCAGCACTGATATGCCTCAGTAGGCAGAGTTAGGGATGGTTTAGCTATGCCGACGCGACAACAATGTTGTCGGCGTTCGGCATAGTGACATCACCTGTCAGACATCGGTCTGTGTTTCTATCGGGGGGCTGTGCCACCCCCCGAACCCCACACCTCTTCTATAGATTGTTAACTCCAAGTCGGGAGCTAACTGGAAGGGGGGTGAAACTTCGATGAAGGGGTGAAATTTCTGTGGGTCCCCCGGAGCGACATTTTTGAAACTTGTTGAAAATGTCGCTGTGGGGAATTTTGCCAATGGGGTTTCACCCTTCTGTCTGTACACCATTATTGACAAAGGCTGTCAGACTGCTGGTATGGGCTGAGGAGAGGGAAGAGTGGCTGAAGCCACCTGAAGGGAAGGCAATGCAGAGCAAAGGGTTAAAGGTCGAGGGAGCAGGGAAGGAGGGTCGAGAGCAGCCAAGGGGCAACAGACACTGCAGACAAATCCCGAGGGAACAAACAAAGGCAAGGTTCACAGGAGCAACATGTAGACAAATGGTATCCCTAAGAAGAATGCCTCAAAATGAGCAAGCCAATAACAACGACAGCACTTTGGCAACTTCAAAAATGCGACAGTATATATGTCGGGGGAGCATTATGACGACAAATGCCTCCCCAAAGGTGTGTTATGACCTTGACATTGATTATTAAGGCAAGGGGGCAGGGGCAAAGTCTCCCACATTGTGCAGTGTGGGGGGCAAAGCCCCCCACAGAAAAGCAATTGTCGCCGTTAATGCACTCGCCGACATGTACCATCACCGTTTTTGAAGTCGCCAAAGTGCATCACTGTTATTGGGCTCACTTATTTTGAGTCAGCCTTTTCACATGGAACCAGACAAATGGGAAGTAATGAGGAGGGGAACAGGCTGCACAAGATATCAGGAGTCACGAAAGGGTAGAAATGTGTGTGGAAATCATGGGAACGAGACAAAGGGAATAACTGGGAAATGGGTGAAAAAAAGGTTGGATGAAGTGAGTAAAACAACAACAAGGAAACAAACACAAGGAGGGGTTTGGCAGGAGTAGGGGAAGTAATTGGAATAGGCAGATGAGGGTAGAGGGCTGAGCACCAGGGGATGACGTCACACCCCAGAAGCACTGGAGCGGAGATCCGAAACATGAAAATATTCAAAAAGCAACAAGGAAAGTAAGGTGTTTTTCTTTTGGGGCGTGGGAGGTATGAAAGCAGTTTGCAAAGAGAAAGATGGGCAGGCAGCAAGGGAAATGAAAGCAAACACAAGTGAGAAGCACAGGGCCAGCAGTGGGGACATGGAGGCAGAAGGATGGACCAAACCCCCAAGGAAATGGGCAGACAAACAAGGAGAGTGCCAGCAGTGTCTGGGAGTGAATGAGGTTATGGTGCAGTCTGGCCACAACAGAAGTAGAGCAGCAGTGGCCAGATCATCCCTGGCAAAAACACGGGAAACAAGCTGTCACCGGGGACAGGAGGGGGCCCAGTGGACAAGGATTCCATGCAGTACATCACAGGTACGCAGATTGCAGCACTCTTTAAGCTGGCCATACGGGAGGTTCAAACAAAGGAAATCAGTTTAACTGCACGTTGTACCCCTCGCCATACCACAACACACATAAAATCTAAGGCAGACAAAACTGTACTATAGTTGACTACATGAAAAACAAAATGGGAATGAGTCCTCTGAAAGCAGCATAACATACAGGCAGTCAACTACAGTAAAATAAAATCGAACAGTCACTCTACAGGCACAGGTATACAGACGGCCAGAGCAAGGCAGCCCAGCGGAAAACTATTGAGTGGGGGGGACTTCGGGTTTGTGAGTATATGGGGCAGGGAAGCAAAATTAAAACAATGGCAAGGCGGATAGGAAGGGAGGAAAAAAGGACTAACCATAGCCAAGCAGCTGTCAGGAGGTCCAAACCTCACTCTCAGGTTCTTGGCAATAATGGGAATGCAAGGAATCACAGACATGTTGCATAAGAGTAATAAACTTGTTTATTACTACCAAAAAGGATAAATCACAGTTGCCCTAAGCACTTCTTACCAAATGCGAACTGGGAGCCAATGCTAAGCGTTCCCTATACCTCGAGGACTCTTTGTGTCTCTTGGGGTCTCTGAGGTAGAAGACAGATTTTCTTACATTATATACCTATGATAATTACTATGGTTACTGTGAGACAGAAACATTTCTAGTTACAGAGATGAGCCCTGTTGGCTAAATTAGAGGTGGCTCCACAGTCCAATATAACATTATACAATTTTGTAGTAGTCATCACTTTGTAAAGACAAAAGAAGCATAGTTGTACATATATCAGTGTAATAGTACAAATCACCAAAAGGTGGTAATACCGACTTATATATCATAATCATTACAAGGACACAAGTGTCCTAACATCTTATGAGCAAGAAATACACATATGTATTAGAAAGCAAAGTGTATAACAATAATATGCATACATATCCTGACATCTGCTCTTATATGGTGGATGCCCTATACCCTATATGTTAGTGTAACATATGCCTAAGTGCTGGCTGTCTATGGTGTACCTCTGGGGGTACCAATAAGGGTGCTGGGACCTCGTGTAACATTCCCCCCCCTTGTTGCCTCTCAGGGTAACACAGCAGAAATAGGGAAATGGACAGAGAGCAGGTGTCATTTACAGACCCAACGCACGAGCCTTGTAAAGGAACTCCAACTGCTCATGGTGTTGACGCAGGGTGTGCTGTAGGCAGCAAATGATAATAATGAGAAAAAAAATCAAAAATGCGTGTATAATAACAAAACCTTTAAATGTAATTTCTAACCAAGTGTTAGTTAATGCACTGTTCATATCACCATCATTAATAAGTGCAAGGACCACTTCATTAGCTTTAGTGATATTATTGCTGTGGATGACATGAGTATCTTTCCTCTCTAAAAGGGATTTTAATGTCAGTGTAAGAGGGTCAATGTGTACATTAAAATATGGTAAATACTCAGATAGGGTGAGCAGATAATCAGGGTTACCATCAATGATATCAGCGTCCATAAGAGGGACGGGGGTTATAATGGTACAGTATGTCCAATAACTGACTTCTGATGAGGGACGAAGCAAAAATTAGGGTTATCATTAACACATGTTTGAGTTCCGTATACATAAGACTTTATATTAGTCACAACACAATACTCCCCATAGAATTATATTGCATTTTAACAGTGGAGAGTCTCCACTTTTGCAACTGTGCCAGACAGGTGTAGGTTGTCTTTGAAATCTGTGTTGACAGGCTATGAACCTCCTCTCGATAAGATTGGTAATGCTTGTCTGGAGCCAATGTTGAGTCCGAAAAGTCTGTGCCATTAGTGCTGATGTCATTGTCCATAGAAAAGGATCGATCAATACTGTCGGGAGAATAACCACATACAGGTTTAATAACATCAAATACATCACATCGACACAAGTAAATGTATTTCTTCACACAGCAATCTGTGTGTGGTGTGACCCAGGCATCCAGGAAAGGATGGAAAACCAGTAGAGGAGGCAAGTCAAGGTGTTTTCTGTAGATATCTTCATCGAGGTGTCGGACGGAATGCACCATTGCAAGTTTGTCAGATAGAGCTGTAGTGGGATCAAAAAGTGGCAAAGAGACAGTAAAAGAGAGAAACATGGTATCCTTAATAGAACATTTCTTAGAAGTAAAAGATGGACCAGTGTTAGGGTGCCTGGTCACAAAACCCAAATTCATAGCTGTGGAAAGTGGAATGGTTAGAGTTTGTTGCATAAACATTGCAATACAGCTAGGAGTTTTATACCATGGACAATACCATTTAGAGATACGTCTATCATGAATGATATCAGGGATCTTTCTGGATTCTAGATTACAGAAAAGATTATTGATGGTAGTGATAATATATGAGCCATAGGCTGAGCACAAGATTTCACGGGCAATGTATTGTTTATCTGCTGCTTTGTTATTTTGTGCAATGAGGGCATTAATCTTATCTTTAGAATCTGTAAATGCCTTACCAATGTCGTGCATGTTGTATACAGTGTATCTTTCTTCCTGACTAAGGCCATCCACACCATGCAATAATGGGGATATAATATCATTTACCAAACTAGTTTGGAATTTCACTGAATGTGATTTGATAGCAGCAATGTCTGCCTTATTCCAAATAGAGATAGCTGTACCCAAAAGACCTGTGACGGTGCCTGTGGCACCTGTGACATCAGAGCTGTCAACCTCACGGGTATTACATTTATGACTTTGATCTTAAGGATTAGGCTTCCTCCTGAAGTTACCTCTATGCTTGGTGGTGTGAACCCTGGCATTAGGGTCTTAAGTATGAATCTGAAAAGCTGCTAAACTATCAAGCAATAAAGTACTATAAAATGCTGAAGTATTAGTAGTATGACACATACCAAATTCTTTCATATTCCAGTAAGTTAAATTAAACAAAACAGATATATGCATAAATTGTAAGTTATTAATAAGTGTACCAGGTAAGGCAGTGGCTGTTAGACCACTACGGGGACCTGGGGTATGTTTTGGACATTCCAAAAGCTGTATATCAGTAGGGGTTAACACAGACAGATACATGGCAGCAGAGGCCATGTTGTGTACAGCACAATATTTTCTGACAGAGTCTTCAGACAAGGAACTACAATATGAGGGATCAATCAAGGCAGTCATATTGTATAAACCAGAATGTCTGAGAGCAGTCCAGAGCAAGGACAGCGTACCATTAGGGGATAATTTTGCATTGGGCCAGCCGTGGAAAGTTCCCTTGGAAAGCTTGGCCACAGGGAGAATTTGTCCTTGCGACATGGTTTGCTACTCAATTTGTAAGGTAGATTTTATTAGGAGCAACAACCGAAACAGTGAGGTAGGCATCGTAACCTTCTGGGACAGTAATAAAATTGTCAAGTATGTTGATAGAAACTCCCTCTGGGGCAGATGTTGGAGGATCAAGATAAGGAAGGAGGTGCTTTACTGTGCCTTTGATGCAGGGGATAACTCCTGAGATGAGGAAAAAGTGGAACAAAATAGCCATCTTGTCAGAGTACCTGTAAAGGAAAACCAAATATTAGTAAGTTAGTACTATTCAGCCCAATGGGGTGAGGAAAAGTAATTACACTCCTTTGTACAGTTTCAGCTGGTTTGTATGTAACCATTTGTCAGTCACTTTGTTGTTGTGCATGAATCTAACTTGACAGACTGTGGGACTGAGCTTGTTGAAAATTTGGTAAGGTCCTTCCCACTTATTGGAGAAGGACTGTGTGGATGTGCAAATCTGAGAACCATTACCTGATCTCCAGCTTGCCAATCCACCTCTTGTGCGTGTTTGTCAAACTGTATTTTAGACTGTTGCTGGGCCTTGCCCATACAGCTAGCAGCATACAAGTGTGTGTGTGAGTGTGTGTGTGTGTGTGTGTGTGTGTGTGTGTGTATGAGAGCTTGTCTGAGTTTCTCCACATATTGGTCTACAAACACACGGTCTGCTGTGGGGGTATGCAGGTCAAACAAGAAATGTTCAGGTAATGTCATCTGTCTGCCAGTCAGCACCTCAAAAGGTGTTAACTGGGTAGTGGCTGAGGGTGTGCCCCTGATTGCTATAAGGAGTAATGGCAATAGGGAATCCCAGGTCTTGGGATTGTCCTCAATGAATTTGGAAAGCATTTACTTAATCCATCTGTTGGCTCTTTCTACTTGACCTGAAGATTGTGGGTGGCAAGGTATGTGGAATTTCTAGTGAACTCCAAGGAGTTCGAGTGCTTCTTTCATTAACTCACCTGTAAAACTGGTTCCTTTGTCGGTGTCTACCTTGAGAGATAGACCCCACATGGAGAAAATCTGTTCCACCAGTACTTTGGCAGTGGTTTTAGCAGTACATGTCTTAGTGGGGAAAGCTTCAACCCACTTAGAGATCAGTTACCACAAGGGCATATTTGTTGTTCCTATTGGTATTGGTCAACAGGCCAATAAAATCAATCTGTATGGCATGCCAAAGGCCAGAGTGCCTTTGTGGAAGTAGTTTGGAATTTTTTTGGTAGGAATGGGATTGTTTTGTGCACAAAGAAGGCAATTATCTATGTACTGTTTAACATCTTTGGTGACAACAGGCCACCAGGTGGTGCTCTTAAGTCTGTGGAGGGTGTTTTCTACTCCCAGTGTCCATCTGTAGGGGTGTCATGCACTTGGTGCAAAAATTGAGACCTGAGGTGTCTGGGGACCACCCACAATTTGGTGGGGGTATCATCTGGTTGGTACCAGATGAGCTTGTCATCTGGGGATAAGTGTAACTTACCTTCATGCCTCCAGTAGGGGTTGTGGGTAGGTAAGTTCTGTTCACTGCTCTTGTCAAGTAATCTAAACACATCTTTGAGTTCAGAGTCGGCATGCTAGGCTGCCGACAGTTCCAAGGGGGAAAAGGGTTCAGGCTTCTTTTTAACTGCTGCAATGTGTACAGCCGCCCTGGCTTCTGAGTGATCCATCATCCAAGTGTCCCTTCTCAGGCCCCTTCATACCTCTTAACCTCTCAGCATTGAAAATCATAGCACTGGCCTTCAAAAATCATAGCAAAGGGCCAGAATGTGTAGCAATTTCTTATTTTAAACAATATTATGTCTACAGATAGTGGGCCCCATATAGTTAGTGATAAGGAATGTTTCTATCAACTTAGTTCAATGATTTAATAGTTTGTGTGTCCAGAAGTACCTCTAACATTATGAGGAACATCAGTAAACCTGTGAGGAGCAAGGGTAAATTTCAGTGTGAAAATCATAGCGCTATGCTGAATTCATAGCAGTTGAGAGGTATTGGCCCATTCCTTGGCAAGGGTGTCCGCTGTGTCATTGAAGACATGAATGGGGTCATGTATGGAGTGAGCTTTAACTTTGTGTACATACAGTTTGTGTGCAAACCTCTGTGCCTGTGAATGTATGTATATTACCAGTTCTGTGTGTTTCACTGGACTGCCATCAGAGGAGAGAAAGTTCTTCTGCCAGAAAGGGAGAAATTCTGTAAGAGAACAATAAACCCAGTTAGAGTCTGTAAAGATGATGGTATCCTCGGTCCCACGCTGAATGAACTCGAGGGCACAGGCCACTGCTGCTATCGCGGCATATTGTGATGAAGCCACACTGCAACACTTAGAAATTTTATCAGTGTTACCATAAGGATAAATCACCAGAATACCCATCCCTGCAATTTGTTCTTCCTGGTAATAGGAAGCTGAACCATCTGTAAAGATATGACTCAAGGAGGTGTTCTCAAGTATTTGTGGCGTGGCAGGGAGGAAAGGACCTGGATCTGGAAGATCAGGTGGTTGCAATTTACAGTCATGGGGTTCTCCTAGGAAAAGGAGGTCATGCGCCAGCATGGATGGCATTTTGGTTGGGTGGACCTGGATGTCTCTATCCTGGAGAAGGAGTGACCAGTGTGTCAGCCTGGTTTTAGAGACTGACTCATCCTTCACTCTGTCTGATAACAGAAAGGTAGTTGGGGTGTGGTTTATGTTGATAATCAGTGGAGAGTACCCAATTATATACAAGAAGTGCTTGACAGCCCAGTAAGTGGCTAGAAGGTTCCTTTCACAAAGGCTGTACTTCTGTTCCACTGGGGTCAAGAGCTGTTATACATATGCAATGGGTCTCAAAGTGCTATGAACCTTCTGGGCCAGCACTGCTGACATAGCTATGTCAGAGGTGGCACATTCCAGATGGAATGGCAAGGCTGAATTGGAATTGACCAGAGCTGGAGCTGAGGCCAGGGCCTGCTTCAGTGACGTCACAGCCTGGGTGTGAATGGGGTCCCAATTCCAGGGAATATTCTTTTTCATTAATTCATACAGAGGAGCAGCCTTCTGAGCAAAATCACAAATAAAATCTCTAGAATAATTCACCATACCTAGAAATCTCCTAAGAGTGACCACACTGGTGGGTAATGGCAGATCTTGCAGTCCTTGTATCTTCTTCCAGGTAGGGTTTCAGCCTTGATCAGTTATTCTCAGGCCCAGAAAGAGTACCTCTTTCTGACACAGTTGTGCTTTTGCTGGGTTACATTTGAGGCCTGCTCTCTGATTGAGAGTTAATAGTTCATCCAAGAGATCTAAGTGTTGTTTCTGTGTGGCTGTTGCCAACAACAGGTCATCCACATACTGCAAGAGACACTGGGGAGTAGAGAAACCATCAAGGGCATCCATCATGTGTAGATGGAACAGGGAAGGGCTGTTATGGAATCCCTGTGGTAAGCAGGTCCATGTGTACTGTCTACCCTCAAAGGTGCAAGCAAACTTATATTGACTTTTGGGGGCCAATGGCAATGACCAGAAACTATTGGAGATGTCCAGGGCACTGAACCATTTTTGGTCAGGGGTCAAAAGTCATAGCATGTCAGGTGCTGATGCCACAGTTGGAGCACAACTGTGGGTGACCTGATTCAGTCTCCTGTAGTCAATAGTCTCCAGGCACCTGTGGGTTTCTTCACAGGCCACACTGGGGAGTTGGTGGTAGAGACACATGTCCTGATTATACCTTGCTTGATGAATGATTTTATTGTTTCCCTAAGAGAGGGCAAGGCCTGTGGTGGAAAAGGATATTGCCTTTGCCTCTCATGTGCTGGACCTGTCACTTCTATGACAGTGTGCATTCTGCCACAGTCATGCTTATTGGTGGTAAATGCCTCCAAATGCCTTTGTAGAATGGGGAGGAGCTTTGGGAAAAGCTCATGGTTCTTGAGCAAATCTATGATGTCATACTCTTTATTATTGGCAGATATTGTTGCCATCACATGTGAGTCAGGAATCATGATGGTGTGGTATTGATCCTGAATCTGTATCAGTAACATGTTGGCTAGGTCCACCACACAGCCATGTGGTGCCAGAAAGTCAATCCCAATTATGCTAGGGTGATCATACAATACCATTAGTTGGAAGGTGTGGTAGGCCTTCAGGTGTCCCAACTCTACAGGTAGTGGTAGAGAATGGTATGCAAGCAATCTAGTCCCATCTACTCCTGACATGTTGATCCTCTGTCCGGTGGACCAAGGGGACGTTTCTGGGTGGTCATCATGTAATACAGACACAGCTGCACCTGTATCCAATAGTACTGTCAAGTGGCCCCCAACCTCGGCCTCAGTGCAGGGCCTTCTGTTTGCATCCAAGACCAGCTTGTTTACAATATGGACTGGGGCCTGTAATTGTGAATCTGTACCCATGGAAGCATGGAGGGATTGGGCCTGGCTCCTTTGAACCACCTCACCATGCTGCACTGATGCTATATAGGGAGCTGCTTCTGAGTTCATGCCTGTATGGGCCTGAAGACCTGTACTTCTGGTATCTCCATGGCCTGTTGAGGCCTATGCTCCCGGTTGTACAGTTGCAAGGGCCTGAGCGGGAACAGCATCCACTATGGAGTGCACTTGCTCCAGAAGTTTTTGGAACTTCAGATTCTCTTCAGCTATCTCCCCATATGAAGGGCCTGGTCTTTGCTGTTTACCCTTGTTGTTCTTGTTGTGTTTCTTATTCTTATGGTAATTCTGGTTCCCACCTCATTGTTGTTGTTGCTGCTGTTGGGGTGGTTGTTGGGCCTACTGGGGGTGTTGGTTGTCTGCGGGGAAGGGCCTGTTTCTCATGGGCCTGGCCTTCCACCGTGTAGTACGTCATGGTCTCTGGAGTAATCTCCATGGCGGCTACTTTCTTGGAACCGGAGCCCGGATCATGGATGTAGATTTGATAAGCTCTCTCGGTTCTCCAAAGAATGTCGGCAAACCTCTCCGTGTTGGGGTAGGTGGTTGGCTCTACCTTTTCTCTTACTGCAGGGATCATGTTCCTAAGGAACAGGGTCTTATATTCAATGAGGTCCACATCTGCAGCTTCCTGTGCAAGGTGCTTTCCTGCTCGGTAGACCATCCAGAGCCTCTGGTGATAAGTCGCTGGACTTTCTTTTGCATTCTGTTTCACAGGATATGCAAGCATCACTCCTACTACACCTGGGCTGTCTGCAGAAATGAGTTTGGCTGCAACCTCATCAAAGGTGGCGTGGCTGTCTTGGCGGACGGCATCAGGGAGTTTAGCCCACAGTCCAGGATCAATGGTCTGGCATAGGATCTGGACCTGGTAGTCTGCAGCAAGACTAAGCATTTCACATTTAGCACGCACCTCTTCCAAGTGATAGCTGAGGTTATCGGACGGCTCATCCGACCAATACTGTCAGCTATTTGCTGAGCAGAGTAGGCCATTTGTAGGGGATTATTGGGCCAATCAGGTGGAGGTAGGTTGTCCCGGGTGCCATCCAAGGCCCATGCCTTCCTGAGTGCCAGTCTCATGCAGAAGCTGCCTAATTTGGGTTTTAAGGACCCGTTTGTTTCTCTCAGAGATAGGTACAGTGCCTATCGCATGTTCATTCATCGTCTCTATCTCCTGCCTGTCTTCCACATTAATAACAGCCACTGGTGGAGCCATCGGATTAGGCTTTGGCCTACTCCCCCCCATCATGAGGGTTATCATGTCGGCATTGCCCATGATGTGCATCATGACGTCGATGATGTATGACATGGGATGGGTGTGATGGGGATCCACCATGTTATGACTGGCGGAGCGGGGCATCTGGGCCATAGTAGGGGTCTGACTGGGCGTTGTACTGGGAGATGTCATCATCTGATACTTCCCCTTCAGATGACATGGTTAAGGCAGGGGCTATGCCTCCTATCACCTTAACATGTCCAGCCAGAATCTCCCACTGGGGGTGCAGTTTCACCACCTTGGATTCACACACTGTATGACTCACATTTGCAACATTCATATCAACCTCATCCTGCATCTGTTTCTGCAACACTCTATACATGGCGCTGAATTCGCAATTGTCCCTAGTAGCCACTTCTAAGGCATTATGTACCTGGTTTATCTTGTCCTGTATATCTCCCAACTCCTCACTAAATTGATCATTCGTTCTACTTAACACATCATTCATCTGCAAAGCCTGACTCTGATCCTGTCTCAAACGTTCACATTCCAACTTCAACATACAAAGTTCCTGCTCTCCTGCCTGGGCAGAATGATGCAAAAGGGAATCCTTTTCATTACGCAGAGTTTGGAGTTCACATTCCAAATCCTGCTCATGTCTCACACATTCCGTTTCCTGCAAGCCCATTTCCTGTTTAAGAGATGAGATTTGCAATTCAAGGGTTTGAAACCTCGCTTTGGAGGCTTCCAGACAGCACAGAGAGCCGCGACCAACAGCCCCTTAGCTCCTCACTTTCTGGCTGTTTGTCTCATCTCTGAGTACTGAGTTAAAATCCCCAGTACAGGATTTTCGGATTGACTTGCATCCCACTTGAAGTCAGCCCATTCTCCATGGGAGGCAAGACAATTTGAGACATCGAGTCTCAGTTCTGCACAGATATTTGATACAGTGGACACTGTGTGGGAGGGAATGAAAAATCAAACTATGAAAAAGGTGCCGTGCTGTGTATCGCTCCACAACAGGAGCACTTTATTCACAGTCAGGCTACTGTGCACTTGTAAGCTTGCAATTCAAAACTGCTGTGGAGTGGGTCAAGTCAGCATTGACCACACTCAGAAAGCAGCCAGACTTTGCAGGTTATTACAAAGTGGTCGTAGAACGGGAGATGTGATGCGGGAATGCACACCTACAGTTGGGAAGGGAACAGTTTGAAGCAACCAGTGAAACTTTGCAAACACCAAATATTGCCTGCACATGGTCGCCAATTGTCAGGAGGTCCAAACCTCACTCTCAGGTTCTTGGCAATAATGGGAATGAAAGGAATCACAGATATGTTGCATAAGAGTAATACACTTGTTTATTACTACCAAAAAGGATAAATCACAGTTGCCCTAAGTAGTTCTTACCAAATGCGAACTGGGAGCTGATGCTAAGCATTCCCTATACCTCGAGGACTCTTCGTGTCTCTTGGGGTCTCCAAGGAAGAAGACGTAATATCTTACATTATATACCTATGATAATTACTATGGTTACTGTGAGCTAGAAATATTTCTAGTTACAGAGATAAGCCCTATTGGCTAAATTAGAAATGGCTCCACAGTCCAATATAACATTATACAGTTTTGTAGTAGTCATCACTTTGTAAAGACAAAAGAAGCATAGTTGTACATATATCAGTGTAATAGTACAAATCACCAAAAGGTGGCAATGACAACTTATATATGTATTAGAAAGCAAAGTGCATAACAATAAAATGCATTCATATCCTGACATCTACTCTTATACGGTAGATGCCCTATACCCTATATGTTAGTGTAACATATGCCTAAGTGCTAGCTGTCTACGGTGTACCTCTGGGGGTACTAATAAGGGTGCAGGGACCTCATGTAACACAGCCCTCCGTCTCCATCTCCATGTGTATGACAATCAGCCACTGACAGGCAGCAGAGGTGGAAAATCCCAGCAGCAGAGGGGGACAGAGACAACAAACTAAAGGCATGCTACAACACATCCCAGACAGCTGGAAAGCACAGGGAGAGAAGCAGGGAAACAAAGGGGGGAACAAGGGAGGGAGGCCGGGAGGAGGACGGAGGCAGAAACAATGTCTTGGCAGGACATGAAACCATGGAGGCAGCCAGGGGTGGAAGGAGAAACAGCAAGGGGAGAAGGGCAGGAATGGGAGGAAAATGGAGCACCAGATGGAGCTTTGGCAGGTGGGGAAAGGAATTAAGTAAATAACAAAGGAAAGGGGAACAATGCAATAAACAAGGGGTAACAAACACACACAAATGGGAGGGGGAACAAACCCAAAGGATGAGGTAGAGAGGGAGGAAAGTAGGAAGGAAGGAGGCTCAGCCACATGAGCCATGCAGGAGCCTGGCACTTGCAAAGGGAGGGGAGGTTTCACAACACGCTAAGCGGGGAACTGCTGAGGGAGGCAGGCTTTTATTTGAGATGTGGGAGGAGCTATTCCCCCACATTGAACCTCAGGCTTTAGCCCCCCCCCATTGAACAGATGCTGCTTCCTGCCATTGTCTATGGGGATGTTGTGCATGCATTTGCAGCCTAAATCCAGCTGGCCAAACTGAACATGCTTCCTATGTTGCTTTGTACATCACAGCCCATTCCATACTTAGCACTGCACTATGTACATATAACTGGGGCGGCCTTCCCTAAGTATCAGATACAACATGTACACTGAAGCATAAAGCTTCATAAAAGTTGGGTACTCTCCGACTTTGAGGAACTCCTACTTTGTGGTGATTTTAATGCAAGAATAGGTAGCTATGACGGTTACGCTGACAGTGATTGCCATAACTGGGTTTATAAAGAGTCTACTAATCATGTGAGGAGTTCAAAGGATACAAGAATTAACAGGATGGGAAGGAATCTAATGAAGATCCTAGATACATTCAATTTAGTTCCATTAAATGGTCACCTTTTGGGTGACAAAGCTGGTAATTATTCCCATTTTTCATCGAGAGGGCCATCCCTAATAGATTATTTATTTTGGAATGGGAACGTATCACTATGGGAAAGTTTAATAATTACAGATAAAGTGGATAGTGATCATTTCCCACTATCGTTAACATCTAAACAGATAAATTATGGCCCTAATGACAATCACTTTCAACCACTGACTCTAGAGATATGTTATAATAAAATCAATTGGAATGATGCAGTAGCTGATCAGATTCAAAGTTTAATAATAGATAGATTGGATAACGCATTAAAACACATTTATGACAGTGAAATTATTATTCAGCATGTTACTCAATGTCTGGAAGAAATCAGATCTTTATTAAGCAAGCCACACACTAAACAATCCAGATTGGATACAGAAACAAAAACTTGGTTTGATAAAGATTTTTGTAAAGAAAAAAGATACTTAATAACATCTTAAGAGGTGTAAGGCACAAAGAGATGGTCTCACCTTCAAAGATTTGAATAAACATAGAGAAAAGTACGAGGCCTTTTTACTCAAAAAAAGAGTGACTTTCAACAGAAGCAATGGCAAGTAATGTTAAGGGTCATAAATCAAAACGATTATAAATCATTCTGGCTCTTAGTAGCGAAAGGTACAAATAAAGTTAAATTTGAAATTGACACATACATTACAATGGAGTCCTGGACTCTATATTATTCAAATAAATTCTATAGTAAAGTATGTGATGATTCTCAGATAGCTTTAAATTATGATGGGAATCAATTGGTGCCTTTCAATTTTGAGGAGGTTTACCAGGCAATTGTATTGCTAAAATTACATAAAGCTCCAGGGCCAGATCAAATCCCTTCGGAGGTCTATCTAAACTCCACTGCAACATGGGCTAAGCTTCTTACAGTATTATTCAATGTATGTGGCAAAAAATTACACCTACCAGCATCTTGGAAAGGAGCTATAATTATTTCAATACATAAAAAAGGCAATAGGTCTGATCCAGTAATGTGCAGACCAATCTCTCTCTTAGAACATTTAGGCAAAATCTTTGCTAGATTAATTTTAAGCCAGTTAAGAGACCAGATGTCTAAAGTGGGTGACTTATCAGATTCCCAAGCAGGATTTCAGCCAGGTTATTCAACTATTGGTAACTGTTTTGTGATTTGGCATCTATTCAAAAAACATGTTATATTACAAAAACAAAAACTCTATGTGGCTTTTATAGATTTCAGTACCGCTTTTGATACTATATCCTGTAATAAGTTATGTGAAATAATGATAAAAAAAGGACCCTCACAAAGGTTAATTGCCATTATCAGAGAACTCTATTCCCACACTTCAGCACAAGTAAAAATAGGTACATCAGGACAACTATCTGCCCCATTCCCAACAAACAGGGGTGTCAAACAAGGTTGTGTCTTGGCACCAACTTTGTTTTTACATCTATATTGACGTATTGTTGAATAAACTGGAGAACTCTAAAATGGACTCTCCAAAAATCCTAGGGAAAGATTGTGCATCTCTTGCTTATGCAGATGACCTGGTGCTATTTTCAGTCACCCACTCAGGTTTACAGGCCAAATTGAATATTTTGGATAATTTTTCGAAAGAATATGACTTAAAAATCAACGACCTAAAAAGTCAAGTTTTAACCTTTGGAGCTAAAGACTGTTCATTTAAATGGAAGATTGGGGAAAAAATACTGGACAAAGTCAAAGAATACACATATTTAGGCCTCCAGCTTTCTAATGAAGGGAAATGGGGAAAACATACAGATAAATTGACTTCCAACCTTAAAAAAATAGCAAACTCACTACACAGGTTTAATAAAAAATACAGAGGGAATTCAATCAGTCCCCTCATAAAAGCTATTGAGGTGAAGTATAATGCACAGGCATTATTCAATGGGGAAGTATGGCAACCAAGAGATGTAAACAAAATAGAAATACTAATAAATAAAGTTCTACGTTCAAGTTTGGGGTTAGGGAAGTCTGTTCCTATGTGTATAAGGGCAGAGTTAGGATTAGTGTCTCTAGGCGCATACTTTGCAGCTAGAAAAGTTAACTACTGGATAAAAATACAACATCATAAACCCCACAGATTAACTTATTGTTGTCTGAAGGAAAAACATTACTGGTTAAACCCTGGACATCTAAAATCAGGTTGGTTGAACTCTGTATATCAAACTCTGCAGGATATTGGTTTGGAGTCTCTAAGGAAAAATGAGGAAAAAGGAATCACAACAAGTCTCAGTTATCAACCCTATATCACTGCCAGATTACTGGAACTTTACAAACTTAGGGACTTGGAAAAAATTTCTAAGTTAAGAATCTCCCCCTGGTTTAGGACAAATGATGTCAAATCATTTTTTCAGATATCATTATGAGATTCTTACTGACCAAAGTCAAAGGAACTTGTACACAATATACACATTTGAATTGTTTTCCAGTAATGTTATGGATGCAAGATATAGGGGGAGAAACAGAGGGATGCCAAACTGTGTTCCTGTACAAAAACCTGTTTTGAAAATCTTAAACGTTATCTTTGATTGTCAATGGTATAAAGAGCCCAGAGCTAAATGGATTACACCAATCTGTAAAACCATTCTATCTGATGATCAGGATCTTTTATTGAAATTATTGTTTACAACAAATGACGAAATAATCATCAAATCCACTGCAAGGTATTTGGTAAATATTGTAAACTTTCGAAGGAGGATTAAAAGCAAAGAAGCAGCAGCAAAAAATGTATAAATCGATGCATTTTATGATTTTTACAAAATGGTATATGAAATAATGACACTTGCAATATAACTATATTAATAATACCTAGCATCTGTTACGATTAAGCTGTGCACAAACATTAGTTTATGACCATATTTATCTGTTAAATTGTCATTTTAAATTATATATATTTATAGAGTGTGGCAAACATTTCAGGGAGATTGTACTGTAAAGATATATTTTAAGTAATTTTCTAAATTGTAAGCATGATGATTTTAAATGTCAAGGTCTACGACAGATCAATAAACTTTTACCTTACCTTACATGTACACTGTGCTTTGGGTGCACAGTTCTGGCACCACGCGCTCCCGTAGCATCTAAGCATCCTGCTGATCCCTCTCCCTAACATGGCATGTCAACTCAGATCTTCCTATACTCCAAAACTCTTACTTCCCAGCTGCAAAAATAAAGCAGGTTAAGCTACTATCAGTTTTGTGGCTCCTCGTACTTTGAACAGCCTCCTATTTGATATTAGGGGGTGCAAATAGCATCTAGAACATCACGTTGCAATTGCAGTTTCATTTCACTCCTGCCTGCATGTTTAATCGATAGCACTGTATCACTTTGCTCTGTGCATCATCAGCATGACTCTCCTAATTATGGGCGGGGGGACTTCAATATGGTCATTGTCCCTATGCTAGATCAAACAAAGCAAAACAATTATACAGATAAAACAAACTAGGCTGTCCCTGAGTAAAGTATGGGAAGAATGTGGACTGTGTGACATTTGTTGTACAGTTAAACCCAAAGGAAGGGACTACACATACTATTCTGCTCCCCATGGCATTTATAGTCACATCTAGGCATGACTGTATTTCTGTGTGCTTTATCCATGGATGCATTAGGGGCATCAATCCTTAATACAGTCATTTGTGACCACTCAACAAATACAATACATGTTGGACTTGCTACATGGCGACTGAATGCAAGCAATAACCCATGCCAGGGTATAGGGTTATGGGGATTTAATGTTCGGCTTGGTGCAATGTGAGGCATGAGGCCGCAGGTCAAGTGTCCTCACAGCACCCCAGCCGTGCATTAAATCCCCATAATCCATACCCTGGAGTGGGTTATTACACTTATAACATGGGTTATTCAAAAAACCCAGGAAAACCTGCAAAATGTTTTTTTTTTCTCATGTTAAAACACCAAAAAAAGTACTGTATCTTGCCACCTTGCAAAATAGATCCTAAGAAAAATTCCACATTTCCATGCACTTATGCACGTAGAAATGTCACAGATACACTACTGACATGATGTGTGGCATTTCATCTGCATAGCATCCTCTGGTGCCATGCGTAACAGATGTCATTTGCCCCACCTCCCACCACATGCTGTCTGTGTCTCTCTCTTTGCAGAATTACAGGATTTTCTTGGGTACAGGATGACTCGCACTGAGACAGACACACACTGTGTTACAATTCTGCACTCCTGTTTTCATGGAGACACCACCTCTGTTATAAAGGCAAAAAGTCACAAGTCTATGTGCTGTGTCACTAGTTTTTTTTTTGTCACTCTCTCTCTCTCTCTCTCTTCACAGCACCCTGTCCCCCTTACACTGTCAGGAAAAAGGAGCGGAGGCGAGAAAGGACATGCTCAGTTGGACAGTCCTTTTCCACATAGGTATACAGCAGATACAGAGACAGACTGACACACTGACAGAGAGAGAGAACACTGCAGCAATTGTGGTTCACACTGTGTCTCTCCCATTCTCTCTCTTGACGGACTGACTTTACTCGATAGTGTGTCTCTCCAGCTCACCTGCGTGGGACGTCTGCTGCACTGCACTGTACTGGACACATGTCCCGGTCTTTCATTCTTCCTGTCACCAGCTCTCTTGTCTCTTTCTGGCTGCCACAACTTTAAACTGGACTCATATCCCCATCTCTTGTTCTGCCTGTCACTGGCTCTCTCCTCTCTGTCTGGCTGATGCAACTTTAAACTGGACACATATCCCTGTCTCTCAATCTGCCTCTCACTGGCTATCTCAACTCTGTCTGGCTGACACAACTTTAAACTGGACATATATCCTGGTCTCTCACTCTGCCTCTCACTGGCTAGCTCATCTCTGTCTGGCTGATGCAACTTTAAACTGGACACATATCCCCATCTCTTGTTCTGCCTGTCACTGGCTCTCTCATCTCTGCCTGACTGATGCAACTTTAAACTGGACACATATCCCCGTCTCTCACTCTGCCTCTCACTGGCTATCTCATCTCTGTCTGGCTGATGAAGGAGTACAGGTGGGTAGTGATGATGTAAAGCCTGGGTGGAACATTGAAGAGAAACAGACAGAGAGAAGACACTGTAGGAATTAGGCACTGGACACCGGATGCCGGGGGGATCCAACAATGACCTGACAGCACTCTGCTAGGGTCCCATTCCCTCCCACATTCCATACTTCTCTCCTCTGACAGGATAACACAGGGAAATGGGAGCGAGGGTCACTCACCCATCCACTAAACTGCTTCTAAAATTCTGAGAATGCTGTGCTCCATGTCCCTCTTCCACTCCTTCTGCCACTCTCTGTCTCTTCCTCTCTGCCCAGGTCCATGCACAAGCATTCTCGCCTGTGTTGACAGTTTTGGCACCATGGCTCACTCTGTTAGGGGGGGACGGGGATTTTCTGTCCATAGCCACAGACAGTGAGCATAGATAAACAGGGGAAATGTCACTAACCACATAAGGAAGGGAAGGGGGAAACATACAGTCTGTCTGTCCCCACTGCAGGGGATGTAAGTGGATGGCAGGCCCAACATAAACACTCACTCCAGCTATCGGCAGCAACTGACAGTGCTGGGGTTCTCGGTAACCCATGAAGTGGGTGCATGAGGAAGGGCATCGTCTGTTATGGTGACACCTTCCTCGCGCAATACACTCACGGCAACCAACGGGTAGGACAACCGGATGAGGGGGTGGGAGAACTAGGCGACAGGATGTCACTATACATACAGGCACGGGGGTGGTAGCGAGCATGGGCTGGGGTGGAGAGGCTGTGGGGTGGTGCTGCAGTCATCGGATGAGCTGCGGCATGGCATCGGGATTGGGCAATGGCTGGGGTTGCAGGTACTGGGTTCAGGTCGAGGCGGCTTCATGCGATTTTCGCCCGCCGAACCTTTTTTTACTACTTTCACCCCCGACATGCACCCCCTGGGTTGAGAATCCTGGTGGGGGTGCAAGGGCGCAAAGCCCCCCACAAGGAGGGGGTGTGGGGTAGTAAAAATATGTCCTGGCACCATTGTGCTGGTGCCCCAGGGTTGTCAGAGTGCCAAAAATGTGTTCGGCACTCTGACTGATCGATAATGGCGATTGCCTTTAGGCATTCACCGTTATCACATAGACCCGGGGTTCTCTTGCTTCCCTACATGTTCCTATGGCTGTCTTTCTGCTTTGGTTGCTGAAGGAGGGAACGAGTGCTGATGGCAGTTTCCCTGAGTCCCTCTGTGTAACGTGCATTAAAAAGGGTATTTAATGCATGACTACGCAGGGGCTCTGCATCAACCAACTTGCACATACCTCACAACCCATGTTATAAACTTCTTTAATGCATGATAAAGAGTTCTTTAATCACTGAAGAAACCAGATTCTTCTTTAAGGTAACCAATACTCTCGATGTTAAAAAACAAACATCATGGGAAGCTTATAGATGCTACATGACGGGTAAAATTATTGGTTACTCTGCAAGGAGAAAAAAGGTAACAGATCAAAACCTTAAGGAGAAAGCAGCTCTTCTTGATTACCTAATATCCAATAATAAAAATGAAACCAGAAATAGTATGATTACCTATTTCTTAAAATTATTTAGCTGAAATTTAAAATTAATACAATGCAAGCAGAGTGGGTGAAATATGCCCTGTTTAACTTAGAGCAAAAAATACTAGGAGTTTGGTAGAAAAATCTTCAAAATTATTAGCCAACAGACTTAAAAAGATAAAGGAACAAAACACTATAATTTGTTGTAAATCGAAAGGCTGCAAAATTAAAACATCTTTAAAGGAGATAAAGAATATAATCTACAACTTCTTTAAAGAGTTGCATAAAAGAAAATGCATGGTAGGTAAAAAGGCAACTATGGAGTTCTTTGCAGAATTTAAATTTACCTGCATTGCCTTCTAATGTGGCAAATGAATTAGAAAGACCAATTACAATGGCTGAAATTCTGGCAACAATGTCTTTTCTTCCATTAAGGAAAACACCAGGGCCTGATGGTCTGCATACTGCGTTTGAGAAACCCTTTGGGATGCACTTCAACAATTATTTGCTTCATATGTCCAAAGAATATCACAGTTTAGGTAACCTCCCTTTTTCCCTTAGAGAACCTCTTATGGTTGTTTTGCTTAAAGCCTACAAAGATTGGTCAGAGTGGTCTAGTTACAGACCCATTTTATTATGTTCGCCATGCACACACACACACAGCAAACTTCTTGCTATGAGTGCCTTTTGACGCGTGTGACACTGTCTGTCCGATGCAGAGTGGTCTGCAAGGGTCGAGACAGTGCCACACCAATCATCAGGCAGGCTAATTGTGAAGCTGTTAAGTTTTTCATGAGCAAAAACTTACTCTACTTATGAAGAAAAAGCTGCACCAATCATATGGCAGCATTTTTCTTTGATGTGCCAGACGAACACCACCCAGCAAACAGCTGATCGGATGCCTGCAGTTGGGCTGTCTGAAGAACATGTTCAACGTTGACAATAATTATTTTTATACTGCAGTTTTAGGTACAGTAACTGGGAATAAACTATGTAAACTAGGAGAAAAAAAGAGAAAATAGTGAATGTATTAACAATTAATGTAAGACACACTAAGAAAGTCGTACGTCACTTCACCACTCCTTCAAACCAGCCCGCTCTCCACTTACTTTACAAAGTACACTTTGGGGGATTTAAACGGTTGCACACCCCTGCCTATTCTGTTTGCCTCCAGTTTTCAGTATCGGTTTCTCCTCACCGCTCTCCCAGTTCCTCCATGATAACACCAGCCAAGTACTGAAGCATACAGTTGATTGTGCTGCGGGGTGCGGGGTGCCACCTCACCCACACACATAGACATTGTGAGCAAATGTCCATTCTTCAGTGTGAGTGGTTGGTTGCTGACGCACACACCCCGTGGATTGAGAGAGAGGGAGATGGAGTGCGCCCCCTCCCACCTCCACCTCCCCTGTCCTGCCACGGTGCTGTCAGAAGTGTGGCTGTAGCTCCTTTCTCTCTGTCTCTTCCCCGTCGTATGTGGCACAGTAAGGGAAAGAGGGAGCGAGACACAGCGAAGGCCACCAGTCATTCCCATGGGTCTGTATCACATCTGTCCTCTGCCTCCCACCTGAACATAACAGAGAAAATGAGTGTGGAAATGTAGCACCTTACTATGGTAGTGCTCCATTCCCCAGGATGTGGCCGCCCAGCTCTGATGGTGTGCAATGTATAGTTTGTTCCGATGTGCCCCCTCCCCCACAGAGCGAGTCACAGACACCCTGAGAGAGGCACATCGAGATCCGTATGGGGACACCCAAGAGAGCTGTGCAGCTGCTCTTTTGTTACACCCAACAGAGCCGTGCAGGTGCTCTTTTGTTATGGGAGCGGGAGGGTGACCAGGACAACAGGAGCTACATTGGTCATTGCAGGAAGGTATTATGTTGCTCTGAGTGCATAGCTGATTGTTGGGGGCTGATCTGTGCATGTCTGTCGATAAGTCTATGTAGCAGTTCAGACAGAGGCAGAGAGTGTCCCCAGCCAAATGTCCTGCCCCAGTCAAAAGGGCAACCCCACTGCTGTTCCCCCAGTGTATCAGCCAGTGCCACATCATGGTCCAAAAGGCACAAATGGAGAGTGAGCGACAGACTGTGTGTGTGGGGGGGGGGGCAGACAGGACAGTAGTGGGTGTGTGAATGAGTGATCAACCCGATCCTGTCAACAGTTTCCTGTGTCTGTCTGTTTCCACAGGTGTTCTGTACTCCATCTCCGTCTCTCTTTCTCTCTCCCTCTCTCTCTCTCTCTCTCTCTCTCTCTCTCTCTCTCCTCCCTCCCTCTCTCTCTCAGTGTGTTCAACATTCAGCAATACAGTTAGGGAAATGGAGTTTTGGCTGTGTAGCAGTGCAGTTAGGGAAATGGCGTTTTACTGCACTTTGTTGCCTGTCAGAGCGAGACACGAGAGACAGAGAGATAGACAGACAGAAGCAGGTGTTCCATTGACATAGGGTCAGAAAGTTGCATGTGTGTAGCATTGTCCTGTAAGAGGAGTTCAGCAAGTGAGCTGAAGGAGTTCAGAGCAGTGTCATCTTCAGTTCTGTGCATACCTTTTGGTGGCAGTGGTGGGGACTAAAAGAAACATCATACTCAAGGAAGTAGAGCATATTATGCACAAGAAATGTCACAAATCACATAAGTAATGTATGTGTGACATTTCTATGTGCATAAGGGCAATGAAGTGTGCATTATTTGGTGTGGGCTGCTTTGCAAAGTGGCAAGATACATAACCTTTCTTTCGCTTTAAACAGCAAAAAAACACCTTTCTGAATATGTTTTTGTTGTTTAAACACAACCCATGTTATAAGTGCAATAACCCACTCCAGAGTGTGCAGTTATTGGGGATTAATCAACACCCAGGGTACTGTGAGGGCACGTGGCCTGTACCCTCACACCTCAAAATGCACCCAGGGTGTTGATTAATCCCCAAATGTGGATGCAGCCCATGACTTTTTCTCCTCATCTTTTAACAAGGCCTGTGACATCTTTGCCCCATTTACCAAAACACATGCCAAAATGCAATGTGCCTTGGATCAGCCCCCCCCCCGCTCCTACAACAGCTATGGCTATGAGATGACCTCTGGCATAGCGCCATTGCTCTGGTAAGCCAGTGGACAGACAGGCCTATAATGCTGAGTGAAACAGATGTACCTGGGCCATTCGAAAGGCCAAGGCTGAATACTATAGATCTGCCTTGGCCTCCTCCTGGGGGACCACCCGGAAGTGCTGGAATAATATAAAAGAGCTAAATGGGAAAACACACTCACCACCCCATCCCAACTTGACATTAATGGAGTCACCGCCACTGACCCACAAAGCATCGCAGAGTGCCTCAAAACCGCATTCTCTGACCTCAGCGCAGTTCTCCCCAGCAACTTCTTCGACCTGATTCCCTCCACTCCAACTCCAACACCAACTCTCTACCACCCATCTTTCTACCTGCGTACCATTATCCCACAGAAAGCCAAGCCTTACCTGACTAAAGCCCTCAATGGCACCAGCCCCTTTAGCAACCCTCTAGACACAAAACTGCTTTGACTAGTCCTTGACACGGTACTGGTACCACTCACAGATCTACTAAATAGCTCTCTGTGTCTGGGACAATTCCCAACTGCTTGGAAAAAGGCGGTAAGCACCCCAATACACAAAGGAGGGGATAGCGCATCTCCGAGTAACTATCGGCCAATCTCCATCCTCCCCCCACTCTCAAAAGCCTTGGAAAAAGTAGTAGCTACCCAACTCACTGAGTATCTGGCCACACATGGCCTGCTTTGTAGGGAGCAGCATGGTTTCCGCTCTGGCCACAGTACAACCACAGCTCTCATGGAATTCACCACCTTCCTTCACTCAAACCTAGACAAGAGCCACCTAGCTGGAGCCGTATTCATTGAGCTCTCCAAGGCCTTTGATACGGTCAACCACCCCCTCCTACTGGACTCACTCCTTCAACTTGGCTTCTCTCAAGGACCCCTCTCCTGGTTCACCTGCTACCTCTCCTCAAGGTCCCAATGTGTTACAATAAACAGCACCCTCTCCAGCACCCACCCAGTCCACTCTAGTGTACCCCAGGGATCCATTTTGAGCCCGCTTCTCTTTAATCTCTACCTAAATGCCCTCCCTAGCCATTGCCCAGGTAAGGTTCTTCTTTACGCAGATGACACGGTCCTTTTCGCCTCCCACCCACATCCCTCCTCACTTCAGACCTCTCTACAGCATGCTTTCAACCAGGTCGAGAGCTGGTTCCTAGACTGCAGACTTATTATTAACATTAAAAAAAACAAATCTATGCTTTTGCACATCGTCAATGTAAAGCCAGGGACACACCCTTCCAGATACTCTCCAGTTCACTTCAGCCGCTGGAACAAGTCCTCTCATATAAATATCTGGGCATCACATTTGACCCTACACTTTCTTTTCACGCACTCATCAGCACACTCACTTCAGCCACCATTGCTCATCGCAGCCTCCTATATAGATATAAAGACTGTCTGCCTTCAGAAGCCCTCCACCTGGCTGTCATCTCCTCTGTCCGGTCACTAGTTAACTATGGACTCCCTGTCTATGCAGCAGCTGATGCCACTGCTATCAACAGAATCCAAATGTCCGATAACAAGGCCTGCCGGCTACTATCTGGTGCTGACAAACGGACCCACATATGCACTCTATACTCCTTAGCCAATGTGCTCAGTTTTGAGGAGAGACTACAATACCAGTTCTGCCTCCTGGCAAAAAAAATACTCCTTGGTCTCTTCCACTCCCCCTCCCCGGGGGGTGTCCACATCTCTTATCTCTGCCACCCCCTCTGTTTCCACCTACAGTTCTTCCAAGACGACCTTTCTAGTGCCCAGGGTAAGGACATCACTTGCCCAAAGATCCTTCTGTTATAGGGCCCCTTACTGGTTCAATGCACTCCCTTCCTCAGTCTCCACCATTCCTAAAATAG
The DNA here is from genome assembly GCA_016271365.2 of Neoceratodus forsteri. NCBI lineage: Eukaryota > Metazoa > Chordata > Ceratodontiformes > Ceratodontidae > Neoceratodus > Neoceratodus forsteri. The sequence continues at coordinate 1,446,062,010 of CM028130.1, read as the reverse complement.
GCCCTTTTAAGGTCACTCTTAGGAATCGCATCCTCTCCACCCGCAAATGCGTATGTGCGTAGTAGGTGAGGTCCTAGTATCTGGGTGACCACTCTGCATATAGTTCAATTATTATTGCCTCTTTGACAGTCTCCTGTAAGACTGCATCCTTAAGTACCACTAGAATCAATGTACCTACCCTATGTTAGCTGCCTAGCTACTGCCTATATAGGACCACAGCTGCACTGCCTAAGACTGTAAATGTGCCCATTCTATTATGTTGTAAGCCTCCTAAACAATACCAGATTTGTAACCAAGCCTGTAACTCTGCTATTTTTGTATACTTTGTATTTATGTCTCCTATTTTGCTGCATTTGTGTCTTGCAATTGCATACTCTGTTACTGATGTGGAGCCTTTGGAAATGAGTCCTTGACTCAAAGGGTTGTAATTCCGATGTGAATATAAATAAAATAAATAAATAAACTAATAACCGCTCACCCTGTTGTGGGTTATTGCTTACTTAGGCTACTCAAAACAACATCCTAAAGGGACATCACATGGTTACTAAGTACCAATCGGGTCACAATGAGCTGTTGCTAAGGCTCGGGTGTCCCTGGCCAATCGTAGGGCAGAAACTTGCTTTAGGTGTTGTGAGGACAAAAGACCCTCAGGGTACTACTGTGGTAAAGAGAATACTATTCTTTTGCTGATCTGGACCTGATGGAGACCTCTCATGTCATGTCTGCCTGGATTCCCTCCATAAAAGGGGGCTGTTCTGTTTTTTTACAGTGAGTGCCTTTTGAAGGGTGTGTGTTTGTCCAATGCAGAGTGATCTGCAAGGAGCGAGACAGTGCCACACCAATCATCAGGTAGGCTGTGATGTTGTTGTTTTTTTTATCATGGGCAGAAACTTTGTCTATTTGTGAAGAAAAAGCTGCACCACTCATATAGCAGCTTTTTTCCTTGATGTTCGGGATGAGCACCGCCCAGCAAACAGCTGATCGGTGTCCTGATCAGCCAGATATGGAACAATCTTCTGGGAACCCATCCCACTACACTGAGCCTCCCCAGCTGTGACACATCCAAATGCTCTCCTTGCTTGCTTTTGGGCCTCCTACTATTATACAGCCCCTTGGGGCTAATCTGTAGCCATAGTGTGGCTCCTCAATCATTTCTCCCCTCGGGGGGGTGCTCTACCTTTGCCTTCACACTTCATTTTCTAATTAAATTTAGCCCACCGTCCCTCACAAACCACAGTGCTGCTTACACGGTGCAGCACCTTCCACTTTATTGCATCCTCGCTCTTTTCACTGCAGCCGGAGCGTCTTCATTTAAACAGCAGCCTCCCTGTTGCCTTTTCTCCCTGCCCCTTTCACCCTTTGTTGCCTCCTTTTAAAACAAGAGCCCAGTAGGGCATAAACTACACAGCTGGAGCGGCGATTTGGGAAGGTGGGGGAGGCACTTTCTTTACATGTCTCCTCCCACTGACTTCTCTTGTCCTCTCTCTCTCTCTCTCTCTCCCACCCGTGCAGAGTATGCCGCAGCCTGAGCTCCATGTGGGCTGGGAGTTTAGTGCACCCACAGGTACTCTCCTTAATGCGATCGCACTGGTGGCTGGCTGCCACTGCAGCCTGAATTGACTCTCCTCTTGCTGCCACTGCTGCAAACAAGCCCTCCAACACTGCCCACACAAAATAAGGGCTCAGAGATCATCCATTAGACCCCAAGGAAGAGTTTCATTTTATTATGACCAAAACGTTGGCCTCAAGCATACATGTAGCTAGCCCACTAGTCCACCAGGGCTATTACATTGTGCCCCTAAGGCATTTCCTAGCCCACAAACCCACCAATGGCACCTTTATTTACCCACAGGGCCCACTAGCCCTCCCAGAGCCTCCACTAGCCACATGGCCTACCAAAACAAATTACTGGCCACTCGGACCCCATTAATGGGCAAAGGGGTTTTAGCTGAGCCCCCCCTTCTCCAAACTTCACTTTCTTTCCTCTATTTCTGCTCTTTTATGATTTCTTCTAACTAACCTATTTTCCTTTTATTTCTATGGCTCTGACAGGGCGAGGGCTCCTACCTTATAAGATAAGTATACTTTTATATCTATCCTGTCCCTTCTGCCCTATTGGACCCCCCCCCCCTTAGAGCTGTGGATCCTTTGTGACCCCTTTTCCTATTTTTTTTTTTTTTTTGTAATTTCTATTTATCTTGCCCCCGTCCTTCCAGCTCCACATCATCAGGAGCCGCCAATGGAGTCCACCTGCTGCCCGCCTTACCTGTACTGGCTCATTCCCCATACTGCTGTGGTTTGTCCTCTCTCGGGCGGAGATGGGAGGCAGGAACTGACCTGAACACCACTCTGTCTCACGCTCGAGGCAGTCAGGCAGGTGGGAGTACATTGGGGCCATACTCGGCACTCCATCTCCCCAGAGCTGGAGGGTGTTTTTCCTCCTTTTCTGCAGATGTCACTTGCCCTGATTTCAAGGTGCCTAGTGCCAACATTGTGATGTCCTCCCCTCTGTGTCTGCTCTGTGCTAGCTATGCCCCAGACTTCTGCTTGGGGCCTGTCAAGCGCCAAGTCGCTACCCCCCTCCCTCCCTGGAGAAGACGAACTGTCCCTGGGACACTCAAGCCTTCTCCCCCCGGCCGGCCCTCCAGCTCCCAGGCTCATTCCTCAACCCGAGTCTCTGGCGTCACAAGTGTAAATCCAACCGCTGCGCCAATGGGCTGGCCCCTTTTCCTATTTTATTTTACAGGTACAATGTACGTCACCCCTTCAGACTCCTGCCTTTGGCTCCCTAGGGCAGGTAAGTCCCTCTATTTTACATTATTTTGGTGGGTTGACTGTAACAGTGGGTTGACTGTAACGGGGTGGCCACTCCCATTCCAGTCGAGTTGAGCTGAGCCAGCTGCTAAGTTCAAGCCAGGCTCGAGCCTGCTCTGCCTTGCCCAGCTCTATGCTCACACCGGTACCTCATCCCTGTAGTGTCTTTTGTTGTCTTTACTGTCATATCTACAGTTTACTGTGTATGAGAGACAACCATCTGATTCATATGTATTGACTGTTTTAATTTGTTTCCTCTTTTCAAAGTCTTTGTTTTTAATGGTTTTTATTTTTCTCGTCCTTGTAGTGCAGTGCATTCTGCTTGTTTGCTTGCTCCAGAGCTGTCGTGAGTTACATCCGCCCAGCCCCTCATGACTGAGATTTTTTTTTTACCTGCTAACACTTAGTTGTTCCATTATATTTTTGTGTCTGTGTGTCTGTGTGTGTGTGTGTGTGTGTGTGTGTGTGTGCCTGTGTGTGAGAAACAGTAGCACAACATCAGGAGAGAAATGCTGCCTCATCTGCCTTTTTTTAAATTAACCCCTGTGTCCTCTTTCACTAACTCAATCTGTCAGTTGGGTTGGCTGTCAGTTCTGTTGGTATTATTATGTGTGCTGAGGACTGAGCAGTGTTGTGGTGTAGGGATGTGGTCATGCTGAGCAGTGATGTAGTGGAGTGGGCCTTGCTTGGAGTCCAAACGTGGCTGTGGGATTCAGAATCCTGATGACAGTAACAAGTGCTGGGAGAACATTAGAAACAGCATGTACAACAGCAAAACACAGTGGCCTGGATATTCAGACTGCACCTGGCAGTGGCACAAGCCTGAGCACAGCGCAACTGGGATGCACCGGGGCCAGGACCAGGTGATATTCAACGCTGATGTGCCATGGCGCAGCACCATTTAATATGGCAAGGATCGCACACAGCGCAGTGGCACTGCACCAGCGCAAGCCACAGATAGGGAGCACAGGGATGTGCCAGTGCAAACGCAGTTGCGCTGGGCTCATCACCCGTGATATTCAGCAGAGGGCATGCAAATGAGGCCATAATATATTCAAGGTGCAAATGGGTCCATTTGCATGTCATTATGACCCCATTTGCATGCCTTGCACAGGGCAGCCCCGCAAATTGTGCCTGGCACCCTGCACAGAATGATGTGTGCACAGTGGGGGTCCCGGGGCATCCCTGACCTCGTAGCTATGATCACAGTACAACTCCGTAACACAATTCCCTGGTAGTCTAGTGGTACACCCTTCCCGTGTCCCTGATTGCCGGTAAATGACTGTAAATGAACTCCCTGATAGTCTAGTGGTACCTCCCTCCCGTGTCCCTGATCGCCAGTACATGACTGTAATTTAAATCACTGATAGTCTAGTGGAACCCCCCCACTCATTGCCACAATCACAGTAAAGCACTGTAACATAAGTCCATGGTGATCGAGTGGCACCCCCACCCATCCTACCCACACAGAACCCCTTGCCCACCCCGCCCCCCATCATCGGTGAGCGGCTGCAACCCCTTTGAAAATCCGGGCCTGCATGTATAACAGCAATACCAACTGTGAACTTTCGGCATTGACAGATGCTTGTTATTAAAGAGCTAGTGGACTGAGCTGCCTTTATTAGTGTCTACTGGCATAAACCTATATTAACCCTTGCTGTGCCGCGGGCTGATATATTAGTCCAGAATTACAATGCATTCTCATTCTGTCAGCAGCCTAAGGGTTAAACATCAGGCTATACTAATTATGTGATTCCTAAGATGTTACTTTATGTTTTCTGTCTTGATCAAGTCGGGGTCAGGGTGCCATTCATCATTCACTTTATCAGTGTGGGTTTCATGCAGACACTTCCCCAAAACAGAAAGTGAAAGTGTGGGAGGAAAGTGCAGACTTGGGCAAATCAGGCTGAAAGATAGACCGAGTACTGAGAAGTATGTGTTTCTGAATAAAAATTCTGCTTCCTTTTCAAACTGGAATGTAAACCATTTATGTCTATGTAGTCTTAATTTTTTGTTTCCTAGAAAGTAGCATTTAAAACACATTTTGATTCATGTTGTGTGTGACTCAAATGCCGCTTTTTCATTGTCATGCTACAAGCAGAGATTTATTTTCCTGAGACAGTTAAAATATTCTTTAAGTTTGCATCCTCGAGTCGCTAGTTTTGTAAAACCAGTGTTCTCATTTATATGACATGCCCCTTCTGAATGTTGGTATAGTGTGCTAGAAAGAAAGGAATGGCACACCTGGCTTCCAATTTTTCAGTAATGTACGGCTTTATATACAGTAGTATTGCTCTAAGGCATATAATTTACATAATGGTATGCAAGAGTTATATTGCTGACCCATAGCAAACTGTAATTTGCAGTTGTAAGGTATGGCAACATGAGTTCATGTATAAACAGCTCTGTTCGTTTTTTTTTTTGTTTTTTTTTCTTTTAAAGGAGGGTATTAAATCGAATTGTAAAATGGAAAGAAAAATCCCTGGGCTCTGATTGGTCAGTCTGAGCCTAGATCTGTGATGTTATCCCAGCACATCACGGATCCAGTCCCAGCACAAAAATGACTTCATTAAATGTCATATGAATCAACAGGCCATGTCTAAGCTGCCACACGTGGCATGGCCACTGTGAAGATTGCAGTACTTATCATTTTTTTAAACATAAATCTCTCCCTCTAAGTGCCACGAAGTTGGCCCAAAACTCCCCAGTGCACATTGTAGTTGTGCTGCATGACACACAATTCTCTTATTGTGCTTCTGTGTTTTTAAATGACTCCCTAAAGGAAGCCGACACTGCAGTCGACTTCACTACTGCCCGCCTCGCCAAAACTGTGATTGGCTTCAGCCCCTGCATGCAACTGCCACAAGTATGAGAGCACATCAGCGTGTTTGCTGCCAGTTCATTTACCGGCCTGATCTAAGTTAAGTTGCTCTCTTGCTTGTTGCTCTGTCTCCCAGCAGTAACATCATGGTTACTGAGAGAAAACTGAAATTTTTTTTACTGCAAGTCAGCAGGGCAACACTGTGTGACATATGCAAACTGTGAGGGTGGGTTGGGGTACAGAAACTACACATCAAACCAATGCTCAGCACGGTAAAGTGGTGGACATCAGGACAAGACAGAACTTGGGAACTAAAGACAGTTAAAATGGGAGGGGAAGGTTGGGTCCCCACTGACTAGTGACAACTAACAAAAAAGAGAGGGAAAGAAAGAGCAGAGCTTCAGTAACATGACAGCAGCTCCGCCTACTGGGCAAAGCAAATAATCAGCACTACTTTTATAAGGTATGTGACATAAAATCTAGTTTTAATAAATGTTTATTTATTGATTTATTTTTTTACACACAAGCCATTCTGTAATTGCAATAATGCACTCCCAGGTGTGTGTTGTGCTGGGATAATGTCATGCCTTTGTGTTGGATGCTCTCCACCTGCGGCCTTGTGTCCAACCATACAAGGCGTGATGTTATCCCAGCATAACATACATCCTGTCGTGCATGCCTGCTTAATTTACCACTGGTAAAGGACAGCACTTAAAAAGTCCCTTGGGTCAGGTGATACAGTATCTGTCTCAAATCAGGACTGTTAGGAGGCATGAGGGCTTGGCAGCTGGCAGTAACAACAAAAGGCAAACCTGAAGCGATCAGGACAATGTGGCATGGCATCTGAGAGGCATGACTGGGGTACTGCACTGTTTTTTCTAATTCAAAGAAGTATTTCTGCTAGAAATGAACCACATAACAGTGCAGAAAAGCAGCAAGGGATCTGGATACATCAGGAGAGAGGGAGAGAGTGTGGGGGCATGTTTGGCTGTGACTTGTCTGCATTTGGCCCGCTTCTCTTTTTTAAGTAGAAAACACAGGATGTGTGAGCTGGGAAATGAGTATACTAGCTACTGCACCCAGACATCTGGACGGCAGGCATAGTATCAAATGGGGATTGCTTTGGGATCACAGTTGAAACCAAATGTCATCAGCAGCTGCAGTTGCTGTTTCATCTCAGAGCATACTTTCATTGATAAAGACCTGAGCATGTATACACACAGACACACACACACACTACTAGGAAAAATACACAACTGTGGTTGCAATTTAAAGGGAAACGTCCACATAAAAACAGACCCCACCTCAGTGGTGTGAGGCAGGGCCCGATACAGAAAAGCTACCTTTTTTTACATTCCCCAATCTTATATAGTTGTAAATTATCTGGTTGATCCTGCCTCCCTAGGTTCTCCCGGCATTTTACAATTCAGTGCCTCAAGCGGCGCACACCTACAACCATGCGCAGCTGTCCTGAGAATTACGTGTCATGTGCGGATCAGCCACAGGTCTGTCCATGACATCAATGCATTCCTGCAGCTTCTAATGGCTCTGCTTTGGAGTGTAGATGTCTCAATTCCATACCGAGACCAGATATAGACTGATAGTCCACTATCAGTCTATATCTGGTCTCAACATATCACCGAGACATCTACACTCCAAACCAGAGCTATTAGAAGCTTCAGGAATATATAGATGTAATGGACAGATCAGCGGCTGATCCCCGCATGACACGTCATTCTTGGGACAACCACGGGTGGTTGTGGGTGCGCCGCTCGCAGCGCTGAATTATAAAATGCCGGCAGAACAGAGGGAGGCAGGATCAACCAGATAATTTACAACTATATAAGATCGGGGGAGTGTAAAAAAGGTAGCTTTTATGTATCTTCTAATCAGGCCCTGGCTCACACTGAGGTGGAGGTCTGTTTTTATGTGGACGTTTACCTTTAAATTGAGAACTCCATTTTTATTATTAGAGCACATTCATACATACGTGCCTACACAACCTGAAACCCACCAGATGTTTATATGCCTCCCTACTGAAAACTACCACTACTTAGGCCGGCCCGCCAGCTCAGTGGTACTGATACTGCTCACAATGCTGACAACCTGAATCCAGTAGCAAGCACAGGAGTTGGAGGGCTGACCGGGGGGAGGAAGATCGAGTGTCAAAGAAACTGCTCTTCTCCTCTGGGGAGGGGTGGTACCAGTGGCCGGTGTCAACTTGGCCCCTAGTGGTGGCTGGAGATCAGCACACTAGAACTGCACTCAAGGAGGTGGAGGCGGAGCAGATGTCCGACATGCTGCATACAGGAGCAATGGCAGCTCAGCCACTGGTGTCATTACACACCATTTACTCCACACCGAGGGAAGAAAAAAGGGAACACAAACACCTACCGGTGGCAGGATGGCACTCAACCCTTACAGGCCCTGCACCCAGCTAGCTGGGCTTGCCAAACCACATACTGGATCTAATCCCAGTCAGGGGTTAGGGGACCCTGTTGGTCCCACCAGGGGGTGCAAGTCCTGGGGCTACTGGCTGGCAGGTAAGTCCCAGTGGACATCGGGGTGACAGGGCTGGGGAAGGGGGTCCAAGCTGAGGGAGAGCCATCTGGTAGAGAGATAAAAAGACTAACAAAAAAAAAAAAGAAAAATATTACTAAAAACAAGCATTTGTCAATGCTGAATGTTTGCCGCTGGGATTGCTGTTGTACCAAGTCTTGCTTATATACATTTTTACTATATATTTACCCAGAATAGAGAAGATGAGATGCAGTGTATCATTTTCAGTGGTGTCCTGCTTTTACACATTGTTAGATTGTAATCACCCAGGATAGGGCAGCTGAGAGGCAATATCTAGTTTTAAGTGACCTCCCATATTTTAACCCCAAATGTCGAACAGTCTTTTTATGACCTGACATTATGATCAAGACAGGTGACATTTTTGAAACCCCATCTGAAAGGCAATTTTGCTGTGTGACTGTGGAAAAATGTTTTGCAGGGGATTTGAAAAATGACACCGGTCATGTTCAGGAGGTGGGATAACATAACGGATATGTTGAACATTAGGGCCGGGATATTCAAACTGTGCCAGGCTGTGGTGAAAGCCTGGGCACAGCTCAACTTTGTGCGCAGGGGTGTGGCCTGGGCGATATAAAACGGAGCTGCGCTTAAGGCGCAGCAGCTTTGAATATCGCACTTGTCCACCCCACTGTGCATGGTACAGTGGCACCGCGCCAGCGCAAGTGGCCAGAGGAGCATGGAGATGCGCTGGTGCAAGTGTCATGGCGCCATGCACAGCACCTGCAATATTCAAAAGGGACATGCAAATAGGGCCATATATATGCATAGTACGCATATGGGGCCATTTTCATCTCATTATGGCCCCATTTGCATGCTATTAGCATAGAGGCGCCGATCCCTCAACGACTTCGCTTGGCGTTCTGCCAGGTAGCAGCCGCCGGGACCGACGCTTCTGCAGCCCGATCACGGGCATTCCTGTAATATAAAAACAAAACGTCCAATATCCCTGGTGGTCCAGTGGACCTCTATGTGCCCGATCGTGGACATCATTCATAGAACCTCCCCAAGTCCAACATCCCTGGTGGTCTAGTGTACCCCCCACCCACCCGCCCGGCTTGTTGAGCCCACCGCCCCGTTCCCCATCAGCCGGTAAGGCGGCGGCACCTCGCCTGCCCCCTGCCACCCGCCGATAGCGAGTGCTGACTGTTCATTGTTCAGCATGAGCTACTGGGCGTGCAGTTTATAAGTGATTCATTTCAGTCCAGATATGTGAATGAATTTTATTTACATATCTGGACTGAGTAGTATTTAATAGCTGCTCCATTGGCTCATGCTGTGAACCAAGCGTGCAGCCCCACTGGAGCTGTCCGTCGGGCGAGTGGCGGAGCAGCAGGCGGTGGGTGCCACCCGCCGCTGACTGGGGAACGCTGTGGGCTCAGTGGGGGTGGGTGGGGTCACTAGACCACCAGGGATGTTGGACTTGGGGGTTCTATGAATGATGCCCATGATTGGGCTCAGTGCAGTCCACTGACCACCAGGGATATTGGATTTGGGGTGGCTATAGTGATGCCCACGATGGGGCATGGGGGGCACCGCCAGGTGCGGCAGGAACTCGGGTTGCCACCCACAGGTGGCAGCTGCTGTGTTGCACCCTGCAATGCGGCAGCTCACCTGTGGGTGGCCATCACTTGTTCCTTTTTTGGGGGGCGTAACATTGTGCAGGCGCAGGTAGGGGTTGCGCATGCATGACTGCACATCCCAGGCTGAATATCAGGCTGTGCAGGTTATGCATGGGCATGCCCCCCCCGACCTGTGCCTCAGACATTACTGATGCGCTCCGGGCGCATCAGGTTGTAATAGCGCACTTTTCCCTTTGAATATCGGCGCAGCCCAGTGGTTGTGCATATGCACACTGTTATGCGCCATGCAAACCTTTGAATATTCGTTTACGAGTCAAAATTCAGAAAATAAAGTTATGAGTAAAGGTCTGACCAAGTCAATGTTTCCTCATAACTTAGTTGGTTTTTCAGATTTTTACCCCACATTTTCAGCATACTCTTTTTATGACCACTCCTTCTGAGCATGACAGGAGTCATTTATAAAACAATGGGGAAAATGTCATTTTGCGCCACAAATGTGAAAACACATTTTTTTTTCAAAATATTTTATTGAGGTGGTTGGATGTCACAATCAATTCCACTGTACAAACTCCATACGAGACTTCACATAGCATCATTGCAAGCTTTGTTAAGGCAAACATGGATCGAACAGCCAGGCTCGTTATCAACAAAGGAAACATTATTCTCAGCAAATTAATACCAGATCAAGGAGAATAATCAGGAAGAGCAGTATCTGATCTTAAGTTGATCTTAAGCTGGGGGGGTGTTTGCAATACTACATTCTTGAAACATAAAACTTTGTCCTTTAATGAGGATCCTATCAGCCGACCTCCGGCACCTTAAAATGTGTCCTACCCTGGCGGCACTGCCACCAAATGTCCCAAAGGCTGGGGTGGGCCAGGCACAAGGCACCACTGTGGCCCCAAGCCAGACTATACAGGGAAGCTGCCACTTTCAATAGCATGCAACAATGGACTCTACGTTTGTTCAAACATCTCGCCCCTCCCCATCGTGCTTCCTTGCACCCTCTCCAACTTAATACACAGGCATAGGTTGTTAGCCCACTGCTGAATCGCAGGAGGAGAAGAAATCATCCATGCCTGAGCAATGGTCTTCAGAGCATTGATTAGTGCCAGTGACCAAAGAGCCTGAGTTGCCCTACCTCTAGGCTGCTGTGGGTCTGCACCCAGCAGTAATTCCAGGGGGCTACATGGTAGAGGACAGCCCAGCACACCCATCATTAGTCGATGCACTTTGACCCAAAAGGATGCAACCTTAGGGCAGGTTAGGGCCGTATGGAGAAAGTCGCCTGCATAAACATGGTACTTAGGACATATATCAGATTTGGACAGGTAAATGGCGTGCAAATGTTCTGGGGTAATATATGTACGGTGCATAAAGTTTAACTGGACCTGTCTCAACTTGTTGCTTCTTGAGCAGGTTTTGAGGTGCCGGACCGTACGCAACCATACCTCTCCATCACAATCAATGTTTAGATCTACCTTCCATACCTTATCCAATTGCTCCTCCCCTCCGCCTGCCAGTAACTTATAAAATATTGTTAAGGGTTGAGAGATTTCGATTGGGACTGACAAAGTTCCTCCTCATAAGGAGATAGTTCACCCCAGCCATGCTCGGCGTCCAGTGCGGCACCTAGTCTATGTCTGATCCTTAGATAAACAAAAAAATTAACTGGTGGGATACCCCATTGCTTACACATGCCCTCAATGTTGACTCTGTGAATGGGTTACTAACAGAGACCTCCTTGGAGGGTCTCAACGCCCCAGCAAGCAATCCCTCAACCAGAGGGGAGCGTAGTTGCTCCTCCTCCAAGCCAAGCCACACTGGGATCTCTGATCCCCTCCCCACCTTTAAAAAAGCAAGTTGTGCTGCCAGATTGTACCAATAAAAATTGGGAAGGCCCGACCCTCCCTTGGTGTGTGGCAAAGTCAGAATAGTTCTCTTAATATGGGCCGGCTTACCCCTCCACAAAAATCTGAGCAGGATCACGTTGATATGTCTAAAGTGTGTTTTAGAGAGGGAGATTGGCAGAGCCTGGTACAAGTACAAGTCCCTTGGTAAAATTATCATTTTCACCACTCACACCCTCCCGATTAATTACAGTGGCAGACCCGTCCATCCCTTGTTATTTTTTTCAGGAGTGGTTTGTAGTTTAACGCATAGAGTTTGTGGGAATGCACTGAGATTTGAACACCAAGGTATTTCAGCCTCTCCACCATTTGGAGTCCACCCAGGTTGGCAATCAGGTCGGCCCTATCCAGTCAACCCACTGGAAGGAGTTCACTCTTTGTTCAGTTGACTTTGTGGCCCGATAGGCTACCATACTCCCCCATCACTCGGTGCACTTCTGCAGGTCACTAGCAGAGGACTGCAAATACAACAGGAGGTCATCTGCATATAACACCAATTTATGCACACTTCCACCCCCCGGAATCTCCTGATCCCAGTATGTGCCCTGATTTTGAAGGCCAGTGGCTCCAGAGACAATACATAAAGGATTGGGGAAAAGGGTCAGCCCTGCTGAGTACCCCGTCCCAGCTCAAACCGAGGAGAAAGGGAACCATTAACAACTATCTGTGCACTTGGCTTACAATACAGTGTTTGCATCCAGGATCTGAAGAGGGGGCCAATCCCAAATCTGCCGAGCGTCTCAAAGAGTTACCCCCACTCCATGCGGTCAAAGGCCTTTTCAGCATCAATGGCCAACACCACAGCCCCATGCACGCCAACACTGGACCGCCACCTGTGTATAATGTTAAGGGTGCATCTGATGTTATGCTTTCCCTGTCGTATTTTGACAAAACCCGATTGGTCAGGATGAATCAGGTGTGGAAGAAGTCCCTCCAGTCTGGTTGCCAGAGCTTTAGCTAAGACCTTATAGTCTGCAGTTAGTAGGGATATTGACCTGTACAATGTACAGCAGGTGGGGTCCTTGCCAGGTTTCAGAAGCACAGTAATGATAGCGGACCGCGTGGATGGGGGGAGCTCACCTTTCTCTAGGCCCTCTGTCAGCATGTTGTGCAATGGGTCAAGGAGCAGGTCATGAAAGGATTTGATAAAATCTATGGGGAGCCCATCTGGGCCCGGAGCTTTGCCTCCTTTAAGTTCCTTGATAGCACGGCTTAACTCAGAGTGAGTAAGGGGCATCTCCAAGTCCTCCGCCTGTTCTGTGGTTAATGCAGCCAGGGGGCCCTGTGAGAAAAAGCTGTCCATAGCGTGTGGGTCAGAAGGACCCTGTGAAGTATATAGCTGTTCATAGAATACCCCAAATGCTTGCCCAATGCCCTGAATATCCCCTCTCAGCACACCCCCTTCATCGCGGATACTTCCCACAGTTCTGTCCCCCTCCTTACGGAGCTGCCAGGTGAGATACTTACCCCCCCTGCCCCCATCAAAATAGGCACAAGCATGTGTTAACAGGATGGCTCTCTCCAATTTGGCACAACTTAAGGTATTGTACTGCCACTTAAGCTTTTGTAGGACCCCATACAAGGCAGGTGTTTGTCTGTTTTTGCATGCCTGCTCACAAGCCTCAGTTTTGGTCCTCAGCTTTTGCAGGTCTTGAGAGGACCTTCTAGATTTTTGTATGGCATAGGAAATCGAGTAGTCCCTAACTGAGGCCTTCAAAGCCTCCCAGTGAATCCCATGGGATATATCCCCTCTTGTATTAAACAACAGGAACTCCTTTATCATAGCAGTCACCCCCTTTCTATATTCACCATCCTGGGCAGTAAAGGGTCTAATATTCAATGCCTGACCACTGGAGGGGCATCACCCACACCTAGCCCCAAGGTCAGAGGGGCATGGTCAGACAACAACATAGGGGATTAAATGGCACTCTTGGATGAAGGAACTAGAGAATGGGTCACCAGAATCCTGTACAATTTGACATATGAACCATGGGCATGTGAGTAGAAACTGTAGTCCCTGCCAGTGGGATATATATGGCGCCAAATATCGACTAGACCCAGATCCCTCTCTAACTCACCTAGGGTGATAGCATTTTTTGACTAAGCCATGGGGTGGTGTTTGATCGATCCAGCACTCCATCTAACACAGTTTTAGTCCCCGCCCAAAATCCAAGTCCCCGGCCACCTAGCTATCTCCAGAGCCAACTACTGAAAGAACTCAGGTTGCTCCACATTAGGGGCATAAATAGACCCCGGCGATACTGTACCCACCCTAGGCATGGTCAGTCTGGCCAAAGCGAACCTCCCATACTGGTCTATATTCTGCTCCAAGATTTTAGCCCCAGACCCACTGGGAAACCAAAGGTGACTTCATTGAAAATGTTGAGGACACCTGGGAGCCCCCCAGGGCAGATGCTGTTTTTACAGCCTCTCCGGCAGACATATGGGTCTCTTGGAACATAATAACCTACCAGTTAGATCTCCTGACCTCCATTTGTAACTTCCTCCTGTTAATTACCAATTACAAACCGTTAATGTTCAGGGAGGTCATTTTTATAGAGTCAGCCATGATCCCCTTGTTGATTTGTGCATTTCAAGCTTAAGCCCGCTATATTCAATTGTGGAGAAGGCTCCCTACTGACTGTTCCTTTCATCCAATTTTTATTTTTAACCCCCTCTCTCCTCCAGGTATAACTGCCCTTAAACTGGAACCCACACCCATTTCCGGCTCCTGCACAGCGTAGTAATGGAGCCATGGTGAGCCCCTCCCTTCCACCCCAAACATCCCAACAGTATCCCAATCAGTAGCAACACTAAACCCTCCATCCCCCCCATCACAAATCCAATGGGATTCGAACTTTGTTGCCTTGCAAACCAACAGCAAACTTTAAAACCTGCATACATAGAGCTAACGTTTAGGATGTTAGGCACTTTAAGCTACAAGGTACTTTTCAGCGAAACCCCCATAATGCTATTAAATGAACACTCAAGAACACCCGCTTTAACCAGTTATATTCCACCCCTTTAGACAAGAATATGGCAGGGCATAAAAAGAACAGCAGAAAAGGAAAAATGAAATGCAAGTCACATAAGCTAATAACATGTCCCACTACTGTCTAGACACATTCCAAAAGCCTTGATTTCAGAAACAGCCTTACTCCGCTTCGCCACTGTAGCATTAAAACAACACATAGCTAGGGTCAAAAATTAAGCTAGAAGAGAGACAGTGAACATGTATAGGTGAAACGAACATCTCCTGCTCAAGAAAGTCTAAGCAATATTCTGAAGTAAGTTCTTAGAGGCAGAGTCCAGAGGGAAAGCCTCCCAGGCACTGCTGATTCCCTGGTCCCTAGACCTGGTCAGGGCCCAGAAAGCAAGGTATCTGTGAGTCTCGAGTCTCCGGTGCAAATTACTGCAGCCGCATTGTCTAAATTTAGGTACCCCACACACTAACAGTGCAGCATGATTTAAGTTGGGATAAGCGACAGAGAAGAATCAAATCTGCGGCCCAGCTGTACCCATAGAAAAAAAGAACCCATTACTCAGTGTCCCTCATAGTCCGCCATAACATAATTAACAAGAAAGTTGCAGTGAAGGATTCACTTATCTGGGTCTGGATTCTCACCTGTTCCCTCTCTCCCGCGGCTCTTCACCTCCTCGTCAACCCAGCGCAAAGCCTCTCTGGGGCAGGAAAACAGCCTTGGTGCACTCTCGAGGTGGTTAATGTGAAGCTTGGCAGGGTATAAGAATGTGAAGCTCCATCCCATTTTGAACAGCTTGAACTTGATGTCATTAAACTGCTGACGTTTGTTCTGAAGCTCCCGGCTATAGTCCTGAAAAATCATGACAGTGTTGTTTTTGAATTTTACTAGACCTTTCACTTTTGCCTGCTTGAGGATAGCTTCTTTTTCGGTAAATCTCAGGTATTTAATCAAACAGTGGTGAGGCCAATCCCCGTGTTTGGGTGGGGGCCCCACCCTGTGCACCCGCTCTATTTCACAGTGCACCAGTTCCTGAGGCAGATTGAGATGCTCCACGAGCCACTTGTGCAGGCTGGACTCTGGGCTGTTCCCTTCTGTGCCCTCTGGGAGCCCCACAATCCTCAAGTTAGATCTTCAAGAACGATTTTCATGATCGTCTACCTGGGCCATTAAATCCATTACAGTTTTTTGCATAGAGGCCCTATCCCTGGTCGCCTCTGCTAAAGTGTCCTCTAATGCCCCTACCCGATGCTCTAACTGGGAGATCTGTTAAGTATGGGCTGCCGATGTCTCTGAGAGGTCCGTGACAACTGACTGCATGTGGGTTATCTGGGCAGCAATATTTGCAAATCCAGCCTTCATGTCATGCTAGATCTGGACTTGCGTGGTCGGAACACTTGCAAGGGATCTCTGCAGGTTGGACATTGCTCCGGTGTTTTCAGTGGGTTTCTGCCTCGTACATACTTGTTCAGGCCCAGGGTTGGAGTGGCCTCGTGACTCCGCTGGCACAAACTGCAATTTGGCTTGTTTGTCTCTCTTTTTTCCAGACACCATCGGCTAGCCACGCCTGCTGATCCAGAAAAGGTGCCGAATTAAGTAGTGGGGCTCTCACAATTCGATTTTAGAAGTAAGTGCCATACAGAGCTCTGCTATACTGCATCTGCCATGTTAC
Source organism: Neoceratodus forsteri (assembly GCA_016271365.2). Classification (NCBI taxonomy): domain Eukaryota; kingdom Metazoa; phylum Chordata; order Ceratodontiformes; family Ceratodontidae; genus Neoceratodus; species Neoceratodus forsteri. The sequence goes on along the minus strand of CM028130.1, from coordinate 1,446,045,652 downwards.
AGTGTCGGCCACGCCCCCTCATGAGAACACATTTTGAGTAGGATTTGAGAAATGATAGCTGTCCCATTCAGGAGCTGGTGTGAAAAAATGACTATGTTAAAAATCTGGAGTCAAAATATTGAAAATTACCACATGCGTTAGAAAAATGTTAATGTACATACATAACTTTGTGGGATTTTTTATATTTTTACCCCAAATGTTCAACATAGTCTTCCTATGACCCCACCTTATGAACAAGGGTGGAGAGAATTTTCAAATCATGCCTGAATGGTGATTTCACTCCACAAGTGTGAAAAAGCATTTGGGCCAGGATTTGAAAAATCACAGCTGTCACATTCATGGGGTGGTCTGAAAAAATGTCTATGTTGAAAAGTTGGGCTCAAAATATAAAACAATACCAAAATTACAAGTGTGCATTTATACATTTCAATGCAGGCTCATAACTTTGTTGTTTTTTAATATTTTTACCCCAGATTTTCAACACAGCCTTCGTTTGACCCCACCTCATGAACAAATGTAGAGAAAATGTTCAAATCCTGCCCAAAAGGTAATTTCTCAGAGTGCCTGCAAAAAAATCACCTTTTAAGACAAATTTGCATAATTTCACCATCATTGTTGATGAGGTGGGGTCCCAAAAAAGCAGTGTTGAAAATTTGCTGCAAAAATATTCAAAAATGACCAAGTTATGACAACAAGTTCAAAACCCATTGAAATACCTTGACTCACATACCTCAATCCTCAGTCCAGTATTGAAGGATAAAGACATGTCTTCAGTCCAGAGGGATTACGGCATTGGACCCCTAGTAGGTAAGTAAGGGTGTGGGGGTGGGAGGTGGGTGCCAAATGGGAGGGTCAGATGGGGGCAGTAATGGTGGCAGTGGTAACCGACATCGATGTACGTTTTTCATTTTTACAAGGTGTATTATGAGAGACAGTTTTCTTTATTTCAAGTACTGACACCAGGGATTGAGCACCCCAGTGTTGGTGTTATGTTTGGCGGCACCATGGGTGGGCTCTCTGATGTCATATAATCAAAACAGGCAGGCTGAGGGTAGCAGCTGGTACAGGGTACACATTTGTAGCAGAATCTGCCTTCTCTAGGCTTCCTGGGCTGTGATGGGACATTTGAATTTAGCCAGTAGTCCTGGTTAGTGGGACATGAAGGATACGTGTTACGAATCTGGGCAGAGGTACTGGCAGCAATGGGCTCTTGCTGGGTCTGAACACTGCGTTCATCAATTCTTTCACCATAGTAGACAATTCACTTAGTTCAGTCTTTTGGCTGCCATCTACAGAGGGCAACTTGGCGTGCACACCCTCTCCCATAGCAGATGCATTTTGAAGGGCATCCTACCCTTTATCAGCGATGGCCTTAGTTAGAGCACTAGTTTTCAGTTCTCTGATCTCTTTAAGTATCTCTTTCCATGATGGAGCGGCCCCAACAGTCTCTTCCTCGTTGGGCCTTCTCTGTGCCAAAGCTACTCTAGCAACAACTGCACAAGGATCCCAAACTTCTTTCTCGCCTTCAGCCTCCCTGAGTTCTTTTATTGCAGCACAATAAGAAGGGGGATCATCTCTCCTATCCTGGAACTTTAGCTGGAGGATTAGCAGTCTAGAGTATTTGGCAGATTTGAGTATGTGGTCTAGTCTCACACGATTCAAGTCGCTACCCAATACCCCACCTTTTCTGTAAGCTCTCTGTAAAGCCCCTTCCAGCCGAGTGACATATTCAGACAAGTGTTCACATTTCCACTGCTTGGTGGATTTGAATATCCATACCAAATCTTCCCTGGCTTCAGTACTACCAAAGACGCCTTCGAGAGCAGACAAATATTTTTGCACCAAAGTGTCAGGGTTTGTGGACCTCAAACATTTTATGGCCTCAAGTGCAGGGCCTCTTAAACTTTCCATGAGCCTTTTCCACTTTTTAGCTTCTGTACACTGCCACTCTTGGACCAGGGGTTGCATAGTATATCCAAGTCTCTAAATCATCTTCCCCCTGTGGTGTGAGAAGGGTGCCAGAAAACACTTTCAGTCTGCAGTAGGAGTCATGACTAATTGCAGGCACAGGCACATGATTAGGTACAGGTACCAGTATTGGTGCAGGCACAAGAACCGGCGGAAGTGCTGGGTCTGGTGCAGGCCCCAAGGGAGGCTTCAGTAACTTTTTCAACATGTCCGCGAGGGTTTGACCCTCAGCCTGTAACCATTTGGCAAGCTTCTCTTCAAGACTTTCAGAGAGGGGTGGGTGTTCTGGCTCTGAGGGACTCTCACCATTTTTGGTTATCACCCTCCAGGCTGCCCGAGACCCATCAATGGTGATAATTTTAGGCACCTTAGTATTGTCTACAGGGTTATTACACTTCACTAGAACCATCAGTGTTTGGGCAGTCAGGTCAGCTTTTCAACCTACTACCACAAACTCCCCAAAACAGTCAATGTTTGAGAGCGCCTCCTCAATAGTGTCCTTACTAGTGCTCAGGGATGTATCAAGTAATAACAAAGCATTCTGGGGATTAGTTTCACTCCCTGTACACCAACTAACTAACTGATGCACAGCCATCTCTTCAGTGGTACCCATAAACATTTTAGTTGAAATTTTTCGTTTTGGCCACTACGGGGCAGTAATCCCAGCAGTGCCTCCAATGCTGTAACCCTGGCACTGTTATACCAAGGGCTACTACCCCCTGCCTGTATCCCAAATAACAGGTTGAGGGGCCTGGGTTCATAACTATCTAGTATGGGAGGGGGGCCCTACCAGTAGTAGTGCCATAATTATGGTGCCTCCACCCAGAGTAATTATGTGGGTAACTATCACAGTAGGTACAGTGGGAAGCTAATACTACCCACAATCCCGCCTAGTGACCATTTGTGAAAACCTGTACAGTTGCAGTGTTCAACAATTAGAATGCCAAACAGTTTGACCATTAATGATATGCTCATGTTCAGCCCACTTACCAACAGGGTCTGGATCTCTGGCTTGTGCCCTGTACTCCCCCTGTACAGGCAGTTTCAATAATATAAGCATGCACTTTCAATATGCTTTGCAGTACTTCAATAACTTTAGAACAGGTAATAATATGCTCATAAGCCAGATTAACAGCAAAATAGTAAATCAGATTTATTAAGGAGGATGTGAACAAGGGAGGGGCAAGAATTTAGGCAAATGATTATTTTACTGCAATTAAGACAGGCGGGATTACTTTTTATTACTTTAGACCCTGAATTTATCAGTCAGGCAACTACTGGGTACCTAGAGTAGAACACAGGCATGTCTGAGGCGGTGCCATGGGTTGGCCAGCATTGCAGCTGATGTTGGGGCTCTTGATGGAAAGAAGGGTGATTAAATTAGAGTAACACATTTGTGAGCCATAAACCATTTGTATCCAGGGCCGGATGGCCCAATCACTTTTAAGCACATTAACCTGGCAAACAGAATAAGATGGTACCATTAAACAACTGATGATTCATTGCAGGGAGCTACCCTGGTTTAACTCACTGTACCCAATGTAGTAGATAACAAGGCTGATGAAATGAAGACCTGGTGTTCCGACTGGAAGCTGATGGGGACCTGGGCTGACATGACTCACCTCCTCTTCACGGCCTTTCCCTGTAGGTGGCAGTAACCTGCGATTGATTGCTGTGCATTGGCTAACTCCCCAATCTGGTCTCTCGCTGCGATGCTGAAGATGGTACAAAAACTGTCTGGCTGGGCCATCGATGGCATAGGCCCAGAGGAAGAAAATGTCTCTTTTAAGGTTAAGTTGGGTCTGCGTGCTGGTGAACCCCTCCAGCTGGGCTTTGAAATGAAAAATCTCTTCTGGCCGGAATGGCTCCTGAATTTTGGCACAGGAATCCCTGGTTCAATGTCTCCACACACACAGTAGACCTCAGCACATCTAGCTGAAAAAACATCAAACTTCTCTTCTCTTCTCTTCGGTTTGTGGCCGGCTGAAATCTCAGCTGACTTGCTGAGCAACCTTTTCTGGTCTGCTGGCAGGCAGTTCCAAGTTCTCATCCCCTTTTGGACCATAGGATTACTCACAGGAGGTAATGCAGGCCTCTCCTGTGAAAAGACAGCACAGAGCCACACAGGCTCCTCTCTCCTCGATGTCTCGAGCTGAATCCCAACTGACTTGAATTCAAATAGTCCCTCTGGAATAAAGGGCAAAGGTCCAGCAATCCAATTAGCTGCCCAAGCTGTCAATCACAGTCTTAACCTTTTTAATTGGCTGGATATTTGGTGCCAGGAATTTGTCCCTGAGTCTCTCCCACAAGTCTCTAGTACTGTCCCATGAGTCCCTGGCCGAAATTCAGGCTTGTGATAGATTGAATGGCTGCTAAGATGGTGGCTGCTGTGTTTAGGTTTAATGCAGTCCCTTGTTGTTCCACCTTCTAAGTGCTGGTGCAGCCAGAAAATATACTTTTATCTTACAGTTTCCCCCCAGACACATAGCGCCAACAGTGCCCTTTTAATCAAATCCATCTTTAAACATGTAGTCCCTGTAGTTTTCTAGTCACTGCCACCGAAATACTGACCCCCCAGGCAGCAGCAATGCCTTATGAATATTTAGCAGGGGCTCATGCATATTAATGAGCCCTGTCTTAGCTCCGTTTTCAAACTTTAATTCTGTGCTCCCAAACGGCTTTCAAGCCACATTGTTTATGTCACTGACCCTCATGTAATAGAGGAAAGGTGCCAGGAGCGCAAGATCACTCTCCCGCCAATGGCAGAATCGCTGGTCGGCTTATCAAAGACACCACTTGCGCCTGCTTGATTCCCGCTCACACCAAGGTGCATTTTCACAGCGGGAGATTGTGGTATAATGTTTAAGCCCAAACTGGGCTAAATAAATGGGCTGGGCTACAATGGGGGTCCTTGGGGAAAAAATGGAGGACTTCAGAGGCACCAGAAGAATCAAACTGTGGCAGGGGATACAGTGGGACGCCAGCAGCAGCTACGAGAGGAAACAGGAAGTCCCAGAGAACATGGGGGCAATTAAGGTAAGCCCCTGGGGGGGGTTTACATGACAGTAACTCATATTTGTGCCAAAATAATAGCAAGTTAAGCTTGATTAAAACAAAATGTTGGATGTGTTCAGGGCCTATTGTTGAACAATGAAGCTCAGCAGCATCGACAGCTGTGCTAACCATCCTCTTGGATACTGCACTTGTTGTGGGGGCTACTGATGTATCTCATAGCCAGTTGCACCAAGTAAGGGGATGAATGCATCTTCTGTGCCAGTAGCCTAATGGATCAACCTAAACTGGTCAAGAGATTCCGCAAAATAGCCATTCAAGATATTTTCTGCAGAAAAGGGCTGTGACTGTGTTCTCTTCTGTTGCTCTTGATGTAAAGATGTACTGAACAATGTCCACTCACTCTCATCAGTGCTACTGTCAGTTATTTACACCAGTGGAACCAGACCTGCCAGATGGAATTTCCTGTCTCATGACATTCTGCGCCAGCCGCCAGTGTCACCAGTTCCCATGTAAAACCTGTCAGCTCATCACATTGCTCTTGTCAAAAATGAATCACTCTTCAGCTATCCATAGCTATGTGAAGGATTTCACATTTGACTGTGGATCCAGCATGGTTGCAAAAATGTGGCTGTGACTATCCAGCACTTTCTCAAACTTGCATCCAGTTCTGCTTGCAGCTGCTCAACAAGCACAGCTACCCTATCTGAAATCTCCATTTTCCTCTACATATCTCTCTATGAATGCTTTCTGTGCTGGGATCACCTACTAAGAGTGGCAGTGGGCACACTTACATTATGTGTGCTCCACTCAAATGGCTCAAGTACTCTCACCATGGCATTAGCCTGTGACCACTCATGGTAGCCTAGGACTCCCCAAATGTCGGACTCCATTGCCATGTCATAAAGCGCATGCTTCTGTTCTAGCAGACTAGACAACATCAGGTATGATGAATTCCATCCATTACTGACATCCTATATCAAGCTATGTTTAGACAGACTAAGGCATTGTGGCACTACTCTTAGTTGGGCAGTCAGTTTTGCGGAGCAATGAAAATGAACACAGCTGGAGCAGGCTGTGGAGATAGTCTTGCTAGCCTCAGTACAGTGACATAGTGCAGATGTGACCACTAGATTCAAGGTGTCAGCAAGGCAAAGAATGCTGACAAAATGTCCATCAGCAACTTATTTCACAATATTTGCCCCTTTATCTGTGATAAAAAACCCAACATGTAGATTGGTAACAACTGTCCATGACTGCAGCATGTCTTGAATGAATGCCAGGATGTTCAGTGACATGAGGTCTTTCTCCATTAGCTCAACATTTAGAAGAGCAGATCTGGAGTGACTGCTAGATTGTAGAGGGATAAAGGGAGAGCCTGCCAGTGACATAGGGAGAGAAGGAGGAATCCGCAGCAGGAGACAGGGTTTGGCACACACCTCCATGTGGTCAAAGGGAGATATGCATGTATAGCATCTGTACTGCTCCAGATGTCTGAGGTGTAGTGGAAAACTCTACCCACAACCTCTGAGAGTAGTGTAGCAATTACCACTTTCTCACCATCATATATCTTTAGACCACAGTGTGTGACACTGTGGAACATGATGGGGGCTGGTACTGTGGCTACAAGTGCTGCAGAAGTCTGTGAAAGCCAGTGTCTTCCAAAAGAGAAAAGGGCTGCCAATCTAACAACATAATTTCACCTATGAGCTGTGTGATGTGTTGAGCTGTTGGATGGAACTACTGGCACTTAATTCTGGGCTGGAACGCTTCCACTATTGGCACTGACCATGGATGGGGGGATGTTCCAAACTTGCCAGATGCTGTGAAAATAGCATGGGACTGGTACCTGGTAGGAGTGCTGGAGGAGCATTGGGGACTCTTTGGTGTTGAGTGAGATGGCATGATAGCAGCAGTAGGCACAGCAGTATTTTTGTCAGAGACAGAATGTTCTATGGCATTGCCAGTGCCTCCAGCACCACTGCTTTCATTATCACCACAAGATGGGTCTGATGGAAGCACAGGCACAGACCCTGAAGCTGTAAAAACCTGGGGATGTTTTATCTTTAGGTGGTTCATTAAGAAGGTGGTTGTTAAATTTGCCAGAGATTCCACCTGCTGATAGTCATTCTGCACAGTGTGCACACTGTCTTTCTGTTATCATCTTTTAGTAATGTGGAATGCAACTATACCATGCTGTTACCACTCCTGCCACCACTCATGCAGTTACTGTCACCAGTACCACCTCCACTCTTTTAGCCCCAACTAGGCTTTCTTGTTTGTACCTGCATCTGCAGGTTTTCCCCTGGCACCACTGGCACCCCTGCACCTGCTCTACTTGGTTGTTTAGGCTGGAATGGAGCCTGCTGAACAAAGCACTGAAGGGCAGCTTGCCAAATTGTCTTAGGGAGGAGGAGCCATTTCCTTCTTTCTCCAGCCACTGCAGCCTCGAGAGGGAGACATTTTTTGGCCACCCAACTTTCTTGCCTTACGGCTCTCAAGGTATTCTCCATACTCTTCCTCATCATCAAAGCTGCTTAGGTTAGCCTCCTCAGATGATGTATCACTGGGAATCTTTTGGTGGAAAGTGCTCAGAGCCAGATGAGTGTGCCTCCTCCTCCTCATCTGCACTGATAAGTTCGACAGTAGAGGAAACAGGCTGAGAAACAAGAGGTGTCACAGTAGGAGTGGACACGGTACTGGAAATAGTTGTGCAACTGGCTGGGGCCACAGTGGTAGTAGTGTCTGGAGTCACCACAGCAGTACTGGTGGTCACCATGATTACAGTGGCAGGTGTGGTCTGGGTCACAGTAGCAGGAGTGTTCTGGGTCACAGTGGCAGGAGTGATCTCAGTCACAACAGCAAGAGTGGTCTGGCAGGGCCACTGTTGCAGCAGAAGTTGGGATACTAGTAGTCTCAGTGGATGGGTGGTGGATCAGAGCAGTGGTGGTTGTTAAGGAGGATGTCCTCATACTGGTGGTACTGGTGGTAGTGGCAAGGGATGAAGAGGACACATTCACATTGGTAGTATCAGTGGCAGTTAATGAAAATGTTCCCCTAGCAGCACTGCTAGTACTTTGAATGCTACTTTTACTTTTCTTCCTGGTATTTGCTGATGCCATACTGGGGATGGTGAAGACTGCAGGCTTTGATGGGGGTAAAACATAATTCTGTATGGTAATTGGCCCACCTGCACAGTGGCAAGGTGTCCGTCTGCGGTGCCGACATCCAGGGTTTGGGGATGGACTCAGGAGTTTGAGGGCTGGCTGGGGAAGAAGGATTGAGCATCCCATGGACTGCTCTCCTTCTCTGGGGGGAGGGGGGAAGAGTGTCTGGCACAATGTGGACCTCTGGTGGAGGCTGGGGGTACCACCGCAGCCAGGCACCACATATAAAGGGGGGCAGGGCGGATGCTGGCGTCATTGCACTTCCCCATGCCAGGGAAGAAAACTGTCAAAAAATCATCAGCCACTAGTGACGGTCCCCGCCTCAGCTGACACTCCCTGTCACAGACCAAAGTCTGCCGGGAGGTCCCATTCCCATGACCTCACCCTGGGAGGCAAGTCAGGGCCTCAAGACTGTGTTTCCTGAGGAGGGGGGCAGCCACCCAGCAGCTCCACCCCAGGGGGATAAGCTTGGGGGTGGAGTAGCGGCAAGCGGGAGTGGGGGTCCAGAGCCTCCCGAATGGAGGCAAAATTGGCAGCAAAAAAATATATATATAATTTTGTATGGTGAATGCGCCCTGAGTATCACTCTGTCGTATGCTCGCCATCTCCTACTACCTACATAGAAACAGAAACAGAATCTGATGGCAGATAAGGACCGCTTGGCCCACCTAGTCTGCCCATTTTCCTACCTAACAGATAAGCTGCAGATTCTAGTTAAGACAGCCTACTTCCTCCTACCCCCCACTAGAATTGCCTTATGTCTGTCCCATGCATTCTTGAATTCCCCCCCACTGTTCTTGACTCCACAACCTCCTCAGGGAGGCTGTTCCATGCAGTCACACCCTCTCCATGAAAAAATACTTCCTCAAATTACCTCTGAGCCATCCCCCCTCTATCTTCGAATTGTGACCCCTTATTCTTGCACTTGCACATCTCTTTTTCTGAAAGATGCTACCCTCTTGGACTTTCTTGATTCCCTTGAGGTACTTGAAGGTTTCTATCATGTCCCTTCTCTCCCTTCCTTCCTCAAAGGGTATACATATTAAGCTCCTTTAGTCTTTCTTCGTATGTCTTCTGGTGCAGACCATGCACCATGTTGGTTGCCCTCCTCTGGACAGCCTCCACTCTGTCTATGTCTTTGCAGAGATGGGGTCTCCAGAACTGCACACAGTACTCCAGATGGGGTCTCACCAACTGTCTGTAAAGAGGGATAACAACTTTGTTTTCTACTATTGATGCCTGTCCCTATGCATCCCAGTATCCCCCCAGCCTTCGTTACTGCCTTCTCACATTGCTTGCCCACCTTTAGATCATCTGATATAATTACCCCCAGGTCCCTTTCCATTTTTACTGTTGTCAGTATCTCACCCCCCATTGTGCACTCTTCCCCTTGTTTTTTTTTTCTCAGGTGCATTACCTTGCACTTCTTTGCATTGAATCTGAGCTGCCATACATTTGACCATTCCTACAACCTTGTCAAGTCCCTTCTCATCCTTTCCACTCCATCTTGTGCATCAACCCTATTGAAGATCTTTGTGTCGTCTGCAAAGAGACATACTTTTCCTTCCAGTTCCTCTGCGATGTCACTTATAGAGACATTAAAAAGGACTGGTCCCAGTACTGAACCCTGTGGTACCCCACTAGTAACCCTCCTTTCTTCACTGTGGACTCCGTTTACTACTACCCTTTGCATCCTGTTGTCTAGCCAATTTTTTATCCAGGCTACCACCTTGGGACCCACTCCAAGGCTGGCTAACTTGTGTATTAATCTTTTGTGTGGGACTGTATCAAATGCCTTCCTAAAATCTAGGTAGGCCATGTCCATAGCCCCTCCCTGGTCTACTACTTTGGTCACCCAGTCAAAGAAATCTATTAGATTTGTCTGACACGACCTTCCCATCTTGAATCCATGCTGCCTTGGGTCCTGTACCCCTCTGGCCTCTAGGTATTCAACAGTTCTTTGCTTCAGAAGTGATTCCATCATTTTCCCTACCACTGAGGTCAAACTAACTGGTCTGTAGTTTCCTGCCCTATCCTGCTCCCACTTTTGTGAAGAGGAATCACATCCGCCCTCCTCCAGTCCTCAGGTACCACCCCATCCTCCCATGATTTTTTAAAGAGCGTAGTCATCGGTGTCACTGGTTCTACCGTTAGTTCTTTTAGAATTCTTGGGTGAATCCCATCAGGCCTCATTGCTTTGTCCACCTTCAATTTTATTAGTTCTTTCAGAACCCTGTCTTCTGTAAATGGACTGGTTTCGACCCCCGTCTTCAGAGTGTTTCTCTTGTTTGATTTAGGTACCTCCCCTCCTCTTCTTTTGTGAATACTGAGCAGAAATATTCGTTCAGTGTCCCTGCTTTTTCACTGTCATCCTCTGCCCACATTCCTTCCCCTTTATTAAGCCTCAGTATCTCTCCTTTGGTCTTTCTTCACTCCCTAATGTACCTATAAAACGTCATATCCCCTTTCTTAACAGAGCTGGCTATCCTTTCCTCGGTTTGGGCCTTTGCTATTCTGACTGCCTTCCCTGCCTCTTTCTGCTTTAACTGATAAAGTTCTCTGTCCTGCTGCTTCTGTGTTTCCTTATATTTCCTGAATGCTATCCTTTTCTTCTTAACCTTCCCTGCCACCTCTTTTGAGAACCATAGCGTTTTTTTCCTTCATTGTGTTTTGTTGATTTGCTTTACACAAAGGCTTGTTGACTCTGTGATGGCTGTTTTGATTACTCCCAATTGTTCCTCCAGCCCTCCTTCTTCCCTGTTTGCTAGTACTTTTCTGAGGCACTCTCTCATTTTCCCAAAGTCAGCCTTCCTAAAGTCCAATACTCTTGCTTTTGTATGGCTTGATTGTATGGCTGTGTTTATCGTGAACCATACTGTTTAGTGGTCACTTGTTCCCAGATGGCTACCGACTTATAAATCTGAGATTCCTTCTCCATCCCTATTTGAGAGTTCCAGGTCTAAGATTGCTCCCTCCTGAGTGGGTTCCAATACTAGCTGTCTGAGGCATGCCCCTTGTAGGGCATCAAGAATGACCCTGCTCTTGGATGTGCCTGCAGCAAAGGTGCTCCAGTTAACATCTGGCATATTCAGGTCCCCCACCAACAATATCTCCCCTTTTTCTGCCATTCTAAGGATGCCTGCTATCATTTCCTTGTCCATTCCCTCCCTCTGAGATGGGGGTCTGTATACAACTCCCATATGGATTGTAGTGCCAGTTCCTGTCTCCAGGGTGACCCAGAGTGCCTCATCTGCTCCCTGTTTACTCTATAGTTCTGTTGCTTTGAGCCCTTCCTTTACATAGAGAGCTACTCCTCCTCCTCTTTTACCCTCCCTGTCCCTCCTGTAGATTGTGTATCCTGGTATGTTGACATCCCAGTCATGGTTCTCTGTCTGCCATGTTTCTGTGACTGGCACAATATCCAGGCAATCCTCTTCCATCAAGGCCACTAGTTCAGGGAGCTTGTTACACAGACTATGGCCATTGGTACTCATCACCCTCTACTTTTTGATGGCCTTATCCCTTTTAGCCCCATCCCTGTCCTTACTGTCTTTGCCTTTTTTTACATTTACCTCTGTCCTGCTCTCTAATGCCTTCTCTACATTGGTGTTTACCTCACTAATTACCATGTTTTGTGGGGGGAGGCTGGGATTTCGCTGCTCCTTTTCAGTGCCTCCCCCCTTGGCTAGTTTAAATGCTTGCCAATGAAGCATTTAAACCTCTCACCTAAGATCCTAGTTCCCCCCAGACAGATGCAGACCATGGCACCAGTATAGGTCTGCATCCCTCCAGGTGGCTCCCCAGGTCCCAATGAAGCCAAAACCCTGAGCTCCACACCAGTTTTTCAACCATTCATTGAATTCCCTGATGAGGAGTACCCTAGCATCACCCTTGCCATAGATAGGCAGCACCTCCAAGAAGGTTACTGTATGTGCTACTTGTCTAAGGCCCCTCTCCAACTCTACAAACTCCTCTTGCACTGCTCTGATCTCATTCCTAACCAGGTCATTTGTCCCTAGGTGGACAATGACATCCAGCTTCCTCCCTTGTGCAGTTGATCCCACGATCCTGAGGATTCGCTTCCTGTCCCTCCAAGTCGTGGCGCCAGGCAGGCACCTTACCTCCCTCTCCCCTTCTTCCCCCACTTCTATCCCCTATTGATTTAGTCCCCCACCAGGAGTTGTTTCCTTCCCCTGTGGGGTCCCATGCCACCCTCCTGTTGGTCTCCTTTGTGAAGGTTCCCAGCATCCTCCTTGGTCTCCACTGTAGGTGCCTCCATAGAAGAATCACTATCCACCAGAAGAGCGTATGGATTGTGGAGAGGTACAGCTGGAGGGATGCAACTCTGTTCCACCACCCTCTCCCTCTCTGAGCCCACCCTGATCCAGCCTCTCCTCTTTCTTGGCAACCTGTGAAATAGTGGCATTGGCCCTGGTGGTCCCTCAGTGGGGGAGGAGGTTTCACAAATCCTAGCCAGGTCAGCCTGGAGACAGGCAACCTCCTCCCTCAGACCAGAGAGGAGCCTGCAAATAGGGCAGCATCGCAGCCTCCAGAATGTCTCCTGGAACACTGCTGCCCACAGCCATTGCACTGCACCACTCCTATCGTCTTATTTTGTGTCCCCTCTCCTGTTTCTCTGTATGCATACTATCTCCTCTCCTTACAACTCTCACCCTTCCTGTTCTGGGACAGCAACTTCCTATATTCTTCAGTAGCCTCCTTCCTCCTTGCTCAGTGTCAGACCACCAGCAACTGGTGGGGAGAGTGAGCTACTTTTTTCCTTTAGGGTTGACAAAACTAATGTTTCTCTATGATCCTTCCCTTCCTACTACCAAACAGGAAGTTCCTGTTGTCAGTCAAATCCAGTGGCTATAAAAGTAGAACTGGCTTAGGGTGGGTGGGTGGATGGAGGGTGGGATGGAGGTAATTAGTAAGAAAAAGGCTAGCAACAGGAAGTTGTAATTGAGTCACTTGCTTTTATATTGTCTAAGCCACACCCCAATTAAACTCTCTCTCCTCCTACTGATTTAGCAAAGTAAGTTGATACAGTACCCTTCCTAGCACAGAACACACACTGACTTTCTTTCTTTCCTTTTTTTAGCCCTAAATAAGACCCCTTCTACTTCTAATAAAGTATCTGTCTGCTTAATCTCAACAGATACTGACTCCTGTTGAGATAGAAGTGTTAAATTAGTAAGAAAATGGTAGCTTCTTTTAGTTATCTGCTTTCTGCTCTACAAGCAAGATTTCTGTCTTCCAAAGGCTAGCTACAGGAAGTTGTAATTGGAGTCACCTGCTTTTATGTTGTCTAAGCCACACCCCCAATTAAGCTCTCTCTCCTCCTACTGATTTAGCAAAGTAAGTTGATACAGTACCCTTCCCAGCACAGAACACACACTGACTTTCTTTATTTCCTTTTTTAAACCTAAATAAGACCCCTTCTACTTCTAATAAAGTATCTGTCTGCTTAATCTCAACAGATACTGACTCCTGCTGAGATAGAAGTGTTAAATTAGTAAGAAAATGGTAGCTTCTTTTAGTTAGCTGCTTTCTGCTCTACAAGCAGGATTTCTGTCTTCCAAAGGCTAGCAACAGGAAGTTGTAATTGGAGTCACCTGCTTTTATATTGTCTAAGCCACACACCCAATTAAGCTCTCTCTCTCTCTCTTCTGTCTCTCTCTTCCTACTGATTTAGCAAAGTAATTTGATGCAGTACCCTTCCCAGCACAGAACATACACTGACTATCTTTCTTTTCTTTTTTAACCCTAAATAAAACCCCTTCTACTTCTAATAAAGTATCTGTCTGCTTGATCTCAACAGATACTGACTCCTGCTGAGATAGAAGTGTTAAATTAGTAAGAAAATGGTAGCTTCTTTTAGTTAGCTGCTTTCTGCTCTACAAGCAAGATCTCTGTCTTCCAAAGGCTAGCAACAGAACTGCTGCAGGTTTGCTGGAGCTGCTGGATCAACTACATTTTCTGGTACTACATCCTCTGTCTACCATAGATTGTATTCTTCACAGGAAGATATATTCAGTTTAAATTGTAATATTATTATTATTATCATACAATATAGTCACTCAAGCCACTGCAGCAAATTTGAACTGACAAGTTTCACTGTCAACTAATAGTCAAGTCTGCTAAATTCCCAGAAAAAAAATTATTTTTTTCAAATCTTTTCTTGGACACACAGCCAAATACGTAGAAACATTTTGAGTGCACAGCTGTGCACACATGAAGACCAAAAAAGAAGCTAACTGAAGCAGCTGGAATCATCCAACTAGTCCCACACTACCACCTACAGTGCCCTCATACTTGATCAAGTGGACATGGAGGGACCCAAGTAGGGTTCCTCACAAGAAGATTTCTGATATTAAATTTAAATTATATTTATTATGAAATCAAGTGAATGCAGCAATGCTAAGCTGACCAGTCTCACTGTCAACTAATAGTCAAGCCTGACTAAAGTCTCAGAAAATATATATTTTTTTTGTGGGCACATGGCCACAAACTTAAAAAATGTCTTGAGTACACAGCTGTGCACACACACAAAACAGAAAAGCAGCTAAATGAAGCTGTTGAAGTCAGCTATTTCCACCCTGCCAGCTATGGTGGATTTGCACTTGCTTAAGTGGCCATGGAGGGACCCAAGATTGGGTTGCTCACAGGAAGATTTCTGGTGCTAAATTTAAAATATATGTATTATGAAATCAAGTCACTCAAGTCACTGCTACAGTGCTGAGCTGACAAGTCTCACTGTCAACTAATAGTCAAGTCTGATTATATTCTTGGGGAACAAAAATATATTTTTTTTTATTTCTTCTTGGGTACGAAGTCAAGCCACCAGCAACAATAGTAAAAATGTCCCTAAGCTAACTGCATTTCAGTTAGACTACTTGCCGTGTTCTTTGTTTCTGACAACAACTAATTTACAAAAACCTTATATTTCTAATTAACACAACCCCCTACAAAACCTTCCTTACTCCCTCAAGCTGCTAGTCTTTAAAACACACTACACTGCAGGTTTAAATCTTGTTTGTTTAATACAGTGTGCATGCATATGTGTGTGTGTGTGTGTGTGTGTGTTTGCACACACGTATGCTGTTGAGGCCTGCCTGTCTCTCTCTAAGCAACCACTAAACAGCTCTTCTATTTTCCCTTTCTTAAAAGCCTAATTTTTGCCCTACAGTGTTAAAAATCAATGGTCTCTAGCTTGGGATTTAGAGAGGGAACAAAAAATGCCAAGATTTCTGATTTTTGTGTAGTTTTAAACAAGTGGAAGGAAGTAGATTCTTTCTCTGCAGCAGCTCAAGTTGTCTGTCTCTCCTGTCTGAAGCCTCTTCAAGTGCTGTGTTGCATGACCTGTGTTCAGTTAGCTTTCAAAATGGCATCTGCATGGACAGGAAGTCTCCAGAGATCTTGAACTCCTGTTGCATAGCAAAATGTTGAATACACATGAATAACGCCGATTATTCATTTTTCTTCATGAGTAATGAATATTCTGTTATTCATGGTATCCAGGAAATGCTATTCATTACTCGCTCACGCCTAAAAAATGACCACTCCATATAAATACAGACACAGTTTCCTTCCCTAGGTGTCACATCCACTTTGCATGTCTAAGAATGGTGCTGCACATCCTTAATGTACCATGCCTTGGCAAAAAGTGTGAAAATAATACAAAAATGTTAATCGTCACTCTTATTCACATTACTATGTGAAATCATCAGCCCATAATCAGGTTTATAAAAAATGTAAAACAAGAAACAATGAAGCCAATCCACTAGTCCTTTAAATTCAGACTACAGAGTAATTGCAAAATTGTTAAGTACAGGAATTCAGACTATCTTACAAGGTATAACTGGGAAAGAACAAGAAGGCTTGTTAAAAGGGTGTCAGGGTGGTGATAACGTTTAGAGCAGCCATGAACGCCTGTGTTAAACGTATTCACTCCACCAAAGCAAACTTCTATGTTTTCACCCTAGAACAGGCTAAAAGGACCTCCTACAAAATTTGGAGGACCCTTAAGTCCACTGAAGATCGGTCAACTGCCTCCTCTATTCCATCTAAGATCCACAGCAAAGGTACGGTTGTGGAAAGTAATCATCAAATACTTGAAGAATTTAATTCCCACTTTGTCACTGCCAGCTAAGCCTTCGACTCATCGCATGCTGCTCATATAAAGAATCAAGACAGATTGAACACAACGCTGCCTATCTCAGCCTGTTCATTTCAGCTGCTCCCTTTTAACTTCAAAGAAGTTGAAGACTCGCTTATTAACTTAGACACCAAAAAAAGCACCGGAGAAGATGGACTTGAACCACTCTTCCTAAAACTTGGTTACACCTACCTTACTGCCCCATCCCCCATATACTTAACCTCTCTATTTCCATTGCCACAGTTCCTTCTTGCTGGAAATCTGCTCACATCCTTCCCCTATTTAAATCGGGTGACCCATGTGACCTAAATAACTACAGGCCCATTTCAATTCTGCCAATCCTCTCAAAAGTTTTGGAAAAATTGATCTATACACAACTAAAAAAAATCATCGAACCCCATTCTCTTCTAAACCCAGCAAAATCCAGCTTTCACCCTAATCACAGCACTATCACAGCTTTGGCCGAAGTTACTAATGATTGGGTCTCTGCAATGGATTCTAAGAAAATAACAGGAGCAGTATTCTTAGATCTCAGTAAAGCTTTCGACACCGTAGATCACACTTTATTAGTGACTAGCCTTATTAAAATAGGTTCCACACCATCCACCACTCAGTGGTTCAATAGTTACTTATCCGGAAGGACTCAAAAAGTTAAAGCAGGAGGTTTGTTCTCATCCTCTCTGCCTATTGCCAGGGGAGTTCCACAAGGCTCCATCTTAGGTCCCATTCTTTTCTCCCTATATATCAACGATCTCGACCATCAGATAACCAGTCAAACCTGCATTTTTTTGCAGATGATACAGTTCTATACACCTCTGGCCCCACATTGTCTGGAGTCAAGGACCTTCTCCAAGCTGACTTCACACAGTTAGAAATTAATCTAATCAATGCCAAGCTGCTCCTAAATGCCAAGAAAATCAAAGCCATGATTTTCTTCCCATACACTTCCTCCACTACTACTCTCAACTCACCTAAAGACCTTATCATTACCTTCCTAGGAGAACTGCTGGAAATTATCTCAAAATTCAAATATCTTGGCATCTGGCTCGATAACAAGCTTGCCTTTAATGATCATCTCGATGATCTGTTCAAGAGATTAAAAGCCAGGCTAGGTTTTTTCTTCCGCAGTAGGTCTTTCTTTCCATTGGAGATCAGTACCAGGCTTGTCCACGCCACATTCCTCCCCCTACTTAATTACAGTGACATAACTTACAACTCTTCAGCAATTACCAACCTTCATAAACTAGACACCCTCTACCACCATGCCCTGTGTTTTATCACTAACTCCCCGTACTGAACTCACCACTGTGATCTGTACGCAACTGTTGGCTGGACTTCACTTACCATTAGATGTATGCTCCATGCTGGAATCTGGACCCTAAACCTTCTTCTGAATAAACTCCCAAGCTACCTAACTTCTCTTGTCCGCATCTCCCACAGTGTTTACTCACTCAGAAAGTCGGACTTTATCCTCCTTGATGTACCCAGGACTCATACCTCCTTTGGCAAACGTGCCATCTTATGTTCCCTTCCAACCATTTGGAACCGGTTACAATCCTCACTGAAATTATCTAGTATTGTCCCTGTTAACTTCTTCAAAAGGATAGCTATTGATAAACTAAAAGATACTTGTAGCTGTTTTTAAACTCCTTCTCCTTCTTAGTAGCCCCCACTTCGCCACCACCCAATCCTTCCCCCTTTTACTTTTACTGTACTCCCTACTCCTCCTGTTCCATATGCCTCTCCATAGGTTCACGCTCTTTATACCAACACTGTTACTTTTTATTCTGAGCATTATGTACCACATGGAATTTTGTTGCATATTAAGTGCTGTTATGTTATTCTCTATATGCATTGTGTATTTGTCTGTATACCTGTTTCAGGACCTCCTTGTGAATGAGCTTGCTCAATGGAGTTTTCCTGCAATAAACATGAACCTGAACTTGTTTGTTTGTTTGTTTTATTTATTTATACTGATAGAACCATGGGCCAAAAAAGACCCATTTTCATGAACGATCAGTGTACAAATAACAATTATGTACAATATAAATACATACAACTTAAATAGAGACAGGTACAAGTTGATATATCAAAGCATTATCATTCAATAACATTTACACTTACATTCTGTAAAAAGGTACTCTTTCAACTTATGCTTAAAAGAACAAAGGGAAAGATTCATACAGTCAAGAGATAATCGTATCGTATTAAGAAAAATAGGCAACATATAAGATATAGCCCTTTGTCCAAGGGAAGTACACATTTTTGGAATGCAAAGAGAAAATTTAACTGTTGACCGAGTATTAACCCAAGAATTCTGCTTTTCAAAAATTAGAAAGAAACAATCAGGGACTCTACCAAGTATCACCTTTTTTGCCAAAATACCCAGTTGAAGTTTATATCTACTGTCCAAAGGAAGCCAACCCACTTACTCAAGAGATTACAATGATGAATCCTTAATGGGGATTTCACTACAAATCTAGCAACTGAATTAAGTAACACTTTCACCTTGGATAACAAGCCCTCCCTTGCAGAATAATAAAACAAAACCCCAAAATCAATTAATGGTAGTAAAAAACTTTGAGCCAACAGACGACGTGTAGTATCAGTGAGTAAAGGAGATAATTTATATAAACTTGATAACATAAGAAAGTTACTTTCTGAAATTTGAACAGCAAAGAGAAAGATTCAATGGCGATGATTTCTCTGTTCACCCTGAACGAGGAATGAAACACAGATGCCAACTGTCACCGGCTCCCTTTCTATTGGCAATTAAACTGCTAATTTTAAAGAGGAATGCAGAGATGGAAGGGGTGTATTTAAAAAAAAGAACACCTGCAAAGTACTAACATCTGTAGATGACCTGCTAATTATTGACAAGAACCCAAATAACTCTCTGAAACACCTGCTAGCCTTAATAGGCTTAATTTGAGGAGGCAGTATAGTGCAGTGGTTGAAGGCTCTGCACTGCAAATCTGGAGACCTGGGTTTGAATCCCACAGCCCCCACTTGCATACTGTGTGACTTTGAGCAAGTCACTTAACTTTCTTGTGCTTCCAGGTCACACCTGGAAACAAGCGTCAGCTTAATGTGCCTTTCCTGGTTAAACAATTGCCCTTAATAGAAAAATTATATTATTGCTCAATCTTCATGTTTCATAGAAGGAAAACACCAGTGATTTATCTCCGTTAACTTCCCAAAAATAATTCATCGCTTACTATCGGATTAAACTTTCTCTAACAGTAAAATAATTTGTCAAGCTTAACTTGGAGCAATTATTGAAAATAAGAAACTTAACTTAAAAAGGTGAAATGGTTACAATTATCAATATGGGGAAAGTTTTAACACAATTAAAATGGTTCTGCGTGATAACGGTGAAAGCCTAAAAGTGATCATCGTTATCAAGAAGTCAAGAGTGACGAAAAGCTTTTTGGGCACTCTGACACAGCAAAACAGCACCGGTGACTTACTTTTTTAAAGTTTTATGCAGGGGGCTGCTCCCCTGCACCCCCCCTACCAAAGGATTCTCAACTCCAGGGGGGTGCATGTCAGGGGGGTGAAAACATTAAAAAAATAAAAGGTTCGGGTTGGGTGCAACAAAAATGCACCAGCGTCCAGACCTGAACCCTGTACGCTGCCAACCAGCACCGGCAACCCACCCACCATGCCACGGGGTCAGCTTGGCAACCCACCATGGCACAACCCCTCACATCCCCTCACTGTGCATGCTCGCTTCTCCCCTGTGCTCGTACGCATAGCGACATCCTGTCACTATATTCGCTGACCCCCCCATCTGGTTGCCCTACCCTACCATAGCCCTCAAGGGATACACTGGGGGAACAGGTTGCCATTACTGCTGGCACCCTTTCCCCAGTGCTCTAATCACAGGATACCATTAAAATGATTTTGGCTCCTAAATTAATTTATGTTCTGAACTGTCTTATCTGCATTCCAGGAGTTTGGTTCAAGAAAATAAATGAATTAAAGGTGAATATTTTTCTGGGATGATAAAAACCCAAGAATGGGCACTAAAAATGTTTTTTTGGGAAAAAAAAGGAGCCATGAACCTCACCAATTTCAGAATATATCACTGGTCTTATATTGTAAAGCAAACTAACTTTCCGTTTCAGAACAATATAGGAAGTAATGCTCTACTATGAGTACCATACAAAAGGCTTTCCTGGCACCAAATAGCTTATGAAAGTATTTATTTCTTAAAGCCCCCAAAGACATCCTTTCACATCATACCTTATCTTATACAGTTTCAAATTGTAAATTGATTAGGAAGCATAGGAAGTGGAGTTACTACACATTAAGACTTACACCCCTATGGAATAGCCCTAAGATTATTTGTGAAGGAAAAATCTTAAGCATTTGTCAGTCTTGAATGTTTGCTTGCATGCTGTTGTATTTTGTCCTCCTCCTCATACATATTTTTACTATACATTTACTCAAGGTAGACCAGATGAGATGTAATAAGTCATTTGTAACAGAGTCCTGCTTTTACACAGTTTTATGCTACATATACCCAGGATAGCAGAGGTAAGATGCAATATCTTGTTTTTAGTGTGACCCTGCCTTTAGAATTTATTTTTCTGGGACAGATCATCTTAGATGCAACATTTTCTTTTCAGTGGGGTTCTGCAGTAGAGTCCTGCTCTTACACAGTTGTGCAATATATTTACGCAGGATAACCTAGTTGAGATGCAATATCTCATTTTCAATACTATCTCATTTTCAATGGGGTCCTGCTTTGTCACATGTGTTGTTCTATATATCCAAGACAGTGCAGCTCAGATGCCACAGTATCTTATCATCAGTAGGGATCCTGCTTTTTCCTAATTTTAACACTGTATTCACCTAGGATAGGACATCTGAGATGCAATATCTCATTTTCGATGGAGCCCTGCTATTACCCATTTTTATGATGTATTTACCCAAGATAGCCCACCTGAAAGGCAAGTTACATTTTCAGTGGGATTATGATGTATTTTTCACAGGATAGAGCAGCATAGAGGCACAGTTCATTTGGGGCTCTGGTGTACTGGGGTATTAGGGTTGAGTAGGCTGTTTCATGTTAAACCTCTAAATTTGCATTTTAATAGCTTTGTCCCTGTTTAATGGATTTCCCCCAAAAATTGCATGTGCAGTCTTGGGGGCAAGGTCTCTTGATGTGCCAAGTTTTGCTCTGGTCAGATATGCAGAGTCCGAGACTCAGATAGTGAAAATAAATCACGGTGTTTGCTGTTTTTGGTTTTTGTCATCACCTAGCACCCAGGCAGTTTAGAGTTTTGGTCTGAAATTTTCAGGGTAGGAAGAGCTTGCCCCAGAATGGTGCATTTCATTGGTTTGGTGAAAAAATATTAACCCATTCCAGAGTTATAAGGATTTGAAATTTTGGCTCTGAACATGCTTAGTATGGTCCTTTGGATAGTTGTTTCATATGAAACAGGATTATGTTTCATGAGGGGGGCTAATCCTGTTTTGTAAGCAAAAAATCTTCTTTCTTATGTGGCCATCTTGTTTCCATTCTTTCACCCAAAAAGGTTTTTGAAAACCCATAAAAATCATATCCTGGAGAGACACCAATATGTGTATCTGGCTGAACAGGACACCATTAGATGGATTCTGCAGTTAGTATTTGGAAAAAGGACCCAGAAATGTTTTGTAAAACCTTTTAAAAATCTTGTTTCATGAGACAATTTTTTATGTTTTGTATGGCCTCATGAAACAAGAATAGGGCAATTGAAAACAAGATGAGGTTCATACAAAACAAGAATTTAGACTTAGTGTTTTTTTAATATTCTTGTTTCATATGAAGCGGTCCTCTTTCATAAGAATGACACAATCTCACAAAAGAGGCTTGCTTCATATGAAACAAAAATTTAGTCTTAGCTTTTTTCGTATTCCTCTTTCCTATGAATGAATCCTCTTTCATGAGAATGACACAATCTCACAAAAGAAGACTGGTTCATATGAATCAAGAATTTGGACATAGTTTCTTTTTTTTTCTTGCACATCTGAAATTTAACAAACCATAGCTCTCTCAATATTTGGAGTTAAGGGACTATATACATATATATATCTCAAAAGAAAGGGCTCAGTGAGTACTACAACACTAACACATATTACCCTTCAGAAAAATTCAGGGATCATGTAAAAATGTACAAGTTTAAAAATTTAAATTGCCATAGGATAGCATTGCAACTTTAAGAACCTGTAACTCCACCAGTCTCTGGAGTTATGGGACAATTTATATATCAAAAGAAAGGACTCAATGAGTAGTACAACAGAAACATATAGTCCCCCCAAAATAAAATTAATGGGGTATGCACAGTATCCCAAAAATACCTCCCAACGTCACCATGGTGCCAAATGCACAATTAAAGTCCAATCATCATAAATAAATGGTGTATCTCATCTTGGGCTACATACATAGCAACTTTGAGACCAAAGCAGTAGAAATTTACCAAGTTATGGTGAAAAAATGCATTTTTGACCATATACAACCAACTATAGGGAGTTAAGAGCTTCAGTTAATATATTTTTCTTTGAAGTGGTCTCTACAAAAAATTTTTTACAATAAAGCAGATAAATTGCTTTTCTGGAGGAACAGAAGTGCCAGGCTCTCTGAGCCCTGCACTTCCACACCCAGATACACAAAAGTCCAAGGTCCTCCATCCCTGCACTTCTGCAATCACATGAATGTGTTTACACAGGTCCTGCAGGGACCTGCTTGAATGAGGATACAATTCTACTATCTCAAATTCTTTGCAAAAAAAAAAATCTTCCTTAATGCACCAGTTAGGATTCATATTATAGCAACAAAAGTAGGGTAATGTGGCATTTGGGTTTCCAACCCTAACTCCCCCCACCCCACACCCCACCAAGCAGCAAAAGCAAAAAACATTATGGTTTTTGCTGTCTTGAGTCTTGATGAATCAGGAGTGGGGTCTTGCCTGGGGTTCTCAACCCCAATGCTTATCCCATTTCATCATCAATTAAGGTCAGATGTTATCTGTTTTCTTCAGCCAGGGCCTACAGGTTGTTTGCAACATCTAGGGAGACACTGTTCTGTACATTTGAGGACTATATCACAATGGAGTGACAGCAAAAAACATAATGTTTCTTCCTTTTACTGCTTGGAGGGTGGGGAGTTAGGGTTGGAAACCCTAACACCACATTTTCCTACTTTTGTTACTTTAATCTGAACTCTAACTGGTACATTAACACAGTGTTTTGCAAAGAATATTTACCCAGGATAGATGAGATGAGATGCAATCTAATTTTCAGTGCTGTCCTGCTTTTACACATTTTTAGATTGTATTTACCCAACTTCCAGTGATGAAGCAGTAGAGTTAGGATCTTCCTCTTATCGCTCCAGTTCCTAAACAGTGTATTTATCTTCTTATAGGCTGGTATTTGTATTAATTGCAAGTATTTAAACTTATTTACTGCCAGTGAATTCAATTACTTATGGGCTGTGGTGGTGTAATTATTGAAAATGGACTACAAGATGAAAAATGCTCTGATGAAGCATACACTGCCACCCACACCTGGTCACTCTGGCAGGTCTAAGCACTCAAAGCAGGCACAAATGAAATCCTCAGCAGCCTCCCAGGATAGTACCTCACTGACTGAAGAAAAATTAATGGAAGAGCTTATACCATTAAAAGAATCGATTGCAGTCTTAGTGGAAGAATCTGAAGCCATAAGATGAACAGTTGATGGCAATACTAGACGGAAGATGTGGAGTGCAGAAACTCCTCTCTGGAGGACTTGAGGGAGAGAATGAAACTTGAAACTCCGGCTCTCCTACAAAAGATTTCCTAACTTGAAGCAAAATTAGAAGACCTTGAGGGTAGACCCCATAAAACAACTTAGTCTTCTGTGGGATCCCAGAATTATCTGACGACTAGGACACAATACACTTTGTCCAAGTTATATCAGAAAATATTGCGGGAATTTCTCTGAACAGATTGAAATATGCAATAGAATGGGTGCACAGGTCGCTACGCCTGATGCCTTCTTAAGGTGATCCTCCTCGGCCATTTATTATCAAGTATTAAATTACTTGAATAGAGCACATGTACTCAAAAAAGGTAAAAATTATGACACTTTATGTTGGGAAGGTAAGAAACTTAGAGTTTCACAGGATCTACCACAAGCAGTATGACAGCGCAGGCAGGCATTCTCTCCAATTATATACAAGCTGATTGCTGAGGGTATTAGATTCAAGATGATGTACCCAGCTAAGCTTTCAATTAATAAGGACAACAAATATTTTTCTTTTGACTCCCCTACTTAGCCAAAAAGCAACTCTCTCTTCGCTCCACCCTGACCTTTTCAAATCTGGCTGAAATAATCTGCCTTTGGAGGATCCTCCTACTAAGAAGAACTGGGAAAATCTGATGCTGCAAATACAATCAAACAGCTGTCATTTTCCCTGAAAAACAAACTAGACAGTTTTATTTATAGATGGACATGGTGGGAACTACACCATTAAATGATTTCAATATTATAAATATTTTGTACAAATTAACTGTGTCTATTTGTCTCTTTCACAATGCATTGTGGCTTATCAACCCTTTTATTCGCTCTAATATTGCTCAGTCCTAATCTTTCTTCTTTTACTTTTCTTTTTTAACTAAAAAATACTTGCTAATTATTTTTTAGCCCAAAAAATTTTACAGTCTTTTATAGTTTTGTTTACATTAGGGTTGCTTTTTTAAACATCACTCATCAATTGGAAATGTACTAATGTTCATGTTCGGGGGATGACTCTTCTCCAGATAAAATGTATTCCTTATTGAAATATGGTGTATTACAATGTAATGGATATGTAGCTTTGTAACTTGTACATCTTGAAATAAAATTAAGTATAACAAAAATGAAAGAATCTGCCTTGATAAGACTTTATACAAAGAAGTATTTTCCCTCATCTGCTAGTATGGAGATGGAGCCTTTCTGATATAATGTTTTGGTTTACTTTATATTTGGGCTCATCGAACAGTACTGTTGCTTTGTGCTCATGGCTAACTTACAGTCGCTGTTTGCCTCATCCTCATATTGTTTATTATTTGATTGAAATAATTCACCTCCTTTCTATTCTTGTACAAAGAGAGAAATGATTATAAAATTTGAACCAAACAGGAGTTGTATTTTGAGTGATAGATTTTAAACTCTCCACCGTGTTTCCAGATATAGTTTAGAACTAAATTTAAATTAGAATCTGCTTATTCCTTTTCACCTCCTTGACAAATAAGAGGTCATATAACAATTTGAAGTAACAATTTAGTGTTGCGCAATTACTGTTAGAAGAAGTGTCAGTTCGAGAACATTCATGGTTGCACATGTAACTCGTTTCAGTTTTGACAAGGTTGAGATATGCTTGGCCAGTTTATTCATAACTAGTGAAACTTCTTTTACAGTTTGGGACTTGGTTTTTGATCAGGTCACACTACCTAGAAATACTTTTGTGAAAATTATAAATGGTACAATAAGAGTGGAGATAAGGCTTTGTAGATATGGAATAACTTGTTTCTGTTAGGCTCTGACTTTTTAGGTATATGATAGTTAGATATTCCTGGTTCTTATACTGCTATTTTTCTTTTTCTAACAAATTGGGGTGGCCCTGCTTTATCTCTTATTGAGTTTCTCTTCTTTCTTTATTTCTGTGGTCACAGTTGATGTTGTGATCATCAGCTTGGATTTGATAAAAAGGCATTAATGTAAAAAAGGTTAACTTTTTAATTTTAAGTGTAATCTGTTTATCAGTTATACAGAAAAAATATTTTGTTTCTG
The DNA here is from genome assembly GCA_016271365.2 of Neoceratodus forsteri. NCBI lineage: Eukaryota > Metazoa > Chordata > Ceratodontiformes > Ceratodontidae > Neoceratodus > Neoceratodus forsteri. Next base: position 1,446,019,543 of record CM028130.1, on the reverse strand, counting down.
ATAATTTGCTATATCTGCCTAAGATATAAATGTTAGCTTTGCATAAATAGATGGTGATTTTATAATTCTGTTTCAGGGCAGTATATGAAGCACATGGGATTAGCTAAACCATTTATTTTGGTTATCTTTCACTCACTTCCATATCTTAATTAAGATGCTTTTCTTGCTATATAATGTACAGTATTTCTCAGTGACTTTTTAAAGGTCACTAGTAGTTGATTAAATTTTGGGGAGATTCCAATTTATATATTAGGCTGTTGCAATACAACCTTTTTATCTCCTCCTTTGGATTTAAAGTAGAGTCACTCTATTACTTAGATTCCATTCCTGTTTTTCATGGTAGATAAAAAGTGATAATACAGATCTTTTTTTTTTCTTTTTTATTGGATTCTGTTTGAAACTAACAGTAGTATTTTGCATGGACAGTAGGCACTATATTTGAATTTTATTCCTGGTGCAGAGTGATTACTATATTCATGTTATCTTTTTATTAAGACAAGCTTAACCTAAATTGTTTAACCATTTAATATTCAAATGGAATTTCATGATAAGAGATAGTAGTATTCAGTTTTCTACTCTATCTGGGGGGTGGAAACTTCTTTTTATTTCTTTTTCCTTTTTGATGGATTTTTGTCTTTTGAGCCTTTTCATAACAGGGTGCTGATTATTTTATTTAACCTCCTCCAAAGTGTTGGGAAACAGGAAACATACAGCGTTAATAATTATTTGTATTTCTTTAATTTTGAGAATTTAGGGCTTTTATATTTATAAACTCTAATTTCAGTTTGCCCTCTATAAATACCCTGATTAAGTAAAGATAGCAGCTACTAAACATTACATATATTAGGCTGTTGCATTACAACCTTTTTATCTCCTCCTTTGGATTTAAAGTAGAGTCACTCTATTAACTTAAACTCTATACAACTTCTTCTCTGTAAATTGTATCTGTGGTTAACTTGCCTGCCATCTCCTCATCCATGCTCACATACCTACATATTGTTTCCCTTGCTCCTGTTCCTTCCCTTCCCTCCTGTCTCCTTCCCCCCAGTCTTCCCACTCTCCCCTCCTTACTTCCTTAAACCACTTCTCCATGATAGCTGAATTAATGCTGCACTATATCACCTTTGGGTGTTTGCTCTCTCAAGCATTTAGCACTTAATAGTTCCTTAGACTCTCAAGGTTTACTGTTCCAAATGCTGCTTTATAAAATATATATACAGTATATACATTATAATATGTGTGTGTGTGTGTGTGTATATATATATATATATATATATATATATACACACACACACATATATACCTTATAATGTGTGTGTGTGTGTGTGTATATATATATATATATATATATGCATGCCATGTATAATACTTCTGTAATTCACCAGAACTACTGCATGTCATGTTATACTGTACTTCGTGTACTGTTTGATTGTGTATATGTTATTTCCCTTATCCCTTCCCCCCAGGATGCACCATGAGATGAGCAACCTGTTGTTCAGTGTGCCTTTCCTGGTGAAACATTTCAATAAATAAATAAAACATATCCGTTAATAAGGAAAACTGGTGGCATAGGGGTCAATAGACTGTTTTGTCACAGTATACAGTGCTGCTCATAAAAAAGTTTCCTGCTACTGCGTTATTACCTCACGTGCGGTAAAAATCCCATTGACTAACATTGTTTTTTTACCACGGCAGTGGTATTTTGTTACCGCACATGCGGTAATAACGCAGTACCGGTAAACTTTTCTATGAGAAGCACTGTATATGAGTTTTGAAGTTCAGTCTTTGGAACTGCGGGCAGAGAAGAGAAGAGTTGTGTATACTTCTTTTGTAGTCTTAGTTTTTTGGGGTGATTCAATTTTACTTCTGGCTAATGGGTATGGTACATTGGGGGGGTCTGGGATATTTTTTCCTTTCAGCAATCAGACATGGGATAACTATGTTATACTTATTTTTTATTATGAGGGTGTTAATTTTTGAATAATTAAAAGTAGAGTAATTTTAATATTGAACTGGCCTCATGGAATGTAAAGGGAATGTGTGCCAAAGTAAAAAGGATTCAGATCCTCCAATATGTTATTACTCTGGGTTACAACCAGATGAATCTGATCTTCTCGAACTATTTAATTACAAAATTATCTATGGAGCCAGGAAATATACTTCTAGATGAGGGGTAGCGATCTTAATTGACAGTTCATTGGATTTTCAACCCATAAAAATTATTTCTGATACAGAACGGAGATTTATTTTGGCTGTGGGTAAAATTCAGCCTACCAACTTTCTCTTGAGCTTGATTTATGGCCCAAATATGAATTCTGCATCCTTTTTAATGCACTCAGTCACAGTTATTTCACCTTTTCTATCCTTTAACATGATTCTAGGTGGGGACTGGAATGCTCCACTGGATCCTGTTTTGGATAAATCTATGGCTGCTAACTATTCTGTGCAAGTGTATAATGAAGCCTTAATGGATTTATTACAAGTATGTAATCTAGAGGACCCATGGAGAGTATTTCATCCCACCATGAGAAAATATTCCTTTTATTCTCCGGTACACAAATTCTTTTCCAGGATAGATTATTTTCTGATTATGAAATATTTAGTACCTCTAACCTTGGATATAGAAATTCTACCTAGAACCCTCTCAGATCATTCTATAGTTCATTTCCAAATAAAGTTAACCTCTCTATTTTTTTTACTTAGTATTTTTCCACTCCTACTGTCCCTTCCAGCCACCACTCCTTCTGTCCTCAAGGAGTGACACTCTCCAACCCTTACCGACCAACTGGGTCTGCTCCTAGAGTGCCACACTGCCCTCAGAGCACTTGATGGCATGGATTACCCCCCCGGGTGGGGCAAAAGATCCCCCTACTACCTCTTTCCCCTGTGGTGAGCTGCACAGTGGGGTCTGCCCTGGTCAGCGGGTTGTGAGACTGGCTCCGGAGGACTTCATCTAGGTGGCTGGAGGGCTTTTTCCTCCAAGTTGTATCCCCAATGTTGGCGTGCAATGAGGACAAGGCTATCGACACATGTAGAGGCATACATTGAAGCCGGTCCTCTGCCAACATCTACCCATGCATAGAGCATCTCCCCTGCGGCACCGACCACTCTGAGATTCCCCCAACAGGAGGCAGTAATGCAGCAGAGAGTACGATACCCCCTCCCCAGAGAAGGAGAGCAGCCGTTGGGCGCTCAATCCTTCTCCCTCCCTGCCGACCCCCGTCGACCAGAGTCCACTCCCGAACCTGGGTTGCCGGTGTGGTACGAGGTGTGGCATCCAGCGCTCAACCATCAGCACCACCGGGATGGTGTCAACCTCTCTATATACTAATTACTCTATTTGGAGATTTAACATCAGTATATTAAGACAAGACTATATTTTGAATTACATTCAAAACTCCATTAAAACTTTTTTTTGAACTTAATCTACAGTACATTCCTCAGAGAGAATTGGTCTGATTTGGGCTACATGCAAATGTTATTTAAGAGGGGAATTTACAAGATTTGAGGCTAAACAAAAACATCAGAAAAGTGAGAATATGGAACACTTGATTTCCAAAATAGAACAACTTGAATCCTTGGATCAAAATTCTCTTTCTGTGAATGATAGCCAAGAATTACAGTTACTAAAAGACTTACTATTCTTGTTAACTAAGGAGAAAGCAGAATTTCTCATTATTAATTCTAAGGCCAAGTATGTCGACTTGGGTGAAAAACCAAGTAAAATATTTGCTAATAAATTAAAGCATCTAGAACAGTCCAAACATGTAGAGGCCATCATCTCAGAAGAAAAACAATCAGGTAATAATGGATTATCAAGGTATATTAGTTGAATTCCTTAAATATTATACTCAACTTTATGATCCTGTTCAGAATCCCCCCTCAAGAGAATATCTAAATGCTTATTAAAGGAACTTCAAGTGTCCCCAAATCAAGGAGATGCAGGCACAACATTTAACTAAGCCAATAAATGAAAAAAAAATAAAAGATGCCATTGATAATTTTAAAATAAACAAAGCTCCAGGGCCTGATGGATTAACAGCTAATTTTTACAAATCATTCAAAGACAATTTAACCCCCATCTTAAAAACTGTTTACCTCTATATTTTATCAAATTGTTTTACAAATACGTATTTGTTAGAAGCAATTATAATTGTATTACCCAAACCCAATAAACCCAAAAATAAAGTAACTAAATACTGCCCCATCTCCCTTATAAACTACGATGTAAAAATTCTGGTTTACAGTTTGGCTATAAGAATTAAAAATATGTGGCAACCTTTGATTTGCAAAGACCTGGTTGGTTTCATTGCTCATAGACAAGCTTCATACCATCTAAGGAAGCTTCCTCACATTTGTTCTGCATCCAGGGAAACCAGATTACTGATGGCTCTGGTTTCCTTAGATGTGGATAAAGCCTTTGATAGAGCTGACCACAAATTTCATTTTGCAATGTTGGCTAGGTTTGGCTTTTCCTCCTTGTTTACAAACTGGCTCAAGACATTATACGTCCACCCCACAGCTAGAATTTGCAGTAATAGAATGCTCTCTGCTCCTTTTAGACTATTTTGAGGTACTCCTCAGAGTTGTCCCTTAACCCCTATTTTGTTTAACTTTTATTTAGAGCCCTTACTGTATTTTCGGAACAATAACAGATCAATCAATGGAATAACCATAGCAAATATTCAACGAAAAGTATTAGCATGTGTTAATGACATTTTATTACATGTCTCTAATCCAATCCTCTCTATTAATGCCACCTTGCAAACCATTCAAGAATTCAGCATATTTTCTAATTATAGACTTAATAGAGATAAGACAGAAGTTATGCAATCAAATAACTTCCCCTTAAGGGAAGAAATTGTTAACCTGGGGTTCTCCTGGAAACCATCTGGTATTAAATATTTAGGTATTTACCTCTCTGTTGATACTACTTAAAGCATTAAATTTAACTTAGATGAAGTCATCATTAGAAAAAACTCAGGATCTGAATAGATGGCAATCACTCCCTATTTCATTCTGGGGTAGGATAAATATAATCAAAATGAATATTTTCCCTAGATTGTTTTATCCAATCAATATGTTAAACATTTACCTACCCTTGAAATGGTTAATTAGGCTTCATACACTTATAAAAAAAATTCTTATGGCTAGAAAATTCCCCTAGAATTGCCTTAAAAAAGCTAATGCTCCATAAGATAACAAGGTGGGCTCAAACTACCAAACTTTATATTATATTATGTGGCATCCCATGCTAACAAATATTTTAAATGGTTTCAAAATCCTCCTTATTCTAACCAGTACTCCCCTATCTGGCTTGATATAGAACTTGCATTGTTGAAAAAACATAAAGTAGACCCTGGTGCAATTCTCTGCTCTTCTCTAAAAATATTCCTTCAGTCTTAAAAAAAATCTGACATAGGCATCTCTTTGAAAATACATAATCAGATATGTAAATTTCTAGATTTAAATGTATATTAAGATCTTAATCAACCTATACTTGATAAGCCAAACTTCTCAATCAATGGGAAGCCTTTCACTTCTTCTTGGTTTCCGTGTGGACACAACCCTATTGTTGTCTCTATGCTAAATGAGGGATAAGAGGTAGAATGCTAACATTTTCTTATTAAAATAGCTTTAAAAGCTTACTTCGGGTCATTCCCTTCAGATGAGGATTTCTGTGATATCATCCATAAGCTTAAAAATGCCATTAATAAGGCTCACCCTATTTCTAATATTTATTCATTATTACTAATGATCAAATTTTCTTATCATCCAGTCCAGAATACTTTTTGGCAAAATGAAGTCAAAGACAATACACTGAATTGGTCCAAATTGTGACAGAACATTTATAAATTTATACCATTAGATAACCTAAGATTAATCCCATTCAAAACACTGCATAATGCCTATATCTCACCAAATACAGTTTTCAAAATGGAGATTAAAAACCTCAAATATATGCCCAAGATGCAACTTTGATACAGGCTCCCTTTCATGCAAGCTATGGTCTTCTCAACATGTTAAGAGTTTATGGCTTGAAATTAAAGATAACATTTTTAATAAACTTGATAGTATATATTTAACCTACAATCTTGTATCTTAGGCAACTGTGAGGGAATTACTTCTACATCAAACAAAGCCATATTAGTTCTTCTAGGTGTCTCAACTAAGCAAATAATCCTGAGGCACTGGGTGGATAATGTTTCCCTTTCCTTTAAAGAATGGGTTGCCAATATTCGAACTAACCTGCTTTTTATTCATTTGATTACCTCCTTCTATAATGAACAAAAACATTTTTTGTCATGCATGGGGAAAGCTACATGATCTAGTCTCTAAACTTTGACTTCTCACCTTATGAACTACACCCTTTGGCACTACATCTCCCATAAATTCAAGTTACTTTCAGATATCAGAGCAGCTTATGCACTTAGGTTCTGTTACATTTCTTAATTTTGTATTTAGCTTTGAAATATTTGTTTCTTACACATCAGGGCCCAGATATTCAAAAGGGTTGCGCCATGCGCAACAGGGTTGCGCGTGCGCAACTCCAAAAATGCACCATTCTGCGATATTCAGAAGGCGCCAGTTGCGCCTAATCAAACATGCTGAGCAACAGCGCAATGGAAATGAAGGCATGTGCAACCAAAGGGCGGGTCCATGCATAAAGTGCGCAATGCGATATTCGAACACTTGCGCAATGCACAAGAGTGGAAGTTGCGCAGTAGCGGAATTGAGCCAAAATAAAAAGGCTCAAGGAAGCGGCGCAAGAACCCTAGCAGGCCACAAACTGGGGGAGAGAGACAGAGAGAGAGAGAGACAGAAGCTGGAAGGGCAGATAGGGACAGTGGGTCCAGGAGGACAGAGAGGCCATCGGGGTGCCTGTGCAGTGGAAGCAGCAGTGGGGCAGTGGGGAACACAGGAACAGCAGCGGGGAGAAGCCAGGAGATGGATAGTGCCAGCTTCCACATGGAAGCTGTAATGAGGGGGTGAGACACCATGCTGCAGGGGACGGGCCACAGAGGGCCTGTCGATGGTATGTTTCACAGGCGGTATCGCGGCCCGCATCAGCTCTCGAGCTGTACACAGATGTCGTAGATCAGGCCGGTACCGCCTGAACAGGGCAATACTGAGATGGCTCTGTGAGCTGTGCAGTGATGTGATGCAGGCACCCTCGCGATGGAGTCACGCCTGTCTGTGGAGACCAAGGTGACAGCCTGCATGTGCCTGCTCGCCACGGGCACCTTCCAGAGGCCGACAGGGGACACCACAGGCATTACACAGTTGGCCACATCACGCATCCTCACCCAATTCCTCAGCACACTGCTGCCTCATGCTGCAGAGTACATCCATTTCCCCAGCACCACGGCAGAGCGTACAGCAAACATGCAGGAGTTCCACAGGGTAGCACGTATGCCTGGTGTGCTAGAGGCCATAGACTGCACCCATGTGGCATTCAAGACGCCCACCTGGCCCCGACGGCCAGGCATATCGGAACCAAAAGGGGCTTTCCAGTGTCAACTGCCAGGTGGTGTGTGATGCCACTGGCGACATCAATGTCTGTGCCACACACCTGGTGGAGCACATGATGTCTTCATATGGCACCAGTCTGCACTGTGCCATCGATTCGAGAGTGGGACATCCCATGGGTCATCTAGTGGGTGAGTACATGTATGGAATGCAAACCTGGGCAAGGGTGGAATGACACAGGTGCCATGGTAGTGGCACCAAGGATATGGGCAATATGGACCTGACATGACACTGCTCTCCACTATCTCCACACAGGTGATCATGGATACCCACTCCGTCCCTGGCTGCTCACACTGTACCGCGCCCATGACCCCAGCGCAGCTATGCTTAATGAGGGACATGCCGCAACACGAACGCCATAGAGTGGGTGTTTGGATGCTCAAGGCATGCTTCCAATGCCTAGACACCTCCGTGGGGAAGCCTTACAGCACAGCCCCAAAAGGCCTGTGGGATATTCCTGGCCTGTTGCATCCTGCACAACATGGCCAAAGACCATGGGATAGCCGTACAGGTCGAAGAGGGGGACAGCGATGGTGACGCCAGTGGTGCCGGTGATGTTGGTGATGAGCAGCCCCCCCTAGGACGGAGGGACCCCCGACTGACCCGGCAGGCCCAGCTGCACCGAGACACCATTGTAGAAGAGCACTATGCCCAACACAGGTAAGTCAAGGGGACATGTGCAAGCAACACTGTCCATGTGCAAACCACAGGCACACAGGGGAACACACCGTGCATGAAGGTCAGGGGAGTTGAAGGTTCCAGGCATACCAACACACCATCAGGGAGGGGTGAGCACTCATATGGACACACACACACACCAGGCAGCGTACATGGGCAGAAGCACAGCACTGCGGAAACGACATTGCCAATACACAGCACCACCGACCACCCCCACCACCTGTACCGTCCAAGTACGTGTGTCAGGACCTGGGCACCCTTGCACCTTAGTGTACAGTGCAATGCAGGCATCATCATGCACACGCACCTGTGGACAGCAGTTGGAAGAGTGTGCAGGTGGTCCATGTGTCAGCGTGGTGAGCAGAGCACCCAGCAGTGCACTGCCCACCATGACACACATTGCACACAGGGCAGCACCAGACATGGCCCGCACTGGGAGACAGATCAGTCATGTAGCACTGTCCCACGGCCACCATGGATGCGTGGGCGGCCCCACCATGGCCCAGCAGCACTGGCAGGCTGAGCAGGGGCCACATGGGGTGGCGCTGTTGCACCATCAGGGGTCCCACTGCGCGAACGCGACCTTGCCCGCACAGGGGTCTGCATCATGCCGAACAAACATGCACCAGGGGTGCTCGGGATGCCCACAGCAGAACCTGGCATCAGCAGGCCTGGTGTCGCATGACTCCGGGAACGGGGAGTGGAGAGTGCACTGTGTGGGGTGTGCGGTATGGGGGCACCTGACAGTGTGCCCAATGCATCCATGACAGAGACCACTGCCTGGGTCAGCCTGTCAATGGCAGTGGTCACATCCGTCTGCATAAGGACCAGCTCGGCTCGGTCCTGAGCACACTCCCTGCTGTGCCGCTCCACAGACACAGACAGTGCCTCCACGGACCTTGCAACCTGCCCCTGCAGCTGTACTGATTCCTGCAGCAGGCGGGTGTGTGCATCCAATGGGTACTGTGCCCCAATGGCATCGTGACCCCCAGGGTGAGGACGGTCCCGGTGCACAGCACCCCTTGAGGGTGGGCGCTGTTCACCAGGACCAGGTATGGGTGGATCAAAGGGTGGTAGACATGTGCCACTGCTTGACACTGTACCCCCAGACCTGGTATGTGACTGCTGCTGCCGCCCCTCCAACTGCTGAGCCCCCAGGTCCACCTGTTCCACCTCCGTGCTGGCAACAGTGCCGGACACCTGCACAGCCACCGGTGCAGCCCCACCGGTGCTGACAGGCACAGCCTGGGACTGTGCCAGCATGCTGGTACACAGGTGTGAACCAGGAAGGCCCAGGGGCACGTGCTGGCCTGCCATGTGTCCGCTCATGGACACACACCTATCACTGCCCATTGCAGGCCTGCTATCATCAATGGTGCAGGTACGCACCACTGCCATAGGCACAGCATGCTGGCATACCTGCATGCCAGACTGCTGGAGACACAGGCTGTGCACACCCCGCACCCGTATCACTGACACCAGAGTTGTTGGCCCAGCTGCATGCTGCTGCAGTGCCTGCTGGCTGGTGGCGGAGGTGGATGGTCCTCCTCCACGCCCAGCAGGTCTGCATCACTGTCTGGACCCACCACCACCACCGTCTCCTGAAGACGAACAGGATCTGTAACAGAAAGAGAGTACATGTGAGTGCATGTGAACAACCGCCCCCAACACCACCACCATGTCATACTGCAGTGATGGGCTTCCACCTGTCTGGAATCCTCCGCCTGGTACACCCGCAATGGCACTCGGCTGCATGGCCGCGACCAGTGTCTCCTCCATTGGGGTCAGCTGCAACACCACTGGCGGGCCCCCACCAGTGCCAGCACATGCCACCCTGAAGGCTGCCACCTTCTCCTTCAGCCTCCTGCGGTCAGTCCCCATCTTCTTCTTGCATTCCTGCACAGAGCGCTGGTGGCTTCCGTGCAGGTTGACGGCCCGAGCTACCCCCCTCCCATGCAGCTGCACATTCCTGAGGGGTGCCCCTCCGTCCACTCAATAGTGGCTCATCCTCCAGGTAGGCCTGGAAGAGGGCCTCCATCTCTGCCGCTGTGAAGTTCGGCCTCCTCCTACACCCGCCGTCCTCACCCTCACCTTGGCTTTGGTCATTCATGGTGATCTGTATGGGTGGAAGTGGACACCTGTCACTGTGCAGTCTACAGCATTTCCCCATGAGCATAGGTGCTGGCCCGGGGGGGCGGAAGCCCCCCACGTTTCTTCTCCGTATGGCAGATACTAATAGAAAAGGTGCCCTTTGTCCCTTTCTAAGTGCCCTTTTGATTCTCAGCCCCCCCTCAGCCTTTATCATCCTCCAGCACCCTTGCCCATGAGCATTGTCCTGAGCATCACACAGCATGTAACTCACCTCTCACCTGCAGTAACCGAATCTGGCCAGCACAACCCACTGTCGCATTTTTATAGCGCAACACATGCAAATGAGGAGTGGCGCAACTTTAATGACATGCTAATCGCGCCACTGCGCCTTTGAATGGCTGATCAAATGATTTGCATATGTCGGCTGAATATCGCAAATTTGCGCTGTGCGCAATACGGAAGGGCCGGCTGAGCCAATGGCGCAGATTTGTGCCTGCGTCCTACACTGCATTGCGATGCCCAGACAGCTTATGCATGCGTCTATCGTGCTGCAGACCTGCTGAGCACGATAGGCAATTCAGGCCATGGCCACCATTGTGCCAGTGGCGCTACAGCACTGGGCACTATATGGCGCTGTGGCACTACTGCGCAATAGTCCACTGTGGCACTGGTACGCAGCTTGGCAGTCACGCAGGATGCCTATATGTCCGGTGGCGCTGTGCATTGCCTTGCATCATTGCCGTGACCTTGTGTATGCCCTTTGCCCCCGGCGCTGTTCACATGCCATGTGTCCGTCCCTATTGTGCTGTCTGGTGACAGCACTATGTGAAGTGACGGCGCTGTTCGAACAGCGCGATTGGAGCCTGTGGTGGTCTATTGCGCAACATCTCCACGTGGGGTTACAGTGCAGCGGAGCCATATTGCCTGCTGTAAACTGGCTGAGATGGCTAGGGAGGAGGGCAGTGAGTTGGAGCCCACTGAGGTGGCCAACCTGGTGGCCCTGGTGGAGCCCCACTGTGAGGCACTCTATGGTGAGGCCCCCCTCACCATGGCGAGGACGCAAGTGTGGCAGCAAGTGGCCACTGACCTGGTGGAGGTCACTGGACGGGGCCGGTCTGCTGAGCAGTGCCGGCACCGGTACAGTGACCTCCGCCAGAGGGAGCCGGACATGTTGGCCAGGCTGCAGGAACGTGCCAGGCGGGGCGTGGTGCCTAGGCCAGGTGAGTGTACCATCTATGCACCTATATTCTCTGTAGGGGTGTGTGTGTGCTTGTGTGGCTGTGCATAGGTGACGGCTCAGACACGGTTGGCTGTGTCAGTGTGTGCAGCTGTGCGATGGATGGTTATGGCTGTGTGGGCGGGCACTCTCACTGGGGCAGGGGGCACTCTGCTTTTGAGTCACACTGATGTTTGTCTCAACATATGTTTGCCACAGGCCAGGATCTGAGGAGGCGAGCACTAGCTGATGAGGGGCAGGCCAGGGACCCGGTGCCAGCAGGGGTGGCACCCCTACAGCAGCAGTGGGAGCAACAGCGGCAGCAACGGCGGCAGACAAAGCTGCTTGAGCAGTGTGAGTATCATGACTTCATCGATGCTATTGCATGCTGGGGGGGGGAGACCAGTAGCCCTGAACAATACAACCATGCAGGAAAGGGGAGGTCATAATTCCACTATACAGGACACTAGTGAGGCCCCACCTGGAATACAGTGTACATTTCTGGAGACCATCCCTACGTAAGGACGTACAGTGGGCAGAGAAGGTTCAGAGGAGGGCACCAAAGATGGTGCATGGCTTGCATCACAAGTCATATGCAGACAGGTTGAAGGAACTGAACATGTACTCCCTGGAGGGGAGGAGGGAGAGAGGGGATATGATAGAGACATACAAGTATCTTACAGGGTGGAACAGGGTGCAGAGAAACACTATTTTGAGTTGAAAAAGATGTTCCAGGACTACAGGCAATGGGATGTTGTTGGAGGGTGGACAATTCAGAGGACACATGAGAAGGACTGTCTTCACAGAACGGGTGGTGGACAAGTGGAACACCCTGCCAGAGGAAGTGGTGGGGCTGAAACAATCATGGATTTCAGAATGCACGGATAGACAAACGGAATTCTGGAGGTTAGGGTAAGGGCAACAGACTCCTAGGTAAACAAAGTGAACTTACAGCTCAAATGCACAGACTGGGTTGGCCATAGGCCCTTATCTGCCGACACTGTCTATGTATCTATGTCTGTATGCATGACACAGGTGACATGCATCACTGTGTAGTATCACAGCACGCCTGTGTAGCCAAGGCCACTGGTGGCCCATGCATGCACTGGGCACATAGCTGTATCCGGCATCGTACACGCTGCTACCGCCACTTGCCAGCCTTGTTTGTACTGTGATGGACGTGGGCAGTGTGTGTGTGGGCAGTGGTGCAGATAGCTGGTGCCACCTGTTTGTGATGGCCATGTGCATGTTCACTGTGGTGGGTGTATGCCATCACAGGTGCGGGACATTGGGCTATATGGCTTGCAGGTTGGGTGGTGTTCAGGGTTGTGGTCAGTCACAGCCATTGACTGTGTTCCCATTTTCCTAGGTCTCGAGGTACTCCAGCGCATATCCAGGGATGTCCGGGCCCTCAGACAGATGGTTAGTGATGACCAGGCCATCCTGAGGTCTATACACCGCCATGGCCTGCGGAGGAGGTGGCATGGAACTGGCCGACAGCAGGCGGAGGACGGGCATCCGGCTGGCCAATGAGTTTCTTCCCTTCCCACTTCTCCCATCCCTACCACCCTGCCTTCCCTCTCCAAGTTTTTAATCCTTCCCCCTTGAACACCCCTTCCTTGTACCCATCCCCCCCTTGTAAATAGTTTCTATTGTTGGTTGTGCTGGGGTGTCATGGCTCTGCTATGCTTTGTTGGCTTATCCCCATGGGCAAGTAGATCATCCGTCCCACCCCCAGTGATGCTGTGCTTGGGGTGTGCAGATGTGGTGTGGATTCTGCAGTGTGTTCCTGTGCCCATGTGTGGCATGGCTGGTGGTGGGCCCCAGCCTGCCTCCCTGGATGTGCAGTTCCATTGCTCTGGAGGGGGGCTCTGCTTGCGCTATGGCAGCTCTGGACTGCTCAGCTGGGCTGCCCTGGTTGCGCCATAGTGCAACATTTTGGCTCAGCTTCTCCTTCCTGGTTGCGCAATGGCGCAGTATGTGCGATATTCAGACGTTGGTTGCTTGCTCAATTTGCTCTGCTCCATGTTTGAATATCGCACCTGTTGCACATTTGCGCAACTGGTTTGTGCTTGCTCCTGCTGTTGCGCTCGTTTTGAGTGCAGTTTGAATATCTGGGCCCATGTATCTTTCTTAGACACTCTGTTACTCAATTAAGTTAAAAACATGTATTTAACCTGACTATTATAATAAGCTATTGGGGGATATTATTTTAAACAGCACCATCATGGTATCATGCAATCGGTAAATTATCTTCTCCCAGGTCAGGGGTTAAGGGGGTGGGTTTTATTTTATTTTATTGTATAGCTTTGTTTTGCTTCCTATAAATTGTCATCAGATACATACCTAATGTAACTTTTGATATTGAACTATTTAGTTAATGTTATTGTGTGTATTTGTTATTGTTATTCTTGTGAGTTTTGTGATGTTGTATTTGACTTATTCTCTAATAAAGATAGCAAAGTTAAAAAACTAAAAAAAAATGATTATATTTACCCAGGACAGGCCAGCTGAGAGGCAATATCTAATTTTCAGTGGGCTCCAACATTTTGGCCCCAAATTTCCAACATAGTTTTTTTATGACCTAACGTTGTGATCAAGACAGGTGGAACTTTTTAAATCCCATCCAAAAGGTGATTCCACAGTGGCTTGCATCAGGTTTGCATCAAAAAATAGGTGTGCCATGTCACAATGGGGCTTGCATCAAAAATATTTATGCACCATCCCCTTTCTCTGGATTTTCTAATGTGGAAGCTGTTGACACCGCATCAAATATGCAAGCCGTTGTTAGACAAGCTAGAGCTGGTCTAAATGACACTAAAGCATATACAGAGGAGTACAGCAGGTGAACGGTCCTGACTATGGTACTATGTACGGCATTTTGCTGCAAGAGTCCTGCAATGTAGACATCATAATGCTGTTTGTAACGTGAAATATTGTGTCGAGATGCCATTTCAGCCACAATAATTTTTGACCCAATGTGTGTCATTTTTGCTCCATCACATGTATGCGTCATCTTTTTGACTCAACTTGTTTCATTTTTTTAATCAGCTTGCGCCATTTTTGCACCACCTCACACATGCATCATATTTTTGACTCAACTTGCATTATTCTCAGGTTGCTCCATTCTCAGCCCATGCATCATATTGTTGATGCACCAGTCCTCTTGTATCATTTTTGGGGACTTTGCCACAGCAAATGCTTTTCTTGCAAAATACAGTGCATAGTATTTGGTGCACCTAGATCTGACACAAGGTGGTTGTTTGGCATGCTTGCATCGGTCTAAAGGCCCTTTGAAAATCCAGTCCATGGGCTTTTTATGACTAGCAATAAAAGAGAGACACACAGAGGTACAGGTGCTCTAAGACCAGGCAAATAATGGCAAATGAACAAGTCTTGGCACACCTTTATAGGACAAGAAAACTCACCACCCTTTACTGATATTCAAAAACTTTTTTACTTATATCAAGAAACATGATGGCAGCGAACATAAAGTGCAGACCAGTGCAATCACGGACAAACTCCTCATGCACATTTCACCTGAACACAGGCTTTATGTTTGCTGCCATCATGTTTCTTGATATAAGTAAAAAAGTTTTTGAATATCAGTAAAGTGTGGTGGGCTTTTTATGACCCATGTTATGATCAAGACAAATTAATTTTTTTTAATCCTGAAAGAAAGATGGTTTCATAGAGGGACTGCAAAAACATGTTTCAAAGGGGATTTGAATAATGACACCTGTTATGTTCATCAGGTGGGGTAACAAAATGGCTATGTGCACATCTGGGGCCAAAATCTGCAAAAATCACAAAGTTACGAGTAAACACTGAAACAAATTCAACATGTATTCATAATGTCATTGTTTTGTGACATTTTGATTCCAAATTTTCAACATAGTCTTTTTATGACCACTCCTTCCAAACATGACAACTGTCATTTATAAAATACTGGCCTAAGAGTCATTTTGTGCTATAAGTACTAAAACACATTTTGGCCAGGATTTGATAAATGACATCTGCACATTCAATAAGTGGTACAAAAAAATAGCTATGTTGAAAATTTGGGGTCAAAATACTGAAAAGTTACTAAATTTATGAGCCAGCGTTGAGAAATTTCAATGTACCTTCATAACTTTGTTGCTTTTTAATATTTTGACCCCAAGTTTTCAATATAGTCTTCTTATGAATCTACCTCATGAACCCAGTAGGTGAGAATTCTCAAATCCTGCCTGAGAGGTGATGTCACAGAGCGACTGCGAAATCACGTATTGGGCCAGATTTTAAAATTTTCACTTACCTTGTTCATGAGGTAGGGTCCCAAAAAGGCCATGAATATGACAAAAATACCAAGTTGTGAGTACAAGTTTAAAATGCATTGAAATATATTGATGGCACTTACCAGATTTCCTCAGTTCCCAGTCGGTGCTGAAAAGTGAAAACATGTCTCCTGTCCAGAGAGGATTATGACATTGGATCTCTAGTAAGTAAGGAATAGGGGGTGCGGGGTGGTTGTTGCTGAGGGGGGTTGGGTGGGAGGAAGGTAGGAAGGTAATGGCAGGTGACAGTGGCAGCAGCAGACATCAATTAACTTTTTCCTTTTTTACAGGGTGTAAAAAACACATTGAGGGGCAATTTTCTTTATTTCAGGTATTGACACTGTGGATTGGGCAACCCAGTGTCAGGTTCATATTTGCAGCGTACAGGAAGTGATGAGGAGGTAGAAGGGATACTTGGCAGATGATGGGATCTTTTTACAAGGTTTTAAGTGAGACTAAACATAACAAAAACACAAACACACTCATTTTAGCAAGAAAGTATCAGCAGCGTTACGGGGGGCAGGATGAGGTGCAGGCTGATCATGATACTGATCAGCTGTTTGCTGGGTGGCAACATGCAGATCAAAGCAAAGAACCACCCTGTGATAAGGTGGCTCTTTTCTTTGAACAACACAAAGTTTCCACCCAGCAAACACAGAAGTGTGTCATGATCAGCCTGGCTGATCATTTGTCCACACTGTCAAGCCCAGACTGCCCTGCATTGGACCAACAGTGACACACTTTTCAAATCCACTATCATAGAAATATGTTCGCTTTGCACAAGTGAAAGAAAACATAGAAAGTGATGGTTGAAACAAGCTAGGAATAAATGAACCAGATGTGGTAGATAATTCCACAGATGAGCTGATATCTCTCCAAGAGATCAGAACTAAATATGGATGGAGGAGGTGGGACTTCTGTATTTTTTGTAGTTAAGGGATATGCTCTGAAACTAAATAATCTGTACTATCTAGATGTAACGATCAGTAGAAAATGGGACACATTATTCAGAGTAGCCAAAGGGAAGGGGACAAGAAGAGCTAGTCAGCTTCTGTCTGTAGTGTTAGTTCTCAGACTTTATCATAGTTCCCCTCATCCAAGACAGGAAAAGATCTTGAGCCTCCCCCAAATATTGAAATAATCTTTGGCCTCCTCATAGAAAAATAGCATATTTTGCACAGTACATCAGAAATAAAGTGAAACTCCTTTGAGTAGTTAACTGTCATTTTATTCATCGTATTGTAACTCCCTCTTTGTAACCCCCCTCCTTAGGCCAGCTTACTTGCTCCTCTGTTTTGACTCTTGAACCATTGTCACCCATTTCTGCAATACCTTCATAGGTCAGACTGCTTTCTCTGTCTGCTTTCCCTCTTTCTGGAATAACTTTCCAACCCATCTCTGCCTTTCCCTCTCTTACCTTGCTGATAGTCAACTTTTCAGGGATCCATTTGCTTTCTCCTGCTTTTGTTCCTAGTACCTCTCTGCTAAACCCTTATATGTTGGCTGTTCTGACACAGATCTAGTTGATAAATTGTTACCGCTCAATATTTGTTCCTTGTTCCTATTTGTTTGCATGTGACAGGGTTGAATATGACCTTGTCTCAGTTGTTGTGGAGAAAGAGTTTAAATGCAAGGATCTATTTCTTTCCTTTTCTGTCTCTTCTCTGTCTGGTTGCTCAACCAGATTTTCTTGTGAGACTTAGGACTTGATCTCCCCAGTGATCTTGCAGTTCTCTGCCTCTTGCTATCTCTATTACTTCTCTTACTGTTCTGTCTTTTCTCCCCCTTGCATATCTGCTAATATAAAATATACATGAATGCTTATGTGTAAAACTTTATGTAAAACTTGGATCCCTTTGTTTGAAATGTGTATATTTATACTGTTGAAATGATTGCAAAGCTATTTGGAACTCAAGGGGTTAACCTGAGATACAATTTTTAAGCCTTTTGCAGAAGATGTAAACAAGAGGTCAGTTCTGGGTCACAATGTTCTTTTTGCTGCACCTGCTGAAACTGACAAGAATACTGGAAACTTATAAGAACACTGTGTGATAAGCATGCTATTTTCTTAACGCGCTCCTGCACATACTTATAAAAAGGAGCTGCAATATTTTGCAAGGGAGACACAGAGGCTAGAGACTGAGACTGGAAATTGAGAAGAAACCCAGATGGTCACTCTCTGTTTATACTGCCTTTGTACATAGTTATACTGAACAATTTTATTTTTTTTATTTTACTGTTATTAATAATAAATCACTTGTTCAAATTTTACAACTGCTCCTGGTTTTTCTATGCTTCCTGACCCATGCCATGATGACAGAGCTTCTAAACATTGACTCTTTTTCTCTTTGCTTCTCCATCTCTTTTTGTTGTATAGCCCACCATTTGAAAAAGGCAGTCAGGCGTTCAGGTTCTGTCACTGCCTGTTCTTTTTCTATAAGTGGTGCTAGCTGTACAGTCTCAGCTTGGACTTCTGTCTCTGCTAGTTTGGCTGCCATTCTCCTGGTAACCACTCCTGGGCTTGCTGCTACAGAATCCATCACTTTCTTCTATGCTTCCCTGGTACCAGGTCTGGTGCCCATGCACAAAACTCCTGGCTTAGAGTATGCATGGCATAAATCCCACTTCTAAAACCATCAGCCATCAAGGCACAGGTCAGGAATCATAGGAAAACCAGGAGCAGTTGTAAAATTTGAACAAGTGATTTATTATTAACAACAGTAAAATAAAAAAGTCAAATTGTTCAGTATAACTATTTACAAAGGCAGTATAAAAAGAGAAAATCCATCTGGGTTTCTTCTCAATTTCCAATCTCAGTCTCTAGTCTCTGCATCTCCCTTGCAAAACATTGCAACTCATTTTTATAAGTCTGTGCAGGAGCACGTTAAGAAAATAGCATGCTTATCACACAGTGTTCTTGTATGTTTCCAATGTTCATGTCAGTTTCAGCAGGTGCAGCAAAAAGAACATTTTGACCCAGAACTGACCTCTTGTTTACATCTTCTGCAGAAGGCTTAAAAATTGCATCTCAGGTTAACCCCCTGAGTTCCAAATAGCTTTGCAATCATTTCAACAGTATAACTATATACATTTCAAACAAAAGGATTCAAGTTTTACATAAAGTTTTATACATAAGCATCTGCATATATTTTTATATCAGCAGATATGCAAGGGGGAAAAAAGACAGAACAGCAAGAGAAGGTAGAGAGACAGTGAGAGGTAGAGAATTGCAAGTCCATCGGGGTGATCAAATCCTAGGTCTCACAAGAAAATTTGGTTGCGCAACCAGACAGAGAAGAGACAGAAAAGGAAAGAATAGAACAGATCCTTGCATTTAAACTCTTTCTCCATAACAACTGGTACAGGGCCGTATTCAACCCTGTCATGCTCGCAACAGTTGTTCCTTGTTCCTATTTGTTTGCACTATTGCTCACTTTGTATTGCTTGACTGTTTTGCAGTTACCTTTTGAAGTGCAGTCATTTCTATCCTTCGCCGGGTATACCTGGAATAAGCCTTGGTTCAGTGTGCCTTTCCTGGTCACCAAAATGCAATTAAATACATACATTCACCTACCATTATCCCTTTTCTGTTTGTCTCATTCCTTTATACAAAATATCTAAAACTCAAAATTTTAAATGCTGCACTTTTTCAGACTTTCTTGGGCCTCACATGCTTTCCCAGGGAGGCTGGTCTCACTATTTGAAAAACCCTGGTCTGCAGTAATGGCCCCACAGACTTCTCTAGGATTAGAGGTAAACTTAATTGGGTAAAATTGCTCAGAGATTTTGAATTCATTATGGAAGAGCAATGTGGAAACCAGTAAAGAATTACATCAGAGTTATTTTATTTAAAGTTTTGCATTATACATACTATATGCCTTAATTATTAGCAAAAATGAAAATAAGGACAAAATTGAAGTGAAATGTAGGAGATGTGGTGAACAAGATGTCTTAGCCATATTGTGTGGTCCAGTGGAAAGATAATTATTTAGGAAAAGGTTTCCAAGAATTGTTCTCAGATATTAAAATATCAGATCCCTTAAGATCTGAGTATATTCATTTTAGGAGACTGCACTTTATTGGATCCATTTCCTAGAGCAGAACAAATGTGACTTCTAGCTGAAGCACTGGAATTAAAAAGAATAAGTTTAGCATATTGGAAAAGTACAAATTTTCCTACGCTTAAAGACTAAGGGACAGATATTCAAAAAATACAAAAGCAGAGCACAAAGGTTTACACTGCACTTGCACCTGGTTCAGGGGTTGCTATATTCAGTCAGATAATGCACTGGTGCTATCTGACTGAATATCAGGCCATGTCAGCACAGCGCAAAGTGACTTTCCACTGCCCTGACAGGGACCAGGGCTGTATCCACTCCATAGTGAATTGTGCCCCCAGAATGAATAGCAACAAGAGCTGTGGTGTGATATTCAGCTGCAGAATGAAAATGAGCCCATTGCACATGCGAGGCAATAAGCAAGCAATAACATACAATGAGTGTGTGGGTTATCACCTGATAAGAGCACACCCAGGGGTTTACTAAGGCACAAGGCACTTGTGCCGAGTACCTTATGCCCCTGGACGTGCTCTTATCAGGCAATAACCCACACCTCGGAGTGAGTTATTGTGCTTATAAAATGGGCTCCACTGTAAAGAAGCTATCTTTAAAAAATTACCATAAAAAGTGTACATAGAAAGAATGAAAGATTTTATATTAGTAGAAAATAAGAAAAAGTAGTTCCTGTTTTTCTATTGGAATGTAGCTTGTTAATGGAAAAGTCACTATAAAAGGCTGGTGCTTGTGTGTCTGCAACCCACCCACTCACCAGAGAAACGGTCAAATAATGTTTTTGTTTCATTTGTTTAATATGGAGTTACTTTTTTTTTTATTTACAGCAGGACTGGGTATGTGTAGCACTTGCTGTGATGTTTGTCCCCCCCCCATGGTGCTAAGATAATGAAAGCATGTTTTTTTTTGGGGGGGGGTATTTATTTATTCACTTTAGTGTTTGAATTAGTTTTTGCTTCTTTTTTCTTTTAAGAGTTTATGTCTGACTGATCCGGAGTGAGCATGTCCCTTTGTGGCCGCCATACATAGTTAGTTCCTGGTTTGTGACTTTAAACTTGTAGATTCCAGGTTCATTTAAAGTGAGAAATGGAGAGAATTATGGGCTGAGCACGAGGACTGGATTTATTTCAAATGTGCTGTTGAAGTGGGTTTGAAAACTGTGGGAGGCACACTTGCTAGATCGAGATTGAGAGTGTGACTTAGCGGTGAAAACCATTTCTTTTCAGCATGTGGGATACTCGGTGGATCATGGGTGGCTGTTGGGACAGTGGAGATTTCAAGCCACATATTTTTTTAACATCGGGGAGGACAGGTTAGAGTTTGTTTTGTTATTTTTTTATTGTGGTTCACTGTACTTTGAGCTTGGTCGGGGGGAGGGGAGCAGCATAACAGGAGATTTATTTTTTTCATAGAGGCTGCCATTTCCCTGCTGTGAGGGGTGCCAGTCATTGTGCTGGATTGTTGTTGATTCAGTGAGCTCTGCCAGTTAGCGTTTCTGTTTATGCTTGGCAGAGCTCACTGATTCCTTGTTGTCATGGGGCATCTTGGTGGGCAGTGTGACACTTAGCTGGTTCTGATAACTCTATGAATTTTGTAATATAAGAATGTAGTGGGATTGTCTGTCATGAAAAATCCTGTGCCTGGGATGACAAAACCCCACCCCCCAGGTATCAGTTCAAAAGACAGGATATATGTTAAACCAGCAGATCTCTGAATGCAATTAACTTGTCAGTTTGCTTTGAAGCCAGGAACTAATATATCCATTTTATGACGCCCTCAGGAATTTCAGTCGATTGCACCTGGTGTCATAAAAAGTCCTTTGATGTGTTTGAGAAAGA
Organism: Neoceratodus forsteri; assembly: GCA_016271365.2. Lineage (NCBI taxonomy): Eukaryota > Metazoa > Chordata > Ceratodontiformes > Ceratodontidae > Neoceratodus > Neoceratodus forsteri. The sequence goes on along the minus strand of CM028130.1, from coordinate 1,445,997,804 downwards.
GAACTGCCCATGGATCAAAGGGACTGAGAAATTACAGTCTTAATTAAGAGTGTCATCATTTGGACAATGCATCTTGCTGGAGTCACAGAATCCAATACCTTGATGGGACTTCCTGTTTTGTGTATATATATATATATATATATATATATATATATCCTGAGGAGCTAGATGATGACATCATGAAGAGGGATGAGACACAGCATTTTTAAACTGTAGTCTGTTTTCCATTGAGAGACATTCATATACTTGGACTGAGAGAAGGAACATCTAAGAGCACTGAAAGATTATAAGAAATACCTTAGATAAATAAGTCTAATAGTTGGTAGGAATTTTGCACTTTTAAACCTGTTTTGTTTTTAAGATTGTATGTGTGGGATATTTTGTTCTGTATTTACTGTTTACCTATTATTATCTATCTTAAAGTAAAGATACATATTTTAAAAGAGAAACTGCCTGGTGTGCCTTGAAACTTCTTTTCTTGTAAGTGAAGCTTAGATGGTTAAAGTTGACACTATGCTTAAGCTTATATGGTAATACCAAATTGGGAAAAGGTAAGAGTAATCTGAGATCTTTATTAGAGTTTTTAAGGGTTCATATTGTACACCTGGTTAGGTGCCCATAGGCAAAAGATATCTGGCAGCCCGAAGAGCAGAATTATCTGAGCCTGTACATTGGGTAAGCTAGCAAGAGGTTCACAGTTTGAATCCCTCCAGAACTGAAATCAATGGTTGATTCAAACCCACAAAAAAAGACAGGAGGGTTATCCTGTTTCTGCTAACTGTTCACAATACTACACTCAGAGGTTGGCACTTTGGGAGTAGAGGGCCTGACCTGCTGAGCGGGTTTGTGATAGACAGTAGTCCCAGTTGGCTGCTATATCATCTGATAAGGATACGGCTCAGATGATGTAGTAGCCAATCAGAGACTTGGATTTCTTAAGCCCATTTTATAAGAGGCCATATACATGATCATTCTGGGCTCATTTGTATGGGAAGTGGTGGCAGGTTTGCACCCATCCTGTGGTTGCTGGCATGTCAGTCCTGATGGTGACCAGCAACCCCCACCCCCTGAATGTCCATCCACTCTATGATAATGCAGTCCTTGGTGTCTAGTGGCACCCCCACCCTCTGATCCCCATCCTGATGCCGGTAAGGTATTCCCTGTCATCTAGTGGCACCCCCCCCACCCACCAGTCCCCTGGCCCATATACATTTCCAAGTCTCTGGTGTATAGTGGCACCCCATCCACTGATCCCTCACCTGTACACATTCCCATATCCCTGGTATCTAGTGGCACCCCCCCACCCACCAAGTACCTGACCCACAGACATTCCCATGTCCTTTGTGTCCCACCCTCTGAGTCCCCAACCCATTCATACGCCATGCTCCCTGGTGTCTGGTGGCACCCCTCCACCCTCCAATCACCCAGCCTCATAGGCACATGTATGCCCTGGTGTCTGGTCCCACCCACAACACCCATCCCATTGCTTGCACCATAGTCCCCGGTGTCCAGTGCCCCCCAACACACACGCACACACATATGGCAAAATGTACCTGGTGGCTTGTGGCATCCCTCCCACACTTCAGTTACCAATCCCAGTGATGGCAACAGAGTCCCTGGTGTCTAGTGGTCTCCCCACCCACCAAGCACCCATTCTGGTGCTACTGAAGAGTCACTGACGGCTAGCAGAACCTCCCCAGGCCTCCTGGCCTAGATAGTTCCCTGCCCCCCATCTGTCCCCCTACCTGTACACATTCCTGTGGCCTTGTGACCAGTAGCATCCCCCTGAGCACCCAGACCATGTACCCAGACCTATCCCTGCCATCCAGTGGTACTCTCCTGACTGCCAGTTGCCACAATGACCACCAAACAGTGGTGGTATCATGGCCCCCAACCCACTCTGTTCACACTTAGCACATCCCCAGCCAACTTCCTCATACCTGTGATGGAGGAGCTGTGCGGGGAGCCCGGTATGATGACTGGCACAGCCTTCCTCTCAAATTCATGGCTGGCTGCCGTATGGGATGACAGTGATCACACGTACAGCAGTCTACTGTACATGCACTCACTGTCATCCCATATGGCAGATGGCCATGGAGGTGAGAGGAGAGCTATGCAAGTCATTGTACTGCCCCCCCTGCACAGCCCCACTATCACAGGTACAGGAGGCTGGGCCGGGAGGTGCTGGGTAGGGGCAGAACAGGTAGAGGGCCATGGAATCACCACTGTTCAGTGGTCCTTGTGGTGACCAGCAGAAAGTGGGATACCACTGGACACCAAGGATAGGTTTATGTACATGGGCCAGGAGCTCAGGGGGATGCAACTGGACATTAGGGAGGCAGGGAACTATCCAGACTGGAAGACCAGAGTGAGGGGGGTTACGATAGCCACCAGGGAATCACTGGATTCACTGGGATGGGTGATTGACAGGGCAACAGTCACAGTACCAGGACGGAGGGACTGGAGGGTAGGGATGCCACTAGATACCAAGGCATCCTGTGTTTTGCCAGGACAGGGGTTCAGAGGGTGGGGAGGTGGGCAACTGCAGTACAGCCAGTCCACCTCCAGTGCTATGAGTCCAGTTAAGACTAGGTATGCAAAGATGGTAATTAGCACCCCTTTGGCTGCCATTTACCACCAACGCAAACTTCAGAAATTGCCGCTGCACCTGTAAGCAGAGGAGGACCCTCTCATTTGCGTGTGCAGAGCATTACATTAGCGCTCAGGTGCTAATGGATTTTGCCCATGCTACAGGGGTCTCTAAATATAGACCACACTCACAAACCTGGTGCAAAACCCTGTTAGACTGGGCAAATCCTCTTTAGCGTAACCCCCCCCCCTTAGCGCCCACATTAAGGTTTGAATATCTTGCCTTGGATCTCATACTATATATGGGCAAATTAGTAGCAAATGAGCACTTGATAAGCTGTGGCAGTTCAACAGGATATGGTTTTATTTTTAAGGAACCTAGACCTTTCAAAGCAGCTGCGCAAATTAGAAAAATGTCCTTATCATTTAGATCAATGATTCCACATGCATTTTTAAATGTCAACAACTGGCTTTCCCTACATTATTCTGAGAACATAGAAATCTAACCATTAGCTAAATCTATATAATGGATTTACTAGGAATGATTTGCCACTAGAATGCTGAATAGTTAATTAATGATAAATGTGTGTAAACGATGCAAATATTATAATTCTTCTTGTATGTTAGCCTGTCATGCTCTTTGGATTAAATGAAAACTTATAAAAGAAGCATGACTGTTGTTCAGTTTATTAGGTGCCAACAAGTATAGCTTGTAGCACCTCTTGTTGTCATGCATATTTCTTTCATGTCATGTTACTGATTATGCTGGTTAACACTGTGAGTAAATAAAAAATGCCTGTTGTCATATGGGACCAGGGTAAATATACAAAATGAACAACACAGAACACAAGAACAATATGCAATGAATACAATATATTGATTATAGCACTTACTTGTTCTGCATTCACTAAAGACTAAGGTTACATTCCCTCTGAGAGACTGGGTTGCTGATGTCATTGCTGGTGTCAGTAACAGAGCTAGCATGGAATAGGCTTGCAGACCATAGCACTGTTAGTTTTATGTTGCTGTCAACCTATTTAGTTCCAACCAGGGGCTAAATTGGGCAGGAACCCACAGGAACTCAGTTCCACCATCTCTTAAAAAAATGGATGACAGTACCACCACCACTGTCATCTTTCTCCATTAACTACTACAGGAGAGTCCCACCACCTAGAAATCTAGATATAGGAGTTCCCCCACCTAAAGATTTCCAGTTTAACCACTGGTTCTGACTGAGGACTGTCCAAATGTCGATCCAGGGGTTGGAAACTAGACAGTGAGAAAGACTGGATCTCCATTTGGATAGTCCTTCTGCAGGCAGCTAAATCATGCAAAGAGTTGATCAAATGTGGTTGCAGAAAGGCTTGCGAACCACCATGAAAATGATTCAATGCCTCACTTCCATGTACTGATCTGTGTGCTTGTGCAGGATCATGCTATACAGACAATGATAGTGATATCTAAGTATTTGGGTAATTTCTGTACACAAGTATGAGAATTTTAATTTCATTCATACCTTAGCTGTAATAGGTATTTAATACTGAAATGTCGTAACCTGATTATGTGTGATCACAGAATGTTATTTGTGTGAAGTACACTTTAGTGAGATGACTGTAAACATATCTTGTTTCCATTTTACTACCATTTCAAACAATCTTTTTAAAAGTTTAGCTTTAAAGATATATCTGTAATGCATATTTCTAAAGATAACATAATGAGTGTTTGCTTGTCTTTAGATGACAGCACGTCTCTATCACAGTTATCAGTATACTGTACTTCAACCTGTACAATAATTTTGAACATTTTTTCCACATGATACAAGATTAATTTCAAACCAAAGGTCTGCATGCCTGGTTTAAAGTAGTGATGTGAAGTATAAAAGGTTATTTGGTGTAATTTGTAATAATCAGGAAACATTCGCAGACCAATGAGTCAAATGGGTACATTTTTTGGTGTTTTTCACATAATTGTACATTAACTGTATTTTGACTCCCTTAATGTAATCAGATCATGTGTGTCCTGCTTTTATTGTAAAGAAAACATAAAAACCTACTTACGTTCCAATTCTCATGTTTTTTTTTCACATTTTGAATGATTTTTACAATATTCTGCTAGACTAATATAAATAAAAAAAACATTTGCAACCCCTAAACATTGCTGGATAACGTGTATCCTGCTTTTACTTGAAAGAGCATACAAAACTCTACCTGTAGGTCAATTTGCATGTTTTGTTTTCAAATTTTGAACAATTCTTGTACTATTTTGGTCTTTCCTACTAGACAAGTAAGGGTGGGGGCAATGGCTGAAGCACTGCACAATGCTTCCTTGAATACATACACAGAAAACTATTATGCACAGCTGCTAATGGCCACATGTATGGCATGCAAATGGGCCTTTACCACTTTGTATGCCTTCTGTGGTCATTTGCAAGCAGACCTCTGAATAGGGCACCCAGGAGCAAAGGCACTACTCAGTTTGGAATAGATTATCATCCTTTGCTCCTGGGTGCCTGTTGCCAGCAGGAGACTGCGGTGTGCTGCACTTACACATTTTGCACAGTGCTACCATAGGCTGATACTCATACTTGCTTCCTTATAAATATACCTCCCAGATGACTATGTGCTATTTCACGTGGCTGAAATTTGCGTGTCTGAAAATGGGGGCCTTGACTTCTAGTATATGTTTATTGCAAGACTGGACATTCAGCTAATGTGACTGGAAATTTAAAGTGTTGTGTTTTTCAAAAACAAAGGAAATAGTGTAATTATTAAAAATGAATATAACACTGATAAAATGAAACTCAGGCACTGAGGTGATCAGTACCCATGATCCTGCTCTTCAGGCATACTTCCCTATCAAACCCAGGACCTACTGTCCATTCAAGGTACTAGCCCTCACTCTCCACCCCCCGCTCCCTCCCTACTTCTATTGCCCTGAGTAACCACGATATCCTTCACTCTGTCCCAGCCATGACTGAAACCATTTATGGTTTTGGCACCCACCATGTCAGCTGGTAGACTGTTCCACGGTTCCACCCCCTATCTGTATAATAAAACTTCTTCACATCCTTCTTGAAGCTCCCTCCCATCAGTTTCTATTCAAGCCCCTATGTTCTTGAACTGTTAGTCATGCTAAATAGTTCCTCACAGTTCACCTTGTTTATTCCTTTCAGGAACTTGAAGGTCTCTATCATATTATCTCTCTCTTGTCTGCAATCTGTGATGACGGCCTTGAATCATCCTGGTCACCCTTCATTGCACTGTCTCTAGCCTGTCCTTACCTTTCCTGAGGTGAGGACTCCTGAACGTGGCATAGTACTCCAGGTGTGTCCTCACAAATCAGCTATAAAGAGGTAGCAATGCCTATTTTCTTCTACTGCCAATACCCCTTCCATTACATCCCAGCATCCTAGTTTCCTTACGATAGGCCTTGTTGCACTGGCTTGATTGTTTAAGGGAGTCACCCATGATGACTCCTAGGTTTCGTTTCTCAGCCATAGTACCCAGCCTTACCACTCTGTCCTGGGGTCCTCGTTCTCTAGCTGAATCAACTTGCACTTTTTGGTGTAGAATTTCAACTGCCAAACCTTACACCACTTCTGTAGCCTCTGCAGGTCACTCTGCATCTCCTTAATTTCCTCGTTGCTATCTACCCTCCCACAGAGATTAGTGTCATCTGCAAAAAGACACAACTTATCCTGGATTCCTTCTTCAATGTCACTGATGAACATATTGAAGAGTACAGGACTGAGGACAGATCTCTGTGGCACCCCACTCGTGCCCTCCCTCCCTTCCTATTTGACACCATTAGTCACAGCTCTCTGCTGCTTCACCTTTAACTAATTTCCTACACATCTTACTATGTCCCTTGCTGCACCCAAATCCTCCATCTTCTTCAGCAATCTTCTATGAGGCATCAAGTCGAAAACCTTTCAGAAGTCAAAGTATAGTAAATCCATAGCATGTTTCCTATCCAATACCCTTGTCACCCAGTCAAAGCTTTTCTTCTCAGTTATTGAACCTTAAGTCATGAGGAAGCACTTTCAATTAGCCAAGAGACACCTCCCGAGCCCCATTCATTTATATTATTAAGCAAGTCAGAAATATTTTATTGCTATAACACAAATCATTTCCTTTGGGGCTTGATGCACAAAATAGGTGATTTAATCACTTTTATTGGACCAACCAAGATTACAGAAAAATCTTAAGCTTTCAAATTCAGACAGAGTCCTTCTTCAGAAGAAATGGCAGATCTTTTAGAAAACTCACTTTTAAAATCCCAGAGAAAAAAAAAACAGGAAAAAAAAACATTTTACACATGAGTGTGACAGATTAGCAGTTAGTTAAGAAATACAACCAGAGATAAGCAGGCATCCCTGAGACTATAGCAGTGAGTAATTCAAATGTCACAGAATGGAATGTTATGTAATAAATCATCTGATGTTACAAGTCTCACTGAAACTAAGTTAAAGAAAGTGTGTGTGTGTGTGTGTGTGTGTGTGTGTGTGTGTGTACTAAAGCATAATTATTGGAACTATGTAAAACACATATCTGTAGATAATTGGAGACTGTGTGTGTGCGTGCATGCGCGCATGCGTGCGTGTGTGTGTGTGTTCTAAGCATTTGGAACAGCAGTTTTGCATGTGTAAAACTTAAATCCAAGAAATTAAACCCCCTCCCCCCCTTTTTTAGTTAAAATCAACCTTGTAAACCCAAGAAGCATAACAAGAAACTGTCTGTGTGCTGAACACTTGATGAAGTTGCAGACAAGCTGCACTAGCAGAAAATGAGCCTACACATGTTTTTTTTTCAAATATTTTCAAAGCTGGCACTATGTAAACATGTTTCTGTCTGTAACTATGTGTTCATTTGACAACATTATTTGTGAATATTTAAACTCACACTGTTTAAACATGTTCAGTCTGCAACTAGTGTTCATTAGTCAATATTGTTTGTTAACATTTAAACTGTAGCCTAAACAGGACCACCTTGTAAATAGGGCTCTGTTGCCCTAATGGTGTCAATATACTCCCATATGCCTGTATGAAACTAAAATCTTTTACTACTAAATAGCAGTTCTGCATATGTGACACAAAAGCACAGGGAATCACCACCCACCAATTAGAAACAAACATACAGTATGAATCCACAGTTAGGGGCTTGTCAGTACCTTTTGTGCTTTATGGCAATTTTGTCAAGATTAACATTACCTTTTGTGTAAATTGGCCATGCATCAGTTGTGTGGTCTGTGTAGTTGTGCAGTCAGTGGGCTGTGGTACATGTGACTTTTTTCTATACAGTTGCACAGCAAGGCACTAGCATGCATGTCAAACACTCACCTCCGGGTCCCTCACAGGAACATCTACATAGAAACATAGAAACATAGAGGTTGACAGCAGATAAGGACTGCAAGGCCCATCTAGTCTGCCCATTTCTTTTTCTACCTTATAAATGTGCCATCGGCCTTTGCTCCGTCAGTGGCCTATCTATTCATACTCATCTGTATTGCTCCCTTATGCCTATCCCATGCCTGTTTGAAGCCCTGCACTGTATTCATAGCCACCACTTCCTGAGGTAGGCTGTTCCATGCATCCACCACTCTTTCTGTGAAAAATAATTTCTTCACATTCTCCCTTTATTGGCCTCCCTCTAATCTCATGCTGTGTCCTCTTGTCCTGCTATTTTTCTTATATTTAAACATGTTAGACTCTTTCACCTTGTTAATGCCCTTAAGGTGTTTGAATGTTTCGATCATATCACCTCTCTCCCTCCTTTGCTCAAAGGTATACATATTGAGCTCCATTAATCTGTCCTCATATGTCTTCTGATGCAGTCCCTGCACCATTTTGGTTGCCCTTCTCTGGACTGCCTCAATTTAGTTAATGTCCTTGTGAAGGTGTGGCCTCCAGTACTGCATGCAGTATTCCAGATGGGGCCTAACTAGTATCTTGTAAAGAGGGATTATTACCTCCCTCTTATGACTTGTGATACCCCTACTAATACACCCTAACATCCCCCTAGCCTTACCTACTGCTTTAGAGGTCTGCTTGGATGATTTCAGGTCATCGGTGATGATGATGCCCAAGTCTCTTTCTTCCTTTGTGACTGCCAGCAACTCCCCTCCCAGCCTATAGGTGGCTTCAGGGTTTCTCTTCCCTATGTGCATGATCTTGCACTTCTTTCCATTAAATCCCAGTTGCCACTCTTCTGACCATTTTGCTAGTTTATCCAGATCTCTTCTCATTCTGCCCACCCCATCTAGATCATCTACTCTGTTGCAGATCTTAGAGTCATCTGCAAACAGAAAAGCCTTGCCCTCTAGTCCATCTGCAATGTCACTATTGAAGATATTGAGGAGGACTGGCCCCAGGACTGATCCCTGAGGTACCCCACTTGTGACTTGCGTCTCTTCTGACTGTATACCATTTACCACCACTCTCTGTTTTCTGCCCACCAACCAGTTTGCCACCCAGTTGACCAACTTCTGACCCACCCTGAGCCTACCCAGCTTATTTATCAATCTTCTATGTGGAACAGTGTCGAAAGCTCTGCTAAAGTCAAGGTAGGCGACATCAACTGCTCCCCCTTGGTCCACCACTCTGGTTACCCAGTCAAAGAAATCTATGAGATTAGTTTGACAGGACCTTCCTTCTGTAAACCCATGCTGTCTTGGATCCTGTGCCCCTATGGATTCCAGAGGTTGCACTATCCTTTCCTTAAGGAGTGCCTCCATAATCTTGCCCACTACTGAGGTAAGACTGACTGGTCTGTAGTTCCCTGCCTCCTCCCTGCTACCACTCTTGTGGAGCAGGATCACATGAGCCCTTCTCCAGTCTTCTGGGACCTCTCCTGTGCTCAGAGACTCACTAAACAGTTCTGCTAATGGCTCTGCTAGTTCCACCCTTAGCTCCTTAATTACCCTGGGATGTATGCCATCAGGTCCCATTGCCTTGTCCACCCTGAGCTTAGTGAGCTCTTGTAGGACCCTTTCTTTTGTGAAGGGAGTAGTGCTCACCTCCTCCCCCGTGTCTATAGTGCTGAGTTGTGGGCCCTGTCCTACCTTCTCTTCAGTAAATACTGAGCAAAGTTTCTATTTAGGATAGATGCTTTTGCAGGTTCCTCCTCCTCACATGCTCCCTTTTCTCCTTTGAACTTAGCAATACCCCCTCTGGACTTTCTCCTTTCACTACTGTATCTATAGAAAGTCTTGTCACCTACTTTTACTGTTCATGCTAGTGTTTCCTCAGTTTGGGACTTTGCCTGCCTTACTGCCTTCCCTGCTTCCCTTGGGGCAGTTTGGTATGCCTCCTTATCTTCATCCCACTGTATTCCCTTATATTTCCTGAAGGCCAGCCTTTTGGCTCTGATCTTTTCTGCTACTGTATTTGAGAACCAAAGTGGTTCCCTTCTTCTTTTGCACTTCCTTTTCTGTCTAACACAATGGAATGTTGCTTCAAGTACTGCATCCTTAATGCTTGCCGACTTTGCCTGTACCCCCTCACCTGTGTTTCTTTTTGCCAGGGCTAGTTTAACTCTGTTGGCCATCTTATCAAAGTCAGCTCCTCTGAAGTCCCATATTTTTGCCTTGGTATGGGATGATTTAGATGTAGTGGCCAAATTGAACCATACCATGTGATGGTCTCTGGCCCCCAGGTGGCCTTCTACCTGGAGATCTGTGATCCCTTCCCTGTTAGTCAGTACTAGATCTAGGATAGCCCTGTCTCTTGTGGGTTGTTGTGCCAGTTGTCTGAGGCCCTTCCCCCTGCAGGGAGTCCACCATGTGTCTAGCTCTGGCAGATGTTCCTGCTGGTATTGACCAATTTGTATCCGACATGTTGAAGTCTCCCATTATCAGAACCTCCCCTTTAGCTGTCATGTTTTGTATATCTTCTAACAGTAATGTGTCTATGTCCTCCCCCTGTCTACTGCTTACCATGCTGCTTACACCCTATTTCATCATTACTGAACCCGCCTGTGTAACTTTCTGGGGGTGGCATTTTACCAACTATAAAAATGACAGCTGGGACCAGGCCATGTATTTTGGAAGGGGGGGCTGTTCAGGTAACTGGCAGACAGGGGAGTCACCACAGCTGGTGGCCACACTGATGAAGACCGTCTGTGGCAGAGAGCCATCATTGCCAGTAGCAATAGCAAGAAAGAGCTCTAGGAGCAGGAGGTACTACTGCATATTGTAACATCGATAAAGCCACTCTGGGCAAAGCACTGTCACCGCAAGCAGTACTGTGCAGTGTGAGCATGTGGGGTGGGGGTTAAGGATGTACTGTCATTCAAACCATGGCACTGCCCAGTACCATTGGTACTTGGATTTTACATGCTACTATTTGTACATATTTGCACTGTTATACAGGAAGTGCTACTATTTACTGCAACTTATTTCTACTGTGTTCCCAATCCCTTCTCCCAGGACACATTTGTAAGCAAGATTTCCTCTGTATCATTATATGTTAAATGACACCACATCAATGTATGGTAAACTACACCACATATGAAAGAAGTAATCAGTAGTGTAACCCACTCTTCATGCCCCCATCTAGGGGCATAAATTTTCTTTTGCAGATGTTCCAGGGCAATGGAGAAGGTGCACCCTCAAGCGTTAACATCGAGACAAATGCACTTCCAAATTAAGGCAGGGAAATAATATCCTACCCCTCAAGTGTCTTTAATACTCGTGCACTCTGCCTTCTCCCTCAGTATTTGATTTTCTCCTTTCCGAAGGCTGCACACTGGAACAGGACCTCCCCGCTCTCAGGAGCCCCTACGGTCCCACCCCAGGCGGAATGAATTCTGTAAGCTGGAATGCAACTCATGAAAAATAAATCAAACTGAACATAAAGGGGAAAAACAGATTTCATACCATTTGCTTTCCCCTTTCAGTTTAAATAAGGCAAATGACCACCATTTCCTCCCCAAACCGGCTTAGGGGTCACATACTTCATTTTAAATAGATAAAGCAGCTCCATGGGGCTAATTAACTTTTTTACAAACACTGGCTGGACATTCAGCAGAAAGGATGGATACAAAGCAGTCATAAGCAAGGATTTTTCCTCTCTCTCTCTCGGATGCTTTATCCAAGACATACTTGAACATAGATCCCTGCAATCTCCTGGTTTCTCTGGATCTGGTAAGCCAACACCTTGGTTTTCCTTCCTTACCCGGGTCATTCACTTTCTCACTGGTACTGTTCATCCCCCCAAACTCTGATGTGGGATAGTGAGTTGCCTCCCCCACCTGGACCCTTGGGCACTGGCCCAAGCAACAGGGCTTCCAGGAATTTTTACTGATGACCCAGGCCCCTGACCCTCTTCCAACAGTTGGCACTGTACCCGATGCTAATGCAACACCTGCTACCTCCACTTGGCTCTGCTTAGGCACCTGCCTTCTCACAGGTGGCCCAAATCACTCCAGATTCCACTGGTCATCTTCCTCTGGGGTCCCTGCCAGGCTCACATCCCCTTTTTATACCACCTGGGCTTGAATTAAGCTCCAGCATGAGGGCTGCCTTCCAAGGTCTGCCAATTGACCTGCGACCCACCTGGCCTTCAGTGTACTGGTGCTCCAGGGCCTGCCCCACCAAAGCAGGCCCTATAGAATGGGGGAAAGGCCCCGGCTCCCTCTACCACTCCAGGCTGCCCTGCCACATTGGTACAAGGAGAGCCACTACCACCAACTCCCCTCCTGGGAGGGCCCTGCTACTACCCTCAGCCTTGGTGACCTTAGGTTCACCTTCTAGGGGTCTCTAAGGGCTCCTACACTTTCCTGGCCTGCAAAGCCACCTACTATTCCTGCCCCCAATGATGCAGGATCTGGCTATGCATTCTTCCCTCCTACGGAGCTCCATTCTCCCAACTCCTCATCAACCACAATGCAGAAAAAGCCATCCTGACTGTACTACTTGGGGAGGGTCCCCACTGGCCTTCCTGGACCACTAAGCTCCCTTACTTGCCCACCTCATCTGCTCCTAACCCTATGCTTCCAGCATCCCCCCTCCAGCCCAAGGCCTAATGTCTGGGCTGGAAAGACCCTGATACTTCCTGTCTGCCCCTTATATACTCTCTAATGGTGTTGCTCAGATAGTATCCTAGAAATGAGGATACCAACAGATACCTCCAATTTGGCCAGATAGTTGCTGTGGTATGATACTAGTACTATCTGACCATGGGTCCTACCCTTTAGGATCCAGCTCGGATCCTAACTATCTGACCTAGGATCCCTGGATCTGACCTAGGATCCATCACTATCTGACCCTGAATCCTAACTATCTGACTTAGGATCCCTGGATCCTAACTAGGATCCATCGCTATCTGACCCCGGATCCTAACTATTTAACCTAGGATCCCTGGATCCTAACTAGGATACCTGGATCCTAACTAGGATCCATCACTATCTGACCCTGGATCCTATATCTGTCTTTGGTAGGATTTCTAGTAGGATCCAAGGTAGGATACCAGCAGTATCTGACAGACAGTGGTAGGATCCACAGAAGCACTATTTGAGCAACACTACTCCCTAAACCTAGTCTCTGCTGCCACCTTCAGGCATTCAGCAGTCAATATCCCCCAAAGCACTAACACATTCCCTAGCTCGGGGGCGGGGGAGTAGGAGGGGGAAAGGGATGCCTAAATGGGAATACAGCATAAGCCCCTCTTTAGAGAGGGGGCTTACACTAGCACAACAATGTTTATCATAGAGTTGATTGTTATGAGTGAATTATCCCAGTATTCAGTACTGTGCATAGATACTTTTGTAATTCTGTGTTATGTTATAATTGTTTTTATGTTTTGAACACAATTGTAAAAGAGAGTTTACTCTCAATTTGCTCTCCAATAAATATCAGTTATGATGATGTTTCTACTGGACTAAACAACTAAATAAAATATTCATTCAACTATAGGGATAAGAGGAAACAACTGCACAGAAGTTACTTGATTTTTATGTCAGTGATAGTACAGTAAGTATATTTTGGTCTGCCCCCTCCTATCTCTTCCTACCAGTTTCATTGTATCATTGAGCGACTGTACTATTTAATGTCTGTTTGTTTTATGTTGTTATATAGAGCAGTATATAAAAGCACCTTAAGCATTAGAAGAGTGCTTCCAATAGAATATTACTAATACTACTTATACAGTATTCTCGGAGCTTGCTGTACTTAAAGCAGCAGTGCATGTTAAGGTGAAAGTCTGACACATACATTTTTTTTTTGTAAATATCATTTTTATTAGAGAAGATTTTTACAGTTTTTACACAGTTTGACAGTCAGAGTCCTTTATACGCATTAAAAACTTTACATCCAACATACAGAGGTACAGGTCTATTAACAAGATTTCACACAGTTATCTTAGTAACCTTTCTATACCGGTGACAAATGCCTGAATAACATTACGTGAGCTATCCCAGACTAGTATCATCTGACATTTCCTTACAACACATTTCCCCGAGACCCCCCCCTCCAATCCCAACCCCAATTGAACGATTATGGTTGTATCTTACAAAGTCCAAGCTGGGACCAGAGGCCCATATACCATGGTCTGAGCAGCCGGGCAAGGGAAGCACTGTCTTAAGGTACAAAGTGAGGATCCTTGGTCATAATATATATGATCCATCTCCTCCATTTTAAGGAGGCAAGCTCTGCCTGGTCATTTAAATTATGGGTTATTTTTTTCGGATCTATATATGAGGTGAACTATCTCTCTCCAGCCCGAGAGGGTAGGTGGTTCAGCTGTGAGCCAGTGTTTAGTAATAGCTTTTTTCGCTGCAAGGAGAAGGATATTTAATAGGTAACGGGTATGGGGATCACGCAGCTCAAGAGGGAAACAATGCAGGATAAAGAAATCGCCATTGTAAGGAAGTCTGACCCCAAAGAGGTCTTCTAACTCCTTAAATAAGGCCTGCAAAAAGGGCTGCAGTTTTGGGCAGGACCAGAGAATATGAGAATGATGGGCAACAGTCTCACCACATAGGCACCAACACGCTGCAGAGCGGGTAATACCATAATGCGAAGTTATTACCGGGGTTCGAAAAAATCTTATTAGCAATTGCCATGAGAATAACCTCCAAGAATGAAAGTAGGTGGTTCTCGATGCCATGCGCCAGAGAACTTGCCACTGTTGAGATGTAATTTGGGAACCCAATTCCTCGTTCCACTTTTCCCTTAACCCTGCTGTGTCTCTCCCTGTTGTTTCCAACAGGGACTTATATAGCATGGAAACCACATGTGGTACTCCCCGGGATTTTAATATTTGTTGAAGCACTCGGATCACCTGGGGGTGTGCCTCCGAGGTGCGAACATTAAGGGGTAGGGAATCAAAATAGTGTCGAAGCTGCAAGTATCGAAAAAAATCTGATTGGCGTAGACGAAATTCCCGGCTGATCTCCCCGAATTCTTTAAAATAGGGGCCCATCTGCAGCTGCGAAAGCTGTAAGAGATGGGTATGCCTCCAGTTCCAGAAGGTATGGTCTGAGAAGGCAGGGGGAAAATCCTCCAGTAGATCTACTGGGCAGAGAATAACCAAAAAGGGAGTAATCCCCAGGGTCCTTCACATCGAATACCAAACCTGTGTATGGTACACAATTCATGGGTCCCAAGTGGGTCAACCAAGTGAAGGTGGGCTTTTATGTAAGATCACTTTTTGGTATTCCCAATCAGGGAGCTCACTCTCCTCAATTTCCCTCCACCAGGCCGAGGTCACCCCAATCAAGCGTTGTAATATAAAGGAAAGATAGGACGCCCAGTAGTAAAGTTTTAGGTTGGGAAGAGCTAGACCTCCCTTCTCCTTAGGGAGGTGGAGAATCCCCATCTTGATTCTAGGGCATCTACCCACCCATACAAACCTCACCAGGGCCTTATTCCAGACCTTACAGAGGCTATTCGGCAAATTAAGGGGTACATTCTGAAACAAATAGAGAGCTCTTGGGAGAGTTACCATTCAGACCACCTCAATGTGCTGAAGCATATTCAGTGGGAGAATGTTCCATCTTTCATGGTCTTGTTTCATCCGAGATGTAAAGGGTGATAGTTATTATTCAGAGCATCCTCGGCCCGGTGCGAAAGATATATTCCTAAATATTTCAGTTTAGTGAGCCCCAAGCGGAAAGGATACCTTTCCTTAAATGCTTCAGAGGGAGCAAAGTGAAAGGTGGGGGCGTCCGTCTTGCTGGTATTCAGCTTGTAGCCTGAGTATGATCCGAATTCTTCCATGAGGCGGAAAATGGAGGGTATTGATTGTTCGGGTTTAGTGAGGAAGAGTAGGACGTCATCCGCGTAGAGAGCTACCCGGTGTTCTGTCCCATCTATACTCACTCCCGAAATCTCAGGTGAGCCTCTAATTGCCTGGGCTAGAGGCTCAATAAAAATGGCAAAAAGGCCCAGTGATAAGGGGCAGCCCTGACGCGTACCCCTGTAATGGGGAAAATATTCAGAGTGGTGACCGGATGTTTTAACACATGCCGTTGAGGACACATACATTTTCCAAAGAATGGCTATGAAGGACCCTGGGAAGCTCATAGCAGTCATTGTGGTGAACAAAAACGGCCTCGAAACCTGATCAAAGGCGTTCTCAGTGTCTAGTCTGAGAAGGACCGATGAATCCTCTCGGGATTGCATCTCGTGGACCAGATGCAGGGCTTCATCGGGTATTATCCGAGGTTGACCTGGAGCTTACACATCCCATTTGGTCAAGACCAACCAAAGCAGGTAAAATGAGGTCCAGCCGTCGGGCCAGGATGGACATAAAATATTTGTAGTCCGTGTTGAGGAACGATATCGGTCTATATGAACCACATTGTAGAGAGTCCTTACCTGGTTTGGGAATGACGGAGATTGTGGCATATGCCCAGCTGGGTGGAGGGGATTCTCCAGAGAGAACCTCATTAAACGCTGCCAGAAGCAGCTTACTGAGTGACTGAGTCGAGTTTTTATAAAACTCGGACCCATAACCATCTGGGCCCGGGGCTTTCTGGGTCTTGGACTTGGAAATGGCCAACATCAGCTCCTCCAATGAAATTGGTCTCACCAGGAGGTTCTGCTGTTCAAGACCAAGTGTAGGTAACTTTAAGGCCACTAGAAAGGACTCAGTGTGCACCCGGGTCTGTCACATGGTCCGGTGTATACAAGGTTTTATAATATTGACAAAAAGCTTGAGATATATTTTTAAATTTAGTATGACATTCTCCTGTCTCAGGGTCCTTTATCATTGTGATTATAGATAGTTTACGGTGTTGACGGAGCCGGTACGCCAGCAGCCGGGAGGCTCGAGGGCCAATCTCGCTATATCTCTGCCGGAGATATGCAAGGGCCACTTCTGTTTGCTGCAGGCACAAGGAGTCCAGATTGCTCTTGGTCTGCTTTATCTGGGGGAAGAACTGAGTCGTCACCTTGCTGGTGAGCTAGCTGAAGGAACTGAAGTGTTTGTTCCAGCTGTAGCTGTCTTGCCTTCACTAGCCTGGCTGAATACTTAATTAAATGGCCTCTCAGGACTGCTTTTAGAGTGTCCCACTGAATAGTTGATGGAGTCTTCTGGGTAGAGTTATCCTATATGATTTCTGCAATCTTATCACTAAGGAACTCTTTGAACTGTTCACTTTTTAGATGTACAGGATTAATCTCCACCCAGTGTTACGCCTCTCTAAGCCCAGGTTCCACTGAGTGATGAGTGGCGCATGATCCGAGTGGGCTATAGGGCCCAATGTGGCCTCAACCAGTGAGTCGAGCTGCTCCTTCTGAGTGTAACAATGGTCAATTCTTGTATACGTCCCATGGACTGCAGAATCTGACACATACATTTTAATTCCATTTTAGACTGCCCCTTACTTCCTCTTATGTGTTACCTATCTTTCCCCATTTTGAAACCACTTTAGCACTTTTTATGTTCACTTGCAGAGCATACGAAAATGAACATATTGATATTAGTGTGCTGTTACAGGACTTTTTGGGGTGTGACCCTCCTCCACTTATCACAGCTTCAGAATACCAACTCTCCTCCCTAATTCCACTCACACTCCTCTTTTCTCCTCCTTTTCTCATTGACATCCTTGCCGAACCACAAGGCTGGAAAATGCAAGCTGTAAGGTTCTTGTATAACTCCTCATTCTGACTGCTTGAAACCTTACTCCTGCTTCCCATTCCACATATGTGCCACTGTTTACTTCTTTCTTATGTAGTGTAGTTTAGTGGTTGTTTCTCAGGGAATAGCAGAGATGTTGCACAACTTATATCATTTGCATACCCATGATGCAGTGATTGCTGGTCATGGAACTGATGTGTTTTCATACATGGTAAAAGGTAAATAAAACATGCTCTAACAATCCTACACTCGTTGATCACATTAGGTAAAGAGCCATGTTACTCTACTAAGCTGTTTTTTTTTTTTAATTCAATGTTAAGCTATGTTTTGAAAACTAAAATTAAGCATTTTGGTCATTACAGCATAAATAAACAAAGCTTGACACATATGCAGCCTGTAAGGGAAATGCATACATTAATAACAGATTGAACCGTAAGCGGGTAAGGATGGGTCTCTTCTTCATACAGCAGAGTTTATGACTATTGACTGTTCTTCATCACCCACTCTCTGCCTTTTTCTTCTTGTTGAAGGCCTTGTACAATCAGAAGGCTGGAAAATGCAAATTGGAGAGTTTTCTAGTGCACTTTCTAAGACTTGCATGAAACCTTGTCCCTGCTTTTAGTTCTGCTTCTGCCCACTGTGTTGTGGTGAATATGCTGAATGTTGTTCTTTGCCACTTTACATGTGCAGCTCAGTTGCACTTCCTCTTTACAGCACTTCTCACTCTCTGCCAACCCCGAGAAACACATGATCGGCTCTTCCCCACCTCCCCTCTATCCCTTCATCATCTCTGACCCTCTCCCCACAGCATGCCACCGTGGTCGGAATACACTTGCTGCTCTGCAGCAATTGCTGTCTCCATTCTACAATCTTTACTGCCATTCTCTGTAATTCTCATTACCTTCTGTTCACTAGTTGCTCTCCCCCTACCACTCCACAGTCTTTGCCCTCCACAAAGTTCCCCATTCCCGCTAAGTCACATTATCCGCTGTTCCCCACTTGATCTTTATCCCTCCCCTCACCAGTCTCTGCTCCCCCTAAAACTGCTGCCATTCTCCATACACATTAGCTGCTCTATAAAACTCATTTTCTCCCACCTACCCTGAAATGTCTCCCCACTCCTGGTACTTCATATTACCTATTGTGTGCCATTTACTCTCTATCCCCCCCCCGACATACCACAGTTTTCCATATACAGTACATGAATACATAACATGTTCTCCAGCTCTCTCCTCATTCTATCCCATCTCTGCCCCCCCAACATGCTGCCTTTCTTCGTATATGTTTGCTACTCTGGAACTTGCTCGCTCCCCCTCCTCGATAGCTGCCTTGCCAAATGGCCACCGTTCACGATAATTCACATTAGCGGCTCTGTGCCACTTGCTCTATATCCATCCCCTCCCTGATCTCTGCTCTCCCAACAACATGCCAACATTGTCCCTATACATTAGTTACTCTGCAGCACTTCCTCGTTCCCATCCCCAGTCTCTGCCCCCAAAGTGCTGCCATTCACTGTCATTCACATTAGTCACTCTGCTGCACTTGCTCTCTATTCCTCCTCCTCAACCCAGATATCTGCCTCCCCACCCCCCAAAAAATATGATGACATTGTCCCTACATGTTAGCCAGTCTGCGGCACTTACTCTCTCACTCTCTGTCTCTCTCCCCCACCCACAAATGCTCAACACTTCTGGTACTTCATACTACCTGTTGTATGCCATTTGCTCTGTATTCCTCCTCTCCCTGATAACTACCCCCCCCATATCACCAGGTATTAATCCGAGATGTTAATAAATGAAATAAATAGAATTCTCCATATACATGACATGCTCTCCAGCTCTATCCCTGTTCTACCCCATCTCTGACCTTCCTAACAAACCGCCATTCTCCATATACATTTGCCACTCTGTAGCACTTGCTCCCTCCCCAGTTCCCTGATCTCTGCCCCCAATATTCCCCCATTCCCCATCATTCACATTACCTGCCCTGCAGTACTTGCTCTCTACCCCTCCCTGATATCTGCCCCCAAACTGCCATCATTCACTGTAATTCACATTAGTTGCTCTGCACCACTTGCTCCATATCCATCCTCTCCCTGATCTCTGCCCCCCAATAACATGCCAGTATTTTTCCTATACAGTATCAGCTCTGTGGCACTTGCTCTTCCCCTCTCCCCATTCTTTGCCCCCCCCTCAAATGTTGCCATTCACTGTCATTCATATGGCCACTCTACGGCACTTGCTCTCTATTTCTGCCCTCCCTGATATCTGCCCCACACAAAAATGCCAGCATTGTCCCTACACATTAGCTGCTCTGCAGCACTTACTCTCTCTCACCCACCCTCCAACATTTCACCACTCTCGGTACTTCCTATTACCTGTTGTGTGCCATGTGCTTTCTATTCCTCCCCAAGCTCTCCCCACACACACAAAATGCCACCATTCTCCATACACATGCCAGCATTTTCCCTATACATCAACTGCTCTGCAGCACTTGCTCTTCCCCCTCCATTTTCTGCTCCCCCCCCCAAAAAATGCTGCCATTCACTGTAATTCATATGGCCACTCTGCAGCACTTGCTCTCTATTTCTGCCCTCCTCGATATCTGCCCCCAACAAAAATGCCAGCATTGTCGCTACACATTAGCTGCTCTGCGGCACTTACTTTCTCCCACCCACCCTCCAACATCTCACCACTCTTGGCACTTCCTATTACCTGCTGTGTGCTATATGCTTTCTATTTCTTCCCAAGCTCTCCCCCACAAACAAAATACCACCATTCTCCATACACATGCCAGCATTTTCCCGATACATTAACTGCTCTGTGGCACTTGCTCTTTCCCCCTCCCCAATCTCTGCCCTTGGAAAAAGGGTGGGTTTATTATACCAGAATAAAAATTGCCTGGGTGGATATATGATTAAGAAAATAGTTGAATTACAAATGTTTCTGTTATTTGACTGTAGTGGCATATTACAGTGGAATCCACTTAAATGCACACCCGTTTTGCACAGAGAAAATATGCATTTAAGTGGAATGTGCATTTACCTGAAATTAGCGTTTTTTGTCAGTGCTGTACTTTATTAAAGACCTAGTACACGCTTAATGTATAAACGTTTATTTCCCATCAAGTTTCCAGCAAGGTTTAAAACAAACTCAGTGATACATTGAGGATATTGAGGGTACTGTACACTGTACATGGATTTAAAATACTTTAAGCAAATGTACTTTAAGTAAATGCAGTTTAAAAAAATCATTAATTAATCACAATTCTGATTCACCCCTAACCTTTTCTGTGCCAAAGAAAGAGGTAATTTGGCTGTGCTTTCTATTTTCTAGGGCAAGCTGAGTCAGGCAGTGCTCAAATTCAAAAAATCTAGTAAAGTCACGCTTTTCTCTTGCCCTTACAAATGATCCTATCTTGTACATACACTGTAGTGCTTCAAACATTGTTTCCTTTTGTTCGGTATTTGGGAGTTCCAAGCACTGGAGCATGGATATTTTCTGGCCAAGTGTGAGGGTAACTTTTTTGATCCATGCTGCTACAATGGGGTGAGTGAATGCATAAGGAGTGCAATGTGTTCGATACAGCAGCATCACACTGTTAACTGCATTAACCCTGTCATTAACTATGTACTTATCTGTGTCAAAGAACATGTGCACTGCTGTTAAAAAATGTGCACTGAACAGGTGTTAATTACATTACCAGGGATGTGTGAATGATGTAAATTACCATGTACTTAGCCGAAATGTGCTCTTATCCGATGTGCATTTAAGTGACCTATTTAACATTACAGGTATAGAAAAAACAACGGGAAACAAGAAAGTTGTGCATTAAAACAAAATGTGCACTTATCCAAAGTGCACTTAAGTGGAATCCACTGTATACGGTTATTCAAACCCAGGTAAATTACACAGATTGGACATACTGTATAACCAGTTGGCCAGACTAATATTGCAATGCCCTAGGAATACTTATCATTGTTTCATGAACAACAAACTTGATTGGGTCTCCTTATCTGAAAGAAGACAACTTCAGAAATTTGTCCTGGCTTACAAAAGTGTAACAGGAAAAATTCAAGACTATTTGGCTGAAAAACTTGAAGTCAGGGGTGTAAATGTTTCACTTAGGAAAGCAGCATATCGTGAGTTATTTAGTCCCAAAGACAACAACGAAACATTCTGAATACTTTTTCAGTCAGTTAATCCCTAGGTATTGAAACAAATTTCCTTCTAAGTTTTGTTTCCTTAATACAAGAATCTACTCTCAAAATGCTATTAAGCACTGTTTTTAGAGACAATGTTGACTCAAACTAAGGCCTGCTGTGGTTGACACAAATGTAGTGTCATATGTGACTATTTGTATTTGCAATGTGTGTTTGTAATATGCTATGGCCCAGATATTCAAAAGGGTTGCTCCATCCGCAACAGGGTTGCGCATGTGCAAGTCCTACATTGTGCCATTCTGCGATATTCAGCAGGAGGCAGTTGCTCCACTGACAACAGGTTGCGCAAAAGAGCAATGCAAATGAATGCATGCTCAACAGGAGGGGGAGGAACCATGCATAACCTGCGCAACCCGATATTCAGTTGGGTTGTGCAGAGTTGTGCATCTTGCAACCCCAACCTGCGCCTGCACAACCTTGGCTAAAAAAGGATCAAGTTGAGGGCCACCCACAGGTGAGCTGCTGTATTGCAGGGCACAACACAGCAGCTGCCACCCCTGGCTGGCCCTAACAGGTCCCTGTGCCCCCCACCAGCGATCGTGGGCATACAGTTACATGAACCCCACATCTCCCGAAGCCCGATCGCGGGCATTACAGTTCATGAACCCCCACCACACATCTCGAAGCCCGATCGCGGGCATCACAGTACATGAACCCCCGCCCACATCTCCCACAGCCTGATCGCGGGCAGTGTATGAACCCCCCAGTGCCCGATCCGGGGCAGAATGTAACCCCCAACCTGAATATCTCCCTGGTGGTCCAGTGAACCGTAAAGCCCGATCGCGGGCAGAATGTCCGCGTTACAACCCCCAAACATCTCCCTGGTGTCTGCGTGTCCCCCACCCACCCACCCATGAAGCCTCACCCGTTCCTCGCAGCGGAGGGCGTGTCCACCGCTTGTCACTCGCCGCCGCCGTCTGAGCCGATCAGGTGGGTTGCATTGCCGTTGGCATACAGCCAATGGGCATGTAGCCCATATCGCATATCGACAGTCCAGATTTGTAAATGATGCTCACCGACAAATCTGACTGTCATGTACGGTATGGGCTGCACGCCTACTGGCTGTGGCTCCGCACCAATGGGCATGCAGCCTCACCGACAGTCAGTCGCGGGCGCGCAGGCGGGTGGATGCTGCCGCCACCGCCGCGGGGGAGCGGTGGAGGGCTTCGTGGGTGGGTGGGGGGACACAGACACCAGGGAGATGTTTGGGGGTTGTAATGTGACATTCTGCCGCGGATCGGGTTTACGGTCCATTGGACCACCAGGGAGATATTCGGGTTGGGGGTTACATTCCTGCCCCGATCGGGCACTGGAGGGGTTCATACACGCCCTGCCCGCGATCGGGCTGTGGGAGATGTGTGGCAGGGGGTTCATGTAACTGTAATGCCCGCGATCGGGCTTCGGGAGATGTGTGTGCTGGGGGAATGTAGACTTACAGAGATACTGCCCGCGATCGGCTGCAGTGAGTGCCGGTCCTCGACGGCTGCTGCCCGGCAGGGGTGGCCAGGCGCAGTCCTCGGGATCGGCACACCACATGCTAATGGCATGCAAGGGATCATAATAGATGCAAATGGCCCCCCTGCCTTGCATAAATTATGGCCCCATTTGCATGTCACCTTTTGAATATCGGAATTTGAGCATGGCGCAATGGTACTTGCGCCACCGCAGTTTAATGCTCAATCCTGGCAACTTGGCGTGGCGCAAGTTCCACCGCGCCTACGCGCAGTGTTGTGGTTGGGGTTATATTCAAAGGATGCTCAATAGCGCAACTCCTTTGAATATCACCACGGCCACACCCCTGCGCAACTATTTTGAGCAGCGCAGGGGCTTGCGCCTCAGAATGGCGCAGTTTGAATATCTGGGCCCATGTGTTTATTTAATGTTTTTTTTTTTATGTCAGCAACTGTTCAGTAATTGAATTGTAAATGCCATGGGTCATCATTTTAAATGAGTTTTATTCAATAGACTAAGCCATTTAATAAAATGAAAATGAGTGAATGACAAGCTGCCATTCACTGTCATTCACATTAGCTGATGTTTGGCACTTGCTCTCTATTTCTCCCTTCCCTGATATCTACCCCCACCCCAAAATGATGGCATTGTCCCTACTCATTAGCTGCTGTGAAACATTTACTGTCATTCTCCTCCTCCCTGATCTCTGCCCCCCCCCCAAACCTGCCACCATTCACCATTATTCACATTAGTCACTGTGCGGCACTTGCTCTCTATTCCTCCCCTCCATGATATCTGCCCTCCCAAAATGTGAGCATTGTCCCTACACATTATTGGCTCTGCATCACTTGCTTTCTCTTCTCCATGATTCCCCCCCCCACAAAACCTGCTATTATTAACCATCATTCACATTAGCCACCCTGTACCACTTGGTCTCTATCCTTCCCCTCCCCAGTTTCTGCCCCCAAACATGCTTGCATTGTCCCTGCTAACTTGCAGCAACAGGTAAGAGTAGGGTAATCCTAGACTGTATGCAGGAGGTGTTCCTTCGGCAACTAGTCAGTGTACCCACTCATGGGGAGGGGGGCCATACTTGACCTGGTACTGACGAACAGTGACAGTGTCACTGGCCTCACAGTGGGGAGCCACCTAGGGACAAGCGTTCTTCGCACGGTGTGGCTTGGATTAAGAACTGGGCCAGGAACAAACCACACTAAAATGAGGATCCTGGACTTCAGGAGGGCTCATTTCAAGAAAATGAGAGAGTGCCTCAGGGAAGCACTAGCATAGGTAGGGGAAATGGAAGGGGTAGAGGAACAGTGGTCTGAAATAAGGAAAGCCATCGAGAAGGCAACTGACCTCTGTATCAAGCAGATTACAAAGAGCAGGAGTAAAATAGACCACTATGGTTCTCTAAGGAAGTAGCAGAGAAAGTAAGGGCAAAGAAGCAAAAGAAAGTAGCAGAGAAAGTGAGGGCAAAGAAGCAAAAGAAAGTAGCAGAGAAAGTGAGGGCAAAGAAGCAAAAGAAAGTAGCAGAGAAAGTAAGGGCAAAGAAGCAAAAGAAAGTAGCAGAGAAAGTGAGGGCAAAGAAGCAAAAGAAAGTAGCAGAGAAAGTGAGGGCAAATAAGCGAGCATTCAAAAGGTACTAGGCAACACAAAAGGAAGAGGACAGGGAGGGTTAGGAGAAACTAAGGCAGGCAGCAAAAGCAGTTAGGAGTACTAAGGCACAAACAGAGGGCAGCATTGCCAGGTCAGTAAGAAATAGGATAAATCATTCTTTGGGTATATAAGCGTAAAAAGGAAGAACAAGGCAGGGATAGTAAGACTAAAAGGGGAGAGAGGGGAGTGTGAGGAAGAGGACCAGAAGAAAGCAGACATATTTAACAAATACTTTTGTTCAGTATTTACAAAGGAGGGGTGGGTGAAGGGCTGCCGATAGGGGTAAAGGGCAATAATGGAAGGGAGGTGGACACTATCCCTGTTACATAGGAGAGAGTCCTCAGGGCATTAGAGCAACTAAAGGTGGATAAGACAATGGGCCCAGATGAGGTTCACCCCAGGATACTGAGGGAACTTAGGAAGGAGCTCACTGCACCTCTTACAGCCCTTTTAAACCTATCATTGGTTACAGGGGTAGTACCGAAGGACTGGAGGAATGCAGATGTGGTCCCACTTCACAAAAGTGTGAATAGGGAGGAGTCAGGAAGCTATACACCTGTAAGCCTGATGTCAGTGGTGGGCAAACTTATGGAAACACTGCTCAAGGAAAGGATCGTGGAATACCTGGTGGCCAATGGATTGTAGGATCTGAGGCAGCATAGGTTCATGGGGGAGATCTTGCCAGACAAACCTGACTGATTTCTTCAACAGCATGACCAGAGAAGTGGAGCAGGGAGGGGCGGTGGATGTGGCCTACCTAGATTTCAGTGAGGCCTTCAACAAAGCTCCACAGCGAAGACTGGAAAACAAGCAGGGCAGCTTGGGAGTGGGTCCAAAGGTAGTAAAATGGGTACAAAATTGGCTGAGTAACAGATGCCAGAGGGTGGTGGTAAATGGGGTACACTCAGAAGAAGGTAAGGTAAGCAGTGGGGTACCACAGGCATCAGTTCTGGGACCAGTACTCTTCAAAGTCTTCATTAGTGACATAGCAGAGGGTCCGGAAAGGAAAGTATGCATGTTCACAGATGACACAGAAATCTGCAACTGAGTGGACACACTTGGGGGGGGGTAGACAGAATGAGGAATGACCTGAAAAAACTGGAAGAATGGTCAAAGGTATGGCAACTGGGATTCAATGCCAAAAAGTGCAAAATTATGCACATGGGGCACAGGAACCGAGGGCAGCAGGCAAGTTGGGGGAGAGGACGTGACAACAACAAAACAGGAAAGGGACCTGGGGGTCATCATATTTGATGACCTGAAGGTGGCAAGGCAGTGAGGAAGGCTAGGAGAATGTTAGGGTGCACAGGAGGGGAATCCACAAGTAGAAAGAGAGAGGTAGCGCCCCAGCAGTCGGGATGGTGAGTCCCACTGGAGTACCGTGGCCAGTTCTGGAGGCCTAATCTCAGGAAGGACATAGATAGGGTGGAGGCAGTACAGAGGAGGGCAACCAAAATGGTGCATTGCCTGCATCACAATTCCTACGAGGAAAGACTCAAAGAATTAGATAAGTACTCTCTGGAGGATAGAAGGGAAAGGGAAGACATGATAGAAACATTCAGATACATCAAGGATATCAATAAGGTACAGGAAAGTAGCATTTTAAATAGAAAGAGATGCTCAAGAACAAGGGAGCATGATATGAAGCTTGAAGGGGGGAGGCTCAGAGGGGATGTGAGGAAGTACTTCTTCACAGAAAGGGTAGTGGATGACTGGAACAGACTACCAACAGAGGTGGTGAGTACCAAAATGGTAGCAGGATTCATAGAAACATAGAAACATAGAAACATAGAATTTGATGGCAGATAAGGACCGCTTGGTCCACCCAGTCTGCCCATTTCCCTACCTACTGGATAAGCTGCAGATCCTAGTTAACCAGCAGCCTACTTCTTCTTACCCCCACCCCCCAGAATTGCCTTATGACTGTCCCATGCATGCTTGAATTTCACCATTGATTTTGACTCCACAACCTTCCTCCGAAGGCTGCTCCATGCATCCACAACCCTCTCTGGAAAAATACTTCTTAAATTACCTCTGAGCCGCCCCCTCTATCTTCAAATTGTGCCCTCTTGTTCTTGCACACCTCTTTTTTGAAAGATGCTACCCTCTTGACTTTGTTGATTCCCTTGAGGTACTTGGAAAGTTTCTATCATGTCCCCTCTCTCCCTCCTTTCCTCAAGGCTATATATATTAAGCTCCTTAAGTCTCTCTTCATATGTCTTCCGGTGCAGACCCTGCACCATTTTAGTTGCCCTCCTCTGGACAGCTTCCATCCTGTCTATGTCTTTGCGGAGATTGGGTCTCCAGAACTGCACACAGTACTCCAGATGGGGTCTCACCAGCTGTCTGTACAGAGGGATAATAACTTCCTGTTTTCTACTGGTGATGCCTCCCTATGCATCCCAGTATCCCATCCCTCCTTGCTGCCCTCTCACATTGCTTGCCCACCTTTAGGTCATCTGATATGACTACCCCAGGTCCTTTCCATTTTGTTGTTGTTAGTATCGCCCCATTGTGTACTCTTCCCTGGGTTTTGTTTCCCAGGTGCATTACCTTGCATTTCTTAGCATTGAATCTAAGCTGCCATACATTTGACCATTCCTCTAACCTTGCCAAGTCCCTTCTCATCCTTTCCACCCCACCCTGTGGATAAACTCTGTTGCAGATCTTAGTGTCATCTGCAAGAGACACTCACGTTCCTTCCAGTCCTTCCGCAATGTAAATATAAAGACATTGAAGAGGACAGTCCTAATACTGAACCCTGCGATGTACCCCACTAGTAACCCTCCTTTCTTCAGAGTGGACCCATTTACTATTACTCTCTGTGTCCTATTCTCCAGCCAATTCTTTACCCAGGCTGTCATCTTGGGACCCACTCCCAGGCTGGCTAACTTGTATATTAATCTTTTGTGTGGGACTGTGTCAAATGCCTTGCTAAAGTCTAGGTAGACCATGTCCACAGCCCATCCCTGATCTACTACTTTGGTCACCCAGTCAAAGAAATCTATCAGATTTGTCTGGCATGACCTTCCCGCTGTGAATCCATGCTGCCTAGGGTCCTGTGCCCCTCTGGTCTCTAGATACTCGACAATTCTTTCCTTCAGAAGTGATTCCATCATTTTCCTATCACCGAGGTTAAACTAACAGGTCTGTAGTTTCCTGCTTCTGCCTTGCTCCCACTTTGTGAAGGGAATCACATCTGCCCTCCTCCAGTCCTCGGTACCACCCCATCCTCCCATGATTTGTTAAAAAGGGTAGTCAGTGGTGTCACTAGTTCTACCCTTAGTTCTTTAGAATTCTGGGATGAATCCCAACAGGCTCCATTGCTTTGTCCACCTTCAGTTTTAAGAGTTCTTTCAGAACCCTTTCTTCTGTAAATGGGCTGGTATCAACTTCTGTATCCAGAGTGTTACTACTGTTTGTTTTATGTACCTCCTCTTCATTTGTAAATACTGAGCAAAAATATTTGTTTAGTATCTCTGCCTTTCACAGTCTCCCTCTGCCCACCCTCCTCCCTTTATTAAGCCTCACTATCCTCCTCCTTGGTCTTCCTTTGCTCCCTGATGTACCTATAAAAGGTTTTATCCTCCTTCTTAACTGAGTTGGCTATCTTTTCCTCAGTTTGGGCCTTTGCTGTTCTGACTGCCTTCCCAGCCTCCTTTGCTTTAACTGATACAGTTCTCTGTCCTGCTCCTTCTGCGATTCCTTGTACTTCCTGAATGCTTTCTTTTCTCTTGAACCTTCACTGCCACTTCCTTTGAGAACCATAGTGGTTTCTTACATCGTCTTGTTTTGTTTATTTGCTTCACACAAAGGCTCATACTCTGTGATGGCAGTTTTTATTATTCCCCATTGTTCTTCCACCCCTCCTTCCTGCCCATTTGCTAGTGCATTCCTTAGGCACTCACCCATTTTGGCAAAGTCAGCCCTCCTAAAGTCCAGTACTTTTGTCTTTGTATGGCTTGACTCTATTGCTGTGTTTATTGTGAACCATACTGTTCGATGGTCGCTAGTTCCCAGATGGCTACCCACTTCTACATCTGTGATCCTCTCTCCATCTCCATTTGAGAGAATCAAGTCTAATATTGCTCCCTCTCGAGTGGGCTCCAGTACTAGTTGTCTAAGGCATGCCCCCTGTAGGGCATCTAGAATAACCGCACTCTTCAAAGTGGCAGCTGCAACTACACTCCAGTTAACATCTGGCATATTCAGATCACCCGTCAGCAATATCTCCCCTTTTTCTGCCATTCTAAGTATACTTTCTATCATTTCCCTGTCCATTTCTTCCCCCTGAGAATGGGGTTCAGATATAACCCCTGTGCGTATTGTGGCGCCATTGCCTGTCTCCAAATTTACCCACAGTGCTTCTTCTCCTCCTCCCAGTTTATCCTTTTGTTCTGTTGCTTTTATTCCTTCCCTTATGTAAAGAACTCCTCCTCCTCCTCTTTTACCCTCCCTGTCCCTCCTGTAGACAGTGTATCCTGGTATGTTTATGTCCCAGTCATGGTTTTGCATAGAAACAGAAACATAAAAAGTGTCAGCAGATAAGGACCGCTAGGCCGACCCAGTCTGCTCATAGGCCCTATACATTGTATGTGGCCACTGACCCTATGTGATCAATGGCTTTTCATCACTCCTTCCCCTCTCAAGCTTCCCATGTGCCTGTTCCAGGCATGCTTAAACCCCTCCACTGTGCTTGCCCCCACTACCTCCTGTGGCAGATTATTCCAAGCATCGACTACCCTTTCTGTGTAGAAAAATTTCTTCACATTACCTCTTAATCTACCCCCCTTCCAATTTCATATTGTGCCCCCTTGTTCTAGTACTTTTTCTACATTGGAAAAGGTCCCCCACCTGCACCTTGCTTATGCCCCTGAGATACTTGAAAGTTTCAATCATGTCCTACTGCTCTCTCCTCCAGTGAGTACATATTGAGGTCCCTTAGTTTCTCCTCATATCTTTTGTGGTGCAAGCCCTGCACCATCTTTGTTGCCCTTCTCTGAATAGTCTCCATCTTATCTATGTCCTTGCATAGGTGTGACCTCCAGAACTGCATGCAGTACTCCAGGTGAGGCCTTACCAATGTTTTATACGATGGCATTACCACCTCCCACCTCCTGCTAGTGATACCCCTGCCTATGCACCCCAGCATGCCACTGGCCCTCCCTGCCACCTCTGTACACTGCTTTGATACCTTAAGGTCATCAGAGATGATAACCCCTGGGTACCGTTCCTCTTTGGTGACAGTCAGCTCCTCACCCTCTCCCCAACCTGTAGCTGTCCCCAGGGTTCCCTCTACTCAGGTGCATTATTTTGCATTCTTTGCATAAACCTCAGCTGCCACGTCTCCGACCATCTTTCAAGCTTCTCCAGGTCCCTCCTCATTTTCTGCACCCCTTCTGGAGTATCCATCTAGTTGCAGATCTTGGCGGCATCTGCAAACAGGCAGACCTTTCCTTCCAGCCCCCTTGCAATGTCACTAATGAGGACATTGAACAGGACTGGTCCTAGTACTGATCCCTGCGGTACCCCATTGGTCACCCCCATCTCTCCAGATTGTACCCCATTTACCACCACCCTCTGTCTCCTGTCTGTTAACCAGTTCCTAACCCAGTTCACCACCTTGTCTCCCATGCCCAAACTACCCATCTTGTTAATCAGCCTTCTATGTGGGATGGTGCTGAAGGATTTGCTGAAATCTAGGTAGACGACGTGTACCACCCCTCCCTGATTTACTTCCCTAGTCACCCAATCAAAAAAATCTAGTAGATTCATTTGACATGACCTTCCTGCTGTGAATCTGTGTTGCCTCAGATCCTGAGCACTGCTGGATTCCAGATGTGCCACTATCCTTTCTTTCAGCAGTGTCTCCATGATCTTTCCCACCACTGAGGTGAGGCTGACTGCCCTGTAGTTCCCTGCCCCCTCCCTACTGCAGCTTTTGTGCAGTGGGACTACATGTGCCCTCCTCCAGTCCTCTGGAAACACACCCATGTTGAGTGTCTCTGTGAAAATGGCCACCAGAGGTGCTGCTAGTTCTCTTTGCAGCTCCTTTAGTAGCCTCATGTGGATGCCGTCTGGCCCCATAGCCTTATCCACCTTCAGCTTTGTGCTCCACTGTGAAGGGGCTGGTGTCCACTTCTCCCCCCCCACTTGCCTCTGCAACCCAAATCTGGTCCTTGACCTTCCCCCTCCTTAGTGAATACTGAGCAGAAGTATTTGTTCAGTATTTCTGCCTTGTCCAGATCACCCTCCTTACACTCTCCCTTCTCTCCTTTGAGCCTCGCAGTCCCCCTCTGGTTTTTCTTGTTTCAGTAATGTACCTATAAAATGCCTTATCCCCTTTGTTTATAGACCATGCTAAACCCTATTTTGTCTGTGCCTTCACCCTCCTAAGAGCCTTCCCTGCTTCCCTTAGACATTCAAGGTACACCTCCCTGTCCGCCTCCCCTTATATTTCCTGAAACTCAGCCTTTTAGCCCTGACTTTGACCCCCACCTCTTTAGAGAACCATATTGATTTCCTTCTTCTTTCCCCTTTGGCCA
The DNA here is from genome assembly GCA_016271365.2 of Neoceratodus forsteri. NCBI lineage: Eukaryota > Metazoa > Chordata > Ceratodontiformes > Ceratodontidae > Neoceratodus > Neoceratodus forsteri. Next base: position 1,445,966,258 of record CM028130.1, on the reverse strand, counting down.
CTATCCTAACGCATTGGTTTGTTATCTCCACTATGACTCCTTTCAGTTTCTACCATTGTTCCTCCACCCCCTCTATTACCCTTCCCTTCCCCAGGACTGCTTGTATACATCTACCTATTCAGTGAAATCCGCCCTCCTGAAATCTAATACTTTTGCCCTTGTGTGACTTGATTGAGTCCATGTCTCCATGCTGAACCATACCATGTGGTGGTCACTGGACCCCAGCTGCCCTTCCACCTGTATTTCTTAGACTCTGTTCCCATTGGTCCATACCAGGTCCAGAATCTACTTCCCCCTGGTTGGCTCATGCACCAGCTGCCTGAGTCCAACCCCCTGCAGGGATTCTAGGATGGCTGTGCTTCTGGCTGAAGCAGCCACCTGGGTGGCCCAGTCCACATCCAGCATATTGAAATCCCCCAGTAGCAGGATTTCATCTTTAGCTGCCATGTCATGTATGTTCTTCACTAGTTCCCTGTCTACTTCCTCCTTCCCTCTGTGTTGGAGGTCTGTAAATCACCCCTGTGGGTATTGCTGTTCCATTTCCTGGCTCCAGGGTGACCCACATTACCTCGGCTTCCCCTGTCTTCCCCGAACTTCTATATCCTTTATACCATCTCTGATGTACAGAACCACCCCCCCACCCTTTTTACCCTCCCTGTCCCTCCTGAACAGTGTATAGCCTGGTACACTGACTTCCCAGTCATGACTAGCAGAGTACCACATCTCTGTTATTGCTGCTATGTCAAGGTCTGCGTCTGCCAACAAGGCCTCCAGGTTGGGAACCTTATTTCCTGGCTATGGGCATTCGTTAGCATGACCTTCCATGTTTTACAGTCTGCCCTTCCGCTGATCTTGTTCTCCCTCTCCAGCATCTCCACCCCCGCTGATTCCTTTCCTATGTGCTCTCGCCCCCCCCACCCCCGTATGCATTCATGGGATAGGCACAGCGGGACCTTAGAAACAGGGCTGGGAAAGGGTAATGCTGCAGATGTAGTATAGTCTGCAGTAACACATTAAGTAGATAATTTTTAGGGCAGACTGGAAGGACCGAGGGGTCCTTTTGTGTCAGCAACTTCTATGTTTCTACACATTAGCTGCTCTTCAGATCGTGCTGCCCCCATCTTTGCCCCACAATATGCTGCCATTCACCATCATTCCCACTAGCCACTCTGTAGCACTTGATCTCTATCCTTCCCCTCCCCAATCTCTGCTCCCTACAACATGCTTGTATTCTACCTTTACACTAGCCACTCAGTTGCACTTTCTCTCTCTTCTCCCTGAGGTCTTATCTCCTCCCCAAACCTGTTGCACTTCACTATTATTCATATTTGCCACTCTGCAGCACTTGGTCTCTATCCTTTCCCTCCCAAATTTTGGCCATCCCAACATGCCGTTATTGTCCCTATGCATTAGCTGCTCTGTGGCAGTTCCTCTCTCCTCCATCCCCAATCTCCCTCTCTGGCACTTACTGTCTTTCCCCCAATCTTTGTGTCCTCTGCAAATCTGCTACCATTCATCATAATTCACTTTATCCACTTAGGGGCACTAGATCTTTATCACTGCCCTCACCGATCTTTGCCCCATGCTGCAACTGTCCATGTTTTTTACATGCTATTTTCTATTTCTTGCTACTGTTGCTTTTAATGTTTATAACACTACTTACATTCCTTTTCAATCAATCAATCAAAATCTTTATTTAATCAGGCGAACATCATTGAGCATAGCTCATTTACAAGATGGACCTGAGTGGTCAAGAAGTGCAAGTGTTATTACATTGACAAGGGTAGCATAAACAGTAATACAATGACAGGGGTAACATAAACAGTAATACAATGACATAAGTGCTAATATATAACAATATACATATGTACAAGGCACATTAAAACTTTTAATCTGTGAGACAGAAGGTATGGGCACATCAGGAGTAATATGTAGATTATAGGACCTAGCAGGCATTTTGAGGGTGAATCTTGGGACTGGAAACGGGAGTTTTATCAGCATATAGGAACACGGAGGTAGGTAGGGCGGGGTTTAGGCCTTGTGGAAGCAGTTGCAGAGTTCTGGGAATAGGGTGGTGAATAGTCTTTGAAGGATATTAAGGGTAGGAGGTTATTTAGCTTCATGTTTTTGGAGTGAATTCCAAACAATTGCTAGTGAGTAGCTGATAGCAGCCCTCCCAAACTGGGTGCAGACATTGGGACCTTAAGAATGATAATTTTGCTGATCCTTAGGTTGTATGGCCTAGAAGTAATTTGAGTAAAACAGTCTGAGATATAGGTAGGTAGCTTGCCTGATAAGGCTTTGAATATCCAAATTGCAGCATTCCTATTTCTTCTGTGTTGTAATGATGTCCAGTTAACTGCCTTATAAAGGGAGCAATGATGGGTGCTGAAGGAAGGTCAGTAACGAATCTGATGGACCTGTGGTATAGGTGTCCAGTTTATTTAAGAGGGGAGTGAACAATGTCCATACAGAAAGTCAGCATAGTCAATGAGGATAGGAATGAAGCCTGGATTAATCTTTTTTGGAGTCTCTGTTGAGGTAGTGCTTTATTCTAAAAATAAACCAAACCTTTGTCTCAGTTTCTTTAGTAGCTCCTCAATATGGACAGAATAGTCAAGCTTGTTATCAATCCAGACTCCAAGGTATTTGAAGTTATCAACGAATTCCAGCTTTCCAAGTAAGGTGGTTAGTTGTAGGGTGGTGGATGGTGGGGTAGTGGCAGAGCAACTTTGAGGTAAAGAACATAGCTTTTGTTTTTTGGCATTTAGAAGTAGTTTTTATCCAATAGGTTGTGTTGTAGGATGGAAAATTCAGATTGTAGCAGTTCACAGGCTTTAGATAATGAAGGATTGCTAACATATAATACAGTATCATCAGCAAACAGATGGATGTTGGATTGAGTGAGGTTAGCATCAATATTATTAATATAGATGGCAAAGAGGATGGGGCCAAGAATAGAGCCTCAGTGTACACCTCTTAACAGTGGTTTTAAGGTGGATAGGTAGATTCCATTTTTTACCAGTTGTGATCTATCTGATAGATAGCACTTGAACCAATTTAGTGAAGGGGAATCCAACCCTAGTGAGCCAAGGGAGGTGATTAATGATTCATGATTCACTGTATCAAATGCTTTGCTCAAATCCAGGAACACAGCACAGGTACTGTTCTTATCCATAGCAATCTGCCAGTCGTTGGTTACTTTGGCTAGGGCCGAAATGGTGCTATGCCTTGATCTAAATCCTGATTGTGCTGTATTTAGGAGGTTATTGTTATCCAGGTAGTCCCTTAATTGTGAGTTTACTAACTTTTCGAGCATCTTGGATAGAACTGATAGGATGGAAATGGGCCTGTAATTATTGAGGTCCATGGGATCACCAGATTTGAGCAAAGGAACTACTTGAGCTGTTTTCCAAGTGGAGGGAATGGATCCAGTGGTGAGGGAAGATTGAAGAGAGTGAGTGAGGGGGGCAGATAAGACTTGAGATGCAATCTTGAGGAAGTAGGGGTCCAGGAGTCTGTACCTGCACTTTTGAAGTATCTAAATTGAAGAGGAGATCTTCCACTTTTCAAGGATATTGGGTTGAAGGAGAAGGTTGATGTAGCCTTTGACCCACGGTGGATTGAAGGTTCAAGGAAGATCTCAGGAGATTTGCAGGTGAAGAGTCAAATGCTAGTCCAGCTGTGGTGAAGTGGTCATTGAAGGTATTTAGGATTTCTTGTTTGTCCGTAATTTCTGTGTTATTTAGTAGCAGTTTGCAGGTTAAGGCAGGAGTAGAGTTTTGGCCCAAGGTACCCTTTATAGTTCCCCAGAGCCTGGTTGGGTTATTATTGGTGGCATCCAATTCAGCTCTATAATAGGCAGCTTTGGCAGATCTTATTTGTGTTGTACATGAGTTTCTTGCTTTTCTGAAATTTAGCCAGTCTCTGGAATCCTTAGTTTTTCTTGCCTTTTTCCACAGTTTGTCTCTGGCTAGCAAGGCTGTTTTAAGATCAGTGGTGAACCAGGGGCAGGACCTTGCTTTAGTTCTGATATTGGTGAATGGTGCATGAATATTGAGAGCATTAGTGATAATGTCCTTTAGGATCTGGAGAGCTGTTTCCACTGAGGTTGTAAGGTAGAAATCTTGCCAATATATTGTGTTACTCAGGTCATGGAGGTATCCTGGTATGTTGAACTTTTTGACCTTTGAGGACAAATTCAGCAGGGTTGGGTGGTTTGAGTGAAGATCTTATGCCAGCTATGGGACAATGGTCACTTACATCATTCTGGTAGTACTCCTGCATGCGTATATAAGTGAGGCTTGTTTACCAACATAATATCCAGGAGTGAGCTGTTGCTAGAATTTTTAGGTTAACCCTGGTTGGGTCTTTAATTAGCTGTGTAAAGCCATAGGTGTCACAAAAGGTTACCAATGGAGCAGATGCATTAGATAGCCAGTTTAAATTCAAATCACCAAGGATGATGGTATCTTCAGGGCCTAGATTGGTTATTGACGCCAGGTGAGATAGTAATTTGAGGCCTGCTGAGGGGTCCTATAGCAGCCAATCAATTTAAATGAAGACAAGTTAGAAGGGATATTTTGATTGACAAACATTCAAATTCCTTTGGTTCGGATGTGTTGATGAGGCAGGCAGAGATGGTGTCCTTAATGTATATGGCCACCCCACCACCCCTGAAGGGCGATCTGCTCTGAAGAGCTGATAGTTGGTAAGGTTTACAACACTGTCTTTGGTCGAAGGTCTGAGCCAAGATTCAGAGATGACCAGAAAGTCAGGCAGGGTATGTGCCACCCAGGCCTGTATTACGGAGAATTTTTTTAAGAGGCTGCAGGCATTGAAGTGTAGGAAGCTTAGGCCATTTATAGAGGATAGATCAGCAGGGGAAAATAAACTTTCAATGGGGCCAGGATTTATTTCAATGGTACCAAAACAGATCAGAAGGTAGAAGATTAATTTGAGGAGGGCACCAAGGGACAGGGATAGTGAGTGGTCAGAGCGTTTCCTCCTAATCCTGGGTGCCTGCTGTGAGATGAGTGATGGTCCTGGTATATAGGTGTGAATTTTATCATAGCATAATAATTTAATGGACAGGCATAGTGGGTTAATAAAAGCCATGATACAAGTAAGGTGCCAGGGCTGTGCTGAATTGTTAGGTGGCCTTATGTGGATATCTCAGAGGTTGCATTGTAAACGTGGTTCGGGGTGAATAAGGAATCCGTGGTTGGCCATTGTGGATGGCAGAAGTGGGCAGGACGTATTAACTGAGTTATTTATCTTGACACTGGGCATAACATTAATATCAATGGGGATTGGGTGAGATGCGAGGCTCAGGAGCAAAAGGAAGCAAAGTAGCATTGTGGAGGTTAGGTATGGGTTAAGGGAGGAAGGGAAAGGGATGTGGGCGTGGATTAAGAAATGGCGGAGAAAGTGTATAAAAGGAATCAACCAAGAGGGGAGGGGGTGGGCAAAATTTTGAGGTTTGCCCTGCACTTTCTGCCTGCTTCTCCCGGCCTCCTGAACCTCTTGGCTGGCTGCATAGGCGCCGCCGACCTGGCATGCTCGGAGCCCCTCCGCCTCCCTGGACCTCGAGGGCTGCACCTCTACAAGGTGGGGGACAGAGGAGAAGGCAGTCAGCAAGGTACCTTTATTGCAGTAATCTGCAATAAGGTGCTAAAACTTAAGATTTGCACAACAATAGACTGGGAGGGTATGGGGGGGGTTAGGCGCCTAAGCGTCTAGCCCACACAACATTTCAAAAGACTGTAACACTTATTTTAAAATACAGAAAAACAGCCCATAAAGCCCTTTTTCCCATACCCTTCCAAATACAGTGCTGCCACATACTTGCTGTCTTTGGGTATACTTCCTTTCATTTCTAGCTACATGTGTCATTTTGTCTGAAATAGTTTGTTCTCATTTGGTACATTTCCATTTCACAATGTTTTCATTTATTCTATTTAACTGTCCTTTTTTCTGTTTATGAAACAATGTTCATACCCTACATTTCTTTTATCCTACAATGACAGGTAAACTAATCGTGCTCATTACTCTTCCAGCAACCCAGTCCCTTCCACTATTAATTTCAATAAACAAAGATAAATCAATAAGCGGGGCATGTAGGTCCATTTTTACAACTGTCCACAACATCTCTCAACTAATCCCCCTATCTCCTCCTCCTCCTTTTGTTATTATCTTCCCTAACACTTCTTTGCAATGAAGTTTGCCTTGAACTAGCAGAAAAGTGGTCCTGGCCAAATTTGCAACACACCAGTAAGCAATTTCACAAACACTGCATTATTTCAATGATTCAGTCTCAATGCAACAAATTTCATTCTTGCCATGTTTGTTCTTGAACATAATCACCATACAACTACCACCATTTCTACATTACTTCTCATAATGTACATATCCTGTTTGTAAACATGTATAACCCCCTAAATACACAGTTTTACTAACAATACCATCACATACCTCTCATAGGTTGCAGTATGAGTATTTAAAAAAAATGGCTGTATCAACTACATGGCCACTGAAGTGTATCATTCTGTTTTTTAACTATCTTGTGCACATACATTCTCACTGAGTTCTTGGTTGTACAAACAATACTGGCATTCTCACAAATTACATTTTTACTTTGTTTTTATTTCTTCATCATACATATGCTCCAAAAATGTATACAGTGCATATTCATAAGGAGGATTCATATTATCTGCTGTCTGCCACTTGATCTCTATCCTTCCCCCCACTAATCTGTGCTCCCCCCAAATTGCTGCCATTCTCTGTATACTTTAGCTGCCCTGCAGTACCATGTCTCCCTGATCTCTCCCCCCATTTCTCAGCCCTCCCCAGCATACTATCATCCACCATGTACAATGGAACCTCGCTCTAATGAACCCTTTTATTTCAAAATGCCCTGTTTAATGAACACTTAGTCATGCACATATTTTAAACAGTGTCTTCATTTTCTTGTTTTTATGGCTGTGGGCGGAGCCGGCAGTCATCTTGCTTTAGCTGAAAAACAGGATACTGAAGCACACACTTTTAAACTTTTTAGTGTATCCTTCCATAACTACAAATCACTATGATGTCAGTTGAATAAAATACTCCCTTGCAGGGCTGCAGGGCAGGCTGAACATCTGTCCAGAGCTCAATCAAATACATTCATTCTAGTTTTTTCTACAACTAAGTAAAAATCCTACCACCTAAAGTAAATGGGATGTCAGACCTTCCAGAGTGCACCAGGCTGTAATGATCAGAGCTTCTGAGCAATTTTAGCTTCTCAGATTTGGACTGGATGTCAGAAATACCTTTTCCTTTTTTGTGTTTTTTTTTTTTCCTAAAAGAAAAAGTGTACACTGATAATTGCTGCCAAATAAATGAGCTGCTTTAAACAAGGAGAAAAAAAAAACATTTAAAACATGAGTGTACAAGATTAGCCATTACTCATGAAATACAACCAGAGATTACCAAACTTCCCTGAGACAAGTAAATCAAAGGTGACACAATGGAATGCTATGAACTTACCCCTCAGATGTTACAAATCTCATTTTCATCTCAAAGAAAATGTGTGTGTGCACACGTATGTGTGGCTATGTGTGCCTACTAAAGCATATTAATTAGAAATATGTAAAACACATACCTCTGTGTGTTCATTTGTCAGTATTATTTGTGAATATTTAGACTCACACTGTTTCAGCATGTGCAGTCTGCAAAATAGTGCATAAACATAAGGAAGATCTTCACATGAGATGTTAAAAATGCAGTCTGGAAATGTGTTGTGAACTGTGCAACTGTGGCAGGTACAGATTTCCCAGCTGGACAGAAGCAGTGATGATTTGTTTCACTCCATAATCCTGCTTTGAATTATAGAAACATAGAAACACAGAAATTGTTGGCAGATAAGGACCACCAGGCCCATCCAGTCTTCCTGAAAGGCCTACACTAGTTTGTTTCCACTGACCCTACCAAGTCAATGGCTTCCCCCCCTTTTCCCACCGCCAGTGTACCCTTTTGCTTGTCCCATGCATGTTTAAAACCCTCCACTGTGTTTGCCCCCACCAACTCCTGTGGCAGTTTATTCCATGCATCCACCGTTTTCTCTGTGAAGCAAAACTTTCTCACATTTCCCCTCAGCCAGCAACCCTCCAATTTCATGTCATGCCCCCTTGTTCTTGTACATCTCTTATATTGGAAGATGTCATTGACACTGCCACTGGTGTGGACCCAGCTCTGGAGCACTTCATCTCACTTTTTAACAAAACAAGTGATATGTTTTCCCCTTTCAAAAAACAGAAACGCAAAAGGGCTATCAACCCCTGGATCACCACATCCCTCCTTGACCTCATGGCCACTCAAGACCACCTTTGGCACATACCGCATGCCACTAAAAATGCTAGGGACTGTCAACGATATAAGGAAGTCAGGAATGCCTGTACCCACGCAGTATGTATCGCTAAAATTACCTACTTCAAAGACCTGTTCTCTAACTCCTGGGGCAATAGCAAACAATTCTGGGAGAACTAGTTCCATCTTTCAATTATTGACTTTGGCCTTATTATCTATGGTTCTGCCACCAGCATCACACTTAGGAGAAAGTGTTGCTCTTAATAAGCCTTGCCGCCTAGTCACTGGTGCCCACCATTACACCCACACTTGTGACCTTTACACCACAGTGAACTAGCTGAGCCTCGAGGGTAGAGTCTTCTACCAAATTTGCCTGTTCGCAAAGAAGGTTGGTCTCGGACTAGCCCTTCCCTCACTTCTGCAGCTCTTCAATAGGACAAATAACCACCACCGCACCAGAAGCACATCCAATCCCACCTTCCAAGTCCTTTTCTGCTGCACTGCACAAGGCCAACAAACATTTATGTATTGAGCACCCAGCTGACTAAACAGCCTTCCACCTGACCTCCTTGCTCAGCAGCTGTGATTGCCCCACCTAATTACTTGAGTCTCTCTCCCTCTAACTAGCACCAATCTTTCGCTTCCTACTATTCTCTATCACTCTTACCCTTACCTCTTCACACACCCCACTTTAACTATCCACCCATGGCCACATCTCAGCTATTTGTTACCCTCTACTTCCCCCACCAACTCTGGCTTAGTACCTAATTCTTATTTAGCTCACCTTGTATCCCCAAAATGTATCTCGTCTTACACTCCCCCTCCCCAGCGTTTAACACCCCCTCCTCCCGTCACCACCGCTAGTAACTCCCCCTTAAATTTTCTGTCTCCTACTCTCAGTTACCTCCCCCTTGTATACTTTGTATCCTTCTATGAGTCTCTCAGTCTCCTCTCCTTATCTTCACAACTATGTTATTTTGACTAGGACCACATACCCTTCCCTGTTCAATGCCTACCTCTGGCTGCACACTTCCTTTACCTCTGTTGAGTTCTACAAACTCCCTTGCTTACTTTGGACTCTGCAACTTGGAGGTCCATGACAAGGCCATCCCTATGGCACTTTTACAAAGTGTACAATATCTGTAACCAGTTAACTCTTGATACCTATGCAGCACTTGTATTTTAATTTTTTTTCTCCTTTATTGCCTCTCTGTACTCTCATTCAGTCTCTTGTACCATGTAAATTGAAACACAGAAACATAGAATTTGACGGCAGAAAAGGGCTGCTTGGCCCACCTAGTCTGCCCATTTTCCTACCTAACAGATAAGCTGCAGATCCTAGTTAATCAACAGCTTACTTCCTCCTACCCCCCACTAGGACTGCCTTATGTCTGTCCCATGCATTCTTGAATTCCCCCACTGTCTTGACTCCACGACCTCCTCAGGGAGGCTATTCCATGCATCCACAACCCTCTGTGAAAAATACTTCCTCACATTACCTCTGAGCCGCTCTCTATCTTCAAATTGTGCCCTTGTTCTTGCACATCTCTTTCTGAAAGATGTTACCCTCTTGGACTTTGTTGATTCCCTTGAGGTACTTGAAAGTTTCTATCATGTCCCCTCTCTCCCTTCTTTCCTCAAGGGTATACATATTAAGCTCCCTTAGTCTTTCTTCGTATGTCTTCTGGTGCAGACCCTGCACCATTTTGGTTTCCCTCCTGTGGACAGCCTCCACTCTGTCTATGTCTTTGTGGAGATGGGGTCTCCAGAACTGCACACAGTACTCCAGATGGGGTCTCACCAACTGTCTGTACAGAGGGATAACAACTGCCTGTTTTCTACTATTGATGCCTCTTCCTATGCATCCCAGTATCCCCCCAGCCTTCCTTACTGCCTTCTCACATTGCTTGCCCACCTTTAGGTCATCTGACATAATGACCCCCAGGTCCCTTTCCATTTTTACTGTTGTCAGTATCTCAGCCCCCATTGTGTACTCTTCCCTTGGGTTTTTGTTTCCCATGTGCATTACCTTGCACTTCTTTGCATTGAATCTGAGCTTGAATTGTACTTGTTTCCTTCATCTATGACATGGAGCATTTGTAAAAGAGCCCCTGGCTCAAAGGTTGTAATTCCGAGACTTCAATAAATAAATAAATAAATGTCTCCCTCTGGCACCTTATTTATGCCCTTAAGGTACTTGAATGTTTCTATCATGTTCCCCTGATCCCTCCTCTCCTCCAGTGAGTACATGTTGAGGTCCTTTAGTCTTTCCTCATATGTTTTCTGGTGCAATCCGTGTACCATCTTAGTCACCCTTCTCTGGACCACCTCCACCTTGTCAATGTCCCTACGAAGGTGCAGCCTCCAGAACTGCACACAGTACTCTCTACTGTAGGTGAGACCTCACTAGCATTTTGTACAATGGCATAACCACCTCCCACCATTGGTGCCGGAGCAGTTTGAAAAGTGGTAGGGCCAAGGATGTAAGGGGTAAATTCTCCACTATTAAATACATTAACATGATTGCAAAAACTGATATGGCCACTTATGGAAGTGGTAAGGCCATGTTCCTAGTGGTCCCCTGTTTCAGCACCTATGCCTCCTGCCTGTGATACCTCTACCTATGCAACCCAGCATGACACTGGCCCTCCCTGCAGCCTTTGTACTCTGCTTAGACACCTTTAGTTTATCAGAAATGATAACTCCCAGGTCCCTGTCTTCCTTTGTAATAGTTAGCAACTCTTCCCCCACCTTGTAGCACTCCTCAAGGTTCCCTCTTCCCAGGTGCAATATTTTGCACTTCTTGAAACTGAATCTTAGTTGCCACACTTCAGACCATTTTTCAAGCTTCTCCAGGTCCCTCCTCATTCTCTCTCTACTCCGTCCAGTGTATCCACCCTGTTGCAGATCTTGGTGCCATCTGCAAACAGGCAAACATTTCCCTCCAGTCCTACTGCATTGTTAGTAATGAAGACATTAAACAAGACTGGCCCAAGAACTGATCCCTGAGGTACCCTGCTGGTCACCTCCCTCTCCCCTGATTGGATCCCATTTACCACCACCCTCTGCTTCCTGTCTGTAAGCCAGTTCCTAACCCAGTTTACCACCATAGAAACATAGAAACATAGATTTTGATGGCAGATAAGGACCGCTTGGTCCACCCAGTCTACCCATTTCCCTACCTAATGGATAAGCTGCAGATCCTAGTTAACCAGCAGCCTACTTCTTCCTACCCCCACCCCCTAGAATTGCCTTATGACTGTCCCATGCATGCTTGAATTCCACCACTGTTTTTGACTCCACAACCTCCTCCGGAAGGCCGTTCCATGCATCCATAACCCTCTGTGAAGAAATACTTCCTAAATTACCTCTGAGCTGCCACCCTTCTATCTTCAAATTGTGCCCTTGTTCTTGCACACCTCTTTTTTAAAGATGCTACCCTCTTGGACTTTGTTGATTCCCTTGAGGTACTTGAAAGTTTCTATCATGTCCCCTCCTCCTTTCCTCGAGGCTATACATATTCAGCTCCTAAGTCTCTCTTCATATGTCTTCCTGCAGACCCTGCACCATTTTAGTTGCCCTCCTCTGGACAGCTTCCATCCTGTCTATGTCTTTATGGAGATTGGGTCTCCAGAACTGCACACAGTACTCAGATGGGGTCTCACCAGCTGTCTGTACAGAGGGATAATAACTTCTGTTTTCTACTGGTGATGCCTCTCCCTATGCATCCCAGTATCCCCCCAGACCTCCTTGCTGCCCTCTCACATTGCTTGCCCACCTTTAGGTCATCTGATATGACTACCCCAAGGTCCCTTTCCATTTTTGTTGTTGTTAGTATCTCACCCCCCATTGTGTACTCTTCCCCTGGGATTTTGTTTCCCAGGTGCATTACCTTGCACTTCTTAGCATTGAATCTAAGCTGCCATACATTTGACCATTCCTCTAACCTTGCCAAGTCCCTTCTCATCCTTTCCACCCCACATTGTGCATCAACTCTGTTGCAGATCTTTGTGTCATCTGCAAAGAGAGATATTTTTCCTTCCAGTCCCTCTGCAATGTTGCTTATAAAGACATTGAAGAGGACCGGTCCTAATACTGAACCCTGTGGTACCCCACTAGTAACCCCCCTTCTTCAGAGTGGACTCCATTTACTATCACCTCTGTGTGTCCTATTCTCCAGCCAATTCTTTACCCAGGCTGTCATCTTGGGACCCACTCCCAGGCTGGCTAACTTGTATATTAATCTTTTGTGTGGGACTGTGTCAAATGTCTTGCTAAAGTCTAGGTAGGCCATGTCCACAGCCCCTCCCTGATCTACTACTTTGGTCACCCAGGCAAAGAAATCTATCAGATTTGTCTGGCATGACCTTCCCACTGTGAATCCATGCTGCCTGGGGTTCTGAGGCCCTCTGGCCTCTAGATACTCAACAATTCTTTCCTTCAGAAGTGATTCCATCATTTTCCCTACCACTGAGGTTAAACTAACAGGTCTGTAGTTTTCTGCTTCTGCCTTGCTCCCACTTTTGTGAAGGGGAATCACATCTGCCCTTCTCCAGTCCTCGGTACCACCCCATCCTCCCATGATTTGTTAAAGAGGGTAGTCAGTGGTGTCACTAGTTCTACCTTAGTTCTTTAGAATTCTGGGATGAATCCCATCAGGCCCCATTGTTTGTCCACCTTCAGTTTTAAGAGTTCTTTCAGAACCCTTTCTTCTGTAAATGGGTTGGTATCAACTTCTGTATCCAGAGTGTTTCTACTGTTTGTTTTAGGTACCTCCCACTTCCTTTGTAAATACTGAGCAAAATATTTGTTTAGTATCTCTGCCTTTTCACAGTCACCTCTGCCCACCCTCCCTTCTCTTTATTAAGCCTCACTAACCCTCCCTTGGTCTTCTTCGCCCTGATGTACCATAAAAAGGTTTCATTCTCCTTCTTAATCATTGAGTTGGCTATCTTTCCCAGTTTGGGCCTTTGCTGTTCTGACTGCCTTCCCAGCTTCCTTTGCTTTAACTGATACAGTTCTCTGTCCTGCTCCTTCTGTGATTCCTTGTACTTCCTGAATGCTTTCTTTTCTCTCGAACCTTCACTGCCACTTCGTGAGAACCATAGTGGTTTCTTACATCGCTTCATTTTGTTTATTTGCTTCACACAAAGGCTTGTTACCTCTGGGATGGCAGTTTTATTTTTCCCATTGTTCTTCCACCCTCCTTTCTGCCCATTTGCTAGTGCATTCCTTAGGCACTCACCCATTTTGGCTAAGTCAGCCTCCTAAAGTCCAGTACTTTTGCCTTTGTATGGCTTGACTCTATTGCTGTGTTTATTGTGAACTCATACTGTTTGATGGTCGCTAGTTCCCAGATGGCTACCCACTTCTACATCTGTGATCCTCTTCATCTCCATTTAAGAGAACCAGGTCTAAGATTGCTCCTCTTGAGTGGGCTCCAATACTAGTTGTCTAAGGCCTGCCCCTGTAGGGCATCTAGAATAACCCCACTTTTGAAGTGGCTGCTGCAACTGCACCCCAGTTAAGCATCTGGCATATTCAGATCACCCATCAGCAATATCTCCCATTTTCTGCCATTCTAAGTATTCTTTCTATCATTTCCTTGTCCATTTCCACCCCTGAGAAGGGGTCTGTATAAACCCTGTGCGGATTGTGGTGCCATTGCGGTCTCCAAATTTACCCACAGTGCTTCTTCACCTCCCTGTTTTCCCTTTTGTTCTGTTGCTTGATTCCTTCCCTTATGTAAAGAGCCTCCTCCTCCTCTTTACCCTCCCTGTCCCTCCTGTAGATAGTGTATCCTGTATGTTTATGTCCCAGTCATGGTTTTGTGTGTACCATGTTTCTGTGACTGCCACGATATCCAGATGTTCCTCCTCCATCAAGGCCACTAATTCAGGAAGCTTGTTACTCAGACTACAGGCATTGGTACTCATTGCTTTCCATTTTTGATGGCTTTACCTTCTTTTCAGCATCCCCCACTGACCTGTCTACCTCAGTCTTTTTCTCATTTAGTACCCTGTTTTGTAGGGAGAGGCTGGGATTTTCCTGCTGCTTATCAGTGCCTCCCCCCTTGACTAGTTTAAAAGCTTGCCAATGAAGCATTTAAACCGATTGCTCAAAAGACTTGTTCCCTTCCTGGACAGATGCAGACCATCCTGCCAGTACAGGCTGGTGTCCCTCCAGGTGGAACCCCAGTCCCCAATGAAGCCAAACCCCTGTGCTCCATGCCATTTTTTCAACCATTCATTAAACTGCATGGTGCAAAGTACCCTTGCCTCACTCATGACATTGACAGGCAGCACCTCAGAGAAGGATATTGTGTGTGCTACTTGTCTTAGGCCCCTCCCCAATTCTACAAAGTCCTTCTGCACTGCTCTAATCTCATGATTAGCCAAGTCATTTGTCCCTAGGTGGACAATGACGTCCAGCTCAGACTCCCATGCAGCTGTCCTCGTGATCCCGAGGATGCGCTTCCTGTCTCTCCAAGCCATGGCACCAGGCAGGCACCTTACTTCAGTTTTCCCTGCTCCCCCAAGTTCTATCCCCCTACTAATTGAGTCCCCCACCAGGAGCTGCTTCCTTTCCTTGTGGTGTCTTCTGCCTCCTTCCTGTGGGCCTCCCTTGTGACAGTTGTCCTCAGCCTCCTTAGTCTCCTCTGTGGGTGATCCATAGGGAGCCCGCCTCCCAGAATGGTGTATGGATTGTGTGTGGAACAACTGACTGGTGTGCCTCTGTTCCACCACCCTCACCCTCCCTGAGCCCACTGTGGTCCAACTGCTGTGCTTTCTTCAACCCTCTGAGGTAGTGGTGGTGGCTCTGGTGCTCCTGGATGGGGAGGTTCCTTCCTACCATCCAGTGTGGCCTGGGGAAGGTCCCTTACTACTGTCCAGTGTGGCCTGAAGACGGCAACTTCCTCCCTCAGGGCAGAGAGTTGTCTGCAATAGACAGCATCTCAGCCTCCAGAAAGACTCCTGGAAGACTGCTGCCCCACAGCCATTACATTGCACTACTCCCCACATTTTGTGTGTGTGTGTGTGTGTGATTGTTTGTAATATATATATATATATATATATATATATATATATATATATATATATTATGCAATGTGTATGCTTATATTGTTAGTGCAGTGTGCTAGAGAGGATATGACAGTGATATGCACCTTGCACTCTTCAGGAAATGTCAGAACCCCAGGTATAAAGGAACTATTTCCAGGGTGGGTGGGTGAGGGTGGGAAGGGGTTGGGCCTAAACTGTGCCCTCACAAAACAATCAGCTAAAAGCTCTGACCCACCGCTGCGATGAGTGCCTTCCTGTCAGCAAGATGCCCTACACAACAATTTGACAGAGAAATACCCTGCTAATCAAACAGAGAAAAAGCCACACATCCAAGTCAGACACAGTAAACCTCCCCAGCCCCAAAACAGGCCTGGTGGTTTGTGCTCTGAAAGCTGTCAGCCCCAAAATAAGTCAGCTGTGCTTTAAACTCTTCCTGCACTGAAAATGTTAAGAATTGTAACAAACAAACATAAACCTAGATCCACCTCCCTCTGTTGCTTGAAAGACTGTCTTTTCCTGTTTCACACTGCAGGTTTTTCTATGACAACTCCTTAACCACAGTAACTTATTTAAAAATAGTTTAACTATCACAAACTCCTACGCACCAGTAAATTATTTAAAAATAGTTTCTGTCCCAAAATCCTACTAGTCAATCCAGCTACCCCAAGGGACAACCAAAATGCAGCATTCAAACACTTGTGAAGTTACTTCCAAGATAAGCAGAGTTTGCAAGCTCCTTTTTCAACTCCTCAGCCACCTGTAATTTATTTAAAAATAGTTTAACTGTCAGAAAATCCTAGTAGACAATCTAGCTACCTCAAGGATCTACCCAAATGCAGTATTTAAATCCTTATGAAGTTACTAACAAGATAAACAGAGTTTGCAAGCCCCTTCTTGGTTAAACACTAAATAAATATGTGAATAAAAAGCAATTACCAAGGGTAGTTAGTTTCACCTCCCACAGAATTAAGCAAAAGTGAAGTGCACGTTTGTTGCAGATATCAAGTGCAATATAGAATTTCGCTCACAGCTGAATAAAGAAGTAGTGTCCTTCCAGGTCAAGCAAATGTTCCCCATGCCCGTACTACTCATTTTGTTAACCAGCCTTTTGTTTGGGACGGTGTCAAATGCTTTGCTGAAATCGAGGTAGGCGACATCTACCCCCCCAGATTTACTTCCTTTGTAACCCAATCAAAAAAGTCAGATTTGTCTGACATAACCTTCCTGCTGTGAATCCATACTGCCTCTGATCCTGGGCCCTGGTGGACTCCAGGTGCTCCACTATCCTTTCTTTAAGCAGTGCCTCCATGATCTTGCCCACTACTGAGGTGAGACTGATGGGCCTATAGTTCCCCACATCCTCTCTACTTCCACTTTTCTGTAGAGGGTCTACATATGCCCTCTTCCAGTCCTCTGGAACCACACCTGTGTTAAGTGATTCAGTGAGCAAAGCTGCCAGTGGTGCCGCTAGCTTCCCTTTCAATTCCCTTAATATCCTAAAAGCTTTCCACAGCTGTATCAGCTCTGACCAGAATTTGTTTTTTCAACCACCATATTCAACCACAAATATATTACAGTGAACCTCTCTGGATCCCATTCACCTGAAACCAATACTGTAATTACTGTAGTAATATAATTAGAAAGACCTGATCAGGCAGACTTCAGTGTCAGTGTCAGAGTCAGCCACCCTCACTCCATCATTGATTAACTAGACCTACTAGGTGCAGCAGAAGAGATCTGGGAAAGAGAACCACATAGTCAGGAGAAATTCTGAGTGTGGAAGGGGCTGCCATTACTACTACTACCCTCCCTCAAATAAAGCTATCCAGACAGGAGGAAACAGGAGCTCTGACACAGTACAGTAAGAATCTAGACTTAAAAACTTAAAGGGCTGAAGCTGTTTCAGTTTTCAGTACTACACAGGCAATCCTGCTCACAGTAGTGTGGGGCTGTAGTGTTTGTGGTGTATGACGCATTGTTGGCAGTTGACAGTTTCTGTATTGGTTCTGCTGATGGTTCTGTCAGGCTTTTAATGGGTGTTCCTAGATTTGAACATATTACGCTGGTTCTCCTTGAGCTGCACTGGTTGCCAGTAAGGTGGAGGATTGCCTTCAAGGTCAGGTTGCTGACCTATAAAGCCCTACATGGTCGGGGACCTGGCTACCTGCAAGATCTCCTGGTCCCTCACTGTCCATCTTGTGCCCTTTGTTCTTCCAAGGGTGGCCTCCTGATGGTTCCCAGGACAAGGCTGCAGCTGTCAGGTGACCGGCCTTTTTCAGTGGCCACTCCTGTCCTGTGGAATATGTTACCATTCCATTTTAGAGAGGCCCCCTCGGTGGAAACCTTTAAGAGGGGGCTCAAGACACTCCTGTTTGAGTAGGCATATAACCTTATATAATGTTATACGGTAGGGCTAATAGTTACTGCTAATAGTATGATTATTGAATTTTAACTGATGATTTGTTGAGGGTGGGGGATTGGAGATATGCTCTGAAAATGTTAATGAATTAATGTTTTGTGAATAGTCTATTGTGTATGATGTTTGTGTGTATTACTTTGTACAGCGCTCTGACCCCCCAGGAAGGGGTGCTATATAAATAAAATTTTGACTGATTGATTGAGCTATTTAGCTTGCCACACAGAGATTACATCTACTGCTTGTTTGGTGCTTGCTGGGGAGAAAGAGAACATTTCAGGTACAGTACGATTGCCCCCCATGTTTGTGTTGTGTTTACTTTGAGTCCTAAGTCAAAGATAGGGATCCTCAATTATATGAACTCCCAATCATCCAAACCAATTGGATGTCTCCCAAGTGGTTTGGATAATCAGGGTTCTACTGTACATCTTACGCTTTCAGGCAGTAGCTCTGTCAAGTGAGTCCCCAATTCCTACCCTCACTTCCCGCCATTTCCCATACTTTACAGTACCTGCTCTGTGCCACTTCTTTTCTCCCTCTACAATCTCTTCCTCCCATCTTACTGCTTTCAACACTACTTCATATTACCCTCAGTGGTCCACTTCCTCTCTATCTCTTCCCTCCTCCACTTCTACCTTCTGCTCCAAAATGCCACTATTATCACTTTACATGAACTGCTCTCAGAACTTGCTTTCCACCTCTCTTCTACCCCATCTCTGACCCCAACACCCTCCCATTCTCAATATATCTTTGCAGCTCTCTGCCACTTGCTTTCTCCCCCCAATTCGCAACTCTTCCAAAATCCTGCCATTCATCATCATTCCCATTATCTGCTCTCCATTATTTGCTTTCTATCCCTTCTCTCCCAATCTCTTCTCCACCAACATGCTGGCATTGTTCCTATGTTTACTTTCCCAGACAAATGGAATGCACTCCAGTACACCTAAACATATGAAATATATTGGACCAAAAACAATTCAAACTATACACTGTTATTCTGAAAAACAAAGTATGACACTAGAGCAACGGTAATATTTTTAATTGACTGTGCAGCTTTCTTTTTTTCCTTCATTCAGTTTCTACTCCACTACAGCCAAGCCCTTCCCTTGGCATCCCCAGACCCATTACTCCATCATCCCTGGGACTTACCCAGATCCGTCCAATGTCTTGTTTTTCCACCTTCCAAAAAATCTTTCTGTGTTGAGCACATAGAGACATACATAGAATCTTTTCAGCAGAAAAGGACCAGTAGGCCCATCTAGTTTGTCTTATTTCCCTGCCTATTTCTACACCCTGGACCCTATTTGGTCACAGAGTCCCTCCCTCTTCTCTTTCTTCAACCTATTATGTCCATGTGCCTATCCCATGCATGCTTGAAGCTCCCCACTGTCTTCACCCCCACTATCTCTTCTGGCAGGCTGTTCCAGTCATCCACCACACATTCTGTGAAGACATATTTCCTCACATCCCTTTTAAGTTTCTCCCCATCAAGCTTCATTGCATGCCCACATGTTCTGGTACTCCTCCTCCACTGAAAGAGACATTCTATTTGCACCTTGTTCACCACCATGAGGTACTTATAGATATCAGTCATGTCCCCTCTCACTTTCCTTTCCACCAGGGAGTACATGTTGAACTCCCCCAGCCTTTCCTCATATGGTTTCTACTGCAACCCCCACATCATTTTGGTAGCCCTCTTCTGGACCACTGCCACTCTGTCAGTGTCCTTGTTGACGTACAGCCTCCAGAAGTGGGCACAGTGCTCTAGGTGAGGTCTCACCAGCAAGTGATACAGTGGCAACACTACCTCCTTTCTATTGCTAGAAATCCCCCTCCATATGCAACCCAACATCCTACTAGCCTTGCTTACTGCCTTGTCAACTGCCCTGTCACCTTCAGATCATCAGAAATACTACCCCAATGTCCCTCTCTTGCTTGGTGATTGTAAGTACCTTCCTCAATCTTATACATAGCCTCTGGGTTTCCCTTCCTGAGGTGCATGACTTTGCACTTTTTGGCATTGAAACCCAGTTGCTACACCCTAGACCACTCCTCAAGTTTTCCCAGATCCCTTTGCTTTTTCTCAGATCCTTCCTGGGTGTCCACTCTGTTGCAGATTTTTGTGCCATCGGCAGAGAGACACACCTACCCCTCCAATTCCTCAGCACTGTCAACTATGAAGACATTGAAGAGGACAGGACTCAGTACTGATCCCTGTGGTACTCCACTGGTTACTCTCCCATCCCCTGAGTGTCTGCCATTTACCACCACCTTCTGATTCCTATCCTTCAACCAGTTTGATATCCAGTTTACCACTTTCTCTCCAACCCCCATGATGTTAACTTGTTGAAATAGCCTTCTGCATGGCACAGTGTCAAAGGCCTTACTGAAGTCCAGATATTCCGCATCCACTGCTTTTCTCTGATCCACTTCCTTACTCACCCAGTGAAAGAAATCTACGAGATTTGTTTGACATGACCTCCCTCCTCTGAAACCACGCAGCTGGTGGTCTTCAATTTGCCTCTAGGTACTCCATCAGTTTCTCCTTCAGCAGGGTTCCTATTAATTTTTCCACTGCTGATGCGTGACTGACAGGTCTGTAATTGTTAGTGAGCAATGATGAGTACGAGAGGGTGATTTGGTTGCAAAGCAACAGAAGGAGTTACAAAGGATATACAATCTGGCCAGGAAGGTGAAGGGGTGGACCAATAAACCACATCTGTATAACCAAAGACAAGTAGCGCCATTTTGGTGACAAGCTCTCTGTGAACCCGTAGGGAAAGACAATCTTTATTTCAAAACAAGGCACCAAGTTTAGGATGGAGCTTGGCATTGATGGTGTTGATGTGGCAAGCTTGCTGTCAAGCCACACACCAAGGTACTTGAAGGAAGGAACCACTTCAAGTGGGGAGCCATCCAGGGTGGAGAAAGTGGGAACTGATGTGAGTTTGACCAGTTTTTGGCTGGTGCCAAAGGTCATGGACACTGTTTTTTTAGCATTGACCCAAATCTGACTTGACTGGAACCGCCTTAAGACATGATGGAAGTCTTGCTGAAGCAGACCTTCTACATCAGTGGTGGATGGGTCAGAAGTGTATATCAATGTGTCATGTGTATACATTCGAATATGTGAGTTGGCAAAGGCTGAAGGGAAGTCATTGAGGAAGATGGAAAAGAGTATGTGGTCCAGGATAGAGCCCTGTTGGACCCCCACCTGGATGAGAAAAGAGGGTGACTGGGAACTACCTACCTGTACTGCCTGAAGACAGCCCATGACATAAGAACGGAACTTCAACAGCAGGAGCTGAGAGGTGAGCAGAACACATTTTTTTTCCAGAAGAAGAGGGTGAGACACCAAGTCTAAGGCCTTCACCAGATCAACAAATTTAGTTGCTGTGATGTGGCCATGATCCATCCCTGAGAGTATATGATCAGTTACATGCAGCTAGGAGAGCACGGTGGAATGATCTTTCCTGAAACCAGACCAGAATGGGTAAAGAAAATCAGAGTAGTAAAGGAAATTAGACAGCCTGTGGTAGATAAGTTTCTCTTGCAATTTGGCAAGAGAGGGGAAGAGGGAAATAGGTAAATAGTTACCAGAGGCAGAAGGATCCTCCTTTGTGTAGTGGTATAACTTTGGCCAATTTTCCAGACAGAGGAACCACATTGAGGGAGAAAGAGAAGTTAAAAAAGTCAGTCAAATGAGATGCAGTAACTGGGGCTGTGAAATTCAGAAGCCTAAGATCAGGTCCATCTGGGCTAGACATTCAAATTCAGGGAGTAAAGGGCAGTCAGGGTCTCCAGGGTGGTAACAGCTGTGAAGCAGAAGCCCTGGAAGGGGAGGGAATAAGGAACAGGAAAAGAAGGAATTGTGGTAGGTGGGGGAGAGGAAGGGAGAGCACAAGGAGTGAAGAACTCATTGACATATGAAGCAACAGAGGAAGGGGCCAGATACAGGTGAACCATTAATTAGAATAACTGAGGGGCTAGACTGGGTGGGGAAGTCAAAAAGTGAGTGAATAACCTTCCTGAACTTCGAGGGGGGGTGTTAATGTTATTCTGGAGGTTGGCCTTGAAATATTGTGCTCTCTCTTGAACTGAACAATTATTTACGGGGTAATCCAGGGGTGATGATGGGATTTAATCCTGAATTTTTTGAGTGGGACGTTCTTGTCCCAGACTGAGTAGAATTAAGAGTGAAACAAGGAGAGGGCAAAACCAGTGTCAGATGAGGTGCAGAAGGCTGTCCAATCTGATGCAGCAAGGTCACTCAAGAGGGCATGAGTGCTGGGTGACCTGAGGGACCTGCTCCAGATGTATTTTGGAGAGGTGGGAGGGTGTCTGATCTTCCTGATGCAGAACATTATGCAGTGGTCGCTGAGAGCATCAGCATAATACCAGCTGCAACAATACAATGAGGATTGAAAGAGAAAATGCAATCCATAAGGGTGTGGTTTTGTGATTGTGGGTTGAGCTGAGTAGGATCTGAAATTATCTGCTTGAGATTAAAGGACTCAACCTTTTGGGAAATTGACCTGGAGGCTGCGAAAAGTCAACTGACATTAAAATCCCCGGATAGCAGAATGAGTTCACCAGCAAAGGAATGGGAGGAGGTAGTTGTGATAGATTCAGCCAGTGAGGAGGTGATATTTGGGATGATGCACAGTGTACACCAATAAAAATAGGCACTGAGGAGGGGAAAGACAGCCTAATAAGGAAAAACTCATGGGAGGAGGATACAGCTTCTCTGGCCATCACGTCCAGCCTCCTAGGTTGCTTGCCAGGAGGCAAAGTTCTCATATGTCTAGGAACTCTAGACCTATCATGAGCAGCCATGATGACCATAGAGTTAGTTCAGGCTGGTTAGCATAATAAGACTCAGCAGATAGTGCAGGATACTGTTTATCAACCTTTCTAGGAACCGCAGCCAGTGAGTCTGGTCTGTACCATGCAGCAAAAGTAGCATCCTCTAATGCAGGATATATAGGTGGAATGATAATGGAGGGGGGACAGGGCACCTCCAAAAATTCCATGTGATTCCATTTAGCAGAATCTTTCTCTTTCACATCAAAACCCATGGCAGACTGCATTTGCTGCATTATGGTTTGGAAAGATGAGTCCTCAGGAGGAGATCTCAGGGTATAAACCACCGAATCCTCACCGCAAGAAGAGAGGGCAGATTTAGAGCAAGGGGACCCTCCATAAATTGTTCTTCCTCATATTCCTCCTCTAAATCCTCCTGTAAGCCCATGAGGTCAGGATTATATTACATTTCATCATCACCAGCACAAGCAATGGTTGGAGTTGCAGAATGGACAGGTGATGATGCCGGTGGCTGAGAGGCAGGAATCTGTAGCTTGCTAGTGGAATCCGTCAATGGGGGCTAAGCACCACAAGGCCCCATCAGCAGACTAACTGCCTACAATGGCAACCCTAGCAGAATGTGTTGAATCATTTCATGGAATGACACCAGCAAGCACAGCCTGAGAGTCGACGTCACCCTGAAAGGGGGCCAGGACTACCTGCATTGATGGACCTTGGCCAGATGATGATGGCATTATACTGTCCATAGTAAGTACTGCAGCGCCAAAAGCAAAGTCCCAACCTTGGTGTCTCAATGGTGGTCGGAAAAGCTATAGTCAATGCTATCAGAGCAGGTGTTGACAAGGATGTACCTTTTCTCAATAGTGACTGGGATCTCACTGGCAAAGAAGACTTGTCCTTGTCTCTGTGTCTGTGCCTATGGCCAGATGATAATGAGGCCCAAGACAAGAACCATTCCTTGTCCTTGTTCTTAGACTTCAATGGCCACTTCTCAGCTGACAGTGAGGGAGAAGCAGATTTTTATCCCTTTTATTTCTCCATGGCTGTCAATGCCTTTAATACAAGGACATTTTCTAGAGCTTTCTTACGGTGTCACCTTGTAGCCTGGTTGCAGCTCTGGTAAATCTCACAAGTTCTCACACTGTGAGACAGGCCTAGACAACACACATAAACTGCATGTGGATCTTCCATGTAAATTTTTTATCAGTACTTACAATAAAGAGCAAATAAAAAGCAAATAGGATGCTGGGATGCATAGGCAGGGGCATCACCAGCAGGAAAAGGGAGGTCATAATTCCACTATACAAGACACTAGTGAGGCCGCACCTGGAGTACACTGTGCAGTTCTGGAGACCTTACCTACGTAAGGACATAGACAGGGTAGAGAAGGTTCAGAGGAGGGCAACAAAGATGGTGCATGGATTGCATCATAAGTCCTATGAGGACAGGTTGAAGGCACTGAACATGTACTCCTGGAGGAGAGGAGGAGAGAGGGATATGATAGAGACATACAAGTATCTTACAGGAGGAACAGGGTGCAGGAATGCACTATTTTTAAGCGAAAAAGATGTTCCAGGACTAGAGGGCATGGGATGAAGTTGGAGGGAGGACGATTCAGAGGAAATGTGAGGAAGAATTTCTTCACAGAACAGGTGGTGGACAAGTGGAACACCCTGCCAGAGGAAGTGGTGGGGGCTGAAACAATCACGGGATTTAAGAATGCATGGGATAGACATAAAGGAATTCTGGAGGTCAGGGTTAAGGGGCAACAGACTTCCTGGAAAACATAAACTGAACTTACAAACTTAAATGGGCAGACTGGTTGGGCCATAGGCCCTTATCTGCCGACACTGTCTATGTATCTATGTATCTAATATCGAAACAAAGGCTCTTTCAACTTCGGCGGCATACAGAGACAACTAAATAAAAGCAAAATAACAAACAGCAATGCATAGTTGACAGCATTTCCTTCAGCAGGTCCAATGAGGATGATCAGAGGGAGAAAGAAATGAGGAGTAATGGAGCCACCCACATTATATGCACATAGATGCTATATATCATTGTGGGCGGCTCCTGGCTAGCAAAAAGTTTCCCAGTGGCCCTGATGCTTATAGCTTATACAGTTGAAGACATTTAAAGGGGATGCCTCTGTGGTTGGCTAATCTTCTCCTATAAGTGACCGCTTCCATTATCAGAAGTTAACAAAAAAACAGCTGGTCAATGCAGCCCTATACAGTATAGTGCTAACTTGGAGGCAACACAGACAGAGACCGAGACAGACAAAGACATACAGCAAAGTGATTGCAGCTCTTTTTTGAAGATATGCTGTTTGTCTAAGTTTCAGTCTCTGGATAGCTTTATTAAACACTTAGTTAAAATGTATCATTTAAAACCAGAATGGCACTGTACAGTACACTCTGGCAAAATTATCTGTCTGAAGGAGTCTCACTCACCCATCGGTCCTCAGTGGAAGAAATCAGTTATTGTCTTCTGGTGTGATTCTCTTGCCATCTCTTGGAGAATCACGCCTTCCAGATTAAATGTATGTTCCCAGGCCTCCATCCACTCGTGTTGTAGTCACCAATCCCTCAGCTGTGCACAATGTATCTGGACGTCCATGTTCATAACCGTGGTCACTTCTGGTGCAGTTGTAAACTCTAATGGCTCGTCCTCATCCTCAGATCCAGATTGAGTGTGTTTAGGGCATCACAGATTGTGGCTACAGTGAGATCCCCCTCCGTTGCTTTGTCAGCATCAATGCCGACGAAACACAAGAATTCCTCCGGAGTTAGATTGTCAGTCAAGGTTACATCGGCCATTGGATCCTCATCAGGTAGAGCTACAGGTCAGTCACCACATCCATTGCTTCTTCGGCATTTAAATTAAAGCCCCCCCTTCCAAAAACAGTTGCCGATTGTTGTAGGCTTTACAGCTGCCCACACCTTGTGCAGCATGTAAATGGCATCTAAGAGACTGACCTGTCGGGAAACCTTTGATGCCAAGGTTGTGGTGCCACTGTCAATTATGCCCACTATATGCTCTGAAAAGAGCGAGCAGTAGTAGCCTTTCAGATTTTTTATACCCCCATGTCAAGGGGCTGAATAAGACTAGTCGTGTTAGGAGGCAGAAACGGGATGGCAATGTTACTGAATCTGCCTGCTATGTGTGTCAGGTGGGCAAAACAGTTGTCCATGGAGAGGATCACCTTGCGGCAGTGCTGCCTAAGCTTGGAGTTCCATCCATCCAGCCAATCATAAAAGATTGCTCTGGTTATCCAAGCATTGGCAGAACTCATGTACTACACAGGGAGTATTGAGAGATCTTTGAGCAGGCACCGGGGTTGCTTGCTCTTGCCGATGACAAGCAATGGCAATTTCTCTGTGCCAAGCACGATTGCACAGCAGAGCAATGACACCCGATCCTTAGCCTTCTTTCCACCGAGTTCCATGTCTTTCTGAATGTGGCCACGGTCCGGGTAACCCCTGAAAAAATGTTGGTTTCATCAGCATTGAAGAAGTCCGTGGGGGAAAAATCAGCAATTAAGGTAGGAAGGACATTTTTTATCCAGTCTGATGCTGACTGATCATTTGCGTCTAACCTTTCCACTTGTTCCTTTTTGAAGACAGTGTTTCATCTGCCTTTCCATCGAGATAGCCACCCATCAGTAACATCAAAATCAATATGATTTAGATGTGTGGCTATTTTGGAAGTTTTCTTTTTTAACACAGGATCTGAAATATGGGCACCCTTGCTGGCAGCATTTGAAAACCACAGGTGCTGGGCTTCATCTACCTGTGTGTCCTTGCCTTCACACTTTCTTTTTAAAGTGGGGGTTGCTGTTAGCCTGCCATTCCTGCAACAGTTCTGTTTTTTTTTTTGGCTACTTCACCCTACCTGACTCTTTGAGATGTTGAAGAGCTTTGTGACCTTGGCCATTGAAGCACCAGGTTCATGCAGTGCTTCTAAAACTTTAGCTTTATTGACCAAGGGCAGGTCGATCCTTTTTGACTCCATCAGCCAAATACAAGTGCCAAGGTAAAGTAACAACAAAGACACAGCAATGATGGGGCAATGCTTCTTTTGGGCTTTTGTAGTCAGCAGGTGTTAAGTAGCTTACCCAGATTATCGTTAACACCCTCATCGAGGTGATGTTTAACAGGTGCTGTCAATGGAAATTTAAGGGTAAACTGAGGAAAAAATCATCACCATAAACAGGCTTGCTATGTCCGCTGTAAAGGTGTGAATAGCCCATTGATTAACATGGCCACTTAATCAGTGCCCAGGGGATCGTTCCCTTTAAGTGAACATCCCCATTAAGTGCATCCCGATTAAGTGGCTTCAACTGTAGTTACAAAGGTGTGGCCTAATGAAGGAGACATCCTCAATGAAGATCTGATGCTACCGGCGGACCATGGGCACTGTAACAATTTACTCCAGTATGCATGCTTTCGATATTGGGGACTTAGGCTGTAACAAGTGGACACGTAAGCAATAATACCCAACAGGGTAGGTGGTATTGGGAAATACCAGGCCGCCCAGGGGTGTACGAAGCCTGACACTGCAGACGGGGGCCTTATTGCCCCTGGAAGGTCCAGTATTTCTCCATGCCACCCACCCTGGACGGTATTATTGCAGCTTAGAGAATGGCCTATTAGTAACATTTTAAATAACAAAAAAATGTTGAAAAACATGTATAATAATGAAAAAATACATTTTCTTAGTAGTCCTGCACTGTGCTATTCTCTTGCCAGTGGGGAATTCCGCTGTTTAGTACACCCTGTGATGCTGAGGTGCATGGCTGCCCCATGGTTTCCTGAGAGTTGTAGTCCAACTGGATAATCATGGGGAAAGTAACTGAATCCGTAGTACAAAATGGCCATAGTCAGTTCTGTTTTTGTTTTGTTTTTTGAAGGCAACAGAGGAATAAACGGGGAGTGAGGCATGGATGTAGCTGAGTCGTTTTGCCCGAATGTAACTAGTATTGTTGAGGTATTTGTTTTTTCAGTTTTGTGAGGGAGTTTAAGGGAGGAGCACAGTGAGTGAAGAGAGGAGTGGGACTTGTGTGTACAGGGTCCCAGAGGTTGAGTCACAATGTCGGGTAGCAGGTTTTACGAGAGAGGGCAGGCCTGCAGAGGTTGGGAGTGGTGTCATCGCACAATTGGCTGAGGTTTTGTTAAAAAAGAAAAAAGCTGGCCCAGTGGCACAGAGGGCTGAGGCACTGGATGCCACACCTCGAACCACACTAGCGACCCGGGTTTGGGAACGGACTCAGGTCATCAGGGGCTGGCTGGGGAAGGAGAAGATTGAGTGTCGAAGGACTGCTCTCTCTCCTGGGGAGGGTGGGTGAGGCCCTGCTCTAGTAGTGGCCCCCGGTGGAGACCAGGGGTACTACATGCAGCGGCACAAGAGGGACAACCAGAAAGCCAGAAAAACAGCTTTGGCGCCACTGGATGACAGCCTCCATGCTCCATGTTTGCCAGAACCTCCAGGAGCATCCTTCACCACAGCAGCACCTCCGGACCATGGAAAAATAGTGTGCCAGGGTTCCCTGCCACCCAGTGCCTTCCCCCTTGGAGGAGGGGGACCCGCCCAGCGATGGGCGTCGGGGACAAATCGGGGGTCGGGTGTGATGTGCGTGTGGGGTGAGCTCCAGAAGAGAACAGCCGAGGCATGGAAGCACTAGGTGGCCCGAAGGAGAGGTGGATGCCGGAGTGTGAGGGGAGGTAAAAAAAGTACACAAAAAAGAAAAAAGAAAAAAACATTACTGTGTTTTGTTGGGGGTTTCTATACATATATTGTCGTCCCTTTTTGTGTACTCTGTCACTGGGGGCCTGTTGGCAGCGTGTTTCTTTATTGAGCTGGGAAAACATGGCTTAGAATTCAAATTGGCACATGGATACCGTTTGAGACAGAGCTTGTGGTACTTTTTTCTGACAGGGCTCTATCGAAAAATACCCGCCCGGCAATGGAATGCAGCTAGCCAATCAGGATGCTAGCTTTTCCATTGCCATTTTCTAATGTACACTACAACACATGTGGTCTCTGATTGCTATATGTCCATGCTCTCACCAGCTGGTAAGGGCATGCACATCATCAGATGGGACAGAATATTGAAATGTGCGACAGCACTAGGCTGACATGGTGCAATAATTCAGGGGCTGTACAAGTTTTAAAAACAGTATGTAGAGGTACTGGTAGCACCATCCTTTTATATTCTATGGCTAGATTGGGTGATAAGGGTTAGATAAATGTAAAGTGCAATGCAACGGTGCACATTCCCTTTAAGGTATATCAAGGTAACTGAATCAGACTACCACTGACAACAATGCAGTTTGCTGCAGCATGCATTCCTCACTTACTGAGCACTGTCTGCTACCTGTTATTTCATTTTACTCACAAGAAAAGTAACATTAAAGGAGAACTGCACTGAATATATAGGTCATTTTTCCTCATAGAAGCTACTTTTTAAATACTGGTTCAAATTCTGTTATTGTTCTGTCTATTCAGGCTTTTTAGTTATCCTTTTGGGTGTTTCTGATTTATGTACTGCTGGTAAGAACCATTTTAGAACTGTATGATGCATTTTATGTCCCTGTTCTGCCCTTTCATTGTTGGCACAAAATACATTCATGTGCTATTACAGAACTCTGTTGTTGAGAGGAACATAAACTACATAATACAATTCTAAAATAACGCCTAACACCAGAGGGTAAAGCAGGAACACCCACTGAGGTTACTAAAAGGCCTGTACAGATGGAACAATAACAGAAATTTAACTAGTGCTAAAAGAACACCTTCTTTTGGAAAAAATGACTTACATGTGCAGCGCAGTTCTCCTTTAAACAATGGGTATTGAAAAAAAAGCTGAGAATACTGATGAAAACCTGGACCAAGTCACATTATAAAAGGAGCACTCCTTTTAATATTTCTAATGTAAAAAGAAGTGCTAAACCATGCTCAAACAGGAGAAAAGAGTATCATACAACACGGGAAGTAATGGGTGATCTAAAATAGAATAAAACCATATACATCACAGTTTTCACTGCTGCTGCTTTAAACAGCAATGACCACGAAGTTGATCATTTCCTAGAGCTTAGTGACCTGATAAGGGATGGGTGACACAACACTGCACTTCAGGTCCCTCCCCCCCACCAAAAATGTTTGTCATGTCGGTCCTTGGGAAAACTAGAGTCACTGAATAGTTCAACACTATTATTAGCTTTCAGGGCCTCACAGTTCCCCTTGACAGGTTAAATTCCCTACCCAGTCTCCCTCGTAGTGTGGCTCAAGTCAGTGGTGGTAAATGTTACAATATGCTGCGCTGTTACAGAGCTGTTGTACATTGAGGTTAAGTTATGGGGACACTTTGTGGTAAAACAACTGTAACCACAACTGCATATAAAAGCCTGTGTTGTTCTGCGACTGTCAGAACTGAGTTGAATCCTCATGCCTCACTGATCATTATTATGTATTATTTATTTATGATACATTCTGGGACTTTTCCCCATAGGAACCATATATTTCCCAGTATACAATGTCCCTTTATGTACAACAGCGATTACATAACCATCAAAATGTATTACCGTATCTAAAATAAAAGATAGGCAAGTCTGCTATACTTGGAAATAAGACCACTGAGGGGAACTAACCAGATCATAATGCCACTTGCCCATTGGGCTTGTGGTTTTATGATCTGATTATCCCCCAGAATGGGTTTTTCTTTGTATATCACACTTAGCCATAATTTATCATATATATACTTTTTGACCAGGAAAGACACACTAAGCGGTGATAGCTTGTCTCTAGGGGCATCCTGTAGTTGGATTACATGGACCTGGTTTGCTGACAGGAAATGTTGGCCTTGACACCATCAGAACTTCCCTACTCTTCTTCAGTAAGTGCCATGGGATCTTTAATTTCCATCTGGACAATGACTACAGCAGGGTAGAAGAGACTTCAGTTTAGCATCTCATCCAAAGGGCCGTAGAAACAGAATACAGCTTAGTGTACATTATGGACTTGAGCTTATAACGAATGCTGATGATGCAGTGCAAGGAGGATTCTGGGAAATAATTCCGGTAGTTTTGAAGGTGAAAGTATAGATTATGATCAGAAAGTGAATGGGAATTACCAGGTCTGAGGCTCAACATTCCCTTCTGAAAAAAAATCACTTCTAGTGCAGTTGTTTAGGACGTTGTGTGTGGGGCGAGGATGCAGGTAGATTGTGCCCATAACAGCTGCTCCAGGGTCAGTTTACCAGCCAAATTAATCCTGAATCAGTCAATTTCCCAGCTACTGATCCTGGATCATTCAGTTTTCCCAGCTAAACTGATCATGGATCAGTCAGTTTTCCAATCAAGCTGATACTGGATCAGTCAGTTTCCCAGCCAAACTGATCCTGAATCAGTCAGATTCAGCCAAACAGATCCTGAATCCATCAGTTTCCTAGCCATACTGATTCTAGATCAGTCAGTTTCTCTTCCAGACTGATACTGAATCAGTGCACCAGGCAAAATTATCTTGAATCATTCAGTTTTCACACAGATCCTGGTTCATTCAGTTTTCCCAGCTAAACTGATCCTGGATCAGTCAGTTTACCGACAAACTGATCCTTCATCAGTCAGATACCCAGCCAAACTGATCCATGATATATCACATTCCCAGCCAAACTGATCCATGATCAGTCAATTTCCCAGCCAAATGAATCCTGGATCGGTCAGTATCCCACACTAACCTGATCCTGTACCAGTTGACTAGTTGAGACAAACTGGTCTAGTATTAGTTTGTGTAAGCGATGTGCCTACCTATAGGCAGCAAAACAGCAGGCAGAACAACAGCCAGCATAGCTCAGTGGTTACAGCACATGACTGTGACCCAGGAGATCTGGGACCTCAGTTGAATGTTTCATTCGAAGGACAGTAGAAACAGAATATAACTTATTTTATACTTGAGACTTGGGCTAATAATGCATGCTGACACTGCAGTTCCAGGAGGAGGATGCCTTGTGGGAAATAATTCTGGTAGTTTTGAAGGTGAAAGTTATAGATCATGTTCAGAAAGTGAAGGGGGATTACCAGGTCTTAGGCCCAACATTCTCTTCTGAATACAGCCACCTCTAGTACAGTTGATTAGGACATTGTGTGGTGGGGATGCAGATAGAGTGTGCCCATAACAATTGCTCCAGGGTCAGTTTATCAGCCAAACAAATCTTGGATCAGTCAGTTTCCCAGTCAAACTGGTCCTGGATCATTCTGTTTTCCCAGCCAAACTCATCCTGGATCAATCAGCTTCCCAACCAAACGGATCCTGGATCAGTCAGTTTCTAGCCAACCTGATCCTGGATCAGTCAGTTTTCCAGTCAAATTGATCCTGGATCAGTTAGCGTCCCAACCAAACTGATCCTGGATCAGTCAGTTTCCAACCAACCTAAGCCTGGATCAGTCAGTGTCTAGCCAAACTGATCCAGGAACAGTTTCCAGCCAAACTGATCCACGATCAGATTCCCAGCCAAACTGATCCATGATCAGTCAGATTCCGAGCCAAACTAATCTCTAATCAGTCAGTTTTCCAGCCAAGCTAATCTTGGATCAGTCAGTTTCCCAACTAAACTGATCCTGGATCAGTGTATCAGCCAGTCTGATCCTGGATCATTTGACTAGTCAAGCCAAACTGGTCTGGGATTAGTTTGTGTCAGAAAGTTGTCTACTCATGGGTAACAAAACAGCAGGCAGAACAACAGCCAGAATAGCACAGTGGTTTCAGAACATGACTGTGACCCCGGAGATCTGTGTTTGAAGCACAACAAAGTTCAAATATTTAAAAGTTTGGTTTCCCTGAAATCCACTACAGTGGTGATCCAGGGTAGCATGGTGTTAGAATAATCAACTCACACTGAAGAATGTTTAAGTGCAAGAAAGAATAACTCTTGAAGTAAACTACTGAAGCTTCAGAGTATGTATATTGAGAGATGCACATGCAGCAGGCTGAAAGGTTCCCTAGCAATTATAGGACAGCCCAGATGAATCTGGAAGAGGAGAGGCAGGAAGCTTACTCAGTGACCAAGATGCAAAAGGTTTATTTACCAGGGACAATAAAAACCAAGATAACTGTGTTCTACAATGCTACCAGATAATAAAAAAATAAACAACAAAACAATGCGATTGGGACCAACAATTGGTTGCACCAAGAACAGCGGGTTAACCCCTTTTAGTCCAAGTCCTGTGTGCACTTGGCCAAAATGATGCCACTACGGACGAACCAAGCTTGGGCTTTCCTACGCATTGGCTGATCAGCAGGTGGGCATTGACCCCACAAACCGCTTGTTATAAACAGACCATAATGGGGCATACCCCGGATGAACAACACACAAAGAAGAACACTGTTAGCTGAACAAGGAGGAAGGTGGTGATCCTCTGTGGCTCTAGGCAAGAAGCTGAAGAATTCTAGTCAGCCGATGGTTCTCTGAACGATCTGCAGCAATGACCACTGGCAGGTTCCCGGCACCCAAGTGATTTCTCACCAAGACTGCTGGTGGTAAAATCTTCGGGCAGCCTCTAGAGAGAAACACGAGTATGTGCACACTTACAGACAGCTGGCAAAATAAGAAAGGGGCAAGCACAACGTTAACTGTGGTCCCTCAAGCTTGAGCCAGGACAGCGCCTAAGCTGGCTCACTACTGGATACCTCACTAGCAGGTCTCTACCACTAACCATTGCATAGCTGATGCTGGAACACTTGTGTGGGACTTTGACACAGGCTGTCATCACTGGAGGTGGTTCTGCTGCAGATGGCGGATAGGCCAGGGACCTCCCTGGGTCAGTGTCAGGCTCCAGGGAAGCTGGTCCAGACAACAACGGTGAAGCTGGGCGCCAGGCATGCAAGGACACAAATCAACAGCACAGTCCAGGAGCATGCAAACAGTTTAGATTTTTAAGCACTGTTCAGTTTTTGCAGAAAATACAGTTTCTAGGGGGTGCTAGGCAGGCCACAGCATAGTTCGGTTTGAGTGGAGCTCGAGCAACCTTTACCGTGGGCGACCTAGGACCACTAGACCACTCCCTTCCCTCATTAATGTGTATAACTACCCTTACATGTGAGTCTACAGGGCTCTTTCTTTGTTCTGCCTCCTCATGAATACCAATGAGGGCCTGCCAGGTGGAGGCTGTGGGACTCAAACCCAGGCTCGCTGGATGCACTAAGCCTATCCACCACTGACCACTCCAACTCCTAGGCTATACTGCTACGTCTGGACCTTAGGTGGAGCCTCATTTCTGGATTTCACCTCCTTTTGGGGCTTTTAAATCATGGTGCCCCTCTTTCCTTACCGACCTGGAGGCAAGCTACTGTTGGCTCTGCCTGCCTGCCTTCTCTGGAGTCACTTGAGACTATAGAAAAAAAAGGAAGAAAAAAATAAAAATAAAAATAAAAAAATAAAAAAATAAAAAAAGCTCAATCACCTCTGACCACTCCTGGGGCCTTCCCCTCTTCCCCGCTGGGTATTTGGCCCACTGCCTGTTAATCTCCTTCCCCCTCAGGGCTGGCAACTCACCCAGGGAGCCCACTACACCCCTCCTTCTCCTGGCTAGGGCCGTACTAGGGCGCTGGCCCTTTCAGTATTTTCTTTGAGCACTCTGCCCCTTTAACTTCCCTTCCTCTTTCCCTCCTGGTGCCTGTGGTGTGAGTATACAAAAAGATAGGGCACTTGCCCACCACCATGGCCTGGGACTCCAGTGCTGCTGGGGAAAGGCAGGTAACCTGGCCGGGGAGCCGTGCTCCCACCCTGCTCCTTCCTCACACTGCTGTGGCTGCTTGGGCAGAACTACAGGTTCAGGGCGCATTTTCCACCCAGACCTGTTTCTTGGTGGCACAACTTGGTCCGTCTGCCCTTTTCTTCCCCCTCGTTGATCAGGGCTCTGCTCAGGGAGAACAGGTTGGCTCAGGGAGCTGCACTCCACCCGACTGACCCTGCTGCTGCTGCCACCACCACACACCCAGGATGCCAACCAGAGGGGAGTGACGCCAGAGGAGCCACGGGACCACAACAGGTATGCCTTTCCTCCGTGCTCTCCGCATCCTCCACCCTCCTCTCTCAGCCACTGACTTTCCTGAAAACCACTGCCCAGACCCTTTTGTAGGGCAGAGGAGGTCTTGGCTTCCGGCCAGCGGATTGGCCACTAGGAGCCCAACAGGGAGGGCCTGATGCCCATGGCCCCCTTCCAAGCGCCGAATGGTGCGAAATTACACAAAGGGACAGTGAGGGGTCAGTGGGACTGCAGGCAAGGGGGGGAATGAAACAGGGGGACTTGGATAAGCAAAAAAAAACAAAAATTCCCATGTCAAGGATAGAGCTCCCGGTCCCTTGCAGTGCCCCCAACTTTGGGGTACTACACATAAAAACCAAAGAATGTGGATATTTATTTCTCTCCTAGCATTCTTTTATGGATCCCACATACTGCTTCTCCTGCAAACTGCCTCTCCTGCATGCCCACTCAGCATTTTCTAAACGTATGTTGTCTTGAAGTAAATGATTCTCACTCAGAGTAAAACAAACGCAGCTGCCAAATTAATCCTGGCTGTTAAACTGATCCTGGAGCAGTTCTTTGTAGGCACAGTCTGAGGAGCATGTGTGCTTTGTGTGAGGGGAGATGCTATTACATACCTAAAAATTACTATTTTTCTGCATACAGTTGGTGCGTTGCCAATGTCTAACATTCATTTGTAGAGCACTATGAAATATACTGTATGTTAAAGGAATCGTATGTAGCTAAACCCTTTTGTAGTCTATTCTGTTCTATTCTATTAGTGTCAGACTTCTTTCCACTTCAAAAATGTATTATGCATCTTAGGTTTCTAATAGTAGGGTCTGCTTAAATCCTGGACGTGCTCCTTTGAGATATTGTTGGCGAACTAATAGATAAGCTGCCACACACAAATGAACAAAAATGAAAATGAACCAAAGTAATCGTTTGACCTCTACCATGCCTTGCTTGGTCTTGACTTTTTTAAGATTAAAGTGAAGAATAAAGCAGCACCCAGTGGGTGAGGTGCAGAGACAATGAGGTGTAAAATAATCTTCCCCCTGACCTCATACTGACACACAAAATCACCCGACAGCATGTTACTGTCACTGAACAAGGGCACCTAGTTATTTCCTGTCAGCTAGTCCCTTTGATCTAACCTGATCCGCCTTCATTTAATCTTTTATCTTTGATCTTTCTGTTACACTCCTCAAAGAGCTTCAAATCAGAAAAAATACAAATAAACCAGAGAATGAAACTGACGAGGAAATAATCAATTTACAAAGGAGCTAGCAGATGATTGTTTGCTTTAAATATTTCTTTTTCATATAGAAGCACTTTGTTATAAGAAGACGCTGTAGGCATACTTTGTTTCTTGGTATTAGGGCAGTCCTCAGAAACTAGCTTTTTTATTATGTGGTGGTTCATGAAACTAGCTTTTTTATTATGTGGTGGTTCCTTCTGAAGATGTAAGAAGGCAGCACAGCAGGGTTAGCAAAGAAGCCATGTGCTTACGTTATTCAGTGCCAGATGAAAGGATTACGTCACATTCAAGAGCAACAAAGGGCTCTATTTAACTATGGATCAGCAAGCAGCCAGTTAAGGACCACCAAGGCTCTACACGTATTCCACACCAATCATATTTTATGTTTCCTATTGCGTTCTATGGTGATGACTCCATTAAACAATGAGATATTTGATAAGGTCATCACTGCTGGCTGAGGAGAGCTCTCATTCCAGTTGGAGTTCCATGCCATTTTCTAAATATGCATGTAAAGGCTGAGTCACCTTCCTGTGTCTTGGGGTATGTAATGGCATCTTGTCCAGGAGAGAGCTTGATTTATGCCATGATTACTGATACTGCACCGATACCTGCCACCTCACCATCACTGGTCGAGATGATGGGGATCAGGAGCACCTTAAAACCATACCCCGGGTCACCATTAACATGACCATACACAAACTAGATTGTCCATACTAGAACTGAGATCATGTATGGTAGTATTCACCAAGTAGCTGCCAGATGGAAAACAGCTCTCTGGGCATTCTCTGACCATAAATCTTCTCTTTCATGATAGTATTTGCACACATTATATTACACTAGTTACCTAGACTATGCCCTGCACATATGTAATTAGGGCTTTCACATATCTTCCCCCATCACTAGTGTGCATCCAATGGTACTGCTGCTGTTATTCAGAGGACAGGTGGTACCCAGCTGCTTGTGGGGCGGCGGGGCCTATTTGCCCACCCCATGACTACATTTGTTCCAGGTCTACCTCTTCAGCTAAAGGAGCACAGTTACTTGTTGCATAACTACTGGGCCTCTTTCATCCCTACAAACCTGTAACCTCTCTTGCAGGGTTCCTGGCTCTGGAGCTCCCAAGACCATTTGTACGGTGGCACTCTGCTCAGGCAGGGCAAGCACTTACCTGAGGGGCATGCTTTGCTGGCACTGTCTCAATGTGCCCAGTAGAACAATTATTGAAAGCGTATTAGCACAGGATATTACTTCTAAGTGCATAAAGCATGGATGGGTTGGTCATGTGTGCCTCCTTTCAACACTACACTGATAGCCCTAATGGCCCAAAAAGTAGACTCCCATATCTGACCCCTCATACAGGGACTTACTGACCTGAACCCTTACTAGGCCCCCTCCTACCTGATGCCCATTCATTCTGCTACCTGTCACAGGTTTTACTACAAACTACCGAGAACATTACACAACATGTAGAGCATTATGGCCTTGATGACGGAGGATGACCAGCACATTGTAGTTATTACCGAGACATGGTACACTGGAAACCATGACTGGGATATAGCAATACCAGGTTATATTCTGTTTAGGATAGATAGGGAGGGTAAAAAGGGAGGGGGTGGCTCATTACGTCAGTGAGGATATTAGGGCAACTGAGACACAGGGAATGCAGGGGGTGTGGCAGTACTGTCGGTCAGCCTTGAGATGGGCAATGGCACAGCTATTTGCATGAGCATGATCTACATACCTCCAGTACAGGGGCAGGAGGTAGACAGGGTCCTAGTGGAATCCATCCACACGATGGCAGCTAAAGGGGAGGTGCTACTGGTAAGTGATTTCAATCTGCCAGATGTGGACTGGAGCATCCCAGCTGCTGCCCCAGCCCGGAGCAGGGACATCCTGTACTCCATGTAAGAGGCAGGCCTTAAGCAGCTAGTGCTAGAGCCCACCCGGGAGGGTGCAATTTTGGACCTGGTATTCACCCACAGGGACAGAATTGTGGAAGTCAAGGTGGGCAGACACCTGGGGTCCAGTGATCATCACACACATGGTGTGGTTCAGTGTGAGTACAGTGGCAGAGTCATGCCACACAAAGGTGAGGGTCCTGGATTTCAAGAGGGTGGACTTTACTAAGATGTGGATATGTCTCAAGAATGCCCTGGCAGTGAGGGACAGATTTGGGGGGGAGTTGAGGAGCAGTGGGCCCATCTGAAAGGAGCCATGGTGGAGGCAACAAAACTTTTCATTAGGCAAGTAAACAAGGGCAAAAGAAAGAGAAAACCACTATAGTTCTCAAAGGAAGTGGCCGGGAAGGGAAGGGTGAAAAAGAAGGCTTTCAAGAAATACAAGGAAACACAGAAGGAGGAGGACAGGGTAGTGTACCTGGATAAACAGAGGGAGGCAGGGAAAGTAGTCAGGAGCAC
Source organism: Neoceratodus forsteri (assembly GCA_016271365.2). NCBI lineage: Eukaryota > Metazoa > Chordata > Ceratodontiformes > Ceratodontidae > Neoceratodus > Neoceratodus forsteri. Next base: position 1,445,927,913 of record CM028130.1, on the reverse strand, counting down.
AAAGGCACAAACAGAGGAAAAACAGCACAGGAGGCAAAAAAGGGGACAAGACTTTTTATAGGTACATTAGAGAAAGGAGAAACCCCAAGGGGTGGGATTGTAAGGCTTAAAGGGGAAGTAGAGGAGTGTGTGGAAGGGGACCTGGAAAAAGCATTAATACTGAACAAATACTTTTGTTCTATATTCTCAGAACAAGGAGAAGGTGAGGGACCACAGTTAGGCAACATGAGCAAATATGGGAGGGAGGTGGACACCAGTCCATTTACGGAGGAGAGAGCCCTAAAAGAAAGTAAGGTTACGTAAGTACTTACCATAACAGTAGATCGAGAGAGTATCTCTTGCTGCAGGTCATAACACATGGGAACCTTCTGCCAGAGGCACTTGTTTCCGGAAGACTTCTTAGCAGTTGTACCTGGGACTGCCCACTTATGCACCACATGACCAGGTCTGTGCACTACGAAAGAGAGGGTGGTCCTGATACCCCTCAGTTCTTGTCCTCATTAGTAACCTGATCATGATGCCACTGAGGGAACCGAGGAGAAATATGTAACAAAATCACGTATTTTGGATATAACCACAATAAATATACAGAAGTATACTATCTATGTATATAAAAATATACAAGAGTTGGAAAGTAAAGACAAACTCTGCCCCCTAGTGTAGACAGGAAAAAGAGGGATGGAGGGAGGGGCTACATGACGTGCTGCAAAAGATACTCTCGAAGATCAACTGTTATGATATAAGTTCTTATGCAACTGTACTATTTTCTTCAAGACAATCTCTTGCGGCAGATCATAACACATGCAAAGATTCCCAAGCAGTTATTTGTAAAGCAGGGCAGCAGGCAAGTTTGTCTCTGTGAAAGTAGACCTTGGAGGACTGTACATCTAAAGGTAGTCCCCGTGTAAAAAGCCAAGCCCATCAATGGTAATGTATAGGGGAGGGCCAGATCCTAGAACCAGGAGCCATATCCCCCAGTACAGCAGTCTGTAAACCTGCTGTGGTGGTAGCCAGCACTCATGTGGAGTCTTGACCACATCCAAGAGCGCCAGTATACATGTCATTTGTGTTATAACAAAGAAAACAACGGAGGAGGCCACCTAAGTTTTAACTGACCCTGTACCGAAACAGGGTGTTTTTCCTTCACTTTCCAGGGGAAATGAAACAAAAGGTGGCTCCGTTGTGCACTGTGGCCTCATTCATTAAGAACAAAAGAGACTGAACAACCAAGATGTGAATTCGGGCAGCCTCAGGAGCCTCATGCCCTGCATAAGAGACTGGTAGCCGAATGGTTATTGATACACGGGAACAAAAAGAGACCACCTTAGTGAAAAAGGTATGGTCGGGTCACAGAAGGACATCCTTTCCTTAGGAAAGGCAGATAGGGCCCTGTATGCATAGAGCCAAGAATGCAGCAATGCGGCCAGCCGACAAAACTGCAAAACAGAATGAAAGGTTCCATGATAGGAAGCACAGGCCTCATGGAACCATGGGCCCGAAAGGGACCAATCATCAGTCAGTCAGTCTAGGACTTAATTGAGAACCCCTAGAGGTAGGTGCAGTCCTACTGGGGTGCAAGGGGAAGAATGTCCCTTAAGAACAGTCGTAAATACCCAATAGAGGTAGAGACCTTTCTCCCATCAGGGAAGGAAAGGCAAAAGTTCACTGACAAAGGGAACCCCAAACACCGAAAGTGGGAGTAAATAGTCCAGTATGTACAGAGGAGGACATGAAAACAAGGTCCAACTCAATCCAGTCCCATCAGAGAGAGCCATGGCACCTGTTCTGTGAAGAAAGAGACATGGCATGAAACACCCAGGTTGGCATAAAAATGCCCGTCATCATAAAGGTGACTCTGGAACCAAGAGAGGGGTAAGCCCTCTGGAACCAAGCATGGAGGAGCAGGAAATGCACAATTGGATTGAAGGAGCATTTACCAAAAGAGAAGGGCACGAGGGTAGGCATAAACAGGGAGAGGTATCAGTACCAGAACCCTCAACTGTAACCGTGGGAACCATACCTTTCCTGACCCCAGGGGTGCCTCCAGTAAAGACAGAAAACATCCAGCCAGACCATGTCCAGGTCTGGCCATAGTGGGCAGCAGTGAGGCAGTAGGATATGGAGTGGAGAGACTAACAGATCCCTGTCAGGATGACCCAGCAGACAAAGATGTCTTTGACTGCATCCTGTGGAATTCTCCATTCATGCCCGGCCACTTTGAAAAGGTGGAGGGTATCCGTCTGTGTATGCCTGCTGCCAGGGACATGTACCTCTAACGAGGTGTAGTCCGTTATGCATGGCCCAGAGCCCTATATGAACTTTTTTTTTTTGCATATAGGCAACAGAGTTTTGGGGTAACCCTTGCCTCAGTGTTTATGCACAGAGGTTCTTTGTCTTTTAAAGAGTGGGTAATGTTTCCTGATCAGGTAACATACAATGGGGAAATAACTAATTGAATCATGAGACATATCCCCCGTAGGAGACACCCAAAAGTATGAAGAGCTTAAAAAATGGCTCTTCCAAGACAAAGATGCACAGATGGGCATTGCCCAGCTGCCAAACACCTTGGCAGGTTTTTAGACCTTTGAAAGGAATACCCACATCCTTTGGAGTTGAGGTATGCATCATAAGAATTGTCATGCACCTTTATAACTAAAGAAATTTGATAGCGGGTGATAAGACACTGGCATCTGTTTGGAGGTAGATCCCTGAAGGCACAATCATAGCAGAGCACCCTGGAACAAAGTCTTAGGTATTATTGGGGATGTGTAATCGATTAGGATGGCCGCAGTCAAGTATCCCCAAAAAGTAATCAGGCAAAGCCTGGCCATGACACCTCTGGTGCTGCAGACAATGGGAAGCCAGTTAGCCCAGGTGTGTCCATCGAGATACAGGAAGGAAAGCATTTCCAACTGAATGTATGCCATAAAGGTATACGTTCATACCCAGAGACTTGAACCGTACTTAGGGTACTGACCAGTACAAGGAGGGTGTCTAATGACACTTCTGAAAAGCAAAACATCCGTGCATATAATGGAAAAAACCACAGAGGCCCATTTTGTAAAGAATCACAGAGATCAAGGCCCGGTATTATTGGAAGACTTCAGTGACAGAGTCTATCCTAAATGGGGGTTTCACTGCCTTTTGTAGCATAGGGTGAAGGTCTACCATGATCATTGTCTGTAAGGAAAGAGAAAACATACTCTGACCTTTGAGGAGGGGGATGCACAGGCAAAATGAGCATTATTCAAGTAGAAAAAAGCCCAGATCCCAGATATCAGTACAGATACTGCAACCATGGATTTGAGGGGACCTTCAAGCTGTTGGCAGTCTCAGGCAGAGAACCGGTGGAACAGCACCCGTTGACCTCGGAATCAAAGGTGGGGAAGGCTAATAGAGGTAGTGAACCCATGTTAGGAAGGGCCCACCAAGGTATCAGCGGGGGTCCAAAAAAGGACTTTCATAAAAGAATTCTCCTAATGCAAAAAATGACATGAAATGCACCAAAATACAGTGCAACCAGAGGCGGTGGGTCTCATAGAGAGACCTCAAAAAGCAGCATCAAGAAGAAAACTCAGAAAAGCGGGAGCAAAAGGCCCAACATATCATGTGAGACATATTTTCACAGTAGAGGTCATGTAAACCATAGCCACCAGAGGTTCCAAGCAGCGAGTATAATGGCTGCAGAAGCATCCCCAAGAGGCGGGACGACCACTTTGAGGACGTCTCCAAATGATAAACCAATTCATGCCTAAGCACATGCAGCTCCTACACCTGGGCACCAGAGGGTAGAACTGGTCTGGTCTCTAGTTTTGAGCAAGAGAAAAAGGGGGCTCCACCCCAGCAACTGTAGATAGAGCCTGGTGTACAGCAGAGCTACAGGTGGATACTGGAATGGGATCTGGAGGTGGGGCCACCAGGCTGCAAGAATAGACACATCCAGCTATGCCCTATAGGCCCAAATCGGAGCTTCAAAGAGACTTGGTCAGACTCCACTGGTAATAATGGAGAGAAGAAAATTGGTGGGGAAATAAACCCCAGCCGGTTCAAAACGTCAACTCAAAGGAGCCAGCACTGTTCAAAAAAGAGTCCCTCGGTTGTCGAGGAGGACATCGGTGGTGTTGAAGCAGTGGAATAAATAACTGTATACCCAGTATGTGGGCAGAGTTTCAGTTAAAGACCAAACAGGGTCCGAATGGATTACAGAGGACCCCCACATAGCCAAAGCAGCCTGTCAGGTGGCGTAAAAATCATGCTCCATTAGGAAATGATGAGGAGGCCCACAGTGAGGCCAAAGGCAAGGACACCTGGGTCAAGGCCCACAGATTATTCTGGGGTCCACTGTGGACAAGAGAGTCCAGGTCCTCATTGAAGAGAAGGGCGAAGCTTACAACAATGAGACATTATTGGCAATGAAAGAACCAAGGCCAGTGTCGACCTAAGGGCGAAACCCATGGCAACCAGGGGACCTAAGCCTTCCCTGATGAAAGTGGGGAAACCTATTGAAGCCAGTGGCGATGAGACGGTGCAGGAGCCACCGTCAACATGAGTTCATCATTGATTGCAAGGGTAGGCGCCCATGACAATGAGAGGGCTGAAGCCCACAGGAAGGAGAAGGCTGAAGCCCTCACCCCCGAAGCCCACATCTACAAGAGGGCTGAAGCCATTGTCAACGAGATGGCAAATGCCAAAGTTGACATGAGGGCAAAAGCCACCATCGACAAGAGTGGCTGAAGCTACCATTGATGAGAGAGCAGATGCCATCATCAACTAGAGGGCAGATGCCATCATCAGCTAGAGGGCAAAAACCATAGTCAACGAGAGGGCAGTTGCCATCGGCAATGAGAGGGAGGAAGCCATCATGATGAGAGGGCTGAAGCCATCACTAACACGATGGTAGAAGCCACCATCGATGAGAGGGCAGAAGCCACCATTGACAAGAGAGACAAAAGCCATCATCAACAAGAGGGCGAAGCCATCATTGATGAGAAGGTGAAGCCCTCATCAACGAGAGTAGAGAAGCCATCGTCAATGAGAGGGCAGAAGCCATTGTCAACGAAAGGGCAGGAACCATTATAGATGGGAGGGCAGAAGCCATCATTGATGAGAGGGCAGAAGTCATTGCAACAAGAGGGCTGAAGCCATCATCAACGAGAGGGCTGAGGCCATCATCAATGAGAGGGCAGAAGCCATTGATGATGAAAGGGCAGAAGCCATCGTCGATAAAAGAGCAGAAGCCATCGTCAGCGAGAGGGCAGAAGACATCATCAATGAGCGGGCAAAGCCATCATTGTCGAGAGGGCTGAGGCTATAGTCAATGAGATGGCAAAGCCATCATTGATAAGAGGGCAAAAGCCATCGTCAATGAGAGGGCTGAAACCACCTTAAGCAATGCTGAAGATGTAATTATACTTAAGAAAATTTGAAGTATCTTCATCGTCATCAGTCTAGTAAAGATGGTCAGCGACGAAAAAAGTTTGTAGAAAAAAATAAAATGTTAAAAGTCGAAGGTACTGCTAAGCCAGTCTCCAGAAGAGATGTGTGCAGGTTGCAGAAAAGAAAGAACTGAGGAGTATCAGGACTGCCATCTCTTTTATAGTGCACAGACCTGGTCATGCAGCACATGGGGGGTGGTCCCAGGTACAACTGCTAAGAAGTCTTCCAGAAACAAGTGCCTCTGGCAGAAGGTTCCCATGAGTTATAACCTGCTGCAAGAGATTGTCTCAAAGAAGATCTCACAAAACTGAAAGTGGACAAGGCAATGGAACCAGATGGGATACATCCTAGAATATTAAGGGAACTATGGGAGGTACTGGCAGCATCACTGGCAGCCCTGTTCAATGACTCACTCAATACGGGAGTGGTTCCAGAGGACTGGAGGAGAGTAGATTTAGTCCCTCTTCACAAAAGTGGGTGTAAGGAGGAGGCTGGAAACTATACACCAGTCGGCCTCACCTCAACAGTGGTTGAAAATTATGGAATCACTAGTTAAAGAAAGTACTGTGGAACACCTTGAATCCAGCAGAGCACAGAATCCTATATAGCATGGCTTCACAGGGGGAAGGTCATGTCAAACAAATCTAATTCATTTCTTTGTCTGGGTGACTAGGGAAGTGGATCGGGGGGAGTGGTGGATGTGGCCTACCTGGATGTTAGTAAAGCTTTCAATACCATTCCACACAGAAGACTTGTGAACAATCTGGGCAGCTTGGGAGTGGGTCACAAGGTGGTAAACTGGATTAGAAACTGGTTGAGTCATAGAAGACAGAGGGTGGTGATAAATGAAGCTTAATCTGGGGAAAGGAGGGTGACCAGCAGGGTGCCACAGGGATCAGTTCTGGGGCCAGTTCTGTTTAATGTCTTCATAAGTGACATTGTGGAGGGGTTGGAAGGGAAGGTGTGCCTCTTTGCAGAGGACACTAAGATCTGCAACAGGGTGGACACTCCACGAGAAGTGGAAAAAACGAGGATGGACCTAGGTAAACTGGAAGACTGGTCTTGAGTGTGGCAGCCAAGATCCAATGCAAAATAGTGCAAACTCATGCATTTGGGGTGCAAGGACCCAGGGGAGGATTACATGATGGGGGAAAAATACTGATGGTCACCAAACAGGAAAGGGATTTGGGGGTAATCATATCTGATGACCTAAAGGTGGCCAAACAATGTGCCAAGGCTGTGGGGTGAGCCAGTGGGATGTTGGGGTGCATAGGGAGAGGTATCACCAGCAGAAGAAAAGAGGTGGTGACGCCACTGTACAGATCTTTGGTGAGGCCTCATTTGGAGTACTGTGTCCAGTTCTGGAGGCCACATCTCTGTAAGGACATAGACAGGGTGAAGGCAGTTCAAAGAAGGGCAACAAAGATGGTGTGGGCCTTTATCAAAAGTCATAAGAGGAGAGACTGGGAAACCTCAATAAGTATACCCTGGAGGAGAGACAGGGGAGATATGATAGAAACCTAAAAATATTTAGAGGGCATAAATAGGTACCCGAGGGTAACATCTATCAGAAAAGGAGATGTTCAGAAACAAGGGGGCATGACATGAGGTTGGAAGGGGGTAGACTAGTGGGCAACATGAGGAAGTATCTCTTCACAGAAAGGGTGGTGGGTGCATGAAATAGACTCCCAGCTGAGGTGGTAGGGCAAACACAGTGAGGGAATTCAAAAATGCATGGGACAGACATAGGGGAACCCTGGCGATAGGAACGAGAAGGTAAAGCTGGAGATCAAGTAGAGTCTGCAGCTTTTGCAGTAGGTAGGGAAAATGGGCAGACTGGATGGGCCTAGCAGTCCTTATCTGCCATTAAGTTCCATGTTTCTTTTACTATTAAGCAAAGTGAGCTTACAGTTTGCTCTGAACACAGACTTCTCCCACTTCTCTCTCTCTCTGCTGTTACTGGGAATTAACCCACAAGGGTTCCAGTTACCTACTTTGAGGAGTGGGTCTGCCACTCTCCCAATTGTTCACTGCCATTTGGGGCTGATGTCTCTGCTCCTCTTGAGGCAAGTCCCTGGAACCTCCATTCTTCCAGCTGCTACCAATTTTCATCTCTGGAGACCAGGTACAAAGGGACCAGTGCCACCCAATCCCTTGCTACCATCCCTGGGACTGCAGGCCCCAAAGCCCAGAGGCAGTTTTACGAAAGCTAGACTGCTCCTCTCTTCCTAACCCCAAGCTAGCCAGGCCCAGACTGCCCAGATGCCTTCCCCTTATATAAGGTATCAGGTGAAAGGCAAAACTATGCATATTAACACTTTAGTTTCCCCGCTCCTAGCTGAGTCAGGCCAGTCACATCAAGAACATCCAGACATCCTGGGCTTGATTTTCAAAGGTTCACGCAGGACCTTGCGTCAAGCCCTGTGTCAACCCTGTTCTTTGGAGTAGCGGCACCACACTCCTTTGATGCAACTGCACCCAATTTTAATACATCAAGAGCAGTTGCGGCACTTAACACGATTTACAGTAGCTTGCCCCAAATATTTGGCGAAAGCCCCATAAACTGGATCCCCCAAATGTCGCAAGTTAGACCAGGGAAAACCTGTTCCAGCTTGTGGCATTTGGCTCTAGAGATCGAAAATCCAGTTGCCGGATGGGTGAATGCCACAAGTCCCATGTGCCAAATGATCAGAGCGCATGGGACTTGCGGCATTCACAGGACTTTAAAAGTCGAGCCCCCTGTCTCTGGGCAGTTTCCTCAGAGAACAATTCTCAGGGTCTGGCTTAACTCTTTGAGTGCTCTCTGGTATTAAGAGAGGCTGGTTTCATACATTATTCATTCTGTTCTATGTAGTTTGGATACTGCCAGATATCTGGTATTAGAGATCAGACAGTGCACTATCCAAATCAAATTGTCCTGTCTAAAGGGATCTAATACTTGCACCCTCAGATAATGCACTATTGGAGCTTACAGATAGCCTGGTAAATGGAATAATGCACTAGTCATACAACCCTAGTGCTGCAGCACCATGTACAGCAAAATGAGACCAAATCTTGCTAAATGCCTGCATGCTTAAAAATGATTTAAAGAAGTATAATGTTTCATAATACCTCAGTCACATTCCACTGACTGTCTTTCTTTTTTTTTTTTCTCTATTGTTTTTATTTGGAGTTTTTCCCCATTTTCATCCACCGCATGCGTGTGGAGGCGCATGAGCACTGCATTTCAAGGCACCCTCCTGACTTGTCACCCCCTCCCACCTGCGCTGCCATTGGACCTCCACTCGGTGGCAGCAGAACTATGGGGGGGGCAACAACCACCTCAGGAAAGGAGAGCTGCCATTTGGCTGCTCGCCGGCCACTGACTGACTTTCTTATACTCCCTTATATACTACCAAATGCGAATATGATTTGGCTAATGTTTGAAACCTAGTCTAAGCACATAGAACCCAAATGTTAGCAAGAATGCAAGCCATGCTTGAAAAGGAAGATACAACTTGAAAAAACATTTAGACCATGAAGTCTTCTTCAGAAATTTTCTGTAAAGGACAAACTAGACATTGCTGCCAAGAGTTCAGTTAGCCATTTTTTTTTCTTCTTTTTTTTGTGTGTGGAAGTCAGTACATTCCAACTTTTTGAAGGCAAGATACTTCCAGGTCCCAAATTAAAGTAATTAAAATTGTCATCAGACAAATTATTGGAAGTTAATATAAGCCTGCAGCCTTACCTCTGGCTTGCAGCCTTACCACCTTGGACCTTGCAGCCTTACCACCTTGGAGACTGCAGCCTTACCACTTTGAAGCCTGCAGCCTTACTACTTTGAATCCTGCAGCCTTACCACCTTGGAGCCTGCAGCCTTACCACCTTGGAGCCTGCAGCCTTACCACTTGGAGCCTGCAGCCTTACCACTTTGGATCCTGCAGCCTTACCACTTTGGATCCTGCAGCCTTACCACTTTGAAGCCTGCAGCCTTACCACCTTGTAGCATGCAGCCTTACCACTTTGAAGCCTGCAGCCTTACCACCTTGTAGCATGCAGCCTTACCACCTTGGAGCCTGCAGCCTTACCACTTTGGATCCTGCAGCCTTACCACCTTGGAGCCTGCAGCCTTACCACCTTGGAGCCTGCAGCTTTACCACCGCTGCCTCTAGCCTTACCACCTTACCCTTACCACATTGGAGCCTGCAGCCTTACCATCTTGACCTGCAACCTTATCATCTTGGAGCCTGCAGCCTTATCACCTCAGAGCCTGCAGCATTACCATTGTTGAGCCTTTAGCCCTACCATGGAGCATGCAGCCTTACCACCTTGGCCTGCAGCCTTACAATGGAGCCTGCAGCCTTATCACCATGGCCTGAAGCCTTACTACCGTGGAACATCGTCCAGTTAGATTTCAGAAGATAACCAGGTTTAGACCTCGTCAGCAGTAGCATGGGAGACCTCCAAAGGACACCAGGTACTGCAGAAAGTGGTATTGGAAACTCTACAAAAGACTCTCTTGCTTTGTTTAAAAAGTAGCCATACCAATGCCCCAGCATGGTGTTTGGGGTCACTGTGCTTTCAGAGCCGCCCTCTTTCAGATGAGACATAAAACCGAGGTCCCATTTGCTTGTTCTGGTGGTTTGTCGCAGTGGAAGTTAAAGATGTCATAGCACTTCTGTAAAATAGTAGGGAAATGTTATCATTAGGCAAAATCTTACAAACAGAAGACTTCAGCAATCATGCAGAAAAAAAATATGAAAATAACTTCAAAGGAACTGAAAAATCTTAGGCAAAAGGAGAAAAACACGAAAACTTAAACCATTAAAGTAAACAGTCATACAAAAAAATCAAGTGACAAAAAGACCAAAACACCTGCTTCAAACCTTTACCATTATATTTTAAGGGGGGAATAAAAAACAGTAGAGGAATATTTGGACCTCAATGCCTTCAAAATTGGAAGTCACCGAATTCTCTTTTTTGTTTCCCTTTCAGAAGACTGACACATAGTCTCATACTTTTAGATTTTTCCGTAATTTTAGCAGTCAAATATCTTCAAAATTAAGTTGATTAAATCCATGATTGTTGTTTCATTTATAAAACGGTCCTGAAGAAACCTCATGGTTAAAATGTATTTCTAATTGTTGTGTGTTAAAGGAAAGCTAGAGAGAGGCAGTATTCTTTTTTTGTAAGTACTGAAACTATTTCATTACATAATGTACACAACCACGTGTGAACAGCACTAGATACAAATGGATAGCAAAAAGGTACACTACTTGCATAACATTATGGACTACAATGAAGAAATACATAGCATTTGCTAATCAGAAAGTAAAGCAAAGAATTATCTCTCCCAGAGTCTCATCCTAATTGTCACTACAGGCCTTGACCATCTTTCCTCTTTGTACAGTAGGGATGAGGGGGCCGTGGTAGTTGGCTTGAGCTAGGTGCCTGATTCCCATGAAACAAGCTAGAGGACTGCCTGGGGTGTTGACTGGAGGAGGAGAAGAAGGTGCATGTAGGAGCCCAACCTGCAGTGTGCCAAACCTTTCGCCATTTACAAGGGACTCCAGGTTCAATCTGTTCTATGAAGATGAAATGGGTTGCAAGGAGAGCAATAAATGGTTTTATTCAAGGATAAGTGCAGGGATCACAATCACTGTAGACAGTACTAACAAGCACACTGGAGGCACTTTGGTAGAGAATATGCTTTAAGAAACTTTAACATGTGTACATTCAAAACAGTTTAGATTAGCTTTATACTCTATGGTACTCTTATTGTTCTTTAAGCTCTATAGTTCTATGAAATAACTCTAAACTCTAACATTACCATTGCTATTACCACTATTATAACTACCACTATTATTGCTAGTACTACTACCACTATTGTTACTGCTACCACCTTGGCCAGGGGTTACTAAAGTGTGTTTTGGGTTAACCCTTGCTGCTGCTGTGAAAAGCTTATCAGAAGAAGGAGAGGTGCATTTGGGAAAGGATCTTCAGGGACGAATGCACAACACTAGGGCCAAGCATAGAATTTTCCAAGAACATAAAAGCACAGTATTCCAAGAAAGGGATCAACAGAGGTGGCTCCCCATCCCCAACTGACAGGCATGTAGCCCAGGAAAGGTCATCCCAGACCGCCAGACTGGATATACTTGTAAATTTCAGTATCTGTAGAGGATTATGGCAAACCACCGAACACAGGAGGAAGGTGTCTGGTAGAGGTCATCCCAGACCACCAGGGGCGAAATACCAAGGATCTGTCAATCAGTGCAAGGTCATGGCAGACCGCTGATCACCAGTGAAGACAGCTTTTCATCCACAGGACCCTTGGGGCCTCATGGAAGGTCAGGTCAGACCACCGACTGGGGTCACCAGAATCTTGGAATCCAGTGATAAAGGTATCTTGCAGCCTTCATCATTCTCGGTCTTGTAGCTTTTGTCATCTTCAGTCTTGCAGCTTTTGTTATTCCCTGAAACAATAAAATCCCTCCCCACTGCATGTTGGAGCCCTCACTACTGAGCCAGGGTGGCTCCTAATCTGACTTTACTCTCCTATTGGGGTAGGGACATAGCACAGAAGATCAGATGAAGGGGGCCTGGCCTAACTATCCTCTAGCTCTAGCTTGATCGGCTGCCCACTTAAATAATCCATCGGGTGTTTTGAAGCTGCAACAGTCTTTTCACAGCAGCAAAGGAGGAAGCCTCTGCAATTTGGAGCCAGGATGCAAAACTCCACAACACAATGCAACAGGTCACAGTCTGAGGTGCACAACCAGCTTTGGGTCTTTTGGCACAGTTTGAAAACAATGAACTTTTAGTTTAGGAGCAGAAAGTACAATCACAAGCAATTAACACAGTTCTGGAGTATTTAATTCAGTTCAGGACAATGATTACAGTTCTGGAGCAGTTATCACCCAGTGGGGTAGCTGACACAGTTCTAGGGCAGTTAGTATAGCCTCAGGGCAACAAGCACAAGTTCCAGGTAATTGGTACAGTTTTGGCACAACATGCACAATCTTTTTTAAATATATTTTTATTTATTTTAAGGTAGATATGGAAAATCCATCACAAACCATCACAAATAAAGTTAAGGCATAATTTCCTTATATGTATTTGCTCAGTTATACAGTGAATATATTAACAGATTGATCTTTAAGTAATATATACCTTTCATAATGTCATTTGCCCCCCTACCCACCCTAACTGACCCACTGCTAGCAGCAAAGTGTAAAACATTAACTACAGTGACAATACTTTATACAATGATAAGTATTCAATGTATTTTAAGTAAAGGAGGTAAAATGTTTAATATGTAATTCCATGCGGTATTAAAAATATCAGTATCTTGATTAACACGGTCCATTAGTCTTTCATAATGCAATGTGTTCTTAAAGTTGTAGCTCCATTTATTTTGTTCAAATTCTGGTAACATTGCGGAATTCCAGTTTTCTAAAATTAACTTTTTTGTTGTCATGGTGGCTAATGCTATATATTTTTTTCTTTTGTTGGTAATCCTAGATCTTCAAAATCATTAAAAATATATAATTCGGGAGTAAATGGTGTATCATTTTTTATAATTTTCTTGATTTTGTAATGTGTTTGTTGGCACCAACTGAGCAATTCCAGACAGTCCCACAATAAATGAAAATGGTCAATTTGCTTATTTACTTTACAGTTGTGCCAACATATTGAGATAAAAGAAGTGTCTATATATTTAAGCTTATGAAGTGTAATGTAAGCTCTATCTATAATTTTGTATTGGATGGATTTATTCTTTACATTAGCATACATTTTATTTGCTTGTATACATATTTTCTTCCATTTAATTTTTTTCCCTTTTAATGTTTAGTTCTTCCTTCCATTTTAATTTGTATCTTTGTGTAATTTTGTCAGCCTTCAATGTTTTTACATGTAAAAAGGTTTAATAAAAGAACGACATCATACTAATTTTCTCAGGGCCATTCCTTTTTTGAAATATTTGTGCTACATCTAATATTTTACTATTATCTGAATTGCCCGGTTTTATAATACAGTATATGTTTCTATTTATTTTTAATTGTTAGATATTTAAACCAAGAGTTTTGAATTTGACATTGTTTACATTTTTTTCTCAAATTCTTCTCAGTCAATAACCTTACCTTCTTCCATTAAATCAATTCAATTTATCATTTTTCATTTCCTAAGTAATTTTTTAAATGTCAGTTCATTTTGTATTTTCCAGATCTTTGGATTTCCTTTTATACTGGAAAATAATTTGAAATTATTTTTTGGGAAGAACTTACTAATTCTGGAGCAAATTGTATATATTGGACTTATTATTGGAGTTTTAATGTGTGAGAAGAGTTGGAGGAATGCCGGTATATCTTGAATTTTCAATGGGGGGGAACTTCCTTATTTAATAACTTTTGAATTTGGGACTGGAAGGAACACTCACCATCTATGGAATATTTCTGGGAATCAATCCATGTAATTGTCTGTTTCATTTTAGCTGCCCAGTAATAATATACAGGGTCTGGGTGACCCATACCACCTTTTTTCAGGAGACAATTAGTATTTCCCATGCTATTCTTGGAGCTCCACTACACCAGAGAAATTTCTTAAAGATTTTAAGCATTTTCTCAAGCCAAGTTAAAGATAGATCTCCCTGTGTTCCTTTGAAATAGATACATTAGGTGAGGCATTACTAGCATCTTTATTGCTTCAATTGTTTCCCACAGGGACAAGGATCTATCTTGCCATACTCCCAGTGGCCTTGTAATTAATTCCATGTATATTGCTAAATCATTTTCCAGGGTTTTCTGTATGGTATTGGAGAGTTGTATTCCTAAATATTTTATTGAGTCTTGTATTTTAATTTCCTTTGTTAATTCCTTGGTTTCTTCATCCATTTTATTAATAATTAAAATCATTGATTTGGATTTGTTTAATTTATATCTTGATAATTTAGAGAAATTATCAAATTCTTGCATTAGTATTGGATATGTCAATTTTGGATTTGTTTATATTATTAAAATATCATCTGCATACATGCTTAACTTAAATTGATTAACTTCTTCCTGTGTCTCTATGATTTGTTTATTGTTTCTTATATGATTTAATAATTGTTCTAATGTTATTATAAACAAAATTGGAGAAAGGGGGCATCCTTGATGTACCCTGTTCTGCACTGACATGGGATCTGATTTAAACAGATTTATTTTAAAGGAGGCTTTTGGATTTTTGTATAGCGCTTTTATAGCCCTATTGATGTAATCCAGAAAACCCCATTGTTTCAAAGTAGTGAACATGAAATTCCAATTTACCAAACTGAAAGCCTTGGATGCATCCAAGGCTATGACTATAGTATCTGGATCATTTGCTTTGATTGAGGAGATGGCTACCTGGACATTGCTTAACCCCTCAAATATATTATGATGTTTTACAAAACTGCTTTGATCTGGATGAGATTTGAGCTTGTATTTTTTAACTATTAATTTTGCCAGAATTTTGCAGTCACTATAAGTGCTATTGATCTAGGCCCAGATATTCAAACTGCGCCCAAAATGTGCGCATCAGCAGGAGCAAACACAGATCAATTCGTTGTATCTTAACAGACGAATATATTCAAACATGGAGCAGAACAAATTGCACAAGCAGCCAACATCTGAATATCGCACAAACCGCGCCCATAGCGCAACCAAGAAGGAGAAGTTGAGCAGAAAGGCTGTGCTATAGCACAACAGGGCTGCCCAGCTGAGCAGTCCAGAGGTGCCATAGCCAAGCAGAGCCCCAAGCAGAGCAATGGAACTGCACATCCAGGGAGGCGGCTGGGGCTCACCGCAGCCATGCCACGATGGGCACAGGAACACACTGCAGAACCAACAAGACACCTGCACACCCCAAGCACAGCATCACTGGGGGTGGGACGAATGATCCACTGGCCCCTGGGGACAAGCCAACAAAGCACAGCAGGGCCATGATGCCCCAGCACAACCACTGGCAAGCTGAGACTGCCACACACAGGGGGATGACAACCACAGTGCATATCAGCCCCCCCGTACACACAGCACACCCTGCACCGTGACCCCAAGACACCAGCTATGTGCAGTGACTGGCACTGCAGGAAACACCATGCATCCCGCCTGGCACACATCAACCCGCGTAGCAGAAGCATATAGCCAGACCCACCCCAGCACCTAGCAGTGGGCAGCAGCAGATGGCAAGACCAACAGAAAGACACTGCCACACTGAGACACCTCCCACACACACACGCACACACACACACACACACACACACACACACACACACACCCAGGACCATACCACCCCAGATGGCATGCACACCACTGCAACTGAGCAACCATAGCCAGCTGCAAATCAGAGACCACCACAGTATTCATAACAAATATATATATTGTAGAAACAATAAAATACAATAACAAGAACAAGAATAACTATATACAGTTATGTACAAGACAAAGGGGTGGGGTACAAAGGTAGGGGTGGGTAAGGGTAGGGTGAACAACTGGAGAGGGAAGGCAGGGTGGGAGGGATTGTTGAAGTGGGAAGGAGAAGCACAATCATGGCCTGGCAGGCTGGTCTGCCACTGCCTGCCGCCATCGCTGTCCCCTCCACCGTCTCCGGATCCCATGGTGATACATGTCATTCAGGATCCCATGTGTTGCAATGGAGACACGTGTGATCCGATGAAGGGCACGCTCCATCCTTCTTAGGATGCTGAGACCTAGGAAAAGGGAACACAGTCAATGGCTGTGACTGTTCAAAACCCTGAACACCACCCATCCTGCAAGGCATAAAGTCTAGTGCCCCACACCTGTGATAGTATGCACCCACCCACAGTGACCATGCACATGACACACCCAACCAGGCAGCACCAGCTATGTGCACCACTGCACACACACACTGGCCATGTACATCACAGCACAAACAAGACTGTCAAGTGACGTGGCAACGTGGTGCGATGCCAGTCCCACAGCCATGTGCCCAGTGCATGCATGGACCACCAGTGACGCATACACAGATGTGCTGTGACACTGGACAGTGATGAATGTCTCCTGTGTCGTGCATGGTTGTGTTGTGCATGGCTGGTGGTCATGCCCCCCCATCATGCCATAGCATATGAAGTAATGATACTCACACTCCTCAAGCAGCTGTGGCTGCTGCTGCTGCTGCTGCTGCTGCTGCTGGGGTGCACCACCCACAGCACCACAGCCCAGCACCAGAGCCCTGGCATGGCCCTCCTCACCCCGTGCCTGCATCCTCTCCACCCGTCCTGTGGGAGACAAATGTTGAGAAAAACATCAGTGTGACTCCAAAGCAGACTGCCCCCTGCCCCAGTGAGAGTGCCTGCCCACACAGCCAGACCCATGCATCTCACACCTGCACACACTGACACAGCCAACCATGGCAGAGCCATCACCTATGCACAGCCACCAAAACACACTCACACCCCTACAGAGAATACAGGTGCATAGATGGTACACCCACCTGGCCTAGGCACCACGCCCCTCCTGGCACGGGACCGAGCCGCTCAAGAAGCTAAGGATCCTCCTGCAGAGGTCATTGCTGTACCAGTGCCGGCACTGCTCAGCTGACCGGCACTGCCCAGTGACCCCACCAGGTCACTGGCCACTTGCTGCCAGACCTGTTTCAGCAATGGTGAGGCACTCATCCACAAGAGCCCCATAGTGGGCTCCACCAGGCCACCAGCTGGCCACTTCCACGGGCTCCATTGCACTGCCCTCCTGCGTGCCATGCTACCAACTTTACAGCAGGCAATATGGTGCCCGCTGCACCGTGAATCCACGTGGGATAATGGTACAATAGACCACCATAGTTCCAATCAGCGCTGTTCAACAGCGCCGCCAGTTCACATAGCACTGTCACCAGACAGCACATATAGGGCTGTACACATGGCAGCCGAACAGCACCAGGGGGCAAAGGTCGGACACCAGGTCATGGGCAATGACGCAAGGCCACGCACAGCACCATCTGATGTATACGCATCCTGCGCGACCGACCACCTGCGTACCAGTGCCACAGTGGACTATTGCACAGTAGTGCCACAGCGCCATATAGTGCCCAGTGCTGTAGCGCCACTGGCACAATGGTGGCCATGGCCTGAATTGCCGATCGCGCACAGCACGTCAGCAGCGCGGCAGATGCCTGCGTAAGCTATCTGGGCATGTGCAATGCAGTGTACCACACAGTCACAGATCTGCGCCATTGGCTCAGCCGACTCAACCATATTGCGCAAAGCGCAACTGCGCGATATTCAGCCGACACATGCAAATCATCTGATCAGCCATTCAAAGGTGCAGTGGCACGATTTGAATCTCATTATAGTTGCTCCACTCCTAATTTGCATGCATTGCGCTATAAATGTGCGACATTGGGCTGCGCTGGCCAGATTCGGGTACTGCAGGTGAGAGGTGAGTTTCATGCTGTGTGATGTTCTGGACAATGGTCATGGGAAAATGCTGTAGACTGCACAGTGACAGGTGTCCATTTCCCCCCATACAGATCGCCATGACCGATCAGAGACAAGGTGAGGGTGAGGATGGTGGGCGTAGGAGGAGGCCCAACTTTACCCCAGCAGAGACAGAGGCCCTCTTCCAGGCCTACCTGGAGGAGGAGCCACTACTGAGTGGACGGCGGGGCACCCCTCAGTCCCATGCGGCTGCATGGGAGGGGGTAGCTCGGGCCGTGAACCTGCATGGAAGCCACCAGCGCTCCGTGCAGGAATGCAAGAAGAAGATGGGGACAGACCGCAGGAGGTTGAAAGAGAAGGTGGCACCTTCAGGGCGGCACGTGCTGGCACTGGCGGGGGCCAGCCAGCGGTGTTGGAGCTGACCCCGGCTGAGGAGAGACTGGCTGCATCAATGCAGTGGAGTGCTATTGAGGACGTACCAGGAGGTGGATTCCAGACAGGTGGAAGCCCATCACTGCACGGTATGACATGGTGGTGGTGTTGGGGGGGGAAGGTTGTTCACATGCACTCACATGTACTCTCTTTCTGTTACAGATCCTGTTCATCTTCAGGAGATGGTGGTGGTGGGTCCAGCAGTGATGATGACCTGCTGGACATGGAGGAGGGTCCATCCACCTCTGTCACCAGCCAGCATGCACTGCAGCAGCATGCACGCTGGGCCGCCAACTCTGGTGTCGGTGATTCAGGTGTGGGTGTACAGCCTGTGTCTCAGCAGTCTGGCATGCAAGCATGCCAGCACGCTGTGACTGTGGCTGTGCACGCACCTGCACCATTGATGATGCAAGTGCTGCAATGGGCAGTGATATGTGTGTGTCCCATGACGGACACACAGCAGGCCAGCACGTGCCCCTGGGCCTTTCTGGTTCCAACTTGTGTAACAGCATGTTGGCACAGTCCCAGGCTGTGCCTGTCAGCACCAGTGGGGCAGCACCAGTGGCTGTGCAGGTGTCTGGCACTGTTGTGGCCACAGCGGTGGAACAAGTGGATCCTGGGGCACAGCGGTTGGAGGGACAGCAGCAGCAGTCACCCACCAGGTCTAGGGGTACAGTGTCAAGTGGTGGCACATGTCCACCGCCCTTTGATCCGCCCATTCCTGGTCCTGGCGAACAGCGCCCATCCTCAAGGGGTGTTGTGCATCAGGACCTTCCACACCCTGGGGGACAGGATGCCGTTGTGCACAGTACCCATTGGACAAGCACACCCGCCTGCTGCAGGAATCAGTACAGCAACAGAGGCGGGTTGCAATGTCTGTGGAGGCACTGTCTGTGGCTGTGGAGCGGCACAGCAGGGAGTGTGCTCTGGACCTTGCAGACCTGGGTCGTATGCGGACGGATGTGACCACCGCCATTGACAGGCTGACCCAGGCAGTGGTCTCTGTCATGGACGCATTGGGCACACAGTCAGGTGCCCCTGTACCACACACACAGTTCACTCTCACTCCCGTTCCTGGCGTCGGTGACGACACCAGGCCTGTCAACGCCGGGGTTCTGCTGTGGGCATCCTGAGCACCCTGGTGCAGGTTTGTTTGCATGCTGCAGACCCCTGTAGGGCAAGGTCGCGTTCGCGCAGAGTGGGAACCCTGGTGGTCCAACAGTGCCACCCATGTGGCCCTGCTAAGCCTGCCAGGGCTGTTGGGTCATGGTGGGGCCACCCACGCATCTGCGGTGGCCGTGGGACAGTGCTACATGACTGACCTGTCTCCCAGTGCGGGCCCTGTCTGGTGCTGCCCTTTGTGCAATGTGTGTCATGGTGGGCAGTGCACTGCTGGGTGCTCTGCTCAATACGCCGACACACGGACCACCTGCACACTCTCCCAACTGCTGTCCTCAGGTGCGTGTGCATGATGATGCCTGCATTGTACTGTACACCAGGGTGCAAGGGTGCCCAGCATCTGACACACGGTACTTGGACAGTACAGGTGGTGGGGGTGGTTGGTGGTTCTGTGTGTTAGCAATGTTGGTTCTGCTGTGCTGTGCATCTGCCCATGTACGCTCTGTGCCTGGTGTGTGTGTGTGTCCATATGAGTGTTCACCCCTCCCTGATGGTATGTTTGTATGCCTGGACCCTTCCACTCCCCTGGCCGTCATGCACCCCTGGTGTGTTACCCTGTGTGCCTGTGGTTTGTGCATGGACAGTATTGGTTGCACATGTCCCCTTGACTTACCTGTGTTGTGCATAGTGCTCTCTGTGATGGTGTCCTGGTGCAGCTGGGCCTGCCGGATCAGTCGGGGTCCCGCCATCCTAGAGGCTGCTCATCACCATCAACACCAGCGCCACTGGCGTCCCCGCCTGTCCCCCTCTCTTCAGCCTGTGGGGCTATCCCACAGTCTTTGGCCATGTTGTGCAGGATGCAACAGGCCAGGAATATCCCAACAGGCCTTTTGGGGCTGTACTGTAGGGCACCGGAGGTGTCTAGGCATTGGAGCGTGCCTTGAGCATCCCAAACACCCGCTCTATGATGTTGCGGTGGAAGCATGTGCCTTATTATAGCGTTGCTGCGATGGGGTCATGGGCGCCTGCATGCGGTGTGAGCAGCCAGGGATGAAAGGGTATCCGCTGTCACCTGTGTGGAGATAGTGGAGATCAGTATCATGTTCAGGTCCATATTGCCCATTTCCCTGTGTGCCACTACCATGGCACCTGTGGCATTCCCACCCTTGCCCCGAGTTTTCATTCCATACATGCGTACTCACCCACTAGATGGCCTGTGGGGATGTCCCCAATCTCAAATCGATGGCACAGTGCGGACTGATGTCATATGAAGGCATCATGTGCTCCATCAGGGTGTGTGGCACAGACATTGATTATGCGCCCAGTGGCATCACACACCACCTGGCAGTTGACACTGGAGAAGCCCTTTCTGTTCCTATATACAGCCCCATCGGGGCCAGGTGGCATGCGAATGGCCACATGGGTGCAGTCTATGGCCCCTAGCATGCCAGGCATACGTGCTACCCTGTGGAACTCCTGCATGTTTGCTGTACGCTCTGCCTCGGTGCTGGGGAAATGGATGTACTCTGCAGCATGTGGCAGCAGTGCGCTGAGGAATTGGGTGAGGATGCGTGACATGGCTGACTGTGTGATGCCTGTGGTGTCCCCTGTCGGCCTCTGGAAGGTGCCCGTGGTGAGCAGGCACATGCAGGCTGTCACCTTGGTCTCCACTGACAGAGCGTGACTCCGCGTGAGGGTGCCTGCATCACATCACTGCACAGCTCACAGAGCCACCTCAGTATTGCCCTGTTCAGTGGTACCGCCCACGATCTCTACATCTGTGTAGCTCATAGCTGATGCGCGGCATGGTACTGCCTGTTGGGGGCGTACCGCCGATGGGCCCTTCCACGGCCTCGTCCCCCTGCAGCTTGCATTCTCACCCCCCTCATTACAGCTTCCATGTGGAAGCTGGCACTGTCCATCTCCCTGGCTTCTGACCCCCCCTGGCTGGTGTTGCTGTTACCCCCGCTGTCTTCACTGCTACTTCCACTGCACCGGGCACCCCCCGCTGGCCTCTACAGCCTATGGCCCACACTTGCCTTGCCTGCCCTAGCCTGTCACTGTCTGTCTGTCTGTCTGTCTCTCCCTCTCTCTCTCTCTCTACCCCACTTGGCATCCTTGTAGTGTTCTTACGCTGCTTCCTTGAGCCTTTTTATTTTGGCTCATTTCCGCTAGTGCACAATTTCCAGCTGTTCCGCTGTTGCACATTGCGCAAGTCTTTGAATATCGCATTGCACTCTTTATGCATGGATCCACCCCCTTCGGTTGCGCATGCCTTCATTTGCATTGCGCTGTTGCTCAGCATGTTTTCGGTGGCACAACTGCCTCCTGCTGAATATGGCAAAATGGCGCACTTTTGGACTTGCGCATGCGCAACCCTGTTGTGCATGGCGCAACTCTTTTGAATATCCCACCCCTAGAGTTTTCAGCTTGAAGTTTATCTTTATTTTCTTTTGGTAATAAAACAATATCTGCTTCAGAAAATGAGGGTGGTAAGTCTATAGCCCCTGCCATCTCCTCGGTCAATTTTTGTATCCATTTTATTAAGTCTTCCTTAAATGCCATATAAAATGCAGTGGTGTAACCATCCGAGATCCAGGAGATGCATTTTTTTCATTGTATTAAGGACCTCCAGTACCTCCTGTTTAATAAAGTTTTCTGCTGATATCTCTATGGCAGGAAGCTTGGCCTCAAGAGGCCTTGCAAGAAAAAATTTTTAGATTTAGAGGCTTGATCACACAGGGACAATTAACATTTGTCCAGATTGCCAGAAAGTGCAGAAACAAATACGTGCACCTTCATTCAGAATTTGCTGATGGATGTTCACTTCCAGCCAGTATGGATTTATGTATTGAGAGAGCACATTGGGCCTTGTACCCCAAACCCATGGACCCCTCTGCCAGATCAAGAACAATCATCATGAAATTTGCCAGCTACTGAGTGAAGGAGGAGGTCCTCAGACTGGCTTGGCCGAAGAAGGATGACAGGTACAATGGAGCCTGGTTATATTTCAGGCAATATTATCCCTTGGAAATTCAGAGATTGAGGCTGCAATACTTGGACATAATAAGAGCATTACAGGTGAAACAAATTAAATTTCAAACACCATACCCAGCAAGGATCAGGATATTCTGGGAGGAAGGGGTCCGAATCTAATTGACACCAGAGAAAGCAACAGCTGCTCTGAAAGACCATGGTATACAGCTAGATCCAAGAAAAAGAAGCCAAACAAATCATCAGCAGGGAGGGGAACCACAGAACTAGCAGACAGTTTCCCATCAGAGTCTATGTGCGGCAGGACGTGGTTCCGCTAGCAAAACAATGGCGGACATTCACGCTCTTCTTCAACAGTTTTCTAACTCTTCGGGACAGCATCATGGAAGAATGGACATAACATGAAAAGATAAGTGCCAGAATTAAAAAGTGTGGCATCTTACAACAGTGTTTAGAATGGTAGCTAGACACCAGACTGCATCTGTAGACTTGCAGAAGAAAGACTCTGGGGAATCCCTTCCCCCCCCCATTTGCTTGTTTGTACATTGCTCATGTACCCTGTTTGCTTTGACCCCCCCACCCATTTTTCCCTTGTCTTTCCTATCCTGTCTCTGACTCATGGTGGCTTAATACTCAAAGTTAAAAGTCTTATCTCTCTTTTCTATTGCAGCATACTGTAAGAAGAAGGGCAAATGAAACTGCAGAATGTAACCTTGAACTGAATTTGATTGGCAGGCAGAGGCTATGCAGTAAGGAGAGAGATCTCCAAAAGAGGTCTAATACTTAGCTGCTGATTCCTCAACAATACAGCCAAAGGAGGTAAGGGGGGGAGGAAAGGAAGAAAGGGACAATACATAGCTATGGGAGAGGGGTGGAGGAGGGGAGGAAGAAAGCAAAATGGGGAAAAACAAAACACAGATCCAATGAAACGTGCACACCATCTGTTTTAGGGTGAAGAGAAGTGAAGGATCAGGAGGGGAAGAGCCACCTCAGAGCAGCTTATGCAGCATTGGACCACAATTGGACCCTCACGGTGTTTAATAAAGAGAGATAAGTGTTGCTTTGAGATTTTTAGACAGTATATTTACTACTCCCTAGTTTTTGACATTATATGTTACAGATAATGTTGCTCTTTCTTCTTTTTCTCAGATTGGCCACTGTGGATAGAAACAACTGGGTTCAGAGATGGTAAAGAAAACTTTGACAGCATGGTGGTGCGTCGATGTTTGGTGCTGCGAAGTCTGCGAGGGGGCCCCAATAGAGAGGTATGTAGAGGTGCTGATGCCTGGACAACACTGATGCAGGAGGTAATGGGGGAATCTAATCATGATAGTAAAGCTATTCTGCAAAGTGTAATGATTAATAACATAAAAATGCAGGTTGGGGACACAGGACAAAGGGGGACTTGAAAGATTTTGTCAAAACAGAAGAAGAAGAAGAACAGAACCACAGTAATAGAGTACAATAAGGAGATACATTGGTGGGAAGGTTTTGAAAAAGTAGATAAAATAAAAAAGAGAAAAGGGGTAAAGTGTTTGGATAGATGATCATCAGAAGAAAAATGGAAGGGATGATTAGGAGCTATATACTCTGTTTATTAAAGGAGTTTACAGCTGAAATGTAACCTTGATACAGTGCCATCAGGCAAACCATAATCAAGGGGTCTTTGGAGGGAAGGGGGGCAATGGGACTTAGATAACAGGGCTGATGTTCCAACTGTAGTGTACCATAATACTGATGACAGGCCTTTGAATAAGGGAGGGTATCCAATACCAGACCTCATACTCTCAAATGGCCCTGGTAGTGGCCCCTGAGTGCAGAGGGAGTGGCACCACTGCCTCTCTGGGTGGAAGGGAAGAGGATGCCAGGAGGGGGTCCTCAGCCGGAGATAAGGAAAATACGATTATCTTCCTCTACCTTGGAGGTAATGAAAGTTATGTTAAGAAGTTTAAAAGAATAGTTTGCCCAGTTCACAGGTTGGTACCAGTTAAGAGGATTTTATATACAGCACGTGGTGACAGATGGCTGGATGGGTCTTGGGTGGAGGGGGTGAGCCAGGTTGGCCACCAGATGTTTTGAAGGGGCCACTGGCTAAATTAATAAATCAAAGATGGTTAGTAAAGGTACTAAAATATTGACATACAATGTCAGTGTCCTCTCCAACCCAGTCAAAAGGAAGAAAATAATGACCTGTGTAAAGCAGACCAAGGTGGAAATAGTGTTCCTACAGGAAACGCTTGTAACAGAGGTTGAGCACCAGAAGCTGAGCCAGTTTTGATGTGAGGGCATGTACTCCTCATCATAGAAAAGGGGGAGAAGAAGAAGGGTGGTTATATTCATCCCGCACTGGACATCTTTTGAGTATTTAGAGAAGGAGATAGATAAGGAGGGCAGATATGTGATTCTGAAAGGAAAACTAAATGGGCAGTTGGTAACCTTAGTCTCAGTATTTGCACCCCCAGGATCCTCTTATGGATTGTACAGAACTATTCTAATGAAGGTAATGGAGAAGGCTGAGAGCACTTTAATATGTGGGGGGGGGGAGACTGGGACCTTACGATGGACCCACAGCTAGACAGTACATTGCGCATACCTAGGATGGTACATAGGGTAGTGAAACAAGTAAAAGCATTGCTGGTGAAACTAGGGCTACAGGATACATGGAGATATCTAGAGGGAACCAATAGGGGATACACATATTTCTCACAAGTCCATCAGATGTATTCTTAACTAAATCTCTTTTTCATATCAAGGGAAGCACACTCTGACTTGATCAGATGTAGGGTGGGGCCATTGGGACTTTCAGACCATGCCCCACTACACATTGAAATGGTCCTGCAGTCAATAAAGAAAACTGCATTTTGGAGATTGTCTCTCTCCTTGCTTCAGGACAAGGAGGTTCTGGAGTAAATACCTAAACTAATAGACCAAACAGTTCAGGACCACATCAACTCAGATGTCAGTGGGGGAATAATGTGGGATATTATAAAAGCAATACTTACTGGCAAACTAATTGCAATAGAGACAGTAAGGAAAAATCAGAGAATGGAGAGGCAAAGAGAGCTGGAATTAAGAATACTATCAATGGAGGCACTAAAACAGAAGAAGTTAGACAAAGAGGGAAAGATCTCCTTCAGCTTTAAAAAGAATTAAATTCCATATTAGATCATTAGGTGGAGCAAAACTTAAAATTTCTTAAACAGAGATATTATGAGAAAGGACAGAGGGCATTGAAATTATTAGCCTGCAGACTTAGAGCTAGAACAGCCAGAGCGCAAATTGCAAAAATCCAGCATCCAGTGTCTGGGGAACGGGTACATAAGATAGGTGAAAATTAGAGGCCTTCACAAAATATAAAAAACGACATGGTCCAAAGGCAGAGATTCCTTAAGAACAGATAAGCTTCTTCCTACACTGCTTTAAGCTCCCCAAACTAACGGAGGAGCAGAATGTGGTACTATGCAGATATCGATAGCTGAGATTAATAATGCGATAGGAAATAGTAAAACTGGAAAATGACCGTGAATGAATGGCTTCCCTTGTGAATTTTACAAAACATTTTCAGATAAGGTGGTTCTATTACCACAGGGGGCATATCAGGAAGTGATGGGAAAGGGGGGAATTATCCCGCTATCGTGGAAACAGGCAGTAATCTCAGTGATCCCCAGGCTGAGCAAGGACCCTGCCATTTGTGCTTCATATCATCCCATAGCCATCCTCAACATTGATTATGAATTCTTAACTGCTATATTGTCAAAGAGGCTGGAGGAGCTTGTCCCCAATTAGTGGAAATAGACCAAACAGGATTTGTGGCAGGATGTCAGGCGGCAGACAATGTCAGGCGTACGATGCACCTTATTGAACATCTTAATTATACAAAGATACCAGCAGTTATTATGAGTCTAGAGGCCAAGAAGGCATTTGAGATCCGACAAGATCCAGACATTAAGGGAATAATTATAGGGGACCAGAAACACAAAATGGCCTATCCGCAGACGATGTACTCATGTATATAATGGATCCTGATAGGTCAACACCAAGACTAATGGAGATGGTGAAAGAATTTTCTAACCTCACGGGATACACTTTCAATTCTACTAAAACAGAAATGCTAATGTTTAATTATACCCCACCCCCACAAATAAAAAGACAGTACCCAATGAAATGGGCTTTAACATGCTTAAAATACTTTGGGATAATGTTAGGAAATTCCAATAAGTTCCTCTTCCAAGATAAGCTTGTTCCACTGATAAGGTAGGTCAAGGAAGATATAAAATAGTGGGCCCTATTGCCCTTTCCTTTACACGCTAGAATACATATGGTTAAAATGAATCTGTGAAGAATGTGCAAGCCCGCCTGTGCATTTTGCAGCTTGTGAGCAGCACTCTCTGTTAAAGGATACACTGGGTGCTTTTAGTCTTAATCACAATCCTTATTTACTTAAAAAGAACATTTGCAGTTACAGTGCTAGGTGATTATACGTTAATGTAATCCACATCTAAGATCACACGGTTTTTACAGCTTACAGTTATCGGTTTGATAGTGTTTACTGTCATCCGACTTCTCCACACTTCATTTTCTGAAAAAATGCTGTTTTCTTAAAATCTTTTTTTCTTGGCTGTATTGCCTAAATCCTGATCTTACCCTGCCTAAGGAGACCTTTGTGTGGTTATTTCTTTTGTTGGTATTCAGGTGCAAGTGCCCAAAGAAGGAAACCCTTGTTTTGACATTTTTTAAATTTTACTCCAATCTTGCAGTTGCGGTTACCATTTTCCTCCAAACATTCTGGGCTTGCCATGACAAGGTTGGGACCACGGGTTTGGCTGACATTTCCGACACTTTGACATCTTCTTCAGAGCTGGATTAATCATCATCTGGGGCTCATCTTATCCTCTTGTGTTACCATGGTTACCATCACTCACTTATTCTTATGTAGTACCTCTACCCTCCACCATCATACGTGCGCTTAAGTATTAAATAAAGTGATATGTTCATTATAGTCAGTGGTTTTAAAAACAACATGGGCAGGATTCACAAAGGAGGTGCACCCAGCGCAACTCAGCAGGGGAGATGCACTGGGCGC
Source organism: Neoceratodus forsteri (assembly GCA_016271365.2). NCBI lineage: Eukaryota > Metazoa > Chordata > Ceratodontiformes > Ceratodontidae > Neoceratodus > Neoceratodus forsteri. Next base: position 1,445,900,434 of record CM028130.1, on the reverse strand, counting down.
AAAATGGGCTATTCACAGAGGAGGCACAGGAAGATGTCCCCAGCGCACCCCCTCTGTGAATAGCACCAGTGCATCCAGGCCAGGATGCCCCAGGGCATCCTAGGCTGCTCCGAAGCATCCCCCATGACAGGCAGTGAATCCATCAGGACAGGGCATCTCAAGATGCCCTGTGCCCAAAAACACTATTCACAGCCAGGGGCATGCAAATGAGGCCATTAGACATGCATGGTGCAATGGGTCCATTTGCATGTCATTATGGCCCCATTTGCATATCACTGGCTGGGAATCCCCAGCAGAATGTGCCTAGTGCAACCACCGCCCCACCCCCATGGACCCCACCCCAAGCCATGCCGCCCAGGTGGCGTTGCATGTGCCAGTTCCCCACCACAAGCCCCTGTAGAGTGCCACACATGGCAGCAGTAGCAGCACTGTACACCCCCAAACCCATACAAAGCCACACATGGCAGCTTGGTAGGGTTCATATGCCCCCAGCCCCAAGGACCGGAAGGGTGCATGCACCCGTGGCAGATGTTGCAGACAGCCCCCATGTACACCCAACCCACCTCTCCCCAGCAAGGGACCTGCTGTCAGTGGAGCGCTACAGCCCACCCACATACCACCGGCCGCACACCAGCTAGGCGCAGTCTGCGACTGACAGTGATCGCACAGCCCAAAGCACTGCAGGCTGTGCGATAGCTGGTTCACAGACAGCTCAGTCAGCAGGCGGTCGTGGTGGTATGCTGGTAGCTGAGCACCACGATGCCAGCAGGTCCTGCTGGGGTGTGGGGTGCAGGGTGGTTGGGTACATAGGGGGCTGTCCACACGCCTGCCATGGGTGGTGGCATGTACCGGGTGCTTGGGGCTGGGGAGGTTGCCTGCAGTCTAGCACCACCACGAGCGGCATCATACAGTCGCTCAGGGGGGTGTCATCTGAACCTCTACTGCCACCACGAGCGGCTTCATACAGGGATTGGGGGGGCATCTGAACCTCTACTGCCGCTGTCAGCGGCTTCGTACAGGGATTGGGGGTCATCTCAACCTCTACCGCCGCCGTGAGTGGCTTTGTACGGGGATCGGGAGGTCATCACCACCACTACTGCCACCATGAGTGGCTCTGTACAAGGGTTTGGGGGGTTGTCACTGCTACTACTGCTGCCGGGAGAAGCTTTGTACAGGGACTTTGGAGACATGTCCAGTAACACTGACAGGGGTAGCAGTGTATGGGGGCATGGGGCTTGGGGGGGCTCATTGGGCTGCCAGGGTGGTCGTGCACCTGTGCTGCTGCCCACAGTGCGGTGGCCAGCCTGTAGGTGGCCCCTGACTTACACCACTTTTATTGTACTTATCTTTCTGTGGCGCAAGCTGGGACTTGCCCCAGAGATGTACCACAGAATTGGACCATGAATGGGGCTGCGCCCAGTATTCATGGGCACACCCCCCCCACGGCCCCTATGGATGCGCCGCATATCATTACAGGTGGTTTGCAGTGCATCGGGGTTGTGCCGGTAGCAGCGCAGTCGCCTGCCTGATTCCCTGACTGGCGATTCTGGGGATGCCGGTATCTCGGATGCGCATGATCCCTTTTGTGAATCCTGCACCATATGTCTAAGTCTTTGGTCAAACATAACAGTCTTTTTTCTTTCTATGTCTTATTTGTGACATTTATATCATTAGATCATTTAGCAATTCTTCTTGCTGATATGCTGCACTGCAATCTTTTTTAGTGAGTGCCCCTAATTATAAGGGCATAATTTTACTAGCTAATAGAAATTCTTATTCCCTAAAAAAGGGCCTGATACTTGCTCCTTAAGTAGTATGTGCTTCTACTTTGAACAAGTTTCTTGCAGCCATAAGATTTAATGTGGATATTGTTTGCGATGTATAGTAAGTTTTTGGTAGTGAATTTCAGCCTTGCCTCACATTTTTGCTCCCATTGCACTCTACAGCCATCTGCTTATGATTTCTGCAGTCTACTCAAGCTACTTAGTCTGAGGCCACTCAATAGATTATACAGTTATTATTCCATGAATTACTTGTATACTGTGTATTTATGCTGCTCAACTTGTCCATTTACTTATTTCTTTATTTGTCATGTCTCCAGTTCCTGTTCCACTGTGTGCTATATTTCTTCCAGTAAGTGGTGTACGTGAGCTTCCTAATCTTTTTTCTCAAATTTTTACAGCTCACATTCCACAGTAGGTGCAGTCTCTTACTCTAATGTGCCACATACTCAAGTTGTGTTACACTGTATTTTTGGAAAAAAAATGGGCTGCTTCCCTTTCACTGTTATGCACATACTTTTTAAGATCCACTGTGATTTGAAGCTAATTTACCTCATTATTTTAGTTCATTTCACTTCTAAGATGTGACTATTAAGGAGTCTTTTAATGTTCAAATGACACTTTCTCATTTTTATCAAATTTACGTGCAGTGCAACTCTTCGGTCTTACAATGGTTATCAAATGTTTCCCCTAAACAGATCTTTATGTATAATAATTAACTAGCTTAATACTCCCAATCTTTTACCTAATGTTTTATCTACTAATTATTACCGACACAGATTTCTAACCAGATTACAACATCACAATGGTCTCCAGCTGCTCATTTGTTTAACCTAAATAGTTATGATAGCCATGGTCTTCATTTACATCTTTTGAGTACGTTGCTTCCAGTTCTTCTTTCCAAAAACTTTCTCTCTGCTGCAGGAGTTTCTTAAAATCCCATCCTCTCTTTGGTAATTGCACAGGTTCGATCCCTGTGAATTTCAGTGAAGCTGAAGATCCGTGGCCTCTCTCTTCATAATGCCGCGCCATGGCATATATCGGATTTTTTACTCTTATCGCTGTTTTGTGTTCAATTCTCAATTTAAGATCTCTTTTAGTCTGTCCTATATAAACGAGACCGCATGGGCATGTCAACATGTAGATCCCCCCTTGGGACTTACTGTTTATGAATCCATTAATGTCATATTTCTTCCCTTTTTGTGGGTGTTTGAATGTTTTAGCATTATTAGTATTATTGCAGTGGGTACAGTTCCTGCACCTATAATTCCCTTTTGGTGCTCCTGACATCCAGGTGGGTTTTAAACTCCTAGTTTCTTCAAAAAAACTTTTCATTAATAGCTCTCAGGCTTCTTCCTCTTCTTCTTGCGATTCTTGGTCCTATTCCAGACATGGTTCAGCTTTTAATATATCCCAGTTCTTCTTAATAATATTAATGATTCTTAGACTCGATAGACCGTAAGGCCTAATCTGCTGGCAATTAATATGTTATTGTCTCTCCATGGTGTTCTGTACTATATGTCACCATGTTCTCATCCTCTGTTTGTATTTGTTTTTTTTAACAAATCTGCACGTGTTCTTAGTTCTGTTCTTTTTACTGCCCCTGTCAGTATTCCTGGGTCATAGCCTCTTCTTAAGAAACAGCCACACATGTTTGCCATCTCTTACTTAGCTATTTTTTCTTCTGAGCAATTCCTTTTTACTCTGAGCAATTGCCCATAAGGGGTAGTTTTTTTTTATCGTAAATGATATGGATGACTACTTTCCCAATGCAGAAGTATGTTCCTGTCTGTCTCTTTCTTAAATAATGAGGTTTCTAATTTACCATTTTTCTTGTACACGAGTAGGTACAAATAGTTCACCTCACTTGTCCTGTGTTCTATGGTGAAGCGGAGATTTCTGTTACTGTTGTTAAAGTACAGGAATAATTCTAAGAATTTTTCCTCTGACCCTTTCCACAGATATAGCACGTCATCTATCAATCTGACCCACATGATTATTTTATCTTTCCACTTATTCGTAGTTTCCTTCCAGATGAATTCATTTTCCCCAATTTCCTACATATAGGTTAGCAAGAGAAGGGGCAAAGGTGTTCCCCATCACTGTACCGTGGTGTTGTTTGTAATATTCTCCATTAAAAATAAAATAATTTGACTGTAATGTGAATCATGCCATATCTTCGATGAGTTTTGAAGGTGGAAATGTATTTTCTTCACGTTTTTCTAATGTCTCTTTTAGTGTTTGTATTCCTTCATCATGATCCCTAAAGAGTAGCACCTTAGTTAACTCTGTGGGATGAAGTAAAAAATGGGAAAAATAAATCTTTTACCCTAGAGAGCACAAACAACCCATACAACATGCATGGTTAAAATGAATCTTTTGCCAAGGTTCCTCTACATCTTCCAGTGTGTCCCAGTATGGCTAACCAAACAATGGCTGACAGATGTACATAAAATGCTGTATACATTTTTATGGGCAGATAGAAAACCCAGAGTGAGAAGTCAGGTATTATTAGTTAAAAAGAAATGGGGGGATGGGTGGTGCCAGATTTGGGAGAATATTGGCTGGCCACACAAATTCTATGGGCTGTTCTACAGAGACATACACAGTTGAAGGCACACTGGCGTACATTGGAAGAGATGAGGGTGGGGACAGATCCCTAGATTCTATTCTTTTTAACCCTTAGATGGATAACCTGGTGCATAACACATGGTTCTCAGCAACGAGAGTCACTGAGATGGCCTGGGCATAGTTTCAAAGATACCAGATGGTAAAAAAAGATAAACAGAGATATAGGTGGTTGATCTGGAACACTGAATTTCAGCATGGAGACTTACATCCTTGCTTTGAAAGACAGGCACAAAGGGGGGTGAGGTGTCCAGTGCAGCTTTTGAAGGGAGACACTATGTTAACATTTGAGGAATGCTGCAGACAATATGGCTGGACAGGTGCAGATAGACAGATATTTCCAAATTAGAAACTATATGCTAACCCAAATGAAAAAATATTCTAATATACAAATCACCTCTGTAGAGGCACCTAGGTTAGAAGATCTACTGAATACAGTCTCCCCTAAAGGGGCAATCTCCCAGATTTATCAATTTTTAAACTCACACAGAGAAGAAGGGGCTCAACACATAATGGCAAAATGGGAAGAGGGGGCGGGATTCCATCTAACTAAAATGGAGTGGAGCAAGATTCAGGAAGGAGCCTTTAAAACCACTTCCTCATTGAGATGGCAGGAATTTTTGTGGAAAATCGAATCCAGATACTTTATAACTCCAAACATGAAAGCCAGATGGAAAGGAGGGGACTCCTAAATGTGTTGGAGGAATTGTGGGGAACAAAAGGCAACACATGAACATATAGTATAAGTCTAATTAATTATTAATGAGCTGAACTAGCTCACTGATTGGCTACCATGCCAGTCTGAAGTCTGTTAGAAATGACCAGCATGGTAACCACACAGCTGATTGCACACTGCACTCTGACAGTAGTGGCAGCAAAATGAGAAGTCTTTTTGCTGCTGCTATCACTGCAGGGTATCGATAATGAACGCGGTGCAGTAGCGATCAGCACAAGAGAAAAATTTGTTGTAACCATGCTGAAAAAACAGCACCACTGGAACGCACCACCACCTAACTGCTATGAGACCTGAGGAGACACACAACCCGGAAGTCTCAGCGCACACTGCCAGTACCACACAAAAAATCAAAATAGAAATACATAGAAACCTATGAAAACAAGTGTCATTATTGTGATTAAACTTATAATCACAATAATGACCTCAGAGTCAATCATTTCCTGTCAATTAATGACTGGCTGGGTGGGGGTGGCCCTCGGCTGTGCCTTGGGCCACCCTTCCCCCCCAGCCAGTCATTAATCTCCAGGAAATGACCAGTTCTTCTGTCATTATTGCTTAATTCTATACCTGTCTGATTATAGAGAGTTTTATAAAGGAAGTGACAGAGAATTTACAGGCCCTGTTTCAGAGAGTTAATACATTAAATCTCCATCATGTGGTCCTCGGTTTTCCACCTCAAGAGGTAAAATGGGCCAACGCAAGGTACCTATGAGGTATATGTATAGCCTCAGTGAGGAAGGCTATAACACAAAGATTGCTTAACCCAAACCACCAACACAGCAGGAATGGGAAAAGATAATGAATGAAATTCAAGAAATGGAGAAATTAACATATTTAACACAGGTCAGAAAAGTTCATAAAGAGGTGGACTAAATGGATAGTGGAAACAGAATAGATGAACAGAAGGAATAATTGAGAAAGGGTCAAAGATATATAAAAGGGACAGGTCCATATGGGCCTAAGGCCATTCAAATAGAAAGATAGAACTGCTCAATAGAAGCTAAACCGCCTTTGTGAACCACTGGGAAGCCCATCTGGCAGTAACATAGGAAAAGAAACTGAACTAATGCTAGAAGATTTTAAGTTCAGTTATTTAGGTTTTGATTATTTTAATTGATCACAAATAAGCTTGACAAAATGTATTAATGTCACGAATGTATTATTGTAACTGAGCTTCATATGACAAGTGTAATGTACATGAAACATAGAAACACAGAATTTGACGGCAGATAAGGACCACTTGGCCCACCTAGTCTGCCCATTTCCATACCTGATGGATAAGCTGCATATTCTAGTTAACCAACAGCTTACTTCCTCCTACCCCCCACTAGAATTGCTTTATGTCTGTCCCATGCATTCATGAATTCTTCCACTGTTCTTGGCTCCACAACCTCCTCAGGAAGGCTGTTCCATGCATCCACAACCCTCTCTGTGAAAAAAATACTTTCTAACATTACCACTGAGCTGTCCCCCCTGTATCTTCAAATTGTGGCCCCTTGTTCTTGCACATCTCTTTTTCTGAGAAACTTGAAAGTTTCTGTCATGTCCCCCCTCTCCTTCCTTTCCTCAAGGGTATACATATTAAGCTGCTTTATTTTTTTTATTTTATTTTATTGAGGACTTGGAAAATACCTTTGAGTCAATGACTTGTTTACAAAGGTTTCACGTCACAGAAATACAGTACAGACAGACTTTACATAAAAATTCAAATGCAATCAGAATTCAGCAGTGAATATCATGAAACAGTGACGGCTAACAATCAGCAACTAAGGTGCTGTAACTTAATACAGTTGGAGATATATGGTACAGCCCAGAGATATATCATGGGACTAGAAGCCTGGGAAGGCAGGCCAGTGTCAATGGTCAGCAAGAGGGGGAGAGGGTAGGGGTTAAGTGACAATCACGGGTATTTGAGGCCTGGAGGCGGTCCCTAAGATGGGCTTTGAATGGGCCAATTCTATTTTCTTTACAGGCCAGGTAGGAAGGCTGTTCACGAGGGAGGGGGCTCTGAAGCTGAAGGTCCTTTGGGATTGTGAGATACAGCAGGATGGAACCAAGAGGAGAGGCTTGGCAGAACGTCGAGTGTGCTTGAGTTTTGGGGCCGGATGGACAATGGGGGCGAGCCCAGGGGGCGAGAGCCCGAGAGTAATTTTTTTAGCCATGAGGCAGGTATGGAACTTGATCCTATTGTCGAGATTGAGCCAGTTGGTGGAGTTACAGAGGGAGAATGTATGAGTGAGACAATCACATCCCAATATGAGGTGACATGCTTTATTTAGGGAGAGACGAAGTGGGTATAGGGCAGAGGTGCTTGCAGCGCTATAAATAAGTATGCTATAGTCGAACAGGGAGAGGACAGAGGAGGAGGAGACGGTGAGCTTAACTGCATCTGGGGTGAGGCAGTGCTTGAAAGTGATACAGGAACCCCAACCTAAAATTGAGGGCTTTAGATAGGAGATGGATATGTTGGTGGAAGTTGAGCGCAGGGTCTAGTGTGATGCCTAGGTACTTGAAGGAGTCAACTAGCTCCAAGGGGGTCCAATTGGCAGTAAGAACTTGGGGGCAAAATGCCTTCTGGGTGTTGAGTGGATAAGAGAAAAAAGCATAAATTTAGTCTTATTATAGTTGGGAATAAGGCACTGTGCAGAGAACCAATTTTCAGCACAGCTAAAGGCAGATTGGAGGGATCGATGGAGTTGAGAGGGGTCAGGGTCTGAGGAGAATAGGACAGCATCGTCAGCATAAAGTAACAAGTTGCCAGGGCAGGCCAAGGGAAGGGAGTTAAGGAAGAGGCTGAAAAGTAGAGGTCCTAGCATTGACCCCTGCAGGACACCTGAGAGGACAGGCAGTCTTTTGGATAAGGTGTTACCAATTTTGACCTGCTGGAAATGGTTGGAGAGGTAGTCAGAGAACCATCCAAAGGCATCCCAGGAAAAACCGATGTTAGATAGGGTAGTTAGCAGGAGGGAGTGGCTGACGGTGTCAGACGCCTTAGTGAGGTCGATGAAAACAGCGCCAGTGATATGACCCCTGTCTAGAGCGGAGTGGATGTGTGTGGTAAACTGGAGAAGGGCAGTGGTAGTACTGTGGCCTTTCCGAAAGCCGTGCTGTTGCTCGCAGATTTCAGTGAGCTGATCAGAGACAATCTGCTCTAGGGCCTTGGATAGGGGAGGAAGAATGGAGATGGGGCAGTAGTTAATGACGTTAGTACGGTCACCATTTTTAAATATAGGGGTGATGGAGGCTGATTTCCACCTAGTATGAAATATACCCTGACATAGAGAGCAGTTTAATATATGGGTGAGGGAGTAGAGAACCTCATGCAAGGTGAGCCACAGAAGTTTCAGGTCTAGGGTATCACTACTGTAGCTGGCGTGACTTAGGGCTTTTTTAAGGTACGGTTCTGCAGACTTGGGTGTAATACGGCGTAGGTGAAGGGGGGGAGCTGTCTGAGGGAGCGTCAAAGAAATTTGGAGGAAGAACGTGGTCAAGGTTTGTGAAGGCATTGTTGAAAGCAGTGGCTATACGGGTAGGATCAGATGTCATTCACCCATTGACCATTGTCTGGTTAGGGACAGGGTTGGGGTATTTTCCACAGATATCCTTGATGTTGTTCCAGAATTTGAATCCCGAGCCCCAGGTAGCGGTTAAGAAGGATTTATAATACTCAGCTTTTGCCTTGTGTAGGGCCCACATGCATTTGTTCTGGGCCTCTCTGTACTTTTGTCTATCATCAGGCAGGCCAGACTCATTGAAGAGGTGCCACAGTAAAGGTCAGGATGTGGTCTGAAATCCAAGGTACCGGGTTGCCTTTGACCATTCTTTTGGTAGAAGGGGCATATTTGTCGTGTATTGTGTTGAATGAGAGGATGAAGAGGTCAAGAGCCATATCAGGGTCAAGGGTGTCCATTATGAAGGACCAATCCATGTAACTGAGGTGTGATTTCAGAAGGGCAAGTTTGCCAGGGCCCAGCTTGCGTTGTAAGGTTATTTTGGGAGGAGATCTGGGTGCCTTGCCAGTCCAGGAGCAAAGAACAGAGGAGTGGTCACTGAGAGCATTTGGGAGAATGGTTGTGCTTAAGATTTTGTGGGGGCAATTGGTGAACATAAGGTCTACCAGGGAGGAAGACCCAGTAAGCCGGTTAAGGCAGGTGGGTGAAGTAACTAATTGAGTAAGGTCTTGGGCAGTGGCAGCATCGACTAGTGGCTCAGCAGCCTTATGTAACCAATTAATATTAAAATCCCCGAGTATGATTTTTTTCAGTACTGGATGGGAGGGTGGACAGGTAGGACAGTACTGAGTGGAAGGCCACCTTCTGGTCCCTGGGAGGAATGTACACAGCTGTAATAAGAAGGGGGGTTTGGGAACATCCCAAAGTGAGTTTAAGAGTAAGGGCCTGGGGTCCTGGAGTCAGTTGAGGGATGGAGAGCAACAGCCCATCAGGCTGATGTTGCTGTACCCAACCCTGGAAGGCGTCCCACTTTTTTAATAGACTGCATACATTAAGGGTGGCAATACTCAGCCCGTCGGCAGGGGGGTGAGTTGGTGCTGAGGGAGTAGGAGGTCCAGGGTTTGGGTGTATATTTCCTGACATGAGAAGAAGGAGGAGGAGGAACCTAGATACTGGGTTCCAGTGCAACCTTTTGTGGAAGCAGAATTTCGTTGCTAAGTGCCCTTTTGGGATAGAGTAGGAATGGGGAGGTTTAGTATAAAGGAGTAGCAAGGCAGAGGAGTTGATGTGAGTGGAGGGGAGATTGAGTCAGGGGTTGCGGATAGTATGGCGACCAGGAGTAGCGTGGCAAGCATAGGGTGATACCACTGGGTCGGCACTCAGAGCATATAGAGGGACAGTAGGCAGTAGGGATGGACCCAGCTGCAAAATCATAGGTGATAGATATGTTATTTGTATCAATCACAGGGGTAAGTGAAAAGAGAAGTTGATCATTATGGATTATAGATACAAGGTAGACTTTACGTATGTGCGTATGTATGGATAGCAGACAGCACAGCAGTAGAATTAAAGTGACCATCTTTAGTGTTAATTGGCAGACAGTGGGCAAGTGGACACCAGTATTTGTTGCGGCAAAAAATAAGCAGCCACTGGTGCTAAATCTGTTAATGAGGACAAAAGGAGTGCCGTGTACACTTGGACTAGTACAGAGGCAGTGTGGAGGGAGAGAAAATGCAGATAGTGGAACAGAAAGGAGGTAGAGGCCCTCTCATGGTGGAGAGTGATTAGCTGCAGAGGGAAAAGGGGGCTGATAGACTCAGCGCACCCCATGTGATCACGCCAATAAATGCAAGGGTTCACCAAGGGTGGTGGTGGGGGCGGTGTTTCTCTTCATGAAGTAAAGAAAAATAAAGCAAGTATAAAAAAAATAAACACCACCCCAAGTGCAGTCTCAGCTGCTTTAAATAAATTTAACTTCACTTCCACTTCAAAGAAATTAACCTGCACGATGCCCGAACACACATCACCAAAGCAATGTTAAAGTCAAGATCAAGTGGAAACTCGCTGGATCGAAAACTCCTAACCCTCACTATGGATGAGGTTCTAGTCTCATTAACACACATTCTCAATCTCTCCCTTAGCACTTAGTTCCCTGACAAATGGAAGGTGGCTACAGTTACTCCAGTCCACAAAAGCGGGGATAAGACTTGCCAAGCGAACTATCGACTGATTTCGATACTACCACCTCTCTCCAAGGCACTCGAATACACAGTATCCAACCAACTCACGGACTACCTGGACAAACACAATCTCTTATGCCCACAACAACATGGCTTCAGAAAAGGTCATAGCACCTCTTCTACATTACTGGAGTTCACTGGAGCACTGCACGGCACATTGGATATGGGTCACTTAACCGGGGCAGTATTTGTAGATCTGACCAAGGCCTTCGACACAGTCCACCATCGTCTGCTGATCCAATAACTCCAGCATTTAGGACTCTCTCCTGACACTGTCTCATGGTTCAATAGCTATCTGCAAAACAGATCTCAATGAGTCAAAATTGCTGGAACACTCTCGGACCTCAGACCGGTCCGATCTGGAGCCCCTCAGGGATCCATCCTGGGTCCGTTACTCTTCAGCCTTTTTCTTAACATGCTCCCAAAATCTTGCACTGAACAGATTATCCTCTATGCTGATGACACTGTTGTCTTCTCCTCCCAAAAGGACCCTGTGCTCCTGCAGACCAATCTTCAGCAAGGCTTTGCTGCAGTAGAAAACTGGTTCATTCATCATAAGCTTGTCCTCAATCATAAAAAAAAACAAAGTAATGCTCTTTAACAGTTCTCAAAACAAGCATAGATCTCACCCCCTAGCTATCTCTACCAGCAATGGCAACACTCTTGAGCAAGTGCAGTCATTCAAATACCTAGGGTTATCCCTGGACTCAAATCTCCTATGGGGCACCCATAGACAATGTTGCCAAATCAGCAAATATGCGCCTAGGCCTACTTTACCGACATAGACAACACCTTACTGCAGAAGCACTGAAGATTGCCATCCAAAGCTTGGTGGTCTCCATCATTGATTTTGGTCTTATAATCTATGGCTCTGCCTCTGCCATTGCCCTAAGACAAATTTCAACATCACTTAAGGCCTGCAGGCTTATGTCTGGTGCTTGTCGTCTCACTCATACATGAGACCTGTATGCCCGATCTGGCTGGCTTCAACTTTCAGATCGCATAAAATACCAAACATGCATTATGGCAAAGAAAGTAACCATGGGCCTCACTCCTCCAGGAGTCCAAGCACTGCTTAGTTCTAGACTAAAGCCACATAACACCAGGGCCTCTGAATACCAGCTCCTTCAGGTTCCCCGCCGTCACACCTCTCAGGGCCAAAGATCCTTTGCCTTCAGAGCACCTAGCTGGTTAAATGTACTCAATCCTGACATCTCCTCCACTACCACCCTTGGCTCATTCAAACATAAACTCCACCTCCACCTTACTAACTCTAGTTCCTGTGAATGCTACCTATAATCTCCTCAGTCCTCTCGTTTTTGTTCCCTCCAACTATCACCTACCACATCTCCACCCCCTCCTTTTCCTTTATGTTACTTTTTTATTTCTTCTTTCTTTTCATCCTCTGACTGTCCCCCCTTCACCCCCACCTCTTCTGAGCACTCAATGATCTTTTCCTTTTTGGTCACTAGTTTCAGCCTGCTCCCAGTTGATGACCATGCCCTTTGGCTGCAATTCTTGCCCTCTCAACTTCGCTCCTCATATTTATCTTCATCTTCCACCCTCCCTCCTACTTATCACTCTGTTACTCTGTGTGCCCATGTATACATTCTACTTATTCTAGCTATTGTATTGATCTACCATTGTAACCTAATACGCCGACCTGTTTATTGTTTTGTTCCTATTTCTGTAACTTGTATTTGTTCTCTGACGCAGAACCTTTGTAAAAGAGCCTGGCTCAAAGGTACTTGTAATCCTAGTTGTAATAAAATAAAATAAATAAAAAAATAGCACCTCTTTTAATGAGTGTTAAAAATCCTTAATAATAATAACTGGAAATCCCCATTCAATATGGGCTACTGTAGCTTTAAGGAGCTTGCTCACAAATAGTTAAATAGGCCAACAAGGCATTGTCCTGGTGCTCCGCCCCAAGGTGGTTTCCTAATTTGAATAGGGCCTCCCCTTTCATATGCTCTGCTGCTGGAGCTGGATTTAAATAAATTAATATAGTAACATAAACTCATCCTCGGGCTGTCGCTTTAGTCCTGGGGCCTTTCCTTGCCCCTGTCTGGCTGCCCTTAGTGCCTGAAGAAAAAAAACTTTATTTTATTTGCACCCTTTATCTTCTTCTGGAGGCCAGCACCCATTCACTGGTGCTGCCACCAACTCACCGCCCCAATCTGGGGTGAAGAAATGAAGAAGGAAGTTGGAGAGGCTGGCTGTAGGTGGACCAGTGGCAGGCAGTCGAGGAGCCAACTATGGGGCCTTGCCAGTCTTGCTGGCTGGAGCTCCGAAGATGTGGCCGCTCACTCAGTGACGCTACTACAGGGAATTTCATTTTTTTTTTTTAAACAAGCAAAAATAATAAAAATGGGGCTAAACAGAGCCCACACCATGGCTGGATCACAAAATGGAGTTGCAGACACACTCACAGACCATCACGACCACTGAAACAACCCATCGCCTGCACTGAGGGATGAGAGGAGGATAGCAGGTAAGCCTAAATTTTATTACCAACCAATCTGTGTCCCCTCTCTCCCTTGTACCATGGACGCAGAGGTCTTTACTCTTCTGGGGTGCTTGAAAGCACTCCCCTGGGCTCTTCACTGCCCAGTGGCATGGCAGTGACTTTCTGAACACTTCACTGGTCTCCCCCCAACTGTCCAGCATTCGGGACACTGTGTCCCAGGAAATGCTGTTTTTTCCAATAGTCCAGTATAGGCCGGACTTTAAAATGATACCCTGGCTAGCGTGCTGCTTACTCTAGGGGGGAGGGCATTCCACAATGGAGCAGCAGGCCAGGGTCAGGGCAGAGAGAAAACTTTTATTTATTAATTTTTTTATTGCTACTATTTCCACGGACTGCTGTGAAAGAGGAAGGGGGTTGAATTTTCCTATCTGTGGCCCCTATACTGAACTCATTGGTGCCATTACTGTAGGGCACTGCTTCGGGGCACTACAGTACACAACATAGATGAGAGTGTACGTAAGGATTCAGTTTCACCAGGAACACTTGTTCCTTGTGGATGACAAGATGGCTAGTGTTCAAAGCTCATCAACCAAGAGCTGAGTGCCAGGTCAGGAAGGAGGGCAGCTGCTGTTGGCACCAAAGCGTCAGGATGATGTGTTTGGACTCCATAACAGCTGCCAGAAGCCATACAACTTGTTGCTTGGAGAGGTAAGCACATGTCTCACAAGAGGACTATGGAGAGGGAAAGACAGATTTGCATGCCTAGCATTTTAGAAGAGTGTTACTCTCTGCCATCCCAGCCACAGTATGTGGGTAAGGTGGGTGTTAGGGGTCATGTAAATGCTTGCATTTAGAGAGAGGCAGTGCTCCTATGTCCTTGTGGTGTCACAGATGCAGGACTTTGTTTCATATAAGCTTTAGTAGGGGGAGAAGGGGGCACTGACAGGCATCAAGATCTTCATGGGAAGCAAACAAATGAGTATGGGATAGGACTTTCCAAAAGTGTACTGATGCACCTTTGGCCACCTAAGGCATGCTCAATCTGTACCCAAGGGGGGAAGTTCTAAAAGAAGGGACAGCCAATGCATGGCCTGCTGGAGCCCAAAAGCTATGTGATAGCCTTTAAGCCAGGGTGGCCTCAGCTACATCTCCTCTAATGAACTTGCACTTTCTTGTGAATGAGCAAGGGAAGGTCACCTTCCCTCAGTAACTAGTGAAATATCTTATCATTTTTGCAAATAGTTTAGGATCAAGGCAGGTAAGTAAGTGTCTCAGACAAAACAAAACCTTGGGTGCAAAGAACATTTTCACACCTTTGAGCTTATGTGCATGGGCAGGTTTCACTTTACCCACCTGCGGCAGTTTAACTATAAGTCATTAATGAGAGGTGCAGTGTTATAGTATGACAGACCAGGAAGGTTCGCAGCATCCCTAATCCCTAAATAAATTAGATCTTCCCCTTCAAAATGGCAGAAAAGTGAAACTCAGGTTCCGTTGCAGTCTTTTCAACAATATTTAGTCTTGTTTCTGATGGCCACTATATTGCCCAGTGTTTTACAGGGATCAACTTAGTCAGAGGTAGTGGTCCTAAATATAAAGAATGGGTAATACATAGGTTGCTCTACAGGTAAATTAACAAATAAACTGTCATTAATTTTATAATGTCACATCGTAATTGAGACTATATATCTTCAAATTAACTATAGCATATACATTCTTATGAACTCATAGTAGCGTGTGATGCTCCTATAAAATGGAAATTAATTTGTCTAACCAATCTAGGTAAGACTGTTTCACATATTACGAAGCAACATAAAAGTAAAAACAGAATAAAAGGCATTGAAATAAATATCCTAACTAGAACCATAATATGTCAATTGCAAAATTTTCTGGGCCAGATTTTCAAAGAGCCCTTACAGCGATGCAAGTTGCATCACTCCAGGGCTGCGGCAAACTCCAGGTGTGCCAGGAACCCAGTGCCCGATTTACAAAAATCAGGGTCCCAGTGGTAAACACCCTGGGTTTGTCACAAGCCGACAGCAGTGCCAAACAGATGGCGCGCCTTTGGAAATTGCCACAGGAATCCAGCCCCTTCGGTGCAACACAGGAGGGGCCGGGATGGTTGAGGGGGGTGAAGAAACTGGTTGCCAGGAGGGGGTTGGGGGCATGAGAGGCACAGGAGGTGGCAGTGGGGGGTGTCAGTGAGACAGCTGGACACGAATGTGACTGTTGTTGCACCCATCGGGGTGCGTTTGCATTACAGTGGTGCTGTCAGTCATTATGACCGACACTGTAAATAAACATAGAACGCCCCCGATCCCCTATGTCCCCTATTATACAGCCATACATCTGTGTAGTGGACCCTCCATCTATCCTCAGACTCCCCCATTAAGTAGTATATATCCTTCCCTAGTGGCCCAGTGGACCCCCTTCCCTATCCCCAATCATTGCCATATATAGTTATATAACTGTCCTTGGATTTCTAGTGGAGCACCCCCCCCCCAAACACCCCGGCAGGCAGTGCCACACTGCTCTGCTCTCCCGGTCCCATCCCTGAGCCAGCAATGGGCACATCCCTCCACTCTCCACCACAGCTGGCTGTGACTGAGCTGTCAAGGAGCGCATATTGTATACAGTATGTGCTGATAACAGCTCATGAGTGTATACTGTATACAGTGCATGCTCCTTGACAGCTCAGTCAGTGGCAAGCTGTGGTGGAGAGCAGAGGGATGTGGTGGTTGCAAGTATGTGCCACCTCTGCTTAGACCAGCCATGGCTGATCTAATGGCCCCTGTGGCATCAGATGCAACAGTGCAGTGGTGGGAAGCAGACCTATCAGCTCCATTGTGGTCCCAGGTTGTGTACACAGAATAGGTATTGATACCTATGTAACCCCTAGGTGGCGCTATCCCAAGAGCTACTACCCCTGCCTGCATGGCTAGTAGCAGGTTAAGGGGCCTGAGTTCTGAAACGGGTGCCTCCTCCCGGAGGTCAGGGTTGGTAGTGGTCAAACTAACCTGGGAACAGCTCTCCGGGACACTGTAACCCCTCCCGTCCCTTCTAGTGGCCTGAGCAATATACGATAATAATTTTCACAGTACCCCTTGTACACCATACCCGGTACCCACACTGTTTGCACTTACCACCAGGGCTGGTTCCTCTGGCTCGACCCTGGGGACCCCCTGTAAAACAAGGTTATGCACAGTAAATAGCTACAGTACAGTACTCTTGGCACAAACTGGAACCACAGTCAGGTTAAATGCAGTAAAAAAGTCAGATCTGATTTATTCAGGGGACTTGAACAAGGAAGGGGTGTAATCAGGTTGATTGGCTTAAAGGCTATATTAATCAAAAAAGTTATGCATGCGCTTTAAGTCCCCACACAGTCACACACTCTGGGTACCCAGGTAGGAAAATGGTGGGCTAGCCAGGAATGTTGCAGCTGGTTGGGGCCCTGTGATGGAAGAAAGCAACATGCACAACACACGCTACTTGTAATCCGGGGCCGGAGGGCTCAGTTCATGAAAGGAAAAAGCAACAAGACAATCAGGTGATAACACTTTAGATTTAGCTGTTGTTGCAGGGAGCTACCCTGATGTTTACTCAGAAAACCCAATACAGGACACAGGCAGGACAAAATTGAGACTGCAAGTTGTTGAGCTGGAGTACCAGGAGAAGCAGGTCCCACACGAATCACCGAGGCGTCGCTCCAGTTCAAGCGTTGAGCAGGGGGCTGATCCCCAGGCAGGTCTCTCGTCGATGGCTTTCTCCATGCAATGGGTAGTCCATCTGGGCCAGTGTGGCAAGGCCCAGGCGAAATGGCAATGAATTCAGATTCAGTCCGTTGGAGCTGGACGCAGCCTCCAGCGAGCAGAACACAGTTCAACACACCGTGGGGAACCAAATCACAACCCACTAACAGCACACAACACATTTACATGTAAGAAATTCCACTATACCAGGCATTTTGCTATCTATCACACCAGCAGCAAGCAGAACACAGTTCAACACACAGTGGGGAACCAAATCATGACCCACTAACAGCACACAGCACATTTACATGTAAGAAATTCCACTATACCAGGCAGATTGCTATCCAGTCGCAATTACAGAGTCTCTGCACAAACCGGGAGTTCAGAGGTGGCTAGAAATCCTGACAGGCCGATCGCATTCAGCAAATCTTCAGTCTTCTTCAGGTTAAAGCCTGGTCACAGTCCAGTGGCTTAAATAGTCCTCACAACTCGGATTCAGTCCGAATAAACTCTATTTTCCCTCTCAGGGATAGCAGGCAAACAGGCAGGCCAAAACTCAGCCCTTTCACACTTCTCCCATGCAAAACTACACAGACCTGCTCCTCAAATCACTTGAGCTGTTACTCATTTCACTTCCCAACTCAGAACTAACTGAAAACTGCAAGCAGTCTGGGAATTTCCCCAAGATCCAAATGGTTCGGTTGGCTGATCTGTCTCTCAGTCACAACAAGGGCTCCCCCTTTAGGTTCATTTAGGCGCCAATATGCAAAGACTACAATTCCTACAAGTTTTGACCCCACCAAGCCCCTGTAGGCAGGCTCCATTTTAGAGTCCCAACAGTACTGATTGGCCCATTCTGACAGTCCTGGGCCAAGTTGATGGAGATAAACAGAACAGTCCTTGTTGCAAAGAAAACAGGTTAGAACAAACTGCAATATTATTATCACTCTAATAGATATTCAGCAAATAAGCACATCTTATAACAGAGCTCCCTCTGCGCAATTAGCGATGGCAGAATGGAGCAATTATCTGGCAGCCTGGGTGGGGCACGAGCATAGAAACACTCAGCCCCCTCCCAGATTACTTATAACTGCAATCCAGGCAGCTCTTAAAGAGACAGTACACAGAGATTATACAGGCACTCTCTGGCAATACATTTAAACTGCTAAAACACAGAACACCAGCCTGGCAGTGAGCATTTAGGCAAGCTCAAGGAAGACTTTTCTGGAACCTCCATTTGTAGGGGGGATACACCCTTCCCTGCCTGGAGAAAACTTGGCATCCGCATCAAGTCTGTATCATCACGATATCAAAAATGCGATATAAATGAGACATATATATCATTAGCTTGTTACATCACTGTACATTTCAATATACTTCACATTACTACATCCATATTGACAATACTTATGCATGTTTCATACAAGTAATACTGATTCATTGAATAACTTCTTTTACATTAAACAATGTAAGAGGAGGCCCTTCCCTACAGCTAACTTGGGGCTGGATGGGGCAGGGGCACCTTGGCGAGAGGGAAGAACAAATAACCTGGAGTTGGCCATCAAGCTCAATTTGGACAGCAAGCTTGGTGAAACATAAATCCCTTTGTGAACCACATTGAAAGGCAAATCCACTGGCCTCCCAGGGGAATCATAACTAAAGCGTAGCACTGGCTTGACAGCTCGGCCAGTCTTTCAGTGGGGAGCGGCCACAGTCTCTGTACTTTCAGCACTAACTTTGGAGCTTTCAGCACTTGTGAGGGGGTGTCTCTGCATGGATGGGAATGTCCAAACTTGGAGCACTGTCAGCTCCTTGCTCTGTAGGCTCTGTTTCCACAACACTTTGCTCATTATCTTCTGATGGAGGCCCAGATTGCTCATTTTGAGGAGGCTCTGGCACAGTTAGGCTTTGCGGCACTGAAGGGGGCTGTCAACACTCTCACATTGTTCTTCAAGTTGTGGTGTGTCACAGAGAGACTCAGACCATCAGCCCCTTCTTCGGGCAATTCACACAGTTCCACAAAACACAGAGGGCCAGATATTCAAAGCTTTGCATGGTTCACAGACAGTTTGCACGGGATTAGCGCGAGATTAGTGCAGGGCTGCCATATTCAAAAGGCCAACTAGTGCGCGCAAACAGCATTAGCGCCCGGCAAACCATAATGATATGCAAGGAGCATAGCGAACATGAATACAGGTGCTATGAGATATTCAGCGATTAGTGCCGTGCTAAGGTGTTTAGCGTGACTTAGCAGGACCCTTAGCGCAGTACATATTACCGCAGAGGAAAAGCTGGTCTTAACCCTGGGCAAACAGCTTTGCACGTCTTTAGTGCATTGCGCGATGTTTGCGCGGGATTTGCGCGGCATGCGCAACTCTAACATAAGAGTATGACACTTAGAAAATGACAGACATGGAGGACGCATGCTGCTCACTGATGGCACCGCCATGATGCCAACAGCAGCCACCAGTCCCAGCCAAGCACAGGCATTAAGGGGTGATCCGACCCACAGGGGACATCATGGTAGTGTGGCCATACAGCACACACCTGCAGACCATACGTCTGTGGTGACCAACAGATGCCAGCACACACACGCAGCACTGTGGGCATGGTGGCCATTGAGGGGAGGGTGTATTGGTGGCCAGACCTCACCACAGCCCAGGAGTGGCCACAAGTGCACATGGGCCAGTAGTGGGAATACCCCACCACCTGTGTGTCTTTCGGAACTTACATGCCCCCCAGCCACATACTGCACAACTGTACAGATGCCACAGCACACACAGCCGGCCATGTATATGTCACTGTGAGCATCCCATGCCACAGGTGCAGCATCTGTGGTGCACACAACAGTGACACAGTACTGTCCACTGTCAGTAATCACCTGCAAGCTGGGCCTGTCACTGTGTACAGTGCAGTGGTCATCACTGCCCTACATACCATAGGCATTGCTGTGTCCCTCACACTACCGGCCCCCTTGCTACTGTAGTGTCTGCTGTGCACTGTAGCATGGCCTACAGTGATGGTTGCATGCAGCACCACCACCACCACCTGTGCCTATGCTGTGTTCTCCCCTGGGGCACACAATGCTATGCTGTACTGCATACATGTAGCCTGCAGCAACCATCATGCACTGTCAGACTGACCTACAGGTGGAGCTGCGGCCATACCTGGCTAGCCCCTGTACTTCCAGACTGACCTACAGGTGGAGCTGTGGAACCCTGCAGTAATGCTGGACAAACTGCATGCAAATCAGGGAATAATGAGATGCTAATCTGGCTGTTTGCCCAGAGACTACCTAAGTAGGCTAATTTGCATGTCACTTTTGAATGTGGCAAATCTTAGCGCCAGACAAACAGTAACGCGGAGCGTTAACGGTTCGGGGAATATTATACAGTTTTGATCGCTGTTCTTTCACATCTGCTGCTGTACTGGGTCCACGCATATGCTGGCACACACATTGGCCACATAGTTCATCTCTACCTGCCCTCACGTCGCTGTGCACTGTGTTGCTGTTGTGGTTTGCACTTCCTGGTTGCTATATTCAGTGCTGTCTTATTCCAGGGCTACGTTTGCCCTGCACTCCCAGCCCAGTTTGCACAGCCTCATTCTCATGCTATATTCAGAAGCTGTTTGCCCCAGGCTATTCCTATTGAATATAGCTTGCTTTGTGCTCCGGGCTATGTTTGCCTGGCGGGCAGTGTTAACTTAACTCAGGGGAAAGCTTTGAATATCTGGCCCAGATAGTCCGCAACCTCAGATGTAATACTTTGCACTTCACTTTCAGGGAGCATTGGCTCCAAGGACAAAGCTGGGTTGTTAGGCAGTCCAGAAGACCCAGCATCATCCACACAATTAGTCTTAGGGTTACCTTGAAACAGCTGATGCAATTCATAGGAGGGGTAATAGGCATTGTCACATTCACTTTCGTCAGAGGTGGACTGACAGTCACTATCATTCTGGGCCTGCTGCAGGGGAAACCTTAAATCTGAAACTACTAGGGTAGGTTCACTCTGTCTCTTTTTTGCAGCAGCATGAGTCACCGGCCCAGGAGAATCAATCTCTGATGGTTCAGCCTCAATTATGATTTGGCCGATAGGTAACAAGTGGTTACAGTGCATGGTCTTGACAGCTTTGAAGTTATTCTCCGGATGCACCTTGTACACTGGTAAATCATTCAACTTTCCAACTACTACATGGGGAAGATGGTGCCACCCATCAGCAATTTTGTGTTTGCCATGCAGTCCCAAATTGCGTAACAACACACAGTCTCCAGGCCGACGCTCTTGAGCCTTTACTTCTTTATCATGCCTCTCTTTGTTGGTGAGATTTCTTTTGGCAGCCATTGTCTGGGCCAGTTGATTGGCATGGTTCAATTGAGCTTTCAGTTTCTGTACATACTGTAGGTAATTTTCGGCTCAGACCCCATCTGGAGATACCCCAAAGCAGACATCAATGGGCAGTCAGGCCTCTCTCCCAAACATGAGGTGGTAGGGGGAGAACCCAGTAGCGTCATTTTTTGTGCAATTGTATGCATGGACCAAGGTGCTAATCTGCTGGTTCCACTTAGGCTTGTCTTTAGGACGGAGGGTGCCCAGCATGTCTAGAAAGGTGTGGTTAAAACGTTCTGGTTGAGGGTCCCCCTGTGGGTGATAAGAGGTGGTTCTTGACTTTCGCACCCCACATAGAGAGGGCATTTCTTTGATTAGCCGACTTTCAAAATCTCTGCCTTGGTCAGAGTGGATCTACTGAGGGGCACCATAGTGGACGAGGACATCTTCCACTAGCACCTTGGCCACAGTAGAGGCCTTTTGATCTTTAGTTGGAAAAACTTGTGCATATCGTGTGAAATAATCCGTTACCGCTAACACATTGCCAATATTCTGCTGATCCGGTTCTAAACACAAAAAGTCTATGCAGACCAGTTCCATGGGGGTGCTGGTAGTTATATTGACAAGGGGGGCAGATCTCTGAAGCAGGGCTTTCCTTTGCAGGCAATGACTGCAGGTCTTTACATGGTGCTCAACATTTTCCCCCATCTTGGGCCAGTAGAATTGAGATTGTACCAAGTCAAGAGTTCTGTCAATACCAAGGTGCCCCATGTGATTGTAGAGGGACCTCAGTACCAAATCTTTAAAGGCCATGGGCAGGACCAATTGCTGCCTGTCTACTTGACCGCTATGATCCACTGTCTCTCTGTACAACAACTGATTGAGTAGCTTCAACCTGGGGCCTTCTTT
Organism: Neoceratodus forsteri; assembly: GCA_016271365.2. NCBI lineage: Eukaryota > Metazoa > Chordata > Ceratodontiformes > Ceratodontidae > Neoceratodus > Neoceratodus forsteri. The sequence goes on along the minus strand of CM028130.1, from coordinate 1,445,878,138 downwards.
AAACAATAGAGCAGTTCGCAAGTCAGGGGAACGTAACCTGGACACATCTTTCCCCACACGCAGGGCGTCAACTACTGGCTGAATTATAGGATCTTGGGATTGAGCCCACTGAATGCTGTAATCGTCAAACTGAGGTAGTGCACTAATATCTAGAGCAGAAAAGTGGCAATAGGCAGCCGGTATGCAGGTATCAGGAGGGCCCAAGCAATCTACTAAACAGTCCACAGACATCTGTTTATCTCGGTCAAATTTTTGGCACAAGGCTCGGATGTCAGGTTCAGATAGCCTGACCCAATCACTCTTGGAAACTGGCCTTCGTGACAAGGCATCAGCATCAATATGGTTCAGTCCTGGCCTGTATTCAACAACATAATCATAGGTTGATAAGGCGGAAAGCCAACGGTGCCCAGTGGCGTCTAACTTAGCTGAAGTCTATGCATAGATTAATGGGTTATTGTCAGTCTTCACCAATATCTTTGCCCCATAGAGGTATTCATGAAACTGGTCGATGATGGCCCATTTTAGCGCAAGGAACTCCAGCTTGTGCACAGGGTAGTTTTGCTCTGACGGGGTCAAGCTCCAACTGGCGAAGGCCACTGGTCTCAAACCATCCTCATGGGCTTGATACAGCGCAGCTCCTAGACCCTGCAGACTGGCATCTGTATGCAGCACATAGGGCTCGGCGGAGTTAGCATAGGCGAGGATGGGGCCATGGGTGAGCTGGTATATAACTTCGTGAAAGGCTGCTTCACATTCGGATGTCCAGCGGGGCCCAAAAAGTTCACCTGTGCAGAAGTACACTTTCTCTGGTTCTTTGATGGCCCCTTTTTTATATTTATGGTTGGCAGGAGGGTAACCCTGGGTAAGATTCAAGAGAGGGCAAATCACCTGTGAATAATCTTCTATGAACCAGCAGCAGTAGTAGCCACAGAGCCCCAGGAAACATTGTAGTTCTTTCAAATTATGTGGCTAGGGCCAAGTAGTCAGTGATTCAACCTTACTGGGATCAGTCTCTATCCCTTCTGCAGATACTGTGTGCCCTACATACTTCACAGAGGTTTGAAAAAACAGGCACTTGTCAATGGCCAGCTTAAGACCGAAGTCTTCCAATCTGTCTAGGACTTTAAACAGTCGGGTTTCATGCTCCGCTAATGTGCACCCAAACACAATGACATCATCTAGATACACTAGACATTCCAGCAAGTTCATATCTCCCACCGCATGTTCCATCAGTCGCTGAAAGGTGGCCGGGGCACCTGAAATTCCCTGTGGCATTCTCAGGAATTTGTAGAACCCCCAAAGAACAGATGAAGGCTGTTTTCTCATTGTCCTCTGGGGCCATCGGAATCTGGTAATATCCGTTGCAAAGATCCAATACCGAGAACCATTTGCTCCCATTCAAGCAATCTAGGGCATCTTGTATAGGGGACATGGTGTATTGATCTGGGATGGTCTGCCGGTTCAGGGTTCGATAATCAACACACATCCTCACTGACCCATTCTTCTTACGCACAACCACAATGGGAGAGGCATATGGCTCTTCAGATCTGACCGTCCATCCAGGGGCAGTGGGGTAGCCATCTATGTCAAAGCAAACATCTCTGCATCCTGCCTCAATATTACATCACAGCCAAAGGAATTTGAATGCTTATCAATTAAAATAACCCTTCCCAATATATCATCTTTTCAACTGATTGGCTGCTACAGGCCCCCCTCTGCAGGCCTCAAACTCCTATCCCACCTAGGATCTATACTTAATCTAGGCCCTGAAGATACCATCATTTTAGGTGACCTGAATTTGAATTGGCTAGCCAATGCATCTGCACCCCTAGTAACCTTCTGTGACACTTATGGATTCACTCAATTAATCAAAGAACCAACAAGGATTAACTCAAAGAATAATCTCAACAGCACACTCCTGGACATTATGTTGGTAAATAAGCCTCATCTGTATTCTCATGCTGGAGTGCTATTCAGTGACATAAGTGATCACTCTCCCATAGCTGGCATAAGATCAACAATCAAGCCATCCAACCCTGCAAAATTTCTCCCAAGAAGGTCAAAAAAGAACTTTAATATTTCAGGATATCTCCATGATTTGTGCCACACCACACGTTGGCAAGAATTCTATCTCACAGCTTCAATAGAGACAGCTCTTCAGATCTTAAGTGATATTATCACAAGTGCCCTCAATATACATGCACCCCTCACCAGTGTCAGAACCAAACTCAAATCTTGTCGCTGGTTCTCTGCTGACCTTAAATCGGCACTGCTTGCCAGAGATAAATTCTGGAAAAGGGCAAGAAAGACAAGGATCCAAAATGACTGGCTTCAATTTAGAAAAGCCAGAACCCTGCACAAAACAAGTAAGAAATGCCAAGGCTGCCTTCTACACAGCTGAATTGGATGCCTCCTATCACAACCCTTCCAGGTTCTGGGGTACCATAAAGGGATCCTAGGTCAAACTTCTACCCCTGTCTTACCACCCAAAGTGCACCTAAATAGTATTGAAATCACTGACAAGCACGAAATCTTAAATGCCTTCAACGATCATTTTACTACAGCTGGCCTAGCTTTGACTCCTCACCTGCAAACCTAATGAGATCATCACTAAACTTACAATCTACTGAGGGACAAAGGCTGCTTCCACATTCTCCTTCAAATCAATACCTTAAAGAAGTAGAAGACCTTCTATTCCAACTAGATACAACTAAAAGTGCAGGTGCAGACTCCTGGATCCCTACTTTCTAAACGTAGCACTGCACGCCTTAGCTGCCCCTCACTCACTTCTTCAATCTGTCCCTAGCCACTGGTTCTATCCTCAATATGGAAGACAGCTCAAGTGTTTCCACTACTTAAGGCAGGTGATCCCATGGACTCAACAACTATAGGCCCATTTCCATCTTACCAGTACTGTCCAAGATGCTTGAAAAGTTAGTAAACTTTCAGTTAAGTGCCTACCTTGATACCAACAATCTCCTTAACCCAGCTCAATCCGGGTTTAGATCTATGCACAGCACCATCTCTGCCTTAGCAAAAGTTACAAATGACTGGCAGACTGCCTTAGACAAAAAGAATAACACCTGTGCTGTGTTCCTGGATCTAAGCAAAGCCTTTGACACTGTGGACCATGAACTACTAATCTCCTCTCTGAACTCCATAGGCCTTGACTCACTCTCTCTTAAATGGTTCAGATGCTATCTCTCGGAAGATTACAACTGGTAAAAATGAAGGTGACCTATCTACCTCTAAACCACTCCTAAGAGGTGACTACAAGGCTCCATCCTGGGCCCCATCCTCTTTGCCATTTACATCAACAATATTGACTCCAATCTCTCACAATCTAATATTCACCTTTTGCAGATGATACTGTACTATATGTCAGTAATCCTCACCATCAAAAGCCTGTGAGCTTTTACAGTCTGAGTTCTCCCTCCTACAGCACAACTTACTAGAAAAGAAATTACTACTAAATGCCAAGAAAATGAAAGCTATGTTCTTTGCCACCAAGAGCTGCTCTTCCACTGTCCCATCATTCACCCTCCCACAATTAACTACCATCCTTGGTGAAAATCTGGAATACGTGGACAAATTCAGATATCTTGGAGTCTGGATTGACGATAAACTTGACTACACCAGCCACATTGAAGAGCTCCTGAAAAAGCTTAGACAAAGACTTGGCCTATTTTATAGGATCAAACATTACCTGACCAGAGATTCCAAACAAAGGCTAATCCTGGCATCATTCCTATCCCTCATTAACTATGCTGACTTCCTCTATGGCCACTGCTCCCTCTCCCATTTAAATAAATTAGACACCTTATATCATAGAGCTATTAGATTCATTACAGATCTTCCCCCCAGCACCCATCATTGCTCTCTCTACAATGCAGTCAGTTGGACATCCCTACAACATAGAAGAAACAAAATGCTGCTGTCTGGATCTACAAAGCTCTGACAAACAAACTCCTTCCTACATCTCAGACTGTTTCAACCGATCACATCCAGGCCTTACACCCTAAGGATCAATAAACTCATCATGCTGAAGATTCCTATCACCTGCACCCGGTATGGAAGGGCTGCAATCAGCTATTCCCTAGCACTTATCTGGAATTCTCTTCAAAAGACCTTGAAATTGGATACCCTCATTCCTTTAACATCCTTCAAAAAACTGTACACTAGTCTATTCCCAGAATCATGCAACTGCTTCCATAAGGCCTAGTCCTCTCACACCCCCTCCTTCCCCCACCCCTTTTTATGCTACCCCCTATTTCTCTATCGTTCTTCTAGCTTGTTCTCCAACCTACTTCATACAAAAATGCCCACCCAAGTCCAACTACCCAAGCTTTATCCCTACTATACTGTTTGTTTCTTTCCTTTTAATATGATTTAGGTTTATTGTCATTTTGCCTTGTATATATGTAAATATTTGTTTATCTGTCTCATTCATAAATCATTGTATTTGTGTTTATTCAGTACCATGTTTTTGTGTAAAATTTGTAACCTTATATTGTTATGACCACTCAGGTCCATCTTGTAAATGAGCTATGCTCAATGATGTTCGCCTGAATAAATAAAGATTTTGATTGATTGATTGATATGGGCTCCTTGATTCTTGTGTAACACCAGCAGCAAGCATTTCCTGCAGATGCCTCCTAATATCATCTATGTCCGCTAGGGTGAGGCATCGGGATCTCTCTCAAAATGGCCAGTCATTATGCAGGGATATGTGATGCTCTGCACCCTGGACACACCCCACGTCCCATTCTTTTAATGAAAACACTTGGCCCCTCTTAGCAAGTTTCTTGCTAATTCTGGCCTTCCATTCAGCTGGCAACAGGGAGTCACCAAAGTCAAATAAGTCTGGGGTCACTCCCTCCTTCTCGCCAGAGCACTTGTTGCTGAGCAATACAGCAGTGTTGACGCAGTGTACTGTAGCTAGGGTGCACCCTCTGTTCACCTGAATCTCCCAATCCGACACATTCTGAATCTGGACCATCACTCATCGTGCATAGGCATGGGCACGAGCAGGCAAGATGCTGGTTTGACCAATAATCCCTCTGGCAACTTTCCATCTCCTGGTGCATCCAACATTAATATTTTGTTCTTTACGTTTCTCTTTAGGCGGAATTCTCCATGCATTGTGCACTGGGCGTTGGGGGCCAATACCAAGGACTCAGGCTCCTTTCTCTACACTATCCCCACTGGTTCATCTGGGTCCACTTTATTGGGTCTCTGTTGCCAGTCATAAGCCCTTTTTACTAAGGCTGGAATTCTTAGGGCCCATCCAGTCAGCTGCCCTTGTTTCTCATTGCAGGGTTGCGCTAGTCTCCCAAACATGTGGGCGTTTGTTCCAATTAACAAGGAAACCCCATCATACAGTCTGGTGGGGGGAGCACACTAGGGCCAGTGTCTCTACTTGCTCCTCTACGCCTGTGACAGTTGCAGGAAAAGACAACCAGGGGTGGGTATATCCTAGATATGGATAAGACTTGTCGCTCATCCCACACACATGTAGGCCTTCCAGGGATTGTAAGGGCACATCAGATAAGTGTTTGTCATACCAGTCCTGAAATACAATGGTCACTTACGACCCACTGTCAAGCACAGCCCAAGTAGGAATACCATTCATAGCTACATTAGTCTCCATTGAAGGACCCACTATCTTGGACCAGTCTGGAGGGACAGTAGCAGGGGCCGGTACAGATGACTTAGCCACAAAGAAGTTGGAGTTGGGATTTCCTGAGCCTTCACTGTGGTCGTTTCCATTCCAGCACCCCTCAGCCATGGTTTCGCTTTCTGGAGCTCCCCTTGAAGTCTGTATACAACCTTATCTAAGTCTTTTGGGGACCGGAATTCTTTCTTCATATGCCCCTCGTTCCCACAGTTATGACAGAGTATGCTTTCTAGAGTCTGGCATGGATGAGGCATCACATTGGGGGCTGAGACGGGGGTACCACCAACAGAAAATCGTGATTCAACCTCTGTCTGGTGTGTGGTGAGCAGGGGGAGACGCCTCAGTAATTCCCTCACTTACATAGTCAATTCATCAATCTTTGAGCTGCTGTCAACAGGGGATGCCTGGAAGTGCATCCCACCCCCATAGCAGACATACTCTGAGAGACGTTTGGGCCCATTGTATCTCTGGAATGGACTTGTAGGGAAATGGTAGCCCTCATTTCTCAGACCTCTCGCAGTATCTCACCCCAGGGCAGAGCATCCTTGCTAGCCTCCCAATGTTCAACTGGCACTGTATTTCACCCCTGAGCATCACTCACATGTGGATCCTCGGTCATCTGGGCAGCAGCAACAGCAGATACAGGAGGGGACCCCCACGTGGCTGCCTCCACTCAATACTCCAAATTTCCTTCATCAGTCCATCATAGGTAGGAGGCATATCCAACCGAGCAGCAAGGCATAGTTGGAGCAGCAATAATTCAGAGAATGGGGCTGACTTGAGAAGTTGGTCCAATCTATTCCCATCTAACTTAGCTGGGGCCATGCCACCTTTCTTTAGACATTCCTGTAGAACCGCTTTGAGTCAAGGCACATACATGGAAAAGTGCTCCCCTGGGTATTGCTGAGTGTTTTTGATCCTACCCCCACAGGATCCTCATCCAAATCAGAACTCCCATACACATTTTCAAATGCATTCAAAAAATCTTGAACAGTTGCTTCTGGATTATTAGCCTGTGTAGCGTGGATAGTAAGTTGGTTGGGGCCTCTCAGGCTTTCAACCACTCTTCTCCTCTTCTCTAGTTCGGGGCATTGCCATTCTTGGATTTGAGGGGCAACATAGTCTATCCAAGTCACTCAATTGTCCTCCCCCTGGGGTTTGCGGAGGGTGCCTGAAAACATCCTCAGCCGGCGATACGAGTTGTGACTAATGGCGGGTACAGATATAGGGGCCAGCATTGGCATGGGCACAGAAGGTGGGGCAGTAGCAGGTGCTGTAGTGGAAGGGGGTTTGGGGAAGGAACACCCCCAGGTGGCAGGAATAGTTTCTCAAAGTCCTCTACAGTTTTCCCTTCCTCCAGCAACAACTTAGCAAATTTCTCCTCAAAAGACTCAGATAATGGTGGGTGCTCATCCTCCCCAGGGTCTTTACTGTCTTTTGTTATCACTCTCCAGGAGACTAGGACCCTTTCTGAGGCAATAGTCTGTGGCACTTTAGAATTGTCCACGAGGTCACTACACTCTACCAAGGCCATGAAAGTTTGGGCAATCAAATCAGCCTGTCGACCCACCACCACAGGGTTTTTTAAACATTAAACTTTAGAGAGTGCTCCCTCTACAGTGTCCTTACTGGTACCCAGGGGAATATCCAGTATAAGCAGAGCATTTTGGGGGTCGATCTCCTGCCCAGTACACCACCCCACCAACTGGTGTACAGCCATTTCTATTGGGGTAGCCATTAATCTTTAACAATAATTTGTAATTGTTGGCCACTAGAAGGCACAAAATCCCAGCGGTGAGCCTCCAAGATGTAACCCCTAGGTGGTGCTATCCCAAGGGCTTCTACCCCTGCCTGCGTGGCTAGTAGCAGGTTAAGGGGCCAGAGTTCTGAAACGGGTGCCTCTACCCGGAGGTCAGGGTTGGTAGTGGTCAAACTAACCTGGGAACAGCCCTCCAGGTCACTGTAACCCCTCTCTTTCCCTTCTAGTGGCCTGAGCAATATACGATAATCACTTTCACAGTACCTACACTGTTTGCACTTACCACCAGGGCTGGTTCCTCTGGCTCGACCCCGGGGACCGCCGTGAAACAAGGTTATGCACAGTAAATAGCAACAGTACAGTACTCTTGGCACAAACTGAAACCAGTCAGGTTAAATGCAGCAAAAAAGTCAGATCTGATTTATTCAGGGGACTTGAACAAGGAAGGGGCATAATCAGGTTGATTGGCTTAAGGGTTACATTAATCAAACAGTTATGCATGCGCTTTAAGTCCCCACACAGTCACACACTCTGGGTACCCAGGTAGGAAAATGGTGGGCTAACCAGGAACGTTGCAGCTGGTTGGGGCCCTGTGATGGAAGAAAGCAACATGCACAACACACACTACTTGTAATCTGGAGCCAGAGGGCTCAGTTCATGAAATAAAAAGCAACAAGACAATCAGGTGATAACACTTTAGATTTAGCTGTTGTTGCAGGGAGCTACCCTGATGTTTATTCACGAAACCCAATGTAGGACACAGGCAGGATGAAATTGAGACTGCATGTTGTTGAGCTGGAGTGCCAGGAGAAGCAGGGCCCAGACGAATCACTGAGGCATCACTCCTGTTCAAGCATTGAGCAGGAGGCTGATCCCCAGGCAGGTCTCTTGTTGATGGCTTTCTCCGTGCAATGGGTAGTCCGGCTGGGCCAATGTGGCAAGGCCCAGGTGAAATGGCAATGAATTCAGATTCAGTCCGTTGGAGCTGGATGCAGCCTCCAGCAAGCAGAACACAGTTCAACAGACAGTGGGGAACAAAATCACGACCTACTAACAGCACACAGCACATTTACTTGTAAGAAATTCCACTATACCAGGCAAATTGCCATCACGCCAGCAGCGAGCAGAACACAGTTCAACACACAGTGGGGAACCAAATAACGGGCCACTAACAGTACACTGCACATTTACATGTAAGAAATTCCACTATACCAAGCAGATTGCTATCCAGTCGCAATTACAGAGTCTCTGCACAAACCGGGAATTCAGAGGTGACTAGAAATCCTGACAGGCCAATCGCATTCAGCAAATCTTCGATCTTCTTCAGGTTAAAGCCTGATCACAGTCCAGTGGCTTAAATAGTCCTCACAACTAGGATTTAGTCTGAATAAACTCTGTTTTCTCTCTCAGGGACAGCAGGCAGGCCAAAACTCAGCCCTTTTACAGTTCTCCCATGCAAAACTACACAGAACTGCTCCTCAAATCACTTGAGCTGTTACTCATTTCACTTCCCAACTCAGAACTAACTGAAAACTGCAAGCAGTCTGGGAATTTCCCCAAGATCCAAAAGGTTCGGTTGGCTAATCTGTCTGTCAGTCACAACAAGGGCTCCCCCTTCAGGTTCATTTAGGTGCCAAAATACAAAAACTACAATTCCTATAAGTTTTGACCCCACCAAGCCCCTGTAGGCAGGCTCCATTTTAGAGTCCCAACAGTATTGATTGGCCCATTCTGACAGTCCCAGGCCAAGTTGGTGGAGATAAACAGAACAGTCCTTACTGCAAAGAAAACAGGTTAGAACAAACTGCAATATTATTATTACTCATAGCTATTCAGCAAATAAGCACATCTTATTACAAAGCTCCCTCTGTGCAAATAGCATTCGCAGAACGGAGCAATTATCTGGCAGCCCGGGAGGGTCTCGAGCATAGAAACACTCAGCCCCTCCCAGATTAATTATAACTGCAATACAGGCAGCTCTTAAAGAGACAGTACACAGAGGCTATACAGGCACTCTCTGCCAATACATTTAAACTGCTAAAACACAGAATACCAGCCTGGCAGTGAGCATTTAGGCAGGCTCAAGGAAGATTTTTTGGGTATCCCCATTTGTAGGTGAATTACACCTATGGAGGGAGTGTGCAACCACAGGTGGACATATTTCCCACAGAAGGTTGCATAGCTATACTGACATGCCAGGTTGCAAACCATCCTGGATCAACAGTTTGGCGTTACAAGACCAGAAAGACAGGTACAGTGGAGCCTCCAATATACTGCAGTCTCCGGCTGTCAGTGCTGCTGCTACACAATATGTGTACTGTGGCTTGCTCAAGGCCACAGATGCAGCCCCAGACCATCTCTCTACCTTGTAGTGTACTGTGGCTTGTTCAAGGCTACATAGAAACATAGAAGTTATTGGCAGATAGGGACCGCATGGCCCATCTAGCCTGATGCATTTTCCCTGCCTACTGTGCCACCACAGACCCTACTCAATCTATGGTCGTCTCCTCCCCTTGCCTTACTACCAAGATCCCCTTGTATCTGTCCCACGCTTGCTTGAATCCTATTACCATTTTGGCACCCACCACCTCTGCTGGAAGGCTGTACCAGGCATCCACCATCCTCTCTATGAAGAAGTATTTCCTCACATTTCCTCTGAGCCTCCCCCCACAAATTTCATAGCATGATCCCTTATGCTTGAGCTTCTTTTTCTATTGAAACTGCTACCTCCCTATACCTTATCAATACCTGTTAGGTATTTGAATATTTCTATCATACCTACTCTTTGCAGGTGACATGAAAATCTGCAATAGGGTCGACACTGAAGGAGGGGAGGAAGACATGAGACAGGACCTGAGGACACTAGAGGAGTGGGCAGAGACCTGGAAACTAAAATTCAACATCAAGAAGTGTGCAGTTATGCACCTGGAGCACAGAAACCCAAGACAGGATACAAAATGAGAGGGGAGGAAATCAGGACTATGGAGCAGGAGAAGGATCTAGGTATGGTAGTCTCCAGTAACCTTAAAGTGGGGAAACAGTATACAAGGGCAATGGGGAAGGTGTATGGGAGCTGGCAAGTATAGGCAGGGGAATCACCAGCAGGAGGAGAGAAGTTCTGGCGCCCCTGTACCAAGCTATGGTGAGACTGCACCTACAGTACGGAGTCCAGCTCTGGAGGCCTTACTTACGCAAGGACATAGACCTGATTGGAATGATTCAGTGAAGAGTGAACAAGATGGTGCAAGGGATGAAGGGCAAACCATATGAACAGAGATGCAATGAGCTGGGGCTGTACACACTAGAGATCAGAAGGGAGAGAGGGAACATGATAGAGACCTTCAAATACATCAAATGGATAAACAAAGTAGGCCCAGGATGCTTATGCCAAATGAAGAAGGACACCATTACAAGGGGCATGGCCATTAGATTGCAGGGCGGGCACTTCAGAAGAAATGTGAAAGGGTGATTCTTTACAGAGAGGGTGGTGGATGCCTGGAACAGGCTTCCAGAGAAGATTGTGGGGGTAGAGACAGTGTCGGGTTTCAAGAGGGCTTGGGACAGGCATAAATGGTTACTGGGGAGTGGGGTGGGTACTCAAAGAGGGAGGTGAATAGTTTAGCAAGGGGGAAAGGGGCAGACTGGATGGACCATGGGGTCCTTTTCTGTCGTCAAGTTCTATGATTCTGTAATATCTTCCCTTTCCCTCCTCTCTTCCACAGAGTACATATTCAGTTCCTTGAGTCTCTCCTCATATGGCTTTTGATGCAGGCTCTGCACCATTTTGGTAGCCATCTTTAGTAACGCCTCCACGTTATCAATGTCCTTCCAGAGGTGGGGCCTCCAAAACTGGACACTGTACTCGAGGTGGGGTCTTACCAGTGATCTGTGCTGGGGTAATAGTAACTCCTTCTTCCTACTGGTGATACCCCTCCCTATGCACCTGAGTATCCTGCTAGCCTTCCCCACTGCCTTATCACACTACTTGGCTACCTTCGGGTCATCAGAAATGATTACCCCCGGTCCCTTTCCTGTTTGGTGGTTGCCAGTACTTCCTCTTCCACTGGTATGTAGCCCGGTTTCTGTGCCCCAAGTGCATGACTTTGCACTTTTTTTTGCATTGAAACCCAGATGCCAAACCCTTGACCATTCTTCCAATCAAATCATCCCTCATTTTTTCCACCCCCCACGGTGTGTCTACTCTATTGCAGATTTTTGTGTCATCCACGAACAGGCATACTTTCCCTTCTAGCCCTTCCACAATGTCGCTAATAAAGACATCGAAGAGGGCTGGGCCTAGTACTGAGCCATGAGGCACCCTGTTGGTCACCTTGCCTTCCTCAGAGTGGACACCATTTACCACCACCTACTGACTCCTGTTGCTTAACCAACTTCTTACCCGGTTTATAACTTTTTGACCCATTACCAGACAGGTCTGCTTGTTCACCAGTTTTCTGTGTGGAACGGAGTTGTAGACCTTACTGACTGAAATCTAGGTAGTCCACATCTACTGCATCACCCTGATCCACTACCCTGATCACCCAGTCAAAGAACTCAGGTTTGTCTGACAAGACCCCGGTGAAACCATGTTGCCTTGGATCCTGTAATCCACTGGTTACAAGGTATTCCACTATCCTTTCTTACAGTTATGTTTCCAATACTTTGCCCACTACCAAAGTCAGACTGACAGGTCTGTAATTTCCTGCCTGTTCCCACTTTTGTGAAGTGGGACCACATCTTCCTCCTCCAGTCCCTCAAAATATCCCGTTTCTAATGAGAAGTTAAACAGAGTTGTCAGAGGTGCAGCCAGCACCTCTTTGCACTCCCTCAGTATCCTAGGGTGCACGCCATAAGGTCCAATTGCCTTGTCTACCTTTAATTATTCTAGTACCTTGAGCACTTTCTCCTCTGTAAAAGGACTGGTGTCTACCTCCCTACCATTTATGCCCTGGTCCCTTATCTTTGTCCCATCGCCTACCCCTTCTTCTATAAATACCGAACAAATGTATTTTGTTCAACATGTCTGCCTTCTTTGGTCCTCCTCCTCGTAAACCCCTTTTTCCCCTTTTATCCTTACTATTCACCCTTTAGTCTTCCTCTTCTTGCATATATATATATATATATATATATATATATGTATAAAGTTTTATCCCCTTCTGTTCCTGATCAGGCAATATTCTCCTCTGTTTGTGCCTTTGTGCATCTAACTGCCTTCTCTGCCTCCCTTTGTTTCTCCTGGTAGTTTTCCCTATCCTCCTCCTTCTGTGTCTTTTTGTACTTTCTAACTGCTAGTTTTTTTTCTCTTACTTTTTCTGCTACGTCTTTAGAGAACCATAGCAGTCTCTTTTTTCTCTTGCCCTCGTTAACCTGCCTGACACAGAGATTTTTTGCTTTTTCAATGCCCTGCTTTATTTTTTCCAATAGTTCCTCGATTCCCCCCAGACCCTCTGTCCCTGCCAGGGCATCCCTGAGGCATTCTCCCATTTTCCTGAAATCGGCCCTCCAGAAGTGTAGGGCCCTCTTCTTAGTGCGGCTCAGTTCTGGCCCAGTCCTTATATTGAGACACACTGTACAGTGATTGCTGGACCCCATGCTGTCACCCACCATCATGTCAGCAACACTGTCCCTATTTGCCAGTACCAGGTCCAGTATCCCCCCCCCATGAGTGGGCTTCTTAACTAGTTGCCTTAGGAACACCCCTTGCAGGGAGTCCAGGATGTTCCTACTTCTGACAGTTGCTGTAACTGGTAGGCTCCAATCCATGTCTGGTAGATTGAGGTCCCCCACCAGCAACACCTCCCCATTGCATACCACCCTTTGGATGGCTTCCATCATGTCCTTATACACCTCTCTCTCCCCCATGTGCTGGAGGTCTGTAGATCACTCCTACATGGATAGTGGATCATTACGTGTTTCCAGGGTGACCCACAGTATCTCAGTTTCTCCCTGCTCTCCTTGTATTTCTGTGGCTTTTATTTTGTCCCTAACATAAACAGTCACTCCTCCCGCTTTTTTACCTACCCTGTCTTTTCTGAACATGGTATACACTGGTACGGCCACATCCCAATCCTGGTCTTCACTGCACCAGGACTCAGTAATCGCAACCATATCCAGGTCTGCTTCTGCCATAGTGGCCTCTAGATCTGCAATCTTGTTGCCTAGACTTTGATTGTTTGCACACAGGTGTAACCCCCCTGCAAATGGGGGTTCCCAAAAAGTCTTCCAGGAACTTGCTTGAATGCTCCAAGCCTGGATGGTGTTTGGAGTCTAAGCCATTTATCTGTGAGTGCTTTTAGAGCCTCTGGTACTGTCTCTTTAAGAGCTGTCTGCCTGCAGACATAATTAATTTGGATGGGGTCTGTGTGTTTCCCTGTTTGAGTACCGCTCGAGCTTCTGCCAAATTGCTCCGTTTCTGCCATCGCTAAGTGGGCAGAAAGAGCACTCTTCAAAGATGTAATTGTTTGCTTGTAACCTGTTAGAGTAATAATGAAAATGCAGTTTGTTTTAACCTGGTTTCTTGTAGCAAGGACAGTGCAGAGTAGCTCCCTCATGTTGGTTCTGAACTGCCGAATTGGACCAATCATTGTGGGGATCTTTTAAAATGGAGCCTGCTCTGGGCGAATCAGAACTTGGACTCCCCTCTGGACAAAGCCACAATGGGACTATGTGGCAGATGCCTCTGGGAATTGTAGTTTGGACTTCAGCGCCTTTTTGTGCCAACAGGGGGAGTCTGATTGTGAGTGACAGCCAAACCAGCCAACTGAACTGGGAGGAACTCAAAGGAAATGCCCGGCTCTGTCTACTGGAAAGAGGAGATGAGTTGAGACAGTGAAGAGAGAAGGAGCTATGTGCTTCTGTGGTGTATAGTTTTAGCATGGTAAGCGCGTGTAAGGCCCTGAGTTTCGGTCTGCAGCCTGTGCAAGTGCCTGTTCGGACTGAATCCGACCTGTGAAGAGAATCAAGGAGATCTGAAGAGTAGAAACCAGGCTCACCCTATAGAAGACTGGAGAAATTGCTGACTTGCGCTCGGTATGTCAGGAACTGAATCTGCTGTGCGTCCTCCCGGGTATTGTGCAGTAGTTGCGATCGGGATCTAGAAGCAGCCTGCCTGGTATAGTACTTTCCTTTTACATATAAATGTGTGTAGTGCTTGTGAGGAATCATGTTTCAAATCCCCTGTACAGTGAATTGAGTGCATGAAGCTGGAAGTAAACTCCAGCTTAATCCAGACTACATCCATTTGCTCTAAACTGCAGTGGGGTCCAGTCACAAGGACCTTGTCCACATAGTCTGCTCCTCCTGGCAATCCAGGACAATATGCCTTCCATCCAGTTCCCAGCATTGAGTTTGTACAAAGCAGGGTAACTCCCTGCCATCTGTTTATCGAATTGCAAGTGTGTCATCTAATTGTTGCTTTTTTTTTCGTTTCTTCACGAACTGAGCCCTCCGGCTCCAGATTACGATTGGGTATTGTGTAAGTGTTTTTCCATCACAGTGCCCCAACCAGCTGCACCGATCCTGGCTAGCCCCATCCTGGGTACCCAGTCAAAGTGACAATTTGGGACTCTGAATATGCGCACAGTACTGTGATTATTAATGTGTTTAACCTAATTAACCTGATTTCCCCCTTCCTTGTTACAGCTCCTTAAATAAATCAGATCTGTTGGTTTCAGCAAAGTTACACTGGCTGAGGTATTCATTTATGTTAAGGAATTGTACTGTGGTGTTTGCATTGTATCATCTTGTTTTACAGGGGGTCCCCAGAGTCCATTCGACAGAGCCAGTCCTGGGGGTAAGTGTACATTGTAAAGATATTCCTAATGTATTGTGTGGGTCACTAGTAGGAAGAAAGGGGGGTTACAGTGTCCCAGAGGGCTGTGACCAAGTTAGTTTAACCACTGCAAACCCTGACCTCTGGGTGGAGGCACCCGCCATTGGACCTAGGCCCCTCACCCTGTTAATAGTTAAGCAGGCAGGGGTAGTAGCCCTTGGGATAGCGCCTCCTAGGGGTTACACATGGCTCTCCAGATTGTGCTGCCACCCCCCCATTTCCCATTTGCCCCCCTTTGCTTCCTCCACCATCTATCTCATTATCACTCTTGCCTTCTATCCCCCAGTTTCCTTTGTTATATGGTTCTTTTCGGAGTTTTATCCTCTCAGGATTCCACTTGCTGACCTCGTTTGCCTGTGGGGAGACAGTTTATGTCTCCTTTTGTCTTTCTGCCTCACCCTTGGCTAGTTTAAATGCTGTCCAATGTAGCATTTTAACCATTCACTGAGGAACACGATTCCCCTCCTGGACGGATGCAGGATGTCACCCCTGCACAGGCCCTCCAGGTGGGTCCCCAGTCCCCAGTAAAGCCAAAATCCTCCTTTTTTGCAACATTCCTTCAACCATGCATTAAAGTTCCTGGTGTGAAGAATCCTGCCTCCCCCTGTTGTAGACAGGTAGCACTTCCTAGAAGGTCACAAATTGTGCTACTTGCCTAAGACCCCTCCCCAATTCCCTTAACTCCTCCTGAACCATTGCTGACTCATCCCTAGCCAGGTTATTAGTCCCCAGATGGACATCTAACTCTCCCTCCCTTCCTGCTGCCCTAGCTGTCCTTTGGAACTTCTTTCCATCCCTGCGATCCATGGCATAAGGAAGGCACTGAATCTCCCTCTCCTCATCCTTACCTGTCCCCAACTCTATCCCCCTCACTATGGAGTCCCCCACCAAAATTCACTTCCTCCTCCTCTGGGGTCCTCTGCCACCCTCCTTGGGGGTCTCCACTATGGAGGGCCCCCACATCCACCCCTGTCACTACTTTGGGTGCCTCTATGGGATGTTCCAGCTCTGTTAGTGTGGTGTAGTTTTGCAGTGGACCCGGGCGTGGGATGTGCCTACACTCCACCACCCTAACCCTCTCCGAGCCCACTGTTGTTCAGCCGCTCCTCCTTCTGGGAAATCTCTGAGGTAGTGATGGTGGACTAGGTGGTCCCTGGATGGGAGACAAGGTCCTCCAAACCCAGGCAAACCCAGTCTTGAATCTGGCAACCTCCTCCCTCAGCCCAGAGAAATGCACACAGATAGGGCAGCAACACAGCCTCCAGACCATCTCACTACCTTGTAGTGTACTGTGGCTTGTTCAAAGGCACAGAGGAAGCCCCAGACCATCTCACTGCCTTGCAGTGTAGTGTGGCTTGCTTAAGGCCAATGAGGCAGCCCTAGACCATCTCATTGCCTTGTAGTGTAGTGTGACTTGCTTAAGGCCAATGAGGCAGCCCTGGACCATCTCACTGCCTTGTAGTATAGTGTGGCTTGCTCAAGGCCACAGAGGCAGCCCAGTACCATCTCACAGCTTTGTAGTGTAGTGTGGCTTGCCCAAGGCCACAGAGGCAGCCTGAGACCATCTCACTGCCTTGTAGTGTAGTGTGGCTTGTTCAAGGCCACAGAGACAGCTCTGGACCATCTCACTGCCTTGTAGTGTAGTGTGACTTGCTTAAGGCCACAGAGGCAGCCCTGTACCATCTCACTGCTTTGTAGTATAGTGTGACTTGCCCAAGGCCACAGAGGAAGTCCTGGACCATCTCACTGCCTTGTAGTGTAGTGTGGCTTGCCCAAGGCCACAGAGGCAGCCCTGGGCCATCTCACTGCTTTGTAGTGTAGTGTGGCTTGCTCAAGGCCACAGAGGCAACCCTGGACCATCTCACTGGCTTGTAGTGTAGTGAAAAGGTTAATTCACTGCTCAGAAAGACAGGTACAGTGGAGCCTCCAATATACTGCAGTCTCCGGCCGTCAGTGCTGCTGCCACACAATATGTTTACTGTGGCTTGCTCAAGGCCACAGATGCAGCCCCGGACCATCTCTCTACCTTGTAGTGTACTGTGGCTTGTTCAAGGCTACATAAATATAGAAACAGAAACATAGAAGTTGTCGGCAGATAGGGACCGCATGGCCCACCTAGTCTGATGCATTTTCCCTGCCTACTGTGCCACCGCAGACACTACTCGATCTCTGGTCATCTCCTCCCCTTGCCTTACTACCAAGATCCCCTTGTATCTGTCCCACACTTGCTTGAATCCTATTACCATTTTGGCACCCACCACCTCTGCTGGAAGGCTGTACCAGGCATCCACCATCCTCTCTATGAAGAAGTATTTCCTCACATTTTCTCTGAGCCTTCCCCCACCAATTTCATAGTGTGATCCCTTGTCCTTTAGCTTCTATTTCTATTGAAACTGCCGCCTTCCTATACCTTATCAATACCTGTTAGGTATTTGAATATTTCTATCATACCTACTCTTTGCAGGTGACATGAAAATCTGCAATAGGATCGACATTGAAGGAGGGGAGGAAGACATGAGACAGGACCTGAGGATGCTAGAGGAGTGGGCGGAGACCTGGAAACTAAAATTCAACATCAAGAAGTGTGCAGTTATGCACCTGGAGCACAGAAACCCGAGGACAGGATACAAAATGAGAGGGGAGGAAATCAGGACTATGGAACAGGAGAAGGATCTAGGTATGGTAGTCTCCAGTAACCTTAATGTGGGGAAACAGTATACAAGGGCAGTGGGGAAGGTGTATGGGAGCTGGCAAGTATAGGCAGGGGAATCACCAGCAGGAGGAGAGAAGTTCTGGTGCCCCTGTACCAAGCTATGGTGAGACCAAACCTAGAGTACGGAGTCCAGTTCTGGAGGCCTTACTTACACAAGGACATAGACCTGATTGAAAGGATTCAATGAAGAGCGAACAAGATGGTGCAAGGGATGAAGGACAAACCATATGAACAGAGATGCAACAAGCTGGGGCTGTACACACTAGAGATCAGAAGGGAGAGAGGGGAACATGATAGAGACCTTCAAATACATCAAAGGGATAAACAAAGTAGGCCCGGCATGCTTATTCCAAATGAAGAAGGACACCATTACAAGGGGCATGGCCATTAGACTGCAGGGGGGGCACTTCAGAAGAAATGTGAAAGGGTGATTCTTTACAGAGAGGGTAGAGGATGCCTGGAACGGGCTTCCAGAGAAGGTTGTGGGGGTAGAGACAGTGTCGGGTTTCAAGAGGGCTTGGGACAGGCATAAATGGTTACTGGGGAGGGGGGTGGGTACTCAAGGAGGGAGGTGGATAGTTTAGCAAGGGGGAAAGGGGCAGACTGGATGGACCATGGGGTCCTTTTCTGCCGTCAAGTTCTATGATTCTATGATATCTCCAGTTTCCCTCCTCTCTTCCACAGAGTACATGTTCAGTTCCTTGAGTCTCTCCTCACATGGCTTTTGATGCAGGCTCTGCACCATTTTGGTAGCCCTCTTTTGTAACGCCTCGACCTTATCAATGTCCTTCCAGAGGTGGGGCCTCCAAAACTGGACACTGCACTCGAGGTGGGGTCTTACCAGTGATCTGTGCTGGGGTAATAGTAACCCCTTCTTCCTACTGATGATACCCCTTCTATGCACCTGAGCATCCTGCTAGCCTTCCCCACTGCCTTATCACACTACTTGGCTACCTTCGGGTCATCAGAAATGATTACCCCCACCCCGGTCCCTTTCCTGTTTGGTGGTTGCCAGTACTTCCTCTTCCAATTGGTATGTAGCCTCCGGGTTTCTGTGCCCAAGTGCATGACTTTGCACTTTTTTTTGCATTGAAACCCAGATGCCAAACCCTTGACCATTCTTCCAATCAAATCATCCCTCATTTTTTCCACCCCCCACGGTGTGTCTACTCTATTGCAGATTTTTGTGTCATCCACGAACAGGCATACTTTCCCTTCTAGCCCTTCCACAATGTCGCTAATAAAGACATCGAAGAGGGCTGGGCCTAGTACTGAGCCATGAGGCACCCTGCTGGTCACCTTGTCTTCCTCAGAGTGGACACCATTTACCACCACCTACTGACTCCTGTTGCTTAACCAACTTCTTACCCGGTTTATAACTTTTTGACCCATTACCAGACAGGTCTGCTTGTTCACCAGTTTTCTGTGTGGAACGGTGTTGTAGACCTTACTGAAATCCAGGTAGGCCACATCTACTGCATCACGCTGATCCACTACCCTGATCACCCAGTCAAAGAACTCAGGTTTGTCTGACAAGACCCCGCCCCCCGTGAAACCATGTTGCCTTGGATCCTGTAATCCACTGGTTACAAGGTATTCCACTATCCTTTCCTTCAGTTATGTTTTCAATTCTTTGCCCACTACCAAAGTCAGACTGACAGATCTGTAATTTCCTGCCTGTTCCCACTTTTGTGAAGTGGGACCACATCTTCCCTCCTCCAGTCCCTCAAAATATCCTGTTTCTAATGAGAAGTTAAACAGAGTTGTCAGAGGTGCAGCCAGCACCTCTTTGCGCTCCCTCAGTATCCTAGGGTGCACGCCATAAGGTCCAATTGTCTACCTTTAATTATGCTAGTACCTTGAGGACTTTCTCCTCTGTAAAAGAACTGGTGTCCACCTCCCTACCATTTATGCCCTGGTCCCTTATCTTTGTGCCATCACCTACCCCTTCTTCTATAAATACCGAACAAATGTATTTGTTCAATATGTCTGCCTTCTTTGGTCCTCCTCCTCGCAAACCCCTTTTTCCCCTTTTATCCTTACTATTCACCCTTTAGTCTTCCTCTTCTTGCATATATATATATATATATATATATATATATGTATAAAGTTTTATCCCCTTCTTTTCCTGATCAGACAATATTCTCCTCTGTTTGTGCCTTTGTGCATCTAACTGCCTTCTCTGCCTCCCTTTGTTTCTCCTGGTAGTTTTCCCTATCCTCCTCCTTCTGTGTCTTTTTGTATTTTCTAACTGCTAGTTTTTTTGCTCTTACTTTTTCTGCTATGTCTTTAGAGAATCATAGCAGACTCTTTTTTCTCTTGCCCTTGTTAACCTGCCTGACACAGAGATTTTTTGCTTTTTCAATGCCCTGCTTTATTTTTGCCCTTAGTTCCTTGATTCCCCCCAGACCCTCTGTCCCTGCCAGGGCATCCCTGAGGCATTCTCCCATTTTCCTGAAATTGGCCCTCCAGAAGTGTAGGACCCTCTTCATAGTGCAGCTCAGTTCTGGCCCAGTCCTTATATTGAGACACACTGTACAGTGATCGCTGGACCCCATGCTGTCACCCACTGTGACGTCAGCAACACTGTCCCCATTTGCCAATACCAAGTCCAGTATCTCCCCTCCCCCATGAGTGGGCTTCTTAACTAGTTGCCTTAGGAACACCCCTTGCAGGGAGTCCAGGATGTTCCTACTTCTGACCGTTGCTGTAACTGGTAGGCTCCAATCCATGTCTGGTAGATTGAGGTGCCCCACCAGCAACACCTCCCCATTGCATACCACCCTTTGGATGGCTTCCATCATGTCCTTATACACCTCTCTCTCTCTCTCCCCCTGTGCTGGAGGTCTGTAGATCACTCCTACATGGATAGTGGATCATTACGTATTTCCAGGGTGACCCACAGTATCTCAGTTCCTCCCTGCTCTCCTTGTATTTCTGTTGCTTTTATTTTGTCCCTAACATAAACAGCCACTCCTCTCCCTTTTTACCTACCCTGTCTTTTCTGAACACAGTATACACTGGTATGACCACATCCCAATCTTGGTCTTCACTGCACCAGGACTCAGTAATCGCAACCATGTCCAGGTCTGCTTCTGCCATAGTGGCCTCTAGATCTGCAATCTTGTTGCCTGGACTTCGGTCGTTTGCACACATGGCTCTCCAGATTGTGCTGCCACTCCCCCCCCCATTTCCCATTTGCCCCCTTTGTTTCCCTCCACCATCTATCTCATTATCACTTTCTTTCTATCCCCAGCTTCCTTTGTTATAGGGTTCTTTTTGGAGTTTTATCCTCTCAGAATTCCACTTGCTGACCTTGTTTGCCTGTGGGGAGACAGTTTATGTCTCCCTTTGTCTTTCTGCCTCACCCTTGGCTAGTTTAAATGTTGGCCAATGTAGCATTTGAGCCATTCACTGAGGAACACGATTCTCCTCCTGGACAGATGCAGGCTGTCACCCCTGCACAGGCCCTCCAGGTGGATCCCCAGTCCCCAGTGAAGCCACAATCCTCCTTCAACCATGCATTAAAGTTCCTGGTGTGAAGAATCCTTCCTCCCCCTGTTGTAGACAGGTAGCACTTCCTAGAAGGTCACAAATTGTGCTACTTGCCTAAGACCCCTCCCCAATTCCCTTAACTCCTCCTGAACCATTGCTGACTCATCCCTAGCCAGGTTATTAGTCCCCAGATGGACATCCAGCTCTCCCTCCCTTCCTGCTGCCCTAGCTGTCCTTTGGAACTTCTTTCCATCCCTGTAAGCCACAGCATAAGGAAGGCACTGAACCTCCCTCTCCTCATCCTTACCTGTCCCCAACTCTATCCCCCTCACTATGGAGTCCCCCACCAAAAATCACTTCCTCCTCCTCTGGTGGAACCATGACTGGGATGTCAACATACCAGAGTACACACATACCTCTCAACTGTACCACATTACGAGGAACATTCCTCATTTTACTTCAAAAAAGCTCCCTGTTCCACATTTTGAGGACTTATTCCACATTCAAAGTCAACATTTTAAAGCAAAAATCCATAGTAAATGATGGAAAAAATTAATTATTCAATTAATAACAGACTTTCTGAACATAAATGCAACATTTTAACAGTGTTTTGAGCTTCTTAGGGAAATATTTGATTAAGTGTTCCACATTTTGCCCATTTGTTCCACATTTTGACAGGCAATGTTCCACATTTGGGGGACAAAAGGTTGAGAGGTATGAGTACACAGTCTACAGAAGGGACAGGGAGGGGAAAAGAGGAGGTGGAGTAGCTCTACACATAAGGGAAGGGATCAAAGCTACAGAACTAAAAAGTAAAGGGGGAGGACAAGAGGCACTCTGGGTCACCTTGGAGACAGGTAATGGCATCACAATCCACACAGGGGTTGTATACAGACCCCCATCTCAAGGGGAGGAAGTGGACAAGAAAATGATAGAGGACATTCTCAAAATGACTGAAAAAGGGGAGATACTGTTGATGGGGGACCTGAATATGCCAGATGTTAACTGGATGACATGTACTGCAGCCACATCCAAGAGCTGGGTCATTCTCGATGCCCTGTGAGGGCAGGCCTTAGACAGCTAGTGTTGGAACCCACTCGGGAGGGAGCAATACTAGACCTGGTACTCTCAAATGGAGAGAGGATCACAAATTTAGAAGTCAGTAGACATCTGGGAACAAGCGACCACTGCACAGTGTGCTTCACAGTAAGTACAACCATGGAGATAAGTCATACAAAAACAAGCATACTGGACTTTAGAAGGGCTGACTTTGGCAAAATGGGTGAATACCTGAGGAATACACTAGCAAATGGCCAAAAAGGAGGGGTGAAAGAACAATGGAGAAAAATCAAAACTGCCATCATAGAGGCAACAAGCCTTTGTGTGAAACAGATAAGGAAAACAAAGTGGAGTAAAAAACACTATGGTTCTCAAAAGAGGTAGCAGGGAAGGTTAAGGAGAAAAAAGCTGCATTCAAAAAGTATAAGGCATCGCAGAAGGAGCATGACAGGGAACTGTATCAATTAAAGCAGAAAGAAGTAGGGAAGGCAGTCAGAATAGCAAAAGCCCAAACTGAGGAAAAAATAGCCAATTCAGTTAAGAAGGGGGATAAAACCTTTTATGGGTACATTAGGGAGCATAGAAAAGTTAAGGGAGGAATAGTGAAGATTAATAAGGGAGAGGGGAGATGGGCAGAGGGAGACAGTGAAAAGGCAGAGATACTGAATGAATACTTTTGCTCAGTATTCACAAAAGAAGATGAGGAGGAGTTACCTAAACTAGACAATAGAAGCACTCTGGGTTGGGGGGTTGACACCAGTCCATTTACAGAAGAAAGAGTCCTGAAAGAACTCCTAAAACTCAAGGTGGAAAAAGCAATGGGGCCTGATGGGATTCACCCCAGAATCCTAAAAGAACTAAGGGAGGACCTAGGGACACCACTGACCACACTCTTTAACAAATCATGGGAGGATGGGGTGGTACCTGAGGACTGGAGGAGGGCAGATGTGATTCCCCTTCACAAAAGTGGGAGCAAGGCAGAAGCAGGAAACTACAGACCTGTAAGTTTGACCTCAGTGGTAGGGAAAATTATGGAATTACTTCTGAAAGAAAGAATTGTTGAGTAACTAGAGGCCAGCGGGGCATAGGACCCAAAGCAGCATGGATTTACAGCAGAAAGGTCATGTCAGATGAATCTAATTGATTTCTTTGACTGGATGACCAAAGTAATAGACCAGGGTGGGGCTGTGGATATGGCCTACCTAGACTTTAGCAAGGCATTTGACACAGTCCCACACAAAAGATTAATAATCAAGTTAGACAGCCTGGGAGTGGGTCCCAGGGTGGTAGCCTGGGTTGCAAACTGGCTGCACAACAGGACACAGAAGGTAATAGCGAGTGGAACACATTCCGAAGAAAGAGGGGTCACTAGTGAAGTACCTCAGGGCTCAGTACTGGGTCCAGTCCTCTTTAACATCTTTATAGGTGACATTGCAGAGGGTCTGGAGGGAAAGGTATGCCTCTTTGCAGATGATGCAAAGATCTGTAACAGAGCTGATACACAAGTTGGGGTAGAAAGGATGAGAAGGGACTTGGCAAGGTTGGAGGAATGGTCAGACATATGACAACTTAGATTCAATGCAAAGAAGTGCAAAGTAATGCACCTGGGAAACAAAAACCCAGGAGAAGAGTACACAATAGCAGGAGGTACTAACAACTACAAAATGGAACAGGACTTGGGGGTAGTCATATCAGATGATCTAAAGGTTGGTAAGCAATGTGAGAAGTCAGTAAGGAGAGCCAGGGGGATACTGGGATGCATAGGAAGGGGCATCACAAGTAGAAAAAAGGAAGTGGTTATCCCTCTGTACAGACAGTTGGTGAGACCATCTGGAGTACTGTGTGCAGTTTTGGAGACCTCATCTACGCAAGGACATAGAGAGGATGGAAGCAGTCCAGAGGAGGGCAACTAAAATGGTGCAGGGTCTGCATCAGAAACCATATGAAGAGAGACTGAGAGAGCTTAATATGTATACCCTTGATGAAAGGAGGGACGGGGGGACATGATAGAAACGTTCAAGTACCTCAAGGGAATCAACAAAGTCCAGGAGGGTAGCATCTTTCAGAAAAAGAGATGTGTAAGAACAAGGGGACACAATTTAAAGATAGAAGGGGACGGCTCAGGGGTAATGTGAGGAAAAATTTTTTCACAGAGAGAGTGGTGGATGCGTGGAACTGCCTTCCTGGGGAGGTTGTTGGGGCTAAAACAGTGGGGGAATTCAAACATGCATGTGACAGACACAAGGCAATTGTAGTGGGGGGTGGCAGGAAGTAGGCTGTTGGTTAACTAGAATCTGCAGCTTATCCGGTAGGTAGGGAAATGAGCAGACTGGGTGGGCCAAGTGGTCCTTATCTGCCATCAAAGTCTATGTTTCTATGTTTCTTTGGGGTCCTCTGCCACCGTCCTTGGGGGTCTCCACTGTGGAGGGCCCCCACATCCACCTCTGTCACTACTTTGGGTGCCTCTATGGGATGTTCCAGCCCTGTTAATGTGGTGTAGTTTTGCAATGGAACCGGGTGTGAGATGTGCCTACACTTCACCACCCTAACCCTGCCCGAGCCCACTGTTGTTGAGCCGCTCCTCCTTCTGGGAAATCTCTGAGGTAGTGATGGTGGACTAGGTGGTCCCTGGGTGGGAGACAAGGTCCTCCAAACCCAGGCAAACCCAGCCTTGAATCTGGCAACCTCCTCCCTCAGCCCAGAGAGATGCACACAGATAGGGCAGCAACACAGCCTCCAGACCATCTCACTACCTTGTAGTGTACTGTGGCTTGTTCAAAGGCACAGAGGAAGCCCCAGACCATCTCACTGCCTTGCAGTGTAGTGTGGCTTGTTCAAGGCCATAGAGGCAGCTCTGGACCATCTCACTGCCTTGTAGTGTAGTGTGACTTGCTCAAGGCCACAGAGGCAGCCCTGGACCATCTCACTGCCTTGTAGTGTAGTGTGACTTGCTTAAGGCCAAAGAGGCAGCCCTGGACCATCTCACTGCCTAGTAGTGTAGTGTGACTTGCTCAAGGCCACAGAGGCAGCCCTGTACCATCTCACTGCTTTGTATTGTAGTGTGACTTGCCCAAGGCCACAGAGGAAGTCCTGGACCATCTCACTACTTTGTAGTGTAGTGTGGCTTGCCCAAGGCCACAGAGGCAGCCCTGGATCATCTCACTGCTTTGTAGTGTAGTGTGGCTTGCTCAAGGCCACAGAGGCAATCCTGAACAATCTTACTGGCTTGTAGTGTGGCTTGCCCAAGGCCACAGAGGCAACCCTGGACCATCTCACTGCCTTAAAGTGTAGTGTGGCTTGCCCAAGGCCACAGAGGCAGCCCTGGACCATCTCACTGCCTTATAGTGTAGTGTGGTTTGCACAATGCCACAGACGCAACCCTGGATCATCTCACTGCCTTGTAGTGTAGTGCGGCTTGCCCAAGGCCACAGAGGCAAGCCTGGACCATCTCATTGGCTTGCTCAAGGCCACAGAGGCAGCCCTGGACCATCTCACTGCCTTGTAGTGTACTGTGGCTTGCCCAAGGCCAAAGAGGCAACCCTGGACCATCTCACCAGCTTGTAGTGTGGTTTGCTCTAGGTCACCGAGGCAGCACAAAACCATTTTACTTCACCCATAGTGAAGAGCAAATGGTTCAATTAGCCACCCAATGGTGTTCCAGGTCATGGAGATGTTCTGAAAGCGGTCAGACAAGACATCAGCTGACACATTTCATGCATGTGCGCTTTTTCAAAGCCTTTTGGAACATCTCCATGACCTAGAATGCCAGTGGGATACTTACTGAGCCATCTGCTCTTCACCAAATTGACTTTTAATGTATGTTGCGTGCTGCTTTCACTTTTAATATATTGCCACTGTGAAGAATAAAGCTTGATGTTTTGCACAACGTAACCTGTGAATCACAGGTTCTAATCCAACAAGGGGATATATATGTGTTTTACACAGTACTACAGTAGGTGCCAGTCCCACACTTTCTTCATTGATTTATTGAATTAGACCAAGGCACTACTAGCTCCCTGGTTGTGGTCCCACCTGCTGCTAAACACAGTATTTATATAGTAGAGGGGCAGGTACAGTAGGCATGGCCATAAATTGTGACAAATCACAAGCTGGGGATTAAGGAGCAGACAGATCAGATACTGAGGATCAGGGAAGCTTGACATAATTATGACATGAGAAACAGTGTTAGCCAATCAGCTTCAAACTGATGGCGTCTTGAAGTCAGGGAACATTATATAACTGGGGCTTTGTCGAGCTTGAAACATGAGATTACATACAGTACATCTGACTGAAAGGCAACACTCTGCATCACTGTATACTGGATTGAAACCGACTACCAGATTTTGACTGGCAAACTTTTACAGGACCCCAAATTTAACCTGCACTGACAGGAAGAGAAGAGTGGTGAAGCAACTGAAGAGCAGCACACCTGTGAGCAGAGAGAGAGGGGGAAAGGAAAATGCAGCACCTCCAGTAAAATACCGGATTTTCAGCCCAAGAAATGCACAGTAAGACAATATTCTTTTGTACTATTGTTTTGAATAATAGCTATTCCAATAGCTCTCAACTGCTACAAATTTCATGTAGCGTCATTAATCTGATATACAGATTTACCCTTGCTCACCAAATACCGTATTTACTGACGTGCATTAAAATGCTAAACCTATTTATATGCGTACAAACTACCAAACATGTTAAGAAACTTGATAGAAGCTATTGTAACCCCTAGATGGCGCTATCCCAGGGGCTACTACCCCTGCCTGATTTGCCACTAACAGGTTGAGGGGCCTGGATCCAATGGCGGGTGCCTCCACCCAGAGGTCAGGGTTTGCAATAGTTAAACTTACTTGGTCACAGCCCTCTGGGACACTGCAACCCCCCTTTCTTCCCACTAGTGGCCCACACAATATATCAGAATTACCTTCATAGTATACACTTACCCCCAGGGCTGGTTCAGGCACTGGGACCTCCTGTAAAATAAGATACAGTGCAACAATCACAGTACAATACTTTAACATAGACAAATACCTCAGGCAGTATAACTTTGCTGAAACAAGCAGCTCGGATTTATTTAGGGGAATATAACAAGGACAGGGGGAAATCAGGTTAATTAGCTTATCACTTTACTCATCTACCTATGGCTCTGTGCACAGGCCTATCCCTACCAGTTACTGTCCCTGGGTACCCAAGCCCAGTGGCTAGTCCAAACCGTGGCAGCTGGTAGGGTCCTTTCCCACAGAGAAAAGAAAATTAGTTTAAACAGTCAGCAGTACAGTGATTCCATTTGGATTCAATGTGGCAATTCAACAGGGAGCGACCCTGAATTAGTACTCATGACCTCCAAACAAGATAGGGTCCTTCAATGTCAGCAGGGCTACTCTTGAGCTCCACGAGACTCCTCACACATTTATATGGCAACCTGCAACAGGCAAAAGTCCTTTAATGGCAGCAGGATTCACTTGAGCTAACCAAGCCTCCTCACACATTTATATGGTGAACAGTAACAGGCAAAGTCCTTTAATGGTAGCAGGATTCACTTGAGGTACACAAGCCTCTTCACACATTTATATGGTAAAACAGAAAGTACTATACCAGGCAGGCTGCTTCTCTATCCCGATCGCAATTACTGCACAATACCCGGAAGAACACACAGCAGATTCAGTTCCTGACAGACCGAGTGCAATTCAGCAATTTCTCCAGTCTTCTACAGGGTGAGCCTGGTTTCTACTCTTCAGATATCCTTTGATTCTCTTCACAGGATGGATTCAGTCCTAACAAGCAGTTACACAAGCTGCAGACCGGAACTCTGGGCCTTACACACGTTTCCCAACTAAAACTGCACACTGAAAAAGCACAGGGCTCCTTCCTTCTTCACTGCCAGAGCTCAACTGAAACTCCAACAGACAAAACTGGGCACTTCCTTTGAGTTCCTCCCAGTTCTTGACTGGATTGGCTGTCACTCACAATAGACTGCTCCTGTTGGTCCAAAAGGGCGAAGTCTAAACTACATCTCCCAGAGTCACTGCCCATACAATCCTCTTGTGGCTGGCTCAGATTATGAGTCCAAGTTCTGATTCGTCCAAGGCACCATTTTAGAGTTAGCTTACCCCACACTGATTGGTCCAGTTCAGCAGTTCAAAACCAGAATGGGGAACTAGGCAGACACAGTTCTGACTGCAAAGAAAGCAGTTAGACAAACTGTAATTTCATTATTACTCTAAATGGTTTCTGGCAAACAGTTACATCTTTCAGATAGGTTCCTTTGCACTCCTAGTGACTGCAAAATGGAGTGAATTGGCAGCAGCTCAAGTGGTACTCAATCAAAGAAACACACAGTCCCCCATACAAACTAATTATGTCTGCAAGCAGACAGCTCTTAAAGAGACAGTACCAGAGGTTCTAAAACACTCACTGATAAATGGCTTAACGCCAAACACCATTCAGGCTTGGAGCATTCAAGCAAGCTCCTGAAGTCTTTTGGGAACCCCATTTGCAGGGGTTACACTTCCTGGCCTGGGAAAGCTTGATGTCCGCATCAAGCAAGTACCCCATAAGTTTCAACTGCAACCATATACATTTGCATTAGGCTCGCATATGTAATCATCAGTCAATATATCATTTTACCAAGAACACATTTCTGAAACATTGCAGTACGTCACTTTACACAGTATTACATACACATTGTACCATAACTCAAGTTATTACCTCTTGTACATGAAACCTGAAGAGGGCCCTTCCCTATCGGTTACCTTGCGGCTGGATGGGGCAAGGCACCATACTTAGAGGGCAACACAAGTAACTTGGAGTTAGCACTGACGCTCAGTTTGGGCAATGAGCTCAGGGACACATACACTCCTTTATGGACAACATTGAGAGGCAGATCCACTGGCGGCCCAGGGAATCATAACTGAGGTGCACCACAGGCTTTACAGCTCAACCAGTCTTTCTAGGGGGAACTGTTACAGTCTCTGCACTCTGAGCCTCATTTTCAGCATTGTCCTCACTTGTCAGGGAGTCTCCATGGGGTAGAGAGGCTAGAACTTGGGGCACTTTCAGCTCCAGGAGTTACAATTTCTGAGTCCACAACATTTGGCTCGCATGGAGAGCTTTCGGACACTGGCAGATCATCTAGTTTGCCCACTACAATGTGAGGGAGATGGTGCCATCTGTCAGCAATCTTGTGCTTGCCATGCAGTCCCAGATTTCTTAGCAATACCCGATCTCCCTCCTGGAGTTCCTGTGCTTTCACCTTTTTATCATACCTTTCTTTGTTGGCCAGATTTCTTTTGGCAG
Source organism: Neoceratodus forsteri (assembly GCA_016271365.2). Taxonomy (NCBI): domain Eukaryota; kingdom Metazoa; phylum Chordata; order Ceratodontiformes; family Ceratodontidae; genus Neoceratodus; species Neoceratodus forsteri. The sequence goes on along the minus strand of CM028130.1, from coordinate 1,445,848,311 downwards.
CCATGGTTTGAGCCAGTTGGTACGCATGAGTTAGCTGGGCCTTTAACTTTTGCACATACTGTAAATAGTTGTCAGCTTGAACCCATCAGGAGATACCCCAAAACACACATCTACTGGTAGTCGAGCTTCTCTTCCAAACATCAGCGGTGGGGAGAGAACCCAGTGGCATCACTTTTGGTGCAGTTATAAGCATGTACCAGGGTGCTAATTTGTTGGCTCCATCTAGGCTTGTCCTTTGGGTGCAGGGTGCCTAGCATATCTAGCAAAGTGCTGTTGAAACGTTCAGGCTGAGGGTCCCCTTGGGGGTGGTAAGGAGTGGTTCTGGACTTTCGCACTCCCCACAGAGAAAGCATTTCTTTGATCAGATGACTCTCAAAGTCTCTCCCTTGATCAGAATGGATTCTTTGTGGAGCCCCATAGTGAACAAAAAAGTTTTCTACAAATACTTTGGCCACAGTGGATGCTTTCTGGTCTTTGGTGGGGAAAGCTTGGGCATTTCTCGTGAAATGGTCAGTGACCACCAGCACATTACTGATATTTCTTTGATCTGACTCCAAACTCAGAAAATCAATACAGACCAGCTCCATGGGTGCACTGGTGGTGATGTTAACAAGGGGCAGCCCTCTGAGCAAAGCTTTCCTCTGTAAGAGCGACTACAAGTTGAATGTGTTGCTCACATCAGCCCCCATCTTAGGCCAATAGAATCTGGATCTCACCAAGTCAAGTGTTCTGTCTATACCAAGGTGCCCCATGTGGTTGTGCAAGGACATCAGTACTGAGTCTCGAAAGGCAGTGGGCAGGACTAGTTGTTGTTTGTCTACTTGTCCCCCTCTGTCTACTGTTTCTCTGTATAACAGTTTATTGATCAGTTTCAACTTAGGACCTTCTTTGTATAATAGTGCAGTTCTCAAATCCGTGGAGCGTAATTTGGACACATCTTTTCCTGCATAGAGGGCTTCTAAAGCTGCTTTGATCATGGGATCGCGGGTTGAGCCCGAATACTGTCATTGTCCAGCTGAGGCAGTGCACCAATGTCTATTGCAGAAAAGTGGCAATAAGCAGCAGGTATGCAATTCTCAGAGGGTCCCAAGCAATCCACCATGCAGTCCACTGCGTCCGTGGGACATTTGTTCCTCCTGTCAAACTTCTCGGCAGAGTGCCGAATGTCAGGTTCTGCCAATCGGACCCAATCATTCTGGGGAACAGGCCCCAGGAGAGAGCATCAGCATCTATGTGGTTCAGACCTGCTCGTTATTCGAGCATAGTCATATGTAGATAATGCAGAAAGCCACCTATGGCCAGTGGCATCCAACAGCTGAGAGGTCTGCACATAGGTCAAAGGATTATTGTCAGTTTTACTAGTATTTTAGCCCCATACAAGTACTCATGGAATTGGTCAACAATAGCCACTTCAAAGCTAGGAACTCTAACTTATGTACAGGATAGTTCTTTTCGGATGGGGTCAGGCTTCTACTGGCAAAGGCCACTGGTCTCAGGCCATTCTGCGTGCTCCTGGTACAACACAGCCCCAACCCTTGCAAGCTAGCATCAGTGTGCAGGACGTAAGGTTTTCTTGGATCGGCATAGGCCAGCACTGGAGCATGGTGTGTTGATATATGATCTCATGAAAAGCAGTCTCACAATCAGGAGTCCAGCGGGCCCCAAATACTTCACTCGGATGAAAATACTCTTTCAGTCTTGAGGAAGCTGACTTTTGGTATTTTTGTGGGTTGGGGATACCCTTGAGTAAGGTTAAGTAAAGGGCGGATCACTCTTGAATAGTCCTTGATGAACACGATAATAACCACAGAATCCCAGAATCTTTGCAGTTCTTTTTTAGATTTTTGGCTGTGGCCAGGTGGTCAAGGCCTCAACTTTACTTGGTCGGTCTCTATTCCTCGGTGGATACTATGTGTCCCACATACTTTACTGATGTTTGAAAGAATTGACACTTGTCAATGGACAGTTTAAGGCCAAAGTCCTCCAGTCGGTCCAATACCTTAAATAATCTGCTCTCATGTTCCTCCAGTGAGCTGCCAAACACAATAACATCATCTAGGTATACCAGGCACTTTAGTAAGTTCATATGTCCCCACTGCACGCTCCATCAATCGTTCAAAGTGGCGGGGCACCGAAATCCTTGAGGCATCCTCATGAATTCATAGAAGCCAAGCAGACAGATAAAGCTGTCTTCTCACGGTCCTCTGGGGCCATCGGGATCTGGTAGTACCCACGCGGAGATCCAGCACAGAGAATCACTTGCTCCCGTTTAGGCAGTCCAAAGCATCCTGAATGCGGGCATTGTGTACTGATCAGGGATAGTCCGCCCGGTTTAAGGTGCGATAATCCACACACATCCTTACTGTTCCATTCTTTTCCTCACTACCACAATGGGGAAGCATAAGGGCTTCTGGATTCTTGTATTACACCAGCAGCTAACATCTCTTGCAGATGCCGTCTCACATCATCTATGTCAGCAGGTGCCAGGCGTCGAGACCTCTCACGAAATGGTCTTTCGTCATGCAGCGGATATTGTGCTCAGCTCCTTGCATGCATCCTACATCCCATTCCTTTAAAGAAAACACCTGGTCTCTCTGGGCAAGCTTCTCACTGATCCTCACTTTCCATTCAGCTGGCAGCGGAGTCGCGAAATCAAACAAGTCAGGCGTTACTCTGTCATTCTTCCTTGAACTCTTGCTGCTGGGTAGCACTGCAGTGTCTGCACAATGCACATTAGCCAGGATGCAACCTCTATTTACTCAATGTCTCTTTCAGACACATTATGAACTTGGACCATTACCCTTCTGGCATAAGCATGGGCTCTAGCAGGCAAAATACTAGGCTTGACCAGCAGTCCCTCTGGCAATTTTCCATCGCCTGGTGCATCCAACATTAATATTTTATTCTTAACATCCTTTCTGATATGGACCTCTCCTGTAAGGTACACTGGGCATTTGGCACCAGGATCAGAGACTCAGGATCCTTCTTCCATACAATTCCAACCGTTCCTCTGGTTCTATTTTTCAGCATCTCTCTGTGCCTCATAGGCCTTCTTAATTAAAGCTGGAACTCTTAAAGCTCTACTAGTCTTTGACCCCTGTTTTCATAACACAACTGTGCCAGCCTTCTGAACATATAAGCATTTGTTCCAATCAACAAAGGGACACCATCATACAGTCCAGTGGGGACAAACTAAGGCTAGGGTCTCTACTTGTTCGGCCACTCCAGCCATGGAGGTGGGAAAGACAGCCAAATTCGGATATACCGGAATAGGTAGGCCTTCTCCTTAACCCCTATACATGCAGTCCTTCTAATGGTTGTAAGGGTCGTCTGACAAATGCTTCTGATACCAATCCTGGAACATAATTGTCACTTGGGAGCCACTGTCTAATACAGCTTTGTAGACACTCCGCTCACCTTTACAGTGGTCTCCAGAGGGACCCACTATTCTGGACCAGTCTGAGAGGTGGTAGTGGGGGCCTGGGCAACTGACCTTGCCACAAAAGGACGTGAGTTAGCATTTTTGGTGCCCTCACTGGGATCATTTCGCACCTCTTAACCACTGATTTGTTCTCCAAGCTCTCCTTGTAGCCTATATGCAACTTTGTCAGTGTCTTTGGGGACCGCATTCCCTTTTCATGTGCCCATCTTTCCCACAATTATAGCAAAACATACTTTCTGAGTTTGAGCTGGCGAGGCGCCACACTGGGAGCCAGGGCGGGGTATTACTAACTGGAAACCTTGGTGCCATCTCTGTCTGGGGCGTGATAAGCATTTGGAGACATCTCGTCAGTTTCTCCACTTCCATGGTCAAGGAATCGAGTTCGAGCTGTTATCAGCAGGAGATACATGGTGGGTACCCCCACCCCCATAGCAGATGCAGTCGGATATAGGTCAGGGGCCTGCATTTGCAGGCGTGGCCTTCATAAAGGGACTGTTTTTGAATTCCGGATCTTCTCAACAGTTCGCCCATTGTGGCATATCTTTTTCCTTGTCAGGAGCACTCATTTACTGCCAACCTCTGCCCCTGAACTTCACTTGATGGGTCACCTCAGTCACTCGGGTCATAGCCGCAGCTGTTGGTGCAGGTCCCTCCAGGTCGCCTTTCTCAACTCCTCGAATTTCTCTCATTAACTCATCATAGGAGGGTGGGGATTCAGTCGATTTGCCAGGCGTAACTGAAGCAACAGCAGTTCTGAGAAGGGGCAGACTTAAGATCCTGTCCAGCCTGGTTCGGTCCAGTTCAATCGCTGGCAAACTACCTTTCTGAGGCATTCTTGCAACAATTTTTCCAGCCGAGATACATACACAGACAACAACTCCCTTGGTACTGTTGTGCATCTCTTACTCTCCACCATAGGTCTTCATCAGAATCTGGGCTCCCATACACATTCTCCAGGGCATCAAGATAGGCCTGTGCAGTCACTTCAGGGTTACTTGCCCGTTTGCTTGATGATGGCCAGGGCAGGACCTCGGAGGCTCCTCACTAACCCTCTTTCATTTTCGGCTTCGAGCATTGCCATTCTAGCACTCTGGGGCAATATAGTCTATCCAGGTCTCCAGGTCATCCCCCTTGGGGGTGGGGAGGGTGCCAGAGAAGATCCTCAACCTTCGTAACGTGACTAATGGCAGGTGCAGAAATAGGAGTCTGCATTGGTTCAGCCACCATTACGGGTACTGGAGGCGGGAGAGGGTGTTGGGGAAGGAACACCCCCAGGTTGCAAGAATAGTTTCTTCAAGTCCTCCACAGTTTTCCCTTCCCCAGCAACCATTTAGCAAATTTCTCCTCAAAAGTTTCAGATAGTGGTGGGGCTCATTCCCCGGTCTTTACTGTCCTTAGTTATCACTCTCCAAGCAGTGAGGGCTCCTCTGAGGTAATGGTCTGTGGCACTTTGGAGCTATCTATGGGATCCTTAAACTCTACTAGGGCCAGGAAAGTGTGGGTGAGCAGATTAGCATGCCGACCCACCACCACAGGGTTTGTAAACCTTCCACCTTGGAAAGTACTCCCTGCACAGTGTCCGTATTGATACCAGGGGATGTCCAGGATAAGCATAGCATTTTGGGGTCGATCTCCTCCCCAGTACACCACTCCACCAGCCGGTGCACAGCCACTTCTGTCGGGGTACCCATTTTTTTTTCCCTTAACAGTGGTTTGTAAATATGGCCACTAGAGGACACACAATCCCAGTGGTGCCTCCAAGATGTAACCCCTAGATGGCGCTATCCCAGGGGCTACTACCCCTGCCTGATTTGCCACTAACAGGTTGAGGGGCCTGGATCCAATGGCGGGTGCCTCCACCCAGAGGTCAGGGTTTGCAATAGTTAAACTTACTTGGTCACAGCCCTCTGGGACACTGCAACCCCCCTTTCTTCCCACTAGTGGCCCACACAATATATCAAATTACCTTCACAGTATACACTTACCCCAGGGCTGGTTCAGGCACTGGGACCTCCTGTAAAATAAGATACAGTGCAACAATCACAGTACAATACTTTAACATAGACAAATACCTCAGGCAGTATAACTTTGCTGAAACAAGCAGCTCGGATTTATTTAGGGGAATATAACAAGGACAGGGGAAATCAGGTTAATTAGCTTATCACTTTACTCATCTACCTATGGTTCTGTGCACAGGCCTATCCTACCAGTTACTGTCCCTGGTACCCAAGCCCTAGTGGCTAGTCCAAACCGTGGCAGCTGGTAGGGCCCTTCTCCACAGAGAAAAGAAAATTAGTTTAAACAGTCAGCAGTACAGTGATTCCATTTGGATTCAATGTGGCAATTCAACAGGGGCGACCCTGAATTAGTACTCATGACCTCCAAACAAGATAGGGTCCTTCAATGTCAGCAGGGCTACTCTTGAGCTCCACGAGACTCCTCACACATTTATATGGCAAACTGCAACAGGCAAAAGTCCTTTAATGGCAGCAGGATTCACTTGAGCTAACCATGCCTCCTCACACATTTATATGGTGAACAGTAACAGGCAAAAGTCCTTTAATGGTAGCAGGATTCACTTGAGGTACACAAGCCTCTTCACACATTTATATGGTAAAACAGAAAGTACTATACCAGGCAGGCTGCTTCTCTATCCCGATCGCAATTACTGCACAATACCCGGGAGAACACACAGCAGATTCAGTTCCTGACAGACCGAGTGCAATTCAGCAATTTCTCCAGTCTTCTACAGGGTGAGCCTGGTTTCTACTCTTCAGATATCCTTTGATTCTCTTCACAGGACGGATTCAGTCCTAACAAGCAGTTACACAAGCTGCAGACCGAACTCTGGGCCTTACACACGTTTCCAACTAAAACTGCACACTGAAAAGCACAGGGCTCCTTCCTTCTTCACTGCCAGAGCTCAACTGAAACTCCAACAGACAAACCGGGCACTTCTTTGAGTTCCTCCCAGTTCTTGACTGGATTGGCTGTCACTCACAATAGACTGCTCCTGTTGGTCCAAAAGGCGCAAGTCTAAACTACATCTCCCAGAGTCACTGCCCATACAATCCTCTTGTGGCTGGCTCAGATTATGAGTCCAAGTTCTGATTCGTCAAGGCACCATTTTAGAGCTAGCTTACCCCACACTGATTGGTCCAGTTCAGCAGTTCAAAACCAGAATGGGGAACTAGACAGACACAGTTCTGACTGCAAAGAAAGAGGTTAGACAAACTGTAATTTCATTATTACTCTAAATGGTTTCTGGTAAACAGTTACATCTTTCAGATAGGTTCCTTTGCACTCCTAGTGACTGCAAAATGGAGTGAATTGGCAGCAGCTCGAGTGGTACTCAATCAAAGAAACACACAGTCCCCCATACAAACTAATTATGTCTGCAAGCAGACAGCTCTTAAAGAGACAGTACCAGAGGTTCTAAAAACACTCACTGATAAATGGCTTAAACGCCAAACACCATTCAGGCTTGGAGCATTCAAGCAAGCTCCTGGAAGTCTTTTGGGAACCCCCATTTGCAGGGGGGTTACACCATCCTTAACACTAAACATATGCTGACCATAATTTTTAAAATTATTTATTCTTTTTTCAGGTGGGCCCCCAGTCCAGTTTTCCAGATGGGCACTCTGCATCTAGATCAGCCAGACCCTGATAAGTGTAGTTTGCAGGCAGGTAGGCCATATTCTGCTTTAAGTACTGTATTTTGATTCTAACTGTATTTCTTTGTTCCAAACAGTGTGATATCATCTCCAGGGACAGTGAACGATCATTTTATAAAGAATGTGAAGAAAACCTCATGTCAGTGTCCCATGCACAAGAGGAGGCAGCAGCACAGGACAGGAAACACCTGAGCTGCAGACCCATCCTGAGGACATGCAAGCACCCGAGTAGCTGGCCTGTCCAGAGGGCAAGGAATCACCTGAGCAACAGGTCAGCCCAGAGGATCAGGAAGCACCAAAGCAGTAGTCAGAGGGCACACAAAGGTAAAGGGTAGTTACAGAGCACCAAGGGACAGGGGCTGATGTGAAAATAGCTAGAACACAGAATAGAGTGGGAGAGAGAGACAAATGTAAGCATTTTATGTGGAAAAGCATAAAAGAATGGAAGCAGGAATGCCAACAGATGAGGAATGCTATGGAACATCTAAAGGCAGGGTAACTCCATCTGCAGGCAGTCAAGACCTGAAAAGGGAATGAGGGAGATACAGCAGCAAATGTGAATGCCATGGACATCAACACCACTGGAGAGGCACAGTACAGCTAGTCTTTTAGAAGAAATCAACAATAGGCAGAGGAAATGTGAGACTCACTGCAAGACAGTGACAGTACTGGAGGCAATGGCAGATGAATGGGAGCCTATGTTGGTTCCACTGGGAGCAGCCCCATGGCACATAATGGGTACAATGAACACTGTGCCTCTCACGAGCGAAAAAGAAAGGGATCTCAGGTGCTGGAGCTCAAACAAACCCGAACACTTTGCAGCACTGATTTTGGGACCCTTGTGCCATGCAACATATATATGTGCAATGGGCAAATAAAGTAAAGTATGATGGCACAAGGGCCAAAAAAGGACTGAAACCTGATCAATGGTATCTCGATCCATGTCAGGTGACACTTCGATTTAACACCATTAATTCTTGCGAAAATACGGGAGAGAATACATGAACAACTATGAATGGTGCGATAAGGTGAAATACATCCACTAAAACAGTAGTGCACCACATGACCATGAAATAACTATTTTCAAATTACTGATATCTAAATAGTTTTCCAGTGTATATGTGCTTTTGCCCCTTGAAATGTGTGTTGGCATAGTACTGCCTTAAAAACATTTATGTTTGCTGCACATTACAAAATCGTCATTGTAAAAAGTGCTGTGCTATGCTCAGTAATACCTTGTTATCCCCTTCAGTTTTTACCAAAAGAACAGAGCACTTTATTTGTGATTTGTTGCTTGTTTGCTTTGCTCTATGCTGTATACCGAAATATTTTTTTATATGTTGCAGACTGTGCTGTCCTGTATGGATACCAAAAGGTGTGGCGTTTGTTTATTGCAACATTTAGAGGAAAGTTAGAAAATATTTTTTACTTCTATAATATCAGGACATGTAATATTTTTCATGTTTTCTTTTTTGCAGGACACAGCTGCCCAAATCAGGACTGTCCTGCAAAAATTGAGACAGGTGGTAACCCTACACTAAGATGTCACAAATAAAATAACTAAAAAATAGAAACAAAAGCCACCAAGAGCAGGTAAGATGCCCCAGTATAAAATCCCTGAAACAGTATATTGTGAAGTCAGGATGCTGTCTATCCAAGTATCAACAGTTCAGTGTTCATGTAGGGAACAAGCTGCTCCTCAGTTGAAATTAAGACTAAGGCCATGTTGTTTGGCAGCAAACTTAGGCTCAGTGTAGCAGGTGTAGCCAGAAATGTCTGTTTTATACAGTCTCCAACAGTTGCACCCCCCAATTAAAAAATGTACACATCCTCTCCAAATGGTACCCCCTTCCAAACAAGTCAGATTGTTGCCAGGTGAATATTTTAATCTCAAGAGAGGTTATACATATATCTGTCTCCTAAACAACAGAAGTTTGAACAGAGACACTCTTCAGTGGCTTAAAGTAACCCAAATACTACAGATTAGAATGAAAATGTTAACAGAGGTATATAGTTTGTGACAGGCACTCAATAAAACTGTACTCAAATGTGTACAGTGAGTATGCCTGCCTACACCCTTGTCAGTGCAGATGCCCTTTACCTTTCCGTTACCTGTCTTGAAGGTTCCATCTTGGAGGAAATCGTCAGATTTAAATACTTAAAAGTTATCCTTGACCAATCACTGGATTTCTCGCCTCATTTCACTTCAATATATAAGGCTGTCAGTTCTAAACTGGGCGTGGCCCATGGAGTAAAACATTGCCCCTCCCCCAAAGCCCACCACTCCAAAGCTCAAGGGGTGCTGCTACCAAGTCACATATGGCATTCTGACCAACATTAGTACTACTAAATCTAACCTAACCAAGTGGGGTGTGGCTAACAGTTACATCCATCATTTTGCTGTTGCTACCCCCAACTCACCCACACTGTCTATTCTACTCAGGACCAGGCTGGCTATCCCTGGCTGATGTATGCTTCTACCTCCTTGTCTGTTTCATTGACAAACTGCTTGGATCTAGATTCCCTGTTGCCGTACCTGAACTCCTGCAATATCCTTCAGCAGGAATATACCAAAGCATGACATCCATACCTCAAATATGTTGCAGGGGTGGTTACTTAAGGTTGCACTAAAGGTAACTTGCATCAGGGCTAAGAAAAGACCTTCAATACTGCAGATTATTGGTTGCTGAATTTTATTGCTAAGAAGAAACACACTGCTTGTGTCCTGGGTTTCTTAAATGAGGCCCCTGTGGCTGCATGTGGCAACCATCAACATTCTGTGTGGCCACCAAGCTCTTTAGAACCTCAGTTACAAAGGCAATTGAATGGACAATGTCTTACCTTTAGAAAAACACAGGAGATTCACTTCAAGTGAAACTATATCATGGACTTGATTTAATGTGTACTGTGTGAAAAGAATACAATATATCTGCATTGGTGGTGTATATCACGGGTCTGGGGTGAGTGAGGCCACCAAAGCGTTCTGGTGGTTGCAGTTTGTAGCCACCAAAATTTGGGGCTTAAGAACCATTGGTCTGTAGCATGCTATACAAAATTAAGGCTGGCCGATGTTGTGGCTTTATGTGGTCAGTCTTGTAGAATGTTTGTTAGGGTTACTTTTAGATACAAACTATACAGGAAGGACCGCAAGGAGGGGAGGGGCAGCAGAGTGTCAGTCTATGTGAGGGACAGGATCAAATGCACAAAGGATGAGGGGGGAAGAAAGGAGAACAGAGGCAATCTGGCTGCAGCTCCTAGACTCAAGGGGTAGTAAACTGAGGTTTTGGGTGGTATACAGGCCACCGTCCCAGTCTAAGGAGCTTGACGGGGAATTAGCAGAAGAAATCGGAAAGGTATGTAGAAAAGGGAAGGTGGTCATTGTGGGGGATTTCAACTTGCTGGGGGTTGACTGGAGCATTCCGGTCAACTCCAGTGCTAGGGAGCAAGTGCTCCTGGATGCGATCCAGGACGGTGTCCTGACACAGTTGGTTAGTGTACCTACTAGGCTAAAGAACACTTCACATCTGGTATTGTGGAATGGGGAGGCAGTAAGGGAAATAAAGATGGAGGAGCCGCTAGCTGACAGCGATCACCAAATGGTGTGGTTTAATATCACGATGTGTGGGGAGCCAGAGAAATTAGTTACTCGGGTGGTAAACTTCAGGGGGGCAGACGCAGAGCAGAAATGGGATATTATTAAACAGGGGAATAACAGAGGCAACAGAAGCCTGCACCAAGACAGAGTAAGAGGAGCAGAACAAGAAAACCATGCTGGTTGAACAGCGAGGTAGTGGAGGTAGAGCAAAATGAGAGGTGCACCAGAGGTATAGGAGGACAGGGAAGGAAGTGGACAGGGAGGAGTATGCAAGATGGTCCTGGGAGGTGACCAGAAAAGTGAGAGAAGCCAAGGCACAGAGGGAGCTGAGATTAGTGCAGGGAATTAACGGTGGTGGGGGAGAAAAGGAAGTGCAAGGAGACAATGGTGAGGATAAAAAGGGGTGGGAAGTGGATGGAAAAGGGGGATGAGGAGGCAGAAGCACAGAATGAATACTTTTGCTCAGTGTTCATGGAAGAAAAGGGGAGACCCCTGCCACCATGGGCTGGGAGGGTGGGGACAGGGAGAGGAGGTGACAGATGGAAGAATTGAGGCAAGTAGAGTCCTAGAGGGACTGAGGGCACTGAAGGTAGACAAGGTACCAGGGCCAGATGGTATCCACCCCAGGGTGCTGAGGGAGATGGCGGAGGTGTTGGTAGAGCCACTGGCAGATCTGTACAGCACCTCACTGGAGTTAGGATGTGTGCCACTGGACTGGAGGATGGCACATGTACCATTACACAAGAGCGGACCACGGAAGACACATACTTCAAGAATGAGGATACAGTACACCAGTAAAAGCCAGCTTCAGCTCTGCTCAGAACTCTGTGAATACGTCCTATGATGATAAGCTGACCCTGCAGAAAACAATTGAATGCCAAAATGTAACATATTAGCAAGTAAAAAAGTAATAAAAAATAAGCTCCAAAAATACAACATCAGAAATTATCTTTACATGGCCCCTGTTATCATTAACCCTAGGTCTTTCTCCTCCTCAGTGATCCCTAGCTTAACCCCCCCAGCCAGTATTCACTCCTTGGGTTCTTCACTCCAAAGTGTATAACGTTACACTTCTTTGCATTGAACCCCAGCTGCCACCTCTCTGACCACTACTCTAGATTGTTTAGGTCCCCCTGCAGCTGCTTATATCCCTCCTCTCCATTCACCACTGCTCCGATTTTGGTGTCATCAGCAAACAGACTTACCAGCTTGCTCACTACGCCATGTGCAATGTCTGATATGAAAAGCCCAAATAATATTGGCCCCAACACAGAGCCCTGTGGCACCTCACTCATCACTGGCCTTGGAGTTGAGAGCTCCCTTCTCACCACCACCCGTTGCAGCCTCCGACTCAGCCAGCTTGTAATCCAGTTCATCATTTTTGCCCCTACCCATACACCAGTTAGTTTCCCCCCAAGCCGCCCATGAGGCACAGAATCAAAGGCCTCACTGAAGTCCAAGTAAAGAACATCCACCGCATGATCCTTATCCAGCTCACCTGTCACCCAGTCATAATATTGTATCATGCTGGTTTGACAAGACTTCCCTGAAATGAACCCATGCTGCCTCACATCCTGGAGGCCATTGTCCTCCAGGTACAACACCAGTCTTTCCTTTAGTATCATTTCCATGAGTTTGCACATTACGGAGGTGAGACTTACCGGATTATACTTACCCAGTTCATCCCTTGGTCCGCTCTTGTGTAATGGTACTACATGTGCCATCCTCCAGTCCAGTGGCACACATCCCTACTCCAGTGAAGTGCTGTACAGATCCACCAGTGGCTCTGCCAACACCTCCGTCGTCTCCCTCAGCACCCTGGGGTGGATACCATCCGGACCTGGTGCCTTGTCTGCCTTCAGTACCCTCAGTCCCTCTAGGACTCTGCTTGCCTCAATTCTTACATCTGTCACCTCCTCTCCCTGTCTCCACCCTCCCAGCCCATGATGGCAGGGGTCTCCCCTTCTCTTCCATGAACACTTAGCAAAAGTATTCATTCAGTGCTTCTACCTGCTCCTCCCCCTTATCCATCCACTCCCCACCCCTTTCTATCCTCACCATTGTCTCCTTGCACTTCCCTTTCTCCCTGATGTATCTGAAAAACCCCCCCACTGTTAATTCTCTGCACTAATCTCAGCTCCCTCTGTGCCTTGGCTCCTCTCACTCTTTCTGGTCACCTCCCTGGACCATCTTGCATACTCCCCCCTGTCCACTGCCTTCCCCGTCCTCCTATACCTCTGGTGCACCTCTCGTTTTGCCCTCACTACCTCCTCTACCTCGCTGTTCAACCAACATGGTTTTCTTGCTCTGCTCCTCTTACTCTGTGTCTTGATGCAGGCTTCTGTTGCCTTTGTAATCCCCCCATTTAATAATATCCCATTTCTGCTCCGCATCCATTTCCTGCCTTATGCCCACCAGTTTCCCTTTCAGTCTTCCTGCATCCTCCCAAAGTCTGCTCCCCTGAAGTTTACCACCCGAGTAACTGATTTATCTGGCTCCTCACACATCGTGATATTAAACCACACCATTTGGTGATCGCTGTCAGCTAGTGGGTCCTCCACCTTTATTCCCCTTACTGTCTCCCCATTCGACAATACCAAATCTAAAGTGTTCTTTAGCCTAGTAGGTACTTTAACAAACTGTGTCAGGACACCCTCCTGGATCGCGTCCAGGAGCACTTGCTCTCTAGCACTGGTGGTGACTGGAATGCTCCAGTCAATCCCCAGCAACTTGAAATTCCCCATGATGACCACCTTCCCTTTTCTACATACCTTTCTGATTTGTCCCGCTAATTCCCTGTCAAGATCCTCAGACTGGGACGGTGGCCTGAATACCACTCCAAACCTCAGTTTCCTACCCCTTGAGTCTAGGAGCTGCAGCCAGATTGCCTCTGTTCTCCTTTCTTCCCCCCTCATCCCTTGTGCATTTGATCCCGTCCCTCACATTGACTGCCACCCCGCTGCCCTTCCCCTCCTTGCGGTCCTTCCTGTATAGTCTGTATCTAAAAGTAACCCTAACAAACATTCTACAAGACTGACCACATAAAGCCACAACATCGGCCAGCCTTAATTTTTTATAGCATGCTACAGACCAATGGTTCTTAAGCTCCAAATTTTGGTGGCCACAAACTGCAACCACCAGAATGTTTTAGTGGCCTCGCTCACCCCAGACCCCTGATGTACACCACCAATGCAGATATAATGTATTCTTTTCACACAGTACACATTAAATCAAGTCCATGATATAGTTTCACTTGAAGTGAATCTCCTGTGTTTTTCTAAAGGTAAGACATTGTCCATTCCATTGCCTTTGTAACTGAGGTTCTAAAGAGCTTGGTGGCCACACAGAATGTTGATGGTTGCCACATGCGGCCACAGGGGCCTCATTTAAGAAACCCTGGACACAAGCAGTGTGTTTCTTCTTAGCAATAAAATTCAGCAACCAATAATCTGCAGTATTGAAGGGCTTTTCCTAGTTTAAAGTTACCTTTAGTGCATTCTTAAGTAACCACCCCTGCAATATATTTGAGGAATTGATGCCATACTTTGGTATATTCCTGCTGAAGGATATTGTAGGAGTTCAGGTAGGGCAGCAGGGGATCTAGATCCAAGCAGTTTGTCAATGGAACAGACAAGGAGGTAGAAGCATACATCAGCCAGGGACAGCCAGCCTGGTCCTGAGTAGAGTAGATAGTGGAGGGTGAGTTGGGGTTAGCAACGGCGAAATGATGGAGGTAACTGTTAGCCACATCCCACTTGGTTAGGTTAGATTTAGTAGTACTAATGTTGATCAGAATGCCATATGTGACTTGGTAGCAGCACCCCTTGAGCTTTGCTGGAGGTCTGCCTCTGAGCAAGTAAGGGGCCTCTGAGCAAGTAAGGGGTCAACTGAGAAATATAGGATATTCTTGTCTCAGAACAGGATAATCAGGAGCTTAAAGGGCACACAGGCAGAAAGTAAGTAGAGAGAGAAGAGAAAAAAAAAATGGGAAGAGTAAGGATTCCAAACAGTTAATGGGCCAGAAATAAGACATGATGGGAGTGTTGCGGTGCAGTGCAGTGGCTGTGGAGCAGCAGTCTTCCGAGAGACATTCTGGAGGATGCAGTGTTTTCCCATCTGCAGGCACCTCTCTGGGCTGAGGGAGTAGGTTGCTCATCTCCAGGGTGAGTTGGCCAGGATTTGTGGGACCTCCTCTTCCATCCAGGGATGACCAGTGCCACTGTCTTTGCCTCAGAGGTTGCCAAGAAAGAGGAGCGGTTGGACCACAGTGGGCTCAGGGAAGGTGAGGGTGGTGGAACAGAGGCACATCCCTCCAGTTGTACCTCTCCACAATTCCTATGCCATTCTGGCAAAGTGTGGTTCCTCTATGGAGGCACCCGCAGTGGAGACCAAAGAGGATGCTGGGAACCTCCACAAAGGAGACCCACAGGAGGGTGGCAGGGGACCTCACAGGGGAAGGAAACAACTCCTGGTGGGGGACTCCATTGTTAGGAAGGTAGAACTGGGCGAGGAAGGGGAGAGGGAGGTAAGGTGCCTGCCTGGTGCCATGGCTTGGAGGGAGAGGGAACGAATCCTCAGGATTGCCGGACCAGCTGCACAGGGGAGGGAGCTGGATGTCATTGTCCACCTAGGAACAAATGACCTGGCTAAGAAAGGGATTAGAGAAGTGAAAGAAGAGTTTGTGGAATTGGGGAGGGGCCTTAGACAAGTAGCACGCACGGTAACCTTCTCAGAGGTGCTGTCCATCTATGGCGTAGGAGAGGCTAGGGTGTTCCGCACCATGGGATTCAATCAGTGGTTGAAAAACTAGTGTGGAGCTCAGGGATTTGGCTTCATTGGGGACTGAGGGTCCACCTGGAGTGATGCAAGCCTATACTGGCATGATGGGCTGCATCTGTCCAGAAGGGGAACCAGGATCCTAGGTGATAGGTTTAAATGGTTCATTGGCAAGCATTTAAACTAGCCAAGGGGGGAGGCACTGGAAAGGAGCAGGGAAATCCTAGCCCCCTAAAAAATCATGGTAGTAAGTGCAGTAAACACCAACATAGAGGTGTCGATAGGGAGAAGGGCAGGGGTAAATGGGGAAGTGACAAAGGCAAGAAGGACAGGGATGGGGCAAAAAGGAGTAAGGCCATCAGGAAATGGAGGGTAATGAGTACCAATGCCCGTAGTCTGGGCAACAAGCTCCCTGAGCTGGTGGCCTTGATGGAAGAGGGATGCCTGGATATCGTAGCAGTCACAGAAACATGGTACACAGAGAACCATGACTGGGATGTTAACATACCAGGGTACATAACCTACAGGAGAGACAGGCAGGGGAGAAGAGGGGGAGGAGTAACTCTCTATGTAAAGGAAGGGATAAAAGCAACTGAACAAAAGAGTAAACAGGGAGGAGAGGAGGCACTGTGGGTCACCTTGGAGACTGGAAAGAGCACCACAATCCGCACAGGGGTCGTGTACAGATCCCCATGTCAGGGGGGAGGGAATGGACAAGGATATGATAGAAGGCATTCTTAGGATGGCAGAGAAAGGGGAGATACTGTTGATGGGAGACCTGAATATGCCAGATGTTAACTGGAGCACATTTGCTGCAGCCACATCCAAGAGCAGGGCCATTCTCAATGCCCTACAGGGGGCAGGCCTCAGACAGCCAGTTTTGGAACCCACTCGTGAGGGAGCAGTCTTAGACCTCATACTCTCAAATGGGGGCAGTGAGAGGATCTCAGATCTAGAAGTGGGTTGCCATCTGGGAACAAGTGACCATCAAACAGTGTGGTTCACGTTAAACTCAGCTACAGAGTCAAGCCATACAAAAGTGAGGGTACTGGACTTCAGGAGGGCTGACTTTGGCAAGATGGGAGAGTGCCTCAGAAAAGCACTAGCAAACAGGCTAGAAGGAGGGGTGGAGCAACAATGGGGAATCATTGAAACTGCCATCACAGAGGCAACAAGCCTTTGTGTGAAGCAAATAAACAAATCAAAATGAAAGAAAAAGCCACTATGGTTCTCAAAAGAGGTGGCTGGGACAGTCAGAGAGAAAAAGGTAGCATTCTGGAAGTACAAGGAAACACAGAAGGAGCAGGACAGAGAGCTGTACCAGTTAAGGCAGAAGGAAGCAGGGAGGGAAGTCAGAATAGCAAAGGCCCAAACTGAGGAAAAGATAGCTAACTCGGTTAAGGAGGGGGATAAAACCTTTTATAGGTACATCAGCGAGCGTAGAAAGACAAAGGGAAAGATAGTGAGGCCTAATAGAATGAACAGTGGGTGTGCAAAGGGGGACAGTGAAAAAGCAGGGATACTGAACGAATATTTCTACTCAGTATTCACAAAAGAGAAGGGGGAAGTGCCTAATCTAATTAACAGAAGCACTCTTGATAGGGGGGTCGATCCCAGTCCTTTCACAAAAGAAAGGGTACTGCAAGAACTCCTAAAACTGAAGGTGGACAAAGCAATGGGGCCTGATGGAATTCACCCCAGAATTCTAAAAGAATTAAGGGGGGAACTAGTGAAACCACTGGCTGCTCTTTTTAATAAATCATGGGAGGATGGTGTGGTACCCGAGGACTGGAGGAAGGCGGATGTGATTCCTCTTCACAAAAGTGGGACCAAGACAGAGGAAGAAAACTACAGACCTATCAATTTGACCTCTGTGGTAGGGAAAGTGATGGAGTCACTTCTGAAGGAAAGAATTGTTGAGTACCTAGAGGCCAGTGGGGCACAGGACCCAAGGCAGCATGGGTTCACAGTGGGAAGGTCATGTCAGACGAATCTAATAGATTTCTTTGACTGGGTGACCAAAGTAGTAGACCAGGGAGGGGCTGTGGACATGGCCTACTTAGACTTTAGCAAGGCATTTGACACAGTACCACACAAAGATTAATAGTCAAATTAACCAGCCTGGGAGTAGGTCCCAGGGTGGTAGCCTGGGTAAAACATTGGCTGGACAACAGGACACAGAAGGTAATTGTAAATGGAGTCCACTCTGAAGAAAGAGGGGTTACTAGTGGGGTACCACAGGGTTCAGTCCTTTTTAATGTCTTTATAAGTGACATTGCAGAGGGACTGGAAGGAAAAGTATGCCTCTTTGCAGATGACACAAAGATCTGCAACAGAGTAGATGTACAAGGCGGCATGGAAAGGATGAGAAGGGACTTGGCAAGGTTGGAGGAATGGTCAGAAGTATGGCAGCTAGGATTCAGTGCAAAGAAGTGCAAAATAATGCACCTGGGAAACAAGAACCCAGGGGAAGAATACACAATGGGGGGGGGAGGTAGTAACAACAAAAAAAAAGGAAAGGGACCTGGGGGTAATCATATCAGACAACCTTAAGGTTAGCAAGCAATGTGAGAAGGCAGTAGGGAGGGCTGGGGGTATACTGGGATGCATAGGGAGAGGCATCACTAGCAGAAAACAGGAAGTTATCCCACTGTACAAACAGTGGGTGAAATCCCATGTGGAGTACTGCGTCCAGTTCTGGAGACCCCATCTCCACAAGGACATAGACAGGATAGAGGCAGTCCAGAGGAGGACAACTAAAATGGTGCAGGGTCTGCAAGAGAAGCTATACGAGGAGAGACTTAAGGAGCTTAATATGTATACCCTTGAGGAAAGAAGGGAGAGGAGGGACATGATAGAAACTTTTAAGTACCTCAGTGGAATCTACAAAGTCCAAGAGGGTAGACTCTTTCAGAAAAAGAGACGTGCCAGAACAAGGGGACACAATTTAAAGATGGGGGGGGGGGTGGTTCAGGGACAATGTGAGGAAGTATTTTTTCACAGACATAGTAGTGGATGCATGGAACAGCCTTCCTGAGGAGGTTGTGGGGTCTAAAACTGTGGGAGAATTCAAGAAGATGACAGATACAGGATGGGTAATTGGGGGGTGCTACTAGATGCCAGGAAAAAGATGAACAGATGGGGGTGGGTATTAGGGGGTGGGGTGCCACTAGACACCAGGGATGACATGACAGTTGCCCATAGGATGGTGCAAAAAGGCTGCCACGTCCCATGAGCCCGTAATGGGCATGCAAGTGGCCCCTTAGTTCCTTGCATGCCCATGGTCTCCTTTGCATGGCGCAGCTGAATATTGCTCCATGGTTCCCACTGCTATCCACTCCCAGGGCACAGTTCCCTGTGGGGTGGATAAGCCCAAGTCCATGTGGGGGCCACACAGATTGACTAAGCACTGCACCGACATGGGCTGATATTCAGTCAGATAGGGCCAGTCCACTATCAGATTGAATATTGCAGCCCATTATTAAAGGTTTAAATGGGGGTCTAAAACTGTGGGAGAATTCAAGAATGCATGGGACAGACATAAGGCAATCTTGTGGGGGGTAGGAAGAAATAGGCTGTTGGTTAACTAGGATCTGCGGCCTATCCTGTAGGTAAGGAAATGGGCAGACTAGATGGGCCAAGCGGTCCTTATCTGCCATCAAAGTCTATGTTTCTATGTTTGAAGTGGTGGGCTTTGGGGGAGAGGCAATGTTTTACTCCATGGGCCATGCCCAGTTTAGAACTGACAGCCTTACATATTGAAGTGAAATAAGGCAAGAAATCCAGTGATTGGTCAAGGATAACTTTTAAGTATTTAAAATCTGACAATTTCTTCCAGGATGGAACCTTCAAGACAGGTAACGGAAAGGTAAGGGGCATCTGCACTGAGCTTAGGTTTGCTGCCAAACAGCATGGCCTTAGTCTTATTTCAACTGTGCAGCATCTTGTACCCTACATGAACACTGAACTGTCGATACTTGGATAGACAGCATCCTGACTTCATAATATACTGTTTCAGGGATTTTATACTGGGGTTTTTACCTGTTCTTGGTGGCTTTTGTTTCTGTTTTATGCTATTTTATTTGTGACATCTTAGTGTAGGGTTACTACCTGTCCAGATTTTCGCAGGACAGTCCTGATTTGGGCAGCTGTGTCCTGCAAAAAAAAACATGAAAAATATTACATGTCCTGATATTATAGAAGTAAAAAAATATTTTCTGACTTTCCTCTAAATGCTGCAATAAACTATATATCTTCATTAAAATACCTTAAAATGACAAGAAACACTAAAAACAACTAAAAAAACTACAACACTTAGTCTTAATTCTGATTATTTAGAGAAAACAAGTCTGTTGCATTGGTCAAGAATACATACTGTCCTGCGAAAGATCATGTTTCAGTAAGAAATGTTTCACTTTTGGCTTCTTGAAAGGTGGTAACCCTGTCTTAGTGTTTTCTTTATTTTACGTGTTAGTCACTGTATATACATATATGTACTAGCCTTAGAGAGTTTGCTCAATAAGTGCAGTTTAATACCTTTAACATTGTAAACTTATGTGGGAATAGTGACTCAGCATAGTCACAGTCTATTAATTGTTTTTCCTACCTGTTAAGTGTGTTTTACTCCCACAGGTATTAGCGTGACCGGTATTCTAAAAAAACAAAATGGACTTACTCATCAGATTCTTATGGACTGTTGAAGGTACTCCATCTGTTGTACCACAATTTATTAGATGTTCATATTCTGAAATGCTAATATGAGGGTCAAACTATTGTTACATCATGTATGATAGTACTAAGTTCCTAGTGTTTGTAAATGTTAACCTGAATTGCGCTGTTCATTTTTTTAAAAAATGAGTAACGTTTTAAAACACTTGCATGTTGCTGATCTTCATGTCATCGACGAACATGCATACCTTTCCCTCCAGCCCAACTGCAATGTCTCCAACGAAGACATTGAATAGGACTGGGCCAAAAACTGACCCCTGCGGTAACCCATTGGTCACCTCTCCTCACTAGAGAGTACCCTGTTTACCATCACCTTTTCAGTCCTCCCAGTGAGCCAGATTTTGACCTATTTTACTATGGCTGGTACCACCCCAAGGCTGTCCAGTTTGTTCATTAGGCTTTTTATGAGGCACCATGTTAAATGTCTTTCAGAAGTCCAGAGAGGCCACACCCACAGCGCCTCCTCAGTTCACCACCCCCCGTTAAACAGTTGAAAAACTCCACTAAGTTTGTTTGACATGATCTCCCCTTAATAAACCCATGCTTCCTGGGGTCAACAAGCCCTTTCCCCTTGAGGCAGTCCACTATGCACTTCTTTAAGAGTGACTCCATAATCTTCCCAACCACCAACATTAGAGTGACAGGCCTGTAGTTTCCAGGCACTTTTCTATCCCCACCCTTGTGGACCAAAACCAAGTTTGCTTTCTTCCAATCCTCTGGGACCACTCCCATTTCCAGTGACAGGGTAAACAACTCTACCAGAGGTGCCACCAATTCCTCCCTGAGTTCCCTCAGTACTCTAGGGTGCACAGCATCTGGTCCGATAGCCTTGTGTGCCCTAAGCCCCAGCAGCTCTTTCCTGACCCTATTCTCCAAGAAGGGGGAGATGTCTACCCCTTCCCCTTCCACCCAACACTCCAGCTTCAGCTCCATGTCCTTCTCCTCCTTAGCAAAGAGGCTGAAGTATTTATTTAACATATCAGCCTTTTGGTTGTCCTCCTCTACACCGGCTCCCCCCTCCCCTCTCAGTTTTGTAATCTCAGCTTTGATTTTCTCCCGTGTAATGGTAGAAAACCTTGTCTCCTTCCTTGATTTTACCTGCAATATTCAATTCCATCAGTGCCTTTGACTTCCTAACAGTATTCCCCACCTCCCTCTCCAAAGCCTGGTACCAATCCCAGTCCCCCTCCCTCTGTTTTTTTTTTAATTGTAAGAACACCCTTTTCTTGGCCCTCACCATTTCCACTACTTCCCTCAAATACCACATGGGCCTCCTTTTCCTCCTACTTTTTCTGACATACCTGACCTCCCTCCTAGTAACCATTTCTATAGCCTCCCTTATTCCTCTCATTTTCCTCCACCCCTTCATGTTCCCCCATCCCAGTTAAGGCATTCGCTCAGGCTTTGCTCATCATGCTAAAGTCAGCCCCCCAGAAATCCAGGACCCTTGTTCTTGTGTGGCTGTATTTCAATTTGATTTTTATCCCAAAAACCCCTGCTTTATGATCACCGGTCCCCAGGGGTTCAGCAGCTTCTACCCTATCAATATTGTCCCCATTTGTGAGGACAAGATCAAGCACAGCTGGCCCCTAGTTGGTTCTTACACCAGCTGACTGAGGCCTGCTCCCTGTAATGAGTCCAAGATGGCCCCACTCCTAGGGGTAGCCATTGCTGGGGGGCCCCAATCCACATCTGGTAGGTTGAAATCCCTCACCAGCAGCACCTCTCCCTTGCTTGCCATCTTGTGCATGTCCTGGAGCAGGTCTCTGTCCATCTCCGTGCTCTGTGCTGGGGGCCTGTATACTACCCCCAATCTCAGAACTGTCCCACTCCCCCTTTCCAATTCCTAACCCACAGTACCTCCTGCCCCACCCCCCCAATACCTCTGTAGCCTTTATGGAATCCCTCACATAGAGTGCCACCCCACTCCCCGTCTTCCCAACCCTGTCCAGCCTGAACATGGTAAATCCTGGGATGGCCAAGTCCCAGTCCTGGTGGTACATGCACAAGGTTGCATTATGTTGTAAACAGATCATAGTGATGGCTTGAATCTTGGTATGTGGGTTATTATGTTTTTATGTAAAAATTGTAGAAGATTAGTCTCACAGAGGGCAATGTGCTTGAGAGAGATGCAATCCTGTTACTATGTATCCTTGCCCCTTCAGCGGTGATCCTTTATAAGTCTGGTAGCATATGTAAATTTGAATTTGAGAGATATTCCTTTTGATATGAAAGTCTCTGATCAATTTCTTTTGTGATCTGACAATATATCATAATGTGAGCTTAGTGTAGCAAAAGGTTATAGAATGTAAAACTGACAGATGGTTTTAAGTCCCTCCCTGACCTCTGATGGAATCCTAGTGGCACAGTGTGATCATCTTAAGTTCAGAGGTAGCTAAGGTTAAAACATATGTGAATCTTATCTATGAGACGAACTTAGGGTGACTGGGTTACATTCATCTTAAATCATGTATGGTAAAAATAAGCATAGATCATAATTCTAGTATCACTGAAGTGTATGTACTCGGAGAAAAGCTAGACTAGCTTAGGAATGCCAGGAGGGAAGAAGGGGAGGGGTCAGTGCTGACGCGAATGCAGACACTTTTGCATAGCATGAGAAAAGATAAGGCAGGACAAAATCTGGGAAGGCAGATCCAGGAAGGTTGTTGCATGGCAGGAAGTGGGTGGGTGGACACTTGTGCCCTGGTCTCAGAGGGGTGCAGCAGCTATAGAGCACATGACCAATCACCCCAGGAAGATGGTGGCTTGGGAAGCACCAAGAGGAAGTGTGTGTACAAATGTAGTGGTTCCACACCCTGTTCTCGTCCCCCTCTGAAAGTCCTGGGGATGTTGAAGATTTCAACTGAAAGTTTACTGGTTTGCTTCTTCATTCATTCCTTTAACAGGATCTAGTGTGTCTAGTTCGAGGATCTAAGAGAGTTCTCTTTTAAGGAGGGCTAGATCCCAGTTGCCACCACACATAGGTTCATGTATCGGTTTGATGCCCCAGAATTGAATAGATGCTGGCACATACCCAACAGCATTAAAGTGTAGTGCTACAGAGGAGTTGGGGTCCCTCCTTCTGATAGAGCTCTTGTGTTCAATGATACTGATTTTACAGGCCCTTGTGGTTTTGCCCACATATATGTATCACATGGGCACATAAGGATGTAGACAACATCTGTGGTTTGACATATGATATGCTGACAGATTTTGTACTACTGATGGTCAAAACTGTTGGAAAAAACTCTTTTCTGGTTCTGCGGTTCAGGACACATGGTGAAGAGCATACCAGTCTCCTAAAGGTGCTGCTCTTCAGGTCGTATGGCATACTTGAGACAATAAAACAGCGCCCATACCAACTTCTGCTGCAGACTCACAAATTTATTTTTGGTGTGGAACAAAGTGCCGGTCAGTACTGACTGGCACTTTGTTCTGCAACAAAAATTAATTTGTAAGCCTGCAGCAAAAGTTGGTGTGTGTGCTGTTTTATTGTCTCAAGTATCCAGCTGTGTGGTTGCATTGTCCACATCTGCCACAAGGGTAGTTGCCAGTGTCTAGGGCCCCAGCAGAAGTTGTGAATATTGTGGGTTCTGTTGTTATCCATACACTGTGGGGTAGACTAGTTTACCTCATGCTGCATTGTAGGAGCTTTTTTATTTGCAATTAGAGGTCTTTCCCCAAAGATACTCTGATATCTGTCAGTATCAATGTTTATGGAGAATTTGTTTGATTTGTTCAGAGTGCAGCAAAAATTGTGTCGAGAATAAATTAGAGGTGCGTGGTTGGCTGCCTTCTTTGTTAACAAAACCATCTCTATTAACTGTTGTAGCTCTGTTGGCCGCTGAGGTTTTGGTTTTTTTAATCTTACTGAATATTTTCTTCAGAAAACAAACACATACACAAACCACAAACAAAAGGATGCACTTGAGGAACCAAAAACAGAGACCAAGCATGCACTGGGGAAGCTATATTTAAACAGTGAGTGGACTGCATAAGGACAGCTAGCCCTTACAGGAACATCAAAATTCAGGCAGTTATGCACTTCAGATACTGTGCAATGGTATCACGTCATAAGAGCGACCCAAAATGAGCGATTAGAAATATAGCGACTCATTTTGGGTGCTTTTATGGTGGCTACCCTGCAGAATAGCGAGGGTATGGGATAGCAACCTGGTGGAAGGGCAAAAGGAAGGGAGGAATAGAGAGGGGAAATGGAGGGACAGGGAAGGGGTTTTGAGGCACTGGTCTACCTGCTGCCACTGAGTTAGCTGTGTGGTGGTGTGGTGTGGGAGGCTAGCTCTGGCAGAGCAGGTACTGGGTTTGAGACCGGGAGCTGGTTACATTTGCCCACAGCTGTGAGCTTTGCCAAGATCCATATTTTGCCCGTCCTCGTATTCACCCTCTGGAGTTGAGAACTATAAGTAAGGCCCCCAGCACCAAAACACTTTTTAAATTCCAGATGTCAGTCGCCCTGAAGTATAAATCACCAATTTGCTTTTTGGCAATATACACTCGCCATAATAGCAATCGCTGTTTTGCATTCACTATTATGACATGGGACCCTGTGTAACAGCTTTGCAAAACAACACTAACTGTTTGAAAGAAATCAATCAATGCCACAAACATAGAAATGAGAAAGAGAGCTGCTCCGAGCAGACAAGCTACACTTTACCAAAGAGTTTTAAATGCAAAGTATATAGTGGATGTCTGTACTTGTTTCATTGGGCAGTTGGAATTATTTTTATTTTGTGTAATTTTGCAGGTATACAGTATAAATTATAAAGAATATTAAATTGTTGGACTTCAATCAATCAATCAAAATCTTTATTTATTCAGGCGAACATCATTGAGCACAGCTCATTTACAAGATGGACCTGAGTGGTCATAACAATATAAGGTTACAAATTTTACACAAAAACATGGTACTGAATGAACACAAATACAAAGATTTATGAATGAGACAGATATACAAATATTTACATATATACAAGGCAAAATGACATTGGACCTAGATCATATTAAAAGGAAAGAAACAAACAGTATTGTAGGGATAAAGCTAGGGTAATGGGACTTGGGGGGGGCATTTTTGTACGAAGTAGGATGGAGAACAATCTAGAAGAACAATAAAGAAATAGGGGGTAGTATAAAAAGGGGTAGGGGAAGGAGGGGGTGTGAAAGGACTAGGCCTTATGGAAGCGGTTGCATGATTCTGGGAAAAGACTAGTATACAGTTTTTTGAAGGATGTTAAAGGAATGAGGGTATCCAATTTCAAGGTCTTTTGAAGAGAATTCCAGATAAGTGCTAGGGGAATAGCTTTAAGTTGTGTTAGAGAAGAAGCTGCTCGTGTAAAGTTCCATAAGTTCTCCCAGGACCATTATGTGGTATCCATATCTAATTCTTTAGACAACCAGATTACTACAGTACCTCCTCTGCCAGTCTGTACATTTTTTTAATAAAATATCTGTGTCAGTCTGATATGCCTGTGGCTGTTTTCAAGTTACTTAGTTATTTTCCTACTCAGATGCTAAGTGTTTAGCAGGGTTATTCTCCCCTGAAGACTGTAAGACATGCTGAATCTGCATTTATTTATAACTGTCCACTGCTGGTGGGTGATGGGATGCTGGCAGCTCATGGATCCTTTGTACTCCTGTGGAGTGAGAATTTCTCCCACCAATAGCATGCTCTGCTCCCTCCAGAGCAGAAAAGTTATCGTTTTGTTATTAAACTGTATTGTGGTATTGCCCCATAATAGTTACTACAGTAGCTACAGCTCTTTAATGATAACTGAGTTCTGTTCAGGAGGGCTACCAGTTATCTGTTGGGGCATGCACTATAGCCTAGAGGTTAGAGTAACAAGCTGCAAATGAGCTTGGTACATCCAGAAGACCTGGGTTTGATTTCCACAACCTCCACCTCCATACTGTGTGACTATGAGCAAGTCACTTAACTTCCCCAGTGCTCCTGGGTCGCCCCTGAAAACAGGCGCTTATGCCTAGCGAGCCTTACCCAGTTGCCAAAGAATAAATAAAATAAATCTATAACTGGTTATCAAGGGAGTGTCCTGGATGGACAGTGGTAGGGCACTGAATGATAATGCTTTTGGTTCCAGCCTGTCTTTGGTTTGATGACTGTTCCATAATAACCCACTAGGGGATGTATGACTGTGAATCTTTTTCTTCAAGAAGTTGCATCACCACCACACTCAGATTTACAGTTGTGTTGTAAATTAAGATATCTGGGACCTTTAGGTCCCCAGGTTCAAGTAGCCAAGCTAATCTTTGTAATAAACAGCAGTGTCATTTATGTGCCAACAGGAACTGAGTCATCGCACTTCATACTTCCTTAAATCCTTTGGAGGTTAAGATTATAGGGGTCTGGAGTATAGTGAGCAGAAATAAAATTGCAGCAACACTTCATCTTGAAAGTAGCTATTCGTTGACCCATACTGTACATGAGGGTAAAGAACTTCATTGCTCCAAATCTGATAGGATAGCCTGTGATATTTGTTTTCCAGTTCATTGCTGTTGTTTCTGTTGGGAGGTGTACAGTGCTATCCCAAGATACTGGATGTGTAACCCCCTCAAATTAGGGGGCTTACCTTAAGTGTCTCCCTGGGCTCCTTTGATGTCCACTGCCTGGCTGATGTCCAGTAGAAGAGGGTAAATTCATGTATAGTGTTGTACTGCTGTTGATCTGCATGAGAGTGCAGAGCCATGCTGCCATGCTCTCCCTTTAATAAGTCAGCCTGTGTGTATAGTGCACATAGCTTGGGCTGGGTCCGAGTGAAACAAAGCTTGTGATCAGCCAGGCAAAACCCTGAGAGCATCCACTCTGCAGTTGCTTAATAAAGCAGAGGGAGCCCTGCTGGAATCTGTAAATATTTATTTCTAACTCAGTACTGCTGTGTTTAAAATGAGCTATAAATGTGGACTGTTTACTTCTTTGGCAGGGGCACCACCATGTTTGGACCGGAACCTTGCTTTTGGACTGATCAGAACTCTAAGGGTCCTTAGGAGTCCTCATTACAATGACTTCTGGGAGAAATTATGAACTTTCTCCTGGTGCCTCTTTTAACCAATCAGAACTCCAGGAATGTGAGTGACAGGTTAAGCAGCCAACCAGAATGCAGGAATCCCAGTCTTTAGCATGTTTAAACAGTGTCTAGATCAGGTCGAGCTCTCCTAGAGGTGGGAGACTATGTGGCTTAGCTGAGAGAAAAGTGGGGAAAAGGCTTGCTTTGCCTCTCTGTGTGGATTGATTTGGACTGCCTAAAAGCAGAGAGTGAACATCTTTTCAGCTACCAAGGCTGAGAAAGAGAACGTTGTGCTGGAGAAAGTGTATTTTGCTGAACTGTCTCAGAAGCCCAGAAATTGCTGTGAGGAGAGTGCCTCAGAGACTCTGTTGTGTAGAATGGAGCCTGCAAATGCTGAAATTGTCTCCTGCCATGTTTTCCAGAAAAGTGGGAGACCAGAGATATTTTCCAGCTTACAGTAAACAGACTGAAATACCTGAAGTGAGTAAGCTGTGTGTGCCATTTGAACTGCACAGAGACTGAACTGCAGATGTTGGGCCTGCACCACAAAAGGCCCCAGAGACTGTTGCTGTGAACTGCTATCCAGCCTGACTAGAGACCAGCTTGGGGAGTCAGCCCCTGCGGAGAAGAATTACAGGTTGCTGCCACCTTTTGGGAAAGGCTGTGAAGTGGAGGTGAGTCATGTTGGCCCTGGTCCCCATGTTCCAGCCTGGCAAGAAAGAATTCAGCCTGACTGCAGTCATCAGTTCTGTTGGTCTTGGTACCATGAGTAACCTCAGGGTCTTAACCCTGCAACACAAATTAAAGTATTTGCTGTCAACTGATTTGCTTTCTAAGTTCACCTTGGTGCTTAGCTTTGATTGCCAGCCCTCGGGCTGTGGGTTACAATTGCCTTATTGTTTAAAAAGAGTCTAATCTAACCAGAGAAAGTTTTATTTGTTTAAGGGCCCCAAACAGCTGCAACACTGGCCTACCCAAGGCAACACTTCAGGCCTGCACCTAAATTCCAAACTGGGTTACCCAGCAGCTAAAGATTGTCTTATACAGGGTCAAATATGATGTCTGCATACTGCTATAGATTTAAGTATAGTGCCTTAATCTTTCATCTAAATTCATGCCCCCTCCTTTTGTTCAAATACCTGAATAAATCAAATTTACTATTTGAAGTTTAACCTGGCGTATGAGCATATTATTACTCAGCTTCAAGTTATTATGTCAGCCAAGAGGTATATTGTTATTGCTGGTAATTATTCTTTGCAGGTACTCAGGGTGGTGTTTGCAGAAGCTGGAACCCTGGTGGTAAGTGAGGTGTCCATGAGCATATTATTAGCGCTCACCAATAAGTGTACTTTGAATGCCAGATACAGTGTTTGTGAAACTCTATGTGTAAGGTCACTAGCTGGTGCTGTGGGTAGGTACAACTTTCAAGAGGGTTGTGCTAGCTTAAGATCTACCCCACTTAAATATTACTCTGGGTGGAGGCACCGTCATTGTAGTTTTGCTGGTGGTAAGCAATCCCCAGTACTTGTTAAATCTGAACCCAGGCCCCTCAACCAGCAGTTAGGGAAGTAGACAGGGGTAGAATCCAGTGGGAAGTGGCACCCGGGTTACAGATGTTATTAGGTGCCCATCTTAAATCCAATCCTTTGTTCTGCCCTCTAAAGTAGTGGTAATTAGCAAGTTGTACTTTAGTTTTAGCTATGTTTATTTGGAGCTGGATATTAGAGAAAACTGTGTGATGTTGTCCAACAGTGGATAGATGACTTGTCAAGGTTTTCTGATGAAGACAAGAATGTCATCTGTGTATGCCAGGATCTTACATGTTATCCATTAAGAACTGATGCGTTGTATCTTGTCATCATATAGGATTTTTTGGATAATGGGCTCTAGTACAAGATTAAACAGTGCTGAGGAGTGTGGCCACCCTTGCCTAGTGCCCCTAGAAGTTGAAGGAGATTAAGCCATTAGGTGCAGTGTAGAGGAGACGAATCATCTAGATGAAGACCTGGTAAGGCAACACCTCTCCAGTACGTAGAAGAGGTATGGCTATTCCACCAAGTCAAACCCCTTTTCAGCATCATGAGAGATCAGGGTAGGCAACTCTAACGTTTTTTGCTTGTTGTAAAATATTATGAAATGGGTATCTAAATACTGCATCCTGATTGGCTCAGAACTATGCACTGTGGGAGCACAACACACAGGTAAAACAAGTCCCATCAGCCAGGGTGCAGTGCATCTAGAGTATCAGTAAGCAGCTTCAGAATTTTGACATTTCAAACAGCAGCCATTTTTTTCACACTCACCAACTGCAGCTAGAGACAATAACAGAACTACCAGCTCCTCAATTTGAACATTCTGAATGATTCAACTCTGTCTGAGTTGTTTCATGATGATGAAGAAGTGTTACAGGGCAACCTCCAAATAAGAAGTGAATTAACTGTTTATTTGTTGCAGAAAAGGACTGAATTAAATCTGCCTCCCTTAACTCACAACAGTGCTAATCAAAGTAAATCTCAGTTTGTTGTGTTGCGCCCCCCCCCCCAATTGGGACTACTTTCCACATTAACTGAAATCAATATTTATTGATATTTAAAATTCACATCTGTGTCAGCGTTATATTTTAAGGCTTAGTCTCAGTACTTGTTTGGTCCATTTCATTAGTGCAATATGACACTCCAGGATTTGTGCATTGTGCTGTCACAATACAGATCTGGGGGCAGATTGCACTCCACCTGCAGTGTTGTGCCTAACAGTGCCCCTGGGTGTGCGTTGTGTCAGCACAACACACACCCCGTCGTGTCTTATTGCTTACAGTCACTGTCCTGATGTTGCAGGAAATGTGCCCTTTCATGGAGCCTGAATGTGACACCCCAACCAGGGAAGGCAATACCTCATATATAATGTTTGTCAATATCTTAACATAAATGTTGTCGTCAAGGGTCAATAATGTTATTTATACTATACACGTGGACACAAAACCAGTTGCAAAAAAAATGTATGTTCAAATATGTGAGATGAATTTTAGAACCCAGAATTTATCATGCATATGTTGATAAATATTACCTGTCAATTATTTCCTCCTTCAAAAAAAATGCCAGCCTATTATATAAACAGGACATGCAATGGAGACCACATGTGATACATTATTTATCTGTGCTCAAGCAGTTTGACTTTGGGCACATGACTCGAGACTTAACGCTACTCGTGTGTTTACCCGAGGTCAAACTGTTCCTGTGTAGATAAATAACATATCACACAGGTCCCCACTACATATCCTCTATAGTTCTGGAATGAATGCACAGTTTACTCCTTACCTGGTTTCATTATAAGTGTTACTAGTACCTCTAGAATGGAGTCAGAGAGCCTCCCCCTTTTCTGAGTGTCCATGAAAATCTTCTGCAAAATTAATTGCTCTTACAAACAAATGTAGAAATCAGGGCTATATCCAGCAGTTCCTGGCAACTTTCCCCCGCCAGCTGTGTTGGATCACATCTTTGATCTCCATTAGTGAAACTGAGGTTTCTACATGAGAGCTCTGGTACTTACTTGGCAAGTGTAGACAGTGGACCTTGTGATAAGAATCACTCCATGTCTGCTGTCTCAACCTCACATTCCAGGTTATACAGCGAATGTCTCGTTAATGGCTTGAGAGTCATTTGTCATAATTTGATCATCTGGAGCTCTCACCCTACGAATAGTGGATTTGTTCTAGACCTGTTTAAGGTGCAGGGCAAGAATCTTAGTTGCCTTTTGGCTATTGATGACATAGTTCAATCTGGCTCAATAGTAAGCAAATTCTGATTCTCAAAGGCATTTGTTATACTTACCGACAGCACTAATAAACTGTGTAAATAGCCAGCCTGATGGCATGGAGGGCTGAGATGCTAGGCACCTTACCTTTTGCCATGCTGGTGACCCAGGCTGAGAAATGGAATAAAGTTGCCAGGGGTCAGACAAGGTGGGGCAGGACTGAACATCTGAGGAACTGCTTTCCTCTCCCAGGGAGGGTTGTCAGCCCAGCCTAAGACTGCCACCAGGTGGAAGCCTGGTGATAGTGCAGCTCGAGATGGGACGATGGGAGGGGCTGTGGGTGTTTCATGTGTGTGCATCCACATACACATACACATACACACACAGATGCACTTCAGCAGGGTGGGGAAGAAAAGTAGAAAACTGGCATTGAGGGTTTTAAGAAGCCCATCCTGACTGTCCCTGTTTTCCTGCCATCACCCTGGATGCTGGTCCACTCTGTATATTTGTACTGGGGGGATGGACAGCCCTCCCTCCTCCAGATCTGCCACCAGAGGAAAAGTCATGGGAGAAACCTCAACACCAGGTGAGTCCTTTGGGAGACAGTTGATATCATGGGAGGAGGGGGGTTGATCACCCCGAAAGGGCTGATCAGCTATACCATGAAAGGAGGATTAAATACTTGTGAAAAAAAAACTGTGGAAAGGAGTCATTCAAACACCATCTTTGATCAGTGCATGTCTAATAGGGGAAATGAGACTCTACCACTGAAAAGCAGGGTATAGTCTAGATGGGTCTCTTGGTCTACTTCTGCCCTTGAGACAATAGTATTATCAATAGTATTAACTGTCTTTTTGCTTCTCCCCAGGCTTTCCAGTTGGTATCAGAACTGTCTTCATTCAGTACATGGTCCATCCCCTTTATCTTCCGCAGCAGCCTCTCATGTTGTTATCACTGTTCTTTGTTCTTTTTTCTGATGAGTACACAGTGCTATAGCCAGGCCCAATAAGGTATACTTGAAAGCATCCCACATGTTAATTACTGGCTGCTGTTTGTAAAACGCGTTGTTTGTAACCTCTTTTTATAAATTTCACATTCATTTTTTTCCTTTGGGAAAACTTTGTGATACATAATATGTAGACATAATTCAGCTTATTTTTCACATACTGTATCTTCTATATATTTCTCTGCATAGATTTCTCCTCTCCATTATTTATCATTGAATTCCCACAAAAACAAGATCTTTATCCCTTACAGTTTATGTGCCTTTATAAATTACTCCCTACTTGAAGTCATATCCACTGCTGTGACATTACAATCTGTCGCCATGCGAATAACTGATGTCACAAGCGGGGTATTATGGCAGGTTGGGAAGAGCTGATGAACCCTCAAGGAGAAACTATCCTGTTTTCATACATTTGACCACAGTAACAAATAATGGGATAAGAAATACCAATCTAATGAGAAATATAAGCTGTTTTGTGTCCAAATATTGCTTTTCAAAGTGCTTCTTGAGGCGTTGGTGGCTCTATAAGAACTGTGAATGAGACATATTATCTTTAAGCTGTTTCAGATGGAAACTGAAAGCATGGAGAATCTTATTTTTTCTGTCAGTTTGGTATACAGTGTTGAATGTAAGATGTGGTCTTGTTTGAAAGTACAAAGCTCCATCAATGCTATGTATATCTGATTCATTGTACTGTGATTTTGATTCATTGACTTTTGTTACTCAGTTAACTTAGAAATTCCGTTAGCATTTTGCTATTGCCTGACCAGATAAAAACATGTCATCTATATAATGGATCCAAAAGTGGATGTAGTGTGCATGAGAAATGTTGGCTGGCAGTGAATGTGTGTGTCCCCAGTAGCGCATAAATATGTTAGCATAGATGGTGGCCATTGTGCTGCCCATGACTGTTCCTCTAATCTGCTGAAAGAAATTATTTTTGAATGGAAAATATTTTTTATACAACACCAGTTCTGCTAGTCTCCTATAATATGTTATATTGGGATGGTGTTAGTTCTGTACAGTAATTTGTGACAGCCATGTGCAACGTATTGAGTCCTTCATATGGAATATATATGTACAAGTCTCTGATGCCCTCCCTTTCCTAAAGGAGGCCCAAGCCTAGGCAACAGTCAGTGGACACCTGGGAGTTTATAGGCATTAAGGGGAAACTAACATGAATTATAAAATGTATCAATATTGTTACCAATGGAAATCTACTTCACATAAGCTGATTGTCTGAACCTGTAACCCATTTAGTTGCCCCTTCCCTTATAGCTGCAGGCATCCATTTTCTAAATCACAGGCACAGGAAATGACATCACATCAGGGGAAAACAGAGGGAAAATACAGTGCTGTCAGTAATTAACAATGAATAGTTTTTGATCCCCTCAACTCTCAGTGACTTTTGCAGTAAATTGTGCTGATGGCATTTTCAGGCATCAGCATCCCTGCCATCTTACAAATTTGTAAAGCCACTGTGTCATGGAGCTACAAGTATATTGCCCTGTTGTAAAAAAAAAAAAAGTTGTGTGCTGCCAGTGCCAACAGTTTCCGAGCTCCTTTGGGGTTCTGTTGATTTATACAATGTTTTGTGACATTTCAGTTGAGCGAAATGTTTTGCAAAGAGTTCTGCTAGTACCACTCTAAACAATGTTTGCACCAGTACTGTTTTACATTTCATTGTACTGAAGCAGTTGTGCATAATTTTTGTTTTGCTAGCATCATTTTGTGTAATAAGAGGTAGTGTGGTCTATTGGTTTGAACACCACTAGTTACAGGAGTTTGGAGCATTTTTTGCACTTTTAAATAGATATTTGCACACTTGCACTGAGTGTGACCTCTGCAAGGACTTCCAGGGCTCATAGCTCCATTTTGTTTGGAGCCCTGCTGCAAGTGGGGCAAGCAAAGCAGGGCGCACGTCACATGCGTGGAGACGCATGCAGAGACACGCGCGTCTGCATGTGTCTGCTGTGACGCAGGTGACCAGGGGAAAAACAATTCTTCTGGAATAGTGCAGATGAGGGTCTTTACCACAAGGTACTAAGTGTGTTGTGTTTCACGTACTAACGGTGATAAACTGTGAAGAAATGATCATGTCCTAGGCTAAAAGCAAACGAAGTAAAGCAAAGAAACGTGTTTGTACCCAGTGCAATATGTACACTGATGAGGCAGCTTGCCCAGACTTCATATGTGATAAATGTCTCTTAATAGGTACACTGCAAGGGGAAATCGAACAACTTCTCAAGAGACTAGGTATACAAAAAGAAATAAAGTTATTGGAAGAATTTATTGATGGGGCAGAACTAAATATCATCATTAGCAGTAACGATAATATAGGGGAAACATAAGATGAGAGTGATAAAAGGGACTTGGGTACAAATAATAAACAAAGTGGAAGTATGGATATAGGTCCCAACTACTAAAATGACACTTAGGAATCATATACCTGAAGAATCACCCTTACATTTACATAATATATTTGAGAACATGTCACAAGGCTCAGCCCAGACAGCAGAGGATTTAGAACCACAGGGTTTTAAATAATTGATTAGCAGTTTTTTTCTTGATGCAATGCTAACTGTACAGAAAGTACTTACATAGGTTTTCTAGAAGTGTTATATTTGTTAAACACAGTGAGGCAAGTGCTCTGCATTTTCACAATGTTTTAGCACTTTTATGAGCAAAACGCTAATCAATTTTGGGAGTTAAATAAAACCCTGAACCATCACCCATTAAAGCAGAACAAAATCAAGAACATACGCCACACAACCCAATTAACACTGACCCAGTAATACAACCACCCAATCTGAACAGGGACATAGTTGTAACTGGGGATTCTATTTTAAGGGGTGAACACTGTGGTGTGTCATGGCTGTCAAGAGAATACTACCGTGAGTACTCTCCCAGGGGCAGGGGTAAATGACATCATCAAGTTACTAGATGGGCTACTACAGAACACCATTACCCCCCTTGTTCTACTACACGTGGGTACTAATGATCTACAAACACGTGATACGAGAGCTATCCAAATGGATTTTATGGAATTGATTAAATGGATCAAGGACAAAAATGGCAAAATTATCATGTCTGGTGTATTGCCCACTATGAGGAAGAAATACTTTAAAAATGAATCACAAACATTTTGCACAATTGGTTATGACAGTTCTGTCTGAAAGAAAACATAGGGTTCATTTATTTATTTATTTGAAAATGGAATTACAATAACATGGATAACTCAGTCACTTTCAACAGGGAAGCATGTTTTAAATCAGATAGGTTGCATTTAAATCAGATGGGAAGTAGGATTCTGGGCAAAAAAATAAATGAGGGCCTGAAATTCCATTTAAACTAACAAAAGGTGTGGGGGGGGATATAGCAACTACCACCAATAACCACCCAAACTTAAGACTTCTGAATCCGGACATACATAATTGGAAGGGAGTACTACTTAATGCCAGGAGCTTAGAGAATAAATTCAGCAAATTGAAACTTCTGTTAGATGAACAGATGATACATCTTGTACTGGTGACTGAGACATGGTGGGGTGCTGGGGACTCATGGGATAAGTCCATACCAGGATATAAATTGTTCTCAAAACCTGGAACATACAGGAAGGGTGGTGGGATAGCCATTTATACCCACAAATCAATAAAATGTGAAGAAATCCATGAGGATATAAATAGCTTAAGAGATATTGTGGGTTAAGCTACTTCCGCAGGTTGGGGCCAAAATCAAGTTCGGCCTAGTATATAGACGACCCTCAATTTCAGCAGATAGAGATGCCCTATTAATAAATCACATCAAGAACCTGGATCTAACAGATAGAATTATACTGCATGGGGACTTTAACTTCCCAGATATTGATTGGAAATATATGAAAGGAGTTAATAAAATGGAAAAAGCCTTCCTAGATGCAATTGAACAAATAGGGTTGGAGCAAAGGGTCCTAGAAGCAACCAGAGCCAATAATATCCTTGATATTATATTAACTAATATGGGCAACACAGTACACAGTATTAGGGTAAATACACAGCTAGGCAACAGTGACCATCAGTCAGTGACCTTTCACATTCAAGAGCAACATAATAAGGAAGTGGCAGGAGCCACTAAAAAGCTAAATTTGCCTAATGGGTAAAAAAGCCCTCCTAGGTCTCACTCCCAACTCTACTGCCACTCTGTTCCAGTGAAACCCCTCC
Organism: Neoceratodus forsteri; assembly: GCA_016271365.2. Classification (NCBI taxonomy): domain Eukaryota; kingdom Metazoa; phylum Chordata; order Ceratodontiformes; family Ceratodontidae; genus Neoceratodus; species Neoceratodus forsteri. Next base: position 1,445,812,104 of record CM028130.1, on the reverse strand, counting down.
TCAAAGGTCATTATGGGAACGGCTAAGGGAACGTTCCATGTCCCCTTCAAAAGAACATGCCTTGCACAGCGGTCACTCTCCTACCGTGGACCCACTTGGTTTAACAAACTCCCTACTACCACACTGGAGCACAAAAAAAATGGCCCCTTTAAAAGAGACCTGTTAGCCCTTCTGGCCCAAAATAACCAATGTGATTACAATTACTAAACACAGATGACTATCACCACCATGAGTTATTCCCCCCTTTTTTCTCCCCTCCCTACTTCCCTCCCCTTCTCTCCTGCCCCCTCTTGACAAAGCCTCCTGGCGGCTGTCCCCCTACTCCTACTCCTCCTCTCACCCCTCTTTTCTACCTTATGACATAGCCCCCTCAAGCTACTCTCAAGTTACTCTGCGCCTAACTTCAGTTGATTCCTTGATGCCTTTTCCATGCGTTTAACAAAATATTGATCCGTATGTCAAAATGCACTTCTTATACCTGGAACAATATAGTCAATGTAATTGCCTATTCGCTTTACTTGTACAGCCTGTCAATATTCTGTCTTCCTGCAATGTTCATCAAACTGCCTTTGTAATTTTGTCTCTTGTCCAATTGTCATGGAACCCTTGTAATTTTTGCCTGTCATCTACCTGACATGGAACCTTTATAAAATAGCCATCCTGGCTCAAAGGTATTAATCTGCAACTGAAATAAATAAATAAATAAATAATGGAGGAGTACTGCAGACCAAAGTCTAATAAAGACAGGAAGAAGGCTAGTACAGTATTAATAGGACACATAAAGGGGGTCCTCAGAATGGGAAGCACAACATTTCCATTTCAGTGATTAGGTGTATCTAGTGGAAGGCTTCCTAGCTTCCAGTAAGACATCAGCTACCTGGAGAGAAACCCTAAAACATGCAGTGGTATGTCCTCAGCAATCAAGCATGCAGGTGGAGGGACCATAGATCTGGGTGGACTAGGGACCCACTGTCCTATGACAGTAGACCACAACAGAGGGGTAAATGAGTAGAAGGTTCCACTGCCACATGCTGCAGGAGGAGAAACCGTATCTGGTGAGGCCAGAGGGGGACAACCAATATCAAGGTAGTTTGAGTAGAACCTCTGTATGAAAGGGACTGGAGGGAATGTGTAAAGGAACCTCTCTGTCTTCAGGTGAGGGACAACTCATCTTACCAAAAAAACTCAAGCCCTGGAGTGAGTGAGTAGAAAAGTGGCAGTTTTGCATTGTGTGGGGACACAAAAAGGTCCTACTTTGCATGACACCATCTTGCGAAGAGGTCATTTACCACAGAGGTCAGCAGTTCCCATTCATGTACCCGAGACTGGGACTGACTTAACCTGTCTGTCAAGACATTTTGGACTCCTGGGGGAAAAATGGCTGTCAACTGCAGGCCATGAGACAATGTCTACTACCATACTCTCATCACTTCCCCACACAGAGGTTATGAGTGGGTGCCTCATTGTTTGTTGATATAGTGTATTACACTGACATTGCACAGATCCGACAAGCAGATGATGGCAAAAGAAAGAACAAAAGAGCAAGCGGGCTGCCCACATTTTATAGGTGGTAATATTGTACATCATTATGAGTGGCTCCCAGCTGTCAAAAGTTTCCGAGTGATCCTGATGCCAACGGCTTACAGTTCCAAAGATGTGGTCCAGTGGAGGAGATATCCTCAATGAAGATGGGACAGAGACAGTATTGTTAGTCAGGACAGAGGCCTAGAGGTTGAGATACAGAGTCCTAATCCAGCCTTGAAACTGCAGTCCAAAGCCCATATCATGATGGGTATGGGCAGATGCTCTCACTTCCTGGAGTCCAAGGCCTTTTAGAAGAAGACAGCTATCACTGCTGCAGAGGAAGGAACCAACTTAAAGTTTGCAGTAAAGTTGATGAGGGTGTGGATATTGCTCCTCCCAGATCTGCTCTTCATTAAGCTGGCTTGTGGATATCATGAGGGAGAACTTTTTTCACATAAGGGAAAAAGGGGCCTGTAGATAGTGCAACTTTGGGCATGCTTACCTTTTTTTGGAAAAAACATAATAGTGACTTTGGTGAAGGATGGTGGGAAGGTTTGCCAAAGGACAGCTTCATTGATCATCTTTAGCACATAAGGGATAATCTGATCCAGGATCACCTGTTAGAAGTCCACCATAATGCCATCTTTTCCTGGGGCCTTCCCTTTTATAAGGCTGAGCAAGGTATATCCAAGTTCCTCAACAGTAAGGCGAGTTTTGAGGGAGGCCAGTAGGTGCGAGGTAATTAATTAAATGTTGTGGGTCTTACAAACTCCCTGAGTGAAGGAGTTAAGGGTTGACACCTAGTGAAGTAAAGGGAAGCATAAAGTTATCTTATAGAGGTGGAAGACTAGGTTTGCTGGCAAAGGCACCTAGCTTCACGTGAGCTCTTTCCTACTAGGTTGCTTGTAAGTACAGAGCAAGGAACCTTATCAGAGCAAAGAAAAAGAGTAAGGCTTCTTTTGGGTAGGCAGATTTACTGTGTGTTATTTTCTTTTGTACTTACTGGTGTTGTTACTGTTTGTTGCTAACATTTTACTATATTTTTCTCTGATTCAAATTGTTGCGGGGTATACTTTCAGCTGCATTATTACATGGTGTGCCTATAGGTGTACTGCTGTAATCTTCTGATTCAAATTGTTTTTTGCATGGTATCTATCATGTTACTGCTTTATTTTTCTCTGTAGCAAAGTGTTTTTTGCAGGGTATATCGTCTGTGAAATTATTACAGGTGATGCTTTACAAGTTTTATCTACCATTAGGCTAAGCTTTCAGGGCTACTGCATTTGTTGTTGGTTGATTGTTTCTGCTCTTACCTCCTTGTTTCCTTCATCTGTAGTTCTTCTTTTTGGCAGGGGAAGGGCCCAGCCACCCACCTCCATCCCCAACCACCCCAAGCTACACTCTATTTATGGGGTAGCACAGTTGTGACATTTTCTGTAGCAAAGCAGGAAGAGAAGGATCAGAGTAGTATCCACACAGTGACCTCATTTACAGGGGCACAAGTAATTTAACTTGTTATAACAAGTTATACAAAAACAAACAAAACACAAAATCAAATTTTTGCTTTCATTTTCCTCCTTCTAATTACTCTGACCAGGTTTTAAACCCAGCAACTCCTCTGGAATGGATATTATTAACTGCAGGTTCTGTGAGACAGTTTTCAAAAGGGCAGTTATACAAGATTTAGGACACTGTCCTACATGCTGGACCATTGGCAAATTAAGGGCTCAGCTCAAGGCAGCATGGGCAGAGATTGCGTACCTCAAATTGCATATTCAGGAGGAAATATATTATAAGAACCTACTGCCATTTCCCCAACATCCAACAGAAGCACCTCGACCGCAGAGGGAAGCTGGTCTGGGAGGTTGGCAGGTGGTTAGGAGGGACAAATCGGGCACCCCATCACTCAGTGCTCTCCAACATATCACCTCCACAAACCATATAAAAACTACAAACAGATATCTGCCTCTAACTCCAAAATCAAACAAAGGGGCAGAGGACACTGCAGAGCAGAACACTGCAGCACAGTCGCTAGCACAACAAAACTCACCTAAAGCAGGGACCAAAACAAAACAAGCATTTGTCAATGCCGAATGTTTGCTTGCTGGCATTGGCATTGGTAGTGTAGGAGTTACAGAGCTGCATAATAGGAATGGCAGTGACGTATTCAACTGAAGCCAACCCCACCACCACCACCCCGCAGAGACCGACAGACATTGGGGTGTGCCTTTGGGTCGTCAGACATAACGGCTATGCCATTTCACCACACCCTACCCTGCAGACACTGACAAGTGTCACGGTGTGCCTTGGGGTCTTTGGCCCTTATGCGCACTCCATTCCATCAGGAAATATGGTGAGATGAAGTGTATAGGAGAATGGGGTGAACTTTGGGGCAGAAGAGTCCAAGGCATACCTCAATGCCTCTCACTGGCTGCAGGGTATGGAATGGTATGAGCATTATAGGCGAGAATCCCAAGTCATACCCCTGATGCCTGTCATTCTCTACAGGGTGGGGCGTTATGGTTGGAAACCCTAACGCCTCAGGCATTCGTTGGTATTTTCACTCCAAATTTTCAACATGTGTTTTTTGTGACCCCCACCTCATGAACAGTGGCAATATCAGTTTGTTAGCCGAAAGCTGATTTTGCACAGCGACTACGGCATTTGGCACCACAGGTGCAAAACACATTTCGAACAGGATGTGAAAAATGACAGCTGTACTGTTCATGGGGAGGTGTAAAAAGTGGCAATGTTGAAAATCTGCAGTGAAAATATTAAAAAAACTGGTAAAGTCACGAGCGTGCATAGAAACTGTGCAATGCACACCCGTAATGTAATTAGTTTGGGGATTTTTTACAGCAGATTGTCAACACAGGCATTTTGGGACCTCCGAGCATGAACAGTGTCACTGTGATTTTCTTTATCTGTCTCAAACAATGATTTCCCACAGCGACCACGCATTTCTGTGCTGAAAGTGTGAAAACACATTTCGGCCATGTTGTGAAAAATGGCAGCTGTACTGTTCGTAAGGAAGTGTGGAAAAATGCCACTGGTGAAAATCTGGACTGAAAATATTACAAAGTCATGAACTTACGAGGGTGCGTGGAAACTGCACAATGCTCACTCGTAACACAGTCATTTTATGGACTTTTGTCACCAAATTTTCAACATAGCCATTTTAAGACCTCTGCTCATGAACAGTGTCACTGTGATTTTCTTAATCTGTCCCAAACATTGGTTGCGCACACCGACTGCGCCATTGTGTGCCATATGCGTGGAAACACATTTTGGGTGACATGTGAAAAATGACAGCTGTACTGCTCATAAGAAGGTGTGGCAAAATGGCAATGTTGAAAATCTGGTGTAAATATTAAAATTATAAACTTATGACGCAAGGAACTGCAATGACTCATTAAAACAGTCATTTTTAGGAATTTTTTCACCAAATTTGCAAAATAAGCTTTTTGAGAGCCCATCTTATGAAAGCTGGCACTATCGTTTCATTAATCAGTCCCGAAAGGTGATTTCATGCAGTGACTGCGAAATCACCCTTCGGGCCCAATTAACACCATGACAGTTCAAGAATTCATGAGGAGGGGTCCCAAAAACCCCATGTTGAAAATTTGGTGCCAAAATTCCAAAAAATGCCTGAGATATGCATTAAAGTTGAAAAAACCCTATTTATTACATTATACAGCTTACCAGCATTTCCTCAGTTCGCGGTTGGCTTTGAAGAGTGCAAGCGTGTTCCCGGTCCACAGAAGATCGTCTGCGCCAGACTCGGAGGTAAGTATGGGGTGGGGTGGTGGGCACATTGTGGAGTGGGTGGGCACGGGTGGGCTGGGAGAGTGCCGGGGAACATTTCTTGTTTACAGGGTTTTTTTTTTGTTTTTAAAAACTGACGTGGGACATTTGCCCACGCTGGTGCATTCAAGCGTGGTGGCTGAAAACTATTTGGGGTGGGCCTGTGTGCCGATGGGGATTGGGCACCTCATCGCCATATGGACTTGTGCCACGCTGGGGTGGCTCTCAGCGTGGCAGCTGTGAAGGCTGTTTGGGGGGCCTGGAGCCAATGGGGATTGGGCACCTCGTCGGCCATATGGACTTGTGCCACACTGGGGTGGGCTCCCAGCGTGGCAGCTGTAAGGCTGTTTTTGGGGGTGGAGCCGACAGGGGTTGGGCACCCCATCAGCCATCGGCGTGTGCCCGCTTGGGTGGGCTCCCAGCGGTCACCTGGAAAGCTTTCGGCCATACAGTATGTGCATGGGGAGAGCGCGTGAGCACGCAATATGCGTGCGTATGGAGGGGGGGAGCTCTGCTCACTGAAGCGGAGCTCTCTCTTTCAACTGTGTGCCACTGCATTTTCAACTCCTGTCATAAACAGCTGCAGCAGTGATTGGAGACCTGGGGCCACGCCTGCAAACACACTGACTGAATTGGAAGATGGCTGCCACACCTCCGAAAACTCAGATGATGGCACTATGTTTCTTGCACGTGCCTGCAAGCAAACATAAAAGCAAAAAGGAAATCCAAAACACTTCTGATCATAGGAGACGCCATGATTCGGGGAGTTGATACCTACCTCCAGCTGGAGGTAATGGTCAGATGTCTCCCAGGTACATCAGCGTGGAGAGACACGGAACACATTGCTAAAATCATGCAGGAAGCAGGAGAAAACATCAATGTCTTGGTACACATAGGGGCTAATGATCTTGCCAGCCGGTCAGTTGTGGAGACCAAGGAACACCTGACCAGGCTGGGTGACAAACTGTCATCCATTTCGTCCGGCATCTCTTTCTCTGAGATCCTGCCAGTCTGGGAGAGGGGGGTAGATGGACGGAAGGTCAGGGAAGGGGAGAGAGGAGAGCTAAACATGTGGCTCAAGGGCTGGTGCCAGGGAAAAGGACACAAATTTGTAGGTAACTGGCAACAGTTTTGGGAGCGAAAGTTCTTTAAATTTGATGGACTGCATCTGACTAAGGAGGGAGTCAGTGCATTGGAGCAGAAGTTTGATGCCTTTGCAGAATATGTAAACTAGCAAATGAGGAGAGTGGTGCAGCACCCGATACGTCGAATGGGAAAAACACCCCCCCCTCAGCTAGTGATCAAACAGGAGTTCAGCATGTTTGTAGTTCATTTGCATCACCAGGTAAGGAAAAAGATCCGGCTCCCCATACAACACACAGGGGAAATGCCGAACCTGGCCCAACAACTAACACACCAAAATCTAGCCAATGGAAAATCATATACACAAATGCTCACAGTCTGGGAAACAAGATCCCAGACCTGCAGGCAACAATGATAGAGGCTAAACTGGACATAGTAGCCATTAGCGAGACATGGTTCACGAGTAACTACACTTGGGGGACTTCAGTACCTGGCTATGTACTGTTCAGATGAGATCAAGGTTGAAAAAGGGGGGATGAAGTGGCCCTTTATGTCAATGAAAATATACAGGAAAAGCAACAGAAATTCAGAATACACATAAGGAGCCAGAAGAACTGTGGGTCACCCTGGAAACAGGAAATGGGACAGCCATACGAACTGGGGTTGTCTACAGGACTCCAGACCAGGGGAGGACATAGACACATTACTGTTAGAAGATATACAAAACATGACCGCTAAAGGGGAGGTTCTGATAATGGGAGACTTCAACATGCCAGATACAGATTGGTCAATACCAGCAGGAACATCAGCCAGAACTAGACACATAGTGGATTCTCTGCAGTGGAAGGGCCTCAAACAACTGGTACAACAACCCACAAGAGACAGGGCTATCCTAGATCTGGTACTGACTAACAGGGAAAGGATCACAGATCTCCCAGTAGGTCATCTGGGGGCCAGTGACCATCACATGGTATGGTTCAATTTGGCCACTAGAACTAAATCATCCCATTCCAAGGCAAAAATATGGGACTTCAGAGGAGCTGACCAACAGAGTTAAGCTAGCACTGGCAAGAAGAAATACAGGTGAGGGGGTACAGGCAAAGTGGGCAAGCATTAAGGGTGCAATACTTGAAGCAACATCCCATTATGTTAGAGAGAAAAACAAGAGAAACAGAAGAAGGAAACCACTTTGGTTCTCAAAAACAGTAGCAGAAAAGGTCAGAGCCAAAAGGCTGGCCTTCAGAAAATACAAGTAAATGCAGCAGAACGAAGATAGGGAGGCATTGAAACACAGAAGTTGGGGGCAGATAAGGACCGCAAGGCCCATCCAGTCTGCCCATTTTTCTTTTTCTACCTTATGAATGTGCCATCGGCCTTTGCTCTGTCAATGGCCTATCTATTCATACTCATCTGTATTGCTTCCTTATGCCTATCCCATGCCTGTTTGAAGCCCTACACTGTATTCATATCCACTACTTCCTGAGGTAGGCCATTCGATGCATCCACCACCCTTTCTGTGAAAAAGAACTTCCTCACATTACCCTTCAATCGGCCTCCCTCTAATCTCATGCTGTGTCCTCTTGTCCTGCTATTTTTCTTATATTGAAACATATTAGACTCTTTCATCTTGTTAATGCCCTTAAGGTGTTTGAATCTTTCGATCATATCACCTCTCTCCCCTCCTTTGCTCTAGGTTATACATATTGAGCTCCGTTAATCTGTCCTCATATGTTTTTTGATGCAGTCCCTGCACCATTTTGGTTGCCCTTCTCTGGACTGCCTCAATTTGGTTAATGTCCTTGTGAAGGTGTGGCTTCCTGTTCTGCACCCAGTACTCCAGATGGGGCCTAACCAGTGTCTTGTAAAGAGGGATTATTACCTCCCTCTTCTGACTTGTGATACCCCTACTAATACACCCCAACATCCCCCCCTAGCCTTAACTACAGCTTTAGTGGTCTGCTTGGATGATTTCAGGTCATCAGTGATGATGATGCCCAAGTCTCTTTCTTCCCTTGTGACTGCCAGCAACTTCCCTCCCAGTCGATCGGTGGCTTCAGGGTTTCTCTTCCCTATGTGCATGATCTTGCACTTCTTTGCATTAAACCCCAGTTGCCACTCTTCTGACAATTTTGGTAGTTTATCCAGATCTCTTCTCATTCTGCCCACCCCATCTGGATCATCTACTTTGTTGCAGATCTTGGTGTCATCTGCAAACAGACAAACCTTACCTTCCAGTCCATCTGCAATGTTACTGATGAAGATATTGAAGAGGACTGGCCCTAGGACTGATCCCTGAGGTACCCCACTTGTGACTTGCATCTCTTCTGACTGTATACCATTTACCACCACTCCCTGTTTTCTGCCAGTCAACCAGTTTGCCACCCAGTTGACCAACTTCTGATCCACATCAAGCTTATCCAGCTTATTAATCAATCTTCTATGTGGAACAGTATCAAAAGCTTTGCTGAAGTCAAGGTAGGCGACATCAACTGCTCCCCCTTGGTCCACCACTCTGGTTACCCAGTCAAAGAAATCTATGAGATTAGTTTGATAGGACCTTCCTTTTGTAAACCCATGCAGTCTTGGATCCTGTGCTCCTATGGATTCCAGGTGTTGCACTATCCTTTCCTTAAGGAGTGCCTCCATAATCTTGCACACTACTAAGGTAAGACTGCCTGGTCTATAGTTCCCTGCCAGTTCTGGTGGACCAAGGGGGAGCAGTTGAGGTTGCCTACCTTGACTTCAGCAAAGCTTTTGATACTGTTCCACCTGGAAGATTGATTAATAAGCTGGGTAGGCTCAGGCTGGGTCAGAAGTTGGTCAACTGGGTGGCAAACGGGTTGGCGGGCAGAAAACAGAGAGTGACGGTAAACGCTATACAGTCAGAAGAGATGCAAGTCACAAGTGGGGTACCTCAGGGATCAGTCCTGGGGCCCATCCTCTGCAATATCTTCATCAGTCATTGCAGATGAACTGAGCGTAAGGTTTGTCTGTTTGCAGATGACACCAAGATCTGCAACAGAGTAGATGATCCAGATAGGGTGGGCAGAATAAGAAGAGATCTGAATAAACTGGCAAAATGGTCGGAAGATTGGCAACTGGGGCTTAATGCAAAGAAGTGCAAGATCATGTACACAGGAAAGAGAAACCCTGAAGCCATCTATAGGTTGGAAGGGAGTTGCTGGCAATCACAAGGGAAGAAAGAGACGTAGGCATCATCATCACAGATGACCTGGAATCATCCAAGCAGACCACTAAAGCAGTAGGTAAGGCTAGGGGATGTTGGGGTATTAGTAGGTATCATGTTGTAAGAGGGAGGCACAATCCTGTTACAAGACATTGGTTAGGCTCATCTGGAGTACTGCATGCAGTACTGGAGGCCTGCACCTGCACAAAGACATTAACAAAATGGAGGCAGTCCAGAGAAGGGCAACCAAAATGGTGCAGGGACTGCATCAAAAAACATATGAGGATAGATTAACAGAGCTCAATATGTATACCCTAGAGTAAAGGAGGGAGAGAGGTGATCATATGATCGAAACATTGAAACACCTTAAGGGCATTAACAAGGAGAAAGAGCCTAACATGTTTCAATATAAGTAAAATAGCAGGACAAGAGAACACAGCATGAGATTAGAGGGCGTCTGACTAAGGGGTGATGTGAGGAAGTTCTTTTTCACAGAAAGGGTGGTGGATGCATCGAACGGCCTACCTCAGAAAGTGGTGGATATGAATACAGTACAGGGCTTCAAACAGGCATGGGACAGGCATAAGGGAGCAATAAAGATGAGTATGAATAGATAGGCAATTGACAGAGTGGCACATTCATAAGGTAGAAAAAATGGGCAGACTGGATGGGCCTTGCAGTCCTTATCTGCCGTCAACTTCAATGTTTCTATGGTGCTGCTGATGTTTCCTGGGGCTGAAAGCACTGACCCAGAAGAGGGACGTAAGTGCTGCAGTGAAGGAATTAACTTTCTTCTTACAAAGGCAGTAAGCCATAAGTTTGCCACACTTGTCAATGGACTCCCAGAAGGTGTGTTTGAACCAGTGCAGCTTCCACTCAGTTTGACATTGTAAGAGCAGATAAAACTGGTATCTAATGCCAATGACTTGCGAGTAGACATGGGGGTATGAGGAGGGGTCACCTTTATTTTTTTGTCAGCCTGTCTGACTTTGTGTTTGGCAGAGGAGAAGGCAATCAGACATCCCCTGGTAAAGGCTTAAAAGTCCTCCCACATGGTGCCATCAGAGTGATCTGGGTGGAATTAGTAGCAAAATATTGGGCAGTTTCTTCTTGCATCCAAGCTAGGAGATCAGGATCCTTTAGGAGGCGGGGACTAACTCTCCATCATGGTGATCCTGGTTTGCCTGCCACTGAGGATATTGCCAGAGAGATGGAGAAGTGGTCTGAAATGCCACTGTTCCCTACATGGGGGTCAATCACCCATTGGGCTGCTAGTTTGTCAGACAAGATGAAATCGATATAACTATTATTCTGTGAAGGCTTGTTTTGGGTATCAGGTGGGACATTTGGCAATGGGGTGCAGCGTGGCTTTTTTCTTAAAATTACAGAAAACGTTGTCAATGCATACTTTTTTATCGTGAGCATCCCATCCCAGTGCGATTCCTTCTTGTGGTCCATTTACAGAAAACGTCTGTATTTTGTTCTGGGTGGAACAACAGGGCCAGCACTCACTAGCAATTTTTATCAGGGCACTATATACTATAAAGCACAAAATTTCAGTAACAATATATAGAGAAGGCTGTGTAGCCAGCTTGGGCTTCTGAAGAAATCGGAGTCCTCTGAACTTTTGCTCCCAAGGTCTATGATGTCATCAGAAACCCTTGATGAAAATACAGGTTTTGATGTGCAATGTTACCTATCATTATTCTATTTTTTTGTTTCTAAATAAGCAAGATTTCTTAGAGCAGAAGTGAAATGAAACTGGGCAAAAATTTGACCCTACCTTTTTTTTCAGTATAAAAGATTGCAGGCATCTTCCAGTTTTATTCTGTAGTGCAATTTTCTAGTTAGACCAAAATTTGGGTACTGTATTTTTATAAATATTTTAATTTATTTTTTTTTCAAGAAAAAAAGATGGCCACCACATTTTGTTCAGAAATACTATTGTAGACATAGTAAGGGTTGTGACAAGAAAATAAGGAAAAAAACTCATGGGTTCAGAATAGGCTATACCTAGAAAAGTAGATTTGACAGGTCTGTAAATATTCAACAAAATTGTAGCTGAAACTAGATTTTTAGGGGAAAAAAACATTTTTCATTGCACTGCTGCTTTAAATACTTTAGAAAACCATGCTCTCAATCTAAAAGTATTCTTTGCTAAACTCTAACGGCCCTACTTATAAATATGCATTATTCTACACAGAAAGAAGCAAGAATTTATGTCATGCATCTTCACTGGCATACAGGTTCTAATTTGTCTGCAGTATTAAAAAAATGGGTTCCTCATACAGCAATTCAAGCCCAGTGCATATTCTGAAGGTGTGGTTGTCAAAAAGGGGTGAGCTACTAAGTTCTTATAGATTTAGCAGGTCAACAAATGTTCTTTGGCAGGGGCACCATTTAAGGTTAGCCAGGGGTTGCAGTAAAGACCCCTATGATTTCTTGTCACCTATGACATCCATAGCAATCCTAGAGACCTCTGAACCATGGTTTCCCTAGTGTTTGACAAATGTGGTAGTGGACAAACCTTGCAAACAATAAGATACTACTGCTGAAATAAGACTTTGCAACCCCTGTTATTCTCATGAAAGTACATCACTGATCTTTGGCACTCTGCCATTAAGACTCAGACTGGGGCTGCTCGAAGACTCAGTCTGTGTCAGTGACCCACATTCCGAAGGGGACCTGGGGAGCCAGAACTGAAATGGCCAGGGCTTCGGAGTGCTGCCACCTGCAGCATGAGCAAACCCAGGGAGGGAGACATTGGTGCACGCTGGTGCAGTAACCTCGCACAGTGGGCCGGGGAGCCTACTCTGTCATGAGGGATTGTGCATGTGCACATTGCACTGTGTTATTCTATGCTGTCAAGAGGGTATCGCTGATGTCAGGGAGGTAGGGAAAAAGACACAGGGGTAAACACCATGTTGCCAACAGAATGATGGCCGGCAGTTTCTTTGGGCCCTGCCCAGCATGGATATTCACTGGTGGGAGTGAATGGCAAGGTTATGGATGCTGTCACAGGGGATCGGTATGCCCCTTGACCTAATGACTGGGTGGGCAGCAATGGAGCAGAAAAAGATTTTAAAAAGGTGCCATCCAACTGTTCAGTGCAACTATCAACAACATCCTACTAGAACAAGTGGACTTGTTCAAATATCTTGGACTCTGACCCTCTTGACTCTTAACAAACATATTGATCATGTTGTGTCTACTATGGGCCCTAGACTCAGTGCTCAATTAAGAACCAAACTCCGCCTTAGTGCAAAGGCAAGAAAACAAATTGGGCAACACTTTCCATTGAACATCACTGACTCTATGAATACATTGTGTACTGCACATCTTCATACTCTGTGGTAAACAGGGCAACGGTGGAACAACAGTTTTGGCACTGCCAGCTGTGTTTAGCGCTGTCATAACTCCCTTCCTAGCTGTAACTAGTTAAGAACAGGTGGGTGGCTCCTCTGCCACCCATCTGTCCTTCAAAACCAAGCTACACAGCTGGCTTCTAGTTGGGTCAGGTTGTAACTGCCCCAAGACAATACCAGAGGGAACGGGCTATCAAGACACTAGGGTCTGGTGAGCTGTTGGGGCAACTCCATCACCTACATTTCTGGCCTTTCCCACTCTGTTTGTCCCTTAGCTTTCTCTGCCAGCCTCAATTGCCCCCAAGATAACACCAGTGGGTGCAGCCCATCATGGTGCCAGGACCTGCTGTGCCATCTTTTGGGACCCCTCCCTTTCCTCCAATTCACCTCCCTGCTGCCCTCCCAGCCTTCTCTACCTGCATCATACCTTACTGTACTCTATGCTCTCCTAATCTGTTCTGATCCCTTTGCAGTACTACTTATCCACTGTTTTGATATTTCTCTAGCAAGTCTAGGCTTCTATGCACCTAACTATCCTAGATCACTGCCAGCTTGTATGCTCTATGTAAACATCCAAGCACCTACTTATTTAGCCTACTGTTACAGCAGGTAGGCATCTTAGATAGACCTTGAACACTGAAACTTTGCTTGTAGACCTGCTTTGTCTCCATCATGTGATAATTACCTCATCTGGAGGTCCATTACCAAATCTTGTATTACATTGTATATATGGTATTATATGTGTTACTATGTACTATTGCTATTTTTGTACATCATCACTGTTGATTATGTTATTTTGTAGCCACATCTGTAGCCCGGGTCGTGTCTGAAAATGGTCCAATGGATCAGTGCACTTACCTGGTTACCAACAACATAAATAAATAAAATAAATAAATAAAACCAGTTAATTTGCCCTATGGTTAAGACCATCACTGTTATCAGCCATACAGTCATCTATGAGAGCTTTGAAACTGAGTAGTAGGAGTCATGGGATCAACCAGGTATACTGTAAGTATGCAAATTAGCATAAGTAAGTTAAAACAAATTATTTCTACTGGCAATTTTGCTAACTTGGGAATTACCAATACCACTGCATTGCTTAGGGATAAGGTTTACTTCCTTTATAACTCATTCACAAGGTCTCCATGTTTGCCAAAGTTTTCAAAATCAAATCCTATAGAAACTTTTTTTAGGGTCTTAAAGGGTTTTCAACTACTGTATGGGCGCAGTGAAAATTGCAGGAGTCACAGCTGCAACCTTTGAATGGTGACCGTTTCCCCCACCTCTTTGGTTTGTATTACACTGCATTTTTAGACCTTCCAGTTTAGCTGAAATGTTAGCCTCTTGCATCTGGGACAGACATTTGCGAGTTCAAGTCTCACACCAGAGACATAAGCTGCTACTCAGTTCTGACACTGCTGTGCAGTACTCAGGATGTTGTGGAATGATGTAGACATACATGTCCAGTGGTGTGCTTTGTGCATAGTGCTTCACATTTCACACATAAATGAGCCCTTGCTCTATGAAGACATGTAAGCCCCTTCTCTCACTGTGAGGGGCTTACGGGTACTTAGGGGCACCCACTTTGGTGTTCCCCCTCCCCGGTATAGGTTTCAGTAGGTAATGGGGGGAGGCATCATTCTGGGCTATACTTCAAACTGCCACTAGAGGCAGGTTTGGAGCCCATAAAGGCAGGGGGGGCAGGAAAAGGAAGGGAGAAGGAGGAGAGGTTGGCTGGAAGATGGCAGAGCAGGCAGGGAGGAACTTGTCGGTCCAGGTTGGGCCTGATTCGAGGAGGGAACACCCACTCATAAGTGGAGGTAGTGCTGGTATGACAGCAATGTGGTGCCAGTGGACAGCACATGGGGGAGGGCAGTAGTTAGCCTGCCAGCACCATAGGGAGTAGATGAGAATCCAGGGAGTGAGGGGTAGTGAGAGTGCCCAGGGTAGGAGTTTGGAGTGTCCCAGGCCCAGTGGAAGTTAGGACTGCACTGCCAGGGCTGGAGGTTTTGTGGCAGCAATCCTCCAGTGGAGGGGAGGTTGCAGTTCCCCTCTCAGTTTCCGGTGTGGCAGGTTGGTGCAGGTCTGGGTAAAAGGGGGTGCCGGAGGCTTGTCACCCACTATGAAGCCTGCTTGGAGGGGCAGATCTCGGGGCGCTGGGCATACGCTGTTTAGGTGGACTGCAGGTTGTAATGGACAGGCCTTGAGAATCCCTCCAGACCTGTTGGCTTATAGCAAACACAGGAGGTGAGGTTGTGGGGACACAGGCCAAAGGAATTCTGGAGACCCCCCCCCCCATTTCCAGAGTAAGGAAAACCGGTGGAAGGGCAGCTACATTTAACAACAGTTTAATGGTTGTAGGGGACTTTTCAGGGTGGAAAACTCCTGTGTCCCTGTGGCACAGGACCAGATGGGAGTAAGCCTCTCGCTTCTCCACAGGTGGATGTCTGACCAGGGTAAAAGGAAAAGAACAAGTAAAAGCCAGAGACCAGCTTAGGGTGGGTTGGCTCTCAGGTCTGTTGAAGAATCCAGATAGGATCTCGGGTATGTCATTCGAGGGTTCAGTAGCTGCCTGAAGGAAAATGCTGCCTAGGACAACTGTTCTCCCAGTAATGTGCCCCCTGGCTCTGTAAATACTTGTGCTCCATGGAGCTAGAGGAGAAGGTGTTGTAAGCAAGCAATGATACCCCTGTATCCTTTAAATCATTGGTATCTCAAGTGAAATACATTGGTTTGTTGCTGAATCCAGAACATGGAAAGTTTTTTAAATTCAGAACATAGCTTTAGGATGAGTTGTAGAGGGACTAATGAATTTCTATCCGGACTTTTTTGGGGGGAGGTTTTACGTTTCAGCCCTTGTCTGTTTCTGTGCTTCCTGGGCTAGGGTGCTGGTGGGAGACTTTGTGGTGAAGATAAAAAAAAGAAGAGGTCTCCTGGTTCCAGCTAAGTATCTGAAGCAGATGCAAGGGGTAGCAGTACCACTTTTCTGCAGATAGAACCCAGGTTGTGGTAAGGTACACTTTGCTTTGTTCCTTCCAGTTTGCTAAAGTTTTTCGGTTCTGGGTTCCTTCAGAGTAGGCCCCCCTCCCCTCTCGTAACATTAGGTGCCCCTAGACGATCGGGGAGGTGGGGTGACTACAGACATATTGATGGTTACATATTGTTGAAGCTATTTCTGCATGTGCAAACCATTAAGCAAGTCAAATGAAGGCAACACACCCTTCCCCCCTACTGTACCAGAAAGCACCTTCACAGAGAATTTTCAGTACAATGAGAGAGGCGAGTGCTATCATAACTTTCTCTTGAGTATGGGCTTTATGTGGAAACAAGGCACCACCACACTCTGGAGAACTGCCATTAGCTTTCTGCCATTAAATTAGGAGCTTTATAGAAAAAAAAAGTTTACATTAAATATATAGCACTCACTAATTGTTGTCTTATTATTTTTTAACTTAAAAAATGTGCTATACATTCTGTCCATTTTCTCTGCGTGTTCAATACCAGTGCTGCACATTCTAATTCAGACAGGTTGAGCGTAATGCTGGAGTTACTATCCTTCAGATGAGACAGTAAACCAAGGTATCACCAGCAGAAAGAGGGCAGACCCCACCTCAAGTACTGCATCCAGTTCTGGAGGTCCTATCTCCGAAATTACATAGAAAGGGTGGAGGCGGTACAAAGGAGGGCAACCAAAATGGTGCAGGGCCTGCATCAGAAGCTCAGTGAAAAAAGGCTTAGAGAATTAAATGTGAACTCCCTAGAGGAAAGGCGAGAAAGGGGGATATGACAAAAACATTAAAATACCTCACAGATATAAACAAGGTACAGGAAGGAGCATTTTCCAAGAAAAAGATGCTCCAAGGACAGGGGTCACACTCCTGAAGCTGGGGGGAAGAGTCCGAGGAAGTACTTCTTTATGGAGAGGGGTTGTGGACACATAGAACAGCCTTCCAGTGGAGGGGCGGGAAATAAAATGGTTACAGGATTCCAGAATGAATGAGACAGACATGAGGAGATAGTGGAAGTAACGTGTGGGGGGGTAAAACCTGGAGACCAAGAAGGGCCTGCGATAGCACTGTAGGTAGGGTAAATAGGGCAGACTGGGTGGGCCAGGAAGTCCTTATCTGCTGACAACTTCTATGGTTCTATGTTTCTGTGTCATCTGCCAGTTTCTGGTGGATGACTATGTGCCAGATGTTTTGTGACCCAGCTAACACTGCCTCTTAAGGAATACCATCACGGCACTACCTGTGCAACTCCCTGGTATGAAAAGCAATTTTAGAAGTGCTCCCTCGATTACCTGCCCCCCCCTCCCCATTATCCACCACCCTCAATTATTCGCCACCCTCAATTATTCTCCCATTTTGGTCTCATACCAATTTCTCATTTTGCCATAGTCCCCCATTATTCACCAGGCTTGATTATCCACCACCCTCAATTATCCGCCAGCTTTGTGTATTTATTCATCATATTACTTTATTCAGAGTTAATCTAGTTGTTTATAAAAAGCACCATATAAATTCCAAATCATATTCGATTCTAGTCTAGCATTTCCTAGTCTTGTAAAGTATTAATAATGAAGCCATTAAGAAGGCCACCCCGATGGTCCGGTGGCAGAACACTGCAGACAACTCAAGTTTGAGAGCGAGCTCAGGTCACAACATTGTGAGGTAGACTGGGCCAAGGCAGCTGCCATGCAATTCAGCCTGGGAGGATCAGCAGTGAGCTCCAGCACCACAGTGACCCCTGAGGTTGAGCCAGGGAGCTTGCTCCCACTGCAGGGTCAGTTGTGTGTGCATGGCCATAGGCTGTGCTCACGTCAGAGAGGTGGGAAGGGACCAAAACAATCTCTTCTGTCTGTATGATGGTCTGGGCCTTTGGGACTCCCCTGAGTCCTTGTGCCTGTCAGCACTGGATTCTGAGTAGTGGACTGCCTCTTGGGGAAGGGGATGATGACCCATCTCTTGGCCTCCCTGCTACAGAAGATAAGCCATGGAGGTAGCAGGTAGTTTACTGGGGTCCAGGAGAGCAGGAAGTTGTGGGTCTGATGGTGTATATCCTTGGAAGATGCAGGTGGCCAGGGAGAAAAGCCTCTATGGAAAAACAGAAATAATGAAACAGTAAAAACCTTCAGATTATGTTTTCAGGTCTGTAGCACAACAATATAATGATGCCCTCATGTACAAAAGAGCAACAGGAATAGTACAGTATGCGCCAAATGTACCGTCCATGTTTAAAATGGACAGCCGGTTGTAACGGACAATCATAATTTGCCAAATGCTATTTTGAGTCTGTGCCTATGTTCAAACTATCATTTTAAACGGTCTTTGTTCTCTGTATGTACCATTCGGTTTCTGCCTGACTGCACTGCAAAATTTTTCAATTAGCAATTGTCAGTCTGTCATCTTGTTTTGTCTTGCCCACAGTTTATTTATTTATTTATTTAAGAGATTTACCAGATAAGCATACTGAGTGGGATCCACTCGTTTCTAGATGCGACCTGGGAGTTACATACATGCAATACAATTGGAGCATAGGCAATGGTGCAATACATCAGGTACAGAATGTGTACAATAAAGGGTGAAACATCGGTCCAGAAAATGTTACAGGCTGGGCTATGCATTTGCTACATAATTATGAGTTTAGTTCAGAGTGGCATGAGTTGCTAAAACATAGTAGGGGTCTATAACCTTAGTGCATAGGCAGACAGTGACAACATTGGTGAAGGCAACAATTATAGTCAAATTTACAGTTTATGGCACATTACGAAGCCTCTTGCTAACAGAACTGGGCTGCAGGTTGCAGTTACATGTGACTGAGAAGTGGGCCTGAAGGAGAGTTTTCATGGTCCTTGGGGTGGAGGACTGCCTAATTTCAGCAGGGAGGTCATTCCAGAGTTTGGGCAGTCTATATTTGAAAGCAGATTGGCCCTTAGAGGTGTGCATGAAAGGGATATGCAGAAGTCTTGAATCTGAGCCTCTCAAGGAGTAGGCTGCGATGGGTTGAGCTGACAGGACAGAGCTGAGATAGGTGGGGAGGGAGTTGGACCAGTGCTTCACTACGAGATTTGCACAATGAATCTGGCGCCTGGAGTGCAGCGAGGGGAGATCTAGGGGCGCTATAGGTTGCAGTGGTGGGGGCATTCTAGGATGAGCCAACAGAAAGAATGAAAAGGGGTCCAAGTTTGCCAGGGTGGATGGGGGGGCTGAGCTGTAGATTGGCCAGCCTTAGCTCTAAGATTGGGAGAATTATTTTGAGTACAAGCTCCTCCTGACCGAGGTGGGTAGGCAACCTTTGTTGCGGTATAGTGCACCTAGTTTTGGGTATAGTTTTTTCTGAAGGGAGTCGATGTGGACGGAGAAATCTAAATGGCGATCAAGCCATACTCCCAGATACCTGAAGGAGGTGCATGATCCCAAGGTGGTACCATCTAGTGTATGGAAAGTGGGGGGAGCAGCTAGTTGGGAGAGTCTAGGCTGCGTGCCGAAAGTTAAGGAGATGGTTTTCTTTGCATTTAGGAGGAGTTGGTTAGAGCTAAACCAGGTTTGCACAGCATCAAAATCCTGCTGTAGGGCAGAGTTTAAGACCTCGCTGGAAAGGCCGGAGGCGTACAGGATGGTATCGTCAGCATACCTTTGTATAGCTGAGTTTGGGCAGGCCAATGGGAGGTCATTTAAAAATATGGAAAAGAGAAGGGGACCCAGGACAGAACCCTGGGGGACCCCCATGGTGACTGGGAGTGGGGGGGATACATGTGGGCCGATTTTTACTGCTTGTTTCCTGCCAGATAGGTAGGCTTGGAACCAGCTGGTGGCTAGATCAGATAGGCCTGCATCCTGTAGTTTTTTGAGGAGTTTGGGGTAGGAGACGCTATCAAATGCCTTTGCCAGGTCAATGAATATAGCCGAGGTGAGGAACCCTTTGTCCATGCCTGAGTCAATATCGTTAGTGAGTCTTAATAGCGCAGTGGTGGTGGAGTGGGATTTGTGAAAGCCCGATTGGTAGGGGGTGAAAAAGGAGGTGGTATCAAGGAATTGTGAGAGGGCTAGGTGTTCCTGTAATTTGGCCAGAATTGGGAGTAGGGAGATAGGGCGGTAGTTTCCAGGCTCAGATGGGTTGCCACCCTTTGGCAGCGGAATGACTACTGCCTCCTTCCACGCTGTTGGAATTTGGGCTGAGGAGAAGGAACGGTTTAGGAGTTTAGTTAGGGGAGCTGCAATGGCAGAGGCAGATAGGTATAGGAGTTTGGCGTCCAGTCCTAACGGGCATTTACCTTTGTTGGGGTTAAGGGAAGGTAGGGCGGCTAGGACATCTGTCGTGGAGACCGGATGGAAAGAGAACTTGGTGGCATGGGGGGAGTGCTGGGCAGGCATGGTGGGGGGGGGGTTAGGTGCAGGTGAAAGGGTTTGTAGGTTTGTTAGGAGAGATTTTGTGCAGTTGGTAAAAAAAGTTATTGAAAGTTGTGGCAACTTTGCTTGGCACAGACACATTTTTGCCCTGAAAGGTTAGGGTAGGGGTGGGAGGCTGGATAGGGGGAGTGAGCAAGGTTTTAAAAGATTTCCACAATTTGGATGGATGGCTAAGATTAGAGGAAAGGGCCACTCCGAAGTAGTTATTTTTAGCCTGTCTTATGGCTTTGGTACAGTTGTTTCGGAGGGTACGGTAATGCTGCAGGGATTCCAGGGTGCCTGTTTGCCTTTGTTTTTTCCAGGTCTGGTCTCTTGTGCGACATCTGGAAATAATGTTGGCAGAGACCCAGGGCAGATGGGTTGCCCTTACCCTTTTGCTTCTGAGGGGGGCATGATGGTCCCATACAGCAAGAATTTGATTTCTGAATGCGTCGAAAGCATGGTCAATGGTAGGTGCCAGTTGGATGAACGACCAGTCGGCAGAGGCGAGGTCATTTAATAGGGAGTTGAGGCAGAGAGAATTGAATGCTCTCGTGCAGAGTGTCCTTGGGGGAGGTGGTTAGTAGGTCTGTGCACCTTTCTGATCATGTAGATCATGTGGTGGTCACTCATTGAGTCAGGTAGGAGGCCAGGCTTTATAATCCTGTGTGGGTGTGTTGTAAGAGCCCAGTCCAGGAGGGAGTGGTTCTGGGATTTTGGGTTTAGGCAGGTGGGTTGCTCAACCTGTTGAGAGAGGTTAAGGGCTTTGATCTTGCTGCATAGTTTTGAGCAGTCTTTGTCTAACCAGTTGTAATTAAAATCCCCGAGGATGTGGAGCTCACCGGCAATAGCCATCTTTTTAAGAGAACCCAGGTGGTCAACGATGGTTGATGTTGGGGTGGTAGGGGCACAGTATATCCCTGCTACATACACAGGTGAGCTATGCAATAGGACTAGTTTTACCATCTTGGTATCAATTTGAGGAGTGTGACTTGGTAGCTGAACAGAGGTGTACTGGAGTTCGTTAGATATATACATGGCAATGCCACCTCCTTTCTTGTTGCCTTGTCTGTCCTGCTTTAATACTGTGAAGCCGGGCAAGGCTATTTCAGAGTCATCATGATGGGGTTTTAGCCATGTTTCGGTTATTATACAGATGTCTGGTTTGAGGGTTAGGGCAGTGGTTTGCAACTCCGGGACTTTGTTCAGTAGGCTGCGGATGTTGAGGTGAATTAGGCTAAGACATTTTGGCAGAATTTGGGGGTTGGGGTGGGGCGGTGGACCAGGGTTTGTTTCAACATCACCCACCAGTAGGAGCATCAGGGTGAGGTATTGTAGGGCAGTATGCCATTTATTTTTGGATTTAAATTTGGGGTTGGTAAAATTCGGGGTGTGGTTGGAGATCGACTTCGTAAGGTTGCTTAGGGTAGATAGTCGCAGGGTGAAAGATGGTGGGATGACAGAGGGGTATAAAACCCAACCAAGAGTCGGTGGCTGAGCCTGGCGCTCCTCAGTGGGTGTATTTAGCAGGCATGGGGAGGTCGAGACAGAGCTAGAGAGTAGAAGCTTGGGGTCATTTTGGGGCAGGGTGGATGGGGGTAGTGATACAGGAGGAGTGTCAATGGTTAACAAAATTAAAATGTAAAGGAGCATTTTTTTTTTTTTACAGTAGCAAGCTGTAATTAGTGATAGCGGCCTCTGCTGGTGAGGTCTGATAATCTGCAGATCTGAAAGTGGGCTGATAGGTTTTTGACAGTCACCTGACCTCTCAGCTACCTATAAATTGGACTGTCGACCAAGGGTGGTGGTGGGGGCAGTAGGGAGCCGGCGCGCAGCACCTGCAGGGTAAGACCTTTGCAGCACTGCAGCAGGAATCCTTTATTCAATGTAGACAGGCTCACTTAAGGTAACATGCATTTTCACTGTACAAGTACTGAAATATAAGCAGGCTTATTAAGGAACCTGAGATTTAATCCTGGATTCACAGTGCGTGGAGCAAAAATCAATTCAAAAAAACTGTCTTCACATGTGTGCCGATTTTAAATAGAAAGACCTTTGCAGCACTGCTCCAGGTGGCCCTGTGCTGCTCGGCCACAGATTTCCACCATTTGAATTTGGCAGCAAGGCAAGACAAAGGCCTCTGCTTCCTGGCTCACAGGCCTGTCGTACCTGGTTTAGTCTTCGGGTGCTCGGGGGGGGGCTCCGGCTTGTCCCAGGGAGGGCAGAAGTCCCTCACGACCTCGTGGGTGTTTGGAGGAGGGCAGCAGTCCCCTGCCCTCTCGATCCGCTGTTGTTTCCACCAGGTGTCGTCAATCTGTGATGTGCATAAAAAGGAAAATCAAACCACTCAACTGAGTTTAGTTTTTCTGTGTCACCCTGCAGTTCTTGTTTCATGATGTCTCAGTCTCAGCCTGCTACTCCAGCTACCAGTGGGAAATGTACCTGTCTGACCTTAGCCCATAAAGTGGAACTTATTCAGCAAATTGAAAAACTTCCTAAGCTCAGTCTCCGCGACCTCAGCTCACACCTCGGAATCCCAAAATCCACAGTGAGTGACTTTTTAAAAAAACAAAACTGCGTCTTAGTTGATTGGCATTCAAACCACAATCCAGACAGAAAAAGGAACAGGGAAGGGAAGATAATAATGTGGAGGAGGATCTTCTTCGGTGGTTTAGCAGTGCTAGAGGGAGGGAAGCATTGATTAGTGGGCCACTGTTGATTCAAAAGGCAGACAAGATTGCTGAAGCTCTAGGCAAAACTGAATTCAGAGCTACTGACGGTTGACTAAGCTGCTGGAAACAGCGGTATAACATTGGATTTAAAAAGATTCACGGGGAGAAATTAAACGCCGATGCTATTGCTGCTGCGAGTTGGCTGAAAGATGTTTTACCTGGGCTGTTAGATGGTTTCTGCCCAGACAACATTTACGATACGGATGAGACTGGACTTTATTTCCATTGTGTAGGCTATGGCACACCAGCTTCTAAGTCCGAAAACCCGCTTGGACTTAAAAAAGCAAAAGAGCGAGTCACTGTCCTGGCAATATGCAACATGTCAGGCACTGACAAAAGACCGCTGATGGTCATAGGGAAGTCAGCACAACCACGATGCTTCAGAGGTGTTGCCAATCTCCCTGTGCTGTACAGAAACAATCGAACAGCTTGGATGACTGATGACATTTTCGAGGCATGGTTGCGCGATTGGGACTGCAGATTAGGGCGTAGAAAGATAGCCCTTCTACTCGACAAGTGTAGCGCCCACCCAAATGTGGCTGGGCTACGAAACATTAAATTAGTGTTTCTACCCCCCAACACAACCTGTTTGGTGCAACCCCTAGACCAAGGAATAATCTATTCCTTTAAGAGACACTACATTAGGCAGATGCATGGCAAGCTGCTAGAAATTCTGGATGAGAATGAAGAGATCACAGCATCTACCTGTGTCCACAGAATCAATCTGCTTGATGCTGTGAGGTTGATGTAACGAGCTTGGGGGACAGTGTCAGCAGAAACCATCCAGAGATGTTTTAGGAAGGGTGGTTTTGCTACAGATCCCGCTATAGGAATGGTGGCAGAAGAGGATTATGAAGATGAAGAAACCGGAATATTGACTGATGCTCTGGACGAGCTCTGCAACTTGGGAGCAGACACTCAGTCCGAAGCTGTGAATGACATCGCTGAAGCCATAGCTGGTTTTGACAAGGAAGAACAGCCAGAAGAAGAAGTGGAAGAAGAGATGGAGTTGGAGGCAAAGGATGTGCCCGTTCAAGCAGCAGACGTTTGCCAAGCACTACTAGCGCTGAGGAGAGCAGCGAGCCGATATCGCACCAAATTGGAGTTTTTTGGCAAAAATCGAGAATGAGTGGAGATGCTATATTTTATTTATTTATTTAGACAGCAGTTTGGAAAACCTTTGAGCCATAGGCTCATTTACAAAGGTACCTTGTCACAGTAAGACAAACGAAAATACACAGTATAACAGTATAACACAGTATAACACTAACTTAAGACATAGATACAAACAAGCTGGTACAGGTAGGATTGATGCAAACAATACCAGAGTTATGTTGTCCTTAGCAGCTTAGTAGTAAGCTTTGTCATTAGTATTAAGTGCGGCTTTGACTAGTGGCAATTACAGCTTGGGTGTGAAGGTGGTTCAGGCTTTGAAAGACGTATAGTTGGAGCTGGAGATGGAGGGGGCAGTGTGTTGAACCAGGAGGGGCCCTAAAGCTGAAGGCTCTTTGGCCGTGACAGGTCCTAGCTCTAGGGATAACAGAGAGGTTTTCCAGAGGTCTGAGTATGAACTAGTGGGACAGAGTGGCGGATGGTGGTGGTCAATCCTGGTGGGGGATAACCCAAGGAGGGTCTTTTTTGTAAGGGTACAGGTCAGATATTTGAGGTGCTCATCAAGATCAAGTACCAGCGCTTTAGCGTACAGTAGACAGGTGTGTGTTAGCCTAGGTGCCCCAGTAATTAACCTGCAGGCCTTATTCAGAGTAGTGCAAATTTTATGGAGTGCGGTCTGATCAGCAGCACCATACACCGGCAGTCCATAGTCCACTAGGGGCAGGATAGAGGAGGTGACTGCGAGTCGAAGAGCCTCTGGGGGGAGGCAGTGTTTATACCGATATAAGATGCCCAATCGGATATTAGTGGCAGTGGCTAGGGCAGCGATGTGTCCATGGAAGGAGAGGGAGGGGTCAAAATGGATCCCTAGGTATTTATAGGAGCAAACTTGTTCGAGTGGAAAAGAGGACCCAGAGTGAATGAGGAGTTTGAAGTTGCAGGACTTGTTTTGAGGATGAGTGAAGAACATGGTTTTTGTTTTTTTAAGATTTATCACCAATCTATGTTCCTTGAACCAGCCCTCGGCTTCAGCGAAGGACTTCTGCAGTGAGTCCTGGAGGGCAATAGGGTTACGACTTGAGGCAAAGATGACTGCATCATCAGCGTACAATGGAATGTTCCCCGAGCAAGAGCGTGAAAGGGTGTTAAGGTAAAGGGAGAATAGTAAGGGTCCCAGAATGGAGCCCTGGGGAACCCTAGAAAAGATGGGACAGATGTCTGAGTAGGTCCCATTAATTTTTACATGCTGTGAGCGGTCAGACAGATAACTGGTGCACCAGGAGACAGGCTCAGCAGCAAAACCAGAGAGACTAAGGGCATCAAGAAGGAGGGGGTGGGAGACAGTGTCGAAAGCTTTTGAGAGGTCAATGAAGATCGCACCAGCCAGAGAACCAGTGTCTAAGGAGGAGTGGAGCAAGTTGGAGAACTCTAGGAGGGCTGTGTTGGTACTGTGGCCCACTCAGAAGCCATGCTGCTCAGGACATAGGACATTGTAGGTGGAGAGGTAGTCAGAGATTTGAGAGGCTACCACTTTTTCCAAGGCCTTGGAGAGAGGAGAGAGAATGGAGATTGGCCGATAGTTTCCAGCCACAGTCCTATCACCACCTTTAAAGATAGGAGTGACAGTTGTGACTTTCCAGGCAGTTGGAACCTTCAGCAGGCAAAGAGAGTGGTTGACGAGGCACGTGATTGGGGTAAGGACTGTGTCTAAGACCAGCCGTAGGATACACGGATCCAGGTGTCACTGCCCTGCATATTACTCTTGAGGGCAGTGACAAGGAAGCCTAAGTTCTTGGCAGAAACATGGCAGAGGAGAAAATAAGGGTGAGAAAGATTTATTGTGGCGCTGGGGAGGAGGGTCAAAAAATTTGTAGGAGGATAGGGCTAAGGTCAGTGAATGAGGTGTTGAGGTGGTTGGCTATGAGGGCTGGGTCTGAAGAGATCACACCATTAATGTTGATCTGGGTGGTGGGGGAGTGTGCACCTCCATTTAACTGTTTAATGTTATCCCAGAAGGTTCTGGGGTTCCCCCATGAGGCTGTGAGTGAGGACCGATAGTGCTCAGACTTGGCCTTTCTGATGGCCCGAGTGCACTTGTTTCGGGTGGCAGCATAAAACTGCCTGTCACTGGGCCGGCCAGTCTCAATGGCACGGTGCCATAGGTTGTCCCTATGTTTGAGTTGGTGGATCAAAGCTGGGGTTACCCAGGAGGCATTCTGCCTTTTAGAACGGCGGGTCGACATTGGGGCAAAGATATCACAGGCATTATTAAAAGTTTGGGTAAAGAAGGAGAGAGCTGTGTCAATGTCAGGAGTTGCCTGTATAGGAGACCAGTCAATTTGGGACAGAAGTTCCTTAAGTTTTGTCAGACCACCAGGTATTAGATGCCACCAGCATGTAGACTGTGCTATGGGTTTGGGGACAGAGAATGACCAGTGGAATAGAATGAGGGGAGTGATCGCTGAGAGAGTCTGGGAGGACTTGTACATTGGGGATCCAATTAGGGCAGTTGGTGAGTACCACATCAAGCAGGGTACTGGAGCCTCTCTTGGGGTTAGTCCTGGTAGGTTGGGTAACTAGTTGTGTTAGGTCTATTTCAGAAAAGGAGTCACGGGTAGAGGAGGAGGAGGGGCTGAGCCAGTTGACATTTAAGTCACCCACCAGAATTTGATCAGCGGAAGGAGGTAGTGAGGAAAGGTATTCTGTAAGAGAGGCAATGGACCGTGTTTGGTCCCTGGGGGGCACGTATGCAGTGGTCAGATAAAGGGGTCCCTTTAAAGGGTATATGACATAGAGGAAGAAGCAGACTGCCATTACCGACTACATCAACCAGGTTTGAATACGAATATGAGTGCCTCGATGTACACTGTATTTTTAAATGTACTGTATTGCTGTTTAAACACATTTAATAAAGATTTAAAAACATTGCACAGGGTGACACAAGGAAATTCTCACTGAGAGAGCTGTATCACTACCCTATACCCTGTGCAAAGTTTTGTTAGTCCTGTCTGTCTGTAATTTTGCTTGTTCATTATCATTCATAGTGAATTTTTAACTGCAAGTGCTATAATGGACACCGCTTCTACCGGACACAACTGCACATGTCAAACTAGTCCGGTACAAGCGGCGCATACTGTACTGCATTAACTGGACTTAGCATGTATGAGCTGTGCAGGTGTCATATTCCAAGGGCCCCCAGCACACGCTCTGTGGATAGCATGATTATGTTAAACATACCACTGCATCCATGCAAATAAGAGAACCTTCTCAAATATAGCGCAAATTGATATAATGGGCCCTGTGCACGATGCCAACACACCACAGAAACTGGACAGGTTGGTATCACTTCATCTGAATGACACACAGCTGAGTCCCATGGACCCTGTGCAGCATTCACAAATGGGATGTGCAGCAGCCACATGCTCAGTCCCCTGGCTGTGCAGACAGCAACCCGCCGGGGGCGGGCGGGGAGCACACTCCGCACTATTCACAAAGGTGCGGAGTGCTGGGCGTGGGGGCCGGGGGGGCACATGCTATGCTGGGTAACACCCAGCCATAAGGGATACAAGTGTCCTCAGGATGCCACCACCAGCTGCAATGAAGACATCAGGGCACAGTAGACCCCCCATATGCTGCAGCCAGCTATGGGGACTAGAAGAAGGGCCGGGGTGGCTGGCTGGGCACCTACCTGCCCCCATGCTGGTGGTGCACAGCATGCCATCTTCCTTTTTCAGTGCCCCATGGCACAAAGGATCCAGTAGCAGACTGATCTGGGCATCCCATTGGATGCATTCCCAGGCCTCAGAACAGTCCTCCATGCACCTGCACGCTGGGGGGTGGGGTCATGGATGGGAGCCACGTGGTGAATGGTATCTGTGAATATGGCCACCATGCATCCATCCGTGAGTGCGGAGCTCTGTAGGTGAAATATGCACCTTTGGCACGTTATTCCCGCCCGTTAGTGCATAGCATCCATTGAGAGGATTTTGGAAGCACTAAAAGACTGCCAAGGCAGTGCTGTTTACCACTTACAAAACTGTACTTAACATGCACAGTGGTGTGCACCCCCCCAACACTGGTGCCATACAATGACTAGATGCTCCCCTCACTCCAGTACCCATTGTCGGTATGTTCCTTGCCCTGGCAGGCTAGTGGCACCCCCTGCCACCCTGACTCCCATTTGAAATATCATATAATACCTAGAGCTTTTGGCCCCCCTCTCTTGCCACAATCCTTATTTAAACTGATATGGCATTCCTGTTGCTAGACGTCCCCTTCTGTCCCATCCCTGTTTGAACTGATATAGCATTCCTGATGCTAGCAGTCCCCACTCCTGACCCATCCCCATTTGAGATATCATATCAATCCTGGTGCTATTGGTATACCCAGCCCCACAAAACAAGACAGACCCCCACCCACTCAATACTCCCTCACACCTGGCACCTGACCCACCAAAATAACCTTGGCAGCAAGCAGAATGGCAGCAGATAGAGCGATGGATGGTGACCAGCTTAGACATTCCTATTGCCACCTTGGCTGGCAATCATCTGAAAGAATAGGACTAAGCACCTACATACTGTAGAAACAAAGGATACCACTAGCACCAGAGATGCTGTGTAGACTCAAAAAGGGAACGGGGCGGGAGAGGGGACATAAAAAAACAGGGATATTATATTGATTCAAATGGGGATTCAGGTGGGAGGGGGGACCACTAGCACCAGGGATGCTGTATTAATTCAGACTGGGTTTAGGGCAGGGGGCCCAGTAGCACCATGTAGGCTGTATTAATTTAAACTGGAATGGGGGTGTGGCGAGAGGTACTACTAGCAGCACTGATGATGTGGAGTGATCAGGCCAGGAGGGTCAGGGTGCACGATCATGGCTCTGCACAATGTCTCTGTACATGCAATGATGCAGAGGCATGAAGCAGCACTGAGAATGGCCACATGATGGCATGCCAATAACCCCTTAGCTCAAAAGTCTGGCTGGCTCATGCAAATGAAATTGCAAACACCTAATTCTTTGAAACATTCAATTTTCTTTTATTATAGACTCCCAATGTTTCACCTGGCAATCAGGCTTCTTCTGGGGAACTGTAAAAGCACACAAATAATATTTTTAATACTACATGTCAAATAATGTTTTTACAAATTTTAAATCAATACCCAACAACCAACAGTCTCATTTTGCAGTTGAGCTATTATCTCCAACTTCTTAATAATAATGAAATAGTGCCTATAATTTAATAATAACCAAATTATACTCAAAATAAAATACAGTTGCAACCAAATCATTTTATATGATAATTGTTTCACCCTACACCAGCCACCAAATTTTACAACATGTAAATAACATTGCCTTACTTTTTAACCGAGCTCTCAGAGATAGTCTAAGCCAGTGTGTTTCTTCAAAATGAAAATCTTCTTCACTAATACTTAAAAGAAAAGTCCAATATTTACTACTTTAAACCAGTTTCAAACTAATTCATTACAGCTCTTTTCCCACACCATTTCATGGTATTCACCTTAATTAAATCATGTCCTGCTCTTTCAAATATTTCTGTGTCATATCGCAAGCTCCACCTGCAAGTGAATAAGGTACCCATTATCATTAAAACTATTTATATTATTGTTAACGCTGTGCTTTTAACAGCACACATGTCAACTTGTTTCTGTGGTTATCTGTATCATTAATTATTTCTCCACTAGCAAAAATTAAAAAACGTTTCTAAATACTCTTTCCTACTTACTAGTAATTATCTTAAGCTTGCATGTGCTGCACATGCAAGCTTAAGATAATTACTAGTAAGTAACACACAAGCAAGGCTTTTCTGGTCGCTGCTTTGAACTAATAGTTACCGGTCTTTGAAACAATAGTGCTATGGAAATTAAGGAAAGAGTATTTAGAAACGTTTTTTTTTTATTTTTTGCTAGTGGAGAAATAATTAATGATACAGATAACCACAGAAACAAGTTGACATGCATGCTGTTAAAAGCACAGCGTGACAATAATATAAATAGTTTTAATGATCATGGGTACCTTATTCACTTGCAGGTGGAGCTTGCGGTATGACACAGAAATATTTGAAAGAGCAGGACATGATTTAATCAAGGTGAATACCATGAAATAGTGTGGGAAAAGAGTTGTAATGAATTAGTTTGAAACTGGTTTAAAGTAGTAAATATTGGACTTTTCTTTTAAGTATTAGTGAAGAAGATTTTCATTTTGAAGAAACACACTGGCTTAGACTATCTCTGAGAGCTCGGTTAAAAAGTAAGGCAATGTTATTTATATGCTGTAAAATTTGGTGGCTGGTGTAGGGTGAAACAATTATCACATAAAATGATTTGGTTGCAATTGTATTTTATTTTGAGTATAATTTGGTTATTATTAAATTATAGGCACTATTTCATTATTATTGAGAAGTTGGAGATAATAGCTCAACCGAAAAATGAGACTGTTGGTTGTTGGGTATTGATTTAAAATGTGTAAAAACATTATTTTGATACGTAATATTAAAAATATTATTTTTATACTTTTACAGTTCCCCAGAAGAAGCCTGATTGCCAGGCAAAACATTGGAACTCTATAATAAAAGAAAATTTAATGTTTCAAAGAATTAGGTGTTTGTAATTTATTTGCATGAGCCAGCCGGACTTTTGAGTTTGGAATTTACTAGCTATTTTTTGGCCAGCTCCACCTCAATGAATAGATACACTAACAAGAAGCAATTTCCCCAGAGTCAATGGCATGTGTCTTTTATTTTGAGAAATAGCCCCTTAGCACCTTGTATGCCTTGTGTGGTCATTAGCATACTGCCCTTGGAATAAATACTTGTTCCAACAAAAAAAAAAACTGCACTCTGAGTGCTACGGTTGGGTGCTACACCTAAAAAGTGGCTTGGTAAAGAGCTCACCTAAAAAAAAAAAAAATCAATGGCTCTAGTGCAAAGCATTAAAATACAGTGTGCAACAGGTAAAGGTCGTATTGATAAAGTCACAAGCACATGTTCCTTTATAATCAAATGTATTTTATCTTCTTCCCTTCAGATCCAAATAAAAGGATGTGCAAATAAAGTGCAAAATGTGCAAAAAAAATCAAAACTGATGCAAATTCTTTAAATGCATGTGTGTACACATTAAAATCACCTTATTCCAGTCCAGCTAGCTAGCCACTATTACCCCAGCACTTTGCCTCAGGACGTCCTCAGGGAGAGGCTGGCTAGCAGTCTCCCATATACTATAATTTAGTTTAGTTAGGAAATAAGGCATGGCAGGGTGTGCACTGGGGTGTAATAACAGCCTGCCTCAGGTAGGCTGAAGCATAAGATGAAGCTGAGTGCATCCATAACCCGCGTAGGGCCATTATCTCACCACAGTGCACCCCCTGGAGTTCTTTATTGTGATTATGAAATGGGTCCAACAGTATTAATAAATAAAAATGTGAAAAGTTTGTTTTTTAATTATTTAAAAAGTGAACAAATTACAAATAAATAAAAAAAAGGAAAAAGTAGTGCCTTTGTCCTTTGTAATGTCCCGTGGTGTTAGTAGTTTGCCAGTAGGTGGCCAAGGTAATGATACCTTTTTTTTTTATTAAAACAGGTGTCATGTTTGTGGAGAGGAGACTATTCCCTGGTACCCCTTTGTGATCCAGAGTCTTGAGGGAACAGCACCAGGGCACCATGTTTGTTGTGGGTATTTTGCCCTGAATGAGATGTTGATCACTAACATGGAGGCAGTATAGTGCAGTGGTCTAAGGCTCTGAGCTGCAAATTTGGTGACATCCAGCAGACCAGACCAGGGTTTGAATCCCACAGCTTCCACTTGCATACTGTGTGACCCTGAGCAAGTCACTTAACCTCTTTGTGCTCCCAGGTCGCTCCTATAAAAAAGCTTTCAGCTTAGTGTGCTATACCTGGTTAAACAACTAAATAAAAAAAAAACATAAGAGTGCCGAGTCCTGTTTCTGTGGGGGCTACTTTTAGCTGATCTGTTGTGCTGGGATAACATCTCAGCTAAAAGTACTTCTAATGCAATCAGGATTCGGCATTCTTCTTACCCATTTCATAACAACAGCATTAAGGCACTCCAGGGATTGGGTTGCCTTCATTGTACCAGGTCAGAAGAGCAAAACCTAAACAGTGCAGTCAGAACTACACTGTCTAAACAGCGAAAGCCAGTACAGCTACAGGGAAAGTATAGTGCAGGTCAGGTTAGGGTTATCCCTGTAGCTGTATTGCTGGTAGGGAGATGGGGGGAAGGGATGGAATCTTTGCTGAGAGGGGTTCTGCTGAGCAGCTGCAGTGGTACAGAGGGTAGTGCCACAGGCAGTGGAGGGAGGTAGAATGCTGGTGGGTTGGGGTTTGAAGTATGCTTGTTGTTTGTTAATTTTTTGTTATCTTGAGGCGTGTGTTTTTTTCCCCCCTCTCGACTTGTGTGGGTACTGTGCCGCCCACCCCCAATTGTCCTGTGCAGTTCCCCTACCCCTCCTCAATGACACCCCCCCCAAGGTTTCACCCCTTTCCCGAGTTGCCTTCCCACAGGAGGTGATTATATTTAGTTGTGGGGGTTCAGGAGCAAAGCTCTCCATTACAGGCAGTGTTGGGGGGGCATAGCCCCCTGCAAAAACAGAAAGCTCTGTGTTGTTCTGTCATGATAACAGTCTGTGTCTTCAGGGACCACTACCGTTGCCGCTGTTCTTGCGTTCAGTGTTTTGGGTGGGCGCTGTTGTTGACAGCAGCGTTATGACTTCACGGTTGTTGACCACGCTGTTTAGAATGTCACTCTTTTGACCTAGTGCCCGCATTCATTAATCTAATCCTAGAGGAATACATGCTAGCATGGACTCTAGACCAAACCTGGGTCTTGCGTTAAGAGGTAATGACACCAAAAACAGCAAGCAAAAAATGCTATTAATTTTTAAAATAAGTGTGTGTTTCCTGAAATATATACATCTCTGTGGATGGCATAGTACTTTTTGCTTCAGGCTTGTCTGCCTCTGACCTTTTATTCCTCTACAGAGGGATTTCACTAATATCCAGCTTTAGTTCCACTCTAATCAGCTTATCTTCGATGCCCAAAAAATGGTCTCAGTGACCTTTGGCACCAGACGGTGTCTAGCCAAATCCTTATCAACAGGTGTCTTCAAAACCTTTGAAGGTGCAGCACTTGAAGAGGTCACTTCTTTCAAGTATTTTGGGGTTTGCTAAACTCCCACCTCAACTTCTCCTGTCATGTGAATGCCTTCTACAAGAAATTCTACTCCAAACTGAGGGCACTCTATGGGAACAAAGCCTGTTCCCCCTCCCTGCCTGGCATTAGATGGCTGTTAAGAAGATTCTCCTGGTTTTTGATTATGGGGTGGAGTGTGTAGTACTGCTCCTCGCTAGATTGGATCACTTTTTCACTCATGTCACTTTACCATAACTGCCCCCCTTCCCCTGCATTCAGTACCTCTCTATGTACCTCACTCTCCTGTCTGTTGAGGACAGACTACTTGCCCATTAAGCTTCATTTAGTTCTACGTTCTGGTTTGGAACCCTCCTCACATATATAAGCTCCTTAGTCACTTCTGTGTGCTACAGTAATCCAAGCTGCAGCTTTCCTAACCCCCAGTATAGGCAGATTAGGGAGCCAGCCTGGAGTTACTAACCAGGAGACTGGACATTTGCAGGCCCAATTAAAGACTGAAGGGGAGCCAGGAAGAATGTTAAAAAAAAAAATGAATAACAAAAGTAAAAATAATCCGTTTGCTCAACTAGACCTGCACTGCATTTTAGAAGAAAACCATGACGATAAGCAGAGTTTTCAAATCCAGCACTCTGTATCTTATAGAATATCATGGAGCAAAGGCTCTCACATGAGGCAATGTGACAGAGGCCATATGTGGTGAAAATAAGGGGCATTGTAGGTAAGTAAAATGTTTATACAATAGGAGTGAAGTGATATTCCATTACATAAATCCCTGTATCTTCACCACTGTGTAATAAAGTAAACATGACATGTTTACCATGCAAATAATTGAAATTTATACACACAGTAAACACATCGCGCAAAGATATATCAACAGTAAACACATCGTGCAAAGATATATTGACAGTAAGCACATCACACAAAGATATATCAACAGTAAACACATCATTAGCAGCAGTCCAGACTAATTCAATAACAAGAATAAATAAAATGCATCATACCTGCACATACTTCACTGCAAACAATACCAGAAACAAACTCCTTGTGCTGCCAACATTTCTCAAGCGCAGACAGACGGAGACAGAGTACACATCAATACCTAGAAAACAAAACACAGAAAAAGGAAAGTTGTCATAGAAAAACCCCACAAAGGAACACCTCACAGGAAAATTACCTGCCCGAAGGAAATTACCAAAGAAAACATGGTCTCTATAGTGCACAACACAAACAACATGCTACAAAGAGAAATAGACAACATATTAACACAGCTAGAAAACGATACTGAACCCTTACTGGACCCAGAGACAACCCAAGAAATAAAAAAACCCGCACATCAAGAAAAGAATGAAGGGAGTACATCACTATGCACCACAGACATGGAATTCATAGACAACTACATACTAAGTGCCAAAAATACAAATACAAGAAGAAAAACAAAGGCAGACATCCAAAACATCACGAGACACCTCACAGAAGAAATGTACATAACAGATCCTCTGCACCAAAAGCCTCCAGAACAACTACATCAAATTCTATGTCGTTACTTCATAAACTGCCATTGAAAAGATGGAACACCATACGAACCCCTGGCCCTGCGATCAATTCTCCAAAGCATCGAAAGACACCTCAAACAGAAAATGTACCCGGAGTCCCTGACTACATCTTTAAAATTCCAAAAAACAAGACAAGTTCTGCAATCAAAACAAAAACATCTAAAAGAACAGGGAAAAGGAAACAGACCTAGGGCAGCCAACGAACTCACAGATACAATAATAGAACATTTGTATGACCTAAACCAACTTGGACCAGACAACCCACAATCACTACTAAATACTATGTGGCACATAGTAATCCTATATTTTGGAATAAGAGGCAACTCTGAAACTCGAAACCTAAAATGGGGAGCCATAGAACTTGAACTAGATGACAAGAACAAAAGATACCTAAAATACAGTAAAGAAAGACAAACAAAAACCAGAACTGGAGCCAACCACAAAGATATAAGAAAAGTGAAACCTACAGTGTACGAAACACAACCACCAAAGAAATGCCCAGTTGCATTTTACTTTCTGCACAAGAAGAAGAGACCAGAAAAAACTTTGCATGATAAAGCTTCTTTTTTCCTTGCCATAAACCAGCAAGCCAAACTCATTACCCAACACCGTGATACAAAAACCAACCACTTGGGATAAACACCATCAGCAGCATAGTAAACAAGCATTTGTCAATGCCAAATGTTGTTTTGCTGGTGTTGGCATTGGTAGTGCAGGAGTTAGAGAGTTGCATAATAAGAATGGCAGTGAAGTATGGAACAGATGTCAACCCCACCCCACCCTGCAGAGAGTGACAGGCATTGAGGTGTGCCTTTGGGTCATCGGCCATAACGCTCATGCCATTTCACCTCACCCTACTCTGCAGACTCTGATAAATGTCGCATTGTGCCTTGGGGTCATCAGGCCTTACACTCACCCCATTCCATAAGGAAGTGCATTGAGATGGGTACAGTATAGGAGAATGGGGTGAACTTTGGAGCCGAAGAGTCCAAGGCACACCTTGATGCCTGTCAGTGGCTGCAGGGTGGGGGTGGGGGTGCAATGGTGTGAGCATTACAGCTCACAATCCAAAGGCACTCCCCTGATGCCTGTTAGTCTGTACAGGGTGGGACGTTATGGTTATAAACCCTAATGCCCCGGGCGTTTGTTGGTATATGCACTCCAAATTTTCAACATGGCCTCTTTGTGACCCCACCTCATGAAAGTATTTGGGACCTCTGTTCATGAACAGTAGCACTGTGATTTTGTTAATCTGTCCAGAATGTTGATTTCCCAAAGCAACAGCGCCATTCCACGCCATGTGTGAAAACACAGTTCGGGCAGGATGTGAAAAATGACAGCTGCACCATTCATAAGGAGATGTGAAAAGATGGCAATTTTGAAAATCTGGAGTGTAAATATTAAAAAATTTTGAAATTACGAGCGTGCGTGAAAACTGCACAATGCACGCTTGTAACAGTCATTTTTGGGGATTCTTTCACCAAATTTTTAACATAGGCATTTGAGACCTCTGCTCATGAACAGTGGCACTATGATTTTCTTAATCTGTCCCAAACGTTGATTTCCCACTGCGACTGCACCATTGTGCACCAGATGTGCAAAACCACTTTTCAGGCAGGCTGTGAAAAATGACAGCTATACTGTTTATAAGGAGGTGTGCAAAAATGCCAATGTTGAAAATCTGAAGTAAAAATATTAAAAATTCTTGATGTTACGACTGTGCGTGGAACCTACGCAATGCACGCTAGTAACATAGTCACTTTGTGGAATTTTGTCACCAAATTTTCAACATAGGCATTTTGGGACCTCTGCTCATGAACAGTGTTACTATGATTTTCTTACTGTGTCATGAATATTCTTTTCCTACAGCGAGTGCGCCATTGTGCACTAGACCTATGAAAACACATTTCGGGCAGGATGTGGAAAATAACAGGTGTAGTGTTCATAAGAAGGTGTGAAAAAACGGCAATGTTGAAAATCTGGGTAAAAATATAGAAAATTCTCGAAGTTATGAGCGTCCGTGGAAACTGCGCATCGCACGTTCATAACACAGTCATTTTTTGGAATTTTTTCACCAAATTTGAAACATAGGCATTTTGGGAGCCCATCTCATGAATAGTGACACTGTCATTTTGTTAATCAGTTCTGAAAGGTGATTCTGCACAGTGACCACAAAATCACTTTTTTTGGGACCGAATAATGAGATGACAGTGACTGAATTCATGAGATGGGGTCCCAAGAACCCCATGTTGAAAATTTGGTGCCAAAATTCACAAAAATGGCCGAGATATGCACCAAAGTTAAAAAGGAAAAAAAAACATTTATGCCATTATACAGCTTACCAGCATTTCTTCAGTTCGTGGTCGGCTTTGAAGAATGCAGACATGTTTCCGGTCCACCGAAGAGTGTGGTGCCAGGCTCCGGAGGTAAGTATGGGGGTAAGCGGGGTGTGGGGAGGTGGGGTACGCAGAGGGTGGGAGCAGGTTGGGGGAGGCACACTGGACACATCGAGGGACCATTTTCTCATTTTTCAGGTAAAAACAAAAACAAAAAAACCCATAAAAACAACACAGGTTGGTTTTCTTATTTTGCAGGTGTGTTTTGGCACACTGAGGTGGGCTTCTAGTGTGCCACCTGTATTTTGGGGGCGGGGGACTGAAGCCGACAGGAATTGGGCCTCCCGTTGGCACAGAAACATGTCTGGGGCGCATGATGCCAAGGGGGCTTGGACACCCCCTTAGCACACAAATTAAATGATAAGGGGGCCATTATGCCAACAGGGATTCGGCTCCCCCATCAGAAAACTGAACTGGGAAGGGGACATGCCGACAGGAGGACTGGGCACCCCTGACGCCAGCTTGATTGGGACTGTGAGGTGGACAGTGACAGCCGCCGCTATCTTTTATTGAAATGTTACACCAGGCAAGACATGCCCTGCAATGAGGGGGAGCTTCCTTACTGCAGTGGCAAAATCATTTCAAGTTGGTGGCACGCTTTTGCACTGATGTCATAGACAGCATGCAATCTAATTCGTGCCATTGAGCCCAGCCCGAAAAAGCAGTGGCACCACTGGCCACAACACGACCGCACCTCCAAAACCAGCTATTCCAAGCTACCCCAATATGTTGCTTGCACGTGCACAAGACAGCATAAAAATATGATAAACAGAGCTGGCATAAAAACAAAAAATGACTAACGAATCACTCCATAAGGAAACACCTAATTCAAAAATAAACAGATAGCTGTATACAACCCACAGATATTATACAGGTATCAAGACACAAGAAACTACAATCTCTCAATGAATACTCTAACATTAATGAAGACAAACAGCAGCAAATATTCAACATCTTAAACTGCCACTCAGTACCATCCACCTCAAAAGATATACAAACCAGCACAGCAAACAACTGTACCCACCCAAATGGCAAGAGAGCATGTTAGCCTGCTTCAATAATCCCACTATAAATGCCACCAACATAACGTTCAACATTGTACAGGGTAAGTAAACACAGAAAAATTAACCCTCTATCCTAAATAATACACCAAACAATGAAAAAAAACATGCCAACATAACTTTTTTCTTTCTCCCCACCCAACAGGACACTAGAACAAAACAAAACCAAAAATACTACATAGAGTCATATTAACAGACAGTGAATCTGACTAAGAAAAGTACAACGGCAATGCAACTCAAAGAATGCAACTGAAAAGAACAACAACAACAACTATGAAAACAAAGTATATGTCTATAAAGATGTGAAAAAAAAACACACTCACAGAGTAGCCCTCAGTTCAATGTTTTGGCGAACAGAGTATGGGAATGGGAATACTTATGTGGCTGTAGTTTACTTGTGGCTTTTCTCTATTCCCATCCTTGGTAGATAGATATGTTAGGTAGTGTTTATAGGGAATAGAAGGCCCAAAAGATACCTCCTCCAACTCTAGGAGAGTATGACCGCTAACACTCAGGCAGGGAAAACCCCTAGGTGGAGGACACCTCTGAGGACCCATGGCTATTGGTCTGCCCCCCCTCAGGGCATACTATGAGGAGAGTACCCTAAATGCATGATGGAGTTCTGGTTCTGGTTCAGGATCAGGAATATATGTCTCAAAAGGCCAAAGATGTTCATCTTCCCATCTTTTTTATGATATGAGGTAGAATGTTGTGTCTTGAAGTTGAAGTTGCTGCTCCAACTAGGAAGGAATGTCCAGAATATGACTGAGGGTTGAGTCCGAGTTGATGAAGGATATTTCTAACATGAGCTATGAACCATTTTGTCGACATGGGTTGGCGCATGCCGGTAGTCAATAAGGGTAATGATGGATCTGAGTGAAGGTGGAAGGACATCAGGTTTTCTAGGTAGGCAATCGGGCACTAAGTATTGGAGGTAGAAAAGTACTGAATGATTACTCCCTTGTGGAGCCTATCGGTTTTGAAGGAGGGTAGATGCAATTCGTTTTGGTCACTGGATTTCCATAAATTGGAAATCTTGAGGAAGTTAGTAGCAGAAGGGGATGAAACAGTGAATTTGCCAAGTCACAGAAATCCATAGAATGTCAGGCAGATGGCCGAGGAGATCGTAATGGTGAAGACAGGATCAAAACAGTTTGAAGTTAATAAGTCCAATAAGTTCTGTAAGATAGATCCATCTATGAGAAGGCACTGAGGGAATTTGGGGCTTGATGTTCTTTGAATGCCCAGCAGAAGAAGCTTGATGGAGGAGTTACTGAACAGGCAAGGTGAAGATGGAGCAGATTGAGACAAGAAAAACTGGATGCCAGATAAGTACTGTTCAATGGTTCCTTGGGACAGCTGAAAGGACTGATGGCAAAATGTTAGGAAGAACAGAACAGTGTCCAGGGGTGCGCTAGGCAGGGAAGAGGATGGAAGTCCACAAAAAGAAGTATACCATTTCCAAGCAGTAGAGTAGGAGGCTATGGTGGCCAGGGCCAAAGTAGATCACATGGTATGGGAGGCTTGTGAACAGAAGAAGGCTACATCATGATGAGGTCTGGCAATGAAGGGGGAGAAGGCATGACTGGATCCACCGAAGGGTGCAGGTGATGGAATGTC
Organism: Neoceratodus forsteri; assembly: GCA_016271365.2. Classification (NCBI taxonomy): domain Eukaryota; kingdom Metazoa; phylum Chordata; order Ceratodontiformes; family Ceratodontidae; genus Neoceratodus; species Neoceratodus forsteri. Next base: position 1,445,772,087 of record CM028130.1, on the reverse strand, counting down.
TGGAACTGAAAACGAGACAGGTCATCAGCTGCTTCATTAATGTGACCAGGAATGTGAAAACATTGTAAGACAAAATGGTACATGAGAGAGAGCCAAGTCAGTCTCTGCAGAAACATCATGATGGTAGGAGACGATGACCTGCCTTTATTGATGATATCCACCATGGGTTGGTTATCGGAAAACACAGATATGGTTTAGAAGGACTAGTGAGAACACCAAAGGAAGGCAGCAACAACAATGGGATAGATCTCGAAGAGGGGAAGGTAGTGGAGAAATCTGGAAGAGTGGTAACATCTAAGGGCCAAGGGCCGGCAATCCAAGAGTGATGAAAGATGGCTGCATAACCATATCTCGGTGAAGCATCAGTGTAGATCCGAGCATAGAAATCAGGAGACAGGTCCTTATAGAACATGGAACAGCCGTTCCAACCAAAGAGAAACTGAGACCACATGGCAAGGTCCGATTTAGCGGCTCCTGTTATGCAGACATGGTGATGGAGTCCAGCAACTGAATATACTAGAGTCAGGAGGTAGGAGATGAACGATCGGTCCTGAGGGATTATCCACATAGCAAAGCTGAGATAGCCTGAAAGAGATAAGAGGTTGTGCTGCGTGCAGCTGGATCGGGTGGAAAAGGAGTCAACTAAGTCCTAGATATGGTAAAGCTTGTCAAGGGGCAATTCAGTTTCCATGTGAGTAGAGTCAAGAATGATGCCAAGGAATTCAATGGACGTCACAGGGCTGAGTGTCTTCTCCTCAGATAAGGGAACAGTGAGGTCATGAAATAGGTGAACCAGGGCAGAGATTCCAGCAGCAGGAGGGGAATCCGGAGGATCAATAAGCAGGAAATCGTCGAGCAAGTGGATCACAGAGGGCCGACGAGAGACATTCAATAACGCCCAGCACAGAGCTTCTGTAAATAGATCAAACAGCTTGGTTCTACTCTTGCATCCAAAGGTGAGGTGGGTAGCAAAGTAATACTCATTCTACCAGAGCAATCTATACAGGTGCCAAAGGGAAGGGTGGATGGGCAGCAGCTTGAAAGCATCGGTGATGTCGGCCTTAATGAGCCAGGAACCAGGGCCAAATCACTTGATGACAGAGATGGCATCATTGATGTGGGCATAAGAAAGAGAATACTTGTCTGAAGGAATCCGAGAGTTAATACTGGGGTTGATGAACACTGGGAAGTGGACAGATCGACTATAAGGTGCTTCTTGCCGGAGAATGTCCTGGTAGCGATGCCAAAGGGATTGATATGGTAGGTGGGAAATGGAGAAGTATGGAATAGTCCAGTGATGAAGCCCTTCTGTAGTTCTTTCTGGATGAGCTGGCAGATGATGTCTGGCTCTTTGATGGCAGACTGGAGATTGGGACAAATAATGGTTGTGGTAGGGAGTACTGAAATGCCGGTATGAAATCCGTAAGAGAGTCTGGCCAGGAGATGTTGGATGGCTGTAGGGGAAGGATGGTGTTCCAAAAGGCATGCCAGGGTGGAGACATCAACAGGTGAGGAAGGGTGAATGATTAGTCATTGATTGCGCTTGGGAGCCTTGGGACAGATGTAGCAGGCATGGGCCTCACCGCAGAAGGAGCAGACATGGAGAACAGTGCAGCCATGAAGCGGGCAGCTGGATTCATTGAAACAGTTGCAAACAGCTTTCCCTCCAAAGTATCTCACAGGATGGCCACAAAGATCCAGGCAGGAAGTAGGATTGACAATGGTTTAAAGTGGCCTGGGGCAGAGACATTGGGAGAGGTGAATGGCTGATCAGACCTGGGAGTAGTGGTGGATAAAGGGAATGCAGAAACTGACAAAGGACATAGGGGTACAAAATGATTAAATGAGACACACAGGGAACATGAGTAGGCTCGTTGTCCGGCAAAATGGCTGCAAAACAGCTTGGTGTTCATTATCACCCAGTCCAGTTTGATGTTATCATGGGTCAAGGAGGTGGCTGCCCTAGCCAAGAAGGATCTATGGTAATCATAGAAGTAGGTTCCCCCGTGCCATACACTAAGGTCAGGAATGAGATACAGACAGGAGTCAAGCTCCTCGTGCCTTGATGGAAATGCGGAACGGAGGACATCCCAATACAGGCTACAGGCCAGGATGAATTCGGATAGTCAGTTTTCGCAGTAGTCAAGGGTTCTTGGACTTGAGGATGACGGAGATGTCTCCACAGGAGACGATTCAATTTTCGACCATGTCTTGTGCTGAAATGAGGAGGAAGGCCAAGTTGACGTCTTTCCCATCGATGATGTCCTTATGGAGGTGAGCTGGAAGGAGATGAACTGGTGTAGTGACCAGAGAAGGAGCAGAAATTGATGTACCTGGGGCCAGAAGTAGCACTGGATTGCTGGATGTCAAAGGAGGAACTGGAGGAACAGGAACCAGGACACTGGGTTCCTGGCTGGTGGATGGAAGAGTCACCAAAGCTGGAGGGAGAGTGAAAGAAGCAGGAGCAACAGGCATGCAAGCTTCCAGCGTAGCCATGCGGGATTCCAAGCTGAAAACAGAGGAAGAGATTTTGGCCATGAAGTCCTGGTTTCAGCCATGGGGAGTCTTCAGCAGGAGGATCAGGCTGCCTGGGAGCGGTGGTTATATTCGGTCTGGAGTGAGAAGCAATAAAGAGGTTGTAGAGTTCCTGTTTCCAGGCAGAGGCCACATGAGGGATGCCCTGTTTTTTGAGTTATGCGACTAGACGAGGGACAATCCAGTCTGAGATGGAAATGTTGGACTTGGAAGTCCACTTACAGGAGGAAGGAGCTTGGCCAGGGTTCTGCTGAGGCTGTGCATTGGAGCTGACAGAGGAGGTAGAAGCAGGACCAGTCGAAGGATTCAAATCCATGGTCAGCTGAAGTGAATGCACGAAGATCCAATCAGGCAGTAGTTGTGGTCGCTGGAAAAAGTTCCCACATCTGAAGAAGAAGGCAAACTACAACGTGGACAAAGGAACTTTTGGGTGAAATAAGGGGAGCATTAAGGAAGAAATTGTATGATCCCCGGGCTCCCGTCCCTGAAGAAGGGCCACCGTCTTCAACTGAACCTCAGTAGGCAAGGCTTAGGGATGGAGACCAAGGACTGATGTAGTAGCAAAATCTAGTAATGAGGAAGTGATAGAGATGGACTCCCAGTCCTGGTAGCCAGATAGGTCTATCCTGTCTCTAATACCACCAGGTGTGAGTTAGGGTCAGAGTCATCGGGTAGCAAGTAGTAGTGAGTGAAAGGAAATCCCATCCCTGGAGACAGGGCAAGCCTACCTGCGCTCGGTATGCTCAGAGGGATGGAGTCCAGAAAAACTGCCGGTATGGGCTGGCAGGAAAGCAAGGTAGCTGCTGAAGAAGGAAAAATGGGTGAGTCAATAGGGAACATTCAAGGGGGAGACAGAGTGACCACAGTTGAGTAAGAGGCAGGACAAATAAATGCATAATTGACAAGGTATATACGAGTGGGCAGTAGGTGAGGTTAGGGGAAAACAAGGAATGCAGGGTAGTGAGATCGAGCCTGAAGTAGCTGTAGGGAGCCAAGTTGTGTGGACCTGCCACTTTTAGGCAGTAGGGAGCCTGGACTGGTAGGTGTGCTGCAGGAGACTGAGTCAGGTAGTAAACTGGGTTGAAGTGGCAACGGAAGGAGTTGTCTGTCACGTTAAAGCCAGGGCAAGCAAAAAAGGGGCATGTAGCTTTAAGGCAGGAGGGAGGTGCTGAGCTAAAGGCCCAAAAATGCCACGGGAAGGGGAAAAATGAGAAACAAAAAAAAGGAAAAGGGGACCAAAGAAAAGCACCAGGAGCCAGGAGAATGGACAAGAAACAAAACCAGGGGACAGGAGGAAATCAGGGAAGGCAAGGGAGTGGGAGCGGAGGCCCCAGAAGGGGCAGGACCAGGAAATAGCTGAGGAGGAGAAAAGAGCAAGGAGAAGCAATAGCAACTGCACCAAATGAAAAACTGAGCAACAGAACATGGGAGGAGGTAAAAATTCCCCAATGCATACCAGCAATGGCAGGAACAGCAATCGAGCGGAACACAAAATGGGAAGAAGAGCAGGAAAGCAGAGTAACAGAATAGCAGGAAGAATACGGGCAGGAATTCAGTAAGTAGCACATGGCAGAATACAGAAAGCCTGGATGAGGTATTTACCTGGAATACCTGAAGCTGAAAGCCGAGCTGTTGACAGGGTCACAGAGGTAGCGACGTAACAGGGAAAAAGGTGTAGGTGCAGGATGGGGCAGCCAACAGCGGGGGAAAGGCGGAAAACCAAAGAGCCGGGGCTCTGGGAGGGAGAGGAGGCAGAGAGCCAGTGGGAAGCTGGCTGGGTGGCAGACAGGAGGTGGAATGGTGCCTGGAGGTATGGGCAGCAGTCATGGCGAGAGACGAGCAAGGCTTGCAGGGACAAGACAGGAAAGACCAATGGAGGCAGAAAAGAGACGTCCAGAGCACAACCTAGGAAATCACACAGGGAACAGCCAGGAAACAAATGGAGCACATACAAAAGAAGAAGAAACAACACGGGGCTGCAAGGACAGAGGAACAAAACAACACAGTGGGGAGTAGGAAGGCTAGCCATAGCAGAGACAGCAGCAGCAAATAAGAAAAGAGAGAAGGCACAGTCACACGAGCCACGCAGGAGCTCAGGGAAAACAATCACGCTCTAAGTGTAACCCCTAGGTGGTGCTATCCCAAGGGCTACTACCCCTGCCTGCTTGGCTAGTAGCAGGTTAAGGGGCCTGAGCTCTGAAACGGGTGCCTCCAGCCGGAGGTCAGGGTTGGTAGTCAGTCAATGAATCAATCACTCAATCAAGTCTTTATTTAACCAGGCGTTCATCGTTGAGCAGAAGCTCATTTGCAAGATGGACCTGGGTAGTGGTCAAGCTAACCTGGGCACAGCCCTCCAGAACACTGTAACCCCCCCTCTTTCCCCTCTAGTGGCCTGAACACTGTACAGTAATCTCTTTCACAATACCCCTGGTACACCACACAAGTACCCACACTGTTTGCACTTACCACCAGGGCTGGTTCCTCTGGCTTGACCCTGGGGACCCCTGTAAAACAAGGTTAAGCACAGCAAATAGCAACAGTACAGTACTTTGAGCACAAACTGGAACCACAGTCAGATTACATGCAGAAAAAGTGAGATCTAATTTATTCAGGGGACTTGAACAAGGGAGGGGCAAAATTAGGTTAATTAGCTTAAAGGTTATATCAGTCAATCAGTTATGCATGCGCTTTGAGTCCCCCCACACAGTCCACCTCTGGGTACCCAGGTGGAGAAGAGATGGGCTAGACAGGACAATTGCTCGGGGTTGCAGCTGATTGGGGCCCTGTGATGGAAAACACAACATGCACAGTACACAATATTTGTAATCTGGAGCCAGAGGGCTCAGTTCATAAAGGAAACGAAACAACAAGACAATCAGATGACACACTCAGATTAAGCTGTTGTTGTAGGGAGATACGCTGGTATTTACTCACGATACTCATGATACCCAAGACTGGACACAGGCTGGATGAAAATCGAGACTGCAGGTGGTTGATCTGGAATGCCAGGAGAAGCAGGGCCCTCACAAGTCGCAGAGGCATCATTCCTGTTCAAGTGTGAAGCAGGGGGCTAATCCCCAGGCAGGTCACTCATCGATGGCTTCTCTGTGCAGTGGGTAGTCTGGCTGGGCTAGTCTGGAAAAGCCCAGACCGCATGGAGACAAGTTCGGAAGCAGTCCGTTTTGGGCTGGATACAGCTTCCAGCAAGCAGATCACAGTTCACACAGTGGGGAACTAACTCACAACCCACTAGCAGCTCATAGCACATTTACATGTATGGGAATTCTACTGTACCAGGCAAAGCGCTCCCCGGGCACAATCACAAAGTCTCTGCATGCACCGGGAGCTTAGGGGTAGCTGGAACTCCTGACAGGCCAATCGCATTCAGCAAAAATATTCAGTCTTCTTCAGGTTCAGCCTGGCTCACTTCAGCAGCTTACTTTAGTCACACAAACTTGGATTTAGTCCAAAATAATTCTCTTCTCTCCCTCTGAGGAGCAGTACACCGGCATGCAGGCCAAAAACTTAGCCTTTTCAGAGTTCTCCCATGCAAATCCCCTCAGGATAGCTGCTCAGAAACACTTCAGCTCCTTCTTGCTCAGCTTCCAGCTTAGCTCTAACTGAAAACTGCAAGCAGCCCAGGACTTCCCCAAGATCCAAAAGATTTGGTTGGCTGATTTGGCAGTCAGTCAAAGCAAGAGCTCCCCCTTCAGTTGCAAAAAAGGTGCAAAAACTCAAACCACAGTTCCTATAGATTTTGAATTCAGGCAGCTCCTGTAGTCCGGCTACATTTTAGGTCCCACCAGAACTGATTGGTCCAATTTGCAGTCCAGGACCAAGATAGTGGAGTCAAGCAAAACAGTCCTTGCTACAAAGAAAGCAGGTTAGACAAACTACATTATCATTATCATTCTAAACGGTTTTCAGCAAATAGTTACATCTTTCAACAGAGCTCCATCTCCAATAACTTAAACTACAATTAGGCAGCTCTTAAAGAGATAGTACACAGAGACTATACAAGCTCTGGTGAGCACATTTAAACTGCTAAAATGCAGGACACCAGCCTGGCAGTGAGCATTTAAGCAAGCTCAAGGAAGACTTTTTGGGAACCCCCATTTGTAGGGGGGTTACATAAGCAAGTGGTGCTGGGAGATGTTGGCTTATGTAAGGGATGTTGGAGGAGCTATTTCCCCACATTGAACCTCAGGCTTTAGCCCTCATTAAATAAAGGCAAACAAATATACTGATAATTATGTAAAATAAAACTATTGCACACTACTCCTCTGGTGAAATAAACCAGAACACATAAATAACAAATGTAAAATACACCTACAGTAATGAATACCTGCAATGAAATAAATTGCAGCCCATATAAAAATAAGCAAATAAAATAAACATATAAGTATGTATTCACCTACAAAAGATGCCAAAGGCATCCAAGCAGAACTCCCTTAGAGTGCAAAATTTCCAAACTCCAACTACATCCGAAATATATGGCACATCCATAAATTGCAAAAACACTCCATTGCAGCTGCCCAAAACACTCAGAAACTTCGTCTTCACTCCTGAAAAGCTACCAGTGACCTGATTCAGAACGACCGCCATAACATAAATCTACCCAGAAACCCAAACCACTCAATCAACACACACCCTCCAACATATATCTCCACGCAAACACCACTGCATCAACCAATAAAAACACTCCAATTTTACAACCTACCAACCAGAATAAAATAAGAAACCCCATTCACAAAAGCGAAACAATCAAGCAATAGAAACACTACAGTTTTACAACCAGCCAACCAGAACAACAGAAGACAACCCATTCACAAAAATTAAGCAAGCTTGTGGAAGAACACAATACAAGCAAAAAAAACCACACAAATAAAATAAATTCCAACATACAATCATCAAAACCCACCACACAACACAGAAAAACCAAGGTAGCCCTTTGTATAAATCGCATATGTGATGGCCGGGCATGTAATACACCATGTATCTGAACTTGTGGCAAGTGACCTCGGGAACCATCACTTATGGCTCCATTACTCTCCGCCACTCATGAGGTTACCCAAAGTCACTCTCCACTCATTCAGATACATAGTGTATTACATGCCTGGCCATCAATGTATCCCCTATATATACCTCAACCCCTCATGCATGCCAGGATACACTCTGGGAAAGTCTGGTGCTGCATATAATAAAATGGATAGAATAAATCCTGAAAACTGATTGCCAGTTCCAGCTGTGATGTTGACTCAGCACATCAAGGTCTGAAACTTTTTTTTATGGAAAACCTACTTTTTTTTTTTGAGAATTCTAAAGGCTTTTTTTAATAATCACAAATAAGCCACTCTAGGGCTTGTGCTGTACTTCTGAATGTCACTTCTGAGGTAGTTGAATGCACCTGGTTTTGCCTTGTGCCTCACAAAACACCCAAGGTGTGATGTTATCCCAGTAATACACAGGCCATTGTGCCTTACTGGTTACACAATATGTGGATTTGTTTTGCAAACAAAGAAACAAAAAAAGAACCAACAGTTCCTGAGTTATGTAGTTTGTCTTTCCACCTACTAATTCAAGGGCTCCTATATCCAACATTGCCCATTTCATGATGACTTGGTATAGGAAGGTCTGAATTTTTATTTACCCCCAGCATGTCCCCTTGGTGCCATGAGCAGTGTTCTTCTGCCCTTAAATGCACTAACAGAAGTCAAGGGGAGATGGAATGGTGGTACTGCAGAGATGGACTAACAGGATTCCAACCTGGAGCCCCTGATCTAACAAAAGATCTCTACGATCTGGGAAATGGGAGCAACATAAGTGCCCCCAACTATAACAGTAGAGTGCTGCTGTAGCTCCTTACCCAACATTTCTAGGAATTAATGCACTATATTCTTCTCATAGCCATGTAAACGCTAAATGGTTCTGTAAGTCCTTCTGGATTAAAAAATTAAACAGTAGTAGGTGTATTAGTTGTGCATAACAGTTACTCCCAATAAATGTCTGCGGCCATTTGGAAACTTGACTAGAAGTGAACCAGCTTCTAATACTGGTCATGCTTCCTGGAAGCCTACTTTTCCAAGCATGCAGGACTGTTCTCAATCTCATACGCTGATGGAGGTCTACTATAGTGTACATAGAGTATTGGATGGACAACTATGCACAAGCAGTGTGCTCTGCCACAGAGGGGTACTGATTCTCTTTGACCTGGAAAGTGAAGCTCAAGAGGTCTGTGGGAATCAGAACCCTGTGGTGGCAGAACACACTGGTGCTGCATAAAGTTGCTCATCCTGTATTTTTTATAGTATGTAGTATTACTTGAAATGTGCATACAGCAGTTTTTTTGCTTTCAGAATGAAACTGACTTGTGCAGTCTCTAGAGGTTTCAGAATGCTGTTGTACCACAGAAACATAAAAATGAAAATTATGTACCTACTGTAATTCTTGATCTTCTTGGACGGAGTCTCCACCACTCATTCACACTAATGGGACTAGCCGGAGGTGCTAGGACCCAGCAGGAGTCAAAAATCTTCAGGAGGGCCAACACCGAGGTAGGGCAGTGCATGCACAGCACCGCAAGGCTGGCTTGTACCTGTATAGGCTATCTCAACGTTGACCCTCCAACTGCCTCAGTACCTTTTTGACCGAGGGGATGCAAGGTAAACTAAGCTAGGATACTTACCTAATCCGGACATACGATACTCCGTATGACCTGTGTAAGAAGGGTCAACTCAATAGTGTCTTCACAGCTTATGTCAATGAGGGAGTGAAGATCAGAACAGAGTGAGTGAGCTCAGGGGATGGTGGGAGGACGTGTGAATGAGTGGTGTAGACTGTGTCCAAGAAGACCAAGAATTACGGTAGGTACGTAATTTTCATATTTTCCTGGACTAAAAGTCTCCACCATTCATTCACACTAATGGGAGAGTACTGAATTGAAAGCAATCCCCCAAGTAAGGCGGCAGGAAAAAGGAGCTCACTCAGGACAGAAGTCCATTAGAATTGCCCTGCCAAAAGAAGGGTGCTGGCTGGTATGGACATCCAGAGCATAGTGCTTCACAAAAGTGTGTACAGAGCTCCAAGTGGCTGCGTTACAAATATCCACGAAGGGCACATTCCGAATCTCTGCCAGGGATGCCACAACTGCTCTGGTAGAGTGAGCATAAACCCGGCCTTCTAACTTGACCTGCACAATCATGTAGCAATGGCGAAGGCATGCCACCAACCATGCTGAAATGCATCTGGTGGCAACAGGCTGACCCAGCCAGGCCATGCTGAATGATACACAGGGTTGTTCATTCTGTCGCTGCAGCACTGCAAAACTCTTTTGACATCCAGTGAGTGAAGGGTGCATTCCCCTTCATTCTGAAAATTGGCAAAATAGGTCAGAAGGATCAAGGGCTGGTTAAGGTAAAACGCTGAGACCACCTTGGGTAAGAATTTTGGGTGAGTTCTGAGAACCACCTTGTCCTTGTGAAATACCATGTAAGGGGGGGGGGTCTGTGACCAAGGCATGTATTTCAGAGACTCCGCGAGTGGAGGTAATGGCCACTAAGAAGGCAGCCTTCCAGGTCAGAAACTTTAAGTCACAGGTTGCTAGAGGGTCAAAGGGCTTATGGGTGAGCATGTCTAGCATGAGGTTGATATCCCACATGGCCACTGGTCTCCTGACTGGGGGCCTAGTATGCAGGATGCCTTTAAGGAATCTCCTGACTAGCAGCAACTGAGCCAGCAACATAAACTGCACTGGCTCGTGGTAGGCAGAAATCGTGCAGTGGTGTACCTTCATTGTCAAGTATTGCAGTCCTACATTTGACAGGTCAAGAGGTACACCAACACTTTACTTGGTGAGCAATGTGGTCCAGGGCAGACTTTGCACACCAAATAGAAAAACATTTCCACTTTGCTGTGTAAGTCTTCCTAGTGGATGGCTTTACGCACCACTAAGAGGATTTCTGAGATTTTTTGAGAGACGTTAAACCTACCCACTTCTATCTCCTCAGGAGCCAGGCATGGAGATGAAGGGAGCACAGGTTGGAATTGACCACAGGTCCCTGTGTTAGGAGATTTGTTTGTGGAGGAAGTTGCCTCAGAGGGCCTTCTGACAATCTGTTGATCAATGGAAACCATATCTGTCAAGGCCAGTATGGGGCAATGAGAATCATCCTGCCCCCCTGTGCCTCCAATTTGAGCAGCATCCTCTGAATTAATGGAAGAGGAGGAAATGTGTACAGAAAGCATCTTGTCCACCACAGTCTGAATGCATCCTGACAGAAAACGCCAGGTTCCGAATTTCTGGAGCAGAATAGAGGCAGTTTTGCATTGAGTGGGGATGCAAAAAGGTCCAGGTCCGGACTGTCCGACTCATTGAATAGCAATTGCATGACATCTGAAGTGAGCAACCAATCATGCAGATCCACCTCTGTTCTGCTGAGGAGATCTGCCAGATTGCCCTGGACTCCTAGAAGGTAGACTGCCTGGCTCAGAGCATCATGCTCAAGGCGCCACTACCACACTCTCATGGCTTTTCTGCACAGAGGGTAAGAGTGCGCCCCACCCTGCTTGTTGATGTAATACATCACAGCTTTGTTGTCCATCTGAAGGAGGATTACTTTACAACGGAGGACATCCTTCAGGGCTTGGACAGCGTACAGGACTGCTTTCATCTCCAAGACATTTGTGTGTAGATTGGACTCCTCCCAGCTCCACACTCCTTGAGTGTGGACGTCCTGGCAGTGAGCTCCCCAACCAGTCAAAGATGCATCCATGATGATGGTTATCTGGGATTCTAGTGGGGCAAAGGGCAGACCTTAGAGAAGCCTTTCTTCCTGAGTCCACCATGCAGGTGACTTCATCAGAGGCTCTGTCACCTTGATGTGGAAGGATTCCTCCTGAGGATCTTCCAACACTGGTCCATGCCTTCGTGACCACTTGACTTGACTACTGCAATACCCTCTACCTAGGGTTACCAGGGGTTGATATTCACCTCCTGCAGCTGGTGCAGAATGCAGCTCCCAGGCTTTTGACTAGTACATCTAGGACCAGTCATATTATGACTGTGCTCTTCGGACTGCACTGGCTGCCAGTGCTGTAGCGTATCACCTCCAAGGTCGGTCTGCTGACCTATAAAGCCCTACACAATCAGGGACCTAGCTACCTGCAAGATCTTTCTCTCTACCACCCCTCCCGACCACTCTGATCCACCGTCGAGGGATTGCTAGAGATTCCCAGGGTGCGATTGCAAACATCTGGAGCCCACTTTTTTGCATTTGTGGCCCCTATCCTGTGGAATTCTCTACCTCATCGGGTAAGGGAGTGCCTGACCATCCAAAGTTTTGAAACAGAGTTAAAGACCTACCTTTTTGGCCTGACATTTCCAGAAGTATGTTAACATCTAATCAGAATGGACTATCATCTTATTTATGATCTGTGGGTTTAGTGGATTTGAACTTATTGGTGGTTTATGTATTATATTTCATTTTTGAGTTGTTGATTTTATGTACAGGTGCCTTGATCAATGGAAAGGCACCTTTTACAAATAAAATTCGATTTGATTTAATGATTTGACTTGATTCGATTGCGGGTACGTGGTCGGTGACCACAGAGTGCTGAGCATCGGCTGTGTGGTTCTCATGTGTAAGTGGGCTAGAGGCACCATGAATACAGATGATGCCATGAGACCTAGCATCCGCTGCATCAAGAGAGCTCGAACCGAGCTGTGCTCCCTATGAAGTGAGCCATCTGGAGAATGTCATTTCTCCTGTCCTCTGGAAGGAAGGCCCTTGCCCTGGAGGTGTCCAGAAGGGCTTCTATGAAGAGAAACCGTTGGAAAGGCTGAAGCTGTGAGTTTTCCAGGTTCAGAACACCCCCACAGAGGTGAGGAATTTGGAAGCTGTGGAGACTGCTTCCTGTGTCTCCTGTCTGGATGGGCTCACTAGGAGCCAATCATTCAGGTACAGGTACACTTGAATGCTGTGTTTTCTGAGATGAGCCATGAGTTCTGCGAAGCACTTTGTAAAGACACACAGTGCCAAGGACAGCGCAAAAGGCAGGACTCTGAACTGGTAGTGTTAACCCAGAGCCACAAAGCAGAGGTACTTGTGATGGCTTGGGTGCACCGGAATGTGCTGGTAGGTGTCCTGCATGTGCAGGGATGCCAGCCAGTTGTACTGACGAATTAACGGCAGTAATGTTCCCAGAGAGTTCATCTTGAACTTTTCTTTGAACAGATATTTGTTCAATATCCTTAAATCGAGAATTGGACGCATGCCGCCTGTTTTCTTTGGAACAAGGAAGTAATGGGATTAGAACCCCATGTTCCATTCTGCATGCGGCACCACTTCTACTGTCCTCTTTTTCAGAAGGCCCTGAATCTCGGAAGTAAGAAGGTCTGACTGAGCAGTAGACAGGTTGGGCTGCCACTTGGGTGGAAGATCTGGAGGGATCTCTCCGAAATTGAGAATATCCCTCTCAAATAATCCTAAGGACCCATCTGTCTGTTGTAATGGATTTCCACTGGTTGTAAAACTGAGTGCGATGACCTCCAACTGCCGTAGCAGTATCCACCTTGGGCAGCTGAGGTGAGACCTGGGCTGGGTCTTCAGAGGGCGTCACTGGGCACTTTCAGGGCTGTGCCTTTTGCTGCATTTTCTTTTGCGGCTGAGGGGTTTGATTCCTGTTAAAGGCTCCTCAGCCCTTACTGCAAAAGGATGGCCTGTTATGAAACTGCCGGTGGTTCCTGCCCCTATGAGGGCAGGAGCTGGCCTGGCGGTTTTAATGGCAGTCCTGGTTTTCTGAGTGGCCTCCAGTGCCTGCTCCACCTGTGGGCCAAACAGATAAACACCATTAAAAAGAAAATTCATAACTCTCTGCTAAGCATCATTTGTGAAGCCCAAAGTCCTGAGCCAGGAATGCTGTCGGGTACAAATCCCAGCAGCCGCTGCTGCCCTAGAGGCAGTGTCAAAGGCGTCCATAGCAGCTTCTAGCTGCTGATTGTTGGACTCTATGCCCCTGGTAATGGTCTGCAGAAGCTCCGCGTTGGTGTTAGACTCCAAGAGGTTCTCGACTGTTAATCTGAGTGAGTGCCAGAGAGTATACTCATACTGAGAGAAATGGCCCTGGTAGCTAACTATGCCCATGCCCAGGGTTGCTGCTGCAAACACCCATTTCCCCAGAGTGTCTATCTTATGGGACTCGTTATTCACCAGATGTGCTGTGGATGCCAGGGGCAGCATGGTTTTGTCATTCTCCACCAGTACCACCAGGGCATCCACGAAGGGTTGTGAGGCAAGGACTGGCCTGTCTTTAGGAGGGACATACTTTCTGTCTGTAGACTTGGCCTTGGAAGGAATGTCTGTCCCATACCACTTGTGAAAGGGTCTCAAAAGAGGGTTGCACTTGCGGTGTCAGCTCCACAGGAATCTCAGGGCCATGTAGATATTACAGGGGCAAAATCTTCCCAGGGTCCACAGCAGAGGTCTGAAGGGCCAAGGTGGATCCCATGTTCTTCAACAGAGACTTAAAAGAAAGATCTTCGACCACAGGCTCAGCTGATGTAGAGGGCTTGCTTTCTAGCCCATAAAACAAGTCTTCATTCACATCTTCTGACAAATGTAGATCTGGATCAGACTCAATAAAAATCTCCCTCTACCCCCAGAAGGGTCAGCAAAGATAGGAAAAGAAGGAGGGAGTGCTGGAGGTGCCACTACCGAAATCAGCATTGAGAACACCGGTACCCAACTCAGTGTCAGCACCAGATTTGGTGCTGGCACCAAATGCAGCACCAGATATGATGCAACGGCTGGCGCTAGGCAAGGAATAGGGGTCCCCAACCCCGCCACTGGGATGCCCGAAGGACGAGACACCACCGGAGACTCCCTGTAAGTGTTGAAAAAAGGAGGAGGAAAATGCAGTACCTGTGCCAGCCACTGTGCCGAAGCTATCTGGGGGGGGACAAAAGAGGTCGGCATTGATGGCACTGGAGAAGATACCACACGTTTAACCTGACCCAAACGCCCCGATCATGGACCAACGACCCCTAGGCCCAAAGGCCCCAGGATCAAGTCTGCAGGTAAGGGCAGTTGGGACAGCCGCCAAACCAACTGCTTCATAAGAGCGGCCCAATGATGAAATTGCTCACTGGGGGCCCCCCAGGGGGTGGGGAGGGGCTGTGGAGTCAAGGATCATGGCCATCAGGGACAGAGACCATGAGAGATCCTGAAGGAGTCTGAGTTGGCCTGCCACTCCCTGCCACTGATGATCTCCGTGCAGATGTACCAGAGGGCATCCTCGAGTGGCACCACATCTTCTTGGACTGGTTTGAGGAAGAAGGGCTCGAGGTCTAGCAGCGCCAGGTCCCCAACCAGGATCGGGAATGGGCCCACTTCTTTTTGTGCTTTTGGAAGGACCTCCCCTTTTCCCGAGCACTGGACTGCCTGTGGTCAGACCCCCCCCTCCTAAAAGGGCAGGGGACCGGACCCAGCCCTGCTTCCAGAACAGCTTACAAGCGAAGTCTCCCTACCTTCACCGTCACCATTTGTGGTCAACTCCATTGATGGCAGGCTGAAGAATTCTTTACTTCTCTTTTTTCTTTTTTTTTTTTTAAATAAAGAATACTATTAAGGATAATTAAAACTAAATGAATACTGAACGACTAAAGCTGCTGTCATATAGACATGAAGATTTGACTCCTGGTGGGTGAGTGACAATGTTTACTGAAGCACACTCGAGAGTGGGTAAAAAGAAACTGAGGCGGTTGAAGGATCAATGCCAAGATAGCCTATACAGGTGCGAGCCAGCCTCATGGTGCCATGCATGCACAGCCCTAGCTCAGCGCCGGCCTTCCTGAAAATTTTTGCCTCCCATTGGGTCCTAGCACCTCCAGTGTAGTCCCATTAGTGTGAATGAGTGGTGAAGACTTTTGGTCCAGGAAGATACATAGGCACTGTCGGCAGATAAGGACCTCTTGACCCATCTAGTCTGCCCATATTTTCCCTACCTGTATTGACACCAGCGACCCTACTCAGTCCCTGGGCTTCCCCCCACTCCTTACTTCTAATATCCCTCTGTGCCTATCCCATGCATCCTCGAATCCTGAAACCAGTTTAGCCCCCACCACCTCCATACATTCAAATTCCATGACCTTCGCATTGTGGTACAACATAGAGGATAATGTATGGGCAGCTACTGGCAACAAGCATGTGTAGCCATTCAGAGGTCGCCATGGTGACAATTTAAACCTCGAGAGTGAAGCTTGAGAGGTTTTGGTCGACATGGCTACCTCGAGATGGCTACAAACATTTTGTTGCTGACAGTGGAACATACATTATCTTTTATAGTGTATGGTCTACATAATAACAAAAACAAGTCAATTATATTTAAAATAAAGCTTTAGGGTTCTTACTTTTGCATTTTTTTTGTCACCACCACTCTCTTCTGGGTCGAGCTCTCACCAACACAGCTAGTTCAGGATCAGCGGAGGTTTGCGTAACGCACATGCACGAATGCGTTCCATGTTATGCCATTGATGTGACGCACTCAAGATGGTACAACATTGTGATGTCACATCGATGGTACAACAATGCTGGGAAATGATGGAATTCAGTTAATAATGTTCCAGCATACACTATAGCATTTTAAAAGGGATGGGATTCTATACAGACCAATGCTCTATTATACATTATATACAGCGGTAGCCAACACCGGTGTACAACATTGCTTGTGGGAAATGGTTAGAACCCTAAGATGTATTCTCCAACAGAACTGCAAAATGTATTCGTTTATATTTGTAATCATGCTAGCTGAGCATAATATAGTTTTCCCATGCTCATCAGAAAAATATGACTCCAGAATGCAAAACCTCTCCTGCAGACAAACAGCCCCAACATCACAAGAAGCAGTAGTCCTTATTTCAGTTTTGCTATCGTAACTTAAACATTTCAAACAATGAATAGCAGAGCTGTAAATTGTAACTATCTTAAATTGATTGTGAATATTGCTTGGAAGCCATGCTAACTTTAATTGGAAAAAACATGATAACATAATGCTAGTTTAATTATGACACGCTGGCAGGAGCAGTACAGCAGACGTTAATAATCATGTGCGAGGTGAACTTTTTAAAGTGCCAAATAAACTGTGGAACCATTTGTTAGTCTGTGACTTCACTGCTATATACAGCAAAGGACTGTGTACGTGTGCAGGTACAAGATTCAGTGATCTGTACTACAGTAGGTCTGTTCTGAAGAAAAAATGTATAGAAAACAAAAATAACCATCAATGGATGAAAGCCATATTGAAGGCCAGAGGGTATCTTTAAGGAACATTGATGACCTTTACTAATATTTCAGTTCAAGCAATTGGTGTTTTATTCTTTTTTTATCACTACTCTATTTATTGCGCTTTAACCAGCTTGCCCTCTTCAGCCTGACCACTCCACCCCCCTAGGTCCAACACCCAGAATTACCGGGGCTCACCTTATGCCCGGCCCGGGGGCAGTGCCTGTGGGGAGTCAGGCATCATCCTGCCACTGGAATGTTTTCTCCTCTGATTTTCTACCCAGAACCCCAGGAGTAGTCACAGGCATGTGGAGGCGCACATGCGTACTACAGCCCCGGTAACGACCCCTTCCGCTCACCCGTCGGCCTAGTGCCTATGCACTCCCTAGCCTGTGCTATCTCCTGGCCTCCACCAGGAGGCAGACAATAGCTGAGGTGTGCGACCTTCCCTACCTGGAGAGGAGAGCTACCTTTTCTGCCAGCTCCACTCTCCCCCCAGCCAACTTCCAAAGGCCCGTGCTCATTCCTGAACCCAGGTTGTCAGAGTGGCATGAGGTAAGGCGTCCAGTGCCTTAGCCCTCAGCCCCACCGGGCTGACCATAATTGATGTTTTATGATTTGTATTTTAATTCTGTGGGCTCAATTCTCAAAACACAGCACAAGCCACGCCAAGGGCAGCTTGCACTGATTGCCAGTACACCAGGGACCCTGTGCCCAGTTCTCTATTGGGTATGGCCCCAGCAGCAAAGCTCCACAGCTTACAGAAACTGTGACTGTGTGCCAAAGAGATGGTGCATCTGGATGGTGTGCTGCAAGCTGTGGGGCGACCATGCGCCACTCTAGGATGTCCTTGGTGGCTAGCGGTCTCCCCCAGCCCTGATCCCCTTTGTATTAAAATTAATCACATCCCAGTGGTCTAGCTGAACCCCCCAGCCCCACTCCCCTTTGTATTACAATTAATCATGTCCCTCATGGTCTAGCAGACCCCCTCCCTATCACCAGTCTGCCCACATAATAAAATATCTGTCTCTGGTGGTCTAGCGGACCCTCCTCCCTATCCCCATTCTGCCTATATAATATAAACATATCTTTCCCTGATAGTCTAGTGCACCTCCACCCTGGCAGGCAATTCCCCACCACCTTGCTCCCCCATCCCATCCCCAGTTCAGCAAAAAGCACAGCCCTCCGCTCTCCACCATGGCTGGATGCCGACGAGCTGCCAAGGAGTGTGTACAGTATACAGTATGCACTCATTGTGATGTAGACAGCCAGCTCTGAGTGCTGTATCATTTATTTTAATATAAAATGTATGACTGACTGTCTCTGCTAAAAAAAATCTGATGCTCTTAGAATGACCTCACTTATCAACTCCCCGGGTTTCAGCTGAAGATGCAAGCCATAAGAAAAATGCTGACAGCATGTGACTTCATACACACTCAGTTTTTAGAGACCACGTGTTACATGTAAGGCCTTAATTAAGGATCCTGTCTGTCTGAGTTAATTACAACCATAGTTGCTATAACATATCCATTTTATGACGTTGGAAGGAAAATCCAGGTTGCTGCATAGAAGTGCGAGATCATGGGGATGCTTTCATGTCCTGGAGGGAGGAAGCTTGTTATGAGATCAAAATTAGTGTCATTTGAAGATCATGAATTATGATGAAGTTGCAGAATGTAATACTTTTGCTAGAGGACCAAGATCCAAAAATAGTGCAAGAGGCTGCTGAATTCTCGGACCGCTATGCCAAGAGCAGACCTGCTCTGAGAGTGAATGGGGTGGGCGTGGCAGCGCAGAAAGGGAAAAACGCGCCTTCAGTACAGCTAAAACCCTCACTGCCTCCACTGAAACCAGTTAGCCCCAGGTTTCAAAGAAAAGATTTCTCTGAAGTAAGAAATGCCTGTTGGTTGTGAAAAGAGACTGGGCATATTGCCAGACGGTGTCCCAAAAAGGTGAGCAATAATACACAACAGGGTGCTAGAAAAGAAGTGGGTTGTTTGTGTGTCCCTGGAAGCATGTCAGTGAACATGAGGGACCACATGCACCCAGTCATGGTCAATGGGGTACAGATGCAGGGGTTAAGGGACACAGGGACATCCCTGACATTGGTGAAAGGGGATCTGGTATGACCTGGTCAGCTTATACCCAATAAATACATTACTGTCCAAGGGTTCACTGGTGAAGAGAAAACATTGCCCCTCGCTAGTGTTCTCTTAGACTGGGGTGAAACAGGGGGAATTGTAACAGGTGGCTGTAGCCAAAACATTAGCAGTGGATGTGATCCTGGGTAACAATCTCCAACAGGGGATGGTATGTGCAGTTACCCATAGCCAAGGGGCAAGGGGAAATTGTAGTTCCCTGAACTCCACAGAAGCCATTGTGGAAACCACTGAGAGGCTGGATCCCTAGCCTGTGTCTCCAGATGGGGAGACTGATAAAAAGGGGGTAGAAATTTCCCCGGTAGCAAGTGACCACACAGCTATGAAAGGTTACTCTGAAGAGGGAGGGGTGACCCACTGTCCGAGGGTTGGGATTGACAGTGATTCTGAGTGCCCTGACGCTAGTGCTAGGGACCCTAGTTTAGCAACTGAAGGGGACCTGTCCCATACCTTGGGAATGTGTGAGGGGTTTGCAGCTGCTCAGAGGGGTGACCCTAGTTTAGAGAAGCTGAGGGCTTGGGCAGACTCTGACGGAGCACAAGGAGGTGACGGCCGACATAAGGTTTATTGGGAAAATGGACTTGTGTATACTCAGGCAGTACAGACAGAGGGAGGGATGCTAGGCAGGCAGCTCGTCGTTCCCCAGGGGTATCAAGAGCAGTTGCTCAAGATTGCACATGATATTCCCTTGTCTTGTCATCTGGGAATCGCACGTATGATGCAGCAGTTGGCCGAGCATTTCTACTGGCCTAACGTCACCCAGCAGGTGAAGGAGTATTGCAGGTCTTGTCACCAGTGCCAAGAAATAGGGAAGGCAGGCAAGAAAACCCAAGCAGCCCTGATTCCATTGCCCATAGTGGAGGAGCCATTCCAGAGGGTGAGAATGGATATTGTGGGGCTTTTAAATACCCCCAACTCCTCAGGGGAGAGAGTCATCCTGACTGTGGTGGATTATGCCACCCGGTACCCAGAGGCAGTCGTTCTATCCTCACTGAGGATGGACAAAGTGGCAGATGCCTTACTTGGGATTTTCTCCCATGTTGGGTTTCCTCAGGAGGTAATCACTGATTGAGGGGGTTCCTTCATGTCAAACCTAATGAAATGTTTATGGGAGAAGTGTGGGGCGGTGCAGAGATGCACAACACCGTATCGCCCACAAGCCAATGGACTTGTGGAACAATTCAATGGTACCCTAAAGTCAATGCTCCGAGCGTTTGCTGAATAGCATGGGAGGGACTGGGAGAAATACCTTCCCCACCTATTGTTTGCATACAGGGAGATGCCCCAAGAGTCAACAGGATTTTCCCCCTTCGAACTTTTATATGGATGCTGGGGTACGTGGGCCCCTAGACTTGATCCAGGAGGACTGGGAAGGCAAGCATGCCACCCAGGGAACTCCCATTGTGGATTATGTCCTTAGGTTTAGGGGAAGGCTCAAGGAGCTTATGGGGACAGCCCAGAGCAACCTAGCAGCTGCCCAACAGAAACAAAAAGTGTGGTACGACTGCAGAGCCAGAGCTCGCTCATACATGGTGGGTCTGGAAGTCATGGTCCTTATTCCGGTCCGGAAAGACAAGCTGCAAGCTGAGTGGGCAGGACCGTACAAAGTGGTTAGGAAGGTAAATGACATGAACTACATTGTGGACTTACCTGACAGAAGACAGACAGGAAGGATGTACCATATCAACATGATGAAGCCATACACAAATAGGGCTGACATGGTGTTTGCAATGTGTAGTCATGGGGAGGGGATGGACGAAGGAGACCCCCTTCTGGATTTGCTGGAGGAAAGTAAGCAGGAGTCCTCTGTGGAGGCAGTAAAACTGTCTCCCCAGCTGACTCCGGACCAGGTCCAGAAAGTAAGGAAGGTTTTAGCAGACTTTGCCCCCTTGTTTAGCACCAAGCCAGGACTAACCCCCTTAGCAACACACGATGTGGCGACAGGGACACAGATGCCCATACAGCGAACAGCATATCGGGTGCCAGAGGCTGCCCAAAAGGACATTAGGAGGGAAGTGGAGGAGATGCTGGATTTAGGGGTAATCCAGAGATCCCACAACCCCTGGGCCTCACCCGTAGTCCTTGTGCCCAAGCCAGATGGCTCAACTCATTTCTGTGTGGACTATCGTGGACTGAATGCAGTCACAAAGTCTGACGCCCACCCGATGCCCTGGACGGACGAACTCCTGGACAAGTTGGGAGGGGCGATCTACCTTACGACTGTTGACCTGACCAAGGGGTATTGCCAGGTAGAATTGACAGACAGAGCTAGGGAGAGGTCAGCCTTCATCACTCTGATAGGCTTATTTGAGTTTAAAGAAATGTCTTTCGGAATGAAGAATGCCCCAGCCACTTTCCAAAGGTTGGTGAACCAGGTGTTAAATGGTGCTGAGGAGTACGCCATGGCATACCTGGATGACATTGCCATCTTTAGTACCAGCTGGGAGAAACACCTATCCTATCTTAGGGAAGTGCTGGGCAGGATACAGAGAGCCGGGCTCAATGTCAAAGCCGAGAAGTGCCAGGTGGCCATGGGAGAAGTGGCATGCCTCAGGCATGTGGTAGGCTGGGGTCAGCTCCATCCTAACCAAATAAAGATAGAGGTGATCCAGGCATGGCCCAGACTAGAAACCCAGAAGCAGGTCAGGAGCTTTCTAGGGACAGCAGGGTACAACAGGAAATTTGTACCCAATTTCAGTGCCATGGCTGCTCCCCTATCTGACCTGACAAAGAAAAAGATGCCAAAGAAAATTACCTGGGGCCCAGCCTATGAAGAAGCCTTTACTAGACTAAAGGAGGCACTGTGCAGTGCTCCTGTTTTGACAAGTCCTGACTATAGCAAAACCTTTATAGTTCAGACAGATGCCTCAGATGTGGGTATTGGGGCAGTACTGAGCCAGACGTCCAGCCAAGGGACAGATCACCCAGTAGTGTACCTGAGCAGAAAGCTGCTTCCCAGGGAGCAAGCGTACTCCGTGGTGGAAAAGGAGTGTCTTGCCATAGTGTGGGCCCCTAAAGAAATTAGAGCCATACTTGTATGGGCAGCATTTTGTGGTGGAGACTGACCACAACCCCCTGGTTTGGCTGACACAGATGGGAAAGAACAATGGCAGATTATTAAGATGGAGTCTTGCTTTACAAGGGTATGATCTAAAAATCATACATAGGGTTGGAGCGAAGAACCAGAACTCAGATGGACTGTCTAGGGTCTATGAGGAGTGAACTGATGGGAAGCTCATCCCATGTAGGGGATAGATCCCCCAAATTCAGTCTAGGTGGGGAGGAGTGTGACGTAGACAGCCAGCTCTGCATGTTGTATCATTTTTTTTTTTAATAGAAAATGTATGACTGACTGTCTCTGCTAAAAAAAATCTGATGCTCTTAGAATGACCTCACTCATCAACCCCCCCCAGGTTTCAGCTGAAAGATGCAAGCCATAAGAAAAATGCTGGCAGCATGTGAGTTCACACACACTCAGTTTTTAGAGACCATGTGTTACATGTAAGGCCTTAATTAAGGATCCTGTCTGTCTGAGTTAATTACAACCATAGTTGCTATAACATATCCATTTTATGATGTTGGAAGGAAAACCCAGGTTGTTGCATAGAAGTGTGAGATCATGGGAATGCTTTCATGTCCTGGAGGGAGGAAGCTTGTTATGAGATCAAAATAAGTGTCATTTGAAGGACTTGAATTATGCTGAAGTTGCAGAATGTAATACTTTTGTATAAGATATATATATTTTTATACATAACCTGACAGAGGAGGAGCTAGCTGACCTCACACAAAAATGGATTGTCCCATACAGTTGTTTAAGGAATACTCTGTTTTACTTACACACTTTACCTAGACTCTGACTGAGGAAAGCTCTTTGGAGCACTTGTAAACAGTTATTTAGAAAGATTTCAGAATCTAAGTACTGTAAGTAGGAATTTGCACTGTTTAAATCTTGTTTCTTTTAAAAGATTTGTATGTCTGGGGATATAAGAGTTCTGTATTTTGCATTTTACATATTTTTAACTATTTTAGTAAAATTCTTTTTAGAACTTACTTGGTCTGTCTTTGACTTTTTTTTAGTTATAAGAAAAGTATATGGTTATTCCAGATACTAAACATAAGCTTGAATGGTGGTGCCAAACTGGAAGAAGCGTTTTAAATCAGTCTTTATTAAAGTTTTTAAGGTTCATCTCCATACCTGGTTAGGTGCCCACAGGCAAGATACCTGCCCCCCAAGACAGAAAAATCTGAGCCTGTGCATCGGCTACGCTAGCAAGAGGTTCACAGTTTGAATCTCTCCAGAACTTGAGACCAAAAGTTGATTCGAACTCACAAAAACAGACAAGAGGGTTACCTTGTCTGTTACGCTGTTCACAAGACTGCACTCAGATGTTGGCACTTTGGGAGTGGAGGGCCTGACCTGCTGAGTGGGTTTATGACACTCATTAACTGTCAATCAATGAGTGAGTACTGTATATAGTATGCACTCCTTGACAGCTCAGTCAGCAGCCGGTAGTGGTGGACAGTGGAGAGATGTGCCAGTTGCCAGCTCAGGGATGGGACAGGGTGAATGATGTGGTAGGGCACTGCCTGCCAGGGTGGGGAGTGGAGGTCCACTAGACCACCAGGGAAAGATATATTTATATTATATGCGCAGATCAGGGATAGGGATGGGGGTCCTCCAGACCACCAGGGACAGATATTTTATTATATGGGCAGATCTGGAGTGGGAGGTCTGCTAGACCACCGGACCACCAGGGACATATACATTATTATATGGTCAGATCAGGGATAGGGAGGGGGGGGGTTCACTAGACTACCAGGGATGTGATTAATTGTAATACAAAGTGAATCAGGGCTGGTGAAGTCTGCTAGACCACCAGGGACATGACGTCTTTTATTAAAAAAGGGAATATGGGATGGGGAGAAGGGAATGCGGCACATTGGCGCAAGTGTCTAAACCTTCCCAGAGGATACACATCCAAGTACTGCTACAGTACTTAGAACTTTGCCCTCTGGGAGGGTTTTGAGAATCCCAAATTAGGGGATATGTTAGCCTGTATCTGCTGCAACCACTAGCACCATGCCGCAGCCCATTTTGTGCTGCATGGACAGTGCAAGCCCCCTTAGGTGCACACAGCCTGCATTTGCTGCAGGCTGCATTTGAGAATTTGTCCAGGCACATCTTTTGTCGCAAGCTGCACTTTGTGCAAGCCCCGTGCACCATTCGGGGGGGGGGGGGGGGGGTTGAGAATCAGGCCCTGTGTTACTATTGTACTGCACATTTGATTTTTATAAGAAACATGCTTTATAAATAAGCAAGGTATATTATAGTTATTATATTCAGACACCATTACAGTTAAAAATGTGTCCAAAGCAGTTTGTTTTTGTACCTCTGCAGGCAAACACATTTTGTAAATATGCCACATGACATAAAGAGCAAAGCTGTAGTACAGCCAACAAGCTGAAGCCATCTAGACACAATAATCTCAGAAAGATTTATTAGACGACTGGTCCCTTGAAGAATCAATACATGCCAGCTGCTGAGCTTTTGTTGATATCCAAAAGCAAGTGAAGCAAAAATAAATCCCACTCTACTGACATCAGGGTAATGAAATCCTACAATGACAAATGCGGCTGCTATACAGAGGAACAGCAAAATGCATTGCTTGGGTGTTAATGCTTTGTTTCCTTCCATCACCAATGTTTCTTAATTACGTGCCCTGAACCCACCCCTCCCTGTACAGGGCAGGACTATGCATAGGAATGAGTGCACCAGGTGTGCCATCCTCCACAGCCACAACAACCTAAGCATACAGACCTTGCTCTGGATTTAGAAAATCCCACCCCTAGAATGCAAACCAGAACATTAGAACAAGCAGGAATGCTGCCTGGAGACAAACCCAAAACGGAACAGATCCTAAACCAGAATGGTTCCAAAAGCATTAAAACCATCCAGAACCGAAATGCCAGAACTACATAGATACCACCCAAAATCAACCTAAATGATCTCACAGAACGCAGCCAGAAGAAAAATCCAACATGTCAAAGAAAAAAAAAAACAGAAACTGACACAAAATGCCAAGACTGCCAGGAACGCATCACAAAATATTGGAACCACCTGGAACACAAACTAGAACACTTGATCCACGCAGAATGTACTGCTTGGCATCCTGTGATTGGACTGCCTTTCTGTCAGTCAGAATCACAGGCCACACTCTCCTTGACTTCATCCCAATACTGCACCTCACTCTGTGTAGCTTAGCAAAGGTAAAACTTATTCAGACAACCAACCATAGTGTTTTATGGGTGTTATTTGTTTGTTTGTTTATTTCATGAGTTTCACCAGGAAAAACATACTGATCTAAATAGTTTATTTATTGTATTTATTAAATTTTGATTACCGGGTAGGCCCACTGAGCCCCAAAGGTCCCTTTTTCAGGGGCGACCTGGGATACAGTACAGATGACAGGTGTCAGGTATTGTTTCCAGATGTGTCCTGGAGGGAAGGGGATGAGGAAAGTGCAGTAATGAGATACATCACTAAAGTTACAATTATAATAACTATAATAAAAACAACACAGTAGAAAATTACAAGAAAGCACAGTGTACAAGTAGTGCAGAACATACGGTATCAATAGCAACAGTTCAGCAAAGAACAACTGGCCGCAAAATAAGGGAGGGGAGGGAAGGGAGACTATAAGTGCAAAAGGAACAAGTCCAAGGGAAATAGTGGACCAATAAATCAGAGCAGTAGGGAGAGGGAATAATGTGGAGGGAGGAGTGGGACCAGCCTAGGATAAACAGTATCTACATATTTATTTATTTATTTGAAATGCTGGTCCTGGGGGGACAGTTACAGCAGCAGAGTAAACTAAAAATGTAGTCCTAATTAGTGATAGACTCAACAGAACCTGCCAGATGTGGACTGGAGGATTCCAGTAGCCAAGAGTGCCAGAAATCAGGCTTTGGTAAACGCATTCCAGGACTGCTTACTGTCTCAACTGGTGAAGGATCCAACCAGAGGAGATGCCATCCTGGATCTGATCCTAACAAATTCAGAAGAGATTGGATCCAAGAGGGTAGAAAAACCCTTGGCAAATAGCGACCACAATTCAGTATGGTTTGAAATATCAGTGAGCAATACAAAAAACCTCCTCAAAGACAGATGTGCTATGCTTTAAGAAGGCAGATTTTGGTAGACTAAAGCAGATAGTAAGGGACAGATGAACAAACATCAGGGACAAGTCAGAGGTGGAGGAAATATGTGGGGTATTAGGGAAGCAGTCCTTGAGGCAACCAGGCTCTACAGCATGACTGTAACAAGAAGAGTAGGATTAAAAGATCCATATGGTTCTACCTCCAGTAAGGGAGGCAATCAAGGCCAAAGGGAATGCATATAAAATGTTCAAACAACAAAAAGGGGACATGGAATGGGAGGATTACGTTCAGAAAAGCAGGGAGGACAGGAAAAAGGTGAGGGATGCCACAGCAGCAAAAGGGCTGCAGATTGCATGAGGAGTCAAGACAGGGGAGAAGACCTTTTTTCCTGATACATTAGCGAAAAAAGGAAGGAAGGTGGGGAATAGTTTGGTTAAAGGTTAGGGATGAGGTACTGGAGGAAAACAGGCAGAAGGCAGAGGCCCTAAATGAATACTTTTGCTCAGAATTCACTAGGGAGGAACATGGCCCACTTCCACACAGTGGTATCAGAGCCACGGCCAGAGGGGTTCAGAGAATGTGCAGTCAGGAGATCACCATAGACAGGGTCAGGAAGGGCCTTTCAGACATTAGACCCAACAAGGCCCCTGGCCCAGACAGTTTGCACCCCAAGGTGTTGAAAGAGCTTGCAGAAGAGCTAGCGGCCCCACTCGCACACCTATTCAATAGGTCAATTGAATCCGGGGTGGTACTGGGTAACTGGAGGGTGGCAGATGTGGTCCATAACAGTGGTGATGGGGAGGAGACCAGTAACTACAGGCCAGTCAGTTTTACATCAATAGACAGTAAACTGATGCAGTCCTTTATTAAGCAAGATCTGATGGAATACCTCAAAGTAAAACACCTCCTGAACAGTAAACAACATGGGTTTGTGACAGGCAGGTCATGTCAGAAAAACCTTATTACTTTCTTCGATCACGTGACCAGGGATTTGGATAAGGGCCATGCAGTGGACCTGCTTTACTTTGACTTCAGTAAAGCTTTTGACACTGTCCCACACAGGCTCCTCTTAAAAAAGTTAGAAGACCTTGGGGTAGCAGAGCAAATAGTCAAGTGGGAACAAAATTGGCTGAAGGATAGGAAACAAAGGGTGGTAGTAAATGGGGTAAGATCTAGAGAGAGACATGTTACTAGCGGGGTGCCTCAGGGGTCGGTCTTGGGGCAATCCTTCTCAACGTATTCATCAGTGACATCGGCGACACCATAAATAACAACTGTGACCAGGTGACCCCGGTCATTGGTGAGGTGCCCTGGTAGGGAGAGATGTGGGTCTTTCCTTGCCCCCCCCCTTAACCTACCTTATGCCTATGTTTCATAAAGTACATGGAAGGAATAGATGAAGGTGCTGGAGTGCTTTAAAAACAATTAAAGATTAAAAGTGCAGCTATCCCCTTCTTTCTTGGCTTGAGGCAGGCCACCTCTAAGCAGCACCCCCCCCCCCTTTTCAATGTCTAAACCTCTTCAAGTTCTTCCTTCTACCAGGTAAAAGGTTCATGAAGGGAACCTTAGATATAAACTAAAACACAAGCGGCAATATGTGTTTTACTTAGTGGCTAGTTAAATGAGCCCAGGAATAAATAAGCCAGTAAGCAGCATTCCCTTTCCCTTTGCTCTATTATGCATCCTGTGCTGCCTTGCTAGAAATACAAAGATAACATAAGTGGGATATTACTAAGATACAGTATTATTAGACGCTCTGTTAACAAGTAGCAGTATTGTTGGGTTTATAGGAAGAGTGACTCCCTTTTGTGGCTGGTAATGTCCCCTGAAAGAATAGTAACAAAAGGAAGGCCCTTGGGTCTTACAACGAGGCACAAACCATTTTCTGCTGAAGTAAAAGTATCAGTGTCTAGAGATCCTGTCTGTATAGTGCTGCTGTTGTGCCTGCATGAATTGTCGCACATAGCACACTACCCAGCAACCTAACAATAAATGAATACAGTAAATAAGTTACATTAAGCCCTAGTACGCATTGTAGCTGTGGATAGAAACTGGGGATTTCTGTTAAAAGTCCTGTCACCTTCAAGCCTGTGTGAGTGGAGTCAGTAATGCCTGATATGGATACAAAACTATAGTAATTCCATTTAAACAAAATTAAAATAAAGAACTGACAGTCCCCCCATCATAGCAAAATGCTGGGTCAATAGCTTACCTCGGGTTAATTTGCTGGTGTGTAAACAGTCCTGCAGAGGGTAAAAAAGAGAGAAAAGATACTGTTTTGTGGCCTGATAAGCTGCAGCCTTCTCTGTAGCAGGGCAGGGTGTCGGCTGCACAAGCTCTTCTTCCGCACTCAGTCTGTTGCTACAGGGAAGCAGCGGCCCCTAGAGGCCCATATTTATACGGATTCTAGCTGCTTTAATTATTGATTGAAGGAGGAGCTTACAGTAGTTAAAAAGATAATCAAGCATTTAGAGTCACTTTCTAACCAGGATTATGGTATGTAATAAAGATGTTGGAAAGAAATAGTTATTAAAGTAATAAGGCTTAAAAGCAACTTTTGTGTACTACGTATAGGAGCAAGTTGTGAGCCTAGAAACTCAAAAATGTACTTAATTGGAAATGAATTGATGTCACATGACAGTGATGTAATTGATAAAAACATATATAAGCCTACCACTAGGGTGGATTTATTAGATAAGGTGTCAGTCTAGAACTGACTGTGAGAGGTGTAAGACCTTAAGGTTAGAAGGCCTGTGTCTACACCCTATACAGCATTGATGTTATTGACAATTTTCTTATTTTCTGTTCTGAATAATTATCATTTATGCTACAAATAATAAAAGGATAAATGCCAGCTTGGCATTTTTTATGCACTAACTCTGGATGTCTGCCTGCTAATTGTCTCCTGAACAACAACCCTGCTACAACAACATTGCCCTGTTTGCCAAGGAAATGAAACTCAGCGAAAGAGTGGCTACAATGGAGGGAATCAGACAGCTACAAGAGGACCTTAAGAAGTTGGAATGGTTAGTCGGCCCAGTGGCTCTGAGGGCTGAGGTGCTTGATGCCTTACCTCACTCTACTCCAGTGACCTGGGTTCGGTGACAACCTCGGGTCATCAGGGAGCTGGCATGGAAGTGAGGGAGGGTGTATGATTGATCAGCCACAAGGCAGCTCTCCTGTCCCGTGGTGGATGCCCACACCTTCCATTGTTCCGCTCCGACCGGGTGGAGGTCTGGTGGGAAGCGTAGGCATGAGGGAGTGGCAGTGATAGCCAGGGTTGGGGTGGGATGGAAGGGGCCAAGCCGGTACCTGATATGCGTGTATGCCTCCATGCCCACACACATACATGTCTGTCAGGGTCCCAGGTCAGGGAGAAAAAGAGAAAAATTCATAAAGTACATATGGAAAAAGAAAAGCAGTTTGAAAGGTGGATATATATATATATCTATATATCTCTATATCTCTCTATATATACACAGTATATAGCAGCTGAAATTCAGTGCTAAGAATTGCAAAGTAATGCACCTGGGTAGGGCCAACCCTAAAACAGAATACTGGCTTAATGGGTCAAACTTAGCTCCTTTGCTGAAGAACGGGATCTGGGGGTCATTATTAGAGATGACCTCAAGCAGCAGAGTCGGTGCAATAAGGCTTACAGCAGGGTACTAGGATGTATTAGTAGGTGGATAGATAGTAGGAACAGGGAAGTGATACTGCTGCTCTGCCAGTCACTGGTGAGGCCACACCTGGATTACTGTGTCCAGTTCTGGTGGCCTCACCTTAGATAGGACATTGACAGATTAGAGGTGGTCCAAAGGAGGGCAACAAAAATGATTCAGGGCCTTCAAGGAATCACCTATGAAGATAGGCTTAGGGCTTTGAACATGTACTCACTGTTGACTAGGAGGGAAAGGGGGGATATGGTGGAAACTTTCAAGTTCCTTAGAGGTATCAACAAAGTACCACAATTGGCACTTTTTAACAGGACCCCAATTCTACAACAATGGGCCATGAATGAAAATTGAAAGGAGGAAGTTTCAGGTGGGACATCATAAAGTATTACTTCTCTGAGACAGTGGTGGAACCTGGGAGCAAACTGCCACCTGAGGTGGTGGCAGCTAAGACAGTAAACATGTGGGACAAGGCTAGAGCTCAATGCTAGACTGGGCATCTCGGGGGACAGGGTACCAGTGTACAATAGGTCTGCGGATACCATGCTTGGGCAGACTCGATGGACCATAGGTTCCCTTCTGCCGACATTTTCTATGTTTCACATACATAACACAAAATATCATCAGCAAAACAAACAAGTTGTAAGTATCATAAATTTAAATACATATGCATAAGGGACAGTCAAGACTAATACAATAGCAGGTTGTGAGCTAAGAGCAGTAGTAGTATTATGAACAGTAAAGACTAGGAGTAAGTAGAGGAGGAAGGTGAAAGATTGTGTGAAGGTAATCTACCCTGGTGACAGGTGTTAAAATTATCTATTCCCTTGGTGTTAGCTGCATATATATTGGTGTTTCTTTAAGTGGCTCATTCTTATCCTGCCTCCACTGCTTTGTTATGTCTAGCCCATCTGCACTACTGATTAAGCTGACTTCTCGTTTACATCAATTTGTAACCACCAAGCAAAGCAATCCATGTTGAGCCTTTGTTATGCTCCCACAAGAGCCACTTAGCAACTCCTAACAAAAAATGGTACTTGCTTTAATATAAACTGACTGGCGGTTAACTCACCTGAGTCATGAACTTACAGACACAATTTGAAAATGTGATCTCACAGTTCTAAATATTTAAACATTAATTTATATAGCCACTAACTAAACTTTGGAGCATGTAACTGTCACCAGACACCTAGTATTAAATTATGGTTTGAATCCTGCCAGAGCCACTTGGCCCTTACTTAAGTATTTTCACACTTGTCTGGAATTAGCTCAACTCAGTAGTTTGTCATGTAAGTTCTTTAGGTAACTCAGAAAGGGTAGACAGTATTGTTCATTTTTTGAAAACATTTTAACACACATTTCAATGCACGTTTGAATTTTGCCAAAGACCACTCTCCTACCCGACCTTACTGGAATCCGCATTAGTACAGTATTTCAAGGCACCTACTTCTAGCTAGATCTTTATTGCCATTACTACTGAGACTGCCTTATTATTTAATAAATTATTAAAGAGAAATGGCTGCCTTACTTAGATGGAATCCCACCTGTCAGTGATGAGACAGATGTCACAGGGGCTAACCGTAAATAGGGAGGGCCAAGGAATCTTGGCACTTCTCACTGAGGAAGGGTATGTACTCAAAGCGTCAGATCTCATATCACAGTCTGTGTTACCCTCTGTACTGATGTAGTGCAATCAAGCACTTGTGTTACCCTCTGTACTGATGTAGTGCAATCAAGCACTTGTGTTACCCTCTGCACTGATGTAGTGCAATCAAGCACTTTCTTTTTTTTTTTATTTATAGTTTATCCCCGATTTTTACCTCCATTTTCTCCTGACCAGGCACATGTGTGGAGGCATGCACATGCCGTGGTACCGGGACGCCTTCCCACTGGTTGCCGCCCGCTCACCTGCACTGCCTGTGGACCTCCATACAGAGGCAGTAGAACTATGGTGGGTGACAGAGTCTGCCCCTGGAGAGGAGAGCTGACTTTGGCTGCTCAATCCTGCCCCCTGCTGGCTTGTCTGATGACCCGGCTCATTCTTGAACCCAGGTCACCAGTGTGACGCGAGGTAAGGCACGCCCAGCCCAGCCCTCAGTGCCACCAGGACGGCTATAAAGTCAGTGCACCCCTGCAGGTCGACACCTCGACGACAAAACACAAAAGAAGACCATTACGGTGACAGTCGCTGTAATGGTCTTTTTTTGGTGCTTCACTTTCCGCCAGTGTTCTGCCCCCCCGACCAACTCTGACCTGGAATTGATAATCCTAAAGTCTGTGGGGTGCATGGGGGTGTGGGTGCTGCCCCCCACAGAAAACACTCGCTGCATGGGAGGCACAATACCTGCATCGGTATTGTGCCGTCGCTGTGGGGGAGGTTGGAATTTTCACTGTCAACCTCCCTTGCCGCTTCCCTATAAAGCACTTTCTTTGAAGCTGCTGGAGTGCTTGCTTCATTTGTTTGCATCATTTGACTTTATGAGCACCCACCTTCCTGTAAGCATGCCCAGCTCCCTGCCATTGCAAGGTGTATCAAGAAGGTTGTACATCTACAAGTTTCCTTGATACTATCTGGCAGAGAGTTCCAGGTTGATGGAGCCACCATGGCAATGGCCTTTTGACTAATTAATTTGTGCACCGTAGACCCTTGAACTAGATTCATAGATTGTGATTGTAATAAGTAGGTCTGTTCAGGCTTGGTTAGTTGGTTGCACAGGTAGGCTAGGTAGGATCTTCGTATGTATTTAAGAATCACTGTGGACCATTTATGACTATTCCTTTTGTTAGGGGGAAGGAGCCCAAACTTGTGATAAAGACTGCAGTGTTTAAGGCTATCACAGCCCAGAGTAATCAGCATAAGCTACAGAATGCTACTGTAACTTTATGTAGAGATCTTCTCGGAGCAGCTACTGTATGAAAACTCTGCTGCCATATTCTATTGCTAGCAGCAGGGATTGCTATACGACAAACCTTCATGAACTTGGTATGAGACTATTCCTGCCATAGAAGACTGCGCCAAGCTTTTAGTGAGTGCTTCTGTCAATCTTAATGATGAGGTCCAAGAAATAAAATTTTGGGTCAGATTACATACCAAGGACAGGTATTTGAAAGTAGTGACATTTTCCAGGAGTGGACCAACTTGGGGACTGAAGTGGAATCAGTTGGAGAGGGGTGGTCTCCTGCTGAAGGTCATGATCTTAGTTTTGGTGTTGTTGAATTATAAGTTGTTCACAAGCATTCAGGCTTGGGGTCTGTCAAATAAAGTTCAGAGAGCATTACTGAGGTCAGTGCAGAAGATTTTGCATAGATGACTGTGTTGAAATGATTTGTGCATCAGTGCTGGTGCAGATGGCTGGCAGGTAATTAGTGAATAAGCTGGATAGTAAGAGGATGAGGATGGAGCCTGAAGGTACTCCAAGGTTGAGTGCCAGTGGAGCCAAGGATATGCTGATGACCTTTACCATCTGGGACCTATCAATCAGATATGATTTGATCAAGAAAGTGTCTTCAGCAATAAACCTAGGTAAAGCAGAATTGTGTGGTTTACAGTACTGAATGCCTTTGTTAGGTCAATAAAGATGGCCTCCATGTGAAAGTTGGCATCAAAAGCAGATGTGAGGTCATTCTTTACCTTTAGTAGTGCAGTGCAGGTAGAGTGAGACAGTTAGAAACCTAACTGAGCGTCGGTGAGTATGCCATTTTGCAGAATGTAATCCATTAGTTGCTTGTGCACTACTTTTTCAAGTAGTTTGCTTAAAGGGAAGATCCCTTCACCCTTTTGTTCTGTATGCCTGTGTAGTTTGTAGGCTTGAACAATGAATGATTGCCTCTACTGCACACACCCCCAATTTCATTAGGATTTAAATATAAATGAAGGTACTTAAGTTTGATGTGAAAACCTGCTTGACCCCATTGCAAAGGTCATGACCTGACTAGTGAGGCATCCTGGGATTTTATGATGTTTTAGTGCTAAAGACTGCAGTAGTTATATTGTATTAGTCAGTGCAGTTGCCGTCCTCTGCAGTCCCTATGTTTTGTCTTTTGCTGGCCATGAATCTTTTCAAGGCATATAAGTGTCCTGCTGTTTTCTGTAGTTTAAAGTGTATCTGAGATAGAAAAACTGCTTTTAGAGGATACAGGGTCTTCACAAGACATGTAACAGAACTGAATAAGAGTATAACTTCTGCTGGCTTCTGCAGGTATGCATCATTGACTCCCATGATGCCTTGCATGAGTGAGGTCATGACCTTTGCAATAGAAAAAAAAAGTTTTCACACCAGGGTAAAACAGAGTCAAGCAACCTCATTTATATTTAAATCAGGATGAAATTAGGGGGATGCAAGAGAAGGAATCACTGTTCATGCCTATAAACAACACAGATATACAGAAACTAGCTTATGGGGACTTTCCCTTTAACACTGCTAGTATCAATATTGGGCAGTCATTACTGGGGTCTGAAGGGGGACAGCCTTAAGTAGTGCACTGGAATGGCTGCCATTACAAGTATACCGTTGATCCCAGTCTCTATAAAAGCGCTGTAAAGAACTTGGGGATACAGTGTGCATGAAAAGCTCTGAACAATGTGGATTCTTCTCTCTTCATATTAAAGCAGCAGTGCATGTTATGGTGAAAATGTTGTACCTCTGCACCTTTTATTCTAGTTTAGATTGTCCATTTTAGGCTGTCTTGTAAGATGCTCTTCTCCCCCTGTCCCCATTTTGTATTGTATTGTACTACATTCAATTTATTTTACCTGGAAAGAGCTCAGTTAAGCAGTGCTCATTTACAAGGCGGTCCTGAGCAGGACAGAGAGCATGCAGCAAGTTACAGTGCAGTTTCATAGAGTATGGAGACTTAGGAAAAATGTTTTGCTACTTAAGCATTGGCTAACAGGTATAATCTTATACAAAGGTAAAAATAGCAGAAATTATTGACAGAACATAAACTTATTGCAAAATGATGTATGCAGAACTAATACAAATACACAAATTGTGACATCCAATAAAAATTCATAATTTACTCATTTTCTCTTTCAACAGTACACACATTTTGAGTCTGTGTTACTGTAGCATCTTTTAATGTTAGCTTGCACTTGCGCAGCCAGCATATTGCACTAGTAGCAGATTTGGAGGTGCGGTCACTGTTGGTCGAATGCAGGGCACGCATCAGTGGGTGCGTCCCTCATTCCCCAATCAGCCAGCATGCAGCGCCACACCAGGAATACATAATGTGGCCATCACATCTAAGGAAAGGTCCGCTGCAATGAGAGCCAAGCTCTCATGCAGCGGCACCTCCTGACGTGCCTTTCTTGGTGTAGCTTTGTAGCAAACATGGCGGCAGTGACTGCTGCCACGCCTACTAAAATGCCGACTCAGGGTGCCTAACTCTGTTGGCATGTTCTGCCCTAGGCATGTGCCGACGGGAACCCACCTCTGGCCGGCATAATGCCCTCCCATGTGTTATAGTGCTGAGGGGGTACCAATCCCCTG
This sequence comes from Neoceratodus forsteri, assembly GCA_016271365.2. Lineage (NCBI taxonomy): Eukaryota > Metazoa > Chordata > Ceratodontiformes > Ceratodontidae > Neoceratodus > Neoceratodus forsteri. The sequence goes on along the minus strand of CM028130.1, from coordinate 1,445,736,796 downwards.
CTGTAGCCACCCCCTTGGTATGTGCTGACAGGGTGCCCAACTTCGCCGGCTAGCCCACCCCCAACAGTCAGATGGCACTCTGGGAGCCCACCCCAGTGTGCCAAATGCCCCTGTAAAAAGAAAAAAAGTCCTGCAATGTTTGTTTTTTTTTGTTTTAAACCTGCAAAAAAAGAAAACGGTTCCTCATGGTCTCCCTGCCCCCTCCCACAACCCGCGCCCACCCACTGCGTGACCTGCCTCTCCACACACCCCCTCACCCCATACTTTCCTCCGGAGTCCAGCGTGATGATCTTCCGTGGACCAGGAACACATCTGCACTCTTCAAGGCCGACCGTGAACTGAGGAAATGCCGGTAAGCTGTATAATGGCATAAATAGGGTTTTTTCAACTTTGGTGCATATCTCCGGCATTTTTGGGAATTTTTGCTCCAAATTTTCAACATGGGGTTATTGGGACCCCTTCTCATGAATTCAGTCACTGTCATTGTGTTATTCAGTCCTGAAAGGTGATTTCGCGGTCACTGCGTGGAATCACCTTTCAGGACCAAGTGACGAAACAACAGTGCCACTAATCATGAGGAGGGCTCTCAAAAGCCTATGTTGCAAATTTGGTGAAAAAAATGTAAAAAAATGGCTGTTTTACAAGCGTGCGTTGCGCTGTTTCCACGCACACTCGTAACTTCGTGAATTTGTAATATTTTCACTCCAGATTTTCAAAATTGGCATTTTTCCATACCTCCTTATGAACAGAACAGCTGTGATTTTACAAATCCTGGCCAAAATGTGTTTTTGCAGAATAGCGCGGTCGTGCAAAATCAGTTTTCGCGACAGTTTGAGAAAATGACGGTGACACTGTTCGTGAGCAGAGGTCCTAAAATGTCTATGTTGAAAATTTGGTGCCGAAAGTCTATAAAATGACTGTGTTACAAGCGTGCATTGCGCAGTTTCCATGCACACTTGTAACTTCACAAATTTGCAATATTTTCATGCCAGATTTTCAACACTGGCATTTTTTCACACCTCCTTATGAACAGTACAGCTGTAATTTTTCACATCCTGCCCAAAATGTGTTTCCGCACCTGTGGTGCAGAATAGCGTGATCGCTGTGGGAAATCAACTTTTGGGACAGATTAACAAAAACACAGTGCCACTGCTCATGAGGGGAGGTCCCAAAATGCCTATGTTGCAAATGTGTCTCTTCAGGGTGGGGGTGAAGTTGGCATCAGTTTAATACTTCACTGCCATTACTATTATGCATCTCGAACTCCTGCACTACCAATGCCAATACCAGCGAGACAACATTCGGCATTGACAAATGCTTGCTTAAATTTGAAATAATTAAAAGGCACACTTTTAATATGGCTCTCCCCAGGTTTTCCTCTGAATTCTTGGCTGTTTTGAACACCCAGCGTCCGATTTTTAGTTGCAACATTTTACAAGAGAATTCCACCAACATAAAAAAGAGCTATATTGAACAACAAGTTATCTATGTTGGGGGATGAAGACCCCAGCACAGGTTCTAATATTTAAATTAGGGTGCCTAGATATTACTGTTCACAAACATGGCTTGTGCACATAACAGAGCAGAATGCAGCCACAAACATGTATGTATGCACATGGTGCAGTGCCACACAAATACTTGTATCTGCTGGTACATCAGAGAAAGCCATCCCCTCCCCCACCCCCAAGCCATACCTGTAGGCTGCTTCTGACCATTCACCTCCAGTGCTGTTTCTGTCCCTTGCTGCTCACTCTGATAGCCCTGAGGCACCCCTTACTCAGGTCCCAGCCCAATGTGCATTCCTAGTAGTCTCATGGAACCCCCCCTTCCAAGCCCTGTACATCCTAAAGCATTGCACTGGTCCATCACTGATCTCTGAGCAATGGTAGAGACTACAGGCCATCGTAGATGTAGCTGCATAGTACATAGAAACAGAAATACAGAATTTTGACTTCAGATAAGGACTGCCCGGCCCACTCAGTCTGACCATTTTTGCCTACCTACAGCATCACCACAGACTCTTGTTGATTTCCAGCTCTTTCATCATCCCCCACTGCCTCTCCACTAGGATTCCCTTATGCCTATCCCAAGCATTCTTGAACCCCACCACTGTTTTGGCCATCACCACCTCCGCTGGAAGACTGTTCCAGAAATCTACCACTTTTCACAGCATGGCCCCTTGTTCTTAAGCTCCTCTGCACCTTATTTACCACATGAGGTGTTTAAAGGTCTCTATCTTATGCCCCCTCTCCCTCCTGTCTTCCAGGGTGTACATATTGAGGTCTTTTATTCTCTTCTTGTAGGACTTTTGATGCAGACCCAGTACCATTTTAGTTGCCCTCCTCTGGACTGCCACTGTTCTGTCTAAGTCCTTCAGAAGATGTGGATTCCAGAACTAGACACGGTACTCCAGAGGAGATCTTACAGGGGCAACATCTCCTCCCTCTTTCTGCTGGTGATACCCCTCTATATGCACCCCAGCACCCCACTGACCCTTGCAAATGTCTTGCTGCACTGCCTGTCCACCTTTAGGTCATCCAATATAATTGATGGCTTAACTCAGACTTCATGCTTATTCAGACCTGGTAAAAGGACCATAAGCTTACCATCAATCTAAAGAAGATCCAAGCCATGCTCTTTGGCTCCTTGGGCAAAATTAAATCTTGTCCTGCTCCACTAAAGATCCATGGGGTAGATGGCTCCCTCCTGCAGACAGTGGATTCAGTCAAGTACCTAGGCGTCACCCTTGACCCACTACTGGATCTTACCCTGCATATTCGAAACATTTGTAAGGCAACAAATGGCAAGCTTGGGCTTGCTTATTACGCAAAAAGCTGCCTCACCCCAGCTGCACGACTGGCCTTAGCCGGGGGGGGGTCCTCCTACCAACGCTCTGGGCTTGCTTCCTTTGCCCCGTCCCTAAATCTAGTCTCATAAAATGGGACTCAGCTTATAACAATATCTGCCACTTTGCGCTCTCGGCCCCTCGCCTTGAGCACCGCTGTAATCTCTATACGTGCCTGGAGTGGCTCCCCCAGAAAAACACTACACCTTTGTCCTCGGCAACTTCATCAACAACATCATCAGAACGGCTACCCCCTCTGCTGTCGCCCTACCTCCTAAACATGGAACCCCAACCTACCACTTAAGATCAAGGGAGATGCAGGACCACCTGGTGCCAAAAACCTGCACCCTTGCCGGTGATCGGGCTTTCACCACATATGCGCCGAGAGTGTGGAACTCCCTTCCTGCCTTAATCCACTCCTCCTCCTCCTCCCATCCCTGCTTTAAAGCATCCCTGTGGGGCTTCCTGAAATCTGCCTCCGCCTGTCTCTGTGCCTCTTAGTCCACCTGCTGAGGCTCATATTTTTCCCCTGTGTATTACTGAAAGGAGCGTGGCTCCAGCGTTAAAAGTGCACTTCTACCAGCTTGATATAAAAATAGTGTCAATTTTGCTCTGGGACTCTCTGCCCACCTGTCCCAGAGTGGTACCCTGCCTAATCTATCCCTATCCTTCTCCAGGTCTCTCTCCTGCACTTATGTACCTCTCCTGTTAACCACCTAGCCCCCAAGGATAATGGCTTACCTTATATTGACTGCCCTGTTGAAAATGTCTGTACTATTCTGTATTATGCTGTTATCTACCTAATATAATCTATTATGAATCGTATGTTGATAGCTAAACATTAATTCTGAAGTCCACTTTCCTATTAGCTACCCATCATTCTGTGATATGCCTAAAGTTCTTGTATGTTACTTTGACTCTTCCTGTTGCTGCTGATTGCATGTACCTTGTAGTCCTCCCGGGCCGCACCTGAAAATAGGCACTTCGTTGTCTAGTGTGCTTACCCGGTAAACAAAAGCAAATAAATAAATAAATAACCCAGTATCTCTTTCCTGCTTGGTGGTCTTCAATATCACTCCACCTATTTTTGTACTCTGACCCTGGGTTTCTGTACCTTAAGGTGCATTATTTTGCATTTCTTCGCATTAAACCCAGCTGCCATACCCTTGATCACTCCTCAAATTTTCTCAGGTCTCTGTTCATCCTTTCTACCCCCTACACCGGAGGTTCCACCCTACTACAGATTTTGGTGTCACCTGCAAAGAGACAGACCTTTCTTTCCAGCTTCTCTGCAATGTCACTTACAGAGACATTAAAGAGGACTGGTTCCAGCACTGATCCATGAGGCACCCCACTAGTCACCCTCCCTTCCTCTGAGTGGGCTCCATTTACCACCACCCTCTATTGCTGAGCCAGTTTCATACCAAGTTTACCACCTTTTGGACCCACTCCTAAGCTACCCAGCTCTAGTCTTCTAGGTAGAACAATGTTGAAAGCCTTACTGAAAACTAGGTAGGCCATGTCCACCACTCCACCCTAATCTAATCCCTTGGTCACCAAGTCAAAGAAACTTATCAGATTCATTTGACTTGATAGCGCTCCCCCTGCCCCACGAATCCATGCTCCCTCGGGTCTTGTAACCCACTGGATACAGGATATTCCACAAGCCCTTCTTTTAACAGTGATTCCATTAACTTTCCCACCACCGATGTCAGGCTGACTGGCCTATAATTGCCAGCCTCCTCTTCTTCCGTGCTACTACTTTTATGAAGTGGGACTTCATTTGCCCTCCTCCAGTCCTCTGGAACCACTCTTGTTTCCAGTGAACTGTTAAATAGAACTGTCAGAGATGCAGCCAGTGCCTCCCTGAGCTCCTTCGATATCCTTGGATGCACCACATCTGACCACATTGCTTTGTCCACTTTCTGATTAGCAAGTCCCTTCAGGACTCTCATCTCTGAAAATGGACTAGTGTCCACCCCCCCACCCAAAGTTTCTGTTACTTTTCTGTGGCACCTCCCCTTCTCTTTCCTTTGTGAACACTGAATAAAAGTATTTGTTCAGGATGTCTGCCTTTTCCTGGTCCTCCTCTGTACAGTCCCCTTCCCCGCTTTCATTTTTAACTTTACAACCTTTCCCCTGGTCTTCCACTTTTTGCTTACATACCTAAAAAATGTCTTGTCCTCTTTCATTACCACCTGGTCTATTCTCTCTTCAGTTTGTGTCTTTGCGTTCCTTACTGATTTCCCTGCTTCCCTCTGTTTCCCCTTATATACCTCCCTATTCTCCTCCATCTGCATCTCCTTATATCTTCTCAATGCTAACCCTTTTATAGTGCCACCTCTTTTGAGAACAATAGTGGTCTCTTTTTCCTCTTGGTTTTGCTCATTTACTTGACACAGATATGTGTCACCTTCCCTATGCCCCTTTTAGCTTTGCCCTCTGTTTGTGAGGGTCCTCCAGCAGGGAGACCCCATGGTGGTAGGAAGAGGATCCCTAAGGAAGAAGAAGTTACTCCTGGTGGGGGACTCCATTGTACGGGGAATGGATCTGGGCACATATAAGAGGGAGGAAAGGGAAGTCAAGTGCTTTCCAGAAGACACAGCTCAGAGGGAGGGGGAGCAGATCCACAGGATTGCTGAAGCAGTGGCAAGGAGGGGGGCTGGAGGTCATTGTCCATATGGGAACAAATGACCTATCCAAGGACAAGGCAAGCTTGGAACAGATGAAAGGGAATTTCATAGTTTTGTGGGGGGTGCCTGGGGAAGGTAGAAAGTTCTGTGACATTTTTAGAGGTGCTGCCATTCCAAGGCAGGAAGAGGGATAGGAATCTCTGTCACAAACACACACAGCAGATCAGGCCCTCTGCTCCCACAGTGTCAACCTCCAAGTGCAGTAATGTGAACAGGTAACAGACAGGGTAACCCTCCTGTCTGCATTTGGGTCCAAATCACCTTTAGTCTCAAGTTCTGGGGGGATTCAAACTGTGAACCTTATGCTAGCATACCCTAGGTACAGGCTCAGATATGTACCCTCTTCATGGATTGCAGTACAATCTTTCACCAGGTGCACCAAACCAGGCTTCCAAAATGAACCTTTAAAACTCTATAAAAGACCTTAGGTATATCCTTACCTTTTCCCAGTTTGGTGACACCATAAAGCTTTTGAACAGTTTTTGTCAGTCTTAACCCTCTATACATTACATTCAAAAAAGAACTGGCAGACCCAAGCAATCTTTCAAAATAAAGGGTACTTTACTAAAAGATGATAAAAACATGAAAAATGTAAACACAGAGCAATATATCAAAGAGCATACAATCACTTAAAAGAAAAGAACAAAACAAAAACTCCTACCACAATACATTTAGACTTTTTCTATCTAATGTATCACCTCTTTAAGTGCCTTATATCAGAGATCTGTCTTTCTTGAGTCCCAAAATTATATATATCTAAACAGTTCAGACACAGTATAGTTTAAACTGTGTCTCTCCACACCCCTTCTGTGAGTCATATAGCTCCTCCTTTTAGAATATAAAGAAAAGACAAACAGGATGTCCTATCAGGGGGTATGTTAAATAAGGTGACATCAGCAAAAACTCAACTTCCTAAATATGACTCCTTAATTAAACATTTTCTCTTTGATCTTGTGTAGTTCCTATTCCCAAGGCATATCAAAGGGTTTACAACTTTAGCACCAGGGTGGTATAAAAATGTTCTTCCTATAGGAATCATAAAACTTCACGAGCCCTTTATCCTGACAGCTGGATCTGTTCTAATTATGACAGAAAAACAGGAGACCCTTAATTAAGTCTCTCTAGTCTTTTAATTGCCTCCTGGTTTCAGGTTAATATATCCTGTAGCTTCTCTGAAACCTGGGGGGGGCACCAATAGCACAGGCTGTCTTATGTAAGACAATCACCTACTATATTTTTTTTCTATTACAAATATCATACAACAATCATAACATAACATAGTCAATTTGTCTTTCGGATGAGATGTTAAACCGAGGTCCCATCTGCCCGGATTGGTGGTAGTTCAGGTGGATGTTAAAGATTCCATGGCACTTATTGAAAAGAGTAGGGGAATTTTTTATTGAAAACTGAAAACAAAATATACAAATCATATGACTTCATACAAAACCATAAGAAAAGAATTCAAAAACAGAAATATGTATTATTGCATACATGGAGTACAAACACAAATAATCCATATGGGCACACAACCCCCATCCCATTCCCACTAAAAGAGTAGGGGAAGTTGCAGTGAAAACAAATTATACTAAAACGTATTGCTTCATACAAAAACATAATGGAGGAGGTCAAAAAACAAAAATAAATACCACAGCGTACTTGAACTACAAACATAAATAACCTGGGGTTGTATATAACCCCCATCCCATCCCCACTATAAGAGTAGGGGAATCTTCCATTAAAAACTTAAGAGAAAAAATACAAAAGTGTATGGCATCATACAAAACCATAATAAATGAAATAAAAAACAAAAGTAAGTGTTACAGCATACATGAATAACAAGCAGTGAGAATCCGTAGTAGTATATAACCCCCATCTCATCCCCACTAAAAAGAGTAGGGGAGTACGGTATACAAACATTGCAAGAACAGTAGTACATCATACAAAATATAATGAAGAAAAGCAAAGAAAACACAAAAAAGTACTGCATCATTAGGAAAAAATCCAGGAATAGAAGCCCCAATAGCACCGAAAAACTTCAGGCGATACAGAGGTTTTCTCAGAACTATAAACAGCCTGGAAGCCCTGTAAAATCTGAGTGACAATCTGAGTAAGACTACACACTTTCTGTTATAGTAAAAATGCACATCTGGCCTGCCACAAATAGAAGTGACAAATGCAAAAATTAAACGTAAAGTACTAGGATGGTAATGAACCACAGTAGGGGGATAAATACCATAAATCAAAATATTATACATGAGAAAAGGAAGGGCCTTTTCCTTCCATTTATGGAGGAGATGGGTCCATACCAGTTGTGAATAGGGGCAATCAAGAAAGAAATGCATCATGGTCTCTGGAATGGAAAGGCACGTATCCCAGGGACAAGTCCTTTCTTCATGAGCCTTATGCTTCATATTACCACGAACACCTAGTCTGCCATGACAAGAAAGCCAGGTTACATCCCAAACCCTTTGGGGGATCTGTGGATCAGTCAGTTGGCGAAAAACTCCAGAGGAGTCCAGTTGAACGCCAAGGGAATCTCATAGAACCAGAAGGTCCAAAAAGGATGTTCCAAACAGACTGATATAAGTGCTTCCTTGAGGAAGAGAGAATCACCGTAGGGGTCAGAGACCACTGACGAATTATTAAAAAGGTGGGAATGATAAAATGGGGGAGCTTAAACTTATGAAAATTCCGAGGGATTTCGAAAGGGGGGGGGAGACACCAGGTGGCACACAATGGAGCAATATGAAGATGAGGAAGAGAAATCCAAAAGACCAGGGGTGTATTCAATAGGTAGGGGATAACAGTTTTAAGAAACAAGCAGTGAAAAAACACCAAGGGGTTCAACATCCGAACCTCACCATGGCAATAATCAAGATATGTGTAAGAACGTTTCACTGGATTTAAACGGCAGCCCCAGAATCCCTGAAAGAAAACATTATACAAGCGAGCCTCCAAGGAAAAGGGAACTGGAAAAACTGAAGCCACATGAAGAAATAAGGAAGAACTAAGGTTTTCAACAACAAACCTGCTTTCTTTGCAATAGTATGACCTTCCAGGATGCAACCAAATGAATGGCCTTGTCCAAAACAACAGTCCAATTTGAGGGCATCATCAGGGGAACCAAAGGTCAATCCTAAAACTTTAACCAGGGAAAATTGTACAGGCACTCCAAGAACGTAGTGAAGGAATGTGGGGTGGTGGAATTGGGAGGTACAATGCCGCACTTTATTATAATTAAGCTTAGAACCAGACACACATTCGAAATCCGTTAAAAGGAGGACTAAGTCCGCCTCTTGTAGGTACGGGGTGGTGGTGAGAATGCAGAGATCGTCCGCATAAGCCAATACTGTAGGGACAGAGCACCCAGAAGGAAAGGACAAATGAGGGATCGATGGGTGACATAAAGAGTCTACGAAGTAATGGATCTATATGAAAAACATAAAGAAGAGGACTGTGAGGGCAGCCCTGCCAAACCCCGCTACGACTCAAAAAGGAGGGGGCAAGTGGTACCATTCACGTAAGGATGGATCCAGACAGTGGAATAGAGCAATCTAATCCATTGAATAAAGCGCTATGGAATACCGTAATGAGACAAGACTTGAAAGAGGTAGTCATGATTCACTCTATCAAAACCCTTCTCCTGATTCAGTGAAAAAACAAGTGAAGGAGAAGAAGAAGAGCTAAAGGCAGAGACATCTTTAAGCAGGGAAAGATTGGAGACAATAGTGCGTTGAAGAATAGCACAGGTCTGGACTTCTGAAATAACGTGGGATGCGACAGGAAGAAGATGGTGAAGCAGGATGGATGTAAAAATCTTATAGTCCACATTCAAGAGACTCAAAGGCCTCCAATTCCATATGTCTGAACTATCTCCTTTCTTGAACAACAAAAACACGATTGCGTCTGAAAAATTCCGAGGAACAGAATAAGTAGCAATGATAGTATTACAGAGCAAGGTAAGAATGGGTGAAAAAACATCCGAAAAAGCTTGATAAAGTTCAGCAGTAAGGCTGTCCTGCCCTGGAGAAGTACATCGCTTTTGTTTCTTAATAGCTGCCTGCACCTCTAACAAGGAAATTGGGGCTATCAACTTGGTGCAAAGATCAGGAGGAGGAGAAGGTGTCAGGAAATCAAAAAAGGAAACAGCAGTGGATGTAGCCACTGAAGGAGTCCCAAAAACACTAGCTAAATGGGAAGAGACCTTTAGCTGGAGAGAGGTTATAGTATCATAAACCTTAGAAGAGTCAGGGTCAATAAGACATTCAATGTGCGTGGCTGCCACCCTGTCAGAACAGTGCCTGTATATATCAAAAGAGGCCTTTGAAGAGTGGGTGCCACAAGTAGCCTCAAGACACAACGAGCGGGCCCTGTTATATTGATACTCTTCCATCTGGGTCTTCAAGGAAGCAATAAGAGGGGAGCAGTCTTGAGCCATCTCAGCAGCCCTAGAGATTACATCCTGTAAATGTCACTGTAATAACAAATACCGACGATAAGAGGAAACAGATTTACTCCTGGCATACCCAAGAAAAAAGCGTTTAAGATCCGATTTGGTATCGTCCCACCAATGTAAAGGGGAGGTGTAAGCATCCAGAACCGAAATTTGGGCTAACAGAAATTCCCGACAGTCTGTAATAATGTTGCCATCAGACAATAGGGAGCTATTCAACTTCCAGCCCGAAGAAACAAGAAGAGGATGAGAAGCCGTAGAAGGAAAACAAAGCAATGAGATGGCCATGTGATCCGAGGTCTCGCAAGGAATGACCTTCACCTGTTGTGCCATAACATTCTGGGAGAGAAAAATAAAATCAATACGGGTGGCCAGAAGGCCTCTATGATAGGTCATTGTTCCTTTGGGATGCGCCTCGCAATAACCGTCCTTAAGAGAGGCGTACTTGAGAATAGTACGTAATGCAGTAGAGACCCCGAAAAGCTTCTGTGTGGAGCCCCCTCTGTCAGTCACAGTGAGACCACAATTGAAGTCTCCTCCCATATAAAGATGTCTAGAGGTGTGTAAATAAGGCTGCAACAACCGAAATAAGTCAGAACGAGCAGCAATACCCAGAGGTGCATAAACATTCAGAATCCTGAGCTGGAGGCGACGGAAAGTGCAATCAAGCAACAAGGTGCGGCCAGGGACAATATCAACCAGTCTTGACATGGTATAGTCAAAACCAGAAAACAAAATACCCAACCCATCACATGTATCCTCACCAGAAGACCAATAAGAAGGGCCTCTAGTCCAGCCAGCAGAAGCCTGGGTCAGCTCATATCGAGTCTTCAGCCTAGTATCCTGAAGTAAGTAAAGATCATGCGGGAGATCCAAAAGATACTGTAGAGAGGCAAGACGTTTTCTTGGTATTTCATGCTCCACACATTAAGTGTGAGGCAGCGAAGACCCAAACCCACAGGCATAAGAAGAAAGAAAAAGGCCGAAAACCAGCAGAAAAACATGAAGAATTAGGCAAAGAGGCATCAAGTAACCGCCAATTGCCGCCTGGTGTCAGATGTAGTAGGGGAGGGATCTTGTAGGGAATCAGAGGAGTAGTCTAAATGGAGGGAAGAGGCATGTGAAGATTCAGAGTCATTTTCCTCATCCATTATATCACTCCACTGCTTCCGTTTGGACAGGGCTTGATAGTGATTCCCGGTCAAAATGGATTGTCCGGGGGAAGGGCTGGGAGCCTTACGCTTACCTTTGGACTTAACCTTTTTTCCCTGAGAAACCTCCATGAAGGGGTCCAAAGCAGGAGGGGGAGGGGGTGGTATGGGGTCAGAGGGGGCAACAACCCCAGGCACCAGGTCCGTGCCAGGAGGGGTCGGGTCTTGTAACACAGGATCTGCACTGGAAGAGCAGGAAAAGCAGAGGGAAGATCCTCACTGGGGGGAGGAGGCACTAAGACCTGGCCGTCCCCTTCACGCTGGCGAAGAACCTGAGTCTGAGAGTCCGTGATAAGGGCTACCTGATCCTGAGGGGGGCGGTCCAACCGATTATGGTCAGCCCATGGACACTGATGGTAAGTATGGCCAGTCTCATCACAGAGATTACACCTCCGGGGGTTAGGGCAACCGAGACTCACATGACCATAGGCCAAGCAAATAGTGCACCTTGGCTCGTTGCAGGTATGGCTCAAATGCGTCCGAGAACCACATTTATGGCAGGTGCGAGGTTGGCCGGGATAAAAACACAAACTTCTATCCCTTCCTATATAAAAACTACCTGGCAAATGAGCTATATCCCTGTCATCCTGCTTCAATTGCACCTTAGCCTTTCAACCCCCTGTCCAGACAAGGTCCTCATCCAAAATAGGACAAGGAGCCTCAAGAATGTCGCTGCTTAAGCCAGTATTGAACGTCCGCTATGCTCACTCCTTCATTACAAAAAAGAAGAGTAATCAATTTTACTGTAGATTTAGTAAGAGGAATGAGCATAAAGGGGGTCCATAAAGGCTGTGACTTCACCACATCATATTTGATCCCAAATTTTTCTAGAGTAGAAACAGTCTTAAAACTTAAATCATAAGCTGATTCCCCTTTAACATGTATGAAAGCAAACAATTCACTTGCTGAAATACCCATAGAGTCACGCAACAGGGAATGCAAACAGTTTTCCTATCAGGTGCAGTAGAGAGATCACCAAAATATTTCAGACGAACTGCATTCCTACGTCAGGCTGGTTCGCCCAAGTTCTGAAACAGGTCACTGAGGTGAAAGGGATGGTCAGTCAAAGCCTCACCTGTACTTAGAGTAGGCAAAGGAAGATTATACAAGTGGGGAATAGAATCAGCTGTTGAAGAAGAGAATACTGCCAGTGGAGGATGCGATACCGAAGCAGAATCCTTAGCTTGCATAGGGCCTGAAGTTTCAGGAGTTGGTTGGCCAACAGCAGAAATTTGTGTCGGAAGTAAAAGGGTGTAGGAGCAATGAAGCCACTGAGGATGAATGAGGAAAGGAAGTGGATTCAGCAGGCTGTTCAGTGACTGTGTTTCCCTGCATAATGTCCTGTGCACTTACCGCTTGGGGAGAAGACCAGTGTGCAGCAGGAAGCGGTTGAGTCCAACCCACAGCACACAGAGCAGAAGCAGGGGACCATGCAGAGTCTGGAAATGAAGTACCTCCATGAGTAGTCGGAGAGGAGAGCCTGCCTGCAGTAGCTGAAGCGGTACTGGTAGGAGCTGTAAGTAAGTCAGTTGTTGATGTGTGCGATAGCCCAGAGTGTAATTCAGCCTGGTCAGAGGTAGCAGGCAGGGCGGAGTGCAGTGCATCATCCTCCTGCACGAAGAAGTGCCGTAAGAGAGAACGGTTTTGTTCATATAACAGTCTCAAATGCGATGGAGACATAGTGTTAGTACTGGTCCCAAGAACTGTAGGAGAATGCTGGTCCAAAATCTGGGTGAGAGTTCCAAAATCAGGAGGAGAATCAGGAGGTGTACAAACAACTAGTTGTGGCGCAGAGTTCGACTGATTATTACTGCAAGCACTAGGCAAATCAACAGGCATAGTAGGCTGGAGATCTGGAGCAGAAACCACAAAACAGGGAGCTGCATCACTTCCACCTCCTCCAGGGTCCAGGACAGCAGCCATCTTAGTCCCGCAGGAAAAGAGTCCCCCCTGCTCAAAGGAAGCAAGAGTAGGGGAATTTCCCCGGTGTCCTGGCCAAATTTCCTCCATTCACTAAAAATACCACCAACAGCTTAATCTGGTTCTAGGTCAGTTGGCATTCATCTGTATCCCCCTCCCCCGGGGTCGTGCCTGAAAATAGGCAGGATTTGTCTAGTGCACTTACCCAGTCAACAAAAACTAAATAAAAATAAAATAAAATAACCAGCTGGCCAATCATCACAATCTCCACATTAGTAATTTTAACACATGGTTGAAGGGCTGGTGCAGTGAGAAGCAGTATAGCTTCACTGGGGACTGGGGACCCACCTGGAATGATGTGGCCCTGTACAGTGAGGGACAGATTGCATCTGTCCAGAAAGGAGAAAGCAGCCCTCAATGGACATTCAAACGCTTCAATGACAAACGTTTAAACTAGCTGGAGGAGGGGCCAACAAAAGCAGGGAAACTCAAGTAGCCCACCCCCACATGGTAAAGACACAAAAACTAAGGAGCAGAAAGATGAGATGATGTCAAGGGCACCTGGACCAGGAAGAAAGAGAGTAACAAAGGAATCAGAGACACCTGTGAAAGTTAACAGAGAAGGGGGGATGCAGGGAACCAAAACCAGGAGTGGAGGGAGGACAGGCAGTAATACCTGGAAGGCCATGGTGATAAATGCCCACCGTCTGGGAAATAAAATCCCAGACATGAAGGCCTTGATAGTAGAGGCAGACCTGGACATGGCAGTAATAACTGAAACCTGGTACAATGCTAACCATGGATGGGAAGTAAATGTACCTGAGGAGGGACATACAGCTGCTGGACAGGGTACAGAGGAGGGCAACTAAGATGATACGAGGACTAGGGGATTTGACGTATGAGGACAGACTTGAGGAGCTCTGCCTGTTTTCATTGGAGGAGAGGAGAGACAGTGGGAACATGATTGAGGTCTTCAAGTACCTCAAGGGAATAAATAGGGTAAACATGGAGGGAATCTTTAGACTAAAGCAGGGAGGTATCACCAGAGGGCATGGTTTGAAGTTGGAAGGTGGAAGGGGAGGGGGAAAAGAGGAGGAGGTTTTTCACTGAGAGGGTGGTGGATCCTTGAATGCGCTGCCTGGTGAGCTGGTTCAGAGATCCACAGTGGAGGGCTTCAAGAGAGGGGGTGGAAGACACAGAAAGCGGATGTATCAGATGATGGCCTAGCCCGGGGGATGGATGATAGGGGTTTCTGGAACACAAGGGGGAGGGCCTGGTACCCAACTAGGAATCTGAGGTTCGAACAGACTTGATAGACCATAAGGCCTAATCTGCTGGCAATTAGTATGTTAGTATGTTATGCTCTGTTCAGGCGAGATGGGGGGGGCAAAAAAGGGGGAGGAGTCGCCCTGCATGTCAGAGAGGGTATAAAGGCAACACAGATACAGGGTAAGCACTGTGGGTCACCCTTGAACCTGGAAATGGCACAGCAATATGCACAGGGGTGATATACAGACCTCCAGTACAGGGGGAACAAGTGGACAGGGAGCTAGAGGATAAAATATAAGGGATGGCAATGAAAGGTGAAATCCTGCTAACAGGGGATTTCAATGTGCTGGATGTGGATTGGATCACCTAGACAGCTGTTTCAGCCAGAAGCAGAGGCATCCTTGATTCCCTACAGGAGACAGGACTCAGGCAGCTAGTGCTTGATGCCACCAGGAACAAGACAGTTCTTGATCTAGTAATGACCAACGGGGACAGAATTGCAGATGTCCAGGTGGAGGGGCAACTAGGATCCAGCAATCACCACATAGTGTGGTTTAGCATAGGGACAGAGACTCAGTCAAGTCACACTAGGGCAAAGATTTTAGATTTCAAAAAAGCAGATTTCGATGAAATGAGGAGATACCTCAAAAGAGCCCTGGAGAAAAGGGGGACAGGAGGGGGGATGGAAGAGCAGTGGGAGCACCTAAAAGGAGCAATAGTGGAAGTAACAAACCAATGCATCAGATTGGTGTCCAAAGGAAAGAAGAGAAGAAGGCCACTATGGTTCCTGAAAGAGGTGGCAAAGAAAGTAAGGGCTGAAAGGGTAGGGTTCATGATATATAAGGAGTCCCAAAGGGATGAGGACAGAGTGCTGTACCAAGTGTCTCTAAGGGAAGCAGGGAGGGCGGTAAGGACAGCAAAGGCTCAGACTGAGGAGGGTTTAGTGCAGACAGTAAAGAACGGGGACAAGACACTCTACAGGTGCATCAACCAAAGGAGGAAAACCGTGGTGGGGGGTTGTAAGGCTCATAGGGGAGGAAGGGGAGTGTAAGGAAGGAGATATGGATAAAGCAGAAATACTGAATAAATACTTCTGTTTGGTATTCACAGAAGAGGGGAGGGACAGGGACCACAGCTGAGCAACAGGTGCTTTGGGGGGAAGAGGTGGACAACAGTCCATTCACAGGGGAAAGAGTTCTGCAGGATCTCACTAAATTGAAAGTGGACAAAGTGATGGGACCAGACAGCATATATCTGAGGATATTACAGGAGATACAAAGAGAGCTAGCAGAACCTTTGGCAGCCTTGTTCACTGAGTCACTCAACACAGGAGTGGTGCCAGAGGATTGGAGGAGGGCACATGTGATCCCTCTACACAAAGCTGGCAGTAGGGAGGAGGTGATAAACTATAGGCCAGTCAGCCTCACCTCAGTAGTGAGGAAGATCATGGAGGCGCTGCTTAAGGAAAGGATAGTGGGAC
The DNA here is from genome assembly GCA_016271365.2 of Neoceratodus forsteri. Taxonomy (NCBI): domain Eukaryota; kingdom Metazoa; phylum Chordata; order Ceratodontiformes; family Ceratodontidae; genus Neoceratodus; species Neoceratodus forsteri. The sequence goes on along the minus strand of CM028130.1, from coordinate 1,445,720,925 downwards.
ATCTAGAAGCCATCAGTGCCCAGGAACCTAGGCAACATGAATTTACACTGGTAGGTTGTGTCAAATGAATCTGATAGATTTCTTCGACTGGGTGATGAAGGAAGTAAATTTGGGGGTAGTGGGTTTGCCTTTATAGTAACATCTCGCTATACAGTCTCCCCACAGCCACAGCCGCAATGCTGAGTGTCGGCATTGCAGTGTCGGCATTGCACTGTCGGGATGTCTCACTGTGTTGGAGTTGTATTGGGGAGGGGGCACAACACTGGGAGATGCACCACCGGTGTCTGCAGGGACCAGCACAGCGACCTGATGATTTCAGGTGAAATCTGTTGCTGTGCTGGCCTTCGAGGTGGCGGTGTCACTCTCCAATCGGTACACCGGGGCAGTGTACATCACCTACCTTGATTTCAGCAAAGCCTTTGACACCGTCCCACATAGGAGGCTGGTTAACAAGATGGGTAGTCTGGGCATAATTGACAAGGTGGTAAACTGGGCTAGGAACTGGCTAATGGACAGGAGGCAGAGGGTGGTGGTAAATGGGATACAGTCTGAAGGGGGGTGACCAGTGGAGTTCCTCAGAGATCAGTCCTTGGACCAGTTCTATTCAATGACTTCATTAGCAACATTATAGAGGGACTAGAAGGAAAGATCTTTCTGTTTGCAGATGACACCAAGATCTGTAACAGGCTGTATACTCCAGAAGGGGTGGAGAAAATGAGGAAGAACCTGGGGAAGTTTAAGAAATGGTCTGCGGAGTGGCAACTGGGGTTTAATTCAAAGAAGTTCAAAATTATGCATCTGGGACACAAAAACCCTGGGGAGAGTTACAGGATGGGGGGAGAGTTGTTGACAGTCACCAAAGAAGAGAGGGACCTGGGGGTTATTATCTCAGATGACCTGAACATGTCAAAGCAGACTACGAAGGTAGCAGGGAAGGCCAGTGGCATGCTGGGGTGCATTGGCAGGGGTATCACCAGCAGAAAGTGGGAAGTAGTGAAGTCATTATACAAAACCCTGGTCAGGCCTCACATGGAGTACTGTGTGCAGTTCTGGAGGCCGCACCATCAAAAGGACACTAAAGAGCTAGTGCACTGCCTAAAACTAATACTGGCTTTTAAAATCAGTCAACCATTACCTTTCACATCTGAAGTACTTTTTATTTTCCCTTTGGTTAATTAGAAGATTGTTTACCTGATGTTAGCAGGTGTTCAGCGTTATACAGCACTCTGCCTGGCAGCTGACATATCTGTTTCTCTTTTCCCCCATGCTGCATCATCAGCACTGCAACTTCACTGACTGGAACATCACTGCTGCTTAGGGACAGCCACTCGGTAGCTGCCATGTCAGTCACCTGTGATGTCACTGTCAGTGAGATCACAATGCTGATGATGTAGTGGGGGGACCAGAGATAGATATGTCAGCTGCTAGGCTGACAGCTATTCCACACATCCAAAACAATATTATCACACAGAAAACTTTCTAATGAGCAAAATGGAAAATTAAAATACTTCAGACATAAAAAGTTACATCTGACTACCTCTTGAAATTTGTATCATTTGCTTGTCTGTCTGTTTTGGTTCCACTAGCTCTTTAACAGGCTTGAGGTGGTCCAGAGAAGGGCAACTAAGATGGTACAGGGCTTGCACCACAAGATTTATGAGGAGAGATTAAGGGACCTCAATATGTACTTGCTGGAGAAGAGGAGAGGAGAGAAAGAAGGGACATGATAAAGACATTCAAGTACCTCAAGGGCATAACCAAGGTGCGGGGGACATCTTCCAATACAGGAGGAGGAGGAGTACAAGAACGAGGGGGCATGACATTGGAAGGTGGCAGATTAAAAGGGAATGTGAGGAATTGTTTCTTCATGGAGAGGATGGTGGAGGCATGGAATGGTCTGCCACAGGATGTGGTAGGAGCCAGCACTGTGGTTGGATTTAAACATGCATGGGACAGGCATAGGGGAATCATAGAGGTTAAGCTGGGGGGGGTCAGAAGCTGTAATTAGCTCAGGGCTTACAGACAGAATGGATAGGCCTAGCAGTCCTTATCTGCCGAAAATGTCTATGTTTCTATGTTTCTCCACCCCACCCAGGTCATTCCCCCCACCACCTGGTCATCCCTGAGGCATTCATTCATCTTTATAAAATCTGCCCTTCTGAATTCCAGAACCCTCACCCTTGTGTGATTCAATTCTGCAGCTATCCTTATATTGAACCAAACTATACAGTAATCATTGGTCCCCAGGTGACCTCCCACATTGACGTCTGCAACACTGTTCCTGTTAGTGAGTATCAGGTGCAGTATTGCTCCTGTCATGAGTGGGTTCACTGACTAGTTGCCTGAGGAATGCCCCCTTCAGGGAGGCCAGGGTGTCCCTGCTTCTAATTGAACCCACAGCTGGGAGGCTTCAATCTACATCTGGCAGACTGAAGTCTCCCACCTGCATCACATCCCTCTTTTCTGCCATCTTGCCAGTGGCTTCCACCAGCACCTTATCTAACTCCTTCCCCTATAACAGAGGTCTATATATCATGTCAGTGCAAATATAGGCTATGTTCCCCATCTCCAGGGTGACCCACAGTACCTCTGCCCCCCCATATTCCCTGTATCTCCATCACTTATATACATTCCCGCACATAGAGCACCACACACCCACCTTTCCTTTCCACCCTGTCCTTCCTGAACAGAGCCTGGTATGGCCATGTCCCAGTCATGGCTTTCAGTGCACTATGCCTTGGTAATAGCCACAATATCCATATTGTCCTTGTTATCTGTTTTTTCCTTTTTGCTCCCTTCCCTCACTCCTTCCTCTCTCCCTTTTTAGTGCTCCTGTTCCCATCCCCCTTCATTTCTATCATCCTGGTTCCATTAATAATTTGTAGCATGGGGAAGGGGGGGTCCACTCCTTTCAGGTTCTCCCTAGTCTCTACTTCAGCCAGTGGAGGGGGCACCTTCTGCCTCCCCAATTCCTTCGGCCACCCCTCTCAGCTAGTTTAAGTGTTCATCAAAGTAACATCTAAACCGTCCAATGAGGACTAATGTTCCTCTCCCAGATGGATGCAGGTCATCACCCCTGTATAGGCCCTTAATCCTTCAAGTGAATTCCCAGTCCTCAGTGCAGCCAAACTCCTCCTATCTGCACCATTCCTTCAAACATGAGTTGAAGCTCCTGGTCCACAAATCCCTCTCCTCCCCCCATAGTAGACAGGCAGCACCTCAGTGAAAGTCACTGAATGCACTACCTGTCTAAGACCTCTCCCCAGCTCCCTAAACTCCCCTACACTATCCCAGTCCTGTCCCTAGCCAGGTCATTGATCCCCAGGTGGACAATGACATCCAGCTCCCCCTTCAATCCTGCTGCCCTAGCATATATTCCAGGATCCATTTCCCCAGGCACCTGACATCCCTCTCCCTATTCCCAAAATCTATCCTCCTTGCAATTAAGTCCCCCACCAGAAGTTGCTTCCTCCTCCTCCTCCTCCTCCTCTGGAGTCCTCTATCATCCTTCTTGGAGTCTCCACTACAGAAGACCCCCACATCCTCCCTGGCCACTACCAAGAGTGCCTCCTCCCAACATTTCCACCCTGCCAGAGTGGCACAGGAGTTTTTCAGTGGTACTAGTTGAGGAATGTGCCTCTGACCCACCACCCCCACCCTTCCGTGCCCACCATAGTCCAGCCGTTCCTCCTCCCTAGCATCTTCTGAGGTAACAGTGGCAGATTTGGTGGCCCCTGGTGGGGGAAGAGGTCCTCTGAATCCAAGCCAACTCAGTCTGGATTCTAGTGACCTTCTCTCTCAACCCAGAAAAGTGCATGCAGATGGGGCAGAACTGCTGTCTCCAGAAGGTCTCGCTGAAAATTGCTGCCTCACAGCCACTGCTTGCACCACTCCTAGCATTCCCAATTCCTACTGTCCCCGTGTTACTTGGAAACACTTATGTACCCTTACCCTTCATAGGTTATTTCTAGTTTTTCCCCTTCTGTTGTTTGTTATACCCCTTTGTATATCTACCCTAAATAGGGTGTTGCTCCTACTCCTTGTTTCATCCTACCCTTTTGCTTCCACCCATCCCTAATGCATCATTACCCCAATAAGGTGTTTCTAGTGTAACCCCCTAGGTGGCGCTATCCCAAGGGCTACTACCCCTGCCTGCTTGACCACTAACAGGTTGAGGGGTCTAGGTTCTATGGCGGGTGCTTCCACCCAGAGGTCAGGGTTTGCAGTAGTTAGACTAACTTGGTCACAGCCCTCTGGGACACTGAGACCCCTTTTATTCCTACTAGTGGTCCACACAATACACCATGAGTATCTTCACTATTTACACTTCCTCCCAGGACTGGTTTGGTCAGCTTGACTCTGGGGACCCCATGTAAAACAAGATGATGCAATACGATAGCCACAGTACAATACTTTAACATAAACGAATACCTCAGACAGTGTAACTTTGCTGAAACAAACTGATCTAATTTATTTAAGGAGCTGTAACAAGGAAAGGGGAAATCAGGTTAATTAGGTTAGACACATTAACAATCACAGTACTGTGCGCATATTCAGAGTCCCAAATGTCACTCTTACTGGGTACCCAGGATGGGGGGCGGGCTAGCCAGGATCGGTGCAGCTGGTTGGGGTCCTGTGAAGGAAAAACACTTGCACAATACCCAATTGTAATCCGGAGCCGGATGGCTCAGTTCATGAAGAAAGGGAGGAAAAGAAATCAGATGAAACACTTGCAATTGGATAAACAGATGGCAGGGAGCTACCCTGATTTGTACTTACAGATTCAATGCTGAAAACTGGATGGGATGCAGATTGTCCTGGATTGCCAGGAGAAACAGAATAGCTGGCCCAGCCCTCGTGGCAGGACTCACTTGCATTTGAAAAACAGGCAGATTCAGTCCAAATCAAGCTGGGTTCTGCTTCCAGCTTCAGCACACAATTCACAGTACAGAGGAAAATAAGTTTGCGATTCCCCACAAGCCCTAGACACATTTATATGTAAAAGAAAATTACTATACCAGGCAGGCTGCTTCTCGATCCCGATCGCAATTACTGCAAGATACCCAGGAGCACACACTGCAGCTTCAGTTCCTGACAGACCGAGCGTGAGTCAGCAATTTCTCCAGTCTTCTACAGTGTGAGCCTGGTTTCCACACTTCTGTTGCTTCTTTCTCCTCACAACTCGGATTCAGTCCAAACTGGCACACACAAAGGCTGCAGACCGAAACTCAGAGCCTCACACACGCTTACCACACAAAACTATACCCCGCAGGAGCAGACAGCTCCTTTTCTCTTCACTGCCACAACTGATCTGATCTTTCCAGTCACAGAGCAGGGCATTTCCTTTAGCTCCACACTATTCTGTTGGCTGATTCAGCTGTCACTCACAATAAGACTCCCTCCGTTGGTAGAAAAAGGCGCCACGGTCAAAACTACATTTCCCAGAGTCACTGCCCATACAATCCCCTTGTGGCTGGCTCAAATTAAGAGTCCAAGTTCTGATTCGTCCACAGGTTCCATTTTAGGGCTTCGTCAACCCAATTGGCCCAGCACAGCAGTTTAGGTCCAAAATGGAGAGGTAACACACACAAAGTCCCAGCTGCAATAAAGGCAGGTTAGACAAACTACAATTTTGCTAATGCTTTAAATGATTACTGGCAAACAGTTACAGCTTTCAGATGGGCTCCCTTTGCACTCTTAGCGACTGCAAAAACGGAGCGATTTGGCAGCAGCTCGGGCAGGATTCGAGCATTAAATACACAGTCCCCACATGCAAACTAATTAAGTCTGCAAGCAGACAGCTCTTAAAGAGACAGTACGTGGAGGCTCAAATAGCACTCACTTGCAACCTCAGTTAAGCAGCTCAGACGCCGACCACCACCCAGGGTGGGAGCACTTAGGCAAGCTCCTAGGAGGCTTTTTAGGAACCCCCATTTGTAGGGGCGGTTAAAACCTTCCTGGCCTGGAAAGAACTTTGTGTCCGCATCAAGTAAATACCCTCATAAATTTCAATACAACCATATACATTTACATCAATATCACATTAGGCTTATACATGTAATCATCAGTCAACATGTCATATTACCAGAAACACATTTCTGAAACTTTTCAGTACATCACGTTTTACACAGTATTATACACACATTGTACCATAACTCAGGTTATTACCTCCTGTACATGAAACCTGAAGAAAGGGGGCCCATCCCTATCAGCTACCTTGGGGCTGGATGGGGCAGGGGCACCATACCTAGAGGGCAACACAAGTAACTTGGAGTTAGCACTGATGTTCAATTTGGGCAATGAGCTTGGGGACACATACACTCCTTTATGGACAACATTGAGAGGCAAGTCCACAGGCCTCCCAAGGGAATCATAACTGAGGTGTACTACAGGCTTTACAGCTCGACCAGTCCTTCTAGGAGGGAACTGTTACAGTCTCTGCACTCAGCCTCATTTTCAGCATTGTCCTCACTTGTCAGGGGAGTCTCCATTGGGCTAGAGAGGCTAGAACTTGGGGCACTTTCAGCTCCAGGAGTTACAATCTCTGAGTCCACAACACTTGGCTCACACAGAGAGCTTTTGGACACTTGCAGTAGACTGTCAGGGCACTCAAAATACTCTTCTTGTTCTGGTATATCACCAGTCTGTTCCAGTCCTTCATTTTCCTCCTCTGAAAGCTCAAACAGTTCAACCATACACAATGATTCCATATCATCTGACTTGATGCTTTGCACTTCGCTTTCTGGGAGCATTGGCTCCAGGGACAAAGCTGTGGGCTTAGACAGTCCAAAAGGCCCAGCTTCATCTCCAGGACTGACTAAGGGATTGCCCCAAAACAACTGACTCAGTTCATAAGAAGGGTAATATTCAAGGCCACACTCACTTTCCTCTGACATGGACTGACAGTCATGTTCAATTGGGACTTGTGGAGGGGAGCATGTTAATTCAGCCTCGACAGGTGCAGGCTTTCTTGACTTTTTCTTAGCTGCAGCTCTAGTCACTGGTCCACAGGGGGCATTTTCTGGGGGTTCAGACTCAATCATCTGTCCAATAGGTAGTAGATGATTTCTATGCATGGTCTTTACATCTTTTGAGTTATTTTTGGGCCTTACTTTGTACACAGGCAGTTCATTTAGTTTGCCTACCACAATGTGAGGGAGATGGTGCCACCTATCAGCAATCTTGTGTTTTCCATGCAGCCCCAGATTTCTTAGCAACATCCAATCTCCCCCCCTGAAGTTCTAGTGCTTTCACCTTTTTGTCATACCTTTCTTTATTGGCCAAATTTCTTTTGGCAGCCATGGCTTGAGCCAGTTGGTATGCATGGTTTAGCTGGGCCTTTAACTTTTGTACATACTGTAAATGAGTAGCTGCTTGAACCTCATCAGGAGAAACTCCAAAGCAAACATCTACTGGTAGTCGGTATTCTCTTCCAAACATCAGGCGATAGGGGGAAAACCCCAGTGGCATCACTTTTGGTGCAGTTGTAGGCATGTACCAGGGTGCTAATTTGTTGGCTCCATCTAGGCTTGTCCTTTGGGTGGAGAGTGCCTAGCATATCTAGCAAAATACGGTTGAAACATTCAGGCTGTGGGTTCCCCGGGGGCTGGTAAGGGGTGGTTCTGGACTTTCGCACTCCCCACAGAGAAAGCATCTCTTTGATCAGATGACTCTCAAAGTCTCTCCCTTGATCAGAATGGATTCTTTGTGGAGCCCCATAGTGAACAAAAAAGTTTTCTACAAGCACTTTTGCTACAGTGGATGCCTTCTGGTCCTTGGAGGGGAAAGCTTGGGCATATCTCGTAAAATGGTCAGTGACCACCAGCACATTATTAATATTTCTTTGATCTGACTCCAGACTCAGAAAATCAATACAGACCAGCTCCATGGGTGCACCGGTGGTGATGTTAACAAGGGGGGCAGCCCTCTGGGGCAAAGCTTTCCTCTGTAAGCAGCGACTACAAGTTCGAATATGTTGCTCAACATCAGCCCCCATCTTAGGCCAACAGAATCTGGATCTCACCAAGTCAAGTGTTCTGTCTATTCCAAGGTGCCCCATGTGGTTGTGTAAGGACCTCAGTACTGAGTCTCGAAAGGCAGTGGGCAGCACTAGTTGTTGTTTGTCTATTTGTCCCCCTCTGTCTACCGTTTCTCTGTATAACAGTCTATTGATCAGTTTCAACTTAGGACCTTCCTTGTATAACAATGCAGTTCTCAAATCAGTGGAGCATAATTTGGACACATCTTTCCCTGCGTAAAGGGCTTCTACAGCTGATTTGATCATGGGATCTCGGGACTGAGCCCGCTGAATACTGTCATTGTCCAGCTGAGGCAGTGCACCAATGTCCAAGGCAGAAAAGTGGCAATAAGCAGCAGGTATACAATTCTCAGAGGGTCCCAAACAATCCACCATACAGTCCACTGCGTCCGTGGACATTTGTTCCTCCCTGTCAAACTTCTGGCACAGTGCTCAAATATCAGGGTCTGACAGTCTGACCCAGTTATTCGGGGGGACAGGTCTCCGTGAGAGAGCAGCAGAATCTATGTGGTTCAGGCCTGCTCTATATTCAACAGCGTAGTCATATGTAGATAATGCAGAGAGCCACCTATGGCCAGTGGCAACCAACTTAGCTGAAGTCTGCACACAGGTCAAAGGATTATTGTCAGGTCTTACTAGTATCTTAGCACCATACAAGTACTCGTGGAATTGGTCAACAATGGCCCATTTCAAAGCTAGGAACTCTAACTTGTGTACAGGATAGTTCTTTTCGGAAGGGGTCAGGCTTCTGCTGGCAAAGGCCACTGGTCTCAGACCATTCTCGTGCTCCTGACACAACACAGCCCCCAACCCTTGCAAGCTAGCATCAGTGTGCAGGACATAAGGTTTTGTGGGATCAGCATAGGCCAACACTGGAGCATGGGTAAGTTGATATATGATCTCATGAAAAGCAGTCTCACAATCAGGAGTCCAGCGGGCCCCAAATACTTCACTTGGATGAAAATACACTCTTTCAGTCTCAAGGGACGCTGACTTTTTGTAACTTTTGTGGGTTGGGGGATACCCTTGAGTAAGGTTAAGTAACTGGTGGATCACTCTTGAATAATCCTTGATGAAGCGCCGATAATAACCACAGAAATCCAGGAATCTTTGTAGTTCTTTCAGATTTTTGGGCTGCGGCCAGGTGGTCAAGGCCTCAACTTTATTTGGGTCGGTCTCTAGTCCCTCGGTGAATACTATGTGTCCCACATACTTTACTGATGTTTGAAACAATTGATACTTATCAATGGACAGTTTAAGTCCAAAGTCTTCCAGTTGGTCCAACACTTTGAACAATCTGCTCTCATGTTCCTCCAGTGAGCTGCCAAACACAATGACATCATCTAGGTGTACCAGGCACTCTAACAGGTTCTTTTTTTTTTTTTTTGAAATTTAAGTTTATTGAATTTCAATATAAAAGAACCAACAACATGTGACAGAAATAACAAACCATAATACACATGGTATAACATAAGAGGAAACACAAAGAAAAAGAGGGAAACCCCCCAACCACAACCCACCCAAAACCCACCACCCTCCTCCCATCCCACCCCCCCACCCAAACTGAGTGTGCCAAGTAAACAATGTGCCTGAGATAGAAAATTCAGCATACTAACCAGCTCAGGAGAAAGCCTCCCTCGATTCAGAAAATAAGAAACCAATAACAGGATATAGTACAGCAGGAAAGAAAAGCATCGCAGGCATCAGGTAGGAGGTCAGGAACTCACTGATGCAAATATAGTGCATGCAATTCCCCACTTTCTGGAACAGGTCCATACGGTTACTCGAGCTGGCTATCAACCTCTCGGCATTGAGATAGGCGGAAAGCTTGGTCAACCATTCGGTATAGGACAGCGCCAACTGATCCGTCCAGTGTCTAAGGACCAGTCTCTTAACCACAATGGACACCATAGCCATGTGATACCAGCGCTCCACACAATCTATACTAGCATAATCCCCAAGAATACAGACCTCGGGAACAAAAAAACCTGAGAGACCTAGTAGAGGATCCAGATTGTCCCGAATAGAAGACCACAGGGGAGCCACTTTGATGCAAGACCAGAAAATGTGAAGGGGGTCCCCTTCACCCTGCATACACCTGGAACAGAGGGAAAGGGAAATCTTGTTGAGTCGAAACAATTTCCTAGGGGTATATACATGTTATTCACAATATAATACTGAGTAAGCCTAAATCTATCCTGGGTATGATATTTGTGGAGATCCTTCCAGATGCGAGACCAGGTCAAGGTGGACTCAGGGAGTAAGGAAATCCAAATGCTGGAGCCTGCAACAGGTTCCGAGAATTTATAATTTAGAAGAAAGGAGTATATGGATGAAATGGGGTGTGGTTTAGAGGCAAGGGTTAATATTTGAGAAAGGAAGGGGTATACTACCGGTTCATTGAAGTGGGTGCCAAACCTCTCAGCAATAAGATGCCTCAGCTGATAAACTTTAAAGATCTTGTCCTGGGGAATGCCATACTTCCAAGAATGTCCACGGAAGAAAGGAGAAGTCCTTGGCCATAGAAATGTTCCAGACTGGTCTCCTTAATTTGCGGAAGCCAACCGGGAGTTATCAACTAACTGCCCAGCTTAATGTTGGATTAAGCATGACCGGTTGGCTCTAGATCTTCTTGGGAAAATACCCTAAGCGCAAACATTGGAAAAGAGACTTAAGGGATACAAGAGTTGTTTGGTCAGTTATCCATTGTGAAAGTGCAGAGGGAGGAGTATAGAAAATAGCATAAGGGTCTATTCTAGACTCTGAAAGGATTGATTTTTCAATGTGGAGCCAAATCGGTTGTGACAGATCAGGGTTAGTGGTGAACCATCTCCCCAACTTGGCGAGATGGGCCGCCCAATGGTAAAACACAAGGTTGGGGAGCCGAAGTCCACCCCTATCCTTAGGAAGGGATAGTTTAAGAAATGAGCGCCGGACTCCCTTACCACGCCAAATAAACTTTGAGAACATCCCGTGAAATTGCCGCAGGTAAGAGATAGGCATCCAAAGATTTAATAGGTTGAGAGGATAGAAAATACGAGGAAGGACATTCATTTTGATAATGTTAATCCGGCCCCAAAGGGAAATAGGAAGGGTGGACCACCGCCCCAAATCTTGTTGGACGAGGCTCTTTAAGTCATCTAAATTGAGCTTCTTAAGTAGAGAAGAGTCCATTGAGAAATGAATCCCTAAATATTTAATTGACCTGGGGGACCACCTCATACCAAAATTGGCAAGATCATGCCTATAGGTGCGAGTGTTTAAGGAAAGATTTCAGATTTAGAAATATTCAATTTGTAATGTGAGAGGGCACCGTAATGCTTAATAATATCAAGAGCATATTTTAGGAGTCAGCAGGATGTACAAGGCAGGATTATATCGCCTGCATAAGCAGAAAGAGTTAACTCCTGTTGGCGCACTCTAACAACCTTTGACAAGTGGGGAAGACTTAAGCTTGATAAGAAGGGGTTCCAAATACAAATTAGATAAAAAGGGCGAGAGAGGGTAGCCTTGTCTAGTACCAAAGTACAAATGAAACAGCGAAGAGAGAACCCCATTACAATATATTTTAGCCGAGGGAGAATTATAAAGAACCTGGACCCACTTCAAAAAGAAAACCGGAAAATCCATCCTAGCCATCACAGCCCAAAGAAAGGACCAATTCACACGGTCAAAAGCTTTCTCTGCATCCAATGAAACTAAGACCATGGGGGATTGGGATAGGCAGGCATGTTACGAAATGTGAGAGAGAGTTCTTAAATGGTCAGAAGGAGAGCGAGAATGTACAAAACCAACCTGCTCTGGACTGAGAAGATGGAGCCAGACTCTTTTGACTCGTTCAGCCAAAATTTTGGAAAGGATCTTCATGTCATAATTTTGAAGAGATATAGGTCGATAGCTCGCCGGGTCAGTAGGGGATTTACCAGGCTTGAGAATTAGAATGATGGTAGCTTCAAGAAGAGAGGAGTCTATAACACAAGAAGAAAAAAGGTATTCATAAAGCTTAAGAAGTATGGGGGCAAGATCTTTAGAAAAGACCTTGTAGAAATTGGCGGGGAAGCCGTCCGGACCAGGTGTTTTATCCGGAGTCATAGAGGCAATAACCCCCTCTATCTCGGCCAAAGAAATAGGGACAGTCAAAGTTTCCTTATGAGGCGGCAAAAGCTGGGGAATGTCGACGTCAGTTAGATTCAAGTTATATCCAGAGGAAAGGGAAGCGAGATAGACGGGCCATATAAATCCTTATAGTAATTCTCGAAGATCCCCACAATTTCTCTAGGAGAGGTTTTGATAGAGCCAGTAGCCAGGGAAAAAAAAAAACATCCAACGTCCCTGAAAATAATCGCGGGGAAATCAGCAAGAAAAGGAAACGAAAAACCCCCATCCAGTAGGCCAGCTAAAACCAGGTCTTTTTACATAAACACAGTTCAGCAAGTTTCTCAGCCCTGAGATTTAAACAACTCAGGGAGTCTGGTGGCAAGATCCTTATAAGCCGCTTCTGGCAAATTAAAGCTGTGGGTGATACTTCCAATCGAGACCTTGAGTGTAGCGGGACACCATCCTGAAGGAATAGACGCCTGCAATCAGCTTCTGGACCGTAGGGGTGAAAGCGGCCCTTTCTCTCTCGCTTCCTTCGGAAGGTCCTGGGCAACACGTATCTTGGCCGACCCCTCATGTAACCGCTTGCAGGTCACGAGATTTACTGTAGATGTGTGCTGCCTTTCAATGTAGCTCAAAAACTTCATAATTATAGGGCGTGGGGGGGAACCTGGCGGTGGTCTAGGCCTCAACGACCGATGGGCCTTTCAAGGTGATAACTTGGACTGAGTGGTGAGGGCCCAACTACTTTAGCGAGGAACTTCTGCAGGAAGGCCATCAGATCGGGCCCCTCTTCCAGCTCCAGAAGGCCAAGAATCAGCAGATTATTCCTCCGGTTGCGGCCCTCCAGGTCCTCAGTTTTTAGCTGAAGCTTCCGCACCTGTTGAACTAGCCCAGCCATCTCCACCTCAGCTTTCGCCTTCCATTGCTCCAACGAAAAGAGTCTGGCCTCCGCGTCTGACACTTTTGTAGTGAGGGAAGAGAGGTCGCCCTGCAGGGAATTCAGCTCAGCAGTGATATCTTGAAGGATGCTCTTCAGTGGGGTCAACTCCTGCATGAATTTGTCCTCTTAGGAGGACCGGGCGCCTGAGTCTTCTCCCGCTTCTTTCCGGACCCGGCCCGCCTGATTCGCGGCTTCTTGGATGACTTTTCGAGGTGCAGGCGTGATCCTCACCGCTGCCTGCTTCTTTATCTACCTCCATCTCCTTGTAAAATTAAGGAAAACCGCTGGAGACACACTCGCAGGTCGACAATCAGAACGTGGACAACCCAGTGGTGGTAGTTTATCTGAAATTAGTGCTCTGGGGATCTCAGAATGTGGCGATTAGGATGGCAGGAGGGGAGAGCTCTAAGCCTCTGCTGCCATTCAGCAAGCTGCCATCATGTGATCCATCTAACAGGTTCATGTCCCCTACCACACGCTCCATCAGGCGTTGATAAGTGGCTGGAGCACCTGAAATCCCTTGAGGCATCCTCATGAATTCGTAGAAACCAAGTGGACAGATAAAGGCTATCTTTTCACGGTCTTCTGGGGCCATCGGGATGTGGTAGCACCCACTTCGAAGATCCAACACTGAGAACCACTTACTACCATTCAGGCAGTCCAAAGCATCTTGAATGCATGGCATTGTATACTGATCAGGAATAGTCCGCCGGTTCAAGGTGCGATAATCCACGCATATCCTTACTGTCCCATTCTTTTTCCTCACTACCACGATAGGTGAAGCATATGGGCTTCTGGATTCTTGTATTACACCAGCTGCAAGCATCTCTTGCAGATGCCGTCTCACATCATCTATGTCAGCAGGTGCCAGACATTGAGATCTCTCACAAAATGGCCTTTCATCATGCAGCCGGATATGGTGCTCAGCTCCTTGCATGCATCCTGCGTCCTATTCCTTTAAAGAAAACACCTGGTCTCTCTGGGCAAGCTTCTCACTGATCCCCACTTTCCATTCAGCTGGCAACTAGGAGTCACCGAAATCAAACAAGTCAGGCGTTACTCTGTCATTCTTCCCCGAACTCTTGTTACTGGGTAGCATGGCAGTGTCCGCACAGTGCACAGTAGCCAGGGTGCAGCCTTGATTTACTCAGATCTCCCCGTCAGACATATTGTGAACTTGAACCATCACTCTTCTGGCAAAAGCATGGGCTCTAGCAGGCAGAATACTTGGTTTGACCAGCAGTCCCTCCAGCAATTTTCCATCGCCTGGTGCATCCAACATTAATATTTTATTCTTGACATCCTTTCTGATATGTACCTTTCCCTGTAAGGTACACTGGGTATTTGGCACCAGGATCAGAGACTCAGGATCCTTTTTCTGGACAATTCCAACCGGTTCCTCTGGTTCCACTTTGTCAGCATCTCTCTCTGGGCATCGTATGCCCTCTTGATCAAGGCCAGAATTCTTAGAGCTCTACTAGTCCAGGACCCCTGTTTTTCATAACATAACTGTGCCAGTCATCCAAACATATGTGCATTAGTCCCAATTAGTAGAGGAACCCCATCATACAGTCTGGTAGGGGGACACACTAGGGCCAAGGTCTCCACTTGCTCTGCCACTCCAACCACAGAGGTGGGAAAGGACAACCAAATTCGGATATAGCCGGCGTAGGGGTAGGCCTTTTCACTTAAACCCCAGACATGTAGTTCTTCCAATGCTTGCAGGGGTACATCAGACAAATGCTTCTGATACCAATCTTGGAACATAATTGTCACTTGGGAGCCACTGTCTAACACAGCTCTTGTAGGCACTCCATTCACTTTTACAGTGGTCTCCATGGAGGGACCCACCACTTCAGACCATTCTGGTGGCAATGATCTGGATGTCGATTGGGCATTGGCCCTGGTGGCGTAACATTTCCGAGTGGCTCCCCCTGGTGGCAGGGCGTAGGTTCTGCAATGCCAGGCCACTAACCTATTGGTAACTTTTCTCTCAAGCTCTCTGGCAAATGACAAGCTGACTGAAAATGCCCATCCTCCCCACAATGTTAACAAAACTTAATGTCCCTAGTGTCCTTGGAGGGTGGGGGATCTCTTTTCTGTTGGGGCTCTTCTTGGACTGGGGGCTTATGCCTTTGGGCTTCTGGATCTCCACTTCTATTGGGGGTGAGGGCAGCCCTTTGCAGCTGCCCCACCATCTCTCTCAAGTCTCTTAGTTCTGCTAGCAGGTTACCCTCAATCCAGGTCTCAGGGGAATCAACTTGCACTCCCACTACACTTTTGGGCTCAGGGGGAGCCTGATACAGATCTGGTTCTCTGTATGCCTCAGTCAATTCCTTAATTAAACCTCTCAACTGTTGAGCCTCATCTAGCTCACTTTTTTCGGGAGTCTGACAAGTGTTCACAGCCCCAGCACAGGGTTCCCAGCCCTCTTCATCAGTTTCAATCTGACGGATCTCTTTCATCAAATGGCAGTACTCTGGAGGGCTGGCCCTTCTGTCTTGCAGCTTGAGCTTCAGTATTATTATGCTCAAAAATCTTGTTGACGTCAATATGTGGTCTAATCTGACCAGGTTTGACTCTTTGTCAGGCACTCCCCCTTTTCAGTGGGCCCTCTGCAAAGCCCTTTCTATCCTAGTGACAAAGGCAGACAATTTCTCATTTTTCCACTGTTTGGCTGACTTAAATTTCCATAATAAATCATCCCCGGATTCTGTGCTGCCAAATACTCCCTCTAGGGCAGAAAGATATTTTGCGGCAGTGGCCTCCAGACTAGTAGCCCGTAAAAATCGGATGGCTTCCAGAGCAGGGCCTCTCAAGCTTTCCATCAAGTGCTTCCTCTTTTCCCCCTCTGAACACTGCCATTCTTGCACTAATGGGGTGGCATAGTCCATCCAGGCCTCTAGATCATCCTCCCTTGGGGGCACTGGGACTGTGCCAGAGAAAAGTCTGAGCAGTCATTAGGAGTCCAGCTGGATTGGGGGAATTATGACGGGGGAGGGGGCCACTGGAGAGCTCTTGAGGGAAACTGGAGATGTACCTGGGGAATGCAGGGGCGTGTGGTCACCTGAGAGGTCTAACACTTTTACCAGTTCCTGAGCAGTTTGCCCCTCAGATGCTAATAATTTGAGCAGTTTCTCTTCAAACCCATCTATATTTGGAGACCCACCCGGGGTGGCCAGACCACTAAGTAAATGGATGACCCTCCATCCCGTCTGGGCACCTTCGGGCAGAATAACAGGGGGCACCTTTTCTGGGTCCACAGGGGAACTGCACGAGATCAGCACTAGCATAGTTTGTTCAAATAAATCAGCATCTCTTCCCCTTACTTTTACCTTGCCCAAGCCCTTGACATGCTCTACAGTGGATACAATGTTAGCATTACTGGTCCCTAAGGGGACATCCAGCAACAGAATGGCCCTGTGGGGGTCTACCCCCTCAGCTTCGCTCCACCCCATAATTCTGTGCACCATTAGCTTATAGGAGGCAATTTTTAGCTTAGGCGTATTAAGCTCCTCCATTTTCCCTCTTAAACTGAACATACTGGGGTAATTTCTTCACATGGCTACTAGAGGACGCTAATCCCAGCGGTGCCTACAAGATTTAACCCCCAGGTGACACTATCCCAAGGGCTACTACTCCTGCCTGCTTGACTACTACTAGGTTGAGGGGCCTAGGTTCTATGACAGGTGCCTCCACCCAGAGGTCAGGGTTTGCAGTAGTTAGACTAACTTGGTCACAGCCCTCTGGGACACTGAGACCCCCTTTTATTCCTACTAGTGGCCCACACAATACATCATGAGTATCTTCACTATTTACACTTACCCCCAGGACTGGTTCAGTCAGCTTGACTCTGGAGACCCCCTGTAAAACAAGACGATGCAATACGATAGCCACAGTACAATACTTTAACATAAACGAATACCTCAGTCAGTGTAACTGCTGAAACAAACAGATCTGAATTATTTAAGGAGCTGTAACAAGGAAAGGGGAAATCAGGTTAATTAGGTTAGACACATTAATAATCACAGTACTGTGCGCATATTCAGGGTCCCAAATGTCACTCTTACTGGGTACCCAGGATGGGGGGGGGTGGCTAGCCAGGATCGGTGCAGCTGGTTGGGGCCCTGTGATGGAAAAACACTTGCACAATACCCAATTGTAATCCGGAGCCGGATGGCTCAGTTCATGAAGAAAGGAAGGAAAAGAAATCAGATGAAACACTTGCAATTGGATAAACAGATGGCAGGGAGCTACCCTGATTTGTACTCACAGATTCAATGCTGAAAACTGGATGGGATGCAGATTGTCCTGGATTGCCAGGAGAAACAGAATAGCTGGCCCAGCCCTCATGGCAGGACTCACTTGCATTTGAAAAACAGGCGGATTCAGTCCGAATCAAGCTGGGTTCTGCTTCCAGCTTCAGCACACAGTTCACAGTACAGGGGAAAATAAGTTTGCGATTCCCCACAAGCCCTAGACACATTTATATGTAAAAGGAAATTACTATACCAGGCAGGCTGCTTCTCGATCCCGATCGCAATTACTGCAAGATACCCGGGAGCACACACAACAGCTTCAGTTCCTGACAGACCGAGCGTGAGTCAGCAATTTCTCCAGTCTTCTACAGGGTGAGCCTGGTTTCCACACTTCTGGTGCTTCTTTCTCCTCACAACTCAGATTCAGTCCAAACTGGCACTCACAAAGGCTGCAGACCGAAACTCAGGGCCTCACACACGCTTTCCACGCGAAACTATACCCCGCAGGAGCAGACAGCTCCTTTTCTCTTCACTGCCACAACTGATCTGATCTTTCCAGTCACAGAGCAGGGCATTGCCTTTAGCTCCACACTATTCTGTTGGCTGATTCAGCTGTCACTGTCACTCACTACAAGACTCCTTCTATTGGTAGAAAAAGGCGCCAAGGTCAAAACTACATTTCCCAGAGTCACTGCCCATACAATCCCCTTGTGGCTGGCTCAGAATAAGAGTCCAAGTTCTGATTCGTCCACAGGCTCCATTTTAGGGCTTCGTTAACCCAATTGGCCCAGCACAGCAGTTTAGGTCCAAAATGGAGAGGTTGCACACACAGAGTCCCAGCTGCAATAAAGGCAGGTTAGACAAACTACAATTTTGCTAATGCTTTAAATGATTACTGGCAAACAGTTACAGCTTTCAGATGGACTCCCTTTGCACCCTTAGCGACTGCAAAAATGGAGTGATTTGACAGCAGCTCGGGCAGGATTCGAGCATTAAATACACAGTCCCCCCATACAAACTAATTAAGTATGCAAGCAGACAGCTCTTAAACAGACAGTACGTGGAGGCTCAAATAGCACTCACTTGCAACCACAGTTAAGCAGCTCAGACGCTGACTGCCACCCAGGCTGGGAGCACTTAGGCAAGCTCCTAGGAGGCTTTTTAGGAACCCCCATTTGTAAGGGGGTTACACTAGTTTTCCCCCTTTTGTTGTTTTTATGCCCCTTGTATACCTGCCCTAGATAGGGTGTTGCTCCCATTCTGTTCTAACCTACCCTTTACTTTCTACCCATCCTGTAGTGAATGCAACAACAGGAGCAAACAGGTACCTTGTCTTAGTCGACTGCCAGAGTTCCCACTTCCTGCTGCACCTGCTGATGCCTGCCGACACCTACGATGCCAGTCTTACTCCTGTTCCACTCGTGTGTGGGGACTCCAGTATGTATGGGGACAAATTAGGAGTGTCCATTTTTATACACCAGATGGAACCTCCCCCAGGTGGGCCTTCCTGAGTCATCTAGTGCATCCAATTGGTGGGCTAGTTCCCTGAGCTAATCCCCCAACACACACTACCCTGTTCAATTTTGAAGACAAGTTTCAAAGTGCCCCAAACACTACCTACAGCTCTCTTTTTATCTCCCCACTTATCCTACTATTTTCAGTACAAAGAGAAATATAAATATATCTTTAACGTAAAGCTTGGTGCCTACACACTACTCTGTCAGCAAGTCTGTACACAATGCTTGCTTTAGTAGTTGGGGTTAGCTGATATGGTTGCAATGTTTAATTTGTTTAACTTTTTTTTTAAATGCTGTTGTAGAGTCAGACCCCTCAACTTAAACAAATAAAAAACAAGCATTTGTCAGTGCCGAATGTTGATTGCTTATATGTGCTGTTCAGGTATTTGGAAGTGAAAGTAACATGGCTAAGAACTGTCATGTGACCCCCCCCACTCCACCCCACCCCAAGACATCCACTGTGTCTTTCTGTTCAGTATTCATGGAAAAGGGGGAGGGGTAAGGGGCACAACAGTACAGCAGTTGCAAAGGGGTGAAGAGGTGTACAACAGTCCATTCACAGGCAGAAGAATCCTGCAGAAGGTGAGTAAATTGAAGGTGGACAAAGAGATGGGACCAGATGGCATACTCCCAAGGATATTAAAAGAACTGTGAGGGAAAATAGCAGTACCTCTGGCAGCCATGTTGACTGAGTCATTCAATACAGGGGTGGTACCAGAAAATTGGAGGAGGGCACATGTGGTCCCTCTATACAAATCCAGCAGTAGGGAGGAGGCTGGGAACTATAGGCTGGTCAGCCTCACATCAGTAGAGGGGAAGATCATGGAGACATTGGTTAAAGAAAAGATTCTAGGGCATCTAGAAGCCTTTGGAGGCCAGGACCATAGGCAACATGGATTCACAGTGGGGAGGTCATGTCAGACAAATCTGGTTGATCTCTTTGACTGGGTGACAAAGGAAGTAAATCAGGGTGGGGCAGTGAACAACGCTTACCGTGATGCAAGCAAAGCCTTTGACACCGTCCCACATAGGAGGCTGATAAAGTAGCTGAGAAGGCTGGGCTTGGAGGAAAGGGTGGTAAACTGGGTTAGAAACTGGGTAACTACAGGAGGCAGAGAGTGGTGGTAAATGGGGCGCAGTCTGGGGAGAGGGGGTGACCAGTGGGGTGCTGCAGGAAGTGGTCCTGGGGCCAGTCCTGTTCAAAGTCTTCATTAGTGACATTGCAGAAGGGATGAAGGGAAAGGTCTGCCTGTTTGCAGATGACACCAAGATGTGTAACATAGTGGATACCCCAGAGGGAGTGGAGAAAATGAGGAGGGACCTGGAGAAGCTTGAGAAATGGTCTGAGGACTGGCAACTGAAGTTCAATTCAAAAAAGTGCAATATTATGCACCTGGGATGCAGAAACCCTGGAGAAAGGTACAGGATGGGGATGGGGGGGGGGAGTTGCTGACAGTCACAAAGAAGGAAACGGACCTGGGGGGTTCTTATTTCAGATGACCTAAAAATGTCAAAGTGGTAAGGCAGCTGGGAGGGACAGTGACATGCGGGGGTGCATAGGCAGGGGTATCACCAGCATAAGGAGGGAGGCAGTATAAAACCATGGTCAGGCTTCACATGGAGTACTGTGTTCAGTTCTGGAGGTCGAACTTTCGTAAGCATATTAACAGGCTGGAGATGGTCCAGAGAAGGGTGAATGAGATGGTACAGAGCTTGCAACACAAGACTTATGAGGAGAAATTAAGGGACCTCAATATGTACTCACTGGAAGAGAGGAGGGAAAGAGGGGATATGATAGAAACATTCAAGTACCTCAAGGGTATAAGTATAACTACTGAGAAGCAGGAGGCAGCTGCTATAGGCATATGTGCCAGCTTCTGTGTGATATGCTATTGTTCTTATAAATCTGTAATCTCCAGCATTTCAGTAACCACATGACCTGCCTTCTTTAGGCAATTTTATGTTGGTTGATGCCTGGTGTCAGATGGCAGACAGAGGGCTCACCAGATTGTGTTGCCGTTTGAAAAACTTCATAGTGTTCTTTTACTGGAAAGCATTTTGGAAAGTGGTGAAGGTCTCACAATTTTTATTATGATTTTATCTCCTTATGTCTACGCCCTTTGCCCCCCCCCCCCAACAACAGTCATCAGTGGCCACAGCTGCATCCTTCTTCTTGGCAAGATGGTGGGTGAGAAACATAGAAACATAGAATTTGATGGCAGATAAGGACCGCTTGGCCCACTTAGTCTGCCCATTTCCCTACCTGATGGATAAGCTGCAGATTCTAGTTAATCAACATCTTACTTCCTCCTACCCCCAGAAGAATTGCCTTATGTCTGTCTGTAAGCAGCTGCCTTCACAGTCTGTGAAGTCTGATGTCTTTCAGTGCCGCTTATTGGTCATCTTCCAACACAGGTGAGGCGCTGCCAGTCCAAAACTAACTGAAGACAAGAAGGTTTCAAAGTGGGGAAGAAATGAAGTGAGCAAAATCAAGTACTCATTTAGATGTGGCGTCGATTTTAATATCAGCATACTGGTGTGGACACTGCAAATAGAACCCCAGCTCTTTAAGCAGCCTTATGAAGAGTAAAGGCTTCTTGAAGCACTGGGGTTCTGTTTATTGTACTGTAAGTGGGCTGCATCTAATTCGGTAATTTACTGTACCTTACATCTGGATGTATGGTAGGGACAACTTTAAATAAACACTGCACCTGAATTAACACATTGTGCCATAGAAACATATAATTTGTCAGCAGAAAAGGACCGTTCAGACCACCCAGTCTGCCCAAGTGTTTTCTACCTACTTGTAACTCCTGCCTGTATATGTTACTGCATGTCTTATTCTGCCTGCATCCATCAGGACCTCCTTGTGAATGAGCTTGCTTAAAGGATTTTTCCTGCAATGAACTTGAACCTACTCCACTTCCATAGCCCTGTTGATCTCCCTTGACCCCCTCCTTCACCTTTTTCTAATATAATCCTGTATTTATCCCATGCATGCTTCATAGCCTCTACCATTTTAGCTGCCACCACTTCTGCTGGCAGTCTGTTCAAGGCAACTACCACCCTTTCAGTAAAGAAATATTTCTTAACATCTATCCTGAATGCCCCCCCCCCCAAGCTTCATTGTATTTCCCTTGGTTTGGGTGCTCATCCTCATTTGAAGGAAATTCCCCAACTGTGCCCTCTTTACCCCTGTGAGGTATTTTGTAGGTCTTGATCATGTCACCTCTCGCCCTCCTCTCTTCCAGAGTGTACATGTTGAGATAATTCAGCCTTTCCTTGAAGGGATTCCTGTGAAAATTCTGAACCATTTTAGTTGCCCTCCTCTGGAAAACCTCCACCTTATGTCCTTTCTGAAGTGTGGACTCTAAAACTGGACACAGTACTCCAGCTGGGGGCATAGCAGGGAGTGATACAATGGCAGCACAACACCCCTCCTCCTGCTACTGGAGATGTCACTCCTTATGCACCCCAGAATCCAATTTGCCCTGCCCATAGTCTTGTCACACTGTACTGCCATCTTGAAGTCCTCTGATATAATAACCTCAAGGACTCATTCATGTCTAGTGAGTAACAGTACCTCTCCCCATCCTATACCCAGTATCGGGGTTCCTATGCCCTAGGTACATGATTTTACACATGTTGACATTGAACCCCAAGTAAGTAAGAAAATGGAATTGATTTGAATGAATTGCAGGCTTTTAAGCAGCTTTTTGGGGAGCGTGTATGTGTGTGAGTCGTCGGGGGGCTCTGCTACTAGAATTATTTGCTTTTGATTTGGTATAATGTGTGAACAGACTAACCCTGCTCCCCAGGCCGTGTGCTATATCAGAGATAAACAGCCCAAATAGCATTGGGTCAAGCATTGAGCCCTGCGGCACCCTGCTTGTCACTGCTCTGGGTGCCGAGAGCTACCCCACCACCACCCTCTGCACCCTCCCCTGTAACCAGTTCTCTATCCATTTAGTCAGACCACCTTCCACCCATACCCCTCCTTCTCCTCACTCTTCTCCTCCTTGGCCTGTGTCCCTCCTCACGTAGTCCGCACCCTTTCTCCTCCTTATTCTTACCGGGTGGTGGTGCCTTCTATATTACACTCAGACCACTCTGCCTGCCCCCTTCCAGGGTCACTACACCTCTGCCTTTACCTATATCTAGGGCAGTGACCTCATCAGGCTCCCCTGTCCGGACCTTTCTACCAACCTCAGTCTTTTGGCCACCCTCCCCCCATTTGTTTAAATCCACCTTAGTAGAGATATACCCCTCTAATCCTGCCTTTTTTTTTTTTATATATATATATATTTTCTCACTGGGCTACGTTTGACTTGGTCATCCCGACCGACCCCCGTAGCCCTGCTCCCAACATCAGTCTGAGCTGCTTACCTCCATGGATTACCCCCGTGGTGGGGTGGTGAGGAGCTTCCCAGGTCGACCCACCGGAGCAGGATCCGGTTCAGGTAGCTCAATTCGGGGTGGGCAGGAGGGGTAGTAAGCTCATGCTGCCTGACCGTAGCCCATTTTCCACTTTTCTCCCCTTTGTGGAGTGCGGGCGTGCAATGACGCTTAGGCACAGCATGCCAACATCCACCACACTCTGCCACCCTTTACTACACCACTGTAGTAGCGCCCAGGGTCATCACCAGGAAAGCTACAGAGCGGTGGGTCCCTGGATCCCGCCCCGGGATAGGAGCGCAGTCCTCCGGATGCTCAACCCTATCCCTCCCATGCCAACCCCTGGTGGCCCGGGTTTGTGTCCGAACCTGGGTCACTAGCGTGGCACGAGGTGTGGCGTCCAGCACCTCATCCCTCTGCGGCCTTTATTATTCCCCTCCCCTTCCTGCTCCAGTGTACCCTGTCCCCCGTGTACAAGTCACTATTCCCCCAAGACCCTATCCCAGTTAGTTACTAACCCATAATGTTTCATGTGGCACCAGTTCCCTCAGCCATTCAAACTCCTCAAGCCTACCCTTCCTCGCCATGCTTGCACATGGTACCGGCAGTACCTCCAAGAATGCCACCAACTTCCCCACCCCCTCACACTGCCTGCTCAAGTACTCAAACCCCCACCACTACTTCCACAGTGTCCCTCGCCAAGTTGTTTGTACCCAAATGCAACAGTAAATGAGGTTTCTTGCTTCCCCTTGCTGCACACTTGAGCAGTGCCTGCCCTGCCCCTCCTGCAGTCAACCTGGGGAAGGCTTCAACCCAAATATGGCTGTGCCTATCCCCTTTTCCAACCCATCTCACCCATTTCAGAATAGAATCCCCCAGGATGAGTACCCCCTGCCCCTTACCCCCTTTCTCTTCTAATGCCCCTTTCACCACCCCAGTTTTTGTTCTTCCCTGTCCCTTACCCCCACCAACTGCACCCTCTGTTACTTCTGTATGTGTACCCTCTACTTCCACCTCACCCTTTTTCTCTGCCTTATTCCTCCCACCCCCTTGAACCCCTTCCCAGCCTGACTACTTCCTACTGGGCTTCCCATACCGACCTCCCCTCCTCCCCTTCTGATTTCCAACCCCTCTCCTATTCCTGCTGTTGTCGATTTAGAGTCCCCATTCCCTTCTACCCCGATAGTGATGTCCCTCCCATCCTTCCCTTTCCTGTAGCCTTCTCTCATTCAGTCACCACCCTTCCTTCCTTACTAGCCCCCTTCTACCTTTTTGCCCTCGCTATCTCTTCCCCTACCTCTTGCCATCCCTCTCATGCCCCGCTTGTCCTCTCCCCTTCAGTATGTTCCTGCTTCCCCCCTCTGCCCCATAGCAGAGGTTTGAATCTATTCATAGTTGATACCTGTCCTACATCTCTTCCCCCTATCGGTTCCCCCCTCCTTCTTGTTCCCCTCCATGGCACCCTGATCCCTCCCTACCTGCAGCCATCTGCTTTCTTCCCTGGTACTCCTTGTGGTCTCTTCCTCCCCCATCAGGAGGCTCCCCGCCCTCACTTCGGCACCCCCTCCCTTCTTCTTTCTTTTCTGCTACTGCCTCTGATACTGGGGTCAGTTTCAGTCCCCAGTCATTCTTCCTCTGTCCCCCTTTGCCATCCCCTATCCCCCCCCCAGGATGCATACGATACCAATCTGCCCTGCCACTTCACTCCACCCTAACCTCCACAGTTACTCTCTCAAACTAGCCAGTCATCTACAGACCATACACCCCCCCCCAATCCTCCAGGCCCAGTCCAGGATCATGGCAGACCTACACCCTGTACACCCCTCCACCTTTCCAAAGATGCCCGCCCTACTGACATGTGGTACATGCCCCATTTTTGGCCCCCATCTTATGTTACGGGCTCTTACTCCCAGGTTCTATACCCTACTACAAATGTTAGGCCCCTATATACTTAAATTCCCCCCCCCACACTAGTCCCCCTACTGACCCCTTGCCAACCAGGGAAAATCAGTCTCAAATCTCATCCATTAGATACTGAATTACTGTAGCAATCCTAAAGCCTTCTTATCCATTTTTCACCCCTCAGCTACCATACTTTTTGTTCTCGGCTCTCATACAGTTTCACTTAGCCCAGTTAGAAATCCTGTTGCACTCCAAGTGTTACTCAGCTCAGTTAGAGAAATAAACAGAACAAATAAATATGTATTATTACAGCAATCATAGCAGTATAGCTCAGTACTTAGCTCAGTTAGAGAAAGAAACAGAACAACTAAATCTGTATTATTACAGCAATCCTAAAGTATCCAATCATTGCTTTGTCTGCACTCCAGAGACCCTGCTGTAATATAGGACCAAAGAGGACCCTGGGCAGGACGGTGGGCAACTGTAAAGTCCCGGTAGAGCTGCATTGAGCTCGCCCACTCCCCCTCTCTCGCTCACTCGTTCAATTTCTCCCGACGCTGCAGGCTGCCCTTTTGTACTGGGCTCCTGCTTGCATTGGCGCCTTTTCCTGCCCACAAAGAAATCCACAGCAGTCCTGACAGAGCTCCGTTAAGCTCACTCACTACCCATCTCTCACTTGCTCATTCTGTTTCTCCCACAGCTGCAGGCTGTCCATTTGTACTGGGCTCCTGCCTGCATTGGTACCTTTTTCTGCCCACAAAGAAATCTGCAGCAGTCCCAACAAAGCTCTGTTGAGCTCGCTCACTCCCCCTCTCTCACTCACTCGTTCTGTTTCTCCCAGCGCTGCAGGCTGCCCTTTTGTACTGTGCTCCTTCCTGCACTGGCACCTTTTTCTGCCCACAAAGAAGTTCACAGCTGTCCCAACAGAGCTCCGTTGAGGTCACTCACTCCCCCTCTCTCACTCGCTCATTCTGTTTCTCCTGGCGCTGCAGGATGCCCTTTTGTACTGGCTCCTGCCTCCATTGGCGCCTTTTTCTGGCCACAAAGAAATCTGCAGCAGTCCCAACAAAGCTCTCTTGAGTTCACTCACTCCTCCTCCCTCACTCGCTCGTTCTGTTTCTCCCGGCACTGCAGGCTGCCCTTTTGTAATGGGCTCCTGCCTGCATTGGCACCTTTTTCTGCCCACAAAGAAATCTGCAGCAGTCCCAACAGAGCTCAGTTGAGCTCGGTCACTCCGCCTCTCTCACTCGCTTGATCCTAATCTGTCCCAAATACTGATTTCCCAAAGCGACTGCGCTATTCTGCGCCAGAAGCGTGAAAACACATTTCAGCCAGGATGTGAAAAATGACAGCTGTACTGTTCATAAGGAGGTGTGAACAAATGACAGTGTTGAACATCTGGCATGACAATATTACAAATCTGCGGAGTTACAAGGGTGAGTGGAAACTGCGCAACTCACACTTGTAACACAGTCATTTGATGGACTATCGTCACCAAATTTTCAACATAGGCATTTTAGGACCTCTGCTCATGAATAGTGTCACTGTCATTTTCTTAATGTGTCCCAAACAATGATTTCCCACAGAGACCGCTCTATTCTGCTCCGCAAGTACGAAAACACATTTCAGCCAGAATGTGAAAAATGACAGCTATACTGTTCATAAGGAGGTGCAGAAAAATGCCAATGTTGAAAATCTGGAGTGAAAATATTGCAGATTCACGAAGTTACAAGCATGCATAACAACTGCGCAAGACACACTCATAAAACAGCCATTTTTGAGATTTTTTCCACCAAATTTGCAACATAGGCTTCTTGAGAGCCCACCTCATGAACACTGGCACTGTTGTTTCATTAATCTGTCCCGAAAGGTGATTCCATGCAGTGACCACAAAATCACCTTTCAGGAACGAATAACACAATGACAGTGGCTGAATTCATGAGGAGGAGTCCCACTAACCCCATGTTGAAAATTTGGTGCCAGAACTCCCCAAAATGCCTGAGATATGCACCAAAGTTGAAAAAACCCTATTTATGCCATTATACAGCTTACTGGCATTTCCTCAGTTTGCAGTCAGCTTTGAAGAGTGCAGACATGTTCCCGGTCCACTGAAGATTGTCACGCCGGGCTCCGGAGGTAAGTATGGGGTAGGGGTGTGTGGGGAGGCAGGGCACGCAGAGGGTGGGCATGGGTTGGGGAGAGGGCAGGGAGACTGTGAGGGACCGCTTTTTGACAGGTTAAAAAATATATATATATATATATATATATATATATATACACTGTGGGACAGTTTTTTTTTCAGGGGCATTTGGCATGCTGGGGTGGGCTCCCAGCATGCCACCTGAGTGTTTGGGGAGTCTATAGCTGATGAGGGATTGGGCACCCCCATTGGCACATACGGAAGTGTGGCACAAGAGCCAAGGGGGATTGGGCACCCCCCCTCAGCACAGAACAAAAGCGGGGGGGACTTATGCCAACAGGAGTGGGCTTCCCCATCAGCAAGGGGAAGGGGAGACTGAAGTCGATGGAGATTGGACGCCTTGTCAGCAAGCTCTGCAATGAGGGGTTGCTCCCTCATTGCAGTGGATGACACTTCAATGATGAGGCGGCCCCTGATTGCAGCGGCTAAAATGTTTCAAGGAGGTGGCACGCATTGGCTGAACTAGTGTCAGCCACAGCGTCCTGCACCCGATAAAGGAATACGGGCCAAGCCTCCAAAAGCAGTGGGGGCATTGGCCACAACATTACTGCACCTCCACAACCGGATTCTGCAGCAAGCTGCCACAACATGTTGATTGCGCATGCGCACAATCAACATAAAAAAGAAACATAGTAACTATGCCAAGTAATCCTATCCCACTTCATGCAACAAGCACGTAGTGACCAACACTGGCTTCCCCAGATTATACCACTGACCAACATAGATCGCATGTGCTAAGAAATGGAAGAATCGTAATTTGTGCAAGCCACATTACTCAGCAATACACAATCTACATTGGTCCATAGTCCTCCACCAATGTGAGTCTCCCCCTGTTTCTTGAGTTCTAGATGCACTTGGCGGTGGCCCAACCACCTGACTAATAGTTCTCCAGGCATGAGCCTTTGCAGACATATGACCAGTCAATGCAGGGTGACTTCATGTGTATGGCATTGCATGCCATCTACAAGGTGACCCAGCCCCCTTCTTTGCACCAGTACACTATGATGTGTACTGACATGGAAGGACTCCCTACACCCCCCTCCCCCTAGCACAGCTGGAGAGGTGTCACAAGGAAGGGACTATCACAAGATTGGTGTGCACCGATTTACCTTCAGTCTCATGTGACTGAGAATTGGACCCCAAATGTTCAATATCATTTCTCTTATGACTAAGATGAACTAGCAGATAACAAACACTGCTCCTTGACTGTGACAAGGTCAGAACCCTGTCCTATTTTTGTTGGGTAAAAATAAAATTACTAAAAG
Organism: Neoceratodus forsteri; assembly: GCA_016271365.2. NCBI lineage: Eukaryota > Metazoa > Chordata > Ceratodontiformes > Ceratodontidae > Neoceratodus > Neoceratodus forsteri. The sequence goes on along the minus strand of CM028130.1, from coordinate 1,445,692,308 downwards.
CCTATTCTGTTCTATCCTGTCCTATTTTTGTACAAGCCAGCCCAGTAGTGTAGAGGGCTGAGACATTGAACACTTTACCTCCTGCCATGCCGGCAATCTGTGTTAAGGAGTGAGAACAGTTTGCTGGGGGTCAGCCATAGGGAGAGGATAGAGCCTCTGACTGACTGCTGTCCTGTCCCAGGGTGGGGTGGCCTGCCAACTCGGCCTTGGCTACCGCTAGGTGTAATTTTACTATACCCCACCAAGAGCTTATACAACAGTTAAAAAACATAGGCTTGTATGAAAATATTGTGGAGTGGATCAGCTCCTGGCTTAGAAATAGAAATCAGAGGGTAAGCATAAGAGGAGCCTTGTCAGACGTGGGGCGCCACAGGGATCAGTTTTAGGGCCATGCCTTTTTAATATCTATGTGGCAACACTTGTATATGAAGATAAAAGGGTATGGATGACAAAGTTTGCAGACGACTGCCGGCTAGGAGTTAAATTAGATTATCGGGAAGATCACACCTCAATGCAGGATGCCCTAAATTACATCAGTGATTGGTGTACCACTTTCAAACTTCACTTAAACCCCAAGAAGTATACAGTTATGCATCTGGGCAGAAGAAATTGAAATCAGCAATATTATTTAGGTAAAACTGTACTTAAAACAGTGACAGAAGAGAAAGATATAGGTATTACAATCACTAATGATCTCCAATTTAAAGCACACTGCTCAAATGTATGTAGAAGGAAAAACGGGGTGTTAAACTGCATTTTAAAACACACAGCGAGCAGAGATAGAGTGGTCATTGCTCCCCTGTATAGATCCCTGGCGAGGCCCTTGATGGAATATGGGGCACAGGTTTGGTCGCCATACTACAGAGGGGCTATAAACAGGCTGGAGAAAATACAGAGGAGAGCAACACATTCTAAAAAGGGATTACAGGGGAAGAGTTATGACACCAGGTTGATAGATCTAAACTTGTTTACACTGGAATATAGACATTTTGGGGGGTTATGAATTTACTCTTTAAAGCACTGACTGACCATGACCTATGGGATAAACTGGGGTTGGAATTTAGGGAGCAGACTCATAACAACAGAACTCATTCCCTACAATTAAACGGTGAAAATAGTAATACCCTGCAAAGAAAAATGTGGTTTAATCAGAGAGTGATTCCAATCTGGAACTTGCTACCGGTCGAAGTGGTGGGTAGTTCATCTGTAGAGAGTTTTAAACTCCAACTAAATAAATAGCATCAATCAAATTCCCTTTAGACAGTGGGCGAGCACCATGGACGAAAGTCTCTTTAGCTCAGTAATTACTTATGATACCTATGAATCCTGCTGGTAGTGCCGGCATTCAAGTGTAGCCCCCCCACACACACACAAATTTGGGGTTTACCTTGATGTCTTCCTGGGGCTCCCTCAATGCCCACTGCCAGGCTGACGTCCTCTTTGTTTGATCCTGTTCATTTACATGTGAGTGCCATGCTGAGCCTATGTGCTTGTCCCTTTAAGAGCTTAGCTAATGTTTGTATAGTAAATGGTCTGAGCTGGGTCCAAGTGATTTAATGCTTGAGATCAGCCAGCCGTCGCTCTGATCTGCTCCACTCTGCAGTTAATACTAGTGCAGAGGGAACGCCTGTATGGAAACTGTACTTATTTGCTGCTTACATGCTGTTATATTTGAATTAAAGAAGTTTGTCTAAACTGCTTGACTTACAGCTTGCCTTTTGGAATGGGAGCCAACATGTTAGGTTCGGAACTTCCAGTAATTGGACCAATAGGACTTCAGGGAACCTAAAACGGATTCTGGCTCAAGTGTCTCGTGGGAAGGAAAACTGTAGTTTTTAGGTTGGTGCCAAAACTAACTTGGAAGGGGAGCCCTAACTGTGACTGACAGCTATCCCAGCCAACCTGAATCCTGGATTAGAAGGGAAATCCCCAGTTCTACATGAGACAGTGGATCAGTTAGAGTTGGAGCCTGAAGTATGAACAGCTCGAGCTTTCCAGCAGCTGCTTCCTGAACGAAGCATAGAGGAATTGGTGGAAAGAGGTCTAACTTGCCTCCCTGCCATGTTCCTCCTGCCTGGGACTGCCTATAGCAGAAGTCAGACTCGTTTCAATTAAAGCCTGGAAATGCAGCAGAAAGAAAAAAGAAGACTATCAATACCACTTGCATTTTGGACTGAAAATTTGCTACTGCGAAGCAATCGGCCCAGCTTGTGTGCGAGACGAATTTTGGATTGAAAGGTTTGCTCAGTGCATCTACTGTATTAGCAACCAGACTGTATCCAAACTGTACAAAGTTAGTGCTGCATATTTGAATGTGCTGAATGTGTTTCATGGGTCAAGACCTGCTTGCCTATGACCCAACCTGTTGTGCCAGCTGGAGGCTCCGCCAGCAAGAAACAAACTTTGCCATTTTGCTCAGCCTTCCTGGGCCTTTGCCAATCCAGCCCAGACTGATTGCCCTGCACCAGAGACTGTTTCGGTGAGAGACTGGCTTTGGGGGTCCAGCCCCTGCACAACAACTCACAGGTTGCAGCCACCTGGAGGGAAAAGCTGTGAAGAGAAGGTGCGTCATGTCAGCCCTGCTTCCCCATGCTCATTGGTGAACACCACAAGGTCTCCATATCGCCCGCCATTCTGCAGAAACCTGGTAGCGTGAGTACACTCAGGGTAGCTCCCTGCAACGGGTACTTAAATCATCTGTGTTACCATCTGATTTCATTTACTTTCTGGGTTTTCAACAGACTGAGACAACCAGCTCGGATTATAAATAATCACCGTGTTTTACATGCTAACTGCTTTTATTTCATCAAGGACCCCAACATCAGCTGCAATGCTGGCCACCCTTGGATAATGCCTCTGGCTAGCCAACTTTCCATCCTGGGTACCCAGTGTTGTTGAACTGTATATTTGGGAATTAAAGTGCATGTCAGGAAAACCTGATTTAAATCAGAATACAAACCACTTGATGAAATTCACGCCCCTTCCTTGTTCACATCCCCTAAATAAACTTACCTTTTTGCACATTTAACTTGGCTAGTGTGCATATTATTAGTTGAGTTAAAGTACTGAAAGTGTGCCGTTGCCTTGCTAACCTTGTTTTACAGGAGGTCTCCAGGGAAGTTGCTGAAGGTCCATCCCTGGTGGTAAGTGTGAAGGGTGTGTGCATATCATTACTGCTATATACTGACTGTATGTTAACTGCTGTTATAAGTACAAAGCCACTAAGAGGGTCGGTGAGTAGTTATAGCTTCCCAAAGGGCTATAGCAGGATAGACAGACACCCCCAATACCATTACTCTGGGTGGAGGCACCTTAATACTGAATCCAGGCCTCTCAACCTGTGCTTAGACATACAGGCAGGGATAGTAACCTTCGGGATAGCACCACCTAAGGGTTACACAAGCAACAAAACAAGATTGGAGGGGCTGTGGTTCCGTGACATGTGCATGCCTCCACATACAGACGTTCAATGTGTCACCCTGGCTGTGCAGTGTCTGTGAGAAACTGAAAATTGATCTGTATGAGTTATATTAGTCCTGCCTACCAACCTGCACCAGCTCCCAGACCACCAGACCCATCGCTGGATGTGAGTCTCTAGATGGGGGGTGGATGTCCCTCCCCTTCCTGGATCTACCATGGGGGGCACTCTGTGGGGATCTCTGGGTCCAGTCAGTTCCAGGGAGGTGGCAGCCATGCATAGAGGTGGGGACAGGATTGAGATCTTCTCTGTGTCTGGCCAAAGGGAAAAAGCTATAGGAAAAAAACCTGGTTGCATGACCATGTTCCCATGGGACCTAGGAGCTGCCCCCTCCAGTGGTCCAACAACCCTCCCTCATCACTTGCTCCTTCTCCTGTACAAGTCGTCTTGTTTTTCATGCTGTCTTTGTTGCTTTTTTTTCTTCCCTTCTCTTTGCTGCAGCCCACACACTTAGGAGCTGTAAAATGAATGTGAGCTGCTCTTCAGACTGTGAAATGAAACCATTTTTTTTCTAAAGAATACTAAATTAACTCTGAAAGCAGGAAGGGGTTAATGTTTTCAAAGCTGAGCTAGAGGTTTTTTTTTTGTTTTTTTTTACTTGTTTGTTCATATCAGGAAGCTCAGGAAGAACAGATAATTAAGTGTGATGTGGTCACCTGAGAACAAAAAATCACAGGGTGGTCTGAGCTGAAAACAATAGCTAGCCATAGGAAGGCTGCAGAAAGGGGACTCTTGTCACACTCTGAACTTTCTGAGAAGAAGGGGCAGACCACCTAAAAAGCTGAGAGCAAGAAAGAAATAACATTGTCAAACAGGTTAATTGGAAGTTGCAAGGTACTACTTCCTACTGCTTAGAAACAGGCTCTACAATTTGAATACAAACATGAACATTTGCAGCAGATATGGAGTGCAAAAGACTTTGCAGAACTTATTTATAACTGATATAAGGCAACTGTCAAATCAGTTTTCCAAATCTTTTTGACATTCAGATGCCATCTGGCAGTTTATACTTTTGTTAATTTTACGGTTGTGTTGTTACTTAAACAACACTATCTGTGCTGTGTACCATTTTCCATTGTCTGTCTGTACTTTCTGACTCACTCCTCTACCACATTGACCTTTTGGGACAATAGCTGTTCCAAACAGCTGAGAATACGATGAAAACCTGAGGATCGACATATTTAAATGAAGCACCCTTTTGATAACATCATATACTGAAATCTAACTGTTCCAGTAAAGACAATGCATTTCCTAAATGACTCAGATAGTGACTTTACTTTCAGACATAAAATGCAGGACAGGTTCCAAACTTCCTCAGTATTCCTTGTTCTTTAAAACAAATACAGCACGAGAGGTTTACAGTAACCATGGTAACCTTGAGATGCGAACTCAGCGCAGTTGTTAACTGGTGCCCATACATTGTTTTTTACAGTGTATGGACACAAGTTTAAGAGTGGAGAAAATGCTCCATTGTATTGCAATACAAAAAAAAATCTTTAAATTGCAAAGTACTTTTTCTTGAAATGAAGATTTTTACGCGATTATTCTGTGACTGGAAAGACAGGCTTTATTTAAACAGAGGAAAAAAAACTCAGAACAGCAGTCAAAAATACACTCGGAAGTGGTTGGTGAACAAAGGGGTCAAATTGGGTTGGGTCATGCTCTGTGCATCTTCAGGAAGTGTTGCTAAATAAACAGTTCACTCACAGAGGAGATACTTCAGGTCCATGCAGTGAAATTGCAATACAGGTACCAGGAGAGGGAGAATTTTGTTATTTTTTTTTTATTCAGTACAGTGCGCTTTCAACCACCACTGCCATTTAAATAGTGCTATTTGGTACTGATGACTGCTGAGTGCTGCTGCTGTAGAATGTGACAGACAGTGGCATTCTTTCTTGTAATGGTATTGTTCTACAGTGGTTAACAGCAAGAGAATGTTGGAATGATACCATAACAGGACTGTGTTTCTACTGAATTTTGACAATAACAACATTCTACCATACACTATATATAGAATAGTGGATGGGTGAACATCCACAACAAGGCTGTGTTTCCATCGAGGGAGTTGATGACATCACAGAGACCTTGAGAGTGAAGCTTGAGAGGTCTCGCTGATGTCATCAACTGCCCGAGATGGGAACGCAGACTTAGTTGTGAATGTTCACCCATCTACTGTTGTATACAGTATATGGTTTTTTTTTCACTTTTTCCCCCCGTTACTTGCTGTAGGCGCTGCTCCCGTTCCGTCTGGTGCTCGTGCCCGTTCCTGCTTATGCTCTGTCCAGCTTCTCAGTTTTCCTCTGCACATCGTTAGTTTTAAAATCAGGGAGAAAAAAAAGAAATTGTGTTTTCAGAAAGGGAGCCATGTATGGCTCTCCGTGTCCCAACTCCCAACTTTGCTAAATTGTGCTGCCATGTTTTTTTTTTTTTCTAGAGAGCCTCGTCTGAGCCAATCAGGCGGCAGGCCAAGGGTAAAAAGTTGTTGTACTATCGATGTGACATCAGAACGATAGTACAACAATTTTTTTGACCTCTGAACTGTACTACAACAAGATTTCAGCAGTTGCTGAAATCAATGCACAATAGACAGCACCCATATACTATATATAGAATAGTGGATGAATGGACATCCACAACAAGGCTGTGTTTCCATTGAGGGAGTTGATGACATCATAGAGACCTCGAGAGCGAAGCTCGAGAGGTCTCATTGATGTCATCAACTCCCCGAGATGGAAATGCAGCCTTAGTTGTGGATGTTCAGCCTTCCACTGTTTAATATAGTATATGTTTTTTTTTTGTTTGTTTTGTTTCTCATTATTTTACTGAAATGACTTGCTGTGGGTGCTGGTCCACTCCTCCTGGTGCTCCTGCTCGCTCCTGATCCCCCCGCTGCCACTCCTACTCCGTCCGGTCTGGCTTCTAACTTTAACTTCTCCGCACGGCTTAGTTTTAAAATTAGAAAAAAAAAAAAGAATTTGTTTTTCCGAAATGGAGCCATGTATGGCTCACCATGTCCCATCTCTGAATTCAACTGTCGGTGGCGCCACTTCCCGGCACTCGCTAAATCGCGCCATGTTTGTTTTTATTTTTTTACAGAGAGCCTCAGCTGAGCCAATCAGGTGGCAGGTCAGGGTTAAAAAGTTGTTGTACTATTGATGTGATGTCACAACGATAGTACAACAGCTTTTTTGACCTTTGAACTGCCCTATGACAACATTTGGAAAACAATCGTTTTCCATACACAGTAAGCTCAAACCATACACTATAAAATGATTGGTGTTTCCAAAAAATATTCAGTATGAACCTAGTCAAGCACTTACACTGATTAAAGAGGTAGAGTGTGTCACAATTCAATGAGAAATACAGATGACTTTGTGTTGATGTTTATGCATGTATTACTTCTCTAACAAAAGACATCTTTCCTCAGAAATACTAAATGCCAATAGGTGGATACTACTGTAAAAAATATATTTCTTTACAAATATAATTATCAGCACTACATCACTCAGAGGTTTTCCTGTAAACTGAATTTTATGACTTGGCCATTAACTTCAGGTGTTAGGTCTACACACAATAACACGTCTGAATTTTGTTTGTACTCCAATATATAAAGATAATACAAGCTAGAAACAGTATCCATTGCTAGTTTTAAAATAACAAAAAAGAAGACGTTAGTTTGTTTATTGATTGACCTTTGATCATTACAATGTTACAGAAGAAAGGACACATAGATTAACACTTTAGACAACCAGTAAAATTCACATTATACATAGTATAATAGAAATGGTACATGGAAGCAGATACCGGGAGAGATATCAAGCAACAGTATGATAAATATTAATTGAATTGTATCCAGCAAGAATCAGTTCAACATTTCCTGGATTAGATTGTCCATTTACAATGTAATTTTAATTTATCATTTTTAAATTATGTGCTCTGAGCTAACCTCAGTCTTTATATTAAGTTCCCACTGAAAGTACATTTGATTATATAAATAGATGAATGAACCCATATAAGCCCATCACACTATCTAGCAGGGGTAGACCATTAGATTATTAGAGGATAATGCAACACATTTCCCAAGTACTGGGCATTCCATCAGAGCCAATGCTTGCTATCAATTACACATAACACATTTCAGGTACTATCCGGAGTCTACTCTGTCTTGTGTTCCTAATGCATTTTACTAGGACTCCACCCATATCAATCCCACTCTATGCCGACAGGTGATATCTCTATGGATTCCTTTTTACCACAAGGTACCACTACACCATGTAGGTTCTGAGTACTAATCTACCCTGGCTGATAACCTGTGTTGATATTCTGTTTAAACCAATCATGGTCCGAGTTTACCCCACTTTGGAATTTAGGGTCCTAAGTCATTATGCTGGCAAAATGTGGGATATCATCAGTCCTGTCCCAGTGTACACATCTGGGCCACTAGTACTTGTTAGCCCCGGAATTCCCATACTTCGTGAACGTGAATACAACTAGCAATAATTTTAGCTTTTGCTTACCAGGTAAGTACACTAGACAAGTATTATGCCTATTTTCAGGAAAATAATACCTGAAGGATACCTCTCCTTGTTTCTGGTAAAATTATTGAACCACTATGGAGCAACCAGGCCAACCCCAAACAATAGAAGAAACATCTAATAGGGTTCATCAAAATCAATCACCCAGTAGGAGGAAGTAGGCTGTTGGTAAAACTAGGATCTGTAGCTTATCCAATAGGTAAGGAAATGGGCAGACTGGGTGGGCCAAGCGATCTTTATCTGCCATCAAAGTCTACATTTCTATGTGGTCTGATTAGCTTAAAATATTAATTATTTTAACCTCCAGAGTAAGGAGCTACTCGGTCAGAACCTGAAAACACATGCAATGTTTCAACAGCTAGATGTTCATTCGCATTATTATCAATACTATATTTTATTTATTTATTAAAATCTCGGAATTGCAATTCATATGCCCTCAGTTTTGTAAAATGACCCCAATAAAAAGAGCACCATAAAGAATAAAGGCTTGTGACACTTTCTTAGCTGATACAAGCACATTTGACATCTAATAAATAAATGCTTAATATAACAGGCTCTTGCCTGCTGAAATCACACCACCTGCAATAGATGACCAAAGTAGCATCTCCCTAATTAGGGCAGCTCACCATTATAATACATAAGACAACTCAAATAAAATGGAAAATTTAAAATGAAAGACAAATAAAATGTATAACTATATTCTCATACCATCCTGAATATAGTGTCCAAATGAGAAGTTCTCTAAATGTTCATAAAATATATAGAGTTCTAACCCACTTTTATTTTATTTTTTTTTCTGCAAGACGCCAGAACCATCGGCCCTGCCCTCCAGACCCTCCTGGCCCTCCCTCTATGGACTTACCTTCCTTGTAAGTGATACCCCCCTGGCTTAACCCCCCCAGGGCAGGGCCATGGCACCAAGCAATCAACACATTGACAGGAGAATATTGTCGGTAGGGCACCTACCAACATTGCTTCCTTGGCTTTCCCCCCAGGGCAGGGAGTGAAGCCAGCCAGAACAGTGGACATCAGATCAGGCTGTCTTTTTTCGGACGTTCTGGGGGGTGGAGATCAGAGTCGGGGGCGGGCATCACCCATGGTGAGTGATATTTTTGTATGCTGCTATACCCCAGGGGGACATGCAATGACATCTGAACGTCTGTCCTACCCCCCCATGTAACTAGGTGCTAGGGTTGTGGGACTGCCAGCCTCCACTAGGGGCTGCTGATATGCCGGACACTCCACTGCCTCCCTCCCGGAGTAGGAGCACCATTCCTCGGACGCTCAGTCCTTCTCCACCTGGCCAGTCCTCCGACTCCAAGGTCTGTTCCCAAACCCAGGATGTCGGCATCGCATGCAGATGCCTTGCCACTGCAATGATGAGCTGGCTCTTTGAACCCACTTTTAAACATAAAATTATTTCAAAAGGTTCAATTTGTAAGTTTTCCATCAAAGTTACCCTCTAATGGGAGTTTCTTCCCCAGACCAAATTTAATTGTTCAGTATCACAAAATTTTTAGCAAACATTCAGCTTCAGTAGAAGATCAACTGTAGAAGCTTTGAAACATTGAGAGATATGTCAAGTATTAAGACTCCATGATAAGAGTTCTGGGACCATAAATTACCCATAACTAAATCACGTAAACAGCGACAAAGCTGTCCCACTCAGTCCTCTTGTTTGGCAAGAAACAGAGTGAAAAACTAAGTGAAAGAGTACCTTTTAAGGTGATTTACCCCATATCCAACCTCTGTAGTCACTGAACAGCGTCCTTATAAAATACAAAGGCTCTCTGTGCAAGTGAACGCGGAAAGATCACAGACGGGTAGCCACCAAAAGGATGCCCCATTTTCTGTCCGGTGGTACAGGAGTCCAATCTCCCACAAAGGCCTCATTGAGTGACCCAGTTCCCAATTCCTCCATGATTTGAGTCATACTTCAGTACCAGATATTGTCCTCAAAACATCTGTGGAAGCCACCTGCAAAACAAAGAACAAAACAAATGCTCCACTGACCGTAACAATTTATACCATAATGGGAGTACTGTGACCCCCCCATTCCAAGCAACACTGGCATACCTTTAGTTGAGGAAAAATAAGTTTGACAGCACATACAGTGCAATCTCACAGTTTTCTCCATTAGTTGTTTCACATCAGTCACTCTCAACACTCCTCAGAGGGGAAGAGAACACCGAGCTCATCAGGCATCAAAGTTTTCCAACACCCTTTCATATTCCTGCCCACCTTGTAGGGTCCAAGAATTCACTCCACTAGCTGGATCTGAGCACCGCTCTCTCCATAGAAAAGTAATAAGCCCAGCCGCATTGTGTTATGTTTAAAAAGCAGGAGGTTTGTGGCTCTGAACGCTTTCCACCAGACTCAAACAGCATTGTCTCAGTAACCACTGCTACTATGCCAAAGCTCAAGAAAGCCCATCAAAATATTCACAGTTTAACAGCTGGTAACATTTTGTACGAAATAACAGAATAATAAAATTGAAACTCTAATAAAGCGGAGGTCAGAGTAGCATGGAGCGGAGCGGTGCAGCAGCGTGGCCATCTTGCTGCTCTGCCCCCCTGGCCAACTGGACAACTATTGTGTTGTCAGAGGGAAGAAGTAACTCTACAGTGCAAGTTGGCCAATCCAAATGTTGAGGATGATGCTTAGAATCCTTGCACAGTCCTAAATCCTAGAAATCAAGCAAAACCAATGCAGCAAGGTTCCAAATCCTGGCCCTGCCATGTGACAGTACTATTCCTTACAGAACAGCTTTCGTCCCCTGAGAAGGAGATGGGAAGAATGACTGAAGGATGGGTGGTTCTGTGCCACATAAGCTCAGTATAGCCAGGATTTACTGGACCTTGGATAGAATTATTTGGGTTCTGGTGCAGCAATACGCTTGGTGAGCCATAACCCTACCTCCAACAATGTCACAACACTTGCAAGTCTGGGGGAAAACTAGCGGTCACATCTCATGCCTGGAAAAGACAGAAGTCACACATCTGCACAATGTGCGAGTACTCATGCTATAAAGGTAATGGTGTCCATCAGATCAGTAAGTAAATTCCTTTTTTTATCACTTTTTTTTGAACCACCCCACACTGATGCCTCCTCTTTTCTTACCTCAGGTCAGCCATCCTACTGTGTCTGCTCACCCCAGAACACAGTACTGGTCTTGGTGGTCCTCTGGTTTGGGATCTGCACTCCCCTCTATGCACACCACAGAATAGCCTCCTTTCCAGTCTACACCATGACATATTCAGGAATGCATGACCTAGCCCAAGGGGAGTGGCCAAAGAGTCCAGTGGTCCTGTTGGCCTATTGGGCATGTGTGGCCTCTGGGTGCCTGTCTTCATCAACCAGTAAGGGCTTAGTCATTACCTGCACTAATTGTGTGGGCAGAGATGCAAGTCAGTGCGTGGTCATGCACATTACCAATGGCACCTCTGCTAGCCCAGCCACTGATATCAGTTTTGTGGCATACAGCCATATCCACCCACCCACTGCCTCAGCCCCGCCATGCCAGGCTGGCTGGTACTGGCTAGGTAAATTCAGTCTTAAACTTAGAACTGTTTGGAACTGAATTTACAGTACGGAACTGAACTGATGAACAAATGGATTTTTTCCTACTGATGTGGAAGCTGTGACATATTGTTCATGCACAAGCAACGGAATTTATCTTAACAGTTTTTTTTTATTTTCCTCTGATTTAATCAGCAGCTAATTAAATTATTTTACCAGTTAAAATATTTCAGTGCTAAACACATATGTCTGTGGTTGCCATGTTGATATTTAGCATGTGTTTGTTAGGTCACTTTGAAATGAGATAAGAGTGCCAACAAGGCTAAAATAACATTTACAAAAATCATAGTGACAGATGTGTGCAATTACATGCAGATGGTTTCTACTGTCACATTTGCACATTTAATTGCATAAAATCTTTATATATGGATGTTCAAGGTTTCTGTGTAGCAGGACTACACATGGCAAAGTTTCCTTAAGTGCTACTCATACATCACGGACCCCAGTGTCATAGCCCAGCTGTGTGTGTTATCCCTTTTTTTCTGTCATTCTACATAAATCAGCACTTCTGAATTATGGACTGGTTACCTAACACCAGGAAGTCTTAACAAAAGGCGACACACACTACATAAGGAATGAGAGCAATTTGGCAACTGTGCACTAGCACTGTGACCTCACACTGCCACACGATTGCCAGAAAACCTGCTTTTAGCATTGCTTGCTACTTAGGACTGCACTAACAGTTAAAATGTGAGCAGTTCAGAATAAAGTAACATACGCGGTATTTGGCTGGCCCTCGCTCACGAGTAGGCTTTTCATCTTACTGAAACGTGCATTTGCTTATAATATCTCTGTGAACCCAGGCTACTTTATCTTACTGATGGGAAACATGAAGCACTGAACAGAGATTGTAAGGGAAGAATTTTTGGGATCTTGCCAGATTCCTTTAGTCAACTATTCACTGCTGTGATCTACTGTATGTAACCCCCCCCCCCCGACCTGTGTGTCTAGGGGCCTAATGTTAAAAGGAGGTATAGCGCGGGGTATTAGCACAGTAGACCATCCAGAAGCAGAAAATAAAGATGGACATAACTACAGATGTAGCTCAGGTTCATTGACAGCAGACATGATAGCAGATGGCCAGATCCACACTACAGAGGGGGGAATTGGTATGGGACCTGGAAACTCTGCTGGGGCAAAAGCCAATTAGGAAGCAGTACAATTCATTTAAACAGTGGTGGGACAAACACCATTTTTTTTTAAACAAAAATTAATTTCTTTTAAAACTGAACAACAGCTTCCAGGAGCTGGGGGCATATACTGTGGAATGGCAGCAAAACAGTGGCAAATAACCACAGCACAAAACTTGAGGCCAAGAACGCCGTTGAGCTGGACTTCAACACGGAGCGGGGAGGCTAACAAGGACAGGCAGCAGAAACCGCGAGTAGGCCACAGGACCTTAGAAAAACAACACTGCGGCCTACAAAAACCACAGCAGCTGAAACTACTTCCCCACTTAGAACAAGGAGAGTTGGGCACAAAACAGCTGCATTCTGTTACCCAGCTACCTGCAACAAAGGACACATAAAAGCCAAATTTCTCCTAGCTATCCCTGGACCTAAACAAACACGGGGAACCAGCTGGCCCAATCGGGCTCTTCTTCTCTCTCCCTGCAGGCTGTCTAAAAAAGGCGGAGTGACACGCCGGGTATGGAGCCAGAGGGCTGCCACCACCTCCACACCCCATGCCACAGGCTGACACCACTGTGATGTCCCCACTGCCTGCCAGCCTACACAACACACAGACCAGGCTCAGTCCACCTCAGTGCCAGGTGCCCCCCATGCATCAATTCTGACTACTTGGGCTGTAGTTCGCAAAATGGACCCAGTCCCACCACCACAAGGCCCTATGCCACCGACCGATCTGAGAAGGAATTTCCAACACTGAGTCGCCAAGGCCCGAATCCCGGGCTAGGGTTCGAACACTCGGCCCACTTGTCACAGTGGCTCTCTCCTGGACAGCCTCCCCCCTTGTCTCTCTATTCCTGCTTAATGTAACCACAAGGCCCAACCCAGAACTCCACCCCAGGGCAGAACTCTGGCCAAACTGGCCATAAAAGGCAATAAAGGGAGGAGAGGGTCACTATAGTAAGCCCTTCCCAGAGGGGGGGGGCTTATATGTACAACCAACTAAGTGACTACAGTTGATGGTTTGCAGGGAATATTGTAAGGGTGAGCTAGTGCTCCACTTTTTGAAGAAGCACAGGAAGCTGTTGAACCACCATGATCACTCAAGGGTGGAGCTAGTCCCAATATACACTTTGGGTGCAAAACCTTTTTTTTTTTTTTACTTTGTTTACTGTAGTATAGTAGATTGTATTAGACTAATTTTTCTTACTTATAGGCCAACATCTTCTGTTACTACAAATCCCAGAATCCCCTGCAGCTGACATCAGAGCCACAGGCAGCAGTGGGAGACTCAATCGTCTGCAGGTGCATGTTAGAGTTTATATCTGCTCTGCTCCTGTGTTTGCTGGTCCTGCTGTCCTCCCTGGGCTAAGTACAGTCACAGAGGATTGCATGTATCCCCCTGGAGAAAAGCAGAACTGGAGAACATCTGATCAGAGGATATAAAAGCTCTACCATGCACTGCAGGCTATTAAATCTCCTACTGCTGCCTACTACTCGGATGTCAGCTGCAGAGGATTCTGGGATTTGTAGTAACAGAAGATGTCTGCCTACAAGTAAGCAAATTAACTACAGTAACAGAAAGTAAACCAAAATGTTTTTGCAGACAAAGAGTACATTGGGACCAGCCCCACACTTGGGTGTGGGGCCTTTATGATGATTGGCCCCCTTTAAAAGATAAAATCCCATAACTTGGCTCCTTGGTTGAGCTGCACAGTTCCTGCTGGCATGAGAAACCCCAGTGCCAAAGAGTTAACTTTAGCTCCTAGCAGTCAACAACTTATCCTGGCCCTCGGTTCATGGCTAAACTGTGCCATAGTCTGTGGACATGTTTTGGGAGCACTCAATATCCAAGGTGGGCCCTCCCTTCTAACAGTAATTGCCTTGGCCCTGGAGGTATATACAGTACTCCAGACATCAAATTAAAATGCAGGGGTTCTAACAGCGAGGGTTGGGTTTGTCTCATCTGTTCATCCAGTGTGCCATTTCCACTTTCTCATTTCAGTCTAGGCTGCATTTGTTTCCTAGCCAGAAGCACCTATAAGCATTTACTTCCACAGCTACTGGTGCTGTTTCTTAGCCAGCTGGTAGGGAATACCCACATATCGGGAGGCCTATCAGCACTCTCCTGACAGAAGTGGGCATATCACTGGACCATAAAACAGGCCCTGATGTGGTAGTACACTCATCTTTTGACTAGCCTTTGGGTTTGTTTTTGTTGCAAAAGCAAAGTGTTGTGTCAGTGGCCTGGCTCACGATCAGGAAATGTATCTGCTTTCTGTAATTCTATTTGCTCATTATGTGTAGGAGTACCAGATTTTGGGATGCCAAAAAGAGGACACTTAGTCCGTCCCCTGATGAGCCCTTGTGCCAGACCCTGAGTAAATAGGTTCAAAGTCTCCACTGACTTCACAGCTCATTTACAAGGAGTTCCTGGGTATGAGACAGTAAAAAAAAATAATACAACAGGATAGAGAAGGTACAGGAAGAATATTTGACAACTGGAAAAGAGGACATGTCCTCCTAAAAGAGGACATCTGATAACCCTAATTATGTGCACCTGTATCCTAGGGATATTCATAAGAACCGGGCTAATTGATGAAACTGCTAAGGACCAGAGAAGAAACTACTACTTACACAGAACAGTATAAGTGGTACTCATTTGTTGAAACCACAAAACAGTCACAATCTTTGGACCAGTCTACACAATGCCCTATAAGGCTCCTTCTTATGTAAGGGGGTTGGGCAGAGCTGTAAATTAGCCTTAATTAATGAATTCCTCCTACATTAAAAAAAGTTTAAAACTTAGCAGCTTCAAGATTTTCCCTCCCAAGAGTATGTTCATAAATCTAGTTATAGTCCATGACTTTAAAGGGGAACAGTAATTAAAAGTGGTCCACATGCGTTGAAAACCCATGGAAAGGACTATTAAATAGGTACTGAGCTTACCTGTAGCTGCCAGATGCCTACTGATGTCGATGACTAAATCTGCCCTGTAAATGCCACCGGCTTTAGAACCTTGTGATGTCACAAAGGGTGAAACTGTGCCTAACCACGTTGTAGTTAAGCACAGATTCCCCCGAGTGACATCACACATTCTAAAAATGAAACCAGTGAAGTGTCAACATAGGACAGACTTAAGGCCTGATCCAAAAAGGGATGCACACTCGCATAGAGGTGCCTACGCAGGCTGGTGGTGCACAGAGGTTCTGCCCCGCACATGCAGAAAGCTCTGTGCATCCACAGCCATAAATGCACACCTCCTCTGCACTTGATCTCAACAACTATATAGGTGGTTGGGTGGGGGCATGCTTGCACCCAATTCAGAAGCACTGCACTGTATTGTGGAGAGCCAGTAGAGAGGGCACAGGCTACACTGCCAGAGGTGATGCCATAGAGCTTTTGTGCCCCCCTCTGCCTGGCCGCAGGACATCTGATGGGGCCAGATCAGCCGCCCCCATCTGCCCCAGCCCTCTGTGCAGGTAAGGAGGACCGGGAGCCTTTCCAGCATAGGCTGTTGTTTTGGGAACATCACATATTGCTTCGATAGGAATACAGCAGTCCTTGGAGGAGTGTCATATCCCATGGTACCCCCTCTCCATCCAGAAAAGGGTTCCATTGCAGTGCTGACCCAGGCATCTCACTGGATGCCCAATGTCTTCACAACTCCACCCCATGCTGCCCCCTGCCCCCACACACAGCACTACACTCACACAGCGTGGGGGGCAGAGGCTGTGGATGTTTTGTGGCTGGGATATGTGCAATCTGCACATGTCCTAGCCTGTTACTTGGATAGGGCCCTTAGGTGTAATATCTATAAGCTGCTTCCAGCTGCAGAGAAGCCCATGTCTCATTTAAAAGAGCTTTTTATGAGCTTTCATACAAAGATGGCTACTGCTCATAAATGTTCCCATTAAAGTTCCAGTTGAAGAATAGTGCAAACAAATGGCCAATTCTCCAGCTTGTGCTACATTGGGGGTCATACTACCCAGAGAGGATACTGTTCCCAGTACTGAAAACATGACATCAAAAAGAGAGACATTTCCTATGTGACAGCCTTCATGGGGAGTTTAGCCTATGCCCAGGGGTATATGACTCCCCAGGACTGCAAAAATTGCAATAAAAAGGAAAAACTGAAGGAATCCTAGGCCAAGGAGGAATAAATGGTAGCAAAACGATCTATATATAATTTGAGTGCATCCCATGTGGATGCATACAATTCAAAGGATTTAGTCCATGTCAAAGGGTATAACACTGACAGTGGCTAGAGATGGGGAAAGAAACAAATGAAAATTGTAGACCGTCCATTTCCCACTGTGGTTACTGGGCACCCTTTACAGGGGTTTAGTCCATACTGAGGTGGATACCATGCACAGGACAAAACACAGTGCAACAATGTAACAATAATGAGAGAAGGGAAGACATTTGGTTTCATACACAGTATATCCCAACACTCTATACAATCCATGAAGAACTGCAGCAACCATTAGGTGTGCACATTAGTGAGGAAAAGAAAAGTTAGGCACAGAGGTCAGGGAGAGGCAAGAATGCACAAGGAGATTAAACGACTTGCTCAGGGCCATATAGTAAGAAGCTACAATAGGGTTCAACCTGGATCATCAGGTTACAGCTCAGCACTCTTAGCACTTGATTATGTTACCTTGCAGCAGGTCAGAGGGTAACCCCTATAAGGGCTCAGCCAACACCGTCTTAGACATCAGTCCCAGGGCTAGAGTGAAGAGGTCAACAATCAAGAATGGCAAGAATGGAGAGGGGTTGCACACCCTTTGCTAGACTCAAAGTTAGTTATGTAACCCCCCCTGCAAATGGGGGTTCCCAAAAGTCTTCCAGGAGCTTGCCTGAATGCTCCAAGTCTGGGCGGTGTTCGGCATCTGAGCTGTTTAAATGTGGTTCCAAGTAAGTGCTATTTGAGCCACTACATACTGTCTCTTTAAGAGCTGTCTGCTTGCAGACTTAATTAGTTTGTATGGGGGGGGGACTGTGTGTTGTAATGCCTGAATCCCGCCCGGGCTGCTGTCAATTCGCTCCGTTTCTGCCATTGCTACATGTGCAGAGGGAGCTTTGTTGAAAGGTATAACTAAATAAATACTGTTTGCCAGAAATCATTTAGAGTGACTGAGAAAATGTAGTTTGTCTATCCTGTCTTCATTTCAGCATGAACTGTTTAAATGTAGCTCTTTCATTTTGGTTCTGAATAGCTGACTTGGACCAATCAGGATGCTAGGGAGACCCTAAAATGGAGCCTGTGGACAAATTGGAACTTGTACTCTCAATTTTGAGCCAGCCACAAGGGGATTGTATGGGCAGTGACTCTGAGAAATGTAGTTTTAACCTTGGCGCCTGTTTTCCACCAACAGAGGGAGTCTTATTGTGAGTGACAGCCAAACCAGCCAACAGAATGATGTAGAGCTAAAGGAAATGCCCTGCTCTGTGACTGGAAAGATGAGATCAGTTGTGACTGTGAAGAGAGAAGGAGCTCTGTGCTTCTGCAGTGTATAGTTTCAAGCAGGAAGCACGTGTGATGACCTGAGTTTCGGTCTGCAGCTGTTGTGAGTGCCAGTTTGGACTGAATCCAAGTCGTGAGGAGAAAGAAGCACCAGAAGTGTGGAAACCAGGCTCATCCTGTAGAAGACTGGAGAAATTGTTGAATCGCGCTCGGTCTGTCAGGAACTGAAGCTGCTGTGTGTGCTCCCGGGTATTTTGCAGTAAGTGCGATCGGGATCGAGGAGCAGCCTGCCTGGTATAGTACTTTCCTTTTACATATGAATGCGCATAGTGCTTGTGGGGAATCGCTATTTCAAATCCCCTGTACTGTGTGCTGTGTGTTGAAGCTGGAAGCAAACCCCAGCTTGTCTCGGACTGAATCCATTTGCTATCAACTGCAGTGGGGTCCAGTCACAAGGACCTTGTCTCCATGCCCTGTTGTTCTGGCAATCCAGAAGAACATCCACCATCTGGTCCTCAGCTTGGGTATTGTGAGTACAAATCAGGGTATTCCCCTGTAGCCTGTTTTCAATCACAAGTGTGTCATCTAATTCTTGTTGTTTCACTGCTTCATGGAGTGAGCCATCAGGCTCTGGATTACAATTGGGTGTTGTGCATATATTTTCTTCTACAGGGCCCTATCCATCTGCACCTGCCGGCCAATCCCGGGCATCGGACCTGGCTAGCCCCCCTCCCCAACCTGGGTACCCAGAGTGTGACTCTTCAGACCCTGTTTGTGTGCACAGTACTGTGATTTAATGACACCAATTAACCTGATTTCCCCCTCCCGTGTTACTGTCCCCTAAATAAATCAGATTTGTTGTTGTTATACTATATACTGTCTGTGGTGTTGGTACTTATGGAAACAGTATTGTATTTCGCTGTGTACGTTTAACCTTATTTTACAGGGAGTCCTCAGAGATGTGCTGCAGAATCAATCTCGAGGGTAAGTGGTACTTTATGAGTGAACAGTGTGTATACATGGGGTATTGGGACTGTAACTCCTGTGTATTGTACGAGCCACTAGAGGGAATAAAAGGGGGTCTCAGTGTCCCAGAGGGCTGTGACCAAGCTAGTCTAACCTCTGAAAACCCTGACCTCTGGGTGGAGGCACCCGCCATAGAACCTAGGCCCCTGAACCTGTTAGTAGTCAAGCAGGCAGGGGTAGTAGCCTTTGGGATAGCGCAACCAGGGGGTTACAGTTAGTTAGTTTTGTATTTCTGTATTTATTTATTTCAAGGTTTTACCAGGAAAGATATACTGAGATGGTATCAGCTCATTTCCAGATGCGTCCTGGGGGGCAGGGAACAAGAGGAAAAGAAAACCGATACAAAATACAGCGTATAAAATACATAGACTGGAAATAAATATGTAAAAAAAAAAACAAGACAATAATGCTTAAGAATAAATTGACAGTAAGTTACCATACAGTAAATTGTTGAACTGGTAAAACAACATTAAATAGTAATCAATATATCAAAATAGGGAGCAGAGGGAATGACTGATGCTAGAGAAGAGGGAAGGTGCTGAGTTCAACCCAATATCAGAATCAACTGCAGGAGTGAATAGAGAACTCATAGAGGGGAGATTTAAGAGCAGGAAAGGAAGAAGCAGAGCGAATAGAAGGAGGGTGCGAACCCCATAGTTTAGGGAAAGGAAATGAGAAGGCAGCTACATTTCATTTCTGGGAGAGCAAAAGAGTGAGAGCAAACATTGTGAAGGGAGTAAGAGGACGAAGAGGGGAGAGGAAAGATACGAGGGGAGAGAGTTAAACCAAAATTTGGTGTAACCAATGTATGGGGTGAGGGGGCTTACTTGGAGCCACTGCATGTAGCCACCAAACTTTGCCACCTGTTTCTTTGCTCACTCTGGCCCCAGGACTGCCACTGGAAAGGAGACTAGACTGGGCAGCAAACAAAACTGCCACACTTGTGCACCGCAGTGTGCACCTGTGGAAGAGCGGCTCCAGCACAAATATGTTTAGTTGCTGGATATGTCCACCAGCCAAGAGTCACATCGGCGGCTGCCACAGTTCTCCCCTAGTGTGCTCCGGCCTCAGGGACACCCATAAGCCTCAGGGGGCTCAGAGTCACTGGGAGTGGGGGAAGAAGGAGGATTTGGACATTTGGTATGCTGCACCTTTAAGTGAGTGACCTTCAGACACACTGAGAGACTGCCAGCCGTTGGTGGGGGAGAAACTGGAGCTCCTAATGGGGAGCACAAGAGTGATACCCTCACCAGACCACCACCACCAGAAAGGCACAATTATGCCCATCAACCCAGGGGCCAGCACACTTTAAGGGGCAAATTTAAAAATAATAAAAATAAATACTTTTGGAGTATAGTGCTCCATCAAAAAAAGGAGCTGCCATCTTGGTGACTCACAACCTGTTAAGCAGCCAGACAGACAGCGGCAAAGCCAAACAATGGATTGTGGGAGAATGAGGCAAAAGGTTCCTCCCATATGGATTGGTAGGCTGTTTAAGCCAATTGGAGGGCAGGGCAGGGCAGAAGGACTGATGAACAGCCCTGTCTGCCCAATTAGAGGGAGAAAAGAAGAAGGGAAGGGTATGAGCCCTTCAGACAGAGGCGGGGAAGTTCAGGTGGGATGCAGAGCAATGCAGTGGTGCCATATTGTAGGGAGCTAGGGCCTCCTCAGGCCTGCTCTACATGGATCCTTACCAGGGCCCACTCCTCAGTAGTTCCATGGGTCCTCCCCAGGGCCCACTCCTGGAAAGTGTTGTAGGCTCTTGCCTGAGTCCAAGTCAGTCAGGGAGACAGCTGAAGTGTTTGTGCCAGAAGGGCACCATCTGAGATGATGTGATTGTGCCAAAAGGGTACCGACAGAGCAAAAGAAGTGTTTGTGACAGAAGGGCACCATCTGAGAAAGAGTGTTTGTGCCAGAGGGGCACCGTCTGAGAAGAAGTGTTTGTGCCAGAAAGGGTAATGTCAGAGCTGAAAAATTTATGCCAGAAGGGGCTCAGTTATGAACATATGAACATACGAAATCGCCAGCAGATACAGTCTATTCGATCTATTAAATCTGCACAAGTGTGTAGCACTTCAGTCCATTAGACTGCAGCTGCCCCCCTTATATGCCCTCCCCATCTCGCCTCCCGGTTTGTACCCTCCCCTTGAATTGTTCTACCCCACCCCCTCTTGAAGCCCCCAACACTCTGCAGTGATACAGACTTCCTCTGGCAGAGCTGCCCACCCTGCCACCACCCTTTCTGTGAAATAGTGCCTCCTCCATTCCCTCTTGAACCTGCCCCCTCCCAACTTCATAGTGTGTCCCCTGGTTTCCCTTCTGCCCTTCAGACTGAACATACACCTGGTATCTACTTTGTTCAAACCCTTCATGTACTTGAAGGTCTCAATCATATCTCCTCTCTCCCTTCTTTCCTCCAGGGTATACATATTGAGCTCTCTCAGTCTCTCCTCATATGGTCTGTCCCCCAACTCCAGGATAATTTTTATTGCCTTGTGCTGTACCCCCTCCATTAGTTTGATGTCCCTGTTCAGGTAGGGGCACCAGAACTGCACACAGTGCTCTGGGTGCGGTCTCACCAGGGGCAAGATTACCTCCCCACTCCTGGAAGTAATCCCCCTTGCTATGCAACCTAGCATCCTGTTTGCCTTCGCTGCTGCTGCCTTCCTGCACTGAATAGAGTGGTTCATCTCCCTGGTTACCAGCACTTCCAGATCCTTCTCTTCCTTGAATTTTGTTAACGGGACACCCTCCAGCCAGTAACTGTGTCCTGGGTTCTTGCCTCCTAAATGCATCACTTTGCACTTCTTGGCATTGAAACCAAGCTGCCAAGTGTGAGACCATTCCTCCAGTCTTGCCAAATCCTCCTGAAGTACTTTTGTTCCTTCCCCCATCTACCTCGGCACAGATCTTTGTGTCATCTGCAAAGAGACTGATCTTGCTCTTAATCCCTACTGCAATATCGTCTATGAAAATGTTAAACAGAACCGGTCCCAGCACCGAGCCCTGTGGTACACCACTTGTTACTGCCCTGGGTTCACATGCCTCCCCCCCACCCCTTACTACTACCTTCTGCTGTCTATCCTGTAGCCAGTTCTTGACCCATCTGAACAGTTTCTTCCCTGCTCCCAGACTCTTCAACTTGCAGGTCAGCCTACCATGTGGCACCGAGTCAAAGGCCTTGCTGAAATCCAGGTAGAAGACATCCACCGCATGTCCTCTGTCCAGTGCCCTCATAACCCAATCGTAAAAAATCAACTAAGTTCATCTGGCAGGATGTGCCTGAGACAAACCCATGCTGCCTACTGTCCTGGAGGTTGTTATCCTCAAGAAATTGCAACAGCCTTTCCTTGAGGATTGTCTCCATCAGTTTTCCCACAATTGCAGTAAGGCTCACCGGTCTATAGTTCCACGGTTCGTCCTTGGGCCCACTCTTATGGAGAGGTACCACATGTGCTTCCCTCCAGTCCCTGGGTACACACCCAAGTTCAAAGAGGTATTGAACAGGTCCGCCTGTGGCCCTGCCAGTACCTCTGTCAACTCTCTCAGCACCCTGGGGTGAACTCCATCTGGGCCAGGTGCCTTGTCCACCTTCAGGGACTTAAGGCCCTCCCTCACCTTTTCCACCCTGATTTCCCCATCAGTGGTTGCTTCTCCCCCACCCTCTCCCACCTCGCTCTTCCTCTCAGGTACGGGCCCATCCCTCTCCTTGGTGAAAACTGAACAGAAGTATTCATTAAGTACTTCTGCCTGCTCAGCCCCCTTTTCTACCCACCCACTTCCCCTCCTGATCCTAACAATTTGATCCTTGCTCTTCCTCTTCTCTCTATCTGAAGAAATCCTTTTCCACACCTTTGATCCCCTGTGCTAACCTCCATTCCCTAGCCGCCTTTGCTGCCCTTATCACTCTGCTCACTTCTCTGGATTTCTTCACATATTCTTCATCTTCTACCCTGTTGGATCACTTGTAGGTCCAAAATGCAATCTTCTTTTCCCTCACCTTCTCCACTACCTCTCTACTCATCCAACTGGGTTTCTCGGTCCTGGCTTTCTTGCTCTGGCTCTTGACACAAGTTTTAGTGGCTTCAGCCAGTCCTGTCTTGGTGACTGCCCATTTTTGTTCTGTGTCCATTTCTGGGTGGATGTTTGCCATATGACTTTCCAGTATGTTTCCCATCCTGCCAAAGTCCGCCCTTTTGAAGTCCAGGACCCTAGGTTTTTGTAGTGGCTACTTACCTACCCAGGTTCATTGGGCTGGCAGTATAACCTAGAGGTTAGAGTAATGAGCTGTGAATGAGCTTTGTACATCCAACAGACCAGACCTTGGTTGGATTCTCACAACCTCCACTTGCATACTGTATGACTCTGAGCAAGTCACTTAACGGCCCAGTGCTCCCAGGTCGCCCCTGAAAACAGGCACTTGTGCCTAGTGGGCCTTACCCGGTTACCAAAGACTAAAATAAAAATAAATTAAGGTTGATTGAAAACCACACTGTGTGGCGGTCACTGCTTGCCATCTCTGACCAGTTCCTCATCTTCCAGTACCAGGTCTAGTATATTCCCCTCCCTCGTTGGCTCCATTACCCTCTGGGTAAGGAAGCCATCCTGGAATGCTTCCAGGAGGATCTGCTCCCTGGCACAATTGGTTTCTGGAATGCTCCAATCCACCCCTGGCAGATTAAAGTCCCCCACCACCACTGTGCTCTCTTTGCCACCATGCCTCCATATCTGCTCCCCCAGTTCACTGTTAATGTCCTCCTTCTGGGCTGGAGGTCTATAAACAACACCCAGACAGATCCTAGTCCCTTTCTGGCTGTGTAGTTGCAGCCAGATTACTTCCGACCTACCCTCCTCCCTATTACATCTGATCCCTTCCCTTACATAAATTGCTATCCCCCTGCCTTCCCTTTATCTTTATCCCTCCGGAAAAGTTCGTACCTTGGAATGGTTAAGTCCCAGTCATGGTGCTTGGTTGCCCACATCTCAGTAATGGCAGCTATGTCCACCTCTCCTTCTGCCATCAATGCCTGCAACTCTGCCAACTTGTTCCCCAGGCTTCTAACATTTAGTGAAACCATTCTCCACACTGCTCCCATCTTTCCTGCTTCCTTACCCTTCACTCCAACCCCTATTTCGCCTAAGGTCATATCTATCCCTGTGGTGGGGGAGGTCAACAGGACCCCCCTCTCTGGTAATTTCCAGCTCCAATGCCTCCCCCCTACCTAGTTTAAATGATATCTCTCATTGATGAAATCCCCCATCTTCTGCTTCAACACCTGTGAACCAGCCCTGCTGAGATGTAACCTATCCCATGCATAACGATCTGTGTTATCCCATGTGCTACCCCAGTCCCCCACCAATCCATACCCCTTGGCTCCACACCATTCCCTCAGTCACTTGTTGAAGTCGCTGATTCTTCTCTTCCTGTCTGTACTGGCCCTTGGCACTGGCAGAACTTCTGAGAAGGCTACCGTTGTTCCCTCTTTGCTGCATAGTTTTGCCACTTCCCTAAAGCTGTCTTGTACCTCCTCTATCCTTCTCCCTTCCAGATCATTCATTCCCAGGTGCACCACAATGTGCAGCTCCCCCCCCACCTACCCCACATATCTGCACATATGCTGCTCCACTCTACTCGCTGTCATGCCTGGCATGCACTCTACCCAGATGTTATTTTTTTTCTGGCACCCCTCCCCCCCACCTTGTACCCTTAAGTATAGAATCCCCTAGAATTATGACTCTGATGGTTTTCCTTCTCACCCTCTTGTTGCCCCCACCCCTGCCCCCAACTTTACAAGGCTCTCTCATCCCCATGTCACGACCCCCTTGCCTCCCCTAACCTTTGCCCTGTCCTCTGCCCCCTTGCAACTATGACCGGGCTACTGACCTCCTCCTCCTCCAAACTATTTTCCATCTGTGGAACCTCCTCTTTGCACTGACTTGTTGCTCTGTCCAACATGCTACCACTTCCTCTACTATTATGTCCCAATGTCTTCCCTGAAATGTGGCCTTCCCCCACTCGGACTCCCCTCCTTTTAATATCCTTAGCCTTCCCCGGGCCACCTGCCGCTTCCTCCTTTCTCCTGTCTCCAGTTCCAGATTGATAAAGAGATAGTGCCAGGAAGGGCACCGTGAGTGGAAGGGAGTGGCTTAGCCAGGCCATACGTCCTCCAAGTCTTCCCCTAGGCTCGTCCTGAAGAGTCATGGAGTCCTCCCCAAGCCTCATCCAGAAGACTCCGGGTAGTCTTCCCCAGGACGCCTTCCTTGTAAACCTACGTCTGGGTTCACCCATTTAAAAAGACTATCCTGTCCAGGCCAGCTCAGAGTCAGGTAAGGGGTCAGCTAGACCTTATCAAGTGGGGTCAATTGAGAAACAGGTAGCCACGGGCATGGGCCTGAGTGCTAGGGTACTCTCGACCCCTTTGGGGTAGTCTGACCATGGGGTCACTCCTGGGGTCTGGGCTCCTTAGGAACTGGGAAGCCGCTGCACAGTCCTCCTCTATCCTGGGTGAGAGTCAGAACAGCCATGACCAGAGAAGTGTGAGCCAGAATGCCATCGTAGCAGAGGAATGTGAGACAAGAGGGGTGAGGCATGGTCATTTGCTCAAATGAAAAGAAAGCTTTTGGGCTGCTTCCCTGCTGCTCCTGAGCCATCATTCTGCTCCTGCTCTGAGGCATCCAAGGGTCACAAGAGTGCTGGCACTGCTGGCCAAGACTTCTGTTAGATTACAGTTGGGGTTTCCAGTTTGTTCGAAACAATACAAGCAAGTTGGTTGGAATTTAATTTTTTATTAAACTTGTGCTAGCACACCATGGCCTGTTGGCTCTTTACGTCAGGGAGGGCATAAAAGCAACTGAGGTACAGGGAAAGTAGGAAGGGGTGGAGGCCCTGTGGGTCACCCTAGAGACAGGTAATAGCACAGCTATTTGCACTGGTGTAATCTACAGTCCTCCAGTGAAAGGGAAAGAGCTGGACAGGGGTCTAGTGAAAGCCATCCATAAGATGGCAACTAAAGGGGAGTTGCTGCTGGTGGGAGACTTCAGTTTGCTGGATGCAGACTGGGAGCACCCCAGCTTCAGCCCCATCCAGGAGCAGGGACATCCTGGACTCCCTGCAAGGGGCATGCCTCAGTTAGCTAGTGGTAGAGCCCACCCGTGAGGGAGCAATATTGGGCCTGATACTCACCAACAGGGACAGAGTTGCAGGTGTCATGGTGGGTGGCCACCTGGGGTCTAATGACATTGATCACTGTATGATGTTGTTCAATATGAGAACAGTGGAAGAGTCAAACCACACGAAAGCAAGGGTCCTGGACTTCAGGAGTGCCGACTTTGTAAAGATGAGGAAATGTCTCAGGAAAGCCCTGGCACGGGGGAGAGCAGAGGAACAGTGGGAGAATCTAAAAGGAGCCAAGGTGGAGGCAAGTAGCCTTTGCATTAGGAAAGTAAACAAAAGCAAGCGAAAAAAACACACTATGGTTCTCAAAGGAAGTAGCCGGGAAGGAAGGGGCACAAAGATTGACATTCAGGAAGTACAAAGAAACAGAAGGAGAAGGACAGGGCAATGTATCTGTAAAAGCAGGGGGAGGTAGGGAAAGCAGTCAGGAGTGCAAAGGTGCAAATGTATTTATTATTATTTATTTTATTTAGTTTTTGTTGACTGGGTAAGTGCACTAGACAAATCCTGCCTATTTTCAGGCACGACCCGGGGGAGGGGGATACCGATGAATGCCAACTGATCTTGAACCAGGTTAAGCTGTTGGTGGTATTTTTAGTGAATGAGGGAAATCTGGCCAGGACACCGGGGAAATTCCCCTACTCTGCTGGCACTCTGTGGCCAGCAGAGGGCTAGAAGCATGTCTTGCTGCGTTAGTTGAGGTCTGCTCCGGGAGAGGGTGGACGGTGAAGTGGATGAAGGACAGGATACTGCTAGGATGGAGGAATGGAGCGAGGAAAACGTACAGGTGCTGACTGCACCGGTCCCGATGGGACTTTCTACCGATGATGCTACGGTTACCAATCTAGAGGATTGATCACAAAAATGTATTATGTACTGTTGAAATTGAGAGTCCTCACCTGCTTCAGAGGGCTTCTGAGAAATTGGCAGCTTTGCAGCTAGAACAAGCAAGGGTACAGGAGGAGATCTCTAAATTGGAGTTGGTTTCGGCCACTGCTTCTCCCGTTCACGAGGTGGGTGAGGTTGAGGTGCCGAGGAGGAGGAATTCCACACCTGACGAACACAGTGAGCAGTTTGGTTTTGGAATCTGCGGGGACCGAATGGAATCGTCGGCTGAGGTGGCGGCGTTGCTGAGCCTGCAGCAGTTCCTGGTTTGAGGTCTGTCGGCAGCATGACACGTTTAGGATGCGATGGAGCATCTGGGAACGCTGGCGTAGTCGATTCGAGCAATGCAGAAGTTCTTACCGGTGTCAGTAAGTCTGGACTGAGCTCTACAGCCCTATCGGAGGACTCTGGATTTGTTTTTCGGGGGTCGGACCCACGGTGCGCGAATGCCATCCCTTGCATCTTCCAAACGGACCTGAATCAACAGGAGGGGGTGTCGGAGTTCACCTTCACGAAACGTATGGTGATTGGTAAGGAGAAAACTGGGGAAGAAGGGAAGGAGAAGCGGGCGGCGGTGGTATTTGCCAAACGTAATATTGAACACCCTATTGCTAATAAGGGACTATTGACTGAACTATGTCAGCATACTGAGAGTCTCCCAGTATTAAATGACTGCACAAAGGCTTCAGAACTTGAGAATTGGTCGCCTGAATAAGCCCTGCGGGATGCTGGCTGGACTCTTAATAAAGGTTCATGGCACCCCACCCAGGACTGGGATCCTAAGTTGAATTTCTCACAAAATGTGCCTGGATGGCAACCTGTTTTACCTGTGGTTACTAATATGTCTGAAAGTGATGTGGGAGTGAGGTACAGGGAGCGGTTCTTGGTCCAGAAGCACAGGGGATTCCTGGATGTGATTCAGGGCTTATTCCGGAGGTGGGGTTGGAGCCACCGGGGGCTGGCAAAGAAACACTTCCCACAATTAGACGTCCTCTTATGTCTGATTTATTTTCCTCACAGAAAAAGGAGGCAGCCCCTTGTAGGAATGCTGTTTGCATACAATATAAAGGGGGAATGGACATTAGACCTGACAGAGTGTATGTGGGGAAGCAGTTATTGAAAGATTCCTTACACTTCTCCCCCCGGGAGGTGTTTGCATTCATTAATATATCAGGGGAGGATAATTTTGATGTTAGTTTTCGTTCTGCATCTGCACTAGATTTGTTTTGGGAAAGGTATAGTCAGGTCAAGTTTTCACCCATTTGGATACCTTTTTTTGTTATCCCCTTGACGAAACCTTTAATTAAGTTTGTGACGGTCATGTTTCGGAATGAGGGTGTCCATGTGGATGACATTTCTTACTGGCTTGCCCAAAAGTGTGACGTCTTGCATGCTCCGGAGGCCATCTTGGACTCAGAGCAGTTTTGGACCGGAGGATGGAAATTTAAGGTCAAACTACGACAGACGGATCAGGGGATAGAGCATATCCCTAATTCCTTCCTTTTGGGGAGGGATAGAGGGTGTGTTTCTATGCAGGTCAGCCTAGAGCTTGTTATAGGTGTGGGTGAGGACACATTTGTCAAGCTCATGCGATAAACCACGGTGTGATAATTGTGGGGAGGTTGGCCATGATGCTTCTAGTGTTCGAATCTTATGAAGTGTGACTTATGTGATGGGTGGGCATATTTTTTCAGACTGTGTTTGGGCAGCAAAAAATAAAACTTTGACGGGAAGCCCGGAATTACTGATTCAAGCAGCTCAGGATAAAATTGTCCAGCTGGAAGTTTCTGAGGGTGTCACCATGGTGGGGCATGGGGTATTGGAGAATAAGGTTCTGATGGTATAAATCAAAATGTGGTTCCCGAGGACTCTCTTCGGGATGTTCCGGAGGAGGGTTTGGAGGGCAACATCACCCCGATTAGTACAGAGGGAGAGAAAGTTGTGAAACCTGTGATTTTGATCCCAGTACGGCATTCTTCCAGGAATACCAAAGCTAGTTCTGGGACAAGTCCGTTGGAGATGGAATCTAATAACCCCTTTGCAGTCTTGGCTACCTCTTGGAGGGAATCAGAAATGGATGGCCTAGAGTTAGATTCCCAGTCAGTTCCGGATAGCCCACCATCCCCACAGGAGGGATATAAGGGAAAGAAGAAAAAAAGGAGGAAAAAAGATGGATGATTGGGTTTGGGCCTAGCTAATGGTAATCAAATTAGGCTCAGTAAATGTTCATAGTCTGTTGAACTTCAAGAGACGTAGAATAATTTATGATTATATTCATTTTCAAGCCTTTGACATTTGCCTATTACAGGAAACGTGGATGTACTCACTTGATCAAGCAAGATTTTTTCAAAGAGAATGGTGTTGGGGCCCATCATACTGGTCGTTCGGTCAGCAAACGGCTGATGGAATTGGATTTTTGTTCAACTCCTTTAGATTTTCCTTAATTAAATTGATGGACATAATTCCGAGTAGATTAATGATCTTGGATGGGGTTCTGGATACTATGACATGTAGATTTATAAATGTTTATTGTTCCCAAATTAAAGCAGAAAGGGTAGAGCTCTTCCGACAGATTAAACCTTTTTTGTGCACTACACATTCCATTTTTCTATGTGGGGATTTTAATTGTGAAATAAAACATAAACTTGGTGCAAAGGTTCCAGGAGGGAGCAAAAAGATTTATTGTGACTCCAAAGCATTGGTGGAGTTAATACACTCATCTGGCCTAGTTGATGCAAATACTCGACAGCAAGGAGGAATGCTATTTACTTATAAAAAAAATCTATATACTTCTACTATAGATGATATATTCTTATCAGATAATTTGCCTTTTACATTTTCATCGTTTCCGATTCCATTTTCTGACCATTTACTGCTACAATGCATTATAGGACCCGACCACCTATCTTCTACGAAAAGACCCAGGTGGAAATTGAATGCATTATTATTGGACTGTCCTGATGTAGTGGCCAAATTTAAAGTTTTACTTCACGCAAGGTTATCTGTGGCTTTTCTGTATGATAATTTGGGAGACTGGTGGGTAGATTCTAAACAAGATTTTGGTAAATTTTTTTAAAAATATAGGACGCACTAAAGGGAATGAGAAGTTTCTTAGATATTTATCATTACAGGCGAGTTATATACCTTGATCTCATCAGCAAACACTTCTAATAACAAGGCTTTACTTCTGATAGATCAAACTAAATCACAACTTAAGGAATGGCAATATGATAGAGCTAGTACCCTACAGGCTTTATATTTGTATGGGGATAAAAGAGCGGCTGGGGATCCTTATGAAGCCTTTAAAACTTATAAAAAGAAAACTTCGATTGTTGCATTGAAAACGGCAGATGGGACTATTGTTACGGATCCAGATGACTTACAGTCTTTAATCAGTTTGTCATCTTTCATGAACCTAAATTTCCTCCACGTCTTCTTGAGATACGAGATTTTTTGAAGCACGTTAAAATACCAGATGTCGGGGTACAGGGTGGGCCCTTGATTGCACCTATCACTAAATTGGAAATTGTGGAAGCAATAAAAAAAAAATGAAAGCTGGCACTTCACCAGGGATGGATGGCCTTACGATAGAATTGTATAAAACGTTTCCAGATGAATTTGCAGTGGGGTTAGAATTAATATTTAATTTCCTTTTAGACGTAGAAGACTTCCCTCAATGGTTTACTAATGGGATACTGATTTTTTTGTTTAAAAATGGTGATAGTCTTTTGTTGGAAAATTGGAGACCTATTACCTTATTGAATTCCGATTACAAATTACTGGTAGGAATTTTAAATACAAGGTTAAAAAAAATGGCACGGCTTGTTATCTCTCCCAACCAATATTGTGCAATA
Source organism: Neoceratodus forsteri (assembly GCA_016271365.2). NCBI lineage: Eukaryota > Metazoa > Chordata > Ceratodontiformes > Ceratodontidae > Neoceratodus > Neoceratodus forsteri. The sequence goes on along the minus strand of CM028130.1, from coordinate 1,445,661,183 downwards.
CAAGGGAAAACTATATTGCAAGCTCACAGGATAATTCGGGATTGGATAGAATATATTAATATACAGAAATTATCAGGTTGCATTGTGTCAGTGGACCAATGGAAAGCGTTTGATAGGGTATATCATCCCTTTCTGTTTTCAGTGTTGCAACATTATGGTGTACCGGAAAAATTTATTAATTGGATTAAAGCAATATATGGGAGATCTTTGACATTTCCTGTCGTTCAATTTCAGTTCGGAGGAGGATTTCATGTTACAACGGGGGTACGACAAGGATGCCTGCTTAGTCCATTTATTATATGTTTATACGATTGACGTATTGGTTCACTATTTGACACAAATGCCATTCTGGGAAGGAATTACGGCCCCTCCTTTGTTGCAGGAAGTCAGGGTTCAGGCGTATGCGGACGATTTGTGTTTATTCTTCACTCATGATCATGAGGTGCCGGTGTTTCTGGATTGCATGGAGAAATTTGCAAGGATTTCTAATGCACAATTGAATGCTGCTAAAAGCCAGGGTTTGTTTATTGGGGTTAATCTCCCAGAGTCTTTAGTTGTTCAAGGTTTGAAAATTTCTTCGGACCCTATTAAGATTTTAGGTCTATGGTATGGCTCCCAAAATTCATCTGGTCTTCATTGGGGAAAAAGGTTTAAAAGTAGTGGAACATAAAATTAACATATGGAAACGTTGGAAGTTGTCTAAAATTAAGAGGGTTGTAGTATTGAAGAAGTTTGTTGTTCCTGCTTTATTGTTTATAGCACATATTTTTCCACTTCCCATATCTCTGGAGACCAAATTGTATAGTCTGTTTTTTCAGATGGTATGGGGTAATAGACTTAAACCCATTAAATGACATTACACTTATTTGGCAAAGGCCCGAGGTGGGTTGGGGATGATTGACCCATTTTTTTTTTCTACCTTGCTTATAGCATTTAATTTTAGAGAAGCATGGCCGGTGACATCTACAAGTGACGGTCTTCTGTTGCAAACTGTGTTATTCAGATATTTTTCGGTTTGGGTAACTGATCCTCCGAAACCCATTCCTACCTTATTTATACCAAGTTTATTTCTTCCTATTGTTAAGAGACTATTTCAGTGAAAATTATTGGCACTCACGATACGTGAAGGTACAGGGAGACGCCTATATGCTAACGTCATGTCAGAGCTCTATCCTACTGAACCGGCTTTTAAAAACTGTCCATCTGGAGATGTACAATTGGTCTTGCAATGGCTAAACAATTCACAATTACCGATCTATATGTGGGAAGTTATATGGCTGACCTGTTATGGTAGGTTGGGGGTGAGGGGCAATGCTAAATATAAAGCAAAAACTGAACGGAATTGTCCTTATCTGTGTTGTATTGATAAAGAAGAAACAATGGAACACTTTTTCTTCGATTGTAATTTTGCCATTTCTCTTTGGAAATTCTTGGCGAAGACACGGAATATGAGGTGGTTACGTAACCTTAATTATGACGTCCTGGTTTTGGGGAAATTTGCTCAGTTACAAAAGAGCTATTGTATTGATACGTTGCAGATATTATGTTGTGCATTGATTTATTATTTATGGCAGGCCCGCTGTCAATGGGTTCTATATCAGAAACAAATGCCATATGAGACTGTGAATTTGTTGATTCAAGGGGCTATGGAAAGGGTATATATCTTACTGATATAACGTTTGCATCCGCCAAATGGGTTAGGATTTGGTGGCAAGGTCTGACTTTTTTATTAAATATAAATAGTTTAGGGTGGTTATGTGATTTCTTTACGACTAAGGAGGAATTTTCTATTTTTTTTCTTCAGGGTTACAAGTTGCATTAAAGTCACATATTGTTGATTTTTACTTTGGACTTTTATGCTGTCAGATATCCAAACATTACTCGAAAAAGGAAATATGAGACCTTATTTAGTTTCGGTTATTTCTTTTATGTACTTTGACCACTGTTTTAGGTTTTGTATGCTTGGATTTTACTTTTTCTGTATAATTTGTGTGCCTTGATCGATGTTTTGAATTATTTTTGGTTTCTTCCCTTTCTGGTTATTGTACTGTTTGGTGTGCATTAACACTGTTTGTTGTTATTTGTTTTTGATGCTGTTAATAATAAAAAATTGCCCTACTCTTTTTGATAAGTGCCATGGGATCTTTAACATCCACCTGAACTACCACCAATCCAGGCAGATGGGACCTCGGTTTAACATCTAATCCAAAAGACGGCACCTCAGAAGTGCAGCACCCCTCTCAAGCTGCACTACAGTGTCAGTACTGGGATATTAACCCAAGTGCCAGATGTGGGAACTGAACTCACAGCTATCTGATCTCCCGACTTCAGAGGCGAGTATGCTACCTACTGAGCCACTATGGAGGAAAACATAGCCCAAATTGAGGAAAACATAGCCCAGGTAGTAAAGAAAGGGGACAAGACATTTTACAGATATGTTAGTGAAAGGAGAAAGACCAGGGCTGGGATTGTAAGGCTAAAGAGGGAAGGAGGGGAGTGTGTGGATGGGGACCTGGAAAAAGCAGTAATCCTGAACAAATATTTTTGTTCAGTATTCACATAAGAAGGGGAAGGAGAGAGACCACAGTTAAATGACAGGAAAATTAAGGGAAGGGAGGTGGACACTAGTCTATTCATGCAGGGGAGAGTCCTAACGGAACTCACAAAACTAAAAGTGGACAAGGCAATGGAACCAGATGGGATACATCCAAGAATATTAAAGGTGCTTAGAGAGGTGCTGGTGGCACCACTGACAGCCCTCTTCAACCAATCGCTGGAAACAGGAAAGGTTCCACTGGACTGGAGGAGGGAAGATGTAGTCCCTCTTCTTAAAAGTGGTAGCAGGGTGGAGGCTGGCAACTACAGGACAGTCAGCCTGATCTCAGTGGTGGGGCAATTAATGGAATCACTGCTAAAAGAATGGATTGTGTAATGTCTGGAATCCAGTGGATCACAGGACCCGAGGCATCATGGATTCACAGCAGGAAGGTCATGTCAAACAAATCTGATACATTTCTTTGACTGGGTGTCCGAGGGAACTAGATCAGGGAGGAGCGGCGGATGTGGCCTACCTGGATTTCAGCAAGGCCTTTGATGCCGTTTCTTTTAGGAGGCTTGTCAACAAAATGGGCAGCCTGGGAGTGGGTCCCAAGGTGGTAAACTGGGTTAGAAATTGGTTAAGGGATAGAACACAGAAGGTGGTGGTAAACAGAGTTCAATCCAAGGAGAGGAGGGTGACCAGTGGGGTGCCACAAGGATCAGTTCTGTGATCAGTCCTCTTTAATGTCTTCATAAGCAACATTGCAGAGGGTCTGGAAGGGAAGGGAAGGTATGTCTCTTTGCAGATGACAGTAAGATCTGCAATAGGGTGGATGCTACAGGAGGAGTGGAAAGAATGAGGAGGGACCTAAGTAAGCTTGAGGAGTGGTCGAGAGTGTGGCAGCTAAGAGTCAATGCAAAGAAATGCAAAATCATTCATTTGTGGCACAGAAACCCAAGGGAGGAGTACATGATGGGAGGTACTGTTGGCCACCAAGCAGGAAAGGGACCTGGGGGCTAATCATATCTATTGACTTCAACATGGCCAAACAATGTGACAAGGCTATAGGGAGAGCCAGTTGGATGCTGGGGTGCATATGGAGAAGTACCACCAGCAGAAGGAGGGAGATGTTAATACCACTGTACAAATCATTGGTGAGACCTCATCTGGAGTATTATGTCTAGTTTTGGAGGCCGCATCTCTGGAAGGATGTGGACAGGGTAGAGGCAGTTCAGAGAATCAAAAATGGTGCAGGGTCTGCACCAAAAGTCGTATGAGGAGAGACTAGAGGACCTCAAGATGTATACCCTGGAAGAGAGAGAGAGAGAGGGGGAATATGATAGAAACCTTCAAATATCTCAAGGGCATAAATAAGTTACAAGAGGGTAGCATCTTTCAGAAAACTAGATGTTCAAGAACAAGGGGTCATGATATAAGGCTGGAGGGGGTAGACTCGGGGTAACATGAGGAAGTATTTTTTCACAGAAAGAGTGGTGGATGCATGGAACAGCCTGTCAGCATGGATGGTGGGGCCAAAAACGGTAGGGGAATTCAAAAATGCATGGGTTAGGCATAGGCTAACAATAACAATAGGAAAGATAGGGTAATGCCAGAGATCAAGTTGGATCTGCGGTTTTGCAGCAGGTAGGGAAAACAGGCAGACTAGGTGGGCCAAGTGGTCCTTGTCTGCCATCAACGTCTATGTTGCTATGTTAAAATGCAAGCTTGTTGAATTTTCCACCAAGTGCACCACCACAAGATCGCATGCAACTCTACAATCAGGCCTGCACCAGGACTGTGTTATAATTCCAGGGTACCCCAAGTCTAATGTTTAACCTTGAACTTGCGCTTATAGTGTTATTATTGGTACCAGATAAAAGTTATCACTCCATGTGTGGAATAACTATCTTATGTACCCCTTGCTTGGGTGGCTGTGTATATGCAGTGTGGTTCATGGAGAATTGCCTGAGGGTGGTTGAACATACAGCAACTTGTTACCGTCTAACCCCTGCTCCCTTCACAGTTGCTGGGCCTGTGTGCCAAAATAAAGCACAGTTTCACTCATTGCAAGTTATCACTGTGTGGGTATTCAGTTTGTGCATCCTGGCTGAATTATTGTTTGATAGAGGTAATAGCTGTTGGTGGTCCCCAGGGGTGATCTTGTTCAGCGTGTGGAGGTGGGGAGGTACTGCTTCCCAGAGGGCAGTATAACACGCAACATCTGGCCCACTTATTCTCTCTCTGCACAGAGGCACCGTGCAGTTTACTAATTTGGGACGAAACCCCCTACTACAGGAGAAGAAAAGAACCCAACACCCTCAACCAGGTATGCCATGCTATGCTATAGCCACCAGGCAGGGGTGTGAACCTGGTTGCTGTACCAGGGGGTCACATTGAAGATAAAGGAAACAAAGTGGGTAAGTTGCCTTGCATCAAGAGAGGGGAGGGAGAGGGAAGAATACAAGGTACAATGATATGTATGCATGGATTTATCAAGAGCAAAGTGACAGAAGGAGTGAAAGAGAGGGTCTAGCTAAAGTGAACTTTGGACTTGGCAAGGAGCATACCACACTCAGGACAGGAAAATGAGCAGCAGTCTAGCAAACGCAAACAGAGAGCAAGTACCTTTCCTATAAAACATTCAAGGACTTGATCGTCACTCTACAGAGGTTTGCTGTTGTAATTTCTGAAGATACTGTGTACTTGTTTTAGAGTACTTATATATAAAAACCTATTGTTCTATGTTCTGTAATTTTTTTTTTTAATTCATTTTCTTTATGCTCCTGACTCCCGTAGGCTCTTTGGCCCCCTCTCGAGCACCCACCATACCCCAGTCCCCTCACTTTTCCTTCTCCCCGCACTTACCTCTCCCCACATTGCCCTTGTGGTTTACGCACCACAGTGGAGCCCTCTGACTGAGCCAGTTCCCTTCAGTGCCTATATATAGTCATTGAGGGCGATGCCCAGGTCAGCAAGTGCTGGGCCTATGAGTGTGGCAGGGCTGCAATGCTGCACGGGGGGATTTTCCCTTTTATGTTCCTTCCCTGCCACGAGATGCAGGTGGCTTGAGTACACGTGTGCCCACGCGCAGGTGTGCATAGTGCAGCACCAGCCTGCATCTCCCCTCCCCATAGCCGCTCTGTTGCGCTGCCACCTATCATTACCACCCCAGTGGCAGTATAGCCACAGAACAGACTGCCTCCCTTTCTCCCCAGAGGAGGACAGCATCCTCTGTAATGCTCAAGCCTCCTCCCCCAGCTGGCCTGCAAAGACCCATGCTCGTTCCCGAATGCGGGTCGCCTGCATCACAAGTGGTACACTATCACTACACTAATGGGCTGGCCCTATGTTCTATAATATTTTAAGCTTTAACTATGTTTTTTTTTTTTGTTGTTAAGCCAGGGCTTCCCTGAAAATGAGCTTTGCTCGACTGAAATATGTTCCTGGTAAAATAAAGTACAAAAATTATAGGGTTTTAGCTGACAACAGAGTGAATCTTGTAGACAAGGCAAACATCCACAAAAGGGAAAGAGGCTGGCAAGTGAACTAGGACTGACTGTGCCTCCAGCCTTACTGTAGGCTCAGTAGCCCCTCGTGGTAATTTCTCTACATGAGCACTTTCTGTAAGCATTGCCACCACAATATGGGGCTCCTTCAGAAAACTGCCCACTGCACTACTGTGACTGGTTTTAGGGTATGATAAAGCAGGTCTGTTCTTTTCCATCCCAAAGAGGATTTTTATCAGGGGCTCTCGTGGGATCCAAACCAGGATTTGGCAAGAGATATCATTATGGAGTTGGACTTTAAGAATATTGTACAGCTGATAATTGGGAACACCTGCCGACTGAGAAGCTGAATAAAAAGCACCTACTTCAGTGTGGAAGGTTCTTATTTTTGCAGGGAGGGAGAGAGAAACTCTGCAGAACACAGAGCTGAGGGGAAGCTCCGATAGACATTGTGGCTGGATGTATAAGGGGTTAACCCTACAAGCCAGAGACAGGCAGAGTTGGGGAAGACTGCCTGGAGGCCTGCTTGACAGTAGGGAGAAACACAGAAACATAGAATTTGATGGCAGATAAGGATTGCTTGGCCCACCTAGTCTGCCCATTTCCCTACCTAACGGATAAGCTGCAGATCCTGGTTAACCAACAGCCTACTTCCTACTACCCACCACTAGAATTGCCTTATGTCTGTCCCATGCATTCTTGATGCATTTCCCACTGTTTTTGACTCTACGACCTCCTCAGGAAGGCCATTCCATGCATCTACAACCCTCTCTGTGAAGAAATACTTCCTCACATTACCTCTGAGCCGTCCCACCTCTATCTTCAAATTGTGCCCCCTTGTTCTTGCACATCTCTTTTTCTGAAAGATGCTACCCTCTTGGACTTTGTTGATTCCCTTGAGGTATTTGAAAGTCTCTATCATGCCCCCCTTTCCTTGAGGCTTCACATGTCTTTCGTGTAGATCCTGCACCATTTTGCTGCCTCCTCGGGACAGCTTCCACCCTCTCTATGTCTTTGTGGAGATGGGGTCTCCAGAACTGTACACAGTATTCCAGATGGGGTCTCACCAACTGTCTGTACAGAGGGCCAACAACTTCCTGTTTTTTACTGGTGATGCCTCTCCCTATACATCCCAGTATCCCCCCCAGCCCTCCTTACTAGCTTCTCACATTGCTGGCCCACCTTTAGGTCATCTGATATGACTACCCCCAAGTCCCTTTCCATTTTTGTTGTCAGTATCTCACCCACCATTGTGTGCTCTTCCCCTGGGTTTTTGTTTCCCAGCTGCATTACTTTGCACTTCTTTTGCATTGAATCTAAGCTGTCATACATTTGACCATTCCTCCAACCTTGCCAAGTCCCTTTTCATCCTTTCCACCCCACCTTGCATATCAACCCTGTTGCAGATCTTTGTGTCATCTGCAAAGAGACATACTTTCCCTTCCAGACCCTCTGCAATGTCACTTATAAAGACGGGGTGCACCCCAGGGTCCTTAAAGAACTAAGAGAGGTGGTGGCTGAACCTCTGGCTATCCTGTTTAGCCGATCACTGGAAACAGGGGAGGTACCCAAAGACTGGAGGACAGCAGATACATACATAGACAGTGTCGGCAGATAAGGGCCTATGGCCCACCCAGTCTGCCCATTTAAGTTTGTAAGTTCAGTTTATGTTTTCCAGGAAGTCTGTTGCCCCTAACCTCCAGAATTCCTTTATGTCTATCCCATGAATTCTTAAATCCCGTGATTGTTTCAGCCCCCACCACTTCCTCTGGCAGGGTGTTCCACTTGTCCACCACCCGTTCTGTGAAGAAATTCTTCCTCACGTTTCCTCTGAATCGTCCTCCTCCAACTTCATCCCATGCCCTCTAGTCGTGGAACATCTTTTCGCTTAAAATAGTGCATTCTTGCACCCTGTTCCTCCCTGTAAGATACTTGTATGTCTCTATCATATCCCTCTCTCCTCCTCTCCTCCAGGGAGTACATGTTCAGTGCCTTCAACCTGTCCTCATAGGACTTGTAGATGCAATCAATGCACCATCTTTGTTGCCCTCCTCTGAACTTTCTCTACCCTGTCTATGTCCTTACGTAGGTAAGGTCTCCAGAACTGCACAGTGTACTCCAGGTGTGGCCTCACTAGTGTCTTGTATAGTGGAATTATGACCTCCCTTTTCCTGCTGGTGATGCCCCTGCCTATGCATCCCAGCATCCTATTTGCTTTACCTGCTGCCTTGTCACACTGTTTCCATGCCTTGAGGGCATCAGAGATGATAACTCCAAGATCCCTTTCCTGCTTGGTGTATGCTATATCCTCACTCCCCAACCGATATATTGTGCCAAGGTTTTTGTGCCCCATATGCATTATCTTGCACTTCCTTGCATTGAATTTCAACTGCCAAACCCCTGACCATTCTTCAAGTTTCTGCAGGTCGCTTCTCATTCTGTCTACACCCTCTGGTGTGTCTACTCTGTTACAGAGCTTTGTGTCATCAGCGAACAGTGAAATTCTGCCTTCTAGGTCCGCAGTAATGTCACTGATGAAGATATTGAATAGTACCGGTCCCAGCACTGATCCCTGTGGTACTCACTGGTCACTCTTCCTCTGTGGAGTGACAGCCATTTACCACCACCCTCTGTGTCCTGCTGCCCAGCCAGTTACCTACCCACCGCACTACTGTCCTGCCCACACCCATATTCCCCAGTTTGTGCAATAGTCTTCTATGTGGCACAGTGTCAAAGGCCTTGCTGAAGTCCAGATAGGCCATGTCCACTGCCCTCCCCTGATCCACCTCCCTAGTCACCCAGTCAAAAAATTCAATGAGGTTGGTCTGACATGACCTTCCCCTGGTGAAACCATGCTGCCTTGGGTCCTGTAGTCCATTGACAACCAGATGTTCCACCAATCTCTCCTTCAGTAGTGCTTCCATGATCTTCCCCACTACCGAGGTGAGGCTGACTGGTCTGTAGTTCCCGCTTCCTCTTTGTTCCCACTTTTGTATAAGGGGACTACATCTGCTATCCTCCAGTCTTTGGGTACCTCCCGTTTCTAGTGATCGGCTAAACAGGATAGCAAGAGGTTCAGCCACCACCTCTCTTAGTTCTTTAAGGACCCTGGGGTGCACCCCATCTGGCCCCATTGCTTTATCAACTCTTATTACTTCCAGTTCCTTCAGGACCCTTTCTCGTGTAAAGGGACTTGTGTCCATTTCTGCACCATTCTCACCCCTTGTACTCCATTCAGACCCATTACCCTCCTCTTCCTCAGTAAAGACTGAGCAGAAATACTTGTTCAATATGTCAGCTTTACTGTTGTCATCTTCCACACAGCCCCCATCCTCCCCCTTCAGTCTCACTATCCCTCCCTTTGCCTTTTTTCACTTATGTACCTGTAAAAGGTTTTGTCCCCTCTACCCACTGATTTTGCAATGTGTTATTCTGTCTGAGCTTTGGCTTCCTTACTGACCTCCTGCCTCCCTTTGCTTCTCCTGGTACTTCTCCCTCCCCTTCTGCCTGTGTCTTTTGTATTGCCTGAATGCAATCTTTTGGCTTTCACTTTCTTTGCTACCTCTTTGGAAAACCATAATGGTCTCTCTTCCTTTTCTCTTGCTAACCTGCTTAATACATAATTCTGTTGCTCTTGTAATCCCCATTTTAAATACTTCCCACTGTTCCTCAACCCCTGATTCCTGCCCCATTCCCTTAATGCCTTTTTCAAGTATCTCCCCATTTTCTCAAAGTTTGCCCCTAAAATCCAGGATACGTGTTTTGTGGGGTTTGTTCTGCTCTTTCTTAGATTTCAAACCACAGTGACTGGTGGTCACTGTTCCCCAGGTGCTCCCCCACTACCTCCATCACACTGTCCCTGTTTATGCAGCACAAGGTCCAGTATTGCCTTCTGCCGAGTTGGTTCCATGACCAGTTGCTTGAGGAAGGCACCCTGAAGGGAGTCCAGGATAAATCTGTTTCTAGTTGATGCTGCTGCTGGGATGCTCCAGTCCATGTCTGGAATATTGAAGTTCCAACCAGTACTACCTCATCCTTTGTCTGCCATCCTCTGATGGCTAGCATCAGCCCCTCATCTGTTTCTTCCTCCTGGGCTGGTGGTCTATAGACCACACCTGTGCAGATGGCTGGCCCATTTTCCTTTCCAGCTTAACCCACAGTATCTCTCCCCATTTTGTTCCTCCTGGATCTCTGTGGCCCTTATGTCATTTTTCACATACAGTGCCACCTCCTCCCTTCCTGCCTGCCCTGTCTCTTCTGAATATGTTGTAGCCAGGTATGGCCAACTCCCAGTCGTGGGTTATCATTACACCAGGTTTCAGTGATGGCTACAATGTCCAGGTCTGACTGCACCATGACAGCCTCCAGATCTTCCATCTTGTTGCTAAGGCTCCTGGCATTTGCACACATGACTTTCCATGATTTGACCTCCCTAGACTGTTTCATTGTTCTACTCCAGCCCCTTCCTTGGTTGTCCTTTATCCCTGGTTCACCTTGCTGTCTGCCCTTCTGCTGAATTTTGCCCCTATTCTGCCTATCCACCTCCTGGGCGCTAATCTCCATCTTTTGCACTTGGTTAACCTCCACATCCTTTCCTTCCATTTCTCTGGGTACCTCTATTTGGTTGTCCCTGTTTGGCAGTGTGGCATATGAGTTCTTGAGTGGAACAGGATCTGGGATGTGCCTCTGCCTGACTGGACTAACCTTCCCTGAGCCCACTGTCATCCAAGTATTCCTCGTTTTCTGCATCCTTTGAGGCAGCTGCATTGGACTGAGTGGTCTCTGGATAGGGGTGATGGTACTCCTGACCCAGTTTACTTCTGCTCTGAGTCTGGCTACCTCATCCCGCAGTCCAGAAAGATGCATGCAGATAGGGTAGCACCTCAGTGTCCAGAAGATCTGCCTGAATATGGCTGCCCCACAGCCACTGCATTGCACCACTCCCATTATACTGCAATTATACTGCTATTCCACTACTTGTCTGCTACTGAAGCTCTCCTAGTTCCCTTTTTATTAATTTACTGTCCTAAAAATCCTGCCACTGTTCCTCTATAATATCCGAAAATACATACACTTCTATCTCACCTCTTTATCCTTACCATCAAAAGGTAACTACAATCACAATAATCTACCTTCTACTAATACAGATTCTATCACAGAATCAGAGCACAATGCAGATGTAGTCCCCTTATACAAAAGTGGGAACAAAGAGGAAGCAGGGAACTACAGACCAGTCAGCCTCACCTCGGTAGTGGGGAAGATCATGGAAGCACTACTGAAGGAGAGATTGGTGGACCATCTGGTTGTCAATGGACTACAGGACCCAAGGCAGCATGGTTTCACCAGGGGGAGGTCATGTCAGACCAACCTCAATAAGTTTTTGACTGGGTGACTAGGGAGGTGGATCAGGGAGGCAGTGGACATGGCCTATCTGGACTTCAGCAAGGCCTTTGACACTGTGCCACATAGAAGACTATTACACAAACTGGGGAATATGGGTGTGGGCAGGACAGTAGTGTGGTGGTAGGTAACTGGCTGGGTGGCAGGACACAGAGGGTGGTGGTAAATGGCTGTCACCCACAGAGGGAAGAGGACCAGTGGGGTACCACAGGATCAGTGCTGGGACCGGTCCTATTCAACATCTTCATCAGTGACATTGCACAGGATCTAGAAGGCAGAATTTCACTGTTCGCTGATGACACAAAGCTCTGTAACAGAGTAGACACACCAGGGTGTAGACAGAATGAGAAGTACTGCAGAAACTTGAAGAATGGTCAGGGTTTGGCAGTTGAAATTCAATGCAAAGAAGTGCAAGATAATGCATATGGGGCACAAAACCCTGGCACAATATATCAATTGGGGGTGAGGATATAGCATGCACCAAGCAGGAAAGGATCTTGGGGTTGTCATCTCTGATGACCTCAAGGTAGGGATACAGTGTGACAAGGCAGCAGGTAAAGCAAATAGGATGTTGGGATGTATAGGCAGGGCATCACCAGCAGGAAAAGGGAGGTCATAATTCCCTATACAAGACACTAGTGAGGCCCCACCTGGAGTACAGTGTACAGTTCTGGAGACCATACCTACGTAAGGACATAGGGTAGAAAAGGTTCAGAGGAGGGCAACAAAGATGGTGCATGGATTGCATCACAAGTCCTATGAAGACAGGTTGAAGGAACTGAACATGTACTCCCTGGAGGAGAGGAGGGAGAGAGGGGATATGATAGAGACATACAAGTATCTTACAGGAGGAACAGGGTGCAGGAAAACACTATTTTTAAGCAAAAAGATGTTCCAGGACTAGAGGGCATGGGATGAAGTGAGGGAGGATGATTCAGAGCAAACATGAGAAAGAATTTCTTCACAGAACGGGTGGTGGACAAGTGGAACACCCTGCCAGAGGAAGTGGTGGGGGCTGAAACAATCACAGGATTTAAGAATGCATGGGATAGACATAAAGGAATTCTAGAGGTCAGGGGTAAGGGGAAACAGACTTCTAGGAAAACAAACTGAACTTACAAGCTCAAATGGGCAGACTGGGTGGGCCATAGGCCCTTATCTACCGACACTGTCTATGTATCTATGTATTAAAAAGGACCGGCCCCAGTACTGATCCCTGCGGTACCCCACTAGTAACCCCCCTGTCTTCTCTGTGGACTCTATTATTACCAGCTATGTCCTGTTGTTCAGCCAGTGTTTTACCCTGGCTACCACCCTGGGACCCACTCCCAGGCTGGCTAATTTGTTTATTAATCTTTTGTGCGGGACTGTGTCAAATGTCTTGCTAAAGTCTAGGTAGGCCATGTCCACAGCCCCTCCCTGGTCTACTACTTTGGTCACCCAGTCAAAGAAATCAATTAGATTTGTCTGACATGACCTTCCTGCTGTGAATCCATGCTGCCTTGGATCCTGTGCCCCACTGGCCTCTAGGTACTCAACAATTCTTTCCTTTAGAAGTGATTCTATCATTTTCCCTACCACTGAGGTCAAACTGACAGGTCTGTAGTTTCCTGCCTCTGTCTTGCTCCCACTTTTGTGAAGGGGAATCACATCTGCCCTCCTCCAGTGCTCAGGTACCACACCATCCACCCATGATTTATTAAAAAGGGTAGTCAGTGGTGTTACTAGTTCTTCCCTTAGTTCTTTTAGAATTCTGGGGGTGAATCCCATCAGGCCCCATTGCTTTATCCACCTTCAGTTTTAAGAGTTCTTTCAGAGCCCTTTCTTCTATGAAAGGACTAATATCAACCCTCAATCCAAAGTGCTTCTATTGACCGGATTAGGTATCTCCCCCTGCTTTTCCATAATGAATACTGAGCAGAAGTATTCGTTCAGTATCCCTGCTTTTTCACTGTTGTTCTCTGCTCAACCACCTTCCTCTTTATTCACCCTCAGTATCCCTGCCTTAGTCTTTCTCTGCTCCCTAATATACCTATAAAATGTTTTATCCCCCTTCTTAACCGAGTTGGCTATCTTTTCCTCGGTTTGGGCATTTGCTATTCTGACTTCCTTCTGCTTTAACTGGTACAGTTCTCTGTCCTGCTCATTCTGTGTTCCCTTACACTTCCTGAATGCTATCTTTTTCTCCCTTACCTTCCCCGCCACTTCGTTTGAAAACCATAGTGTTTTTTTCTTTTGTTTTGATTTATTTGCTTCACACAAAGGCATGTTGCCTCGTGATGGCGGTTTTGATGTTTCCCCATAGTTGCTCCACCCCACCTTCTTGCCTGTTTGCTAGTGTTTTTTTGAGACACTCTCCCATTTTGACAAAATCATCCCTCCTGAAGTCCTGTACCTTCACTTTTGTATGGCTTGACTCTACTGCTAAGTTTATTGTGAACCACACTGTTTGGTGGTCGCTTGTTCCCAGATGGCTACCCACTTCAACATCGGAGATCCTCTCTCTGTCCCCATTTGAGAGTACCAGGTCTAAGATTTGCTCCCTCCCGAGTGGGTTTCAAAACTAGCTGTCTGAGGCATGTCCCCTGTAGGACATTGAGAATGGCCCTGTTCTTGGATGTGGCTGCAGCAAAGGTGCTCCAGTTAACATCTGGCATATTCAGGTCCCCCATCAGCAATATCTCCCCTTTCTCTGCCATCCCAAAGATGCCTTCTATCATTTCCTTATCCATTTCCTCCCCCCTGAAACGGAGGTCTGTATACAACGCCTGTACGGGCTGTGGTGCCATTTCCAGTCTCCAGGGTGACCCACAGTGCCTCCTCTCTTCCCTGTTTACCCTTTAGTTCTGTTGCTTTGATCCCTTCCCTTACATAGAGAGCTACTCCTCCTCCTCTTCTTCCCTCCCTGTCCCTCCTGTAGAATGTGTACTCTGGTATGTTGACATCCCAGTCATGGTTCTCTGTGTACCATGTTTCTGTGACTGCCACGATATGCAGGCATCCCTCTTCCATCAAGGCCACCATTGCGGGGTGGTTTTTACCTAGACTATGGGCATTGGTACTCATTACCCTCCATTTTTTATGGCTTTATTTCTTTTTGCTCCATCACTTTTCTTACTGCCTTTGTCTTTTTCTCCATTTACCCCTGCCCTTCTCCCTATCGACTGCTCTATCTTGGTGTTTACCTCACTAACTACCCTGATTTTTGAAGGGGGCTAGGATTTCCCTTCTCCTTTTCAGTGCCTGGGCGAGTTGATAAAAGCTTTGAGAGAAAGAATCAATTTAGTGTAGGTTAAAATGGGCCCCTAGAAGTAGTGGCCAGAAAACATAAAGAAAGCCCTGAGAGAGAAAACCAGTTTAGTGTAGTCTGAATTAGGGCCCTAGAGTTAGTGGCTAGAGAAGATCAGGGAGGGGCAGTTGATTCCTGCTGTACAAAGAAAGAAGGGGAATTTCTAGTGAGATTTTTTTGGGGAAAACTGGAAAAACAAACCATTTACTTTTAAACTTTTTAAACAGCTGCAAAATACAGAGTAAAGGTGTTTGAACTTTGAAACCTGTCTGGCCTGTCATTTTGAATGTTCCTGAATAGCCTAGGTCACACAGTTGCATGCTACCTCATGCTGTCCACATTTCTTTTTGCTCATCTAATAATGGATTCTGTGCGCTTTTTCAATGACATGGAGCCCAGTGTCTGGAGGCAGTAAAGTCTCATGCTTGTTTGGGAACCAGATCATCACAAATTCAGACCCCACTAGAGACAAATACTCAGTGTGACCTTGTGCAAGACACTTGACCTGCCATTGCTCCAGTTCACTCAACTGCAGAAAGGGGTAACAGCAGGGCTCCACTGAAAACCAGAAACTACATCTCTGCTAGGTTATCAGGGTAGATGCATTAAAAAAAACAAGTAAAAATGTTTAATAGGTGACCAAAAGCAGCAGTGCTGCATATGTACCTCAGATGCACTGCAGGCCATCAGGTCAGTGTGTTCAGCCCCACTTGTGTAAAGTCCTGGGAAGAAGTCTTTCATCCACTGTGTCATCACGCTAATGAGTGGGTCTATCAAGTTGATGTGGGGAAAATGCAAGTCCGCAGAACACAGAATTCTGGACAGTGTGAAACTGCATCGACAAAACTGAATCCCACAGAACCCGATGAAAATTTCACAGTGCGTAATATACCAGCAGATTCTTTACTGTCTACTGTGCTCCTATTTTACAGGAGAGCACATGGGACCCACCCCACCCCACTTATCTCGATTTGAGGATGTGAATATTTGTTACTAGGGTCCTACAGACCCATTCTAACCTTGTACTAACCTATGCTCTACATGGAGTCATAGACTGGGGCTAGTATAGGTCCACTAGGACCCCGACCATGAACTTTGCAACCCCACTGAGATGAATAGGGCAGATTGAAGCAGTAGGTCACAGTCCCCCTCATCAGCCAGCCTCCTAGGGGTGTTATACAGCAATGTACCCAAAGTCCTCTTCCTCGCTTGCATCCTGACATTCCTGTTTAACCCAGGTGTCTCAGACAGCTGTTACATTACTAGGCCATCTGTTGCCATTGAATTTGGTTTGGGCATCACGCACCAACTCCTCCAGTGATCTCCATCCAGATTACTAGTAGAATGAACCTAGAATGCAACTGTGATGAAATGGGAGCAAAACTCGGCTGTATAAGCATTGTCATTGCCCATGTGTTGCTTATTTATTCTCACTGCTTGCAAGGAAATGTTTCCATTTCATTAGTCAGCTCAAACGCTCCCTCTACTGGGCTTACATATATATGACATGTAGGGTTGTACTGTTACAATGAATCCCGATACAGTACTTTTGGTAAAGTTTCTTTTTATGTATTGCAAAAGGCGTATATCACCCTTTACAGTAAACTGCTCCCCTAATGATCAAATTTTTTGGGGAAGATCAGGTGTCATTTACCGTTTTAAAAGTTTGCAAGAGGCTTCAACTAATTAGAAATGTAAACTAATGTGTCTATAATATTCAACTCTTGCTCAGTTATTCATGTACAGTAGTAGTTATTGATAAATGTATTCAGTACCTGGCACATTCTCAGGGTTAGCACACAAATTAACCTGCTAGTAACTCTCCTCTAATACTGTGAATGTTCAACTTTGCAAACACCACTTCATCTTAACGGGAGCACTATATATGGGATATCTTCCGTCTATAATTGCATTCCCACTCAAATTATAGCAGCACAAAACAGGGTGCAAACAGCTGCTCGATTCTGCCTCCACACTTAGGACCATACTTGAAAGAGCCCCGCCTCCCAACCAAGTTACAGTGCAAATTAGTTGACCCACTAACATGCTGGTGTGTAACAGCCACACTGTTGCATCATGACATAGCCCTATGCTATGCTGCAGAGCCATGGTGACCAGAGGTGCAGCCAGATACTCCCCCCACCTACCCTTCCAGTACTTTTATGTCTGGTTAGTCAGGCAGTGGTGGATATCACCCAAAAGAGATGCTCCACTCCATCTCTTGTTTAGAGGCGGCGCTAGATTTGGCTATCCGTAAAGGCTCTGCAAGGCTCAACTGCATTTATATTTGTTCTAGTGGTGGTAGTAGTAGTGGCGATGGTGGTTGCGGCAGTGGTGGTGGAGGATTTATTTATATAATGCCCTTCAAAATATCAGGGCATTGAAATTTACAAGATAAGCGTTGGGGGTAGCAATCAATACAAACTATAACATGCGTCAAGATAGTGAAGTACAGCTGGAAGTTACTTGAAATACCATTAAGTCTGATAAAGTGCAGAATAGTAACTAATGGGATGAATACATTATAGTTACCCATATTCAGAAAAGTCAGCATTTTTAGGTGGACGTGCATGCTTTTTAAAGGAGACCCTCACTAAACTACTGCATTACAGTGTCCAGTAGCTTGCCTGTTAAAGTCCTGGTGTAGCACTTTCGTTATTTGTACAGTTTTCATATTTTTACAGTGTTTTCTCCATTTTATTAATTTTTTCTTGATGTTGTGTACGCCATGCTGTGCGGTTCTGTGTAGTGGCGCCACACTCGGTGTGCTAAGTACCTGACGTGAGTGCTAGCTTGCTTCCTCGAAGCTGCGTTTAGCGGGAATGTGCTTGTGCCTTTTGTCATTGTTGTGCATGCGCTCCCATAATGCAGGCACTGTGAGTGTGCACGGCTCCCTCCATCGAGCACCATTCGCATTTTGGTATAGTGAGTCAGTCAGTGCTTGAAAAAGTAATGAATTTATGACTGGTGTTCTGTATTATTTCCATATGTCCTGTGTAGGTCCATATTGTTTAACTCCATATTCCGCAGAGCTGGATTAATGTGGTGGATATAGGTGCTGCAGCCCTGGTCCTCGTATTTGGATCTTACTCCTCCTGTCACATTATCAGCTGTGACATATTTTACCCATGTGTCACCCATCTTTGTGCCCACAGCCATCCCCAGGAAACAGTATAATGATTACTAAATCCGATGTTATGAAAAACAGTAATCAGGACAGCATTCAGCAGATGCTCAAATGAGAGCATGTGTCACTAGAGACGGTCACGTCCTCCGGAAAACAGGGACAGCCAGGTAGTGACATCCTTTATTCCCAGAGCAATACAGCATGCAACTTTCACGGAAGATGTGGATGGATAAAGCTGCTGCGTTTTCTTTTTAATACATTTTCAGAAGAAACAGGAGAGAATCCCTATCCCTCCTGGAGGAAACAATACTCCCCCAGCATATTGGCACCAGCCAGCTCTATACTGTACCCATTCATCTGACTTGTAGCATGATCACTGTTTTCTTTGCAAGCTTAGCTGGGCTTGTAGGAAGAGAAATTTTACATAAAAAATAAGTCTAAGTAAGAGGATAGTCTTTTGGTTTGACAGTATATACCCCATTTGTTGAGAATGACAGCAAGCATGAATAAGTGAGTGGTAACCAAGAGCCCAGATATACTGCAAGTAACAGAGATAGGCAAACACAGATGTTTCGAGCAGACATCATCTTGAAATTGGATTGCATGTTGTAAATAAGGCTCCAGCCAGTTTTCCTACTGTTAAAAACAAAATGGCACAGTTCATACACCTCCCTAAGCCATCTCTGACATTTTAGATTGTTGAGGAAGTGTGGTCATTGTTCAGTTCAACTACATATCACAACAGAGAGCTCAAAGGCACATTTTGCCAAACATGCCACCTAGGGCACAAATCCTCTTGGCAACTGTGACATTATATAATGGCATAGTATTGTGGTGATAGAAGGGACTTAAGGTAGGCCTTGTCTGAACATAGCATTGCCTATCTCAAATTTGACTATGGACAAGTTGGCATGTCAGCACAGCAACAGGCCCGCAGCTTGTGATGCCAACATACTGGGTTCAGAAAGGAACCTGGGACACTAGAGAGCCAGTTGGGGAGGAGAGTAGACCATCATACAAGATGCTCACCTCCTTGGTTTGGAAGGTTGACCGATTCCTGCTGTAGGAGACCCAAATGGGGTGCCACAGGTGGACCAATGCATCTTGCAATGGCAAGGTGTGGGGAGATGCAGAGGCATGTAATACACCACATATGCCTATTGCTTGCATGCAGCTTGAAATTTACTCCCAACCGGGTAGAATGTCACTGCAGCACGCTTGGCCCCAACACTGCCTGGCCACACAGCACAAAAGTGCGTTCCTGCCACTGGATTTGGCCCCTACCACAGGGGTAAACTTTGGGGGAAGGTAAAGGGGAACCTCAGATGGACAGTCAAGCAATGCTGCCTGGCGGTTGCACCATGAGGCACATGGTAGCCGTGGCAGGGAGGAGAAAAAAGTTTCTACCATGGACACACATTCAAGCTTATCAACCAAAATTATACCCCTACACGTGCTGTTTACCCCTCAATATATTGCATGGTAAGAAAGCTCTCCAGTCTTGCTTTAAAAGCTAAAACAGTGGTAACTTTCACAGTTTTCCCAGATAGGCAATTCCATATGCTTACCACCCTGTGTGAAGTACTGCTTTCTAATGTTCACCTTATCTTGAGAACCCCCCCCCCCCCATTTTAGGGCATGCCTTTTAGCTCTTCCGCCACTTACCAGCTCAAGCATCTGTGTATGTTCTACCCTATCTATTCCCTTTAGTGTTCAGGACATCATTGCTGCCTCCAACCCCTACATCTATAAATAATCACCTACAGGGGGAGGCAACTTGGGGATTGGGAGGAACCTTGGGGGGTTGTATCTCTGTTAGGATGGTGCTGGGGCAAAACTGTAGGGTGGGGTGGGCAACTTAAATAACAGTTGGCAGGGGAGAGAAAGAGAGTTGCGGGACCAGGAATCAAACCCTGGTCATCCACCGCCGCGGCTGCTCATCGCCCTAGCCCCTGCACCATGAAGTAGCTTGGCAAACCACCCTGCAACCCTGCACTGACTCCCTGTACAATTGCTCTGCTTTACTGTATCATTTATGACCCCGGGTCGACCCTGAAAAAGGGACAGTAATTGTCTCAGTGGTACTACCCAGTCATCAGAACTCAAATAAATAAATAAATAAATCTCTCCCATTGTCCTCTTCCTCCTGAGTGACTTTATAGCTACAGGGATAGCATTAACTGACTTGCTCTATGCTATCCCTGTAGCTATACTGTCCCACGCCATTTTTCCAGCACAGATTTTCCTGCGCTGTAATCACGGTAATATATTCACTGGGTAGGACAGAGAAAGGGAGCAGCTACCTCTCTGCCAACTGGCTGCTTTATGTGAAGCAACGCAGTCGGCAGGAGGTTTGTAAATATGTCCCTCCCTTTCCCTACAGTAGCATCACTGTTCAGATCAAGAATCAAGAAACTTTCAGGAGCTGAGCCATCGCAGACGGAGTATGGAATGGCATAGATCCTGGATTCCCAAGGGACCAAGGGAGAGGACACACAGCAGCAGCAGCAATAGGTGGACACAGAACAGACAGTTGGTTAATCAGCAGGTGCTGCGCAGTGCCCTCCCTCCTGAGTGTGTATTGTGTCCGAGTGAGGAAAGTACTACTGGCTCTGGGTCTGGTTCTGGGACTGGGTGAGGGTCGACTAAGCAGCAAGGCCGGGAACTTGGGAAGGAGCATGGACTCTGAGCCCTAACCTAGGCAGCTGGCAACAACAGCATTGTGGTGGCAGGGCAGTTGGCAGACAGTTTCCAGCAGTCCAGTGTTCAGAGGGCACTAAGAGAGGTGAGTGGCTCCAGGGTTCATTGATCACATCTCCAGAAATCCTCAGAAGATCTTTACATGAATCCTGACAGAATAAAAAAATAAAAGATGTATTCATTACATACAGAGTAACAATTAAATAGGTGAGGCTTTATCAAATACACTCTATGAAATAAAAGTTATATTTCATAAAGTGTATTTGATCAAGCCTCTCTTATTAAACAGCTACTTGGGCTGTGACAGACAGCTGGAAAAATATGACGTAAAACTTGCAGAAGTTGCAGTTACCACTAGTATATACATTATTTGGGCTGGAGTTGTCTGGGGTACGTCAACAAATGAGTCTGCACCAGTCTGCACAGGACTGAATTTACCAAATTAATAAAGTGCATATGGCCTTGAACTCTGGGAGGACAGACTGTATGCAGTTGAGTTGAGTGGCTGGAAGTGTTTTTTTTTGTGAGCCTCGGAGGAGTAAGTCTGCCTAGAGACTGCTTGATGTGCTGCTGCCTGTGGAGTGCAGACCAGTGTATGGACAATGGATGGGTGGTGCCAGTTATGAGGCAGCCCAGGCCTCAGCAAGCAGGAGTGGTACTGTGGAGGAACAAGGAGGTCAGTTCATGAGTCGTTACTGTCCATGACTGCAGGGCAAGTAGGCCACAAAGGCAGACCAATAGTATATTCTATTTACATCTGAAAGTGAGGGCAGAAGCCACAAGCAGGCAAGGCAAGCAGTGGGAATTAAAGGTTGGCCAGCTGGATGAGCAGCCTGAGGGTTAGAATATAGCCTTATAGAAACACAGAATTTGACAGCAGATAAGGACCGCTTGGCCCACCTAGTCTGCCCATTTCCCTTCCTGATGGATAAGCTGCAGATTCTAGTTAATCAACAACTTACTTCTTCCTACCCCCCACTAGAATTACCTTATGCCTGTCCCATGCATTCTTGAGTTCTCCCACTGTTCCTGACTCCACAACCTCCTCAGGAAGGCTGTTCCATGCATCCACAACCCCCTCTGTGAAAAAATACTTCATAACATTACCTCTGAGCTGTCCCCACTCTATCTTCAAATTGTGCCCCCTTGTTCTTGCACATCTCTTCTTCTGAAAGATGCTACCCTCTTGTACTTTAATTCCCTTGAGATACCTGAACGTTTCTATCATGTCCCCCCTCTCCCTCCTTTCCTCAAGGGTATACATATTAAGCTGCTTCAGTCTCTGCTCGTACGTCTTCCGGTGCAGACCCTGCACCATTTTGGTTGCCCTCCTCTGAACAGCCTCCACTCTGTCTCTGTCTTTGCAGAGATGGGATCTCCAGAATTGCATGCAGTACTCCAGATGGGGTCTCACTGTCTGTACCGAGGATAACTTCCTGTTTTCTACTGTTGATGCCTCTCCCTATGCATCCCAGTATCCCCCCAGCCCTCCTTACTGCCTTCTCCACATTGCTTGCCCACCTTTTGGTCATCTGATATAATTACTTCTAGGTCTCTTTCAATGTTTGTTTTGTTATTAACTCACCCCCGATTCTGTACACTTCCCCTGAGTTTTTGTTTCCCAGATGCATTACCTTGCACTTCTTTGCATTGAATCTGAGCTGCCACACATTTGACCATTCCTCCAACCTTGCCAAGTCCCTTTTCATCTTTTCCACCCCACCTTGTGTATCAACCCTGTTGCAGATCTTTGTCTCATCTGTAAAGAGACATACTTTTCTTTCCAGGTGCTCTCCAATGTCACTTATAAAGACATTAAAAAGGACTGGTCCCAGTACCGAACCCTGCGGTACCCCGCTAGTTACCCTCCTTTCTTCACTGTGGACTCAGTTTACTATTACCCTTTGCATCCTGTTGTCCAGCCAGTTTTTCATCCAGGCTACCACCTTGGGATCCACTCCAAGGCTGGCTAACTTGTATATTAATCTTTTGTGTGAGACCATGTCAAATGCCTTGCTAAAATCTAGGTAGGCCATATCCACAGCCCCTCCCTGGTCTACTACTTTGGTCACCCAGTCAAAGAAACCTATTAGGTTCATCTGACATGACCTTCCTGCTGTGAAACCATGCTGCCTTGGGTCCTGTGCCCCACTGGCCTCTAGGTACTCAATTCTTTCCTTCAGAAGTGATTCCATCATTTTCCCTACCACTGAAGTCAAACTAACTGGTCTGTAGTTTCGCTGCCTCTGCCCTGCTCCCACTTTTGTGAAGTGGAATCACATTTGCCCTCCTCCAGTCCTCAGGTACCACCCCATCCTCCCATGATTTGTTAAAGAGAGTAGTCAGTGGTGTTACTAGTTCTACCCTTAGTTCTTTTAGAATTCTGGGTGAATCCCATCAGGCCCCATTGCTTTGTCCACCCTCAGTTTCAAGAGTTCTTTCAAAACCCTTTTTTCTGTGAATAGACTGGTATTGACCCCCCTATTCAGAGTTTCTCTCTTGTTTGGTTTAGGTACCACCCCCTCCACTTCCGTTGTGAATACTGAGCAGAAATATTTGTTCAGTATCCCTGCTTTTTCACTGTCACCCTCTGCCCACATTCCCTCCCCTTTATTAAGTCTCTGTATCCCTCCCTTTGTCTTTCTTCGCTCCCTAATGTACCTATAAAAGATTTTATCCCCCTTAACAGAGTTGGCTATCTTTTCCTCAGTTTGTGCCTTTGCTATTCTAACTGCCTTCCCTGCCTCCTCCTGCTTTAACTGATAAAGTTCTCTGTCCTGCTCCTGTGTTTCCTTATATTTCCTGAATGCTATCCTTTTCTTCTTAACCATCCCTGCCACCTCTTTTGAGAACCGTAATGTTTTTGTCCTTCATTTTGTTTTGTTGATTTGCTTCACGCAAAGGCTTGTTGCCTCTGCGATGGCTGTTTTGATTATTCCCCATTGTTCCTCCATCCCTCCTCCTTGCCCATTTGCTAGTGCTTTTCTGAGGACTCTCATTTTCCCAAAGTCAGCCTTCCTAAACTCCAATACTCTTGTTTTTGTATGGCTCGACTCTATGGCTGTGTTTATTGTGAACCACACTGTTTGGTGGTCACTTGTTCCCAGATGGCTACCCACTTCTAAATCTGAGATCCTTTCTCCTTCCCCATTTGAGAGTACCAGGTCTATTGCTCCCTCCAGAGTGGATTCCAGCATTAACTGTCTGAGGCATGCCCCCCTGTAGGGCATCAAGAATGACCCTGCTCTTGGATGTGCCTGCAGAAAAGGTACTCCAGTTAACATCTGGCATATTCAGGTCCCCCATCAACAATATCTCCCCTTTTTCTGCCATTTTAAGGATGCCTTCTATCATTTCCTTGTCCTTTTCCTCCCCCCTGAGCCTCTCTGACTGCTCAAGACTCTGGGAAGGGGACTAGTCACCAGCAGGAATTGGAGATAGTGTTGGACGGGGACCTGGAGATGCCACAGGGCGGGAGAGTCAGCCCATCATCTAATCTCACTCACGTGCTGCCACAGACCAGATCTGCCACAGACTGTTGGAGCAGAACTGAAGTGTGGGGTCGGGGAGCTAGCAAATCCTGTCCAAGGCTCTCTGAGAAAATCTACAACTCTTCTAGGCCTAGCTAGTGTGAGTAGGGAGGGGGAACAGGTGAGCAGCCAAGCTGGAGCCAGGAAGAAACACAGAAACATAAAATTTGATGGCAGATAAGGACCTCTCGGCCCACCTAGTCTGCCCATTCTTTTCCCTACCAACTGTATCACAGAAAACTCTACGTGATCTCCGGCTCTAACCCCCTCTTGCCTTACTACTAAGTTTCCCTTATGCCTATCCCATGCATTCTTGAACCCTACTACAGTTTTTGCCCCCACAAAAAAAAACTGTAGTGGGGTTCAAGAATGCATGGCTTTTATAGCAGAATTTAAGCATTTATCATTGAATTATCTAGATGAGAGAAGTATGCAGTTTTTGCTCCTTGGTTTTAATCAAGAGACTGTCTATGAGTACTGCCAATTTTAAAAAGGAAAATGAAAAGACAGTCATTTTGGTAGTGATATCTATTGTTTGCAGCAAGTCAAAGAAAGCTAAAAAGCAACCAAAAAGTTTCAAAATGACCCTCAAAATGCACCAGAATGCATCTAAAACCTGATAGCTTCTGGGGACCTAGGCAGCCCCCAGAACCCCAGCCTATTGGTTTAGTATTTCTCAGGATGGCTTAGAGTTTTATCAGTCTGTGCCCCCTTCTGTCAAAAAAAGTTTAGCTACTCCCTTGCCTCGGACTCTTGGCGTCACGAACGATGCAGATGAGGAAAAGTGGCAATTTTTTTTTATTTCCAAAATCTACTTGTTTGACTCTCACATGTCTAGAGCGATGTACCTAGCAGGGTTTGCTTTAACCCCCATACTGAAGTCTCCAAATGGGATTTCTGAGGATTCTGAAGCACAAAAATAAAAAGTGCTTCAACACTGACCCTGTATATTGAAAGGTTTGCACAGACATCCTTAGCAGAAAAAGTATTGGATAATGTTGAACAAAGCCACTCCAGAAATTTCTGACCCCAACATTTTCTGGTCTGACCCTCAACATTTGAAGCAGAGGATGAAACGGACTCATTTTACTAGTGCCAATGCAAACCTGTAAGTAACATTTTACCCTGTGTTTTTTGCAATCACATATGCACTCTTGGTCTGGGTCTGGTATGGGAGAAGAAATTCTTTTAATTTGGGCTTTAAGTTTTTATGTTTTGGGTTGGAGGAGAACCGATCGGGTATTTATGTG
Organism: Neoceratodus forsteri; assembly: GCA_016271365.2. NCBI lineage: Eukaryota > Metazoa > Chordata > Ceratodontiformes > Ceratodontidae > Neoceratodus > Neoceratodus forsteri. The sequence goes on along the minus strand of CM028130.1, from coordinate 1,445,635,842 downwards.
CGTACAGACAACTCCTGGACTTGATCACCATGACATTTCTGGTTGTTTGATTTATGGTAGATCGGAGTATATGAGACCTGGGGCTAGATTCACAACACTTTGTCCCAGCGCAAACTCAGTTTTGCATGAGCAAACCAGGTTTTGTACCAAGTCGGTATTCACAAAAGCCCAGTTTGCACACCCAAACCAGGTTTGTGCTGGGACAAAGTGTGCGGGGGGCTGTAGTGCAAATGAGGAGGAGGGGACGTGAATATCGGCGCTGTCCGATTCACAAAGCAGTAGCTCCAGGCAAGGGTCTTGCATAGAGCAAATACCACTGACTGAGACCCTGCTTTAATCTCGTGCAACCCTAGTCGTTGGCAGAGGTACTGTGGCGCGCCCCCCTCCCCCGATCACCATTCGCAGGCCCAGTAATAAAAATATAAGTTTCTCTGGTGGTGGTAGTTCCCCCACCCAATCGCCAGCCAGAGAACAAAACAATATAAGTTTCTCTGGTGGCAGTGCCCCCCCACCCCACAATCACCAGCCCAATTATAAAAGATAAGTTTCCCTGATGTCCAGTGGTCTCTCCCCCACCCGCTGCCTCACCCAACATTGACAGCATAGTTCCTGGTGTCCAGCTCAGCTGTCAATCAATGAGTGCATACTGTATACAGTACATGCTCAATGACAGCTCAGTCGGCAGCCAGCCATGGAGGATAACGGAAGTCTACGCTGGTCACCAACTCAGGGTCGAGATTGGAGGGGAGCCGGGTGGTGGGACACTACTTGCTAGGGTGGGGGTCTGCTAGACACCAGAGAAAGGTTTAATGTCACTATACAGGGGATCAGAGATAAAGAGGGGGGTCTGCTAGACCACCAGGGAAATGTTTAAATATACCGTACATGGGATCAGGATGGGGGAGGGTTTACACCGGACACCAGGGAATATGCTATCAACATCGGGCAGGTGATCAGGAGACAGGAGGGAACACTTGATACCAGAGCAACTTATTTTTTATACTTGGGTCAGCAATTGTGGAGGGGGACCACTAACACCAGAGAAACTTTTTTTCAATCAGGCTGGCAGTTGGGGGGAGACCTCTACCACCAGGGAAACATATTACAGCCCATATAAATGTGCCCATAATGGGCATGCAAATGGCCATGTTTTCCTTGCATGCCCAATGGGCTCATTTACATGGCTGCTTCTGTGAATCAGAAATAGTGCACTTGCGCTATTCATTGCAGGGCCATACTCCTGGCTGCATGTCAGGGCTGTGCTGGGTGATGAATGGGACTCCTTGTCTGAGATTGTCCTGATCCAACCACCACTGGAGGGCCTGATCAGAGTCTGAGTCACTGGAATTAGTTCTGTGAGAGGGTCTTTTTTCTGGGACTAAAAAGACCTCAAGTGGAAAAGGATGTCCCTAATTTGGAATCTGGCCCCTTGCACCACTTCAGTGGAGGCTGCCATGTGACCCAGGAGCTGAAGAAAATGCCTTGCTGGTCGAGAAACCAGGAGGTGGAAAGAAGAAGTCAGGTTTATGAGGGCCTTTACCCTTGTTAGAGGGAGGAAGGCTCTTGCTTGCACAATGTCCAACTCTACCCCTATAAAGGTGAGAAGTTGCACTGGTTCAAGAACTGACTTTGGAAGATTGAGGAGAAACCCTAGGGAAGTGAGCAACTGTTGGGTAACTTGCAGGTGTGACTTGACTTGGTATGGAGACTGCCCTACAATGAGCCAGTCGTCCAGGTACAGAAAAATGGAGATATTTTGTCTCCTTAGCAAGGCTACTACTACTGCTGCTAGGCACTTTGTGAATACCCTTGGGGCTGATGCGAGCTCGAAGGGTATTGCCCAGAATTGGTAATGGCCTGAAGGCAACTGGAACCCGAGGTACTTTCTGTGGGAGCTCCTGATGGGAATGTGAAAGTAGGCTTCCTTGAGGTCCAGGGAGGCTAACCAATCTCCTGGCCTCAGAGAGGGAAGAATTATTCCCAGAGTCACCATCTTGAATTTTGGCTTGAGTAGATGCTTGTTTAAATATCTTCGATCTAGGATGGGCTGCCACTCCCGTCTTTCAGGGTAAGGAAGTATCTTGAATACAGACCTTTGCCCCTGTGTACAGTAGGGACTCTCTCTCTAGCCTTGAGAGCTAGAAGAGGGGAAACCTCTGCCTCTAGGGCAATGGTTTCGATAATGTTTGCAGGTGGAAAAGACCCGACCCTCAGCTTTGGAAATTTTTTTTGAAACAGAGGGCCAGTTCTTGGCTTACTACCTCCAAGACCCACTTGTCTGAAGTAACAAACTTCCAGGCCTGGAAGTAGTAAGCCAGTCTGCCTCCTACTGGATGGGGGGAGTCAACCCAGGCTGACACCTCAGGGTGTCTGCTTGGCAGGAGCCTTAGGTTGAGAGGTGGACGCAGCTCCGCTCATCTCCCTCCTGCCTCTCCCTCCAAAGAACCCCCTCTGAGAGAAGGGAGAAGATGCCTGTGCTTGGTAAAAAGGCCTGCCCCTAGTTTGCTGCTTCTGAGGAGTTGCTTGCCTTTCCTTGGCCTGTACACTCCTATAGGTGGTCCTGTACTCATCCATCTTTTTCATTAATTCTCTGTCTGCTCCCCAAACAAACAGGGAGTTACCAACTACAGGGAAATCCATGGCCTTAGCCTGGGTGTCCTGTGAGAGGCTAGTACATCTGAGCCAAGCCATTCTCCGATGAGCCACAGATGTAGCCATGCCTCTTGACACATCATTGGAGTCCACAGCAACATGGAACTGGATCTTTGATGCCTCTAGCCCATCAGCAGCCACCTCCTCCAGCTCCTTGGCTAGCTGGGGGAGCCTGTTTAGCCGGCTCCAGAACAGTATCCCATCTTGACTCCTGGTATCTGGCTGTATAGGCCATGTAATTAGCCAGCCTGAGTCCCAAAGATGATGCCAAGTACTGCTTTTTTGCCATGGTATCCATCTTTCTGGAATCCCTATCTGGGGTGTGTGAAGCAAAGGGTATACTGGCCTTGTCACAGGCAGCAGCCTGCACTACCCCAACATGGCTGCATTGCTGGTACAGGAATTCCGTACCCGAGCCTGACAACATATACCTCTTGTCCATTCGTTTGTCCACAGGACGTATAGAATTTGGTGTAAGTAATTTGTGAGTGTTTCCCAAAAGACTTATAGAGGGGAACAGACAATCTCTTGGACTCTGGGATGCCAACATCTCAGCATAGTCAGGCTCCCCATGTTCCAACAGCCTCAACCAAAGGGAGCTGGACAGTCTCTGCCACTTTTTTGTAAAACAAAGTGGGAAGGGGACTCAGAAAGCCGACGAGGGAAAACACCAGAAGGCCTGTCTGGGGAGATGTCCGGTTCAATGGGCTCATCCAGACCGTCGAATCCATCATCCTCCTCTTCCCCCTACAAACCCAGTTCATAATAATCTTCCAATGAATAATCCAGAACCGGGGGGACCGAACAGAGCGCCTTCCTGATGGTGCCGGTTCGGTCGGAACTGGATGGAGCGATTCCAAAATACTAAATCGCCCTGGCAATCTCTTCAGCGGTGGGACGCTGCAGTTCTGGATCTGAATCAGCTGATTTATCTTTTCGTTTTCTTTTAACTGGAACAGACCCCTCAGGGTCAGCTCTCCTTTAGCCCTAGCTCGTGCGGTAACGACCATCCCGGCGTCGACCCTCCAACTGCCTCAGTTCCTTTTTCGCCAAGGAGGTGCAGCGTAACTAACCTGGAAGGGTAGCCTAACCTAAAAACCAGACATAAGATAGTCTGGGTGACCCGTGTAAGAAGGGTCAACAAAGAAGTCTTCACAGCCTAAAGATTTGAGGGAGTGAAGACCAACAAGAAAGGTGAGCTCGGGGGATGGAGGGTGGGCGTGTGAATGAGTGGTGGAGACTCGTCCAAGAAGATCAAGAATTATGGTGGAATGCATTTTCATATCTTCCTGGACATAAGTCTCCACCACTCATTCACACTATTGGGAGAGTACCGAGCTAATAATCCCGAGAGGGCGGGCAGGAGAGACCAAGAGCTCACGCTTTCAGGACAGAAGTCCACTGAGGATGGCTCTGCCAAAGGAAGAATGCCGTCTGGCATGGACATCTAGTGCATAATGTTTAGCAAGTATGCACTGAGCTCCAGGTACGCATTGCAGATGTCTCTGCGATGGGCACGCTACGGATTTCCACTAGGGATGCCGCAACGCTCTGGTAGAGTGAGCGTAAACTCTACCCTCCAACTTAACCTGCGCCGTGGAATAGCAGTGACGAAGGCACGCCACTAGCCATGATGAGATATATCTGATAGAGACAGGTTGACCCAGCCGGGTCTCACTGAAGGAAACGAACAGTTACTGAGCTTTGCGAAAATCCTTGGTTCTATCTAGATAGAAACGCAAGACCCTCTTAACATCCAAAGAATGAAGAGAACGTTCCCCTTCATTTTGGAAGTCCGCAAAATAAGAGGGAAGGCCCCAAGGTTGGTTTAGATGAAATTCTGACACAACCTTAGGAAGAAATTTAGGATGAGTACAAAGAACTACTTTGTCCTTATGGAACACAGTATACGGAGGGTCTGTGATCAGGGCATGTATCTCAGAGACCCTGCGGGTTGAGGTAATGGTCACTAGGAAGGCAGTCTTCCAGGTGAGAAATTTTAGCTCACAGGGTAGCCAGAGGTTCAAAAGGTTTCTGAGTGAGCATGTCTAGCACAAGATTAACGTCCCAGGCTGTGACTGGACGTCTTGTAGGAGGTCTGGTATGCAGAATCCCCTTAAGAAATCTCTTAACCATAGGTAACTGAGCCAGAATTAAGGAAATAACGGGCTCATGGTACGCTGAAATGGCACTAAGATGAACTTTGACTGTAGAGTACTGTAGACCCGAATTTGAGAGGTCCAAAAGGTACTCCAAAACCTTATCTGGTGGACAGGAAAAGGTATTCAAAGAGGACTTTGCACACCAGAGCGAAAAACACTTCCACTTGGCTGTGTAAGTTTTCCGAGTGGCTGGCTTCCGTGCAGCCAGAAGAATATCTAAAACTCTTTGAGAGACATTGAACCGGTTTACTTCAACCTCTTCAGGAGCCAGGCATGAAGGTGAAGTGATCTCAGGTTGGGATGGACCACTGGTCCCTGAGTCAAAAGGTTCATCTGCAAGGAAAGTGGTCTCGGAGGGACTGCCAACATATTGTTGAGTAGTGGAAACCACAGCTGCCGAGGCCAAAAGGGAGCAATGAGAATCATTTTGTCCCCCTGGGATTCAAACTTAAGGAGTACCCTCTGAATAGAGGAAGAGGCGGAAAGGCATAAAGAAAGCGTTATGTCCACCGCAGCCTGAACGCATCCTGACAGAAAATGCCAGGCCCTGGATTTCTGGAGCAGAAGAGAGGCAGTTTTGCATTGAGTTGGGATGCAAAAAGGCCCAGGTCTGGAGTTCCCCACTCTTCGAATAGTGACTGAACTATGGTTGAGTCGAGAGACCACTCGTGAGGGTCTGTCTCTGTTCTGCTGAGACGGTCTGCCAGTTCGTTCTGAACACCTGGCAGGTAGACCGCTTGAATTAAAGCCTCGTGCTCCAAGCATCATTCCCATACCCTCATTGCTTCCCTGCATAAGGGGTAAGAGTGAGCACCGCCCTGCTTGTTGATGTAATACATCACTGCTTTGTTGTCCGTTTGAAGGAGAATGTTCTTGTGACACAGAATGTCCTTCAAAGCTCGGACCGCAAAACAGACGGCTCTTATTTCTAGGACGTTTATGTGGAGCTGGGACTCTACTTGAGTCCACGCACCTTGAGTGTGGAGAGCCTGACAGTGAGCTCCCCACCCCATTAGGGATGCGTCTGTGGTAATGGAGATCTGACGGTCCAGAGGAGCAAAGGGATACCCCTCCAGGAGATTGCTCTCTTGAGACCACCAGGTGAGTGACCTCCTTAAAGGTTCTGTCACCTTGATGAGATAGGACTGCGGTGAGTGGTTGGGGACCACTGAGTACTGAGCATCCACTGGGTGGTTCTCATGTGCAGATGTGCTAGGGGTACAGTGAACACTGAGGATGCCATGAGGCCTAGCATCCGCTGCATCGAGAGTGCTGTGACTGAGCTGTTTTCCCTGATGTGATGGGCCATCTGAAGGATATCGCTCCTCCTGTCTTCTGGAAGAAAAGCCTTCAGACAGGAGGTGTCCAGAGTCCTATAAAAGGAGCCTCTGGGAGGGCTGCAGTTGCGATTTCTTGAGGTTGAGCAGAACTCCATGGACGATGGAAGCACGAGGCCGCGTCTCCACGGCGTCCAGAGTCCCTTGCCTGGAAGGGCTTGCTAGAAGCCATCGTCCAGATAAGGAAACACCTGAATTCCGGACCTTTCTGAGGTGCGCTCGAGAACTGCACATTTTGTAAAAACTCGCAGCGCCGAGGATAGCCCAAAAGGCAGGACTCTGAACTGATAGTGCTGTCCTAGAGCCACAAACCTCAGGAATTTGTGATGCCTCGGGTGAACAGGAATGTGCTGGTAAGCGTCCTGCATATCTAGGGAGACTAACCAGTTGTGTTGGTGGAACAGAGGTAACAGGGTTCCCAGAGAAATCATTTTGAATTTCTCCTTGGGGAGAAATTTGATTAGCTTTCTGAGATCTAGAATGGGGCACATTCCGCCGGACTTCTTTGGAACCAGAAAGTAATGGGAGTAGAACCCCGTGTTTCATTGGTGCAGTGGCACCACTTCTACTGCCCTGTTATTCAGAAGGCCCTGAATCTCGGCGGCGAGAAGGTCTGACTGAAGGGTTGACAGCCCGGGCTGCCATTTAGGGGGACAATCCGGAGGGGTCTCCACAAGATTGAGTGAATACCCCTCTCGAATTATCCGAAGGACCCATTTGTCTGAGGTTATGGACTTCCACTGGTTGTAGAAGTGCATCAGACGACCTCCCACCGGAGAGAAAAAGTCCACCTCGGACAGCTGAGATGGAACTTGGTCCAGCAATTCATAAGGTAGCGCTGGGCGCTTTGGGCCCATGCGCTTTCTGTTGCGCCTTTTTTTGAGGTTGGGCAGGTTGATTCTTATGGAAACTTCCTCTGCCTCGAAAGGACTGGCGATTGTGAAACTGTCGTTTTCTGCCATGCCCTTGAGAGGGGGCAGGAGGGGGCCGAGCCAACTTAATGGCTGACCTAGTCTTTTGTGTAGCTTCTAGAGCTTGCTCTACCTGAGGACCAAAAAGATATGCACCGTCAAAGGGCAATGCCATCACCTGTTGCTGCGCGTCATTCGTGAAGCCTGAACTGCGCAGCCAGGAATGACGCCGGTGCAAATACCAGCAGCCGTTGAACGGGCAGCAGTGTCAAAAGCATTCTTGGCTGCTTTAACCTGCTGGTTATTAGATTCAATACCTCTGGTAATGGTTTGAAGAAGCTCTGGCTTTGAATCAGACCGTAGGGCTTCAACCATCTGTTTAATAGAATGCCACAGGATATACTCATACTGAGAAAAATAGCCTTGGTAACTGGCAATACGATACTTAGAGTAGAAGCAGCAAAGACTCTCTTACCTAAGGTGTCTATCTTACGAGATTCTTGTTAATAGGTGAGCTGTAGTAGCTTGGGGAAGAACGACCTTATCATTCTCTGCCAGGACTACAATAGGATCCGCAAGGCTTGAGATGCCAAAATGGGACGATCCTTGGGGGCTGAATATTTCCTATCAATGGATTTAGCCACCGAAGGGGTAAGAGCAGGATTATTCCATACCATTTGAGACAGCGTCTCGAAGGAAGGCTGAATCAGAGGAGTCAAATCTGTAGGGATCTCCGAGGCATGAAGATATTGGAGTCTCAACAATTTCCCAGGATCGATGTCTGTAGTCTGGAGAGAAAGTGTGGAACTCAGATTTTTCAACAGAGACTGAAAGGATAGGTCCTTGACCACAGGCTCTGCAGCAGTAGTAGATCCTGCTGCGTCCACTTCATCACCCAACTGAAGGTCTGGGTCAGGTTCAACGTCATCTCCTGACAGTCCAGGAGGGACTGTATGGACAGGAAAGGAATGAAATTCAGAAGAGGAGGAAGAAGGAAACAAGTGAAAAGAGGAGTCCCCGAGAGCCGCCGGCGCCAAGGAGGTGCACGGCACCGAGAAAGACGCCGCGAGGCCACGCGGTACATAAACGGCACCGAGAAGCCGGACGGTGCCGAAAAGTCGACGACGGCGCCGAGAGGCCACACGACGCCAAAACACTGCTAGACTCGAAAACAGGTTTTGAAGGAAGAAGAGCAGGAGATAAGGGCATCGTGTGGCCCCTGCGCCGCAGCCATGTGGGGAGAACACCTGCCGCCAAGTCGACGGCATCAAGAAGGTGCTGCGCGACCAGGAAGGTCCAACTGCTTAACCTGGTCGCCCAGAGAGCCGAAGGCCCACGAGCGATCGAGCCAGGTAGCTGAACCAACCTCCGAGCCCATTGCTCCATAAGAGCGCCCACTGATGAAACTGCTCATCTGAAGACCTACCTCGGGCGGGTAGGGCTCGATGTCGGGTTGGCCGCTACCAGAAGTAGAGGTTACGATTCAAGGAGGAGACCGCATCTAGCCTCGATAACCGAAGCGCCTACGCTGCAGACATATCAGAAGGCGACCTCGAGTGATGCTCTTCTCATTTTAGACCTGTGGGCAAGAAGAGCTCGAGGCCGAACGGTGCCGAGAGTGCCACTGCTTATTTTATGCTTCCGGGGACCACCATCCTCGGCATTGACTGACCGTTGTCAGACCCTCCTCCGGAGAAGGCGGCGGACCAGACCCAGCCCGACTGACTGAACAGCTTTCATACGAAGTCTCCCTACCGTCACCTGACCTGCTCATGGTCGACTCCGTCAAGGTAGGCTGAGACTTCTTTATTGTATATATTTCAAAAAAGAATAAATTTAAGCGATACTGTATCGAGATAATACCACAAAATAATAACTGAAAACTATGCTGCTAGTTTGAAGTTTGACTCCCGACAGGCGAGCGACGTAGTCATTGAAGTGCACTCTGCGGGAAAAAAGGAACTGAGGCAGTTGGAGGGTCGATGCAGAGATAGTCGTTACCGCACGAGCTAGGGCTCGCGGCGCCATCTCTGGCGCTGACCCTCCAGCAAAAAGTTTGCTCCCGATGGGTCCTAGTGTCTCTGGCACAGATCCCAATAGTGTGAATGAGTGGTGGAGAGTTATGTCCAGGAAGATCTCCACACACACACACACACACACACACACACACACACACACACACACACACACACACACACACACACTGCAGTGTTGAAACCCAGTGGGCCCAGTTTTTCCAGACGTGGCCATCCTAACAAAACTTACCCTTTACTCTGCTTCAGCCAGGCAAGACTCTTATCGGTTCCTAATCATGTCACGGGTATTTGAAGGAAAAAAAGTTAACACTTTTGTTTTAAACTTGAAAGACACACTAAAGATTACCTCACACTAAATACAAGTAATCGGTCGGTTCAGCTGAACAGACACTAAACACTTTTTTTCACAATTTCCACACAAGTAAATAAAATGAAATAAAACCACAATTCAAACCACTAGCCCACTACATACACTTACTGTACCACAGACAGAGATCCAAATTGGAAAAATAATAAATTTTATGGTGTAAAACCAACGTTTTACTGAGACCGAACCGACAAGCGAAGGAGACTCTCCAGAGTGAATGTTCAGTTAGGTGGAGTAAAGAATCTGACGGTTACACTGGCCAGTGCAGCAGACAGAGGTTTGAACCGAGCTCAACGTTCTATGCCTTGCACAGAAAATTAACTCTTTCCTCTCCGGAGCAGTTCAAGTGCTGGGGCTAACTGCATTTGTCAGAATACAGCAAGACTTCATGTTTGAAGCTGGCAGTTTGGCATTGCGTGGTGATAAAGAGGTCCAGCTCTGGACAACCCCATGTGTTGAAGAGCTGGTCCGCTACTGACTGCAGTAGCTCCCACTCGTGCGCCTTGGACCAAGACCTGCTTAGGCTGTCGGCCAAGTCGTTGAGGATGCCTGGAACGTGCACTGCGGAGAGGGAGATGTGCCGCTCCCGTGCCCAATACTAGACTCTCATCGCCTCCCTGCATAGCGGGTAAGAGTGAGCGCCCCCTTGCTTGCTGATATAGAAGATGACCGCCATGTTGTCCGTCTGAACAAGTGAGCCTGGCAGAAGGTCCTCTTGAAAGGCGTGTAGCGCATTGAGGAACGCTCGCATCTCCAAGACGTTGATGTGGAGTTTGTGCTCCATGGGTGTCCAGGTACCCTGCATTTGGCATGCATCCCCCAACCCAAATGCGAGGCATCTCTTGTAAGAGTCTGATTCTGGGGCTCCGGACGGAAGGGGACCCCTTTTTCCAAATTTAGCTGGTCCAACCACCAAAGGAGTGTCCTCTTCACTGGCTCTGTGACCCTGAACCATGTGGTCTAGATCTTCTGAGCATTGATCCCACTGCACCCCGAGCATCCACTGTGGGATTCGCATGTGGAGGCGGGCCAGAGGGGTGATGGCAATGGCCACCACCATATGCCCCAGAAGTCTGAGGAAGGTCCTTGCCTGGACCTGAGGGGTTACCAGGACCGATCCGGCAATCTCCCGCCAACGATCACCCCTCTCTGGGGGTAGAAAAGCCAAGCCCTGGACCAAATCCAGGACCACTCCTATAAAGAAGAGTCTTTGGTTGGGCTCTGGGGAAGACTTAGGGAGGTTCAGGGTGATCCCCAGATCTCGGAACAGAGTATAGGTGTCTCCAAGAGCTTGAAGAAGGCGTGATCTTGACAGGGCCGCAAGCAGCCAATCGTCGAGGTACGGGAAGACAATGTCCCTGGCACCTTAGAACCGCAGCCACTACTGTCAAGCATTTTGTGAAGACTCGAGCAGTGGAGGAGGGGCCGAACGGGAAAACCAGAAACCGATAATGCTACCCTTGGAAGTGGAACCTCAGGTACTTCCTGTGAGGGGGAAAAACCTCGAGGAAGCAGTCCTGGAAGAGTCACCATCTGGAACCTTCTGTACTCTATATTAAAGTTTAAAGAGCTGAGGTCCAGAATGGGACAAAGGTCTTGTCTTTTTTGGAACCAGGAAGAAGTGGGAATAAATACAGTTTACTCACCTGTAAAGTACAGTTACGTAAAAACTTACCGTAACAGTAGATCTTCGAGAGGAGCTCTTGCAGCAGGCTATTACATTTAGGACTATGCCGCAGGCACTAGGACCACACAGTGAAAAACTTCTGCCAGCAATACCAGCGGGGACCGCCCCCGACGCCGGCCCTGCCCCGACGTTGGTCAGGGTACAAGAGGGGGCGGACCCAGCCCCACCTCAGTTCTCCCGCCAGTACCCAGCAGAAGGCCTAACAAGAGAAGGAGGCGAAGCCACCATCTAGAAAGAAAAGAAGACAGATCTGCACTCTCAGAGGGGAAGGCGAGGAAGCAGCTGCTGCAAGGAGTCTTCCTTCAAGAAATACAGGTTACCACCTGTAACAGGAGTTCTAGGAACGGTATATGTTGTTCATCCACACTTATTGGCAGGTTCCTTGCTGCTTTAAATCTTGCCGAAGGTCTTCAAGTTGGCTCCTCCCACCCACCCGGGTGGTAAAGCTCTCGGCTCCACCCCATGACGCCAGATCTAGCTCGCTGGAAGCCAGGTTGTGCGTCGAAGCCGGGTGGGTCATGTGGATGAACAACATATACCATTCCTAGAACTCCTGTTACAGGTGAGTAACCTGTATTTCTAGGGACATGGATATGTTGTTCATCCACACTTATCAGCAGACTCCTAGCAGTTCTCCGGGAGGAGGGAGGCAAGGCGCACACCCCCTACTTAGGTAGAGAGACTGGAGAACCGAGGCCCCGACCAGCATTCCGGCGTGACCCCAGGGTCGATGTGGAAGGGGAAAAATGGTAAAGCCTGCTTCCAGGTAGAAACCATGCGGATATCCTGGACCGGAGTATCCTCAGAAGCAGCCACCGATGCAGTGGAAGGGTGGCTAAAATGAGCACTTATCCTTCTGGGAGGCTCCATGCCCGCCCACCTATAGCTGAGAACTAGCAGATGGTGACCCACCCACTCGTTGTCCGCTAGGCTGCAGGTCTGCCAGGTGCGGCTTCAGCGTAGATGACAAACAGCTGGCGAACCTCTCCCGAACTTCAGCCCTACGCTCCCTGGGTAGGCGAGCATATAAATAGGGTCCCCAAGGGAACCTACATACGGCCTCCGAGGCGTGAATGGTGATGAACCTGGCAGAGGCAATACCCAGATAGGGGAAAAAACCTCCGCCACCGGAAGGAACTACGGGTGGGGTGCAGGACAACCATGTCCCTGTGGAAGACCAGATAGGGAGATTCAAAGAAGCGCCTGGAACTCTCCTCTCCTTCAGGATGGCAGAGTAGCCCCAAGAAGGTGTTCTTCCACAACAGGTGGGGAACTCGCACCTGTGCAAGGTTCGAACGGCTTGCCTGTGAGCTAAGCCCATACCAGCGAAGATCCCCAGAATGGGGATACTCTCCCCGAAGGGGAGGTGTGATCGAGGCCCAGAAAAGCGCCCAGACCACCTTTTCTGCATCTGACTGCCTCCCGCCCGCGCCCGGAAGACAGGGAGACCAACAGAAGCACCCAGAGGGTCGCCGGCCAAGCCCTGGTTCAAAAGAACGGACCGCAGATGGTCTGGAATGCTCACGACGGACGGGAGGGCCCCGCCCTGTCCCAACATCAAATGCAGAACTCCACCATTTGAAGGCGAGCATATTTGGCCGACTCCCGGCAGGATGCCTCGAAAACGTCGAGGACCTTGCCGAAAGAACCCAGGCCTGGCCCCTAGCTGCACAGGGACCCGGCCTTAGGTGCAGGGATTGAAGGTCCAGATGGAAACCCTTCCCCTGAAAACAGAGATCAGGACCGGGCGGGCTGGAAGCCACCTCGGGAGCCTGGGGCTGAGACTGAGGAGAGCTGGATACCACAGCTGGCCAACCAGTCTGGGGCTACCAGCATCGCCTGCGCCTAGTCCCTCCTCGCCTTGCCCGTGGGTCAAGGGAAATGGGGGACAGGCGTAGAAGAGGCCCGGGGTCTGCGACCTCGATGGCATCCCCTACAGCAAACCTTGCTAAGGGGGCGGGCATGAGACAGTCTCAGCCTCGTATTCTCCCTGGAGGGAAGGAGGGAGAAGATCCTGTGCTACCTCCGGCAGGGAAGACCACGCGAGGCGCAGCCTATGTCTGGCTTAGGGCATCAGCCGGGTGCTGGAGGCTCCTGCCATCGAATGGCTAGGAAACCGCCTCCCAGCTGCGCGAAAGACCCTAATACGGAGAACCTCCTGCGTAGATGCAAGGCCTGTCCAACCTGGCGGGGTAGGTAGCACATGGTCGTGGTGTCTGCCTGGACTTAAACCACTAGACCCCGCACAAACGGAGCGAGCGGTGCAAGCAAAGCGGACCGCCAGGAGCTCCAGCAGGTAGGAAAGACATCGGGACTCCTGAGAGGACCAGAGGCGGAGCACTCTGTATTCCCTAGATGGGCACCCCAACCCATCCGAGAAGCATCGGTCGGAGCAGACAGTCGACTCGGCGACAAACAGGATGTTCTCCTGCAAGAGCTGGAATGGTCCGAAGGAGAGCGTTCCCTAACTCCTGGGCTGTAGTCAAACTGGTCCGAAGGAACGCAGCACTGTGACCGCTGGCTGGCCAGTCCCCACAAGGGGAACGCATGAACCAGCGGGTCCAACACACCACGCTGGAGAAGGCTGCCGTGAGGCCCAGGAGGAGCAGGAGGTCCCGGCAGGGCACAATTGCCCAGTCAGACCTGGCCAGGTAAGGGAGGAAGAACCCCAGCCCTGTCCGCCGGGAGCCGAGCTCGGACTCAAGAGTCGAGCCTGGTCCCGAAGAAGGATCACCCGCTAAGGCATGAGTTCTAACGTGGCTCCGCTAACAGGAGACCAGCCTGAGATCCAGAACTCTGGATCGACCCCTTTCACCTGGAAGGGTTGTAGTCAGGCCGCCATCTGAGTGGAGTTACGCCCGGAACCCTCGATGCCGCAGAGAGCTGCTGGGCAAAGACCAAAGGGCCTGGCCTGGAACTGGTAAGGAGATCCCTCGCTAGGAAAGGGAGGAGTCTCCCAGGAAATGGACGGAACGAGGAGTAAGTACATCCTGGAGGCCCAGGAGCGAAGCCACACGCCCTCTCTGAGGATGGGATATCTAAGTCAGAGAGACCATCCAGGCGTGCGGAAGAATGGGCGCAAGCCCCCCGTCCGTTTGAGACCAGGAATACCTGGACACGAACCCAGGGTCAGGAGGATCCGCAACCTTCCTGATCACCTCTATTTTGAGGGCCAGGCAAGTCAGCTCAGCTGGCCGACGAAGAGGCTGTGGACCCCAAGATCCCCGTGGGGGCCTATCCACATCCCTAGCGTTTCCAGAACATTGGAAAACATTGTCGGTAACTACCCCCTCAGCCGAGGGGTGTTCAGAGAAACCAGGCAGAGAACCGACAGGGACAGAGTACTTCCTGGCCGATGGCGCAGGGCAGGAAGTAGGCCGCCGCTAGAGCTCCAAGGCTGGGCCCACAATTGCCTCAGCCACCGGGAAGGCCTCCGAGGTTGAACCCCCTCGGTCTAGAATCTCTGTAAGGGGCCCGTTTGGAAACGGGCTCAAGCTGCATCCTGGTGAATTCCGAGATGAGCTGGAGCACACCCATAAAGGACGATGGGCTGTCGTCCGTGGAATGTTCCGGAGAAGACCCTGGGTCCTCCCTGCTAGGAAACAGAGGAGTCTATTTCGGCTCCGAGGGGTCTGCAAAAAGTTGCCGCAGGCCTGAGTCACTCTTCGTCAGCCGAGGGCGGGCGGGAGTGAGGGGAACAGATAACCTACGTGGACAGGTCATGACCCGGCCTGGGTTCCACCGAAGATGGTGGGGCAGTAGGGATCGGACGAGCAACCGGCCCCGGAGAGGGCACCTCGAGCGGCTGCGTCGGCCGACTGGACGGCAGCTGCTTACTAGCCGGAGAATGAATCGGGGTCGATTGAGTCCAGGACAACAACAGCTGCGGCCATATAAGCTCCTCGTAATGTTGACGCCAACGGCATCGAAGCCACTCCTCATCTGAGGAGGGGGACAAGGAAGAACGGCAATGCCACTTGACTCGGTGCCCCGACCGAGAACGCCGAAGTCGGCGTGAGCAGCTTGACCGAGAAGAGGACCAAGACCCAAATCCTCGGGGGAACCGAGGGCGGGCCTGGGATGGAGCGAGGCGCGCCCGCTCCTCCTTCGGCTCGGAAGAAAGGGCCGAGGTCTGTCAACCCAAAGGTATAGGCAGAACCTCAGCCTCTGCCGGGGGAACCGGCGAAGGGATGGTGGCTCCAGCAGAAGACAGCCCAGATGACGGGTCGAGAGACTCGACAACGTCAACGGGAGTCCTGGCCGGCTGACCTGACGGGGACACCGTGAGGCCAGCGGCCAAAGCCGCATCCTCGACCGAAGTCGAATGTCGGCCGGCAGGGGAGGGGGAACTCTCCCGCTCCCTCCGGCGCAGACGAAGGGACAGCCTGCGACCCCTTGGACTTGGGCCAAGAGGCAGGTCCCGAAGGTCCCTCTCCCTTCGAGGAAAGGGACTGACGAAGCTCCTTGAATGAAGCTGCATGAGGAGAACTCAAGGAGAGCGGGATAAGTGCCGCGACCGAGGAAGAGGGAGAGGCGGCTGCCCCCTCCCGGAGGGAGGAAGATCGAGCTGCTCAGCAGAGGCCGCCAGCACAGACACTGCCCTACGAGTCTCCAAGGAGTTTTGCAGAGCAGGAAAATTTCTTCGCGCCAAGCTCTCGAACGGGCCGCTACGATCCTCCAGAGCGCCACGAAAAGGGTACCAAAAAAAAAAAAAAAATCGCAGTTGAGGATCATGATCCAAGTCAAGGCAGTAAACGCATGTGGAGCGGATCTTTCTGGAGGAATATGCGGCGCCCGCGAGCCGGAAAACGAATGAGCCATCACCGTAGTGAAGAAGAAGATCAGTTTCAGAAAACTTCAAATTGAATTCAAGACCAAAATTTCAGGAACCAGTTGAAAACGCAGAGCTAAGGAGGGAACCTAAGCTTCCAAGCGGTAAGGAAGATCTGGCGTCATGGGGCGGAGCCGAGAGTTTTACCACCCAGGTGGGTGGGAGGAGCCAGCTTGAAGACCTTCCGGCAAGATTTAAAGCGGCAAGGAACCTGCCAATAAGTGTGGATGAACAACATATCCATGTCCCTAGAATTACTGTTACGGTAAGTTCTTATGTAACTGTACTATCTTACTTTGAGTGGGAGCTCTTGCAGCAGGCTATTACATTTAGGACTGAATCCCAAGCAGTCTCACAGGAAGGAGGTAGCCGACCCTGGGAGGAGGAATATGCTGACTCCAGAGGCCCTAGGACAAAAGTCCTTGTAAAACTGCAAGGCCGAAGCCAGCACGGCATCTGGAGACGATATCCAAGCTGAAATGCTTGATAAAAGTATGCACCGAGTTCCAGGTCACAGCCGCACAAATGTCCTGGATAGCGACATTCCGCATGGCGGCAAAAGAAGCTGACACTCCTCTAGTGGAGTGGCCCCTAACTGGGCCCGGCAGGGGTTTATTGTGATGCTCGTAGCAAAACGAAACAACGGACTATCCATTTAGAGATAGTCTGCTTGGACACCGGTTGACCCAAGCGATGTGGTGCAAAAGCCACAAAGAGCTGCTCCGATTTATGGTGTTGAACCGTTCTGCTGAGGAAAGACAAAGGGAGGGATAGTGAGGCTGAATAGAATGAACGGTGGGTGGACAGAGGGGGACAGTGAAAAAGCAGGAATACTGAACGAATATTTCTGCTCAGTATTCACAAAAGAGGAGGGGGAAGTGCCTAATCCAATTAACAGAAGCACTCTTGATAGGGGGGTCGATCCCAGTCCTTTCACAGAAGAAAGAGTTCTGCAAGAACTCTAAAACTGAAGGTGGACAAAGCAATGGGTCCTGATGGAATTCACCCAGAATTCTAAAAGAATTAAGGGAGGAACTAGTGAAACCACTGGCTCTTTTTAATAAATCATGGGAGGATGGTGTGGTACCAGAGGACTGGAGGAAGGCGGATGTGATTCCCCTTCACAAAAGTGGGACCAAGACAGAGGCAGGAAACTACAGACCTGTCAGTCTGACCTCTGTGGTAGGGAAAGTGATGGAGTCACTTCTGAAGGAAAGAATAGCTGAGTACCTAGAGGCCAGTGGATCACAGGACCCAAGGCAGCATGGGTTCACAGTGGGAAGGTCATGTCAGACGAATCTAATAGATTTCTTTGACTGGGTTACCAAAGTAGTAGACCAGGGAGGGGCTGTGGTCATGGCCTACCTAGACTTTAGCAAGGCATTTGACAGTCCCACACAAAAGATTAATAGTCAAATTAACCAGCCTGGGAGTGGGACCCAGGGTGGTAGCCTGGGTAAAACATTGGCTGGACAACAGGACACAGAAGGTAATTGTAAATGGAGTCCACTCTGAAGAAAGGGGGTTACTAGTGGGTACCGCAGGGTTCAGTATTGGGTCCAGTCCTTTTAATGTTTTCATCAGTGACATTGCAGAGGGACTGGAAGGAAAAGTATGCCTTTGCAGATGACACAAAGATCTGCAACAGGGTTGATACACAAGAGGCGTGGAAAGGATGAAAAGGGACTTGCAAGGTTGGAGGAATGGTCAGAAGTATGGCAGCTAGGATTCAATGCAAAGAAGTGCAAAATAATGCACCTGGGAAACAAGAACCCAGGGAAGAATACACAATGGGTGGGGAGGTAGTAACAACAACAAAAAAGGAAAGGGACCTGGGGGTAATCATATCAGATGACCTTAAGGTTAGCAAGCAATGGAGAAAGCAGTAGGGAGGGCTGGGGGTATACTGGGATGTATAGGAGAGGCATCACCAGCAGAAAACAGGAAGTTGTTATCCTCTGTACAGACAGTTGGTGAGACCCCATCTGGAGTACTGTGTCCAGTTCTGGAGACCCCATCTCCCAAGGAGATAGACAGGATAGAGGCAGTCCAGAGGGCGGCAACTAAAATGGTGCAGGGTCTGCAAGAGAAGCCGTATGAGGAGAGACTAAAGCAGCTTAATATGTATACCCCTTCCAGGAAAGAAGGGGGGCATGATAGAAACTTTTAAGTACCTCAGTGGAATCAACAAAGTCCAAGAGGGTAGCATCTTTCAGAAAAGAGACTTGCAAGAACAAGGGGACACAATTTAAAGATAGGAGGGCGGTTCAGAGGGCAATGTGGAGAAGTATTATTTCACAGAGAGGGTAGTGGATGCATGGAACAGCCTTCCTGAGAGGTTGTGGGGTCCAAAACTGTGGGAGAATCTAAGAATGCATGGGACAGACATAAGGCAATTCTTGGGGGGGTAGGAAGAAATAGGCTGTTGGTTAACTAGGATCTGCGGCCTATCCTGTAGGTAGGGAAATGGGCAGACTAGATGGGCCTAGCGGTTCTTATCTGCTGTCAAAGTCTATGTTTCTGTGTTACCTCAGGGACCTGTAGACATCCAACGTGTGGAGGAGAGCCTCCCCTCTATTGGAAGGGGAAGGAAAATAAACCGGAAGATCAACCGACTGGTTGAGGGTCAACTGAGACCACTTTGGGAAGAAACTTAGGATTAGTTCGGAGGGAAACCCTTTCCCTATAAAAAAACAAATAGGGCTGTTTACACATCAGAGCCTGAAGCTCGGAAACTCTTCGAGCTGAAGTAACAGCAACCAAAAAACAAACTTTCCAAGAAAGTTAACGCAACTCAAAACTTGCTGCAGGTTCAAAAGGAGGGAGGGTGAGTTTCTCCAACACAAAAAGGAGGTCCCAGGGTGGGACAGGGTCCCTAATGGGAGGTCTCGTGTAGAATCCCCCTAAGGCAGGCGCGGGCTACATCTAGCAGTGCCAATGCTCTCTCTCCCACGAAAGCATGATAGGCGGAAACTGCCCACATGTGCACCTTGATAGAGGAATAACTCAGGCCTTTCTCGTACAAGGAGAGGAGAGATACTGCAAAGTGGAGTTCACAGGGCAGGTGACGGGATCCAAATGTTGCGGCAAGGCCCAAAGACAGAAACGCTTCCACTTCATAGCGTAAGTGGAGCAAGTAGCGGGCTTTCTTGCGGACGCTAAGACCTCCGCCACTTCGGGAAACCCCGTATCTGTTTCTAGCTACGCCTGAAGGAGACAAGCATGAAGGTGCAGGGACCTGAGATCCGGATGGACTAGAGACCCTGGTCCTGGGACAGCAATTGCGAGCAGATGGGCAGCAGAATTGGAGGTTCCTGGGACAGCCGCTATACGAGTGGGAACCAAATCTGTCGAGGCCAGTTGGGGGCCACAAGGATCATCCGGGCCCCTTTGGCCTGCAATTTGAGCAGGACCCTCTGAATGAGAGGAAAGGGCGGAAAGGCATAAAGAAACCTCCCTGCCCAGCAAAGGGATAACGCGTCTGGCCAAAATATTCCAGGTGCGAGCTCTCGCGAGCAAAACATAAAAATTACGTACCTACCGTAATTATGATCTTTCTGTGCATCTTCACCATTCATCACAGATGGGTACTGGCCGGAGATCAGGACCCCATGCGGAGCCTTTTTTTTTTTTAAAAGGATAGGCTGGAGCCGACGTGAGCATCGGGCGCCGCCCTTCGAGGCCGACGTGACTCACGCCACCGAGGATTAGCAGTTGTTGTGTCGACTCCGCCTGCCTACCAGTTCTGAGTCGGAGAGGTAAGAGGAAGGGATGGACGGTGGACAAGAGAGTCCAAGGGACAGAAAAGGAAGAGAAAACTGAACTAAAAGGAGAAATAATGACAGAGGACAGCATAGAAGAAGCAAGACTAAGGGGATTGGGTAGGGGCCCCAATCTCTGGAAAAGGAAGAAGGGAGGGAAGGGGGAGAGAGTGAGAGGTAACAAGGATCCAGGACCCTTGTCCATCACCAGATTGTATAGGCACTGCAAGGAGTAGCAAAGCTCATTTGCCAGAATTCAAGGCACAGAATAACTGGCAATCCAAAAGCAGAGTCGGCTATTCTGGAGAAGGACAGGGTACAGGGACTCAGTACTCTCTGTAAAATATTTGGTGAAAAAAAGGGGAATTCCTTTTTTTTTTTTTTTTTTTAAAGTTAGATGGATAACAGAAGGAGTGCAACTACCAACTCTCACCCCTGAGGAGTGAAGATACGTAGTAGAGAAGGAGTGCCACCGAACTGTACCCCTTTGGGCAGAAACTACCCCACTGTGTGTCCCAACTTTATCCCGCTCAAAAAGAGGGGTAGGCACAGAGGGAGGAGTATCCAGAGACTGAAGCCCCAGGGGATGGCGGAGGGATTGTGATGAATGGTGAAGACACACAGAAAGAATTGGCACTCACGGTAGGCACGCACTCTTTTACATCTTATCTGTGTCAATCTCACCATCTCATCACAGATGGCGCGAGTACTCAAGCCTCTCAAGGGGTTTATTCATTGCACCCTAAGAGACAGAGTCCCTTAGCCCTCAGTGGGTGACACACTGATGGGAACCTTCTGGGCCTGAAGAGGCCCAGAGTGGGGAGAGAGATGGGGTCCCCCCAAAGGGGAAGGAAGCTGCCCCGACAAACGCCCCACCCTACGGGAAAAGAGATAGGGTTCCCTGGTGAGCTTGAGCAAATCACCCTACACCGGGCCAAGGGTGACAACCAGGAAAGGTGAAGCCACACCGATCTCCCGGTGCAGACTGCTGTCCCTACGACCCTGGTAGCTACCTCACTAGCGTCGTAAGACGCCCTTGCTTGGTGCCTTGCTAGCTCCAGGCCACGTGCAGAGTGCGCGATGGCTTGTCTGGTTTGCTCAGAGTCAGGCAAAGCAGCTAGGATCTGACCTAGCACTGACTACAAGAACCTGTTGTAGGCTGCATAGTGGCCTGATGAGCAGAGATGGAGAGAAGCAACCATGCCGAGAAGAAAGTCCTCCTCCCCCAGAAGTCAAAATCCAAGGAGTCTTGATCTGGGGGCCGGTCACGGTGGAGGGCTCAAAGCCCGTCAGGGGTGTCCAGGTGCGTCAATCCGGACTGCGGATGAGGCATAGAACCTGGAGACTCCGGGGGAGCGCAATACCTCTGGCTGAGGTCCCTAGGGGCAGGAACTCGAGAAGGGCCTCTGCCAGAAACGCATGGACGCCTCCCGAAAGGGAGCAGGCCAGGGCGGCGCACTGAAATCGCCTAGAAAGGCGTGTGCCGCATGCTCAGGATTGCTCACAGACGGGGAGAAAGGTGAAGGTCCTCCATCATCCTCACGAAGAAACGCTGATACTCTGAGAGATCAGCAGCAGGAGAGATATGGACAGATGGTTCCTCTCCCCCAGAAGAGGGGGATGAGGAGCTGGAGGTCACCATGCGTTCCAAGGGTGGCTGCTCGGGGGGAGGTTGAAAAACCTGGCTGTCCATGGTCCTAACGTAAGCAGGAAACCGAGCAGCCACCGCTCTGAACTGCTCCCAGGTGAGAGGGCCGCAAGGACCAAGAATGCCTGGGAGCGCTGGAGAATGCGGCAGAGGGATGGGGCAGAGCCAAGACAAGAAATCGGCTAACCTCTGCCAGGGAGCGGACCATGGACACCCGAGGAGGGTGTCCCGGAAGACTCCGCAGCCGACAGCTGTACAACCACGTTGGTACTGCCTAGGCTGCGCCCAGAAGAATCCCCCAGTGAGGCGACTGGGGCCGTATAGATCCAAAAGGATGGTCCCCTGCCTCCAAAGAATGGGACCCCCTCAAGGAACTGGAAGGGGAAGGATGGAAGTCCGCACTTCAGCTTCGTCCAGGGCCGGGGTGGACCCCAGAGAAGGGCCGACGCGCTGACCCCACACCCCTCGACCCCTCAGAGTCCGAGAGGGTCCTGGTCTTCGAGAGGGCCAGCCTAGGTAGCTGGTGGCTCTGGGCTGCCCCCGAAGGGGAGACCCAGGGAGCAGCACCCTCCCCTCCTGTAGACTTCCCGATGGGCCCCAGTTGGGCGATCGAGACACTATGGGAGGGGGTACCCACCGCCGAGGGGGTCAAGGAACCCTCCAAAGCCAGGTTGCATGGCAATGGTGGCACGCACCATAGCCTGCTGGTCAGTACCACTGACCCCAACCTCTGGGAGAACCTGACGCTCCTCAGAAGGGGACTGGCTGTGACTCGTTGTCGAGACCACCAGCTCGCCCTCCTCTGCAGACAACCCCGAAGGATGTGACTGCCCGTCCGACTCAGAGCCCGACCCCGAAGAGGTAGAGTCCGAGGCCCTAAGCCAAACGGTAGGAGAGCGAGGGAAGGCAACCTTACCAAAAGGCCCAGTAGTCAAAGCAGTGGCCGAGGCGGCACCCGCGCCCTCCACAGCCCCGCAAGCGGGGCTGACATAAGGCGGCAGGGCAGCTCAGGCCAAAGGTCCTGAGCCAGGGCTAGCTGCGGTCGCGTCAAGTCCACTGGCACCGGGGACGGTACCAGGAACAGACTGCGCCGACGGCAGCCCCAGCAACAGCCTCGGCGCCGACACCACCAGGCCCCTCGCCGCACCGAGGACAAGCCGCCCAATGGCTCCAAAGGTGGACTCTGCGCCGAACTCGCACCGCTTAGGTTTCGGCGCCGCTGCGGCACTAGAGAGCACCAACGGGCGAGAGGACGGTCACCGACAGACGATCAAGGCCCCACTGCGCCGTGCTCAACCTCGCGCCGAGGCGACATGGTGAAAGGTGACGCCAATCCAGGGTCACGGCACCGTGAGCAGCGTCGGGCGATAAGGCCCACGGTCACCAAGGTCCCGACTGCACGGCGCAAGGATCGCATCGACCCGGCCTTCCGGATCGCTGGGAGCGACACTCAAGGGGTGATTGCTATAGCGGCGCTTCTCCCGGCCCGCCTCCCGGAGGAAGCCGGACGGGCCTCCGCGCTGCTGGAGGAGCCTCGCCAAGGCTAGGCTATAAGAAGCTGAGGCTCCTCCTCCTCGGTCCGTATAGAACTGGGAGGGGACCTGGAGGAAAAGGCAGAGAGCGCGCTGGTTTGGCCCGACGAAAAGAACCCTACCCCGAAGTTGGCGGAGTCGCCTTTTACTTTAAACGCCTTGTTCTAGGATGCGGTCCATGGAGAAGCAGGCGCCGCGACGAATCCATGTCGTGAAACGGCCAAGACACGCGAGACAGCGGTCATGCTGGTCGGTAACGGAGTACTTGCGGCCACATCGGCACCGACGATAGGGGTCAAACTTCACCATAGCCGTTTCTTGCCCTCCAACCGCGATACATGACCTACAGAAAAAACACCAAAACAGACTCGACGTCATGTATATTTTAAAAAAAATGGAAAGATCTTACTGGCGACGCCGAGGGAGGCAGAACCCAGAACTAGCAGGAGACAGACGGACTGTCGAACGAACAAACGCGAAAGGCTAAAGGCCTAAAAACTTCTTCAGATGGCTTCTCACGAGGCGACCTTTGACGGCGGAGACGAAGAACTGGTAGGCAGGCGGAGTAGACAGCTTAACGGCTAATCCTCGAGCGCCGACGAGTACGTCGGCCGAGGGCGGCGACTGATGCTGGCTCTGGCTCTTGCCAAAAAAAAAAAAAAAAGGCCTCCTGCTGTCCTGATCTCCGCCAGTACCCATCTGTGATGAATGGTGAAGATTGACACAGATAAGATATTGGCAGTTTGGCGTTGCGTGATGACACAAAGAAGTCCAGCTCGGGAAGACCCCACCTGTCAAAGAGCTGGTCCGCTACGGATTGAAGCAACTCCCACTCGTGTGCTCTGGCCCTCGAACTGCTGAGGTTTTCGGACAGATCGTTTAGGACGCCTGGAACATGCATGGCGGACAGTAGAATGCCCTGTTCCAGTGCCCAGTACCAGACTCTCATCGCCTCCCTGCAAAGAGGATAGGAATGAGTACCTCCTTGCTTGTTGATGTAAAAGACGACCGCCATGTTGTCCGTCTGAATTAGAAGAGAGCCCGGTACCAGATCCTCCCGAAATGCCTGAAGAGCGTAGAGGACCACTCGCATTTCCAGCACATTGATGTGGAGGGACCATTCTTCGGGTGACCAAACCTCCTAAGTTTGATGAACACCCAGGTGTGCCCCCCCAGCCCAGGTCCGATGCATCCATCGTTAACCCCTTTCTCCAGATTGCTGGGGTCTAACCACCAAAGCAATGGTCTCCTGACTGGCTCCTAGATCCTGACTAAAACGTCCAGGTCATCGTAGCATTGGTCCCACTGCACCCTGAGCATCCATTGTGGGACTCATGTGGAGGCGGGCCAAGGGCGTGACTGGAATGGCTGCCGCCATATGCCCCAATAAGCTGAGGAAGTTCAGAGCTGGAACCCGAGGTGCTATAGAGATCCGTTCCGCCAATGTTCACAAGCGAATCCCCCTGTCCTGTGGAAGAAAGGCCATGCCCTGGACAGAATCCAGGATCGCTCCTATGAAGGCGAGCTTTTGGCTGTGCTCTGGGGATGACTGTTTTAAATTCAGGGTGATCCCCAGCTCTTGGAATACAGTACAAGTGTCTCCGAGAGAGCGTAAGAGACTGTCCCTTGACGGGCCGTATAAGCAATCGTCGAGATAAGGAAGACATAATGTCCCTTCCGCCAGAGCCATGCAGCCACCACTGCATGGCATTTGGTGAAGATCATGAGCCGAAGAGAGGCCGAACGTGAGCACCCGAACTGAAAATGCTCCCCTTGGAAGTGGAAACTCAAGAACTTCCTGTGGGAGGAAAGACCCTATATGCATGTAAGCATCCTGCATGTCGAGAGAACAGAGCCAGTCCCTTTTGTGCAGCAAGGGAAGGAGACCCTGAAGAGTTACCATCCTGAACTTTTGTACTCTTATAAAGAGATTTAGTGGACTGAGGTCCAGAATGGGACGAAGGTCCCCAGTCTTTTTTGGGACCAGAAAGAAGTGGGAGTAGAACCCCTGGCCTCGCTGCCCCCAGGGGACTCTCTCTATAGCTCTCTCTTGCAGAAGGGCCTGAATTTCTCCTTCTAATAGTGGGATGCAAGAAGGAGGATAACGGGAGAGCTTTGGTGGAGTGTGTGGAGGAAACACTGAACTCCAAGGTGTGTCCTCTCCGTACAACATCCAAGACCCATTGATCCGTGGTAATAGACCTTCACCCTTCGAGATGAAGGGAGAAGTGGCCCCCAACCGGCTCCCCGTGAGCTTCTGTCAGAAGAGGGGTGGGTGGAAGGGAGTCATTGGGCAGAACAGGGGGTTGGGAGAGAGGCCTGGGAGGACTTGGGCCCACGGGCGGAAGGTCCACCAGACTGCTGGTTTCCGGATCTTCTGCGGAAGCCACCTCTCTGCCCCTGCTGGTTTCCGTGGCTGAAGCCTGGTTGCCTGAGGACTTACGAAAAGGCTGACGGGTGGTGGGGACGCCGCTGGTCGCCGTGTACATCTGGCGGACTCGACTAGATCGACTTACCGGATTCCTGGAGACAGGAGATCAAAGTCTCTGCCTCCTGCCCAACTAAGACTGTACCCTGGAAGGGCAACCCGGATACCAGACTGCAGATCCTGGTGAAAGCCCGAGACTCTCAACCAGGCATGGCGCCGAAGGCATACTCCAGAGGCGGCCGCCCTGGCTGCCGTGTCATACGAGGCTCTCAGCACATGAGAGCCTACATCTGAGCCAGACTGCAAAAGGGCCAGGAGCTCTGTCTTCTTAGAGTCTGGCATGGCCTGTGTCAGCTCAAGTCCCCGTTCCCATAACGCATTCTGGTACTGCACCATATACATGAGGAAATTCAGGGAGCGAATGGAACAGGTGGAGGCAGCATAAACTTTTTTGCCCACCTGATCCAGGTATCAGGACTCCAGGTCGGGAGGCTGGGAGCTGAGGTGCCTCGGCTGTCGAGATTTATCATAAGCAGCCGTAATCACCGATGAATCAGCCCGAGGGTGCTCTGCCAGGAAGGGTTCCGCCCTCAGGGCCTTATAGAGCCTATCCGACTTTCGGAACTGCCGGGATGGAGGCCGGATGCATCCAGGTGGATTTAGTAAGATCCTGGAAAGTATCCACCAAAGGAGGAATAACCAGGGCTTCGCCCTTCTGCCTCAGGTATTTAGCCAATCTCCGCGCCCGGATCCAGGTCTTCCGTGTCCACTCGTTGGAAGCCTGGATGTGCCTCATGACGTCCAAAAAGGTAGGATCGTCCGGAGGCGAGCGAGGCAGGTCCTTCTCTTCAGGGGAGTGCTTGAGACTGAGAGAAGAAGAAGAAGTCGATGAAGAAGAGGAGGATCGACTGTCCGATTTGGAATAGTCTGATTCTACCCCATGACCATGCCTGCGCTGACGTCTGTGACTAGGGGACCGACGATCCGAAGATTGACTCCGGTCCCTGGACCAGCGACGGAGCAATGACCGACGTCGGTCAGGAGACAGACACCGGGAGCGGTCCCCCTTAGCGCGAGAATGGCTCCTGGAACGAGACCGAGACCGACGTCGGTCACTGGAAACCCTAGAGCAACGTCAGTGGTCCTCAGATTTAGAGCAGGAACAAGCCCTTGAAGGGGGCGAAGAATGGCGCTCCGGTGACCTCAACGGAGAAGTCTCACCCTCCGGCTGTGGTTCTCCCGCAGGATCCGGCACCGGTGTCTGCGCCAGCGACGGGGAGGTTCGCATGTGAACCTGCCCCCCCCCACCAAAAAGAGAAAAGCTGCTTGAGCTCATCCTTGGAGAAGATCTTAGCCGCACGCTGCGGAAAAGAAGCCTCCAGAATGGCGGGACGCGAAGGAGAGCTCTCCTGAGGACCCAGGGGGAGGAGGACTTGGCGACAGGGACGTCGGTAGTTCTATGACCAGCCTGGTCCTTAGCCCTTTCGACCGCGCGCCTGTATAAGGACCGAGTTAACGGGTGACGCCTAGGGCGCCAGAGAGTTCCAATTTTCTGATGCTTTTTGAGCAGGCGGCGCTGGTGCCTGGTAGGTAGGGCCGGGCAGATACTCTGCAAGGACTCTGGCGATGACTCTAGCGAGTCACCTTCGCTTGGCCGACTTCTGACGGGCTGGCCTTAGCCTGGGAAGACTTTAAGGAATCTCCAGACCGGTCGATGGACGGGCCTTTTTGGGAGAAGGCTGCTGCACGCGACCCGGGACCAACCACGCCCTTACTGTGCAAGCCTCTTTTCTTCCTCCGAAAAGTGCAGATCCATTTTCTGCTCCAGAAGGTAGGCTTTAAGGGCTTTCAGGCGGTGGATGCGGGTCCAGCTGGTAAAGGCCTGGCAGTCAGCACAATTAGCGGTGTCGTGGTCAGGGCCAAGGCAGAAGACACCGCCGGTGCCCGTCCTTAGCGGGAATCTGCCGCCCGCAGTTGCACTTGTTGAGGTGTTCAGGGGACATCGAAGCCCGGGAAGACATCGAATCTGGCCGGAGGGAAAGAGGGCTGATGTCGGTACTAAAGGCGGCAAACACCGAGCAGAAACCACCACCGAAATGCAGGAAAAGCCGTACGAAACTATGGCAGCGATATGGACGTTGGTGACTGTGAAAACAAACAAAACCGTCGAAAAACGGTAAAATCTTGCTAGAAGATCTCTATTCTCGCTGAGTCCCAGACAGAAGCAAACTTCACGTGCGGGTACGCGGTGGGAAAGAACTGAGGTGGGGCTGGGTCCGCCCCCTCTTGTACCCTAACCGACGTCGGGGCGGGGCCGGCGTCGGGGGTGGTCCCCGCTGGTATTGCTGGCAGAAGTTTTTCACCGTGTGGTCCTAGTGCCTGCGGCATAGTCCTAAATGTAATAGCCTGCTGCAAGAGCTCCCACTCGAAGTAAGATCAGGAGTTCTAGGAGTGGTATATGTTGTCCATCCACACTTACTGGCAGGTTCCTTGCCGCTTTAAATCTTGCCGAAGGTCTTCAAGCTGGCTCCTCCCACCCACCTGAGTGGTAAACTCTCGGCCGCGCCCATGACACCAGATCTAGCCCGGCCAGCTGGCCAGCGTCAGGAGGTCGGAGGGTTCGTGGATGAACACACCATTCTAGAACTCCTGTTACAGGAGAGTAACCTGCATTTCTAGGACCGAATATGTTGTTCAATCCACACTTACTGGCAGACTCCTAGCAGTTCTCCAGGAGGAGAGGCAAGAGCACACCTCTACTTGGGAAATAAGAAAAATTACTCACCTTAGTAATGTTTCTTCTATGGAGTCTTGCTATATTATGACATATGCAGTTTGTCCCAGCCTTAGAACTGCTCTGGAGGTGAAAGAGTTAACTTCCATGCCAGGCATGGAATCTTGAGCGCGAGCTCGGTTGAAAAAACTGTCTGTTGTTCTTCAAACTGAAACTGTCAGATCTTTACGAGCAAAACTCACTAAGGTTCTGTGTGGAAGCTGTAAACCTACACTAGCCAACTGGCTACTAAAATATTAACACATTTTTCTGGTCCCAAAACCAAGACTCAAGTCAGGGGATCCAAAAAATAAAATAAAATATAACACCCAAACACCCCAAAAGGAGGGGTGAAAATCACAAGGTGGGCATCAAGTGCCAACACTGCACTGTCCACCCACATCCCAAGAGCAGAGGTTCTGAGAGGGGCAGGTGGGGGGAGGGGGGTCATAATATAGCAAGACTCCATTAGAATAAACAATTAAACTAAGGTGAGTAATTTTTTCTTCAAACAACCTGAAGTCTTGCTATATTATGACTTATGCAGACTACACAGCAGTACCTCCATGGAGGAGGGACAGAACCTACTTAGGAAATAGGCTCTAAAGCACAGCTGTGCCAAACCAAGCATCCCTCCTAGCCTGGATGTCCAGGGAGTAATGCTTGGTGAAAGTGTGTACTGTTTTCCAGGTAGCTGCTTGACATATCTCTAAGATAGGGATGTCCTGGTCTGCAGCTAGGACGCAGCTGTACCTCTGGTAGAGTGAGCCCTCAGGGCCTGAAGGGGAACTACCCAGTTTTTGATAGCAAAATTGGATACAAAAAGACAACCCACCTGGCAATGGATCTTTTAGTGGCAGGTTTCCCTTTACCAACTTCACCATAAGTGAGGAACAGTTGGAGGGAGTCAAACCTGTGACCCTTGGTACGCTCCATGTGGTAACTAAGGGTTCTCTTTACATCTAAACTGTGCAGCCTCCTCTCGCCAGAGGAAGAATGGTCAGTGAAGTACACTGGAAGAGATATAGATTGATTAAGGTGGAAATCTGAAACCACCTTAGGCAAGAACTTCCTGTTAGTCCTGAGGACTACCTTATCTCTATGAAAGGAGATAAAATCAGGCTCCACTGACAAAGCTTGTAATTCACTTATGCGCCTGGCAGAAGTGATGGATACTAGAAACACAGTTTTCCAAGTCCAAGTACTTAAGCTCTGCTGAAGACAAAGGCTCAAGGGGTGCATTAGCTGAGCAATGCAAACATTAAGATCCCAGGCAGGAGCAGGGTCCCTGAATGGAGGTTGGTGTAAAGCAACCTTTGGAAAAACTTGGAGAATACAGGGTGAGCAGAAAGAGAAGAGGGCTTTCCTGCTGAAATAAAAGCAGAGACAGCTGCCAAATGCACTTTCAGGAAGCTGGCCTCAGCCTCAAAGTATTTAGATGGACCATATAGTCCAGGACTGTGGGCAACTAGCAGATTCTGGGAAATATGATTCCCAGAGCACCATATGGAAAACCTTTTCCATTCAGAATTATAAGTAGCTCTGGTGGAAGGCTTCCAGAAGCTTTAAGATTTTTAGTACACCTGAGAAAGGTGTAGGTCAAGAACTAACTCCTCAAGAGCCAGGCCTTGAGGTTGAGGGATTTGAGATTCTGGATACCAAACTCTCCCCTGGGCACAGGTTAACAGATTGTGATTCCTGGGGAGACACAGGGAAGGTGGACTGCTAAGACAGAAGGAGGGATACCAGGGCTGTCTGGCTCAATCTGGAGCAATATGAATCATCTTTGCAAGGTTGAGATCTGATTTTGACTAGCACCTTGAACTGGGGAGGAGGCACAGAGGAACTCTTCCCAATCACAAAGGAAGGCATCCAGAGGGACTGAGCCCAACACTGGGGGCCCAAAACAAAAAGCGTGAAGTTGGTGATTGTCTGGGGCTGCAAAAGATCTATCTGAGGGGTGCCCCACCTGGCAAATACTAACCCCAGTACTAGGGGATCCAGCATATCTGGGTGATGGCCCTGGGGAAATCCTGTTGAGAGCATCTGCCAGGACATTGTCCTTGCCTGGGAGGTGAACTGCCATGAGGGAGGGTGTTCAGAAATAAGCCAGAGACCACAATTCATTGCCTCGTCTGCACAAGGCCAAGACAGAGTGTCCTCTTGTTTGTTGATGTACCACATTGTAGTGGTGTTGTCTGTTCTGATCTGACCACTTTGTTCTGAACAGATGCAGAAAAACCTGAAGTGCTAGAAAACAGCTCTGAGTTCCAACAGATTGATGTGGAGCAGAGATTCCTGAGGGGACCTACAATCCCTGGGTGGTGAGGTCACCCATGAGCTCTCATCCCAAGAGGGATGCATCTGTAGTAAGGGTCAAGGAGTGAGATTGAGGATGAAAGGAACCCCCCCGTCTCAGATTGCTCTGATCCTGCCACCACTGCAGGGCCTGGATCAGGTTCGAGTTACTGGGATCAATTTGGTTAGAGGATCTCCTTGAGACCAGAAGGCTCTCAAATGGAAACTGAATGTCCTCATCTGAAATCTTGCCTTGCACTACAGCATGGAAGCAGCCATGTGCCCTAGGAGCTGTAGAAAGTGCCTTGCTGGTCGAGAGACCTGCAGAGTGAAGGAGGAGGCCAGAGCACACCAGGGTTCTTTATCTTTCTAGAGGAAGGAAAGCTCTGGCCTGCTTGTGTCCAGTTCTCCTGCCTATGAAGGTGAGTAGCTGAACAGGCTCTAGAACTGACTTTGGAAGATTGAGAAGAAAACCTAGAGATGTAAGCAGCTGCTGGGTAACCTGAAGGTGTAATTTGACTTGGTCTGGAGACTGACTTACTATGAGCCAGTCGTCCAGGTAAGGAAAGATGGCAATCTTTTGCCTTCTTAAGTGAGCAACTGCTACTGCCAGGCATTTTGTGAATACCTTGGGGCAGAGGTAAGGCCCAAGGGCATTGCTCTGAACTGGTAAATGGCCTGAGGGCAGTTCGAATCTGAGGTACTTTCGTGGAGCTTCTGATGAGAACATGGAAGTAGGCATCCTTGAGGTCCAGGGACGCCAGCCAGTCCCCTGGCCTTAGGGAGGTAAAATAATTCCCAGAGTCACCATTTTGAATTTTGGTTTCAAAGGTGCTTGTTTAGGTATCTTAGATCCAGGATGGGCTGCCATCTCCTGTCTTTTTGGTGTAAGAAAGTACTCGGAGTACAGTCCTTTGCCCTGGTGTAGGGAGGAACCCTTTCTACAGCTCTGAGAGCCAGGAGGGTTGAGACTTGCTTCCAAAGCAAGAGCCTCTAATGGATTTGCAGGTGGAAGGATCTGGTTCTCATCTTGGAAATTTTTTGACTGAGAACTCAGTCCCTGGCTTACTACTTCCAGGACCCACTTGTCTGATGTCAAAGACTCCCAGTCCTGATGAAGTAAGCCAGCCCTCACTCCTACAGGTAATGGAGAATCGGCCTGGGCATCCCATCAGGTTCTGCTTGGCAGGGGCTTTAGGCCGAGGTGTGGTGCAGGCCTGCTCGCACTGCCTGCCTCCCTCTGAAGAAGAACCCCTGGGTATAAGCTGAAGGAGGCCTGGGCTTGTAAAAGGCCTGTGAAAAGGTCTGCCCTGCCCTGGAAAGCTGCCTCTGAGGAGTGGCTTGCCTCCTTGGCCTGTGCACTCCTATAAGTGGTCCTATACTCATCCATTTTTTCATGTACCTCTCTGTCTGCTCCCCAAACAGAGAATTACTCCACAACAGGAAAATCCATGGCCTTTTGCCTGGGTATCCTGTGACAAGCTAGTACACCCTGAGCCAGTTTCATTCTACAAAAAAGCCACAGATGTAGCCATGACTTTGAAGATACATCATTAAAGTCCACTGCAGCATGGAATTGCACCTGGATGCCTCACACCATCAGCAGCCACCTGTTCCAGCTCCTTGGCAAGCTGGGTCAGGACCAAGCTCACTAAAGCCATAGCAGTATCCCATCTGAATTTCTGGTATCTTGCAACATAGGCCATATAATTTGCCTGTCTGAGTCCCCAAGGATGCTGCCATGTATTGTTTCTTTGCCATGGCATCAATCCTCCTGGAGTCCTTGTCAGGGGTGTGAAGCCAAGGGAATATTTTGCCTTGATCACAGGCTGCAGATGCACCTACCCCCAAACATGGCTGTACTTTGTTGTGAAGGAACTCCCGTGATCAGGGCCTGACAATGTGTACCTCCTGGCCCATCTTTTATCCACAGGAGGTAAAGAATTAGAGCATTTAAAATTTTTGGTTCCTAAAAGATTTATGTAAAGGAATAGACAACTCCTGGACTCTGGATATCCACCATTTCACATAGTCAGGCTCCTCCTGTTCATCCACAGCTTCTTCCAAAGGGAGCTGAGGGTTTCAGCAACTTTTTATAAAACAGAAAATGAGAAGGGACTCAGAAAGCCTAGGGGAGCATTCACTTGAAGGTCTGTCTGGGGAGACGCCTGGTTCAATGGGCACATCCAGACTTTCAAAATCACATTCACTTTCATAATCCTCCTCCTCCTCCGGTTCAAAATTCTCTATATCATATTCTTGAACCGTGAAACCGACCTGCCATCTGATGGTGGAGGTTCGGACGGAACCGGGAAAGCGATCGGACAATTTGGATCGCTTTGGCCATCTCTGCAGCTGTGTTGAGCAGCGAAATTGTGGCTCCACACCTGCTGATTTCTAGTCCTCTTTGCTGGAACTGGCCTCAGAGTCAGCCTCTTCGCTTGTCCGAGGAAGTACGCCCTGGTCACCGGTTCGGGTTGGCACCGAACTGGCTGGCCATCCGGGTCACTGACTTTTTTCTTCTCGCTCCCTGAGCCTACCAACTCTTTATCCAGGGTAGCTGCAGGAAATTTTGCAAATCTGGCAGTTAGCATTGAGGTGGTCAAACCTAGACAATAAACACATGGTGTGTGGGTCAGCCTTGCAAAGGCTTCTACAGGCACTACAGTGCAGAAACCCAGTGGCCCGGTTTTCTGTTTGCCTCAGACATAATGCCAGCCTAACCAAAACTTCTGTCTTTTCCAGCAAATCACCAAGCAACACACCCTTATCGGTTCCCAACCATGTCACAGGTCATGGAAAAACTAATGAAACTGCTTTTTTAGAACCGAGTAAGAACCGGGAACCGACTCAAATGTAATTTAATAAGTTTAACAACGAACTTGATCGGTTCAAATCGAATCATAACGCTTTGAAGTTCCACACAGAGAAATGAAACCTATCTATTACTTACGTATACCACAGAAAAGCTTGAACCAACCGGTTGCGGTTAAAATATATAAATGCGGTTTAAAAAACGAGAAATAACACTTTAACAGACAAATGAACCGAGCAGTAGGAGGAATCTCCGGAGCGACTGTTCAGTGAGGCGGAGTGAAGAATCTGAGTTTCAGTTTGAAGAACAACAGAGTTTTTTTCAACCAAGCTTGCGCTCAAGACTCCATGCCTGGCATGGAAGTTAACTCTCACCTCTGGAGCAGTTCTAAGGCTGGGACAAACTGCATGTGTCATAATATAGCAAGACTTCATGTTGTTTGAAGGACTGGAGAACAGAGGTCCCAAAACCAGCATCCCGGCGTGACTCAAGGTCGATGTGGTAGTGGGCAATGAAGGTGTGTGCCGACTTCCAGGTAGCAGCCCTGCAGATTTCCTGGATAGGGACGTCCCTGGAAACAGCCACTGAAGCAGCGGTATGGCAGGCAGAATGAGCTCTTAGACCTTTGGGAGACTCCATGCCCACCAACCTATAGCAGAGATCTATGCAGGAGGTGACCCACCTGCCTATCATCCGCTTGGCTGCAGGTCTGCCAGGTGCAGCTTCAGTGTAGGTGACAAACAGCTGGCGAACCTCTCCTCGAACTTCAGCCATCTGCTCCTTATAATAAGATAGCGCTCTTCTAGGGTCCACAGTATGGAGCCTATATTCGGCCTCCGAGGTGTGACTGGGGTAGAACACCGGCAGAGTCAATACCTGGTTAAGGTTAAACTGACACCACCTTCGGAAGGAATTTCGGGTGAGGGCGCAGGACACCCTTGTCCCTGTGGAAAACCAGATAAGGAGACTATGGAAAGCACCTGGAGCTCGCCCATCCTTCTGGCTGACGTGACAGCCACCAAGAAGACGGTCTTCCACGACAGGTGACAGATGCCACACCTGTGCATCGGTTCGAATGGCTTGCCCATGAGCTTAACCAATACCAGCAGTAGATCCCACGGAGGTGGAGGTTCTCGCACCGGATGGGATATGTGATCAAGGCCTTTGAAAAAGCGCCCTACCACCTTCTCCTGCGCCACCGACTGCTTTCGGACCCATGCCCGGTAAGCAGAGATGGCTGCCAGGTGCACCTTAAGGGTCATCGACCGAAGCCCTAGCTGAGAAAGGGACCACAAGCAGTCCAGAATGCTAACCAAATAACAGGAGGAAGGGTCCAACCCCTTATCCTGACACCAAATAGAGAATATTTTCCATTTGAAGGCATAGCATTTTCTGGCCCATTCCTTACAGGATGCCTCAACAACATTGAGGATCTTGTCGGAAAGACCCAAGGCCTGGAACTCTAGCTGCTCAGGAACCAGGCTGTCAAGTGCAGGGATTGAAGGTCTGGGTGGGGTACCTTCCACTTGTTGACCGAGATCAGGTCCAGGTGGGCTGGAAGCCGCCTCGGGAGCCTGGAGCTGAAGAGATCTGGATACCAGAACTGGCGGGGCCAGTCTGGGGCTACCAGAATCACCTGCGCCTTGTCTCTCTTCACCTTGAGAAGCACCTTGTGGATCAAGGGGAAAGTGTAGAAGAGACCCGGGGTCCACGGCCTCGAGAAGGCATCCCCCTGCAGCGAGCCCTGCTGAGGGGGGCAGGCATGGAACAGCCTCAGCTTCGCATTCTCCTTGGAGGCAAACAGGTCCACCTGAGGAGTGCCCCAGTGGGAGAACAGATCTTGTACTACCTCCAGCAGGAGGTACCACTAGTGAGATACAGCACCCATTTGGCTGAGGGCATCAGCTAGAGTGTTGGAGGCTCCTGCCACATGGATGGCTAGGAGATCTGCCTCCAGTCTGCTCACGAGAGACCAAGTGCGGACAGCCTCCTTGCACAGAGGCAAGGAGTGCATCCTGCCGACTGTTTAGGTAGTACATGGTCGTGGTGTTGTCCGTCTGGACCTGTACCACTTGACCCCATACAAACTGAGCGAAGGCGGTGCGGGCTAGTCGGACCACTCGAAGCTCCAGCAGGTTGATGTGGCATCGAGACTCCAGAGGGGACCAGAGGCCGTGCGCCTGAGGTCCCCCAGATGGGCACCCCAACCCAGAGAGGCGGTCATCAGAGTGACCGTCAGCTCTGGTCGGACAAACTGGATACCCTCCTGCAGATGAGCTGTAACGAGCCACCACTGGAGGACGTTCCACATCTCCTGGGTCACTGTCACTGGCTGGTCCAGAGGACTGGAGCGCTGTGACCATTGGTGGGCCAGATCCCATTGCAGGGGACGCATGTGCCAGCGGGCCTAACGGACCACGTGGGGCAGACCACCATGAGGCCTAGGAGGCGCAGGAAGTTCCAGGCAGGGTGCAATTGCCCAACCAGAAATGACTGGGCAAAGGAGGAAAGGACCTTGGCCCTGTCCATCGGGAGCCGTGCTCTGGCTCGAAGAGAGTCAAGCTCTGCCCCAATGAACTGAATCACCTGCGTTGGCACGAGTTCCGATTTGGCCTCGATGAGGTGGCCAATCTGAGAGCAGACCTGGAGGGCCAGGTCCCTGGACCGCTACCCCTCCAACTTGGAGGGGGCTGCAATCAGCCAGTCATCCAGGTAAGGGTACACCCGGACCCTTTGGCGCCGCAGGAATGCTTTCACCACTGCCATGCATTTGGTGAAGACCCTGGGAGTTGGAGAGAGGCTGAAGGGCATAGCCTGGAACTCAAAGGGATCCCTCTGCCCTGAAGTGGAGGAATCGCTGATGGGACGGACAGATTGGGACATGAAAGAACGCGTCCTAGAGGACCAGAGAACAGAACCACAAGCCTCATTCCAAGGATGGGATGATCTGAGCCAGAGTGATCATCCTAAAGGTACGGGACCTTAGGAACTTGCTCAGGCCGTGCAGGTCTAGAATGGGGCGCCAGTCCCCCCCGTCCATTTTGGGACCAGGAAGTACCTGGACACAAACCTTGGGTCTGGAGGAGGATCTGCCACCTCCCTGATCACCTCCTTCTGGAGGAGCAGGGCAATGTCGGCTCGACGAGCTGACAGTCTGCGGAACCCGTAGCCCCCTGTGGGGCGACAGCTCGATAGGGTGGGGACTGCTCGAATTCCAGAGGCAGACCCCCGCCTACCACTTCCAACACCCAGCGGTCCGTGGTGATATCGGATCAGGCGGAAAAGAAGTGGCGGAGCCGTCCCTCCACGGGCCGGGGGGGGGGCCCGGTGAGGAGTGACGAGGTTGGGGGCGACACGCCTCAACCAGTCACTGGGCAGGCTTGGAGGAAGGGCCGGCCAAGGAGCCGCCTGGACCTTTCCCTCCCAGCTTCCTGCTGGAGGAAGCAGCAGGCTTGGCTTAGGGGTGCCAAGTGCGAGCCTGCTGGCCCTGATGTTGGTGTTGCTGGGCTGGACGTGCCGCAAGGGCTGAAGGATGAAAGGGCTTACGCTGCTGCTGGTGGCCTTTGTCCTTCTGGACAGACGTGACAGAATCCAAGGTGGCATTGGACTTCTTGATCCATTGAAGATGACCCTCCACCCCGGGACCGAACAAATCGGTACCCAAGAAGGGAACGTCTGCCAGCTTGTGCTGGGTATCCACCGTGAAGGTGGAGATTCGCAGCCAAGCTCTGCAGCGCATGGCCACTGCGGCCGCTACTGACTGGGCACATGAGTCAGTGATCTCCAAAGAAGTCTGGAGCTGCTGTTTGGCCACCACCCTTCCCTGATCCCGCACCTGCTTGACTGTAGTTTGGAGGTCAGCTGGGAGATGAGGAATCACCTCATCCAGGGAGCCCAAAAGGGCGTGTGAAAAGTGTGCCATCAGGATGGCCGAGCTGGCCTGACGAAGGCCTAGGAAGGAAGCAGCATAGACTTTCCGCCCGGAGTAGTCCAATTTCTTGGCCTCCTTATTGGGTGGCTTGTCCACATCCCAAGCGTTCCCAGAAAATGCCGTCAGTCACTAGCCGCTCTGCAGAGGGGTGCTCCGAGAAACCAGAGAGTGAACCTGTGGGAACGGCATACTTCCGAGCCATCCTGGCTGAAGGTGCTGGACAAGAAGCTGGCTGCTGCCATAGCTCCAGGGCCGGGCCAACAGTGGCTTCAGCCACCCGGAAGGCCTCTGTAGGGGAATCCCCTCGGTCCAGTATCTCCGTGAGAGGATACTTGGCCCATTTTGAAACAAAGTTCCAGCTTCATCCCAGTGGACTCTGAGATGAGTCGAAGCATTCCAAGAAACGAGGATGGGCTCTCGTCCACCGACTGACCCCCGGTGGACTCCAGGTCAAGCGGCCTGGAGAACAAGGAGGATTTGTCATCAGACTCCGAAGAGTCTGCGAACAACTGCCGAGCGCCTGAGCCACCCTCCACCTGCCAAGGTCGATCAGGAGGGAGGGTAACGAACAACTGATGGGGCAAGCCCTGACCCAAGAATCCTTGGTCAGGGCCCCAGTTTAAGGTTGTGGAGGTGGGGGTTCCACCACAATGGGTGGCGCTGCCGGTTTTGGCCGAACAACCGGCGCCGGCTTCTGCTCCTCTACTATTACGAGGGGTTGTTTCGGCCACTCCGGTGACAGCCACTTAATGGCCGGAGAAGACGACGGTGTCTGCTTATTCCTGGACAATAAGAGCTGCTGCCACATTAGATCCTCATAGCGCCAACTCAACTTACGCTGAAGCCTATCCTCTGAAGAGGACGATGAGGATGAGCGGCGCCGCTGCTTTCCATGGTGACGAGACCGAGACTGCCGACGTCGACGGGACCGGCTGGACCTGGAAGAGGTCTTTGGGGATTGAGAGGGGGCAGGGAAACCCGCTCCTCCCTTGGTTCAGGGACCTTAACCGGGGACTCCTGCACAGGAGGCACAGGCAAGTCCTTGGTTTCCACTGGGGGAACCGGTGAAGAAGGGTTGTCTGCTTCTCCAGTCGACAAACCGTCTGATGGGTCGAGAAACAAATCGACCGTGTCGACGGTTGTCTCGGCCAGCTGACCTGACGGAGACACCATGAAGCCAGCGGCCTTAGCCGCAACCTCGACCGAAGTAGTGTTGACTATCTGGGGAAGGGGACCTCTCCCACTCCCATGAACGTCGACCGTAGGACTTACCTTTGGAGTCCTCCTTTTTGGACCAAGAGAAATGTCCCGAAGGCCCTTCTCCCTTGGTGGAGAGGGACTGGCAAAGCTCCTTGAAAGAAGCTGTGCAGGAGGAGCCCAAGGAGAGCGGGATAAATACCGCGACCGAGGATGATGATGTGGCCTGGGCCACCTCCTCCTCAAGGGCGAACTGTTCCAGCTGTTCAGCCGAGCCCGCAGCTGCTGACACCGCCCAACAGGCCTCTTTCGACTTGACCGAGGATAACGTTTCTCAGGACACCCCAACAGCAATTGGGCAGCACAGTCCTCCAAGACCGAAGCTGAAAAGGATTTGCACAACTCACAGGCCTGTGAGTCATGGCAGAGTCCAAGGCAATAAACGTATGTGGAGTGCGGATCGGTCTGGGACATCTTCTGCCCACAGGGGCACAGATGAAATCCGGGAGTCGATTTGTCCATCGCAGCCGCGAGGGAAAGAGAAGACCAAAGTCTCTTGAATTTAAGAATAAGTTTCGGATTAACTGAAAATAAAGTGATTGATTGAAGAGTGTGGATCTAGGCCTAAAAAACAGAGCGCCAAGGAGGGAACCTGAGCTTCCAAGCAGTGAGGAAAATCTGGCGTCATGGGGCGCAGCCAAGAGTTTTACCACCTGGGTGGGTGGGAGGAGCCAGCTTGAAGACCTTCCGGCAAGATTTAAAGTGGCAAGAAACCTGCCAGTAAGTGTGGATTGAACATATCCACGTCCCTAGAATACCCTTTCCCCTGTTGCTGCAGGGAACTGCTTCTATTGCCCTTTTTCACAAGGGGGCCTGTAGCTCTACTTCAATGAGTGGAATGTGAGGAGAAGGATATCTGGAGGACCTTGGTGGGGTGTCTGGAGGAATCTCTGAACTCTTAAGAGTATGTCCTCTCCTTATGATATTGAGGACCCACTGGTCCGGAGTTAGAGCTCCATCCCTTTAGATAAAGGGAGAAGCAACCCCCTACCACTTCCCCCTGAAATCTCCGCCAGATGAGGGGGGTCTGGAGGAAGTCACTAGGCGGAGCCGGGAGTGGGCAGAGAGGCCAGGGAGGACTTGGGGCAATGGGAAGGAGCACCTCCCGGCTGCTGGTTGCTAGCTCTCCTTCGAAAGCCGCCTCTCTGGCCCTGTTGGCTGCCATGGGCTTCGGCACCTGAGGGCTTACGAAATTGCTGTTTCCTAGGTCTCCACTGTACATCTGATGGACAGACCAGATGGATTTCCCAGACTCCAGGAAACGAGAGATAAGTTACTGTCTCCTGCCCAAACAAAACGGTACCCTGGAACAGGAGATCCCGGATCCCGAACTGCAGACCTTGGTGAAAGCCTGAGACCCTCAACCAAGCATGATGTCCGAGACAGACCCCCTGATGCTGCCGCTCTGGCCGGCGTATCTGCAGTGTCGAACAAGGCATGAAAAACGTGGGTGCCTACATCCAAGCCCAACTTCAGGACATCCAGAATCTCAGTCTTCTGTGCAGAGCCTGGCAAGGCATTCACTAGACTCTTGTCCCCACTCCCATAGCGCATTCTGGTACTGAACCATATACGTCAGGAAGTTTAGGGACCTAATGGAGCCGGTGGAGGCAGAATACACCTTCTTGCTCACCTGGTCCAAATAGCGAGACTCAGGGTCGGGAGGCTGTGAGCCAAGGTGCTTAGGCTGCTTGGATTTATCATGGGCAGCCGTAATCACGGAAGAGTCCACCTGAGGGTGTTCAGTCAGAAAAGGTTCATCCCCGGGGCCCTGTACAGACTAGACTAATTTTTCGAATCGCTGGGACCGAAGCTGGACGCTTCCAGGTGATCTGGGTGAGATCCTGGAAGGTGTCCAAAGGAGGCACCACAAGAGGTTTGTGCTCCTTCTGCCTCAGATACTTGGCCAAACAGTGTTCCGGATCCAGGTCCTCCGTATCCCACTCAGAGGCCTGGATGTGCCTCATGACGTCCATGAAGGTTGGATCATCAGGAGGTGAGCGGGGCTGGTCCCTTTCTCCTGGGGAACCCCCAATTCCCAAGATGGAGGAAGAAGAGGAAGAGGTGGACTGGTTACTAGGTGTAGAGTAGCCGGACCCGTCCTTGTGACTAGCCCCACTAACATCGGTGGCTCACCGACTGACAGTCTGAGGACCAGTCATGGGACTGATTGAGTGGAGACAGACGTCGGGAGCAGGGCCCACCTATCAGAACGGGATCGGCTCCTGGTGACAGACCTGACCCAGCGTCGGCTACCGGGCCTTGGTGAGCACTGACATGGGTCTGCGGACCGAGATTGGGAATGAGCCTTGGAGTGTTCGAGGTGCCGGCCTCGGGGGTCTTCTGCAGCGAAGAGGCATCCTCCGGCTTGGGTTCACCCGATGGGTCCTGTACCGGTGACTGGGACGGCTTTTTTCTGGGGGGTCCCGCCTGGACCCGACCCCACCAAAAGGAAGAGAGATCCTACAGCTAGTCTTTCGTGAACACTGAGGCCACTTTCTCCGGGAAAGGGACTTCTGAAGTATCTGGCCTGGAAGGGGAGCCACCTGGGCCCGGTTGGGGGGGGGGGACCTGGGGATAGACACTGTGCCCTCGCCGGCAGCGCCAGGATCCTTCGCCTTCTGCCTCGTCTGTGCAGAAGACGACGGCTGAAACACGTCGGGGTGTGCTGGAGTGTCCTTGGACTCCAGGGGTGTGCCCTTATTGGGCGACGCCAAGGCCTTGGAAGGCAGGGTCAAAGCTTGTGCCGCCGAGGACTTGGTGGTGATCCTTAGCGGAGTCACCTTAGGCTTGGCTGATTTCTCCCCCGATGGCCCAGCTTTAGCCTGTTTCTTCGATTCAGAGTGCTCACCTGAGCCCGGAGAGGAGCACGCCTTCTTGGGAGAGGGGCAGGACCGGGACCTGGACAGACTACGGTCGGTGTCGTGGGATCGCTTTGCCTTCACTTTACTGGAATGCTTCCCGGAGGTGTGTAGGTCCATCTTTTGCTCTAGTAGGTATGCCTTCAGAGCCTTTAGGTGCCGGATCCTGGTCGTACTCGTAAAGCCTTGGCAGGTGGAACAGGCCGCGGTGTCGTGGTTAGGCCCCAGGCAGAAGACACTTGGTGTGGTCATCTTTGGCTGGAATTTGACGGCCGCAGCTACACTTATTTAGATGGGGTCCTGATGAGGAGACAGAGGATGGGGATGACATACATCGGTATTTGAAAGAAAATCTGTTGGAAAGTGAGAAAGTGGCGAAAAACCGAAGTTTTTTGCTGGGGGCTGGCAAGCCAAGAACTCTCAACGTGCGCGGGTCGCTGCGGGAAAAGAACTTGTAGAGTTGGGTCCACTCTTTTATACCAGGGCCGACATCTGGTGGATAGACATCAAGGGGCGGTCCCTGCTGGTTAAAAAGTTTTCTGGTGGGTCCTAATGTCCTTATTGTAATAGAGTCCGTGACTCAAAGGTTGTAATCCTAAAGTCTGTTAAATAAAAATTAAAAAAAATAGCCTGCTGCAAGAGCTCCCACTAAGGAAGATCGGTGGACACAGCCAACATGGATTTCAGTAAGGCCTTCGATACCGTTCCACATAGAATTGTGAACAGGCTGGGCAGCTTGGGAGTGGGTCACAAGGTGGTAAACTGGGTTAGGAACTGGTTGAGTGATAGAAGATGGAGGGTGGTGGTAAATGGAGCTCATTCTGAGGAAAAGGAGGGTACCACAGGATCAGTCATGGGGCCAGTCCTGTTTAATGTTTTCATAAGCGACATAGCAGAGGGGCTGGAAGGGAAGGTGTGCCTATTTGCAGACACAAAGATCTGCAACAGGGTGGACACTCCATGAGGGGTGGAAAAATGAGGTGGGACCGAGGAAAACTGGAGAAATGGTCCAGAGTGGAAGCTGAGAGTCAATGTGAAAAAAGTGCAAAATCATGCATTTGGGGCAGAAGAACCCAGGGGAGGATTACATGATTTTTTTTGGGGGGGGGGGGGGAGAATAGGTTACTCACCTGTAACAGTAGTTCTAGGAGTGGTATATGTTGTTCATCCACACTGTCTGGCATTGTCCTTTCCCTTTAAATCTTGCCGGAAGTCTTCAAGCTGGCTCCTCCCACCCACCCGGTGGTATATACCCTCAGCTCCGCATGACGCCAGAGATCTTAGCCCTGGAAGCAAGGTTGTGCTTAAGCCGGGAGGAGGGAGAGAGCAGTGGAGGATGAACATATACCACTCCTAGAACTACTGTTACAGGCGAGTAACCTGTTTCTCTAGGAGTGTGGATATGTTGTCCATCCACACTGTCTGGCAGACTCCTAGCAGTTCTCTGGGAGGAGGGAGGCAAGATGCACACCCCCTACTTAGGAAAAAGAGATTGGAGAACCGAGGCCCCAAAACCAGCATCTCGGCGTGACTCAAGGTCGATGTGGTAGTGGGAAATGAAGGCGTTTGCTGACTTTCAAGTAGCAGCTAGACAGATTTCCTGGATAGGGATGTCCTTGGAAGTAGCATGGTGGGTAGAATGAGCTCTTAACCCCCGGGAGGCTCCTTGCCCACCAACTCATAACACAGACCTATGCATGATGTGATCCATCTTGCAATAGTCCGCTTGGCTGCAGGTCTGCCAGAAGCGGCTTCAGTGTAGGTGACAAACAGCTGGCGAACCTCTCCACAAATTTCTGCCGTCCTCTCCTTATAATAGGAGAAAGCACGTCTCAGGTCTAGAGTATGGAGCCTGTACTCTGTGTCCGAGGTGTATTTAGGGTAATATACCAGCAGGGTCAACACCTGGTTAAGGTGAAACTGACACCATCTTCGGAAGGAATTTCGGGTGGGGGCGCAGGACAACTTTGTCCCTGTGAAAGACCAGATAAGGGGAGTCCACTGAAAGTGCCTGGAGCTCCCCTGTCCTTCTGGCTGACATGATAGCCACCAGGAAGGCAGTCTTCTATGACAAGTGTGAGAGTTCACGAGTTCAAATGGCTTGCCCATGAGCTTTGCCAAAACCAGCAAGAGATCCCACGGAGGTGGAGGTTCATGCACCGGAGGGGATATGTGATCCAGGCCTTTGAAAAAGCGCCCGACCACCGTCTACTGTGCCAATGTCGGCTGACCAGCCGCGCCCGGTGGCGAGATGACACGCCAGGTGCACCCTAAGGGTCGATTACCAAAGACCCCCTTTGGAGAGAGACCAAAGGTAGTCTAGAATGTTAGCCACGGAGCAGGATAAGGGGTCCAGACTTTCCTTGACACCAAATGGAAAACCTTTTCCATTTGAAGGCATAACATTTCCTGGTCGATTCCTTTCGAGATGCCTCCACCACGGTGTAGACATCCTCGGAAAGACCCAGAGCCTGGCACTCTAGCCGCTCAGGAACCAGGCTGTGAGGTGCAGGGACTGAAGGTCTGGATGGAATACCTTCCCCTGGTTCAATGATATCAGGTCCAGGCATGTACAAAGCTGCTCTGGGGTCCTGCAGTCGAGGCCGAGGAGATCTGGATACCAGAACTGGCACAGCCAATCTGGGGCTACCAGGATCACCTTTGTCTTGTCCCTCCTCACCTTGAGGTAACACCTTGTGGATCAAGGGAAATGGAGGGAAGGCATAAAGGAGGCCTGGGGTCCATGGCCTCGAGAAGGCATCCCCTGCAGCGAGCCCTGCTGAGGGGTGCGGGCATGGTACAGCTGCAGCTTGGTGTTCTCCCTGGAGGCAAACAGGTCCACCAACGGTTTGCCCCAACAGGAGAACAGACTGTAAGCTACCTCTGGATGGAGAAACCACTCGTGGGATGTCTGGCCTATGCGGCCGAGAGCATCCGCCAGTTGGTTCGAGACTCCTGCCACATGGATGGCTAGGAGATCCACCTCCAGCCGGCTGACGAAGGTCCAGAGCCAGAGCGCCTCCCTGCATAGCAGACGTGAGTGCGTGCCGCTCTGTTTGTTGAGGTAGTACATGGTCGTGGTATTGTCCATCTGGATTTGAACCGCTTGACCCCGGAGCTGAGGAGCAAAAGCTAACAGTGCCAGTCAGACTGCCCTGAGCTCCAACAGGCTGATGTAGCAGGACTCAGGGTCCAGAACCCGTGGCTCTGTGGTCCCCAGCGGGCTCCCCAGCCGCCCAGAGAAGTTGTCGGTGTGGGGCGACCCGTCGGCTCAGAAGGCGGACAAACAGGATCCTTCCACAAATGACTCTGGACAGTCCACCATTGGAGGCGTCCCATCCTTTGGGTGACAGTGACCAGCTGGTCAAAAGCCCGA
This sequence comes from Neoceratodus forsteri, assembly GCA_016271365.2. Taxonomy (NCBI): domain Eukaryota; kingdom Metazoa; phylum Chordata; order Ceratodontiformes; family Ceratodontidae; genus Neoceratodus; species Neoceratodus forsteri. The sequence continues at coordinate 1,445,591,179 of CM028130.1, read as the reverse complement.
CGCTGAGACCACTGGCGGCCAGCTACCACTGAAGGGGCACATGTGCAATCTGCCCAACGGACCACTGAGGTGCACGCCGCCATGTAACCCAGAAGGCGCAGGAAGTCCCGGGCAGGGTGCAAGTGTCCAACCAAAAATGATTGGGCAAAGGAGGAAAGAACCTCTGCCCTGTCCACCAGGAGCAGAGCTCTGGCTTGATGAGAGAGTCTAGCTCTGCCCCGATAAAGCCCATCACCTGAGAGGGCACGAGTTCTGACTTGGCCTCGATCAGGAGGCCCAGGTGGGAACAGGTTCAGAGGGTCAGGTCCCTGGACCTCTCCACCTCCTGTACGGAGGAACCCGCCAGGAGCCAATCGTCTAGATAGGGGTATATACGAACCCCTTGACGCTGTAGATGGGCTGCCACCACTGCAATGCATTTGGTGAAGACCCATGGGGCTGATGACAGGCCGAACTGCATGACTGAACTCTTACAGGGTCCCTTCGACCCTGAAGCGGAGGAACCGCTGGTTGGACTGATGGATTGGGACGTGGTAGAACGCGTCCTGAAGATCCAGTGAACAGAACCACATGTTTCGCTCCAGAGATTGTATGATCTGGTTCAGAGTTACCATCCGGAAGGTGCGAGACCCGAGATATTGATTCAGGTCATGGAGATCTAGGATGGGGCGCCAACCCCCATCCGCTTGGCCATCAGGAAATACCTGGACACGAAGCCTGGGTCTGTAGGAGGATCCGGCACTGGAGCTACCGCCTCCTTGTGGAGGAGCTGAGCAATGTCGTCCCGAAGGGCGACTGAACCAACTGAGATCCTTTCTCCCATGCGGTCGGCCCGGCCGGGGTGGGGGTGGGGTAGTACTGCTCGAACTCTAGAGGCAGTCCTGCCAGACCACTTCCAGAACCCACCTGTCAAAGTGATACGGACCAGGCGGAAAGAGAAGTGGAGCCGGCCCCCACAGGAGGACCCAGAACTGGCGTGGCCAGGTGTGGGAGGCCACCCCGACCCGTCACTGGATGCAGACTTGGAGAAGGCACCCGGACCAGCACCTCAGCCTCTTTTGCGGGGCTGTTGGGGACCTTGCTTGGGCCTAGGGTGCCAAGCTTGAGCCTGCTGTTGTTGCTGACCCCCCTGGAAAGAGAGCTGTCTAACCGCAGAGAAAGTATGCCGAAAGGACTTCTTGTGCTTCTGCTGGTTCTTGCCAGAAGAACCCTTAGCAGAGGTGGCATCTAAGGTGGCATTAGACTGTTCAATGCACTGAAGATGACCTGCCACTCCCAGACCAAAAAGGTCGGTGCCAAGGAAGGGCACGTCAGCTAGCTTGTGCCGAGTATCCGCTGGAAAGGAGGTAACCTCAGCCAGGCCCTGCAGCAAGTGGCCACTGTGGAAGCTAGTGAATGGGCACAGGAATCTCCAATGTCCAGAGTCGTCTGGAGCTGCTGTTTAGCAACAGCACGGCCCTGGTCACGGACCTGCTTGACCATGGTCTGCATGTCTGCTGGGAGATGAGGGAGGACTTCATCAAGCAACCCCAGTAGGGCGTGAGAGAAAAGTGTGCCATCATCACTGCCGAGCTGGCCTGATGAAGGCCCAGGGATGATGCTGCATAAACTTTCCGGGCAGAGTGGTCCATATTTTTGGACTCCTTCTCTGGAGGGCGGTCAGTATCCGCAGAGCTGCCCGTGCGCCGACACACTGAGGCAGTCACAAGGCTCTCGGCCGAGGGATGCTCAGTGAAGCCCACCAAGGACCCCATGGACACTGCGTACTTGTGAGCCATACGGGCAGACTGAGCTGGGCAAGAGGCAGGGTGCTGCCAAAGCTCAAGTGACAGGCCAACTATGGCTTCGGCCACTGGAAATGCCTCTGTCGTGGTATCTTCCCCTTAAGAATATCTGTGAGAGAATATTCCGCCTTCTTTTGTATAGGCTGCAAAGGCATACCCGTGGATTCAGAAATGAGTCTAAGGATGCCCTGGAAGGAAGAAGGACCTTCCTCCAGGCCTGTCACTGATGGCTCATCATCGGGGTGTGAGTGAAGGCCAGTAGTATCAGAATCCAAGGAATCAGGATACAGGGGTCTCCCCACCTATGTCCCACTCGATGCGATCAGGAGTAACACTAATGGACAACCTATGGGGCAAGCCCGTAGTTGTCAGATGCTCCTCAGAGGGAGCCCCTCCTTGAGGCCGTTTAGGTGGTGGTTCCACCAAAATTGGTGGGGTGCCCATAACAGGACGACCAGAGATATGTGCCGGTCCCACCGGAGGGAGAACCGGAGTCCTCGGTACCAAGGGAGTTGGTGTCGGCCGAAGAGGCTGGGGCCAAATAATGGCTGGTACAGCTGGAGTAGACTGCTTTTGACCAGTCAAAAGCAGTTTCTGCCACATGAGGTCCTCATGTCGTCGACGTAGCTTCCGTCTAAGTCTCTCCTCGTCTGAGGAAGATGAGGAACGGCGGCGGCGCCTCTTCTGGAGTGTTTATGATCCTTTTTTCGGCTTTTCAACTGATGGGGTCCTACTCCTCGATCGAGACAGATGGCGTTGACTGTCGATCGGGAGAAGCCGGATCCAGCGAAAACAGAGGTTCCGGCTCTTGTCCCTCGATCGGGATGCCCCGAGGACGGGTCTCGTCGTCTGGGAAAGAGAATGGGAGTCCTCTCCAAGGAGTCGCTGATGCTTGTTGACGACAACGGCTCGATCGGGGTTAGAGAGAAATCTCGGCCGGTTCTGCCATATCCTCGGCTTTAGTGCCCTGGCCTGACGGAAAATCCGAAAAGCCGGCAACCGAGGAAGCGATCTCGACCGAGACCGCCTGCTCCCGAGTATTGGACCGCTCTCGGTCCCAGAACGTCTTCGGCTAGAAAAAGAAGATTTGGGGTCCTTGTCCTTTTTCTTGGAGTGGGAGGAGTGCGAGCCCGAAGGCACCTCACCCTTGGTAGGGAGAGACTGGCACAAACCCCGAAAGGACCCCGTGAAGGTGGAGCCCAGGTTGAGTGGGACGAGAAAGCATCGGTTGGTCGAAGCTTGGGCAGCTTCCTCCTCGAAAGCCGCCATCTGTTCGAGCTGCTCAGCGGATCCCGCAGCCACGAAGCCGCCCACCTGGCCTCCTTCGATTTCACCGGTGGATTGCGAAGCTCCGGTCTCCCCAGCTTAAGGTGCGCCTTGCGGTCCTCCAGGATGGTGGGATGGAAGGCCAAACAGATGGTGCAAGCCGAAGTATCGTGCACAGTGCCTAGGCAATAAATGCACGAGAGGTGGGGTTGGTGCGAGACATTTTCTGTCCACAAGGACACCGGCGAAACCCGGGGGATGACTTGTCCTCCATATTTGAAGCGTTCGGATCCGAATCCGAAACTCTAGCGAGTTTTAAAGAGAGTAAGTGCAGTGAAAACCATAGATTAGACTCCAGGGCCTATTGTACTTGCATAGTAACACGACGGAACCTGTATCTTCCAGCGGAAAGGAAGATCTGGTGTCATGGGGCGGAGCCGAAGTATACCACCCGTGTGGGAGGGAGGAGCCAGCTTGAAGACTTCCGGCAAGATTTAAAGGGGAAGGGACAATGCCAGACAATGTGGATGAACATATCCATGCTCCTAGAAATACTGTCACCGAGCAGGAAAGGGATTTGGGGGTAATCCTGTCCAATGATCCAAAGGTGGCCAAACAATGTACCAAGGCTGTGGGGAGAGCCAGTGGGATGTTGGGGTACACAGGGAGAAGCATCACCAGCAGAATGAAAGGTGGTGATGCCACTGTACAGATCATTGGTGAGGCCTCATTTGGTTGTACTGTGTCCAGTTCTGAAGGTCGCATCGCCGTAAGGCCATAGACAGGGTGGATGCAGTTCAAAGAACGGCTACAAAGATGATGCAGAACCTGCAACAAAAGTCATATGAGGAGAGACTGGGAGACCTCAATATGTATACCCTGGAGGAAAGGAGAGACAGGGGAGATCTGATGGTAACTTACAAACATCTAAAGGGCATAAATGGGGCAACAGAGGGTAGTGTCTTTCAGAAAAGGAGATGTTCAGAGCAAGGGGTCATGACATGAGTGGAAGGGGTAGACTAAGGGGTAACATGAGGAATTATTTCTTTACAGAAAGGGTGGTGGATGCATGAAACAGACTCCCAGCAGAGGTGGTGGGGCAAACAGTGAGGGAATTCAAAAATGCATGGGACAGGCATGGGGAACCCCAGTGATAGGAAGGAGAGGGTAAAGCCAGAGATTAAGTAGGGTCTGCGGCTTTTGCAGCAGGTAGGTAGGCAAATGGGCAGACTGGATTGAACTAGTGGTCCTCATCTGCCATCAATTTCTATGTTTCTAGAGTGGCTACATTCACAGCTGGTTTTAAAAGACTCCACCCCACCCCCACAACAGCTACAGAAAGAGGATAGGACCAGCAAACTACAACTACCTCAAGACTTCTGTATAGTTTAAGATGTAATTGACAGTGTGTCTGAGAATCCTGTACCAAAGACTGAACACCAGATTCCAGAAGCGTCCAGTTGTACCACATACTTCCAGTTACCAGCTATAGTACACTACAGATAGAGAGTGGCAAATCCCACATACACCACAGGTCCCAGCGACCATCCTTCTGCATACTACAGTGTAGCAAATTAACCAGTTCTCTCCAACTTGCTGGTCATGTAGAAAGTAAAGGAGTTAAGGGAGAAAAACACCATACGGAAAAAATGGCCTGGTCGTAAACATTTATTCTGTAAGGTATTACAAGAGGTCAACAGCTGGGAGCAGACCCTTTTAACACTGGACAGCTGCACACTTAACTTTAAGCATCTTGTAGGTCTCTGCACTGAACAGTGACTTAGTTTCTCCTCAAAGGTCCATTAGCACAGAACAAACTACTGCAACAATGAGTGGGTGCACTACAGATGTAAAGTGCTTCTTTGTTGAACCCTGCAACTACAACAACGATCGGAGAGCTCTGTAGTCTGGTGTCCTGGTGCACTCAGATGGTTCAACTGGTCAGGCAAGGTGCTGTTTGATGAAATTTATGAGTCCATTGGTGGAGCCATCATGTGATGTCACTGCGCCAGCAGACTGCAGCTCAGGTTCAATTTTCTTTGCCAGCTGTTTGCCAAGTTCAACCCTGAATTTTAAAAGACATTAAATTAGTATTATAGACCCCAGAAGTTCTGTAGTTGTAGAACTTGCATCCTGTCACACAACTCTGAACCAGTTTTACAGTTCTTAATTCTCTACCCCTCTTAGGGTATCCAGACGCCCCCCCCCCACGACATCTGCTATTGCTGATGAGATTAATGCAAAACAGACCAGAGAGAAATTTAAACATTTTTAGTATTCTATCAACAACTTAGCCAATGTCTCCATAAAAACCTGCAGCACACTTGCCACACACAACCAGAGAGACTGCCATCAGTAGAGTTCATGAACTCCAGTGGCACTTGAGCTGACAAGTCCCCACTCAAACTGAAGTGAAGCCTCCATCACAGCATTTGTGCATCAGCCATTTGTTTTCCTATTAGGGTTACCACCCGTCCTGATTTTTCGCAGGACAGTCTGGATTTGGGCATCTGTGTCCTGCAAAAAAAACATGAAATACTACATGTCCCAACTTTACAGTAGAGAAAAAAGAAAAAGACAGGTTACTCACTTGTAACAGTAGTTCTAGGAGTGGTATATATGTTCATCCACACTATTTGGCATGTCCCCCTTCCCTTTAAGGATCGCCGGAAGGTCTTCAAGCTGGCTCCTCCCACCCACACGGGTGGTATATCCCTCGGCTCCACCCCATGATGCCAGATCTTAGCCTGCTGGAAGCCAGGTTGTGTGCATCTGCAGCCGGGGAGGTCAGGTGGGTCCATGTGGATGAACACCATATACCACTCCTAAAACTACTGTTACAGGTGAGTAACCCGTTTTTCTAGGATCGTGGATATGTTGTTCATCCAAACTATTTGGCAGACTCCTAGCAGTTCTCTGGGAGGAGAGAGGCAAGGCACACACCCGCTTATACAGATACTCACTTTGGGAAAAGAGACTGGAGAACTGAGGCCCCAAAACCAGCATCCTGGCGTGACTCAAGGTCGATGTGCTAAAGGGTAATGAAGACTTCTGCAGACTTCCAGGTAGCAGCCCGACAGATTTCCTGGATAGGGAGGTCCCTGAAAGCAGCCACTGATGCAGCAGTATGGCAGGTAGAATGAGCTCTTATCCCTCTGGGAGGCTCCATGCCCGCCAACTCATAGCACAGATTTATGCAAGATGTAATCCATCTTGCAACAGTCAGTTTAGCTGCAGGTCTGCCAGAAGCAGCTTCAGTGTAAGTGACAAACAGCTGGTGAACTTCTCCCAGAATTTCCGCTGTCTTCTCCTTATAATAGGAGAGGGCTCGTCTCAGGTCCAGAGTATGGAGCCTGTATTCGGCCTCTGAGGGGTAACTAGGGTAGTATACTGGCAGAGTTGATACCTGGTTAAGGTGAAACAGACACCACCTTCGGAAGGAATTTCAGGTGGTGGTGTAGGACAACCTTGTCCCTGTGGAAGACCAGATAAGGGGAGTCCACTGAAAGCGCCTGGAGCTCCACTGTCCTTCTGGCAGACATGATAGCCACCAGGAAAGCAGTCTTCCATGACAAGTGCAAGACCTCACACTTGTGCATCAGTTCAAATTGCTTGCCCATGAGCTTTGCCAATACCAGCAGTAGATCCCATGGAGGTGGAGGTTCACGCACGGGAGGGGATGTGTGATCCAGGGCTTTGGCACAGGAGACAGTGGCTGGCCCACGCATGGCAAGCAAAGATGGCTGCCAGGTGCACCCTAAGGGCTGAAGACCAAAGACCCCCTTTGGACACAGACCAAAGGTAGTACAGAATGTCAGCCACTGTACAGGACAGAGGGTCCAGGCCCTTTCTCGGACACCAAATGGAAAACCTTTTCCATTTGAAGGCGTAGCATTTCCTGGTCAGTGCCTTTCAGGATGCCTCCACCATAGTGAGGACATACTTGGAAAGACCCAAAGCCTGGAACTCTAGCCGCTCAGGAACCAGGCTGTGAGGTGCAGGGATTGAAGGTCTGGATGGTACACCTTCCCCTAAGAGACATATCAGGTCTGGGTGTGCTGGAAGCCGCTCTGGGGGCCTGCAGCTGAGGCTAAGGAGATCTGGATACCAGAACTGGCACGGCCAGTCTGGGGCTACCAGAATCACCTTCGCCTTGTCCTACCTCACCTTGAGGAGCACCTTGTGAATCAAGAGAAAAGGAGGGAAGCTGCAGAAGAGGCCTGGGGTCCATGGCCTTGAGAATGCATCCCCCCCACAGTGAGCCCTGCTGAGGGGGCGGACATGAAACAGCCTCAGCTTGGTGTTGTCCCCAGAGGCGAACAGGTCCACCATCGGTTTGCCCCAGTGGGAGAAATGAAAATTATGTACCTACCGTAATTCTTGATCTTCACCATTCATTACTGCTTGGGTTAAGCCGGAGGCGCGTACCCACTACAGGAGTTTTTTTTTTTTTGTCAGCTCCAACAGCGCCACCCTCGAGGATGACATACCGCGTCATGCGCGAGGGGCGGACGTTAGGTGCCGCAGACGACTCCATCTCAGTTCTGTTAGCCGGAGGCGCGAAAATAAAGTGAGGCAAGAGAGCCGAGGGATAGAAAAAAGGAAATAAACTGAAAAAGAAATAAGCCGATGGAGAATAGACAGAGGAGAGAGAATTCCTACCCTAAGGGACCGCAGGGCCTCCTTTCCGGGGCGGCTCTAGGGGGAGGGGAGGGGGAGGAGGAGAAAGAAAGGCATGTTGAGAAGGAGAACAGTGCCCATCGAGCATTGTTGGTTGAGAGGCTTATAGGCTCGAAACTAATAAGGGAGCAAGAATCCCAGTTGCTAGGACTGAGGAGAGGTTCCACAAAACCTCCTGAACAGACCCAAGAGAGGGCAGACTCTCTGAACTCTCAACATGCCAAGTCCCTTCGTCTTAGTTGAGGGCTCCTAGACTGTCTGAGCAGAACCTGTTCCAGAAGAGCACCCATCCAGGAAGAGGACTAAGTTCCTTAGCACCTTGTTAAGTGCTACCACAGAAGAGTATGGGAAAGACTATGCCTTCTCGAAGGCAGTTTGTAAGAAAAATAGAGAGGAACTCAGACTTGCTAGGACAAGGCAGACAGAGGCTTGACGCTAACAAGTTCAGTCAGCAGCTGGAAAAGCTTGAATAATAATGCCTGCCAGGGGGATTCCAAACTTTGAGGAGGCCAAAACAGGGCATGGCCACCAGGCTGTGAAACTACATGACCTGAAGAAGGTAAGGAATCGCACCATAGGGCAGTCAGAAAGAGTTCCCTCAGAATTAAAGAAATTTGCAACCATACTCGTTCCTCCCTACCTTGAGGGAAAAAAAAAAAAAAAAAAAAAGAATCCATTCACAAGAATGGGAAAAAGATTTTTTTTGGCATAAAAGGCCAGGGGAGAGGAACAAGAGGCGGGAGGAGGCCCACAGAAGGAGGCCACTGAGGGGAAGGTGGGTGGGTATCAGTAATGAATGGTGAAGATACAGAGAAGATCAAGAATTACGGTAGGTACGTAATTTTCATATCTTCCTTGTCAATCTTCACCATTCATTACTAACATGGTGATGCCAGCCCCTCCCCTTGAAAAGAGGGTGGGGTAGAACCCTGAGGAACAAGACCCCCAGCCTCCTGTTGGTGAGGAACAGAAGGGAAGACCCTGGCTAACAAAAGAGAAGCCTAAGTGGGAGAAGAGCTAGGAGGTGTGTCCCCGAGGACGGGAGACTGAGAAGTCCCTGCAAAAGTCTCCTAGCTCTGGAGGAAAAAAAAAAAAGGACGGCCCCCAGAAAGCGGAGCGCATCACCCTACGCCGGGCCAGGAGTGACAACCTTGATAGACGGAGCCATGCTGTCTGCCTAATGCAGATCGCTGTCCCAGCAAGCCTGGAAGCCACCTCATTGGCGTCATAAGATGCCCTTGCTTGGTGTCTTGCCAGCTCCGGGCCTATAGCGGAGAGGGCAATAGTGTGTCTGGTTTGCTCCGTATCAGGCATTGATGCTAGGAGCTGGGAGAGCATCGACCACAGATGCCGATTGTAGGCAGCGTGGTGAGCCTGATGTGATGCAATGCAAGCCACTGCATGAGAAGAAGAGAACACTCTTCGCCCCCCACTGGTCGAATTGTAGTGAATCCGAATCTGGTGGGCGGTCGTGCGCCAGGCGGTGGCACCCGGAAGGAGTCTCTAGGTATACCAAACCCGAGGACGGGTTGGGAAGGGTACCCAGGGATTCCGAGGGGGCACAATACCTTCGCCGACAGTCTGCCGGGGCTGGAGAAAGGGCGGCTGGCGACTGCCAGGAACGGATAGACGCCTCCTGGAAGGATAGGTCAGGAAGGTACCACCAGGTGCTGGGCACTGAATTCTCCAAGGAATTCACGCGCTCTCGCTCAGTACTGTCTCGATAACATAAGAGATTCAAGATCCTCACCATCCTCGAGAGAATCGCTGATATTCAGTGAAATCAGCGTCGGAAGAAAGATGAGCAAGGGTTCCTCTCCCTCAGAGGAGGAAGCGAGGGATGATGGAAAGCTCGAATGTCCAGAAGATTCTCTTGGCGGTGGGGAGAGTCGAAAGACCGGCTCATGCATGTATCGAGCGTGTGGGAAGGCATGAGGAACCTCTGAACTGCTCCCAGGATAACGGACCCATAGGGACCGACATGGCCTGGAAGAGCAGGGGTGGATGCAGAGGTACTGGAGAAGGGCACCTATGAAGAGGCAACTGACCTCTGCCAGGGCTCTGAAATCCGGGGAATGGAGCCCGAGCTGGCGGGATCCCGGACAACAAACCAGGCCGCAAGACGAGACCCTGAGGATGCGATGCCTGGAAGAGCCCGGGGGGGGAACCTCCCCTGAGAAGAACCCGGGACTGCACGGATCCAGAAGGGCAGTCCACAGCAACGCCACCGGAGGGAACCCCGGGCCCCAAGAGGAAAGGGCGGGGTTCAGTGCTACGGCTCCTAGCCACCCCACCCTGAGAGAAGGCAACAGCACCCGGGAGGGCAGCCGTCACAGGCCCCCTAGGAGGGGGAGCCTCCTCCTCAGTCACCACATCACCCCTGGGACCCAGGGCCACCCCTAGCCCGAGGGCCTTCAGGGGAGGACAGGAGTGGGGACAGTGGAAGGGGCCCGCTGCGCCGCCTAGCACCCTGTGCCACCGGGGACCCTGACCCCGAAGAGTCAGGGTGCCAGGATGGGTCCACATCTGAGTCATCGGTCTCAGAAGAGGACGAGACCAGCAGAACCACAATGCTGGCAACCCCAGGGGTCCCCGGAGCAACGGCACTGGTGCCAGGGACGGCGCCGGACGACCCCAGCCCACTCGCGACAGCCAGGCCTGGTCCTGGCCCCTGCCGCACCAGTTAGCCCACGGCGCCCGCCCCAGCGTCGGACCCAACCCGGCGCCTGCCGAGCACAGACCGCCCGTGGCGCCGAGGCCAGGGCAGCGCCGCCGATCACCAGCGCCGGCAAGCTGCACTGATCCGAAACGGGCGCCCAGAGGGCGCGCCAAGGGTCCACTGGTGCCAGGCCCAGAAGTCGCGGCCTCGGCACTGGGGAGCCTGCACCTCCGGAGGTGACTGCGAGGCGGTGTCCCCATCACGGCCCCGGGAGGGACCAGCGTTCCCCGACTCTGCGAGAAGCTTCCTCTTGGCAAGAGAAGGAGGAAGCTTCCTCCTCCACGGACCGTACAGGCCAGGAAGGGGACCCGGGGGAAGGGCCTAGAGACCTTACCTGGGAATCCCTGGAGCGACACCGTACCTGAGAAAAATGAGGAGTCTTGAGTTGTTGGAAAAAATGAGAAACTATACGCTACCGCGCAGCAGGTGCAGCCTCGACGGCGGGAGAAACAGAACTGAGATGGAGGAGGAGTCTGCGGCACCCAACGGCCACCCCTCGTGCATGACGTGGTACGTCGTCCTCGAGGGCGGCGCGATTGGAGCCAACTCCAAAAAAAAAACTCCCGTAGTGGGTGCGTGCCTCCGGCTTAACCCAAGCAGTAATGAATGGTGAAGATTGACAAGGGAAGATCAGGCTGTAAGCTACCTCTGGATGAAGAGACCACTTGCTGGATGTCTTGCCTAAGCGGCTAAGAGCATCTGTTAGATGGTTTGAGGCTCCTGTCACATGAATGGCTAGGAGATCTGCCTCTAGACGGCTGACGAGGGTCCAGATGTGGAGTGCCTCCCTGCAAAGCAGACGGGAATGCGTGCTGCCCTGTTTGTTGAGGCAGTACATGGTCATGGTATTGTCTGTCTGGACTTGAACCACTCGACCCCGGAGCTGAGGAGCGAAAGCTGACAGTGCCAGTCTGACTTCTGAGTTCCAACAGGTTGATGTGGAATCAGGACCGCTTGGGGATCCAGAACCTTTGGGCCCTTTTGTCCCCCAAGTGGGCTCCCAGCCCATGAGAGTGACAGTCATAAGGACGGCCGTCGGCTCAGGACGGACAAATGGGATCCCATCCTGCAACCGGTCTGGGGCAGTCCACCACTGGAGACCATCCCGCATCTTCTAGGTTACAGTGATCATCTGTTCGAAATGACGGTGGCACTAAGTCCACTGGGCGGCCAGCTCCCATTGAGGGGCGATGCAACAAACACCCGGACCACTGAGCTGCACGCCCAAGTGTAACCCAGAAGGCGAGAAAATCCTGGGCAGGGCGCACTTGCCTGACCAGAAATGACTGGGCAAAGGAGGAGAGAACCTCTGCCTTGCCTGCCGGGAGCCAAACTCTGGCTTGAGGAGAGTCAAGCTCTGCCCTGATGAAGCACATCACCTGGACAGGCACGAGTTCAGACTTTGCCTCCTTGATCAGGAGGCAGACTTGGGTGCAGGTCTGGAGGGCCAGGTCCCAGGACCTCTCCATCTCCTGCTGGGTGCGGCCTGCTAGGAGCCAACTGAGGTAGGGATAAATCCTGAACCCCCGAGTTGGGCGCCACCACTGCAATGCATTTGGTGAAGACCTGTGAGGCCGATGACAGGCTGAGCAGCGCGGCTCAGGAACTCACACAGGCCTGAGTGGAGGAACCGCTGATGAGACGGATGAATTGGGATGTGAAAGAACGCGCCCTGAAGATCTAGTGAACAGAACCACATTTCGCTCCAAGGATGGTATGATCTGAGACAGAGTGACCATCCAAAAGGTGCGTGACCAGACATATTGATTTAGGTTTTGCAGATCTAGAATGGGGCACCAGGAAGTACCTGGAGACAAAGCCTGGGTCTGCTGGAAGATCTGCTACTGGAGCTACTGCCTCCTTGAGGAGCTGAGCAATGTCATCTCAGAGAGACGACAGAGTCTGGGCAGATGCTCTTTTCTCCCGAGGAGCATGGGCTCGGCTTGGAGAATACTGCTCAAATTCCAGTGGCAGTCCCTGACCACTTAGCGGACCAGGTGGAAAGGAAGTGGCGGAGCCGGCCCCCAACGGGAGGACCCAGAGCTGGTGTGACAGGAGAGGGGGAGGCAGCCCCCATCCCGTCACTGAGCAGGATTGGATGAGGATCCAGGACCCAAACCTCTGCCTCCTTTATGGGATAAGAGGGCCCAGGCTTGGGCCAGGGGCGCCAAGCTTGAGCCCGCTGCTGCTGTCCTTGAAAGAAGGGCTGCTGTGCTGCAGAGGAAGAGGAGTGCCGAAAAGGCTTCTTTTCCTTTTGCTGGTTCTTGCTCGAAGAACCGTTGGCAGAAGTAGTGTCCAAGGTGGCACTGGACTGCTCAATACGCTGGAGATGACCAGCCACACCCGGGCCGAAAAGATCAGTGCCCAGGAAAGGCACATCAGCCAGTTTGTGCTGAGTATCCACCAGGAAGGAGGAGAGTCTCAGCCAAGCCCTGCGACGAGAGGCAACTGTGGCTGCCATTGAACGGCCACAAAAATCCCCAATGTCCAGGGCTGTCTGAAGCTGCTGTTTTGCAACGCTCGGCCCTGATCCTGGACCTGCTTGACCGTGGTCCGCATGTCCGCAAGGAGGTGTGGGAGGACTTCATTCAAAGACCCCAAGAGGGCATGGGAGAAGTATGTCATGACGGACGAACTTGCCTGATGAAGGCCCAAGGAAGAAGCCGCATAGACGTTCCTGGCTGAATGGTCCAAGAATTTGGACACTTTCTTGGGAGGCTGGTCAGTGTCAGCAGAACTGGCCATACTTCTGAACACAGAGGCGGTCACCAGGCTCTTGGCCAAAGGGTGCTCTGTGAACCCCGCCAGGGATCCCATGGGCACCGCATACTTGCAGCCAGATGGTGCTGGACAAGAGGCAGGGTGCTGCCAGAGTTCTAAGGTTGGGCCAACAATGGCCTCCGTTGGGGTATTCTCTGTCTTGAGGATGTCCGTGAGAGGGTACTCTGCCTTTTTCTGGATTGACTCCAGGGGTATCCCTGTGGACTCACAGATGAGGCGAAGAATTCCCTGAAAGGACAAAGGACCTTCCTCTGTTTCTAACCCACTGGCCAATTAGTCATCCCTGGGATGAGGATGCAGGCTGGTCACATCTGAATCCGAGGAATCCAGATACGATGGTCGACCGCCCAGATCACCCTCGACCCGCCGAGGGAGGTCCTGGGTGACAGTGACCAAAAAAATGACAGGGAAGCCCAGTGTCTAGCCCACCTTCCTTTGAAGGAGCCACTCCCACAGGCTGCTTGGTCGGTGGTTCCACCACGATCGGTGGAGAAACCGGTTTAGGCCGAACCGGAGGAGTCGCCTGCTCTGCAGGTGGGGGAACAGACTTGATCGGCTCCGAAGGAGTCTGCTTCAGCCTGGGAGGTGAAAGCAAAATAATGGCTGGGGTCAGCTTGTGTCCGGTCAAAATCAGCTGTTGCCACATGAGGTCCTCGTAGCGCCAGAGAGTCCGCCGAAGCCTCTCCTCATCCGAAGAGGACGAGGACGGTCGATGGTGTCACCTCTTTTTAGAGCGCTTGTGGCTCTTCCTCCGCCTTTTAGAGGAGGGGGTCATGGACCACGATCGAGATCGGATAGGCAGATTCGGTCGCCCGGGAGACACTGGCGGGACTGGTTATTTCCTGGGGTCAGGGACCTCACCACTTCCTCAATGGGATTCCTAGCAGGCTGGGTCTCCTTGTCGGGGAAAGTAAGAACCGGAGTTCGATAGAGAGAATAGTCGACTGGAGTCTGCGACAATGGGTCGATGACTATTTCCACATTGATCAATCAACACTTCAGTTGACTGGCCAGACGGCAAAGCCAAGAAGCCAGAGGCCAAAGAGGCAATTTCGATCGAAGTCGAGACTGCCGGTTCCTGGGATAGAGATCTTTCCCGATCCCAAGTGTGTCTCCGTCGGTACGAAGATAATCCTGGGTCCTTTTCCCAGCTTACGGTACCGAAGGGAGTGCATGCCTGGAGGACCCTCTCCCTTGGTCAGGAGAGACTGGCACAACTCTCAGAAAGAACCAGAGAAGGTGGAGCTCAGGTTAAGCAGAACAAAGAAGCTCAGAGTAGTTTCTGCAGCCTGAGCCGCGTCCTCCTCGAATGCTTGCATGCGTTCCCAATTGTTCAGCAGATCCCGCAACCGCGGAAACCGCCCACTGAGCCTCCTTAGATTTCACTGGAGAGTTCAGTTTCTCCAGCCTCCCCAACTTCAGGCATGTGAGACGGTCACAGAGGATGTTAGGATGAAAAGCGAGACAAAGATCACACTTAGAGGTGTCATGGTCGACAGAGACAGTAAACTCACGTGGTGTGGGGATCGGTGTGCAACATCTTCTGGCCGCAGGGACACCAGCGAAATCAAGGGGAAGACTAATCTTCCATAAATCAAATGCAAGTAGTCATGATCGCTAATGTGAACTAGACAGATTTTCGGAATAACCGAAGGTTTTGAAGCCAGGGTCTACAAAATGCGTGAGCACGAGGGAGGCAACCTGAATCTTCCAGCAGAAAGGAAGATCTGGCACCATGGGGCGAAGCTGAGGGTTGGACCTCCCAGGTGGGTGGGAGAAGCCAGCTTGAAGACTTCTGGCAAGATAGAAAGTGGAAGGGGACATGCCAATAAGTGTGGATGAACATTATATCCATGATCCTAAAACTATACCTACAAGAAATACTATTTTTTTTTTTTTAATACAAAGAGCCTTTTTGTGTCACCTGAGGGCTGTTTGATTAAACTTCTGGCAGAGCCGGACCGGTGGCGCTGAGGGTTGGGGTGCTGGATGCCACATCTCGCGCCACACCACCGACCACGATTTGGGAACGGATTCTGGCTGGCAGGGGGAGGGAAGGATTGAGCGTCAGACTGCTCTCTTTCCCTCGGGGTGGGTGTGGGACATGCACTACGCTGTTGCAATGCCTAACGGAGGCTAGGCACTCCGCAAAAGCAGGCATACTCTGGGGAAGAGCGGCGGCAAGCGTCCGCACGTACATGCGCTGATATCATGGCATGACCAGCTCAAGTGGGAGACAAATGGAGGAAAAGCCGGTGGAGTGGCCGATGGCCAGCCCCGCGCCCCTGGAGTCACGTGGCGTCTTCGCCAGTTCTGTGCCATGGGCTCCTGTAAAGGGGGGAGCTTGCCATCAGCCAGACGAGTGCGATGGGGCATCTAAATTCGCATGCCTGACCGATTCCAGGGTGCGGGTGCTGGTGAACGGAGGTCAGGAGCAGATGCTCTGACCAAGGCGGAGAAAAGTATGGTATGTTAAACACTTCTGGCAGAGCTCACAGAGACTTAGTGGTCAGGCCCAAGCCAGCAGACAGAGAGAATGATCATCTGTTGAGGCAATCTTTCCGCAGCGACAGAAGAGACACGAAGGATTAACTCTCGACATAAACAAAAGAAAGGAATTTTAAGGGATTCTAAAGTAAAAAGAAAAAAAAAAAAGCCACAGACTGAAAGACAAAACTGCAATGGAGCTTCTGCAGAGACCTGTGCAAGCAAGCTGGTGGCGGGGCCGCTCATGCCTTTACAGGGTTGGTGACAGTCACATGACATGACATCAACGTGGGTGGCCCCAGTTGTACTGCTGAAAATCTTCCATGTGGATCCTGCTTCAGACTGAAGTTACTATGGTGAGACCTGATGACAGATACCCTGAAGATGAGTCTCATTACTAGATACATCTCAGACCAAGAAATTATAAATCTGAATACAAACTGTTAAAGTTGCAATTAAAAATTTAAATCCCACCAACCCCCATTACCCAACATAGTTTGAGCCTCTCCTAGTCTTCAGTTATATGATGAAAACCAGCAAACACAGTCACCTGAAAACTGGGGTTCTATAAATCAATAGTCCTGTCATCCATAAATTATGACCCCTCTAATTCTACTCGTTATCCCCCATACCGCTATCTCCAAGCGCCACCCACTCTTGAAATGGGCAATCTCTGCCACCATACAAGCCAAGAGGCTTCTACTAAGGAAATGGAGAACTCATGACAGTCCAACATTTCAGGAATGGCCACTATCAATAAGGCACCTGGCACTGATGGAACATTTCTCAGATTTTGCTTTGGGGGAAGTGCACCTCTAATATCTGGTCCGCATTCCTGGCCAGCCAACCTCCCTGCACTTGCCTCCATAGGAACCCCCTCTAGCTAATGCAGTTTGCTGAAAAACAAATATTTTTTCAGCTCTCACCTTAAGGGACCTTTTTTTTTTTGCTAGACACACACTTAGAACTTTGCTACACAGTTCCTGCATAATATGTATATAGACAATAGCATTTCATCTTACTCTTGTATATTTATAACTTAAATGTTGCATTATGTCAAGTTTTGATTGTTACTTTACCCCAATGTTAGAGTTCAGTTATGATTGTTGATTTGTGTACTTTACTGTTGTATTATATGTAATTTGTAATAAAAAAAGTAATGTTAAAAAAAATTGCTGGGATTACGGTATTGAAACAAAAGACCAGAGCCAGCTGGAAGCAAGCAGGGGAAACCTGGAATTTGCACTCCACCTTTATCTGACCAATGATGAGCTTTGAAGGCAGTGCTCAGTTTACCTTCTGAGCCAGAAGTGCAGCAGTGGTGATACAGAGCAGGTTTTTTTTTGGGGGCTGAGGAATTAACATTTGTGTCCTCAAATTGTATGCTTTTAACTGAACAGACAGTCTCAAGACCACAGAAATAGAGTCTAGTTACTACCCCACTGGTCATAGCTATTGATGTCCCACAAAACACCCTGGACAAAGATCTTATGTTCATACATAGCTGCAGAAAAAATTAACAGGTTTGTGTTATTGTATAGACAGACTCCACAAAAAATGATGCAATCTAAAAAATATATATATACACACACACACACACACACACACACACATTGTACATACCAATCAATGCTCCTAGCATGAAAGGAGTTAATTTTGTGAAGACAAAGGAGTTTGTTGGACGATTTCCTTCAAAGACCTTTGAATAAAAGATAAAAGTTTATTAATTACCAGTACATCGAGGCTTTCCTGATCCATAAAGCACTGAACTGTAATCCATCTGAGTCAGGATCCTGCAGGAAGCTTTTGCAAGACTGGATTGCCCAGGTCAATGGCACAGCGACGCCCATAAGAAAAAAATTACTTACCATAGTAATATTGTTTCTTCCAGGGGATCCCTCAGTATGCTTGACTAGTGCAGTTATACCAGCTGGGTTCAGCTGCCCTGGGGTGGAGTTATGCTAATGATCCCAGGGAATTAGCCAGTCGGGTTGTAGTAAGAGTGCTGCCTGCAGGTGCTGCTGTACTTCCAGATTCATTTCAAAGCTAGAGGGCCAAAAGGCCCTAAAACACTAGTACTATAGAGAAAAATGGGGAAAACAAAGAAAAATGGAACTCTCCTCTAGGTGAACTGTACATCATGCTTCACTGTGGAAATTTACATTTTATTGCTCTACAGTAAGAAATGTGGCCTAAGGCAAGGACTGTAGAACTACTGTCAGCCAGGTTGGGAGATCAAGCATACAAAGAGATCTAAGTTAGTAAGAAAGCACCACGTCCTTGTGCCAACTCCATTGTGTTTTTGGTTCCATACAAACAGATCCCCTGGAAGAAATAATATTACTATAGCAAGTCATTTCTTCTCACCCAAGGAATCCCTCAGTATGCTTGACTAGTGCAGATTACAACGCAATGTAGTTGGGAAGAGGGAACAGAACCTACTTTGGAAACCGGTTCTGCAGGACTGCAGTGCCAAATCTGGCATCTGATCTGGACTATACATCCAAGCAGTAGTGCTTTTTGAAGGTGTGTCCAGTCTTCCAGGTATCTGCTTTGCAGATGTCGAGCAAGGGTAGGTCTCTTGCTACTGCCACTGAGGCTGCAGTGCCCCTGGTGGAATGGGCCCCGAGGTGGCTGTCTGCCAGCCTTACTGTAACAGAACTGGATACAGGAGACTATCCAGCATGAGAGTGTCCTCTCAGAAGCTGGCCTGCCTTTACCCACCTCCCCACAGGTGAGGGAAAGTTGGGTGTGCGAGGACCAGAGCTTAGTGTGCTCCAGTTAGTACGTCAGTGCCCTTTTGACATTCAGGCTGTGAAGCCTGTGCTCACCAGGAGTGGATTTGTATGTGAAAAAGACAAGGAACATTATAGACTGATTCAGGAGAAATTCAGACACTACCTTGGGGTGGGAAATAATGTAGTTCGGTTCAGTACAAAGAGCATGCAGCTCTGAAATCCTTCTGGCTGAAGTGACTGCCACTAGGAAGACAGTTTTTCAGGTGACATTCTGCAGTAGCCATGGGCTCAAATGGAGATTTCAACTTAGCTATACAGAGGTACAAATCCAAGGGAGAGAAACAAGTTCCCTAAGAGGGGTTGAAGGTGCAGCAAGCCTTAAAAGAATTTCTTAGAGGCAGAATGAGAAATTATAGATTTCTCCTTATCCACAGACATGCAGGCTGAAATGGCTGCCAAATGAACTTTCAGAGATGAGGCTGTAAGGCCTGATGGTCAAGTGAACCACAGTGTAGTAGTGAACCAAACAGTGTAGTATGGAGAACAGGCTAGCCTGCAGAGGGCTGATATAGCGGTGGTGTTGTCTGTCCTGATTAGGACAGATTGACCTTTGAGCTGGTGAGCAAAGGCTTTGATAGCCAGGTACACAGAGTTTGAAGAGATTTATGTGACACCTGGACCCTCTGGGAGACCACAACCTGCTTATGGACTGGTCTGCCAGGTGGTGGGTCAGTCTTCCTCCTACTGGCATAAGGGAGGCGACTTGGGCCTTCCAGTCAGGTCTGTTTTGGTTGAATTCTTGTTGAAGGTGTGGGATCAGTACATTTCTGAACCCTTCTAACTCATCTGAGAGTAATCCAAGTGCATGGGCATTGACATAGGGTAGAAGACCCTGTGATAGTAACCTCTACCTCTACCTCTGCCCCCTCTGCGGTCTGTAGGAGGTAGAGTGTTTCTCTAACTGCATTGCTCCGACAGGTGTTTTTTTATTTCTCCACCTTTTTCATGCACGTCTGTTTTGTCCCCAAAATGGAGACTTGTTCTCACAAGGGAAATCCTCAGCTTTAGTTTGGGTGTCCTGGGAGAGATTAGTAGTCCTCAGCCAGGCAAGCCTCTTGAGAGATATGGCCTTATCCATAGCTCAAGGCAGTGTCATTTACATCTAAAGCCATATGGAACTCATTTTGTGGTTTCCAGGGCAGTTTAACAGTTTCTGCCAGTTCTTGAGCCACTCTGAGTTGCTAATACCCAGGATACAGCTCCAGAGAGCCTTCCGATACTGAGCTATGTATGCCATGCAAGTACAATGGCAAAGCAGCAGTGAGGTAGTGGTGTACGATTTCTTACCCACAGCATCCAGTTTTCTGGATTTTTTCCTGGAGGCTGGAAGAAAGGCACCTTTGCTTTATCACAAGCTGCACCCTGCACTACTCCTCCAGGGTCTGGATGTATGTAAAGGCACTCAGCATTAGATTTATCCAGCTGGTATTTTTTCTCTAATTTTGTATCCACCCCTGGTATGGAGGTGGGATTCTGAAGTAACTTGAAAGTAGCAATATGAAGACCCTTATGAACTGGAAGGAGTAACTTTTTGAGAGGAGGGAGACCCATCATATCTTAAAAAAAAAAAAAAAAAAAAAAAAAAAACACCTTCATCTTCCTCAGTGGACTCTTGTACAGAAAGGGCAAGAGTGTCCACCATGTGCTGGACAAAGAAAGACAAAATGAGAGCCAAATTTCTGGTCAGGAGTTTCATCAGGTTCTAAAGGCTCACCCTCCTCTTCATCATCACGTCCCTCAAAGAAAATGCCCTGGCCAAAGCCAGGGTCAGAGGGGATAGCTGTGGCAGGACCAGCTGGGGGCACCCAGAAGAGCCCACAGCCTGAAAAGTTTGATATAGTTGCCAAGCCTTTGCCATTTCCTCCACAGAGGGTATATCTTGTAACACTGGCATCTCCCTTTGCTTTTCAGTGAGAGGGGCAGTGACAGGTTTTGGTTTCTTTTTAGCAGGACCTGCATCAGGAACCTGCTATGAATATCTGGCTTGGTCATTATTATTTTTATCAGACTTATTTTCTACGGTGTTCTTGGAGGTCCAGTCTTTAGTTTTTTGATGAGAGGAGGACCCCTCTTCTGAATTTTAAACAGAGGGGAGGCAGACTAAGAAGCCAGAATTACAAGCCTTTTGGCGGATTCCTTCCCTTTTTGGAGCAATAAAACCAAGCTCCGAGACAGAAAAAAAATGACTGGCCCAAAACACAAATGAGAATTGTGGCAGTCTGCCCTGACCACAATTTAAAAGGCTTAGTAACTGGAAGAACAAAGGGACCAGTCTTGTTATTGGGCCTGTCTGATCTGCCAATTAGAAGACCAGGAAAATTTGTTCCCAAAAAGAAAACTCAAGGCTCCCAATGCTGTGGAACTGCAGGAAAACAGTTCCTAGCTGAGGTAAAATAGAGATATGGTTTTAACCTCAGAACAGCTTAAAAATAGGTATCTGCGGAAAAAATGTTAAAACATAAAATCCGGAAATTTTACCTCAGGACGCAATATTTTTAATCAGAAAAAAAGCATGGGAATGCGGAAAGACTTTCTGCAGTTCTTGGGAAGTGAACTGCAGCACACACAAAAAGCACAACTCCACCTCCGGGGTAGCTGAACCCAGCTGCATAACTGCACTAGTCAAGCATACCGAGGGATTCCTGGGGGTAAGAAGGTGGAATTCCAAACATCTTCCAACAGTAAGACAGGGCCTACTAACCCCACTGATCATGTACAGAGAGGCAGGGAGAGAAGAAAACACCGCCCCCACATAGCTAGTAGAGGCCCTGATAAGACTTAATATTTAGTGCCTTGTCAAGCAGCTGAAAGCAAAGGCCCACCACACCATGTGGAACAGTGGGAAAAGGCATGGCTCTATGGAGATCATCTCAAAGATCTTCTGTTGCTGACAAGTAAAGCAATCTTCAAGGGCATCTCTACAACCACAATACATTTGGGGGATTACCAAGCAGTACCAACTAAAACTGGGTGGCCAGTAAAACAGCAGCCAAATCCCTCAGAAGAGCAGGCCTTGCAAGACAGCCAAGCCAACCCAGCCCTCCTTCAAGAGATTTACTAAGCATTACAGGCTGGGTCTAAAGTATACATGGGATAGACATAGCAGAATGGCAGACAAGGAGGTCACCGGAGACCAGTTAGGATCTGCGGAAACAGATTAGGCAGGGAACCATCTGAGCAGACTGGATGGGCCAAGGGTTCCTTTTCTGCCAACAAATTCTATATTTCTATATTTCTAGGTTTCTAGATCCTCTTCCAGGTAGTTGCCCTACAAAGTGTCAGCAGCTGAAATTAGATGGTCCAGCAGTTGAGAGGCTCAAAACCACTGAGCTTTCAGTACAGATCAAAAAGCTAGTGTATTACTTAAAACTAAATCGGGCCCCCCAGTGGCGAAATGGGCTGGCACTGGAGGTTTCTACTACAGTTAATTAGGCCCTTTCAAACACCATCTCAGGCAGCACACCTCCTTGATCTGGGCAGTTGCGACTGCTCCTAGCCTCTCCTCTTCCCCCACCCACCTCCCTACCCTCTCTCCTACCCTCTGTTACTGCTCAATGACAAGGTCACGTCCGACTGCCACACAAATCTTACCTCGTGTTTGTTTCACTCACCATGTTACTCTGCCCACTGTATCCAACTGGATTTGTTTACTGTGTGGATATGTACACTGTCTGTAATTTACCATTTATTTAGTGGCTTTACAATATTGTAACTTGCACTGTTTGACGTGGAGCCTTTGTAAAAGTCTGACTCAAAGGTTTGTAATTCCGATATTTAAAAATAAATATTAGTTTTTAAGAGCCGTCAACCATTACTTTTTATATCAAAGGTACTTTTTCTTCTTTTGGTTACATAGAAGGTTGTTTACATGATGTTCGAGTGTGTAATGCGTGGGACAGCACTCTGCCTGGCAGCGGACATATCTACTTCTAGTCTCCCCACTACATCAGTAATATGACCTCTGACATCACTGCTGCTCAGAAACAGCCACTTGCTGGCGGCCAGATCAGTTAACTGATGTCACTGTCCGTGATATCACAATGCTGATGATTTGGGGTAAGATAGATGTCAGCTGACAGGCTACAAGCTGTTCCACACATCCAGCACAATATTAATCACAGGAGACTTTTTAACAAGCAGAAATACTTGAAATAAAGTTTAACCGACTACTACTTAAAATTTGTATTGGTTTTCCTGTCTGCCTGTTTTGGCTCCAGCTCTTTAAGGAATCCTCCCATGCAGGTATGCCTGAGAAACCATCACAAATGGATGCAGCCTTGAGATCCACAAGGCCAAACATGGTAAGAAACAACTGGTTTGCTGACAACACACCAAAGCTGCTTCAGCCACCAAGGAGGAAGCCCTGTCCTCTGCAAGAAAGACCTTTGCCTGGACTGCATCCAAGACTATCCCATATGTACTGAAACCTTTGGTGAGGAAAGTACAGTTACGTACGAACTTACCGTAACAGTAGATCTTCGAGAACAGCTCTTGCAGCAGGTTACACCATTAGGACTGAAGCCGGCAGGCGTCAGGACCCCACGGAAATTCTAGCTAGCCATCTTCAGCGGGGACCGCCCCCTACGTCAGTCCCGCCCCCGAAGTCAGAGGTAGTACATAAGGGGGCGGTCCCGCTCGATTCCCCAGTTCTCCCGCCGGAGACTTCCGGCCGCAGGCCGACATCGAAATGGGAGACCGAGGATCCACAGTCAGAAGACAAAAGGGAAAAAAAGCCCTGATAGTAAGGCCTAAGCCATGCCTCCTCCAAGGGGGAAGGTGGGCGGGAAGGTACCTGCTGCAAGAGCTGTTCTCGAAGATCTACTGTTACGGTAAGTTCTTACCTAACTGTACTATCTTACTTCGAGACATAGCTCTTGCAGCAGGTTACACCATTAGAACCGATTCCCAAGCAGTAACGCTGCCAACATTCTGGGAGGAGGAAACAATGAATTACATTCCAGGTCCTGAATCTAGGACAGGAGACCCTGTAGCACCGCCAGGCCGAAGCCGGCTCTTCGCTGAGAGGCGACGTCCAGGCTATAATGCCTGATAAATGTATGCACAGAGCTCCAAGTGGCTGCAGCACATATGGCAGAGGTGGAGACGTTCCGGAGTGCTGCAAAGGAGGTGGCCACACCCCTAGTGGAATGACCCCGGACTGTTCCCAGGAGGGGCTTTTGTTTGATATCATAACAGTATGAAATGCACTGGACAAGCCAGTGAGACAGGGACTGTTTGGATACTGGTTGGCCCATCATCCTTTCAGAAAAGGAAACAAAAAGTTGCTCTGAACTACGAAGTTGTTTAGTTCTGCTGAGGTAATACCTCAAGCTGCGGTGAACATCCAGGGTGTGGAGCAGTGCCTCTCCTCTATTAGAGTAATTCGGGAAGTAGACCGGCAGGTCAATATCCTGATTGAGAGTGAGTGTAGAAACCACCTTAGGCAAAAATTTTGGATTCGTCCTCAGGGATACTCTGTCCCGGTGGAAAACTAAATAAGGCTCTTTGCATATGAGGCGTGAAGCTCAAAACTCTTCTTCGCTGAAGTAACAGCAACCAAAAAGCGCTTCACGACGAAAACGTAGCTCGCAATCTTGCAGGTTCAAGGGGAAGCGCGAGTTGTTCCAGGTCAAAGAGCAAACCCTGGAGGCACTGGGTCCTTAATGGGTGGCCTAAGATGCAACACCCTCTCAAAATTCTCCGAGGCGCCTAATTGTGCCACTGGCGATGTCCCACCGGAAGGTGGTAGGCAGAGATGGCACAGAGGTGCACCTTGACAGAGGAGTAGGCTAGGCCCGAACGGAAAAGGGAGAGCAGGTAGTCCAACACCACTCTCACCGGGCAACCTAAAGGGGAAAAATCACATGCTCGTGACCATAAACAAAAACGGTACCATTTCAAGGCGTACGTCTCATGCGTTGCCGGCTTTCTGGCTGCAGAAAACTTCCGCAACCTCTTGCGAGACCCCGTGATGCAAGATGGCTATGTCTCTAGGAGCCATGCATGCAGGTTCAGTGAGCTTAAGTCTGGGTGGACCAGTGAACCTTCCTCCTGAGACAAGAGATGGGAGCTGAATGGCAACGGGAGCGGAGGTTCCCCGGATAGTTGAATCAGTAAAGGAACCATATCTGTCTGGGCCAAAGGGGCCACAAGGATCATGGTTGCTTGCTCCCTCGCGCAGTTTGAGAAGAACTCTGGATCAACGGAGGGAGGGAAAGCGAGAGAATCTGTCCGCCCAGGAGAGGGACAACGCTGCCTCGCCAGAAAACACCAGGCCCTGGATCTAGCGAGCAAAAATTGGGCAGTTTTATGCTGGATGGGGATGCGAACAAGTCCAACTCTGGAGTTCCCCATCAAAGAAACAGATCCTCTGCTACCTCTTGAAGTTCCCACTGTGGACTCTGGCCTGGGAACGACTCAGGCCATCTGCAACGTGTTGTCCACCCCGGAACATGTATCTGATCAGATTCGCCAGTGTCGGATTACCCAACCCACACCCTCATGGCCTCCTGCAAAGGGGTAAGAGTGTGCACCTCCTTGTTTGTTGAGGTAATACATCACTGCCATGCTGTCTGTCTGAAGCAGGAGAGTACTCAGCGGGATTTCTGACTGAAAGGCCTGCAGGGCATAAAGGACCGCCCTCATCTCTAGGACACTGATATGGAGATGAGCTCCAGAGGGGTCCACGCATTCTGGGACTTCACCCCGTCTCAGGTGTGCTCCCCACCCCAGACCTGAGGCGCCTGTGGTGAGGATTACCTCCAGGGACAGTGCTATAAACCGGACGCCCGTGGAGAGTGACCCTGGGTCTAGCCACCATTGCCAGTCTCGAATCACGGTGTTCGTGATTCTGACCGGATGCTGTATGTGGTCTTGCCTTTGATCCCATTGCACCTTGAGCATCCACTGAGTTACCCGCATGTGGAGCCTTGCGAAAGGGAAGTAGGAATGGCCGCAGCCATGTGTCTGAGCAAGCGAAGGACCAACCTGGCAGGGACGGTCTTGTTCGATGAAAATTCCCCGATGAGGGATCTGATGCGCTCTGCTCTTCGCCTGGAAGAAATGTTCTTCTGAATGGTGTCCAGTACTCGCCTATAAATTGCAGCTTCTGCGACGGTACCAGGAGAGACTCTCATGGTTGATTAGGATGCCCAGAGATGGAACAGGTCCTGGGTGCTCTGGATCGCTGAATAACGCCTCTGAGGCGCCATGAGAAGCCAATTGTCCAGGTATCGGGAACACATAATGGCCCTGTCTCCTTAGAGACGCCACACGACTGCCATGCATTTGGTAAAGACCCTGGGTGCGGATGACAGTCTGAATGGAAGGGCTCGGAACTGAAGGTGGTGGTCGAGAAACTCGAAGCGCAGGAACCTCTTGTGCGCCTGAGCTATAGGGATGTGCAGGTATGCGTCCTGCATGTCTAGAGACGCTAAGAAGGCGTCTTGCTTCAGCATGGGAATGAGACCCGGAAGAGTCACCATGCGGAATCTCTTGTAGCGACCGACACATTGAGGTCGCTGAGGTCCAGAATCGGACGGAGGTCCCTGTTTTCTTTGGAACCAGGAAGAAGGGGGAATAGTATCCTTGTCTCTCTGGTTCTCCGGACGCACTTCATCGCCTCCCTTTGCAAGAGCGCCAGTATTTTCGCCAGATCAGTGACTTGTGCTGACCCAGGTACCGGAGAGCAAAGGAGGCCTCGAGGGTGGCTTTTCTGCGAATTCTATAAAGTGGCCTTTTCCGACCAACTGAAGAACCCACCTGTCGGTGGTTATAGCCTGCCATCCTGGCAGAAAGTTCGCAATGCGACCCCCGACCATGATTTCCCATTGATCCTGAGGGCAGGGGCCGGAAAGGAGTCAGGCTGTGGCAGCTGAGGGTCCCGCTGGCTGGACCGGCTTGGAAGTACGCTGGCTACGGCCTGCGGGTTGTTTTCCCTGGGCTCTGCGAAAGCCGGAGCCCCTCTGTTGTGGAGTGGGGCGGGACTGTTGCCTCTGCATCAGTCCACGAAATCGGCTTTGGTTCCTACGAAAGGAACTAAGCTTGGGTCGGTACATGGCCTGAACAGACCTCACTGCCTTCCCGGCCTCTTGGAGTTTGGTAATAATCTTCTCTGAGGGCTTACCAAACAAGACTTCTCCTCAATGGGGAGGCCCATGATATTCTTCTGACGTCTGGGGTAAACCTGAGACGAGGTAACCAAGAGTGCCTCCGGATGCATACGCCTGAAGCTGCTGCTCGGGCCGAGGAGTCCGCGGAGTCATATGCGGCTCGTAGCACTTGGGTTCCCACGTCCGAACCCGTATGAAGGAGCTGAAGCATCTCCTCCTTCTGTTCACCTTCTGGCAGTTTCTCAGCCGCATCCAGACCCTGTTCCCACAAGGCATTTTGGAACTGCACCATGTGGGTCAAGTAATTCAGGGATCTGATGGCGCAGGTAGCGGAAGCATACGTGCGCCTACCCATAGCGTCCAGCTGTTTGGACTCTGGGTCCGGTGGCAGGGTGCTCAGATGTTGTCTCTGGGACCGGTCATGTGAGGCTGTTATGACCAGAGAGTCGGCCTGAGGATGCCGAGTCAAGTACTGGTCTTCTCTGGGAGCCTTGTACAAGCGATCAGCTTTCTTCGGCATCACCGGGAGCGAATGTGGACGCTTCCACGCTGCCTTGGTGACGTCCACGAAAGTGTCTACCAAGGGTGGCACCACCACAGGCTTGGGGTCCTTCTGCCGAAGATACTTTGCAAGGCGTAGCCTTTTGGGGTCTAGCTCTTCCGCATCCCATCCTATGTTCTCTTGGATGCGTCTCATAATATCCGAGAACGAAGGGTCATCCGGAGGAGACTTTGCATTTCGCGTGGATCCGGAGAAGGGATGGAGAGGGGAGATGGGGATCTGGATGTTGAGAACTCTGATCCCGTGTCCTCCATCGAAGGTGATCTTCGGCGTCTTCTGGGTCTCTTAGGGCTGGGTGACCTGGAAGAGGATTTGGACGGAGGTCTCCGTTTGTCTGGTCTCCCCCTTGGAGGTGTTCTGTGCTCCCGGGGAGGAGGTAGTCGGCCTGCCGACCCCGATGGAGAGGGGGGCGCAGGAACCGGAAGAGTAATCGGTGTAGGAGGAAGAGGAGAAGGAGGAGGAGGAAGAGGAGGTGGAGTGGGAACCATGTCCTTCTTTATGGTGTCCCACCAGTAAGTGAACAGCTCCTTCACTTCTACCATGGAAAGGCCCGACGATGGTCCGGGTGCCGGTGGACGGTCATTGGGTCCCGGCGTCGGCTCCACAGGGGGCTCGGGTAATGGCGAGGGTTCCCTGGGTGTCTCGACAGGACCGGGGTCGCCTGTCTGGTCCTCGGGCCGAGTCAATTCCTCCTCGGTGATGGTCTCCTGACCGACGTCGGTCGGAGGCGCCGGGGTCCTCTTCTCAATATGAGTGGGCGCCGGTCCCCACCGGCGTCAGATGATGCGTTGGCCTGGCCGGCGACGGTCGTCTGGCTGATGGCGGCTCCGGGATCTGTGGCGAGAGGACGACGGGCGCACCGGCGTCGGGTCCTGCGGCCTCTTCAGAGAGGTAAGCTCCAAAGTCTTGCAAGGAGGCAAGGAAGCCGACCCGACGTTGGGTTCAGAAAGGCGGGAACCCGACTTATGGTGATGGTGGCGATCCCCAGACTTGACCAGGGCCCTGGAGGACGAGGAAGGTCTGGCAATCTTGGCCTGAGAAGAGGATGAAGACTTCTTGACCACAGCAGGGGGAGGCCGAGAGCTGGCCCGGGAAGGGGAGCAGTCGGACCTGGAACCAGAGCTGCACGAGTCTGAGGCCCTAGACGGGGACCTGGAAGGGGCCTTCTCCCTACGTTTCTCAGCGTGCTTGTGGGCCTTCTTCGAAGAGTCCCCCTTGGAAGACATGGTCTTAAGGTTTTTCTTCCAGCAAAAAATGCCTGAAGGGCCTCTGGCGCACGGATCCGGGTTCTATTAAACCCTGGCAAAAGGAGCAGGCCCGGTGTCGTGGTCTGGGCCTAGGCACCGGACGAGGTCGAGTGAGGGTCCTTGAAGGGGATCTGCTTCCCACAAGCACACTTCGAGGAGTGACCGGAGGTCGGAGAGGACATCAGAGAAAAACTTGATTGTAGAGAATCGAATTTCCCGTAGGAAAAAAAAAAAAAAAAAAACTTAACCACGCGGCCGCTGCTAGAGACTGAACCGAAAGGTCGAGACATGCAAGTCGACGGCGGAAAGAACTGAATAAGGGACCGCCCTATGTACTATGTCTGACGGAGGCGGACAGACGCCGGGCGGTCCCGCTGAAGATAGCTAGCTAGAATTTTTCTGTGGGGTCCCGACGCCTGCCGGCTTCAGTCCTAATGGTGTAACCTGCTGCAAGAGCTGTGTCTCGAAGTAAGATCCAGGTTTTCACACATTTACCAGAAACCTCAGGCTGCCCAGCAGTTGTCTGTTGCCATGCAAAATGTACTCAACCCTGGCTGCTGAAGCTCCTTTCAAGAGCCAGTCATCCAGGTATAGAAGTCAGTCTTTTCTAGCAGTGCCAGCCACCACAGCAAAATATCTGGCAAAGATATGCAACACCAATGATAATGTAAAACTGGTTGCGCTACCCTTCCAGATAGAAACAGAATAACTCTTGGTGGGTGGGATTGTTCTCTTGCATGCCTGCAACACTAGGTCAGCATAGTTGCACATACAAGATCACTGGTCTGTTAAACTGTTTCTTGTAACCTGCTTAAAACTGCGGGAAGATCTGTAATTACAGTACGAATTTTGGACATCACTGTGAGCCTATAAAGTACTGCTTTTTGCCTCTTGCTGTTGTGTACAGCAAAAATACAGGTTGGCTGGTTGCACTGTCACACAAAGGCAAAGGTGGTACGCACACACAACACACACGTATGTGTGTTGCTTATAGGTCAACACATACAACTCATTAAACATCTTACCCAGAGGGTGCGGTGCTCTGACCCCTTCATACCTGAACGGGTCTACGTCAGTAGATAAGGGAATTACTGGTGCCACTGCCAGAGTCTGATGTGCAGGTAGGAGGCATCCTACATATCTTATCCACCTCTGGAAGGAGCAGCAAGCAGAAAGTACAGTTACATTAAGAACTTACCGTAACAGTAGATCTTAGAGAAGAGCTCTTGCAGAAGGCAACACCATTAAGACTGAAGCCAGCAGGCACCAGGACCCCATGGAAAACATTTAGCTAGTAGTATAAAAGCGGGGGACCACCCCCCCCCCGTCAGTCCACCCCCTGTCTGCCTATGTTATAAAAGGGGCATCCCCCAGCCCCAACCTCAGTTCTCCTTCCAGAGACCCCAGCATATACAGAAACTGGAGAACCGAGGAGGATCCTCTACACTGAGGAAAGAGGTAACCGAGCTGGAGAAGCAGTCACCAGGGGATGGAGGGAGGGAAAGTAGCACCTGCTGCAAGAGCTCCTCTCAAAGATCTAATGTTATGATAAGTTTTTTTGTAACTTTACTATCTCACTTCTAGGGGGGCTCTTACAGCAGATAACACAATTAGGACAGAGTCCCAAGCAGTGAAAGGACTGACCCCAGTCAGCCGGGAGGAGGTAGAAATCAGCACAAGGCTCTCAAAAGAGCAGGCCCTGTAAGGCTGCAAGTCCAAAACTTGCTCTGCACCTAGATGCAATGTCCAGACTAATGTCAGATGAAAGTGTGGACAGAGCTCCAAGTGGCCGCTGCACAAATGTCAGCGATGGACACATTTCTGAAGGAGGCAAACTAAGCAGCTACACCCCTGGTAGTATGAGCTTTAACTGGACCCGGTAAAGCCTTGTTGTATTTATGGTAACAATACACAATGCAGTTAACCATTTGGACAAACATTTAGAAATAGGAGCCCTTCTTTCCTCGGGGCGAATGAAACCAATATCAGTTTTTCTAATGGCTCGGGTGCATTTCAAATAATAGCGAAGCACCTGATGGACATCCAGAGTATGCAGTAAGGCCTCCCCTGGATTCAAATACTCTGGGTAATACACAGGCAGGTGGATGTCTTAGTCTTGATTCTGAGTAAACTCAGACCCCAAGAAGAAACTTAGGATTAGTCCTCAAGGACACCCTGGTCCTTGTGGAAAACTAAATAAGGCTCTTTAGACATCAGAGCCTGAAACTCGGAAATCCTTCGAGCAGAAGTAGTAGCAACTAAAAATAACGCTTTCCACAACAGGAAGTGTAGCTTGCAGCAGGCTCAAAGGGAGGCAAAGTAAGCTTTTCTAAAATGAAAAGAAGGTCGGGGGGGGGGGGGAGAAGAGAGACAGGGACCCTGATGGGAGGTTTCAGATGCAGTATGCCCCATGAGTACAGGAGAGGTCAAGCTGAACAAAAGTCTTGCCTGCTATAAGTGCATGGTAAGCAGAGATGGCAGATAAGTGCACCTTAACTGATGAGTAACAGACCCGAGTCTGATAGGTAAAGGAGGTACTCGAGAATGAGATTCTCTGGACAGGTAAAGGGATCTAGGTGACGAGTGGTGGCCCATATACAGAACCGCTTCCATTTCATAGAATACATGGCTCTAGTGGAAGGTTTCCTGGCTGCCACTAGAACATCTGCCACCTGTACAGGAACCTCAAAATTGGGCAACTGCTAAGTCTGCAGGAGCCATGCATGAAGGTGCAGTGAGCAGATTGGAGCACAGAGGTGGGGGGGAGGGGATTCAGAGGTTCCACTGCTAGTTGCTGGAGAAGTGGAAACCATATCTGGCGCAGCCAGAAAGGGGCTATTAGAATCATCTCTGCCCCCCTCTGACTGCAACTTGAGGAGTACCTTCTGTAGTAACAGAAAGGGAGGAAAGGTGTACAGAAACCTCCCTGTCCAAGAGAGGGAGGACACGTCTCACCAGAAAACACCAGGCCCTGGATCTAGCAGGCAGAAACCGGGCAGTTTTGCACTGGATAGGGACATGACTAGGTCCAGCTCTGGGTGGCCCCACCTGTCTAAGAGCTCTTCAACCACTAAGGGAAGAAGTTCCCACTCGTGTGTCTTGAACGAGAACAGCTTAGGCTGTCTGCCAAGGTGTTCTGAACGCCTAGAACATGCATAGCAGTCAAGTCCAGGTGATGCTCTATGGCCCAATACCAAACTCTCATGGCCTTTCTGCAGAGGGAGTAAGAATGGGTACCCCCTGCCTGTTTATGTAAAAGTCCACTGACGCATTGTCCGTCTGGATCAAGAGAGGGCCCAGGAGTAGGTTTGTCTGAAAGGCCTGATGAGCATATAGGATTGCCCACATCACTGAAAACACTGATGTGGAGATGCTGCTCCAGTGGGGACGGGGACGGACGGGACCGTCTCCGACGTGTCAGTGGTCGGAATCAGTCAAGGCAAAGCATGTCTCTTTGCAGAAAACAAAGATTTGCAACAGGGTTGATACACAAGGTGGGGTAGAAAGGATGAGAAGGGACTTGGCAAGGTTGGAGGAATGGTCAAATGTATGGCAGCTTAGATTCAATGCAAAGAAGTGCAAAGTAATGCACCTGGAAAACAAAAACCCTGGGGAAGAGTACACAATGGGTGGTGAGATACTGACAACAAAAATGGAAAAGAACCTGGGGTAGTTGTATCAGATGACCTAAAGGTAACCAAGCAATGTGAGAAGGCAGCAAGGAGGGCTGGGGGAGAATACTGGGATGCATAGGGAGAGGCACCACCACTAGAAAACAGGAAGTTGTTATCCCTCTACAGAGGGTTGGTGAGACTCCATCTGGAGTACTGCATGCAGTTCTGGAGACACCATCTCTGCAAAGACAGACAGGGTGGAGGCTGTCCAGATGAGGGCAACCAAAACGGTGCAAGGTTTGCACCAAAAGACCTATGAGAGAGACTAAAGGAGCTTAATACGTATATCCGAGGAAAGGGGGGAGACATGACAGAAACTTTTAAGTATCTCAAGGAATCAACAAAGTCCAAGAGGGTAGCATCTTTCAGAAAAAGAGATGTGCAAGAAATACAGGTTACTCACCTGTAACAGGAGTTCTAGGAATGGTATATGTTGTTCATCCACACTTACTGGCAGGTTCCTTGCCGCTTTAAATCTTGCCGGAAGATCTTCAGCTGGCTCCTCCCACCCACCCGGTGGTAAAATTCTCAGCCCGCCCCATGACGCCAGATCTAGCCTGCTGGAAACCAGGTTGTGCGGCCAGGAGGTCGGAGAGTTGTGTGGATGAATAACATTTTAGAACTCCTGTTACAGGTGAGTAAATACAGGTTACCCACCTGTAACAGGAGTTCTAGGAATGGTATATGTTGTTCATCCACACTTATTGGCAGGTTCCTTGCCGCTTTAAATCTTGCCGAAGGTCTTCAGTTAGCTCCTCCCACCCACCCGGTGGTAAAACTCGGCACCGCCCCATGACGCCAGATCTGGCCCGCTGGAAGCTCAGGTTGCGCGTCAAGCCGGGAGGTCGGAGATTGCAGGGATGAACAACATATACCATTCCTAGAACTCCTGTTACAGGTGAGTAACCTGTATTTCTAGGGACATGGATATGTTGTTCATCCACACTTATTGGCAGACTCCTAGCAGTTCTCCGGGAGGAGGGAGGCAAGGCGCACACCCCCTACATACTTACTTGGGGAACAGAGATTGGAGAACCGAGGCCCCAAAACCAGCATCCCGACGTGACTCAAGGTCGATGTGGTAATGGGTAATAAAGGTGTGTGCTGACTTCCAGGTAGCAGCCCTGCAGATTTCCTGGATAGGGACATCCCTGGAAGCAGCCACCGATGCAGCAGTATGGCAGGTAGAATGAGCCCTTATCCCTCTGGAAGGCTCCATGCCTGCCAACTCAGAGATTTATGCAGGCGGTGACCCATCTGCCTATCGTCCGCTTGGCTGCAGGTCTGCCAGGTGCGGCTTCAGCGTAGGTGACAAACAGCTGGCGAACCTCTCCCCGAATTTCAGCCGTGCGCTCCTTATAATAAGCGAGCGCCTTCTAGGTCCAGAGTATGGAGCTCATATCTGCGCCCCGAGGTGTGATTGGGGTAGAACACCGCAGAGTCAACACCTGATTAAGGTGAAACTCCGACACCACCTTCGAAGGAATGGTGGGGGCGAGGACAACTTTGTCCCTGTGGAAGACCAGGTAAGGAGACTCGAGCTAGCGCTGGAGTTCTCCCATCCTTCTGGCTGACGGATAGCCACCAAGAAGGCGGTTCTCCACGACAGGTGGGGAGACCACACCTGTGCATTGGTTCGAATGGCTTGCCCATGAGCTTTGCCAGTACCAGCAGTAAGTCCCACGGAGGTGGGGGTTCCCGCACTGGAGGAAATGTGATCAAGGCCTTTGAAAAGCTACCGACCACTTTTTCCCTGCGCCACTGACTGTTGACCGCCCGCCGCCCGTAAGCAGAAATGGCTGCCAGGTGCACCTTAAGGGTCGCCGACCTAAGCCCTGACTAAATAGGGACTACAGATAGTCCAAAATGCTTGCCACAGGACACGCAGAAAGGGCCCAACCTTTTTCTCTCGACACCAAATGGAAAACCTCTTCCATTTGAAGGCATAGCATTTTCTGGTCGACTCCTCACGGACGCCCAACGATTTGATGAGGACCTCGCCGGAAAGACCCAAGGCCTGGAACTCTAGCCACCAGGAACCAGGCCGGCCAGGTGCAGGGATTGAAGGTCCGGATGGAACACCTTCCCCATTGACTGAGAGCAGGTCCAGGCGAGCTGGAAGCTGCCGCGGAGTCCTGGAGCTGAGACTGAGGAGATCTGGGTACCAGAACTGGCGAGGCCAGTCTGGGGCTATCAGAATCACCTGCGCCTTGTCCCTCCTCACTTTTAGCAGGACCCTGTGAATCAGGGGAACGGGGGGAAAGGCGTAAAAGAGGCCCGGGGTCCACTGCCTCGAGAAGGCATCCCCCTGCAGCGAACCCTGCTGAGGGGGCCGGGCATGAAACAGACTCAGCTTTGCGCTCTCCTGAGGCAAACAGATCCACCAGAGGTGTGCCCCAACGGGAGAACAGGTCCTGTACTATCTCCGCCAGAGAGACCACCTGCGATGCAGCCCCTATCCGGCTCAGGGCATCGGCCAGGGTATTGGAGGCTCCTGCCACATGGATGGCCAGGAGATCCGCCTCCAGACTGCGCACTAGTGACCAAATGCGGACAGCCTCCTTGCATAGGAGCATGGAGCGCGTCCCGCCCTGTCGGTTTAGACAGTACATAGTCGTGTTATTGTCCGTCTGGACCCGGACCACTTGACCCCGGAGAAATGGAGCAAAGGCGGCGAGAGCTAGACGGACCGCACGGAGCTCCAGCAGGTTGATATGGCATCGGGACTCCTGCGGGGACCAGAGGCCGTGTGCTCGGTGTTCCCCCAGATGGGCACCCCAACCCATCAAAGAGGCGCCGGTCGTTAGAGAGACCGTCGGCTCGGGGCGGACAAACGGAATACCCTCCTGCAGATGGGACGGAACGGTCCACCACTGGAGAGCGTTCCACATCTCCTGGGTCGTCCACACGTGCTGGTCCAGAGGATCGCAACCCTGTGACCACTGGGCGGCCAGACCCCACTGGAGGGGGCGCATGTGCCAGCGTGCCCAACGGACTACGCTGGTACAGGCCGCCATAAGACCCAGAAGTCGCAGGAAGTCCCGGGCAGGGCGCGATTGCTCAACCAGAAATGACTGGGCCAAGGAGGAAAGAACCTTGGTTCTGTCCGCCAGGAGTCGCGGTTTGCTCAAGAGAGTCGAGCTCTGCCCCAATGAAGGATATCACCTGCTTCGCTCGAAGTTCGACTTGGCCTCGCTGACCAGGAGGCCCAGTTGAGAGCAAACCTGGAGGGCTAGATTTCTGGACCGCTCCACCTCCAACCTGGAGGGGGCTGCTATCAGCCAATCGTCCAGGTAAGGGTACACCCGGACCCCTCGGCGCCGCAGGAAAGCTGTCACCGCTGCAATGCATTTGGTGAAGACCCTGGGAGCTGAAGAAAGGCCGAAGGGCATGGCCTGGAACTCGAAGAGGGATCCCTCCGCTCTGAAGTGGAGGAATCTCTGATGAGACGGACGGATAGGGACGTGAAAGAACGCGTCCTGGAAGTCCAGAGAACAGAACCACACGCCGTGTTCCAGAGATGGTATTATCTGAGCCAGAGTGACCATTCTGAAGGTT
Organism: Neoceratodus forsteri; assembly: GCA_016271365.2. Lineage (NCBI taxonomy): Eukaryota > Metazoa > Chordata > Ceratodontiformes > Ceratodontidae > Neoceratodus > Neoceratodus forsteri. The sequence goes on along the minus strand of CM028130.1, from coordinate 1,445,555,512 downwards.
CGAGACCTTAGGAACTTGTTCAGGTCGTGTAGGTCTAAGATGGGCGCCAGCCCCCGTCTGCTTCGGACCAGGAAGTACCTGGACACGAACCCTGGTTCTGATGGAGGGTCCTCTATCTCTTTATCACCCCTTTCTGAAGGAGGACGGTGATGTCGGCTCGACGAGCCTGTAGAGATTCTGGGGACCCTCAAAGCGCCAGCCGCGGACGGTTTGAAGGGTGGAGCCTGTCAATTCGAGAGGCAGGCCTCTTCCCACCACCTCCAAAACCCACCTGTCCGTGGTAACAGCGGACCAGGAGGAAGAGGAGTGAAATGGAGCTGCCTTCCACGGGGAACTAGGGACGAGGTGACGGGATTGGGGTGACCCCTCAGCCCGTCACTTAGCAGGCTTGAGGAAGGACCGGCCTGGGGACCACCAGGGCCTTTTCCTCCTTGCTTCCTATTAGAGGAAGCTGATGGCTTGGGCTTGAATACTGTTCAGCCTGCTGGCCCGACGCTGTTGTTGGGCCGGCGCCGGGAGTAGGGACTTAAAGGGCTTTAGGCTGGGGCTTATGACCCTTGTCCCTCTGCGCCGGACGCAGACCGAATCCAGGGTGGCACTGATTTTTCGATCCTCTGAGATGGCCTTCCACCCAGAGCCGAAAAGGTCTGTTCCCAGGAAAGGAAAGTCCGCAAGCTTGTGCTGGTATCCGTGGTAAGTGTGATACACGCAGCCACGCCCGCCGACGCATGGTCACAGCGCGCGCCGACTGACCGGGCACATGAGTCTCCTATATCCAGAGCAGTCTGGAGCTGTTGCTTGGCTACTGCTCCGTTCTGATCCCGCACCTGCTTGACCGTAGTCTGCATGGTCGGCGGAAGATGAGGGACAACCTCATCCAGGGAACCCAACAGGGCATGGGAGAATATGCATGAGGACGCTTCGAACTGGCCTGACGTAAGGCGAGAGAAGAGGCAGCATACACTTTCCGCCTGAGTAGTCCAATTTCTTGACTCTTTGTCGGGCGGTTTGTCCACGCCCTGGCATTACCGGCACGCCGAAAACACTGTCCGTAACCAGCCCTTCAGCCGAGGGGTGTTCAGAAACCCGGACAGAGAGCCAGTAGGGACCGTGACATTTCTGGCCATCCTGGCCAAGGCTAGGACAGAAGCCGGACGCTGCCAAAGTTCCAGGGCTGCCCGACAATGGCTTCGCCACTGGAAAGGCTCTCGTGGAGAATCCCTCGGTCCAGAATCTCGGTGAGGGATATCTGGCCCGTTTGGATACGGGTTCAAGCTTCATCCCAGTGGATTCTGAGATGAGCCTAAGAAGTCCCAGGAAGGACGGCGGGCTATCGTCCACTGACTGCCCCCAGAGGACTCCAAGTCAAACCGCCTGAGAACAGGGAGGAGTCATCCGACTCAGACGAGTTGTCGAATAGTTGCCTGGAGCCTGAACCACCTCCACTTGTCGAGGCTTGTCAGGCGGAGAGTGACCGACAGCCCACGGGAAGGCCCTGGGCCAACCGCGACTCTGTCGGTGCCCCAGCTGCTCGGCTGAGGTGGAGGCGGTTCCACCACAATTGTGGGCAGCTGGAATAGGTCGGACAACTGGCCTGGGAACAGGCTCCCGACCACTACCTGGTCCGGTGACAACCACTTCAATGGCCAGGAAGAGGCCTGAGCCGGCTTATTGGCCAGAGAAATTTGTTGTCACACGAGGTCCTCGATGGCACAGCTTACGCCAAGCCTCCCTCCTCGTCCAAGGAGGAAGAAGAAGAGCAAGAGCGTCGACGCCGCTTGCCGCGGTGCCGAGACCGAGACAGTCTATGTCGACGGGAGCGGCTGGACCGCGAAGATGTCCGAGACAGAGACCGAGAATCTCGGCTAGGCCGAGGTCAGGTGAGGCGGGGAGCAGAGGATCGGCAATCCCATCGGTTCGGTCGACATAACCGACGGCTCCCGAGTCACAGGTACGGATGAGCCGACGATATCCTCAGTCTTCACTGGGGAACCGGGAGGAGGATTTCGCTTTCTCAGCCGACACTTGTTTAATGGGTCGAAAAATCTCGACCACATCGGCGGAGTCTGTCACCTGGCCTGATGGGGGCACCGTGAAGCCAGTGGCAGAAGCCGAAAATTCGACCGAAGTCCATTGTCGACAAGGGAAGGGGAATCTTTCCCGCTCCCAAGAGCGTCGACGATGAGACTTACCCTTAGACTTCTTCGGTCGAAGAAACGGACTTGAAGAAGTAGGACCTTGCCTTTTGTTGAGAGGGTCACAAAGCTCCTTAAAGGAAGCTGAATATGAGGTCCAGCTGATAGAGGAACGAAGGTCGAGAAGAGGAAGCTGCCTTCTTCGAGGCTACCAACCTCTAGTTGTTCCCATGGATCCGCAGTCGCGAAACCCCAGTCAGGCCTCTGGATTTGACCGAGGAAATCTTCTTCGGGACGCCCAGATGTAAACGGGCAGCGGTCCTCGAGGACGTGGACAGAGAAGGAGGAACACAGGTCGCAGCTCGTGGTCATGCCCTGGCCAAGGCAATAAACGCACGGAGTGCGGGTCCGCCTGAGATCTTCTGCCCACAGGGACATCTCCAAACCGGAGTCGACGTGTCCATCGCAGCCGAAGGAAGTAGACCGAGAAGGTAGTTATAAAATTTTTTTTTTTTTTTTAAACCAAGGATTTTAGGCCCAAAACTTAATCGCAGAGCGTTAAGGAGGGAACCTGAGCTCTGCCGTAAGGAAGATCTCAAGGCGCATGGGCGGAGCGAGTTTTACCACCCGGTGGGTGGAGGAGCTAGCTTGAAGACCTTCCGCAAGATTTAAAGCGGCAAGGAACCTGCCAATAAGTGTGGATGAACAACATATCCATGTCCCTAGAACCTGTATTTATAGGGAAATGGATATGTTGTTCTATCCACACAGTCTGGCAGACTCCCAGCAGTTCTCCTGGAGAAGGGAGGCAAGGCGCACACCCCCTACTTAGGGAATAAGGACTGGAGAATAGAGGTCCCAAAACCAGCATCCCGGTGTGACTCAAGGTCGATGTGGTAATGGGTAATAAAGGTGTGTGCCGACTTCCAGGTAGCAGCCCTGCTGATTTCCTGGATAGGGACGTCCCTGGAAGCAGCCACCGAAGCAGTGGTATGGCGGGCAGAATGAGCTCTTATCCCTCTGGGAGGCTCCATGCTCGCCAACCTATAGCAGAGATTCATGCAGGTGGTGACCCACCTGCCATTGTCTGCTTGGCTGCAGGTCTGCCAGGTGTGGCTTCAGCGTAGGTGACAAACAGCTGGCAACCTCCCCGTCCGCCTCCTTATATAAAGAGAGCCTTCTAGGGTCCAGAGTATGGAGCCTATATTCGGCCTCCGAGGTGTGACTGGGGTAGAACATCGGCAGAGTCAACACCTGGTTAAGGTGAAACTCAGACACCACCTTCGGAAGGAATTTCGGTGGGGCACAGGAAAACCTTGTCCCTGTGGAAGACCAAATAAGGAGACTCTATGGAAAGCGCTGAGCTCTCCCATCCTTCTGGCTGACGTAGCCACCAAGAAGGCGGTCTTCCACAACAGGTGAGATGTCACACCTGTGCATCAGTTCGAATGGCTTGCCCATGAGCTTAGCCAATACCAGCAGTAGATCCCACGGAGGTGGAGGTTCATGCACCGGAGGTGATATGTGATCAAGGCCTTTGAAAAAGCGTCTGACCACCTTCTCCTGTGCCACCGACTGCTTTCTGGCCCGCGCCTGGTAAGCAGAGATGGCTGCCAGGTGCACCTTAAGGGTCACTGACCAAAGCCCATGCTGAGAAAGGGACCATAAGTAGTCCAGAATGCTGGCCAATGAGCAGGAGGAAGGGTCCAACCCCTTATCCTGACACCAAATGAAGAATCTCTTCCATTTGAAGGCATAGCATTTTCTGGTCGACTCCTTACGGGATGCCTCAACAACGCTGAGGACCTCATCGGAAAGAGCCAAGGCCTGGAACTCTAGCCGCTCAGGAACCAGGCCGTCAGGTGCAGGGATTGAAGGTCCGGGTGAAGTACCTTCCCCTGGCTGACTGAGATCAGGTCCAGGTGGGCTGGAAGCCGCCGAGCTTGGAGTTGAGGCTGAGGAGATCTGGATACCAGAATCTGGTAGGGCCAGTCTGAAGGCCACCAGAATCACCTGTGCCTTTGTCCCTCCTCACCTTGAGAAGCACCTTGTGGATCAAGGGAAAGTGTAGAAGAGGCCCGGGTCCATGGCTCCTCGAGACAGCATCCCCCTGCAGTGAGCTCCTGCTGAGGGGGCGGCATGAAACAGCTCTCAGCTTCAGATTCTCCTGAGGCAAACAGGTCCACCTGAGGTGTGCCCCAGTGGGAGAACAGATCTTTGTACTGATCCGCAGGATAGACTACTCGTGAGATGAAGCACCTATCCGCTTAGGGCACGGGCCAGAGTGTTGGAGGCCCCGCCACATAGATGGCTAGAGATCCACGCACTGCTCATGAAGGACCAAGTGCGAGAGCCTTTGTATAGGGCAAGAGTGCGTCTCATTTCCTGGCGGTTTAGGTAGTCATGGTTGTGGTATTGTCCATCTGGACCTGACCACTTTGACCTCGTATAAACAGAGCTAAGACGGTGAAGGCTATCGGACCCGTCAAGATCCAGCAGGTTGATAGCAGAGACTTTGAGGGGACCAGAGGTTACGCTCTGTGCTCCCCAGATGGGCACCTCAACCCAACAGAGGCATCGGTTGTTAAAATGACCGTCTGCTCTGGGCAGACAAACAGGATGCCCTCCTGCAGAGGAGCTGGAACGATCCACCACTGGAGAGCGTTCCACATCTCCTGGGTCACTGTCACTGGCTGGTCCAGAGGACCCGAGCGCTGTGACCACTGGCGGGCCAGCCCCCACTGCAGGGGACGCATGTGCCAGCGGGCCCAATGGACCATGCTGTTGCAGGCTGCCAGGAGGCCCAGGAAGCACAGGAAGTCCCGGGCAGGGCTCAACTGCCCAACCAGAAGTGATTGGGCAAAGGAGGAAAGGACCTTGGCCCTGTCTGCCAGGAGCCGTGCTCTGGCTCGAAGAGAGTAGAGCTCTGCCCCGATGAACTGAATCACCTGCGCTGGCATGAGTTCCAATTTGGCCTTGTTGATGAGGAGGCCAATCTGAGATCAGAACTGGAGGGCCAGACTCCTGGACCGCTCTACCTCCAACTTGAGGGGCTGCAATCAGCCAATCGTCCAGGTAAGAGAGTACCCAGATCCTTCGGCGCCGCAGGAATGCTGTCACCACTGCCATGGATTTGGTGAATACCCTGGGAGCTGGAGAGAGGCCGGAGGGCATGGCCCGGAACTCGAAAGGGACCCCTCCACTCTGAAGTGGAGGAATCACTGGTGAGACGGACAGCTTGGGACATGAAAGAACGCATCTTGGAGGTCCAGAGAACAGAACCACACGCCTCGTTCCAAGGATGGAATGATCTGAGCCAGAGTGACCATCCTGAAGGTCCGAGACCTTAGTAACTTGTTCAGGTCATGTAGATCTAGAATGGAGCGCCAGCCCCCTGTCTGTTTTGGGACCAGGAAGTACCTGTACACAAGCCCTGGGTCTGGTGGAGGATCCGCCACCTCCCTGATCACCTCCTTCTGGAGGAGCAGGGCAATATCGGCTCGACGAGCCGACAGAGGGGCTGCGGAACCTCTAGCCCCCCGTGGGGACCGCTTGAATTCCAGAGGCAGACCTTTTCCTATCACTTCCACACCCAGCGGTCCGTGGTGATATCGGACCAGGTGGAAAGGAAGTGGCGAGCAGTACTCATCGGGGAACTTGTGGAGGAGCGACTCAGGTTGGGGCGACACCCTCAACCAGTCACTGGGCAGGCTTGAGGAAGGGCCGCCGAGGAGCCGCCTCGACCTTTTCCTCCTGGCTTCTTGCCGGAAGCACAGTTGTTAGGCTTAGCTTCGCGCGCGAAGCCCGTCATTCCCGATGCTGGTGTTGCTGGGCCGATGCTGCAGGGGCTGGGTTAGCTGCTGCTGGTGGCCTTTGTCCTTCTGGGCAGACGTGACAGAGTCCAAGGTGGCATTGGACTTCGATCCATTGCAGATGACCTTCCACCCTGGGACCGAACAAGTCGGTACCCAAGAAGGGAACAACTGCCAACTTGTGCTGGGTATCTGCCATAAAGGTGGAGATCTGCAGCCAAGCTCTGCGGCGCATGGCCACTGCGGCCGCTACTGACCGGGCACACAAGTCAGCAATGTCCAAGGAAGTTTGGAGCTGCTGTTTGGCCACTGCCCTTCCCTGATCCCGCACCTGCTTGACCGTTGTTTGAAGGTCAGCCAGAAGATGAGGAATCACCTCATCCAGGGAGCCCAAAGGGCATGTGAAAAGTGTGCCATCAGGACGGCCGAGCTGACCTGACGTAGGCCGAGGGAGGAAGCAACACAGACTTTCCGCCTGGAGTAGTCCAATTTTTTTGGACTCCTTATCGGATTGTTTGTCCACATCCCGAGCGTTCCCAGAGCACCGCAAAACACTGTCGGTCACTAGCCCCTCTGCAAAGGGGGTGCTCCAAGAAACCGGAGAGTGAACCGGTGGGAACAGCATATTTCCGAGCCATCCTGGCCGAAGGTGCTGGACAAGAAGCTGGCCGCTGCCGCAGCTCCAGGGCCGGGCCAACAATGGCTTCGGCCACCGGGAAGGCCTCCATAGGGGAATCCCCTCAGTCCAGTATCTGAGGGGATACTTGGCCCGTTTTGAAACGGGTTTGAGCTTCATCCCAGTGGACTGAGATGAGTCGAAGCATTCCAAGGAATGAGGATGGGCTCTCACCCACCAATTGACCCCCAGTGGACTCCAAGTCAAGCGGCCTGGAGAACAAGGAGGAGTATTCAGACTTGGGAGTCTGCGAACAGCTGCAGAGTGCCTGAGCCACCCTTCACCTGCCGAGGTAGATTGGGAGTGAGGGTGACAGACAACTGGTGGGGCAAACCCTGACCAGACTGAGAATCCTTGGTCGGGGCCCCAGTTTTAGGTTGTGGAGGCAGGAGTTACACTACAATGGGTGGCGCAGCCGGTTTCGGCCGAACAACCGGTGCCGGCTTCGGCTCCGACTACTACGAGGGGTTGTTTCGGCCGCTCCGGTGACAGCCACTTATTGTCTGGGAACAAGCAGACTCAGTCGCCTTCACCAGCCATTAAGAGCTGCTGCCACATTAGATCCTCGTAGCACCGATGCAATTTGTGCTGGAGCCGATCCTCCGAAGAGGATGACGAAGATGAGCAGCGCCGCCGCTTTCCATGGTGCCGAGACAGAGACTGCCGACGTCAGCAGGACTGGCTGGACCTGGAAGAGGTCAGAGACAGAGACCTTTGTGGATTCCAAGGGTGGGTCTGAGAGGGGCCGGGGGAACCTGCTCCTCCCTCGGTTCAGGGACCTAAACCGGGAACTCCGGCACAGGCAAGTCCTCGGTTTGCACCGGGGGAAACCGGTAAAGAAGGGTTGCCTGCATCTCCAGTCGCCAGACTGTCTGATGGGTCGAGAAAAATCCTCGACAGTTGTCTCGGCCAGCTGACCCGACGGGGACACTGAGGCCAGCAGCCTTAGCCGCAACCTCGACCGAAGTAGAGTGTCTACTCTCCAGGGAAGGGGACCTCTCCCTCTCACACGAATGTCGATGGTGGGACTTACCTTTAGAGTCCTCCTTTTTGGACCGAGAGGAATGTCCCGAAGGCCCTTCTCCCTTGGTGGAGAGGGATTGGCAAAGCTTCTTGAAAGAAGCTGTGTAGGTGGAGCCCAAGGAGAGTGGGATAAATGCAGCGACCCAGGATGATTATGCAGCGGCCTGGGTCGCCTCCTCCGAGGGCAATCTGTTCAAGCTCTTCAGCCGAGCCAGCAGCCGCGGACACCGCCCAATGGGCCTCCTCTGACTTGACCGGAGGATAATGTTTCTCTGGTTGCCCCAACAGCAGACGGGCAGTGCGGTCCTCCAAGACCAAAGCCAAAAAGGATTTGCACAACTCATAAGCCTGTGAGTCATGGCAGAGTCCAAGGCAATCAACGCATGTAGAGTGCGGATTGGTCCAGGACATCTTCTGCCCACAGGGGCACCGAAATCTGGGAGTCGATTTGTCCATCGCAGCCGCGAGGGAAAGAGAAGACTGAAGTCTTTTGAATTTAAGAATAAGTTTCGGATTGACCAAAGAGTGTGGATCCAGGCCTAAAACGCAGAGTGCTAAGGAGGGAACCCGAGCTTCCAAGCGGTAAGGAAGATCTGGTATCATGGGGTGGAGCCGAGAGTTTTACCACCCGGGTAGGTGGGAAGAGCCAGTTTGAAGACCTTCCGGCAAGATTTAAAGCTGCAAGGAACAGCCAATAAGTGTGGATTGAACATATCCACGTCCCTAGAAATGGCTCTTATCCCTCTGGGAGGCTGCTTGCCCACCAGCTCATAGCACAGACCTATGCATGACGTAATCCACCTTGCAATGGTCCGTTTGGCTGCGGGTCTGCCAGAAGCGGCTTCAGCGCAGGTGACAAACAGCTGGCGAACCTCTCCCAGAATTTCCGCTGTTCTGTCCTTATAATAGGAGAACACATCTCAGGTCCAGAGTATGGAGCCTGTACTCTGCATCCAAGGTGTAATTAGGGTAGTATACCGGCAGAGTCAACACCTGGTTAAGGTGAAACGGACACCACCTTCGGAAGGAATGTCGGGTGGGGATGCAGGACAACTTTGTCCCTGTGAAAACCAGATAAGGGGAGTCAGAGTGCCTGGAGCTCCCCTGTCCTTCTGGCAGACATGATAGCCACCAAGAAGGATGTCTTCCATGACAAGTGTAAGAACTCGCTTGTGCATGGGTTCGAATGGCTTGCCCATAAGCTTTGCCAAAACCAACAGATCCCACAGAGGTGGAGGTTCACGCACCGGAGGGGATATGTGATGCAGGCCTTTGAAGAAGTGCCCGACCACCGTCTCCTGTGCCAATGTCTGCTGACCGGCCCGTGACCAGTAAGCCGAAATGGCTGCCAGGTGCACCCTAAGGGTCGATGACCATAAACCCCCTTCGGAGAGAGACCAAAAGTAGTAGAGAATGTTAGCTACAGAGCAGGATAAGGGGTCCAGACTCTTACCCTGACATCAAATGGAAAATCTCTTCCATTTGAAGGCGTAACATTTCCTGGTCGATTCCTTACGAGATTCCTCCACCACGTTGTAGACATCCTCAGAAAGACCCAGAGCCTGGAACTCTGGCCGCTCAGGTACCAGGCTGAGAGGTGCAGGGACTGAAGGTCCGGATGGAATACCTTCCCCTGGTTCAGAGATATCAGGTCCGGGCGTGTACAAATCCGCTCCGGGGGCCTACAGCTGAGGCGGAGGAGATCTGGGTTCCAGAACTGGCACGGTCAATCTGTGGCTACCAGGATCACCTTCACCTTGTCCCTCCTCACCTTGAGTAACATTTTGTGGATCAAGGGAAATGGAGGGAAGGCATAGAGGAGGTCTGGGGTCCATGGCCTCGAGAAGGTATTCCCCTGCAGCAAGCCCTGCTGAGGGGGGCAGGCATGGTACAGCCTCAGCTTGGTGTTTTCCCTGAAGGCAAACAGGTCCACCATCGGTTTGCCCCAACGGGAGAACAGGCTGTAAGCTACCTCTGGATGGAGAGACCACTCATGGGATGTCTGGCCTATGCGGCTGAGAGCATCCGCCAGCTGGTTTGAGACTCTTGCCACATGGATGGCTAGGAGATCCGCCTCCAACCGGCTTACGAGGGTCCAGATGCGGAGTGCCTCCTTGCACAGCAGACGGGAGTGCATTCCGCCCTGTTTGTTGAGGTATTATATGGTCGTGGTATCGTCCGTCTGGACTTGAACCACTTGACCCCAGAGCTGAAGAATGAAAGCTGACAGTGCCAGTCTGACTGCTCTGAGCTCCAACAGGTTCATGTGGCATCAGGACTCCTCGGGGGTCCAGAACCCTTGGGCTCTGTTGTCCCCCATGTGGGCTCCCCAGCCCACGAGAGGCATCGGTCGTGAGAACGACAGTCTGCTCGAGGCAGACAAACGGGATCCCCACCTGCAACTGGTCTGGGGCAGTCCACCACTGGAGAGTGTCCCACATATTCTGGGTCACATTGATCAGCTGGTCGAAGTGACCGTGGTGCCGAGTCCACTAAGCTATCAGCTCCCACTGGAGGCGGGCACATGTGCCATCGGGCCTAACGGACCACTGAGGTGCACGCTGCCATGTAACCCAGAAGGTGCAGGAAGTCCCGGGCAGGGCGCAAGTGCCCAACCAGAAATGATTGGGCAAAGGAGGAAAGAACCTCCACCCTGTCCACCAGGAGCTGGGCTCTGGCTTGACGAGAGTAGAGCTCTGCCCCAATGAAGCCCATCACCTGAGAGAGAACGAATTCTAACTTGGCCTCATTGATCAGGAGGCCTAGTTGGGAGCAGGTTTGAAGAGTCAGATCTCTGGATCTCTCCACCTCCTGCAGGGAGGAACCTGCCAAGAGCCAGTCGTCGAGATAAGGGTAAATTTGAACTCAGACGCCGGAGATGGGCTGCCACCACTGCAATGCACTTGGTGAAGACCCTCGGGGCCATTGATGGACCAAATGGCATGGCTCAGAACTCGTATAGGGTCCCTTCCACCATGAAGTGGAGGAACTGCTGATGGGATGGATGGATTGTGACATGGAAGAACGCATCCTGCGGATCCAGTGAACAGAACCACATGTTTTCGCTCCAGGGATGGAATGATCTGGTTCAGAGTTACCATCCGGAAGGTGCGAGAGCTGAGATATTGATTCAGGTCGTGGAGATCTAGGATGGGGCACCAACCTCCCCCCCTCCGCTTGGGCACCAGTAAGTACCTGGACACGAAGCCGGGGTCTGTAGGAGGATCCGGCACTGGAGTCACTGCCTCTTTGCAGAGGAGCCGAGCAATGTCGTCTCGAAGAGCCAACTGAGTGCGAACCGAGATCCTTTCCTCTCGAGGAGCACGGGGTCGGCTGGGAAGGTACTGCTCGAATTCTAGAGGCAGTCCCTGGCCGACCACTTCTAGGACCCACCTGTCCGAGGTGATATCGGACCAGGTAGAAAGAAAGTGGCGGAGCCGGCCCCCCCATGGGAGGACCCACAGCTGGCATGACAAGTGTAGGGGTGGCAACCCCCAACCAGTCACTGGGCAGGCTTAGAGGAGGAGGAGGCTCCTGGACCAGCACCTCTGCCTCCTTTACGGGGCTGTTGAGGACCCTGTTTGGGCTTGGGGTGCCAAGCTTGAGCCTGCCGTTGCTGGCCTACTTGATAGGAGGGCTGCCTAACCGTGGGGGAAGAATGCCAAAAAGCCTTCTTGTGCTTCTGCTGGTTCTTGCCCGAAGAACCCTTTGCAGAGGTAGCATCCAAGGTGGCACTGGAGACCGCTCTATGCACTGGAGGTGACCAGCCACTCCTGGACCAAAGAGTTCGGTGCCTAGGAAGGGTATGTCAGCCAGATTTGTGCTGGGTATCTGCCGGGAAGGAGTATAGCCTCAGTCAAGCTCTGTGATGAGTGGCCACTGTGGCTGCCAAAGAGCGGGCACAGGAATCTCCAATGTCCAGGGCTGTCTGGAGCTACTGTTTAGCAACAGCATGACCTTGATCACAGACCTGCTTCACTGTGGTCTGCATGTCCACCAGGAGATGAGTGAGGACTTCATCGAATGACCCAAGAAGGGCATGAGAGAAGTGTGCCATGATGACAGCCACGCTGGCCCAACGAAGGCCTAAGGAAGAGGCCACACAGACCTTATGGGCAGAGTGGTCCAATTTTGGACTCCTTGTCCGGGGAAGGGGGGGGTCAGTGTCAGCTGAGCTGCCAGAACGCTTGAACACAGAAGCAGTCACTAGGTTTTGGGCCAAAGGATGCTCTGTGAACCCCATCAGGGACACCATGGGCACCGTATACTTGCGGGCCATGCGGGCATATGGAGCTAGGCAGGAAGCTGCCAAAGCTCAAGGGCCAGGTCAACGATGGCTCCGGCCACTGGCAAGGCCTCTGTCGGGGTATCCCCCCCCTTTGAGGATATCCGTAAGGGGGTACTCCGCCTTTTTCTGGATGGGCTCCAGGGGCATTCCGGTGGACTCTGAGATCAGGCGGAGAATGCCCTGAAAAGAGGAAGAGCCTTCCTCCAGTCCGGCCACAGATGACATCCCTGGGATGAGAGTGTAACCCCGTGTCATTGGAGCCCGAAGAGTCTGGGTATAGTGGCCTACCGCTTACGTCCCCTCTGATCTGCCGAGGGCGGTCGGGGGTGACCGTAATGCACAGAAGTCGGGAAAGCCCGGTGTCTGCATGGTCCTCTTTCGAGGGAGCCCCTCCCCAGGGCTGCTTAGGCGGTGGCTCCACCAAAATCTGTGGGGAAACCGGACTAGGCCAAGCCGGTATACATGCCAGACCCACGAGAGGTGGAACCGAGGCCTTTGGTTCTAGAGGGGTAGGTGTTGGCTTAGGAGGCAGGAGCCAAGTAATGGCCAGGGTGGCCGGTGGAGCTGGCTTCTGCACGGTCAAAATCAGCTGTTGCCACATCAAATCCTCATCGTGTTGGGAGTTTCCGAAGCCTCTCCTCGTCCAAGGACGGTGAAGACCGGCAGCGGCACCCCTTTTTAGAATGTTTCTGGCCCTTTTCCGGCCGATCGACCGAAGGGGTCCTGGTCCTTGAGAGAGACAGACGTGGTCAGCTAGTTCGATCAAGGGACACCGGAGTCTGAAAACTGATGTTTCGGCACCTTATCCTCGATGGGGACACCCAAGGGCAGTGTCATCAGGGAAAGGAAAGGACAGGCGTCCTTTCTAAGGAATCGTCAACTGGAGTCTGCGATAAAGGCTCGATTGGGTTGAGAGTAATCTCGGCCAGTTCAGCCATTTCCTCAGTCTCTGCCTTGGCCCGACAGGTCGGTAAAGCTGGCGGCTGAGGAAGTGATCTTGACCGAAGTCAAGACCGGATGTTCCTGGGACTCTGACCTCTCCGTCCCAGGACGGTCTCCTGCTGGAAGATGATGACTTGAGGTCCTTGTCCCTCTTCCGAGGGCGGGAGGAGTGAGAGTCCAAGGGCATCTCACCCCTGGTGGGGAGAGACTGGCACAACTCCCTAAAGGAGCCCGAAAAGGTAGAGCCAAGATTGAGAGGAACAAAAAAATGTGACTGGCTGAAGCATGAGCTGCCGCCTCCTTGAAAGCAGCCATCTGCTCAAGCTGCTCGGCTGATCCTGCACCCTCGGAAGCCACCCACTTTGCCTACTTAGATTTCACCGGTGGGTTTCTAAGCTCCGGTCTCCCCAATTTTAGGCGCGCCTTGCGGTCGTCCAGAATGTTGGGATGGAAGGCCAAACAGAATGTACTAGACGTGGTGTCATGTCAGACACCTAGGCAATAGATACACGAGAGGTGGGGATCGGTGCGCAACATTTTCTGGCCACAGGGACACTGGCGAAATCCGGGGGACGATTTGTCCTCCATGTCCGATGTGCTGTAATCGGAATTGTGAACTCTGATAAGTTTCAACGTAATTTGCGGTGGAAACAGACTTTGCGAATCCAGGGCCTATGAATTGCTAAGTAGCACGAAGGAACCTGAATCTTCCAGCAGAAAGGAAGATCTGGCGTCATGGGGCGGAGCAGAGTTATTTACCACCCGGGTGGGTGGGAGGAGGAGCTAATGGGAAAAGGACATGCCAGAGAGTGTGGATGAACAACATACCCATGCTCCTAGAACAAATACTTTTGTTTAGAGGGAGAAGGGGAGGAGCCACAAAAAGGTAACCAGGTTTGGAGGGAAGGAGGTAGACAATTTTTTTTTTTTTTTAGAGTAGAGTCCTGAAGGTTGACAATGCAATGGGGCCAGGTAGGGTGCATCCAAGGGTATCGAGGGGAGCTCAGAGAAATAATGGCTGCACCTCTGATAGTACTATTTAACAGTTTACTGGAACCAAAGTGAGGAGGGCGGATGTAGTCCCACTCCACATAAGCGGTGGTAAGGAGGCTGGCAATTATAGGCCAGTCATCCTGACATCAGAGGTGGGAAATTTATTGGACTCACTGCTGAAAGAAAGGATTGTGGAATATCTTTAATCCAGTGGGTTACAAGACCCAAGGCAGCACACTTCCACAGGGGGAAGGTTCACATCAAATGAATGATAGATTTCTTTAACTGGGTGACAAAGGATTTAGATCAGAGTGGAGCGGTGGATATCGCCTTCCTAGAAAATCAGTAAGGCTCGACACTGTTCCAAACAGGAGACTAGTAAGCAAGCTGGGTAGCGTAGGAGTGAATCCAAAGGTGGTAAACTGGGTAACAAATTGGTTAGGGGTAGGCATCAGAGGTGGTAGTAAACAGTTCACTCCAAGGAAGGGAGGGTGACCAGAAGGGTGCCTCAGGGATCAGTGCTAGGACCGGTCCTCTTTAATGTCTTTATAAAGGGACATTGCAGAGGAGCTGGATGAGAAAGTCTGCCTCTTTGCAGACTGCAAAATCTGCAACAGAGTGGACACTCTGGGGAGGTAGAAAGGATGAGCAGAGACCGGAGAAAACTAGGAGTGGTGAAGGATATGGCAGCTGGGTTTCAATATGAAGACAGCGAAACAATGCGCTTAGGGCACAGAAACCTGGGCAGAGTGGTACTGACAACCAAGCAAATAGAAGACCTGGGGGCAATCCTCGGATTACCTAAAGTGGACCAGGCAATGTGACAAGGGAGTCGGAAGGTCATGTTGCTTTTGTACAGATTGCTGTTAAGACCCCACCTAGAGTACTGTGTCCAGTTCTGGACACCACATCTCCGGAAGGACATATAGTGTAGACTGTCCAGAGGGGGGCAACTTAAATGATGCAGGGTCTGCATCAAAAGCCCTACAAGAGACTGAAGAACTTCTATACGTACACCCTACAAGAGAGGTGGGATATGACACAGACCTTTAAATACCTCACAGGAGGGAAGTATTTTTCAGGAAAAAAGGTGCTCAAGAACAAGGGGGCATGTTATGAAGCTGGGGGGTAGATTCAGGAGGGATGCGAGGAAGTACTTCACAGAAAGCATGGTGGATTGTAGGAACAGCCTTCCGGCAGAGGTGGTAAGGGCGAAAACAGTGGTGGGGTTAAAGAATGCATGGGATAAGCAGAAGGGAATCGCAGTGGAAAGTAAAGGGGGGTGAGAACGAGCTCTAGACCAGGTACAGTCTTTGCAACAGTGTAGGTAGGGAGGAATGGACAGACTGACAGATGAGGACCACTTGGCCCATCCAAATTCCATGTTTCTGTGTAAAATGAAATGTAAACTCACGTGGAGGTCCTGCCAACATGGTAGTTTTGCAGCGTATGGGGGTCTGATGTTACAGCTGTAGACCGTACTCAAAATGTGTAGGGGAGGGCCTTGATGGAGAAATGGACTACTCTAAGACAGGACTGTGGCAGGGGTATGGCTGCTACACCGACCTTACATTTAAGCCAGACAGTTCCACACTAGGGCTTGCTGCAGGCAGTCATCAAGAGAGAACACAGAAGGGCGGTCATATGCCTTATACACCTCCACCCCAAATCTGTGGAGCGGCTTTGATGCTGGCTGTAAAGGCAGCTGCTCAGCCACCTTCCCATCCAGAAGAAAGGTACAGCACTGGCAGTCCAATCTGAACAGGGACACTGAGGTTTTAAAGATTTATTTTTTTGAGAGACTCAAATGAAGGGATGCTTCCCCCCTCCCCAAAATAAATCCTGAAGGAACAGATTCCATGACACTGCTGTCTCTTGGTTGGTCATGGCATGTAGATCTCCTTTCAGGCCTTATACCATTACAAAGATACTGCCAGAGGACCTGTTGTATTTGCCTCTTCCCTCGTCATGCAAAGCAATTCTGTGGCAGGTTGATTGGAACATTTCAAAACAAAAGCAGGAGTCAAATGAAACACTTGATACATTTGTATCTCTAGAGAAGAAACTGCGAAGGAGTGCGTTTAATCCACAAGCCATAATTACAGAACAACCTTGCTATACTGCAACAAATCCTGCCTTCTCCCAAGTCTGCTGCAAGATCTTCCTTTAACTATGCGGATGTAGCCTACAGCACTGCCACAAAGTCTGCACTTGCCCTGCTGGACTAGTTTCTTCTGTTGCTTCAACATTAGTACTCCATCTTTCACAAATCACTGCTTTTTGCACATCTCTCACCCTGCCTAGAGGTCTGGCATCTCAGTTCCTCCCCTTCTGGCCAAATCCTGGCTTGCCACTGTTCCCACTTGCTTCTCCTCAACCCTGCCATCCCATCCTCCTATTCCCTCGGATCAGATGCTTGTTCCTTTCATATCTCACAGTAGATCTATAGCTGGCCACTCTGCTTCAATCCATCTGCCTTCCAACACTGTGGAACAAACTCACTCTTCCAGTCGGTCTTCTCTGCACACTTCTCATAAGCATGTGCCTGCAGTTAGACTTCCTCTTTTTCTCCACATTACAACCCATGCCGTTTACCCATTTCGCCACTTACCACACTGTATTAGCTTAAACTCTGTACTCCATCATTTAATTTTTACGCCCTTATGATTGTTATAAATATCTTGCCGTATGTAGACTACACTCCAACCCTCAACCTTGCTACACTTGTAATCCATTTACAGTACTCTACACATACTCTACACCATTTTCTTTTTCCAGAATCAACTGTACCTTGCTCTTTATTGCTCGTGTATCTGTCGCTATTTGTTACTGCTGTAACACTCTGCTATATCACCTCCACTGGCTCGCACTAGGAAACTAGATATGGCTCAATGTGTGCTTATCCCAGTCCCCAGATTTTAAAATAACACGAAATTAAAGCTCAACCAAATCTTGAAATGTTATCCTGCTGTGTAGAAGTCATTTTTGGCAAGCTGGTTATCCAATATGATGGCGCCCTCTGGTGGCTACAGCATTAAGTACAGTTCAGTTACCTCAGCTGGTAGAGCACAGACAGGGCCCTTAATCCTTCGATTGTGGTTTCAAGATCGAACACCAGCAGCACCACTGAGGCCTAACCTAGACAGCCAAGTTCTTCTTCCACATCAAAAGATAAAACCCTCCATTATGAAGGATATATGTGGATCTGGTCAATTATGAACCTCTAACGGTCCTTATTCAAGACAATCTGGTAAAATGGGAAAACAAACTTTTTTCCAACAGAGATTATATAGATGAATATACTACAGAGATTGTTGCCATCTTTCAGACTACCCCAGTCTTTCCAGCCAGTTATTGTGCTTCATGGAACAGAATCTCTAATTTTATATTGGGGAGCCACGTGTCCACTTCTCAATTTTACAGTTAACCTTAGCTCAGGGAGGAATAAATTTACCCAGCCTGGAACTTTATGCTAGGGTGGCCTTCCTTTGGCTTACATCCACTTCTAAAGCCCTACGGACGGCCCAGTGGCGCGGAGGGTTGAGGAACTGGACGCCACACCTTGCGCCACATCGACAACCCGTGTTCGGGAATGCGCCTGGGCCATCCAGGGGTTGACTTGGGAGGGAAAGGACTGAGCATCCGATGCACTGCTCTCCTTTCCTTGGGGAGGGTTCGAGGCTTCCATCGCTCTGCGGTGGCCCCCAATGTATATCGGGGCCACTGCAGGAGCAGTGCATTCAGGGCTGAAGTATGGCAAATGGCACGCAGTGACTGGACATCATTGCACATCCGTACTTAAAAGGGTGTAAAGCTGGAGGATAATAGCAGTTGCTTGGGGCAGATTGATGGCAGTGCCTCTTCACCTGGGGCACGCACGCCTGCGCCCCCAGGAATCTCCTCCGGCATTGGATCCCAGCCTGGAGAGGGAGCAGGGATCCCTCCACAGGCACACCACATGCTAGCCGGATGTGAGAGTCTGCGGGCTGAAGAGAGGACAGCGGCTGGATGTTAAGGCAGGCTAAGTTGAGGGAGTAGAAATATTAAAAAAAAAAAAAAAAAAAAAAAAGCCCCATGGAAAGAACTGACTCAATGATCTGCATGATCTTAACCCCATTTTATTTGCCACAAAAAGAAAAATCTCCACTACTCCGTGATTTTACAAAATTTACATCCAATACTTTGAGGGTGTGGTACCAATTAAAATCTCCTAACTTTGCAAACATTTTATTTTTGTAAATTGTTGTCAGCAGACGAAGCATTTAGGCTGGCCCAAATGGGCCTTGCGTTCAAGCGCTGGTGGCAGCTGGGCCTTAAATATATTTACCAATTCCTGGACTCAAAAGGAGTCACCACGTTTGGGCATTACAACAGATGTATGGTCTAACTGGCAGACAGCATTACAGGTACCTCCAAGTATGGACTTATATTTTGCACAAACTGTAATACACTAAACTTCCTGCCCCAAACCCCTCTAATCAACCATGCTAATCGATCTGAATAATGGCAATTCCTGGGGACACTTAGTAGGCCACTGGGGATTCTACACAGTCAATTTTGGATAGCTGGAACAAAGATTTGGGTCTTTCTGCATCATGCAACTCCTGGATGAGATATGCACTTCCTGCAATTAAAATCATTATTTCGAATATCTGGAGAGAATACGCCTGGAAGTGCAGATATAGGTATTTTTGATCCCCAGCAGTCTTAATAAAACACTTGCCACCTTCATATGGCACATGCTGGAAGGGATGCATAAGCCGTCTGGCAGATCTCTGTCATATTTGCTGGCAATGTCCACTGCGGACACCCTTTTGGTGTTCCTTTCAGGAAGAATTGAGGGATTGCACCGGTGAGTAAGCTGAATTAATAGATGGGAGGAATGGTATTACATTTTCCCTTGACACCATCCACACATGGCATAAAACATTACCAGTATATGCACATTATCTGCCAAGAAGACCATAACTCATGTGTAGGACACCTACCACCCCAATAGTTGAATGGCATAAGATAACGATGGATATATACCATTTAGAAAAAAAATTTAACAGCTCAGCTACATGAAAAGCGTAATCCTTTAACTCTGAAATGGTAAAGATGAGTGTAGTATATGGCTCACAGACCCAAGGTTTGTCCCTTAATATTACTGTATGAAAAGGCGAAGTTTGGGTGCTGCTATCGTGGGGGTGGGGAAACGTAATTTGTGTCTTTCTTATGTACTTCTCAGCAGAGTAAATAGGAGTTCTGTAGAAATGCGAATTGGAGACTTGCACTTGACCCTCAAAGCATTGTTTGGAATGTTTTCACATTTGTGACGAAGGTTACACACCAACGTTTGGATACAGAGACTGTGCAAGTGGGGGAATGAGGAATGCATGTGCTTCATTTAATAAAAATTATTAAAAAGAAATATGCAACACCCTCCCAGCCATGCTAAAGGAGAATTTCCATTCTATTGTGAAGGCATTAAAATGTTCACTAGTCCAACAGTTTTGGACAAACATTTCTTTGGTTTCATGTCAACTCGGTATGGACTAGACTGCGGCACCAGCCTCATTATGATGATATTAAAGTGAAGTTCTTGCAAATGGCCAGCAGAGGACACCGATCGTGCTACAAGTTCTGTAGAACTATAGCAGTGTTAAGATCCAACATTTTTCTGACACCCCCGCCCCCCGAAAAAAAACATGAAAATTACGTACCTACCGTAATTCTGATCCTTCTGTGCATCTTCACCATTCATCACAGATGGGTTATCTGGCTGGAGGTCAGGACCCCGCGGGAGTTTTTTTTTTTTTTTTTTTTTAAAGGGGTAGGCAGAGCCGACACCATCGGGGCCGCCCTCGAGGCCGACTTACTGCGTGGTGCTTGAGGGTTGGCCGTTAGGCTGCGTCGACTCCGCCTGCCTACCAGTTCTGAGTCGCCGGAGAGGTAAGAGGAAGGGATGGAGGGTGGGACAAGAGAGTCCAAGGAACAGAAAAAGGAAAGGATGCCTGAACTAAAAGGAGAAATAACGACTGAGAAGACAGCAAAGAAGAGGTTAGACTAAGGGGATTGGGTAGGGGCCCCAATCTCTGGAAGCGGAAGAAGGGAGGGGAGAGAATTTAGGAGAGAGGGAGGGAAAGGTATTAAGGTATCAGAGACCCTTGTCAGTCACCAGATTATATAGGAACTGCAAGGCGTAGCAAAGCTCTCTGCCAGGATTCAAGGCACAGAATAACTGGCAAATACCCCAGAAGCAGAAGTCTGCTATTCTGGAGGGAGGACAGGGTACAGGGATTTAGTACTCAGGAAAAGATGTTTGGTGAAAGTTTTTTTTTTTTTTTTGAGAAATAGTTGGATGGAAACCAGAAGGAGAACAGAAGGGCAACTACCAACTCCCACCCCATCGGGGTGGAGCCAAAGTAGTAGAGAAGGAGTGCTGCTCAAGCCGTCTACTCTTCATTGGAAAATACCCCCCTGCGTGTCCCTACTTTACCCCGCTCCTAAGGAGGAGAGGGGGAGCCACAGAGAGGGAGGGGGACCCAGAGACTGAGGCCCCAGGGGAATGGTAGGATTGTGATGAATGATGAAGATACACAGAAAGATCAGAATTACGGTAGGTCAGTGCAATTTCATATCTTATCTGTGTCAGTCTTCACCATTCATCACAGATGGTGAGTACTAAGCCCCTCCAGGGGGGTTTCTTTTACACCCTAAGGGACAAAGTCCCTTAGCCTCTCAGTGGGTGACACACCTGGGGAGAAGAGAGAGAAACCTGCCGGGCCTGGAGAGGCCAGAGAGTGGGAGAGAGACGGGTTCCCCGAGGGGAAGGAAGTCTGCCCCGACAAGCGCAGTCTCACTCTACGGGAGAAAAGGTAGGTTCCTGGTGGCGGAGCTAATCACCCTACGCCGGCCAAGGGTGACATCCAGAAAGACGAGCGTGCCGATCTCCTAGTGCAGATCGCTGTCCCTATGACCCTGGTAGCTACCTCGCTGGCGCCATAAGATGCCCCGCTATGCCTTGCTAGCTCCAGGCCACGTGCAGAGCTGCCACATGGCTTGTCTGGTTTGCTCAGAGTCAGGCAACGAGGCTAGGAGCTGACCTAGGCTGGACCACAAGAACCTGTTGTAGGCTGCATAGTGGGCCTGATGAGCAGAAAGAGAGGAGTAACCATGCAGAGTAGAAGGTCCCCCCCCACCCAAAAATCAAAATCCGAGGAGTCTTGATCTGGGGGCCGGTCACGGTGAAGGGCGCCAAGCCCATCAGGAGTATCAAAGTGTGTCAAACCAGACTGTGGATGAGGCATGGAACCTGGAGACTCCGGAGGAGTGCAATACCTCTGGCAGAGGTCCCTTGGGGCTGGAACTCCGGAGAAGGGCATCTGCCAGAAACGCAACGCCACCTCCCGAAAGGGAGCTGGCCAGGGCGGCACCACAAGGGTGGCCTCGCTAAAAATCGCCTAGAAAGTCGTGCGCAGGATTGCTGATACACGAGGGTGAAAGGTGTAAGTCCTCCAACATCCTCACGAGGAAACGCTGATACTCCGAGAGATCAGCAGCCGGAGAGATGTGGACAGAAGGTTCCTCTCCCCGTGAAGAGGGAGATGAGGAGCTGGAGGTCACCATGTGTTCAGAGGGTGGCTGCACGAAGGGAGGTTGAAAAATACAGGTTATTCACCTGTAACAGGAGTTCTAAGAATGGTATATGTTGTTCATCCACACTTATTGGCAGGTTCCTTGCCGCTTTAAATCTTGCCGGAAGGTCTTCAAGCTGGCTCCTCCCACCCACCCGGGTAGTAAAACTCTCGGCTCCGCCCCATGACGCCAGATCTGGCCCGCTGGAAGCTCAGGTTGTGTGTGAGCCGGGAGGTCGGGTGGGTTGTGATGAACAACATATACCATTCCTAGAACTGTTACAGGTGAGTAACCTGTATTTCTAAGGACATGGATATGTTGTTCATCCACACTTATTGGCAGACTCCTAGCAGTTCTCCGGGAGGAGGGAGGCAAGGCGCACATCCCCTACTTAGGGAATAAAGACTGGAGAACAGAGGCCCCAAAACCAGCATCCCGGCGTGACTCAAGGTCGATGTGGTAATGGGTAATAAAGGTGTGTGCCGACTTCCAGGTAGCAGCCCTGCAGATTTCCTGGATAGGGACGTCCCTGGAAGCAGCCATCGATGCAGCAGTATGACTGGTAGAATGAGCTCTTATCCCTCTGGGAGGTTCCATGCCCGCCAACTTATAGCAGAGATCTATGCAGGAGGTGACCCACTTGCCTATCGTCTGCTTGGCTGCAGGTCTGCCAAGTGCGGCTTCAGCGTAGGTGACAAACAGCTGGCGAACCTCTCCCCGAATTTCAGCAGTGCGCTCCTTATAATAAGCGAGCGCCCTTCTAGGGTCCAGTGTATGGAGCCTGTATTCGGCCTCCAAGGTGTGATTGGGGTAGAACACCGGCAGAGTCAGCACCTGGTTAAGGTGAAACTCCGACACCACCTTCGGAAGGAATTTCGGTGGGGCGCAGAACAACCTTGTCCCTGTGGAAGACCAGGTAAGGAGACTCGATGCAGAGCGCCTGGTGCTCTCCCATCCTTCTGGCTGACGTGATAGCCACCAAGAAGGCGGTCTTCCACGACAGGTGAGAGATCACACCTGCGCATTGGTTCGAATGGCTTGCCCACCAGCTTTGCCAGTACCAGCAGTAAATCCCACGGAGGTGGAGGTTCTCGCACCAGAGGGGAAATGTGATCAAGGCCTTTGAAAAAGCACCCGACCACCTTCTCCTGGGCCACCGACTGCTCCCCGGCCCGCGCCTGTAAGCAGAGATGGCTGCCAGGTGCACCTTTAGGTCGACGACCTAAGCCCCTGACTAGAAAGGGACCATAAATAGTCCAAAATGCTTGCCACAGAACAGGAGGAAGGGTCCAAGTCCTGCCCTGACACCAGATGGAGAATCTCTTCCATTTGAAGGCGAGGCTTTCTGGTAGACTCTACGGACGCCTACAACATTGAGGACCTCGTCGGAAAGACCCAAGGCCTGGAACTCTAGCCGATCAGGAACCAGGCGTCAGGTGCGGGATTGAAGGTCCGATGGAACACCTTCCCTGACTGACAGAGCAGGTCCGGGCGAGCTGGAAGCTGCCTCGGGAGCCTGGAGCGGAGGCTGAGGAGATCTGGGTACCAGAACTGGCGGGCCAGTCTGGGGCTATCAGAATTACCTGCGCCTTGTCCCTCCTCGCCTTGAGAAGCACCTTGTGAATCAAGGGAAATGGGGGAAAGGCATAAAAGAGGCCCGGGGTCCACAGCCTCGAGAAGGCATCCCATGCAGCGAGCCCTGCTGAGGGGGGTGGGCATGAAACAGCCTCAGCTTCGTGTTCTCCTTGGAGGCAAACAGGTCCACCTGAGGTGAGCCCCAGTGGGAGAACAGATCTCGTACTACCTCCGGCAGGAGAGACCACGCGTGAGATGCAGCCCCTATCCGGCTCAGGGCATCGGCCAAGGTGTTGGAGGCTCCTGCCACATGAATGGCTAGGAGATCCGCCTCCAGGCTGCGCACGAGTGACCAAATGCGGAGAGCTTCCTTGCATAGAAGCATGGAGCGCGTCCCGCCTGACGGTTCAGGTAGTACATGGTCGTGGTACTGTCCATCTGGACTCTGACCACTTGACCCCAGAGAAATGGAGCAAAGGCGGTGAGAGCTAGGCGGACTGCTCGGAGCTCCAGCAGGTTGATGTGGCATCGGGACTCCCTCGGGGACCAGAGGCCGTGCACTCGGTGTTCCCCCAGATGGGCACCCCAACCCATCAGAGAGGCGTCGGTCGATAGAGAGACCGTCGGCTCGGGGCGGACAAACAGGATGCCCTCCTGCAGATGGGATGGAACGGTCCACCACTGGAGCGTTTCCCCATCTCCTGGGTCACTATCACTAGCTGGTCCAATGGATCACAGCGTTGTGACCACTGGCTGGCCAGTCCCCACTGAAGGGGGCGCATGTGCCAGCGTGCCCAACGGATCACGCTGGTACAGGCTGCCATGAGACCCAGGAGGCGCAGGAAGTCCCGGGCAGGGTGCGATTGCCCAACCAGAAATGATTGGGCAAAGGAGGTAAGAACCTCGGCCCTGTCCGCCGGGAGCCGTGCTCTGGCTCGAACAGAGTCCAGCTCTGCCCCGATGAACAGGATCACCTGCTTCGGCTAGAGTTCCGACTTGGCCTCGTTGATGAGAAGGCCGACTTGAGAGCAAACCTGGAGGGCCAGATCTCTGGACCGCTCCACTTC
Organism: Neoceratodus forsteri; assembly: GCA_016271365.2. Classification (NCBI taxonomy): domain Eukaryota; kingdom Metazoa; phylum Chordata; order Ceratodontiformes; family Ceratodontidae; genus Neoceratodus; species Neoceratodus forsteri. The sequence continues at coordinate 1,445,531,381 of CM028130.1, read as the reverse complement.
CTGTCTGGAGGGGGCTGCTATCAGCCAATCGTCCAGGTAAGGGTACACCCGAACCCCTCTGCGCCGCTGGAATGCTGTCACCACTGCCATGCATTTGGTGAAGACCCTGGGAGCTGGAGATAAGCTGAAGGGCATGGCTTGGAACTCGAAGAGGGATCCCTCCGCTCGAAAGCGGAGGAATCTCGATGTGACGGACGGATAGGGACGTGAAAGAACGATCCTGTAGGTCCAGAGAGCAGAACCACACCGTGTTCCAGAGATGGTATTATCTGCGCCAGAGTGACCATCCTGAAGGTCCAAGACCTTAGGAACTTGTTCAGGTCGTGTAGGTAGAGAATGGGGCGCCAGCCCCCCGTCCGTTTCGGAACCAGGAAATACCTGGACATGAACCCCGGGTCTAAAGGGGGGTCCTCTACCTCCGTGATCACATCCTTTTGGAGGAGGAGAGCGATGTCGGCTCGACGACCCGCCAGTGAGGCTGCGGACCCCAAGGCCCCCCGAGGTGAGATGGCTCTGAAGGGAGGGGCCTGCTCGAATTCTAGAGGTAGGCCTTTTCCCACCACCTCCAGTACCCACCTGTCCATGGTAACAGCGGACCAGGCGGAAAGGAAGTGTCTGAGCCGCTCCCCCACGGGGGGAACCAGGGGTGAGGTGACAGGGATGGGGGCGACACCCCTCAGCCCATCACTGGGCAGGCTTGGAGGAGGGACCAGCCGAGGGACCTCCTGGGCCTTTACCTCCCTGCTTCCTGTTGGAGGAAGCCGACGGCTTGGGTTTGGGATGCCAAGCTCGAGCCTGCTGGCCCGGACGTTGCTGGGCCGGGCACGCCGCGGGCTCAGAAGGACGAAAGGGCTTAGGCTGTGGCTTGCAGCCTTTGTCCTTCTGAGCGGAAGAGACAGAGTCCAAGGTAGCATTGGACTTCTCGATCCTCTGCAGGTGACCTTCCACCCCAGGGCCGAAAAGGTCAGTCCCCAAAAAGGGAACATCTGCCAACTTGTGCTGGGTATCCGAGGTAAAGGTGGATATCCTCAGCCAAGCCCGACGACGCATGGCCACTGCGGCCACCACAGACCTGGCACATGAGTCCCCGATGTCTAAAGCAGTCTGGTGCTGCTGTTTGGCCACTGCCCTGCCCTGGTCCCGCACCTGCCTGACCGTAGTCTGCAGATCCCGGAAGATGAGGGACAACCTCATCCAGGAGCCCAACAGGGCGTGAGAAAAATGTGCCATGAGGACGGCCGAACTGGCCTGATGAAGGCCGAGAGAGGACGCAGCATAGACTTTTCGCCCGGCATAATCCAATTTCTTGGATTCCTTGTCGGGAGGTTTGTCCACATCCCTGGATTCCCGGCACGCCGGAAAACGCTGTCGGTAACCAACCCCTCGGCTGAGGGGTGTTCCGAAAAACCGGACAGGGAACTGGTAGGGACCGCATACTTCCTGGCCATTCTGGCCGAAGGCGCAGGGCAGGAAGTAGGACGCTGCCAAAGTTCCAAGGCCGGACCCACTATGGCTTCGGCCACTGGAGAGGCCTCTGTAGGAGAACCCTGGTCCAGAATCTCCGTGAGGATACCTGGCCTGCTTAGGAAACTGGTTCGAGCCATCCCGTGGACTCAGATGAGCCGGCAACCCTAGGAAGGACGGGCTATCGTCCATTGACTGCCCTCCCGAGGACTCCAAGTCCATGCGCTTGGAGAAGAGGAAGGAACCATCCTCGGACTCAGAAGAGTCCTCAAAGAGCTGCCTCTGGCCTGAGCCACCTTCCACCTGCCGAGATTTATCGGGAGTGAGGGTGACAGACAGCCTATGGGGCAAACCCAAGGCCGACCGAGAATTTTTGGTCAGAGCCCCAACTAACGGCTGTGGAGGCGGAGGTTCCACCAGAATCGGTGGGCAGCTGGAATTGGCGAACAACCGCCTGGGAACAGGCTCCGGCACAGCGAGGGGTTGTTTCAGCCGCCCGTGACAGCCACTTAATGGCGGGGAAAACGACTGGGTCGGCCTATTCCCGGTCAAAAGGAGCTGTTGCTACGAGTTCCTCGCATCGACGGAACTGGCGCCTGAAGCCTCCCTGCCTGAGGAAGAGCGGTGGCGCCGCTTGCCGCGGTGCCGAGACCGCCTATGGTGGCGGGATCGGTTGGACCGCGAGGATGTCCGAGACCGAGACACAGAGTCTCGACTAGGCCGAGGAAGGCGAGGAGAAGTGTCGGAAATCGGCACTCCCCTTGGCTCGGACGATTCCACCGAAGGCTCCAGAACCGGAGGCACAGACGAGCCAACGGGATCCTCAACTCCCACCGGGGGAACTGGAGAGGGGATTCAGCTTCTCCAGCCGACAACCCGCCTAATAGGTCGAGAAAATCTCGACCGGCCACGGGAGTCCCGGCCAACTGGCCTGACGGGGACACCGTGAAGCCAGTGGCCGAAGCCGAGGGGTCGACCGAAGTCGACTGTTGACAAGAAGGGAGGGGGATCTTCCCGCTCCCAAGAGCGTCGGAGAGACTTACTTTTGACTCTTTTTGGACCTGGAAAAAGGTCCCGAAGAAGTTGGACCCTCACCTTTCGTCGAGAGGGTCAGACAAAGCTCCTTAAAAGAAGCAGAGTACAAGGCACCGAGAGAGAGCGGGACAAATGCTGCAGCCGAGGTAGAAGCGGCCCGCGCCGCCTCCTCTTCGACGGCGATCATCTGCTCGAGCTGATCTGCCGAGCCCGCCGCCGCGGACACCGCCAACCGGGCCTCTTTAGATTTCACCGATGGAATTCTTCTCTCGGGGCACCCCAGTTGTAATCGGGCAGCAGGGTCTTCAAGGACGTAGGCCGAAAAAGTAGAGCACAAGTCGCAGGCCTGCGGGTCGTGCTCAAGGCCCAAGCAGTAGACGCACGTGGAGTGCGGATCTGTTAGAGACATCTTCTGCCCGCAAGGGCACCTCCGGAAACCGGGAGTCGATTTGTCCATCGCAGCCGCGAGGAGAAGACCAAAGTCTTTTTAGCAAAAACTTTTCGAATTCGAACTTCCGAAGAATTAGGAACCAGTCTTAAACGCAGAGCGTTAAGGAGGGAACCTGAGCTTCCAAGCGGTAAGGAAGATCTGGCGACATGGGGCGGAGCTGAGAGTTTTACCACCCGGGTGGGTGGGAGGAGCCTGCTTTAAGACCTTCCGGCAAGATTTAAAGCGGCAAGGAACCTGCCAATAAGTGTGGATGAACAACATATCCATGTCCCTAGAGACCTGGCTGTCCATCGCCCCAACGTAAGCAGGGAACCGGGCAGCCACCGCTCTGAACTGCTCCCAGGTGAGAGGGCTGCTAGGACCGAGGATGCCTGGGAGCGCAGGACAATGTGGCAGAGGGACAGGGGCAGAGCCGAGAAGACAAGTCTGCTGACCTTCGCCAGGGCTAGGGAGCAGACCGTGAACACCCGAAGAGGGTGCCCCGGAAGACCCCACAGCCAACAGCTGCACAACCACATTGATACTGCCTTGGCTGCACCCAGAAGAATCCCCGAAGTGAGGCGACCGGGGCTGTAAAGGTCCAGAAGGACGGTCCCCTGCCTCAAAAGAACGGGACTCCCTCAAGGAACCCGAGGGGGAAGGGTGGAAATCTGCACTATGGCTCTGACCAGGGCCCGAGTGGACCCCAGAAAAGGGCTGACACCGCGACCCCACACCCCTCGACCCGGCCAGCCTAGGTAGCTGGCATCTCTGGGCAGCCCCCAAAGGGGAGACCCAGGGAGCAGTACCCTCCCCTCCTGCAGGCTTCCCGATGGGCCCCAAAGTCGGGCGATCAAGACACCACTGAAGGGGGTACCACCACCGAGGGGTCGGTGAAACCCCCAAGACCAGGCTGCAGAGCTATGGTGGCATGCACCATTGCCTGCTGGTCAGCACCACTGACCCTAGTCTCTGGGGCCACCGGCCTCTCCTCAGTAGGGGGCTGGCTCAGACTAGTCGACGAGACCACAGTGCTGCCCACGTTTGCAGCCAACCCCGAGGGGAGACTGCCCGTCCGACTCTGAGCTCGACTCAGACCCCGAAGAGGTAGAGTCCGAAGCTCTGAGCCAAACTGTAGGAGAGCGCGCAGAACCAACCTTGCCAGCAGGCCCAGAAGCCACTGCTGTGCCCGAGTCAGCACCTGCGTCCTCCGCAATCCTGCGAGCGGGACCTGCAGGAGGCACTGTGCCAGCCCGAGCCAGAGGTCCAGTGCCAGGGCCAGTCGCAGCACCATCCAATCCACCGGAGCTGTACCAAGGACAAGGACGGCACTGCCAACAGCCCCGTGGCACCTCGGCACCGACATCACCCAGCCCCACGGCACTGCGAGCGCAACGATGTCTAGGCGGCGCCCGACGGGTTCAAGGCGACCTGCCGAATGTGGCGCCGACCGGCTCCTTGGCGCGACAGAGTCGAAGGCCCCACGGTGCCGAGCCCGGAAGACACAGCGCCATGCTCAACCTCGGCGCAGAGGCGAGACATGGCGAAGGACGACGCTGGATCTGGTCTCACGGCGCTGCGAACAGTGTCAGCGCCGCGAAAGGAGTCAACCGAGCCCACGGCGCCGAGCAACAAGTCTGCGCCAACGGGCCCACGACACCACAAATGGTGCTGAAGGCCCTGACTGCGCCGACCGACGGCATTGAGGACGGTGCCGACCCGGGCCTTCCGAGCCACGGGAACGCCGGGGGAGCCTTCGCCCTCAAAGGGGCGATTGAAATGGCGGCGCCTCCCACCCGCTCCTGGGAGGAAGTGGGACGAGCCTCCTGCGCCGCGGGAGGAGCCTTGGCGATGGCCAGGCTACAAGTAGCCGAGGCTCCCTCCTCCTTGGTCCATATAGAACCGGGAGGGGACCCGGAGGAAGGGCCGAGAGAGTGCGGCTTGGCCCGATGAGTGCAAACCCTACCCCAAAAGTCGGCGGAGCTTGCCCCACTTTCAACGCGCACTGTTAGAGGACCCGGCGATCCATGGAGAAGCAGGATTCGCATGAGTCCATGTCATGAAGCGGGCCAAGACACGCGGGACACCAATCGTGCTGGTCGGTGATGGAGAATTTTTGGCCACATGGGCACCGACGCATGGGGGGCCGACCCGTCTCCGAAGACTTCTTGCCCTCCGACCGAGACATGACCTACGGAAAAAAAAACCCACCAAAACAGACTAGACGTCGCAAAATTCAAATAAAAAGGAAAGATCTTACCGGGCGACGTCGAGTGGAGGCAGAACACAGAACCAGCAGGCAACCGACGGACTGAAAACGCCGAAGGCGAAGGGCTGAAAGGCCTAAAATTCTTGCTGAAGCTTCCCACGAGGTGACCTAGATGGCGGGAGACGAAGAACTGGTAGGCAGGCGGAGTCGACACAGCCTAACGGCCAACCCTCGAGCGCCAAGCAGTACGTCGGCCTCGAGGGCGGCGCCGATAGTGTGTTGGCTCCACCTACCCCTTAAAAAAAAAAAAAAAAAAACACTCCCGCAGGGTCCTGACCTCCGGCCAGATAACCCATCTGTGATGAATGGTGAAGACCGACAGATAAGATCCCATTTTACACCTCAATTATTGATTCCATTGTCCCCATACCACCACCATGTTGAGGCCAGCATGGATGCACCTTTCTTGACTCAGAGTGGATAAATGGTTGCCTTCATAGAAATTAATGCTGTGTTCCATGGTCAGCGGGCAAGGGTATCGTGCAGAGATGCACTCTGCCCCCACAATAGCACAGAATCAGCCACTTTTTTTTTTTTTTTTTTTTTTTTTAAGTATTGTACACTGCTGCGTTTCTTTTCATTGCACTATCCCAAGTGGCACTCTCTTGCTCTAAATGAACGGGAGATCAAGCACAAGAGACTATGCCCTGATTTACAAGGCCATAAATGGCCTGTGCTCCCTCTACATTTGTGAACTACTGGCAACCTGTCAGGAGGACTATCAGAGCACCAGAGATCTCTGCTCCAATACCCAGGGGCTTTTGTTAGTCCCAGCAGCTGGATTAACAAATCTGCTGGGGACAGAGCATTTTGTCCTGAAATCTGTCTATTCTGCCACTTCAGTGGAAAGCTTTAAATCACAATTTAATACCTGGCTTTCTAGACAAGCCGTTTCAGGAGACCGACAGCTCTTCGGAAAAACATACGACTCTAAATTTACACTCCTGTATATGTAATTAGGATCTATTATTGGTTAATATGCAGTACTTATAATTTGTATTAGTATCTGTACTATGAAGTGCTTTGAGCTTTGGAAAGGCACTTTATGAAGTTCCTACCCTTCCAGAGGACACAAAGCCACTGCAAAGCTTCTGAAAAGGGAAATTACAATAGTCACCCTTTTCAAGAGCAACTTTTAATATCTTTTTGTTTACTGCCATGTGTCCCATACGTGCTAGTATGGCAACTGCTACTTAGACCATTTTCAGATCAAGTGAAAATGAATATGCAGAGAGATCTACTGTACAACATGCTACAAAGGAAGACGTGAAACTGTACAAGGAGACAGAGACCAATAGGGCGAAGGTGCTTCATAAACTGTAAAAAGGGTGAAATGGGCACTTTTACTTTTCTTGCTTTAACGTGTTCAATAATTAACATTTAGAAGGCTAAAGGGGTGACAGAGTTACTTTGTAAAATCTTTAAACTGGCACTCCAGCCTCCAATGAAGAGCACATGGTACATAAACACTGCTCCTAAAGCAAGTTTTTAAACCTATTTAACGCTCTTCAGATTATTTATCAGGAATGATCTATAAATCCTCTTATTGTTTGGTACAGGTTATAAAGAAAATGCCTAAAACAAATCTGGTTTAATTAGAAAGGGTAACTCCGCGAAAACACAGTATCGGTTTCTTAAACTGGTCTTACAGTTTCGCTGTGCTATTTTCTAGACAACTGAAAATTTAAAAGTTTGCGGAGTCCAGATCTACATCATGTCTGGGATAGCGAGTGAAAGCGAAGGGACAAGCAGCAAGGTCCTGTATACAAGCAGATAACAGGAAATGTTACATCAGAATAAATCAATTACAGCAATAATGAAGCAAGTGGCAAGCTCTACTTCCCAGAAGCACCACGTACTGACCAATGGCGCAGCATGCATGGTGAGGCCACCGGGATGGACAGAGTCCAGGCAGTCACCAAATCTACAGAGCAGCCTGGTCAGGGGGGGTACAGGGCCTGCAGTTACTGTTTTGTACTATTGTCTTGGGTCTTGACCCCCAAGTCGCATCTGGAATCGAGCAGCACTGCTCAGTATACCTTCCTGGTTAAACTTGTAAATAAATAAATATTGAGGTCAGTCAGTCAGTGATGCAGTCTCCTGTGATGAGAATTTAACTTTGAGGGTGTCGTTTACTGCACTGTCGGATAAGAATTTAAGTTTGGGCTTTCTTGAACAATTCTCCAAAGAGGACAAAACCATGAGAAAGAAAATGAAGAAACTAGGATAACAATCAACAAAAGCTAAAAAGGGTCAAACAGTGCCCTTCATGAAGCCATGCCAGGAGGGTCTAGAACAGTGCCCTTCATGAGGCCATACCAAGGGGTAGAACAGTGCAGAATCCATGCTAAATGAGGACAAGAACCTTTGCCTTAACCAAGTGCCGCATTATTCTGTACTCTAAGATTTCCAGGACCTAGCCCAGCACAGATCACATGACTGGTCAATAGTTGCCCAGGTCTGATCTTGCCCCTTCTTGAAGAGGACACCACTAGTCAATATCCAGTACTGCAGCACCACACCTGTCAAAACGGAGTCATGAAAGATTACTTCAAGTGGCCCACCAACTGTCCCTTTTTGCACCACTATGATAGAGATGTAGTCACTCTGTCCTTCGGGAGTTACAGGCTTGATTTTCATCATGTAGTCAACTAACCATGTCAGGAGTGATGTCTGCAAGCTGCACTGTGACAACCCTGATGCCAACAGTTTTTCCCAGTTAACACCAACCACCTCCCTGGGGCAGCTTTGGCCAACACAACAGCAAATATTTGTTCGGCATCAGTCTTCACTCTTGGCTCCAATACAGATTCATTCCCCTCCACAGTTTAGAGAGGGGGCCCAATCCCTTCAGTTTAAAATGCTCCCAGCTGTTGCCTGTACCCCCCATCCACCAGCATCCTTAGCCCATCACACCACTATCCCCAGGACCTACCTGCTCCAACGTCCAACGGCACAGCAGGCATGGTGAGGCCACCAGGATAGACAAGAGTCCGGGCAGTCACCAGAATCTACAGAGCAGCCTGGTCAGGGGTACAGGGCCTGCAGGTCGCAGACAGCATCCTACATCCAGGCCAGGATTTACCACATTTTCTGCCCTTCCCCCAGCAAACAGTCCTGCGCGTACGCAAGCTAGTCAGTTTCTCACCCCTCTGCTGGCCATGCAGAACTGTGCTTCCACAGAGGTGTTTGTGCAGTGGCAGGTCAGCCACCCTCCTTGGAGAAAGTAAGCATCCCCTGGGATGCTCAGTCCCTTGGCCAGCCCTCCAGATACCCATGCTTGTTCATGAAACAGGGTCATCCTACCACTGTCAGTGGGACAGCTTTCCTCTTTTCCCCTCGTACTGGTACAAGGCTTTGATGCTGCTCCAACTCCTACTGCTATCCTGGCTTCCTGCCACTTTAGTCTTGCAGTCCACTGAGGGAGAGGAGCAAGAGAGCAGCAATGCTGTGCTAGTCTCTGCATGCTCCCGGGCAGGAGAGCAACCTATCACCCCCCCCCCCCCAAAAGAAAACAAAAGAAAACAAAAATCCCTTTTGGCCTGTGTCAACTGTTAGGAGAGCTAATTTTATCCTGCTTGATACCCGGGCTGGTATTTCGGCTGGTGATCCTAAATTCATTCAGTAGTTCTGAGCAAGACATGGTTTTAGGTAGGGCTCAATTATAGGCAGGGCTAGGCAGTGAATTTAGCATACGAGCTAGCTTATTTGTTTTTTTAGTTTAGGTTCCCTTGGATCCCTACTGGTTTGTTGAAGTAGCTAAAGAAAGGAGCAGCCGGCTGCTGGCGTCCCATCTTTTCACCTCTGTTGGAGAGCTGTGTTCCTGCAGCAGCCATGGAATTGAAGCAGTTGGCATTCCTCTTCGGCAGTGCCCTCTACTTCGGAGGAACTGACATGCCAAAGCCTCCTCCAGAACACAACGGACCTTGTACCCACCTGGAGTGGGCCCTTCGGTACTGTCAGTACCTCAATTTCTAGATCAGAGGCACCTCTTACCATCAAGTGAGAGGGCCTCTTAGTCTGGCCTGGTGGTCGATACCGATTCCCCCCTGGGAACATGCAGGAGTAGAGGGCATCACCACATAGACTTCCAAGGGCAAATGAAGACTTCGGCTGAGAGGTCGTGGAGGTGCCAGGTGCGCCGCCTGCCCTGTCAGTCGGTGACCACCAGTTGTAGAGCAGCCTTCATCTTCTGGCTATCCCCCAGATTATCGCTAAAGGGCCCCCACCCCACCGCTGGTGTCTTTTGACGGACTTAGTACTGGTAATTCCTCCCCAGGCCCTCCAGAGTCAGGAGAGAGGCTCCATTGGAGATTGGGGAGTGCTCCTTGTTTACTGCTCCTATTAATATTTTGTTCCTCACATAAAAACACTGTTGCCCAGAGACAGAGGTCGTTGAGGGCCCCCGGTCTTGGACACTAGGCTGTGAGGTTGAATCCGAACTGTATGGACTGTTTGCACTTTATATGTCAGGCCAGTCTAATAGGGCTATATCTATAGATCCAAGGGTCTGTGCTCTGTTAAAATGCTAGGCTACATCGGTTTCTTTTGCTGCCTTGGTGGGGGTGGGTTGAGGGGTTTGTGGGGGGGCTTAGGCGTTTCTGTACGTACAGTGTTAGAAGTGGGTGTGGGGTGTGGTCTGTGGTCTGGATTAGCCAGCATTTTTGCTGGTTGAGGCCTTTGAGCCAACTAGTTGGCATGTGTCTGGGGGTGCCTAGGAATCCAGGGCAGGCCAGAATTATGAGGCATCCCAGCTGTTTGACCTGCAGCCCTTCACCGACCTCCTGGTTTCCGACACCACAGCATGTCGCTGTTGAGAGGTCGTTATTAGGAGGAGCCACGTTGGTCAGGTATGGTGGGGCACCTCAGACAATTTGGAGGGGAGCAGGATAGAGGTGGTCAGGTGCAGATGGTGCCCTGGGTTTCGACAGGTCCTTGAGAGAAGCCAGATGTGTGTGGTTCCCATCCCCAGGGTTCCCACCAGACTGAATGGGCAGGCAGCGAGAGGGGCTGCACGACCCACCAGTCTCCCAAGGGCAGTGTTTTGCAATGCCAGATCGATCAGCAACAAGACCACAATTATCACGTACTTTGTTTTGTTGATCTGGCTTGCATTATGGAGACCTGGGTAGGTGACAATGTCGTCCCGGTGTTAGATGCCACTGTCCCTCCTGGGTACTCCATAGTGCACTGCCCAGAGTGCAATGCAGGGGCAGGGGAGTGGCCATTTGTTTTAGATCTGAGCTGGGCTTTGCCCTGCACCCAGTGAGAACACCGGGTTCCTTTGACTGTGTGGCAGTCTGTGGGGGTCTGGGTGCAGGCTGCAGGATTCTCCTGATTTAACACCACCCCCCAGGGCAGCAGGAGAATTCCTGCAGGAGGTAGCCAACTTGGTCATTGGCAAAACACTGGAATCCCCCAGATGTTTAGTTCTGGAGGATTTCAATGTTTGGGGCAACGACGAATTCTGAAGGCTAGGTTACAACCTCCTCCAGATGTCATCACGGGGCATGACATAAGAAGTTTCTTCCGTGACCCACCAGGGCAGTCACATGCTGGAGCTGGTCACAAGACTGATTGGGTCGTTTGGTCCAATCACTGCACTGTGGAGTTCCAGTTCAGGGAAGTGCCCCCCCCCCCACGAGCCCGCTGCCTGCAGAGATAGTTAGCTACCGTCCTTTGAGGGGTTGGACTCTGAGGGATTTCTGGCAGTAGCTGATCTGTGTGGTGTGGGTTGTGCATGCATAGGGGGTATGGGTGAGGCAGTCACTGCCTATAATAAGGCGGTGTCTGACACTCTACTCCCTTGCACCTGTCCGTGTACGACCCAAATCTTCTCATATGAGGTTTCCATGGTTTGACAGGGAGCTCAAGGCTATGAAGATTAAGGGTCAGAGGTTACAGTGCTGCTGGCGTAAGACCAGGCTGGCCCTGCGCACTCACTACTGTGAGTACCAGGGGGAAATCAATCATAAGAAGGCAGAGTTACAGCCCAGGGAGATTGCTGCCAGGAAGAACGACCAGCTATGCTGTTCCGGACTGTAGATAGGCTGTTACATCCAGCCTGTCTCCAGAAGAAAGAAAGAAAGAAAGAAAGAAAGAAAGAAAAAAAAAAAAAAAAAAACACACACACAGCATTTTCAGATGCTTTATGCAAAGAGTTTGCTCGATTATTCTCACACAGGGTGTCTGCTATCTGGCTCATAATACAGTCAGTGAGCCACACTGTGGCCAACAGCGTCCACAGAGTGCTCCGCCTGTTTGGTGGGAGTTTAAACCAGCTCAGTGTGTGAACAGATAGCATCAGTTCACTCAGTTGAATTTTATACAATTTGTACTCTCTTGGTGCTGTATAGGCAGGCAGGATGTGAAATCATTTTTTATTTGACTGTTGCCTACAAAAGGTTTTTTTTTTTTTGAGCAATCACCAATTATAGGCTGAAGCAAGCAAACTTAGTTGGGGTTTGCCTTCACCCCCTCCCCCAAAGGGGATCTTTAAACGGGCAGCTAGTTTGTTTTTGCCTCAGAGAAACATAAAAAAGGCCAACTGTTTAAAATCTGAAGTTGCTGAGTAGCAGTTACTGTGATTTTTTTGTTCTGGTATAGACAAAGGCTTTCTCAACTATTAAAGGGTCAGGAAATCTTTGCTGGCAACTGTGGTTTTAATCACAGAATAACCACACCCTCAATTCCCTACTCATCTGTCTTGTGGCAAAAAACCCCAAATTGCTGACAACTGTTTTTTTTCTGCTGGCGGCAATCTGTAGGACAATCTAATTTACTGCATATTACAGCGGCAGGACAGACTCAGTGTGACCTCACGTGGCTCAATAGTAGAGCAGCACTCCAGCACCCATTTGTGTGTAAAACAAATGAGCAAACAACCTTAGCCTTCAATTAACTGAAGTAAAAATGCAAGGGGGCAAGGCAGTGAGATTTGCTGCAAGGAGGGTGCTGCCAGCAGGGACTGTCTGGTGCTGCAGGGATTCCAGAATCATTTTTTGTCTACCAGTGCAGGTAACCGGACTCTGGTGCATGCAGCGTCTGTCACCACATGCACCTTGGTGCAGGTACCGCAAAAAGTTAATTTCTATCCCTGTTGCCAACAGAGGATGCCAACTGACACAGGAGGAGTAGGTGGCAGGGTGAGCTGTGGCGCTATGGAAGAGATTCTCGAAAATCCACTTTTACTGGCAAGTAATCTTAAGAGGACCTCTCCCTCCATTCAGTCGTACCCTTGGAACAAGTCCCAAGCAGTACAAAGCTGCAGAGCATGAGGAACGCCTGATGGCAGGGATGTACAAGATCTACAAGACTGCAGGGGCTGGATTCACAAAACTTTGCACTGGCACAAACACTGTTTTGTGTGAGCAAACTGGGTTTCGCACCGAGCTAGTATTCATGAAAGCCTAGTTTGTATTCTCAAACTGGGTTTGTGTCAGGGCAAAGTGTGGAGGGGGCCGCAATGTAAATGAGGGGAGAGAGGGGACATGAATATCAGCACTGTCAGATTCACAAAGCATCTGTTCCGCATAAGGGCCTTTTTCGCGCGCGCGCACACACACACACACACACACACACACACACACACACACACACACACACACACTCCTTGCAGCAGAGCTGTTTTGCTCGACTTTAGTATATTTTACTTGCCCGATAAAATACACCCAATCAACGTTGACAGCGTATTGCCTGGTGTCCAGCGTAACACCACCTCATCCCAATCCTCTATATGGTATATTCCATACATTTCCTTGGTGGTCTAGCCGACCCCTCCCCATCCCCTGTATAGGAAATTAATCCTTACCTTGATATCTAGCCAGCCTCCCCCCCTCCCCCAGGCAGGCAGTGTCCCAGCACCCTGCCCCCCATCCAGATCCCAAGCCAGCAAACAGCACAGCCCTCCACTCTTCCCACTGTCAACTGTGTACAGCATGTGCTCACTAACAGTTCAGTTGGCGGCCAGCTGTGGTGGACAGCAAAAGGCTGAGCCAGTCACCGGCTCAGGATATGCATCCCATGAAGTCCCTGCCTCATGCTCTTCAAGTTATTCATTAGTTTTGGTCCTTATCTAATTATAATCTTCATGAAGACAAGACTGAAGTCATGTCCCTTAATGTTAGGATGTGGAAACATGATACAACTGTACTGGGGCTTCAATAGCAGCCTAAGGGGTTGCAATATCTGGGGATTTTGGTGCCCAGAAACTCGTGGGAAATTACCCTTAATTTAAATCCTTTACTGAGGCAACTGCAATTATGTATGGATAGATGGGGCCATTTGCCCTTACACTCTAGGGTAGGGGTAGGAGTATGCTTAGTGGCAACATTCTGAAAAAGTGGTCTGACAAGCTGCACTGTTCCACTTCATTTAGTCTGGGCACATATGGCGGTACATAGGGCCTACCATAAACTGGCGGCACCTAAACTACTTGGTGGGCTTAAGTTGCCAGATTTACTTTTGTATTACCCTGCCATTAACAGTATTAAGTATCTGGAATGGCTTAAGGACCCCTCTCCATGCCAGTTGGGTAGCTATACCTTATTGCGGCTGCAGATTGAAAGGGCGCCGTCTAAAAAGGACTAATATGGATATTAAAGCATTCAAACAGCCTGCCCTATAGTTTACAAAATACCGACTGCAGGATCTATAGGTATCCATGGCCAGCTTTGTATTTATTGCAGCTCAGAGCTCAGGCCGATGGTATGCAGGCACTCATCCTTGATCAAATTACATTATGAATGGTAGACCTATTTGAGACCTTTTCTGGACCGCCCTAAACATTACAAGGGGTCGAGCACCTCAGATTGCTTTTAGTATAAACTTCAAACATATCAGGTTTCTGACAAAGTTGCTTTTCCTTTGTTTGCAGATTTATATGTTGCCTCAATACTTTAGGGAACATCCTAGATCCTTAGATCCTATGACGACAGTTTTCCCCGCTGGCTGAGTGGACTACTCTGCCCACCCTATCTCACACCTTTAAGGAACTCTACCAGCTTAGTTAAAGTGGATGATTCAGTTCCCTCTTGACAAACAGCACTTTCCAGTTCTCAGGGTGAATGATTGGCAGTACACATGGAAGGATACTTAGTATTGTGCAATTTAAAAAAAATTATGAATAAGTATTGCACTCCAGTCAAGCTGCACAAGATGCACAAGTGATCTTTGGATGTTTGCATTAGATGCAATAAAGGTTAAGGGCACATTGTTGCACATATGACATTGCCCCAAAGCAAAACCACTATGGCACAGCATTAAAGCAAAAGGTTAGACCACCTTCTGGGTATAGAAGATGCCTTAATCTGCTTTCTTGGGGATTAATTAGCTCCTGGATGTGCAGAAATATCACGCTCACAGCTGCCTGCGCCAAAAAGGTACTATTAGGACATTGGCTAGATCAAGTTACGCCATCTTAAGAATGGCATGCTGACCTTTCATTTGCCCTTTGGGCCGAGATATCCATTGCGAGCATGCATAATAGGCTCTGTGGCTATGAACAAAACTGGGGAAAACTGCTTAGGACTCTGGATAACGTGACCCTTGAGGCATAATCTGCTGCATTTACTGTACATTGCGATGTTCCTATGAAAATGGGTATTCCTATAGTGTGCCTAGTTATACAGTGGTTGGCTAGACTGGATTTTGTCTGTTCTGCACAGCTCTGTCACTCATGTACGTTACCGTGGTATACTGACCTGTACTGCATATAAAATAAACGGGGTGGTGTGTTGAACAAGTATTTTTCACAACCAGGGTGTTGGATGCTACATAAACACCCGACAGCGAAGCTAGGGGGATTTATTTAAGCATCCAGAACCCCAGGCCTGGTACTGCCACTGCTGGGACTGCTGCTGGGAAGGCTAGCCAATGTTCCTTTCTTGGGCACCAACCTCTTTGGTCCTGGGGGTGGAGGGACATCTCGCCCGCACTGAAATGTCCAGTGCCACCCTCGATTCTGGCTTTGTCCCAGAAGGGCCAATAGAAAAAGCCTAAAACAGCCTGTTGGTATCTAACCTTTTGGTCACAGCCTTCCCAGCAGCAGTCCCAGCAGTGGCAGTACCAGCTTATGTTGGGTGTCCACCATGAATGTGGCCAAATGTAACCAGGCCCTGTGACGCATGGAGATGGTCACTGCTACAGCATGGGCACAAGAACTGCCCAAGTCCAAGGCCATCTAGAGCTTCAGCCAGCAACTGACCCTGGTCTGATGACTTACCACCAACTGCTGGCCAGCAGGGAGGTGAGGAGGATGATGTCAAACTCCCATTAGGGAGTGACCAAAGTCAACCATCAAGACCTTTTAAAACAACAACTAATAGTTGATGAATACACATCAACTTTAGATGAATTAAGAAAATTTTCGACTAAGAGAATAAATTGAAGCAACAAAAAAAAAAAAAAAAAAAAATCAGAAAATTCATAAGAGACACAAATGATTATAAAGATAAAAGTTTATACATATAAACAATTCTCCAAACAAAGATAGTTACAACATAGAAAGTGGCACAGATAGTGACAATAGTTACACTATTGATTCCTCCACACGTCCAGGAGAGAATCATTCCAGTATAGGAGAGTCCCATCAACCAAGTACATCATCAGAAGATGTTACGGAACACAGATATGATCTCAGAACTTCTAATACCCATCGTTATTATTCAAGACCACAAGGGGGTTTTCGTGGGGCCAGGAGGGAAGGGGGACGAGAAGGAGGATCAGGTGGAAGAATAATAAGAAATACCAATATGGACAGAGGGCCAGCCAGAGAGCTCCAGAAGTAATACCCATTTTCAATTTAAGTAAAAGAAAGTTGACTGAAGTAGAAACATATGTTTTGGGGCTAGGACTTTCTTTTGCACCATCACAACCAGTTAATTTATTTGATTTAGAGGTAGATTTACAGGGATTTTTTAGAAATCTAAGAATTAAAAATCTATTTGCAGTTGATAGCATACAGGTTAGTGAAGAAAGGAAGTTAAAACAAGCCCTAAACATAAAATCCAAATTCAGTCCTCCCACAGACAGAAATCATGGAATAGAGTGCTTCTGTACCATTGTAGAAAAGGAAATTATGGAACTTTTTAAAGATAAATCCTCACTATGGCCCTCTCATCAAAACCTCACAAAAGATCAAAGGTGTGCTGTGTATAACTTAAGTAATGATACAGAGATTGTTATTAAACAGGCAGACAAGGGAGGAGGGATAGTTATTCAGGATAGAGAACAAAACAAAATAATGTGTTTAAAATTGTTACAAAATAGAAATAATTATTCACAATTAATGGAGGATCCTACGGTCTCATTGCAGGGCAAACTTAGGGAATTACTGGCAGAATTTGTAGATCTTAATTGGTTACAGGATTGGGAAATGAGAATATTAATGAAAGAATTTCCAAGAATTCCTACATTTTATGGTATACCAAAGATTCATAAAAACATGTCGGATCCCCCTGGCCGACCAATTGTGTCAGGGATAGATTCAGTTTTTGATCCTGTATCAAAATATGTCTATTATTTGCAACCCTTAATAGAAAAAAGTGAAACATATATACAAGATTCAACTGATTTAATGATTAAATTAGAAACTTTGTCTGACCACATTGAATTGGATTACATTTTCATTGTCACTTGGGATGTAATAGATCTGTATACATCCATTCCGCATCAGGAGGGTGTTATTAATATGGGAAAAATTTTAAATAAGAGACCGGTGGGTTCAGTACCAAGAAATAAAAATTACGTACCTACAGTAATTCTTGATCTTCTTGGACGAGTCTCCACCACTCATTCACACTAGTGGGATCTGCACCGGAGGCACTAGGACCCATCGGGAGCAAACTTTTTGCTGGAGCGCCTAATATCTAGAGATGACGCCGCTGCAATGACTATCTCAAGGCCGACCCTCCAACCGCCTCAGTACCTTTTTACCAAGGAGGTGCAGTGCAACTAACGTAAAGAGTAAATTTAACCTTAAAACTGGACATAAGATAGTCCGGATGACCCGTGTAAGAAGGGTCAACAAAGAAGTCTTCACAGCCTAAAGATCTGAGGGAGTGAAGACCAACACAGCGGTGAGCTCGGGGGATGGAGGGTGGGCGTGTGAATGAGTGGTGGAGACTCGTCCAAGAAGATCAAGAATTACGGTAGGTATGTAATTTTCATATCTTCCTGGACATAAGTCTCCACCACTCATTCACACTAGTGGGAGAGTACCAAGCTGATAATCCCCCAAAAGGGCGGCAGGAGAGCCAGAGCTCAGGCGTCTAGGACAGAAGTCCATTAAGGATAGTTCTGCCGAAGGCGGAATGTCGCCTGGCATGAACATCCAGTGCATAATGCTTAACGAAGGTATGCACTGAGCTCTAGGTGTGCATTGCAGATATCTGCAATCGGAACATTAGCATTTCCGCTTAGGGATGCCGCGATCCGCTCTAGTAGAGAGCGAACTCTACCTTCTAATTTAACCTGTGCCATGGAATAGCAATGTCAAGGCATGCCACCAGCCACGATGAGATGCACCCGATGGCGACAGGTTGACCCAGCCGGTCTCGCTGAAGGAAACAAATAGTTGCTGGGTTTTAGAAATTCTTGGTTCTATCTAAGTAGAAACGCAAGGCTCTCTTAACATCCAAGGAATGAAGAGACCGTTCCCCTTCGTTTTGGAAGTTCGCGAAATAAGAGGGAAGGACCAGAGGTTGGTTCAGATGGAATTCTGACATAACCTTGGGAAGAAATTTAGGATGAGTACGAAGAACTACTTTATCCTTATGGAACACAGTATACGGAGGGTCCGTAACTAGGGCATGTATCTCAGAGACCCTGCGGGCTGAGGTAATGGCCACTAGGAAGGCTGTCTTCCAGGTAAGAAACTTTAGCTCACAGGTAGCCAGGGGTTCGAAAGGTTTCCAAGTGAGCATGTCTAGCACAAGGTTAATGTCCCAGGCTGCAACCGGACGTCTTACAGGGGGTCTGGTATGCAGAATTCCTTTAAGAAATCTCTTAACCATAGGTAACTGAGCCAGAGACGAGGAAGAAACCGGCTCATGGTACGCTGAAATGGCACTAAGGTGAACTTTAACTGTAGAGTACTGGAGACCCGAGTTTGAGAGGTCCAAAAGGTACTCCAGAACCTTGTCTGGAGGACAGGAAAAGGGATTCCAAGAGGACTTTGCACACCAAAGAGAAAAACGCTTCCACTTAGAAGTGTAAGTTTTTCGAGTAGCTGGCTTCCGAGCAGCCAGAAGGATGTCTGAGACTCTTCGAGAGACGTTGAACCGGTTCACTTCTACCTCTTCAGGAGCCAAGCATGAAGGTGAAGCGACCTCAGGTTGGGATGGACCAACGAACCCCGAGTCAAAAGGTTCATCTGCAGGGGAAGTGGTCTCGGAGAGCTTGCCAACATACTGTTGAGTAGAGGAAACCATAGTTGCCGAGGCTAGGAGGGGGCAATGAGAATCATCTTGGTCCCCTGAGACTCAAATTTGAGACGTACTCTCTGAATTAGAGGAAGCGGTGGAAAGGCGTAAAGAAAACGTTTTGTCCACCGCAGCCTGAACGCATCCTGACAGAAAATGCCAGGCCCTGGATTTCTGGAGCAGGAGAGAGGCAGTTTTGCGTTGAGTGGGGATGCAAAAAGGTCCAGGTCTGGAGTCCCCCACTCTTCGAACAGTGACCGAGCTACGGCTGGATCGAGAGACCACTCGTGAGGGTCTGCCTCTGTTCTGCTGAGGTGATCTGCCAAGTCGTTTTGTACACCTGGCAGATATACCGCTTGAATTAGAGATTTGTGCTCCAAGCACCACTCCCTCACTCTCATTGCTTCCCTGCAAAGGGGGTAAGAATGAGCACCGCCTTGCTTGTTGATGTAATACATCACAGCTTTGTTGTCCGTTTGAAGGAGAATGAAGGATATTCTTTGTCACAAGAACAACGCTCTGATCGCATAGAGGACTGCTCTCATCTCCAGGACATTTATGTGAAGCTGAACCTTGAGCTGAGTCCATACACCCCGAGTGTGGAGAGAGAGAGACAGTGGGCTCCCCATCCCATCAGCGATGAGTCTGTGGTGATGGAGATCTGATGATCCAGAGGAGCAAAGGGGAATCCTTCCAGGAGATTGCTCTCTTGAGACCACCAGGTGAGAGACCTTCGCAAGGGCTCTGTCACCTTGATGGGATAAGATTAGGGGTGAGAGGTCTGTGACCACTGAGCGGAGAGCATCCATTGGGTGGTCCTCATGTGTAACCGAGCTAGGGGTACAGTGAACACTGAGGACGCCATGAGACCCAACATACGTTGCATCGAGAGAGCTGTGACCGATCTGTTCTCCCCGATGTAACGGGCCATCTGAAGGATGTAGAGTCTTCTGTCCTCTGGAAGGAAAGCCTTCGCGGAAGAGGTGTCCAGAAGAGTCCCTATGAAAAGGAGCCTCTGGGAGGGCTGCAGCTGTGACTTCTTCAGATTCAGCAGCACTCCCATGGACGTAAGAAGGCGAGAGGCCGTTTGAACGGCTTCCAGGGTGCCTTGGCTGGAAGGGCTTGCTAGGAGCCAATCGTCCAGGTAGGGAAACACCGAGTCCGAGCTTCCTGAGATGCGCTGCGAGAACTGCACAACACTTTGTAAAGACTCGCGGCGCTGAGGATAGCCCAAAGGGCAGGACTCTGAACTGATAGTGTTGACCCAGAGCCACAAACCTGAGGAATTTGCGATGGCTCGGGTGGATGGGAATATGCTGGTAAGCGTCCTGCATGTCCAGGGAGGCTAGCCAGTCGTGTTGATGAAGCAAAGGTAACAGGGTTCCCAGAGAAATCATTTTGAATTTCTCCCTGGGGAGGAATTTGTTTAGCTTTCTGAGGTCTAGAATGGGGCGCATCCCCCCAGACTTCTTTGGAACCAGAAAGTAGTGGGAGTAGAACCCTGTGTTTCGCTGATGCAGAGGCACCAGTTCTACTGCCCTGTTGTTCAGAAGGCCCTGGATCTTGGCGGCGAGGAGGTCTGACTGAGAGGTCGACAACCTGGGTTGCCGTTTGGGAGGACAATTGGGGGTTCCAGAAAATTGAGAGAATAACCCTTGCGAATTATCCGAAGGACCCATTTGTCCGAGGTTATGGACTTCCACTGGTTGTAGAAGTACATCAGACGACCTCCCACCGGAGGAGAAAGTTCCACCTCGGGCATGGGATGGAACTTGGGCCGGCAATTCATAAGGTAGCGCTGGGGGCTTTAGGCCCCTGCGCTTTCTGCTGCATCTTCTTTTGAGGTTGGGCAGGTTGGCTTTTATGGAAGCTTCCCCTGCCTCTGCCTCGAAAGGACTGACGACTATGAAACTGACGTTTACCTACATGCCCCCGAGAGGGGGCAGGCGGAGGTCTAGCCAGCTTAATGGCCGACCTAGTCTTCTGAGTGGCCTCTAGGGCTTGCTCTACCTGAGGACCGAAAAGATATGAGCCATCAAAGTGCAACGCCATTACCTGCTGCTGTGCATCATTCGTAAAGCCGGAAGTACGCAGCCAGGAGTGACGTCGAGTACAAATACCTGCGGCTGCTGAACGAGAAGCAGTGTCGAAAGAGTCCATGGTGGCTTTGACCTGTTGGTTATTAGACTCAATACCTCTGGTAACGGTTAGAAGAAGCTCTGACTTGGAGTCGGAATCTGGAAGAGCTTCAACCATTCGTTTGATAGAGTGCCACAGGATATACTCATACTGAGAAAAATAGCCTTGATAGCTGGCAATACGCATACTTAGAGTGGAGGCAGCAAAGACTCTTACCTAATGTATCAATTTTACGAGACTTTGTTAATAGGTCGAGCTGTAGTAGCTTGAGGAAGAACGACTTTATCATTCTCTGCCAGGACTACAATAGGATCCGCAAAGGCTTGAGATGCCAAGATGGGACGATCCTTGGGGGCTGAATATTTCCTATCAATGGATTTAGCCACCGAGGGAGTAAGAGCAGGATTATTCCATACCATTTGAGACAGCATCTCGAAGGAAGGTTGACTCTGAGGGGTCAAATCCATAGGGATCTCCGAAGCATGAAGATATTGGAGTCTTAATCTTTTCCCAGGATCGATGTCTGTAGTCTGGAGAGAAAGTGGAACTCAGGTTCTTCAGAGACTTAAAGGACAGGTCCTCGACCACAGGCTCTGTAGCAGTGAAAGATCCTTCTTCCTCCA